>CM038675.1:386874415-388164415 GCA_021605145.1 Aegilops bicornis | reverse complement strand
GAGAGATTAGGGCTTGGCGGCTCCGTGATCATAAAACGGAATGAAACTTTCTCTGATTTTTCTCCCGAAAGCCAATATATGGAGTTGGAGTTGGCGTCGGAGGTCTCGGGGCCACGAGGCAGGCGTGCCCCCACCCTCGTGGACAGGTGTGGCCCCCTGGTCTTCATCTTTGGCGAGGATTTTTATTATTTTTATAAGACATCCCGTGGAGTTTCGTGTCATTCCGAGAACTTTTGTTTTACGCACATAAAACAACATCATGGCAATTCTGCTGAAAACAGCGTCAGTCCGGGTTAGTTCCATTCAAATCATACAAGTTAGAGTCCAAAACAAGGGCAAAAGTGTTTGGAAAAGTAGATATGACGGAGACGTATCAGACGTCATTGTTGCCGTCTGTTGCCTCTCCATTTACACAAGCCCTGGTCGTACGCATGTGTGAGTAGGCGTTCGAGACCCCGCCCGTATGTACGTACGTGGCCGTATTTTTTGGCATGTGGTTGTACATACATGTACAAGGTTTAGAAGGGACTCCCTGAACTGCTATGTCGGGGGCTCTACTACTACATGTGTCGCTACTTGCTCGGCCACGGTTCATCGTTCCAGAGAGACCGATTGACCAGTATGTACGTACATAGTCGCGACCAGAATGACAACGCTACGTACGCTTCGACCAGGTGGGTCTCGGCTGTCAGGGAGGATAAGGAGGCACTTCCTTGCGTGCGAAGTTATTGATGGTGGGTCCGAGCTGTCAGGCGGTGGACGAGGCAAGGCCTAGGAAGGAAATGACCCAGAGCCGGGGAAGACTCGACAGTTGTTTCCCACGCGGAGGGAAGAACAAGGATTTACTGTTTGGTCTGCAGTGTGAGGTTGCCGTCTCCGGAGAATAACAGGAGGTCTGGGCCAGCGATTGGAGTAGGGTGGGGCGGTGAGGCCTAAGCGGCAGCAGAGCCGGCCACAGGAGGTAGGAGCAGGCGGACCGGCGCTGGTTTGGGCGGCTGGAGCAAGAAGACTAGAGGTTGAAGAAGCACTACGGCCGTTGGATGGACATCGTACGGTCACTGGAGCTAGAATTGTTCATATTGACTAATTTGACAAAGCCCTCCATCCGTGTCAACTTAGTAGGCCCACAAGTCAGCCTCCAACTATGGTGGGTTCTAGCTAGTAGGGGGAGTATTCATTTTTTTGCGTGTAATAAGAGGCACTTCCTTGCATGCGAAGATATAGCTGGTGGGTCCGAGCTGTCAACGGGAGGAACATTTTTTTTTGCGACATACAGAGGCCCTTCCAGTTGGTCCCTGCTGTCAGGTGGAGGAATCATTATTTTGCGCCTAATAAGGAGGCACTTCCTTGTGGCCGGCCATGGACCCAGCTGTCAGCCTCTCCACGTGCGGTCCTCTTCTGATGGAACTCGTTCCTTGACCACATTGACCACGCCACATCGAGAGAACCCAAGCAGTGGACGACGGCGAGGCCTTGGAAGGGAACAACACGGAGCAAGGGAAGATTTGGCGGTTGTTTCCCACACGAAGGGGAGTACAAGGGTTTACTGGTTCGTCTGCCATCGCCGGAGAACAACAGCAGGTGTGGGTGAGTAGAGGGATGGTCAGGCCAGTGATGGGAGTAGGGTGGGGCGGTGAGGCCTGCGTGGCAGCACAGTCGGACACGGGAGGGGGGAGCAGGCAGTCTCGCCGGCGCCGGTTTGAGCGGCTGGAGCAGGAAGAGCAGAGATTGAAGAAGCATGATGGCCGCTGGATAGATATCCAACAGTAACTGCTCGCGTGTGTTGACTAAGTTGACAAGGCATTGCCTGCACATCAACCTTTTTTTAGGAAAGCATACACATCAACCTAGTAGGCCAACAAGTCAGCCTCAAATATGTGGAACAGAGCATACAACCCGTCTGCCATTATGCTAATAAATGTACAACCCATTATCTAATTCTTAAGGATTTTTTTGAAGCCCATTTCTTTTTGTTACCATTACAACTCATATTCTGGCCAAGGTGAAAATTTCAATCAGATTTTCATATTTCGGTGCGGTCCGAACTGTTTTTAATCCCGAAATTTCGAATCACGTTCAAACTAACTTAAGAACAATAAATTTATATCAATTTAAAATCCAACATAATTTTCCCCGCAAAAAAACAATTAAATTCAAAATTTCAAACTCTTCAAAAAATGATATTTGAAACTAATTGCCGGTTTGCTGTGTTTTTAAAATTTACATCCCATTTCTTACTACTTCATTTTTTGGGCAAGCGAATACATCGCTCTCGTCTTGAAAGATTTACAGCCTAACAGGGCTAAGAAAGCAAGTAGGCCTCCGTTGGGTATTTCTATTCAAAAAGTAGAACTGGGCTAGCCATTTTCAGCAAGAAAAAAACACAACTTGGCTCATCATCTGGTAAACATAAAATAAAACCCTGGCTAGACGGGTCACAGCCCCATTGTTACCCTGACCCGTCTCTAAAACTAGTAAATAATAACTGCTTGTTCCTAAAAAAGTAAATAACAAATTGTAGGACCTTGAAGTATGTCTAGAGGGGGGGTGATTAGACTGCTTGACCAATTAAAAACTTAACCTTTTCCCAATTTTAGTCTTTGGTAGATTTTAACTATTTTAGCACAAGTCAAGCAATCCTCACACAATTCAAGCAAGCATGCAAAGAGTATATGAGCAGCGGAAAGTAAAGCATGCAACTTGCTAGAAAGTAAAGGAAGGGTTTGGAGAATTCAAACGCAATTGGAGACACGGATGTTTTTGTCGTGGTTCCGAGTAGGTGGTGCTATCGTACATCCACGTTGATGGAGACTTCAACCCACGAAGGGTAACGGCCGCTTGAGTCCACGGAGGGCTCCACCCACGAAGGGTCCACGAAGAAGCAACCTTGTCTATCCCACCATGGCCGCCGCCCACGAAGGACTTGCCTCACTAGCGGTAGATCTTCACGAAGTAGGCGATCTCCTTGCCCTTACAAACTCCTTGGTTCAACTCCACAATCTTGTCTGAGGCTCCCAAGTGACACCTAGCCAATCTAGGAGACACCACTCTCCAAGAAGTAACAAATGGTGTGTTGATGATGAACTCCTTGCTCTTGTGCTTCAAATGATAGTCTCCCTAACACTCAACTCTCTCTCACAGGATTTGGATTTGGTGGAAAGAAGATTTGAGTGGAAAGCAACTTGGGGAAGGCTAGAGATCAAGATTCATATGGTAGGAATGGAATATCTTGGCCTCAACACATGAGTAGGTGGTTCTCTCTCAAAAGCTGGTAAGTTGGAAGTGTAGGTTTGTTACGATGGCTCTCTCCACGAATGAAGAGGAGGTGGAGGGGTATATATAGCCTCCACACAAAGTCTAACTGCTACACACAATTTACCAAACTCGGTGGGACTGAATCAACGAACTCGGTCTGACCGATTCAGTAAACCTAGTGACCGTTAGTGATTTCGGTGGGACCGACATGCAACTCGGTAGGACCGATATGGTTAGGGTTAGGGCATAACGTAATCTCAGTGAGACCGATTACACAAACTCGGTGAGGCCGATTTTGGTAATTAGCTAACCAGAGAGTTGGTCAGGTAAACTCGGTGGGACCTATTCGCTCTTTTCGGTGAGACCGAAATGTTACGAAAGGGAAACAGAGAGTTTACATAGCAATCTCGGTGGGACCGATCGCTCACTTCGGTTAGACCGAAACGTTACGAAGGGAAACAGAGAGACTACAATCCCATCGCGGTGAGACCGAGATCCCTATCGGTGAGACCGATTTGCCTAGGGTTTGTGGCAGTGGCTATGACATTTGAACTCGGTGGCGCCGGATAGGAAGAATCGGTGGGGCCGAGTTTGACTTTGGGTTTAGGTCATATGTGGATGTGAGAAAGTAGTTGAGGGTTTTTGGAGCATATCACTAAGCATCATGGAGCAAGAAACTCATTAAGCAACACCTTATCCCTCCTTGATAGTATTGGCTTTTCCTATAGACTCAATGTGATCTTGGATCACTAAATGTAAAATGCAGAGTCTTGAGCTTTTGAGCTTGAGCCAATCCTTTTATCCTTGATATTTTGAGGGATCCACTTTCATCATCCATGCCATGCCATTCATTGAGCTTTCCTGAAATATTTGTCTTGGAATAGTATTAGCTCAATGAGCTATATGTTGTTATGAATTACCAAAACCACCTAGGGATAGTTGCACTTTCACAAATGCGTGACCTGCTGGGTCCCTAGTGTTAGCCGCTCGTTGTGTAATTCTCTCATTTATTGACTACGTTCACAATGGCGTGGGAACCAGATGTCCAACCATTAGGAGGAACCATTTTTTGGGGCTTGTAATAACGAGGCACTTGCTTGCATACAGCCATGACCCTAGTGGGTCCCTACTGTCATCCTCTCCGTGTATAGTCCTCTCCTTATTCCTCTCGATTGCTGACCATGTTGACAATGCCAGACGGTGGGGCACCGCACATGGTGAGCGAACCAAGGCGGGGGATGATGGCGAGGCCTTGGACGGAACGAACGGGAGCCGTGGAAGATGCACCAGTCTAGTCGCATGCGGAGGGGAGTACAAGGGTTGACTGGTTTGGGTGCGGGTGCATGTTGGGGCTGACATCGCTAGAGAATAATAGGACATGTGGGGGAAGAGAGGGATGGACTGGCCAACATTTGAGGGTACGGTAGGGCGGCAGAGGCGCAGCCAGCCGTGGGAGGCGGGAGTAGGTGGAACCGACGGGGTGGTTTGGTTTGGGCGGCTGGAGGAAGAAGACAAGATATAGAAGATACACGACAGATGTTGGATGTCAATCCAAGGGCTGGTAGGAAGAATCGTTTGTTGACTAGTAAGCCGACACCACCTTGGATAAGCTTTTTCCTCGTGGGTCCCAAATGTCAGAACCCAAATCTATCACGACCATGCAACCTTTCTTATAAAAATGTACAACCAGTTTGGTGTGTTAGTTCAAAATAAGTTTGTGGGTGCTGGTGGGGGCTAATCACTTGGGTTCTGTAATGCATAGTGAGCTCAAGCAGCCAGCGAGAGTGATGTTATTTCCCTTGGTACCTGTTTGTTGTGTTAGTTCAAAATAAGTTTGTGGGTGCTGGTGGGGGCTAATCACTTGGGTTCTGTAATGCATAGTGAGCTCAAGCAGCCAGCGAGAGTGATGTTATTTCCCTTGGTTGGGATTTGTTACAGTATTTCTCTCTTTAATAAACGAAATGGCAAGCCATTTGCCTTGTTTCAAAGAAAATATGACAGTCACAGCCGATTTGAAAAGGGTAACAACATATAACTCAAGCTTACAAACGGTACAAAAGCCCAATGATTAATTGTTCATCGGGTTTAGACAAAACCCAGAATGAACATGCATGGCAATAACATCTAACCCAACCAATGGTTTTGGTAGTCACAAACAAATGGGTTGGTCTGATCCATAAAATCAACATCTTGTGCCAAAAAGTTTACTGGCATATGACGACAAGTTGTTGCAAATAGAAGCCGAGCATGTTCAGAAGCCCATTTGTCAACCTGGAACTTCTTTTTTTGTTGTTCAACATATCCATCCATGAGAAATTTCCTGTTAAAAACTTAAACCTCATGGACAATAGTAACCTCACATTCAACAGGAAGAATGTGACGAAGTTTCCATCATTATTGTCCTCAAACGAATGTCATGAGAACTGAGAAAATCCCGATGCTTATTACGCCACCGATTGGTTATATGATTTTCTCCATGTGTTGCTGCCTACGTAGACATGAAGATTGAAAACAGTTAAGGTCTAAAAAAAGAGTATGTCGATAGAGCGATAGCCGAACAGTAATTCTAGTACAATATATATGGGCTTTCAATGTGCCTGAAATAATCACCTCTATATAAAAATTCTCCAGACATGGAAAGCATCGCAGCAAGCAAATAATTTTGTTCAAATCAATACTAAACATTCGATATATTAGATCTTGTGAGAATCCAGCACCATTGATAGGCTATCGATGGACGAACTCTTCATTGAGCATATAACATAATATTAGAATCCAAAGTTTACTCCAAGATGATATAAAACTTATGCGCACAAATGAAAAATGCAGCTTGTGATTACAAAAGTGCAGATGATAATATACAGTACCTGAATAAGTGTGGAGCCAAACACCATGTCGTGATGTACAAATGGATCATGAATTACACCCAAGGCCTCAAGTTTAGGTGCAGAGATGGCAATTATTTGTGAAGGTTTATAACAATAATCAAGGAACAACCTTTGAAGTGAGGGGGCATCTTCGATGATGAGCCGTTGTCCTTCAAAATAAATTCCAATGCTTTTAAGGTGAGGCGACTTTATTTGAAGACAATGGATACGGACTTCTAATCCGAAAACAAGCAGCAAGCGCTCTAGAGCAGGGCAACCAGATTGGATGGTGCTGTGTAGTGAGGCCTCCGACAGATCAACCACCAAAAGCGAAAGTCTTTTTAGCAATGGGAGTCGAATCTTTAGTACCAGATTGTCTGGTAGATGGCACCAGGCTATGTTGAGGGTGTTGAGAGACGAGGAAAACCACGAGATGGACAACGATGTTGTGGGCACAAATACATGGAGTTGGGATCACGGCATATATTTTTCGTAGTAATGGTAGAACTCAAGCTGCTGGATTTTTTTGAACTCCGTGGATGTCAGCCAGGCGTCCACCGTGCGGGGTATGGACAATAGCTAGCATTTCGGGATGCAGAGGCGTTGAACGGGGCCCTGGTGGAAGGAGACGATGGCTCTAACGAGATCAAATTCAGGAATGACAGATATCTGAAGACAGTCGAGATTAAGAGGCGGTGTGCGCCAGAGAGTGCGCCACCGAGATGTGAGGACTTGTGTGCGGCAACCATCCTTGGTGGCGAGAAGGGAGATGATCTCCCCAAGGATGTCGTCTAGGGGATTGCCGATGCGCTCCACCGGAGATTCTAGGGTTCCTCAGATCCGGGTGGGGGTGGGCTCGCTGCTTCTCCCCGCGCTGCCAAGTGCGGGATCTACAACTGGCGTCGCTGCTCGCGGGAGCCTCATCTTCTTGGCGCTGGGGCCAGCCGACTCCATTTTCCTTGTGGGCGTCGCTCCGAGTTCATGGGTTTGAGCAGAGTAGCGAGAGACGAACCTAGTGGCAGTGCGAGTGGGGAAGAAGGATGGCTGGGGTTTTCTGTAGGAGCGAGGAAGAAGAGGAGCAGACATTTTCTGTACGAGAGAGGAAGAAGGTGAGCGGGGGTTTTCTGTACGAGTGAGGAAGATGGGGAGCGGGGGGGATTGGGGGGATACGGAAGCGGGAGAGTCCAGTGAGCTGTAGTAAGTGGAGGCGAGGAGGAAGGAGGGTTTTTCTGGGATCGCCCCTCTTCAAGAAATATGGGCTTTTCCTCACAAAAAACAAAAACAAATGGGCTTTAAGATGGATAGGCTTTTGTATCGACCTAGTCGGCTGCCATTGTTTCGTACTGGACGGTCTTGTACTAGAGGCAGCACATTAGAGACACTCTCTAGCTATCCAGCTTATTTCCCATTCGAAAGAAAAAAAGAGACACCTCTAGCTTATGGCTACTCATCGGTAACCTTTTTCAACTTGGAAAAAGGTTATAGCTCCTTCTCTGGCCGGCTTGGCATCCACAAAATTAGAGGATATGGTACTGCATGCACACACTCACACTGGTCGTAGCGCGGAAAAATGAGGTGTCAAATAACAGGCCTACAATATACTTACTAGATTGTAAAGGTTCAAATGCTAGTCAACAGGCGTTCTGGGAATGGGGGTACCCAGACTTGCCTGCCTGCGGCCCACAGCATGGTTGCATCGACGGCCTGGTACGGCCCACCTTCGGCATCAACAACTCAAGACCCTTGCGAGGGGCCAAGCCTCGCGAGGCGGTCGACACCAAGACCTTCGGAAGGAGCAGCCTCCCTAGGCTGGCTCCTGAGGAGCGGAGATTTCTATGAAAGCCTCACCTGGCGAGGTTCGGATGACGTGAGCCATGATGACCAAGGTCGGGCGGGCGCCAGCGGGCGCAGGATAGCATGTTCCTATTTGGTGCTAAGGAGGTAGGCGCAGGCGCGGAGTCCCGAGGAATCAGCCAAAGGCTTACATTCCTATGCAACAAGACCAAGACCGACAGGATGGCAGGACGGAGGTCATCACCGAGCCCACCGAGGCGTCACGACCAGAGGCTTTTGTAGGCGAAGACTACTTTTGTCAGGATAAGATGTACTAGTTGTCTCCCTTCAAATTTGGCCGTTGTGGGATCCCTTCCCGCCTTCATTTGGGAAGAGGACCAAGGCTACTATAAGTAGAGCAGCACCAGTACCGTAGAGAGGGGTCGGATCCATTCCATCCTCACACCCACCAGCTCACTCAAGCGCAAGAACACACCTCCTCCTGAGGTTGTTCTCCCACTATACTACTTCATCCTCAGCCCCTCGAGGCCAATCCACCACAAAGCAGGAGTAGGATTTTACACCGCAAGGTGGCCCGAACCTGGGTAAACTGTTGTGTCCCATTCCCTTCATGTTCATCGAGCTAGGCCGTGAGATTGGCGACTATGCAGACTGGGGAGGTTGAGTTCTTTGCACGCACCCCAGAGTTCCAATCTATCAAGGGTCTCCGGAGCCCGAAATCCGACATTTGGTGCGCCATGTAGGGGTGCGTCGAAGATCCGCCTCTCTGTTCGCTGCACTCCACTGTTCGGCTCTCATGGCAGGCACTGCTCCACGGACTGGACCGACGCGTGCTTTCGGGGGAGCCGAGGGCCTCCGAGCATTCACCGCCGCCCTGCGGCAGGTGCAGTGGCCATCCAAGTTCTGGCCGGAGCTGCCGCCCCGATATGACAGCGCGGCGGACCCGGCAGGTTTTCTCTGAGCATACCCGGAGGCTGTTTTGGCAGCCGGCGGCGGCGACAAGGTTACGGCCAACTGGCTTCCCATGGCCCTCGCGGGTGCACCGTGCGCCTGGCTTCTCAGCTTGCCAGAGTCATTGGTGGCCTCCTGGGAGGAGGTGCACAGCCTCTTCATTGTGCACTTCACGGCACCGGCTCCCCACGCCGTTGCAGCCCTCCTCGGCGGCTCGCAGGCGCCGCCCCCGGACTGCCACGTCAAGCAATTCTTTCGCCAGCTGGATGCCGCCCTCGTGCAGCTTGGAGCTCCTCCGGGTTGGGCGGCGCCTAAGGCCTTCCTCACCTATGACTTGAGGGACCACCCCGCGACCATCGCGGGTACCAGTGCGCTCCCGATGCTCTGCACCCCCACCATCTGGAACGTGGTAGTCAGCAAGACCCTCATCGATGGTGGAGCCGGGCTCATTGTGCTCTGTGTGGAAGCATTCGGCTTGCTTCATGTGCCCCATGGCCGGCTCCGCGCCACCAAGCCTTTATCTGGAGTCGTCGACGGCTCCACCTGCCCCCTAGGGCAAGTTTGCCTCCCCGTCACCTTCGGCACCCGCGAAAACTACCGCACCGAGCTTATCGACTTCGACATCACCCGCATTGGCCCCCCGTACAACGCCATCCTCGGGTACCCGGCCTTGGCCAAGTTCATGGCAGCAACTCACCCTACCTACAATCTCATGAAGATGTCGGGAAGCAGTGGAGTCCTCACTGTGGCAGGGGACACCAAGGACGCGCTATTGGACCTCAAGCTCGCCTTCAGGGCCACGACGGCCGCATGGTCAAGTGAGGAAGGAGCCCCGGGGGCTCCGGCGTCTGCGCCAGCAAAGAAGAAGCAATTATTTTCTCAAGATCATGCCGAGACGAAGCAGGTGCCGGTCGATGAAGACGGGGCATCATGCGCCACCTTCACCACAGGCGCCGGCCTCCCTCCAGATCAAGAGGAGGCGTTGGTCAGTTTCTTACGCACGAAAAAGGATGTGTTACATGGGAGACCAAGGATCTGGTTAGGGCCCCGATGGGAATAATCAAGCATCACCTGAGGGTGTGCCCTAATGCACGCCCGGTGAAATAGAAGGCGGGGCGCCAGTCCACAGAGAAGCGGCCATTCATCGTTCAAGAGACCCGCAAGCTGCAAGAGGATGTTGTCATTCGGGAGGTGCGGTACCCGGAATGGCTGGTGTCGGCGTTCTGGGAACGGGGGTCCCCAGACTTGCCTGCCTGCGGCCTGCAGCGTGGCTCAAAGGGGGGCCCATCACGCCCCATCTTCATCAACACAAGCTCAAGACCCTCGCGAGGGGCCAAGCCTCGCGGGGCGGACGATAGGGAGCTTCCTCAGGCGCGGCCTCGTCAGGCTGGCTCGTGAGGAGGCAGAGAGATCAAGGCAGGGTACCTCACGAGGTGACCATGACACGAGCCATGACGACCAAGGGCGCCAGCCCGCGCAGTGTCCTCCTTTCCTCTTTGGTGCAAAGGGAGCAAGCGCAGGCGAGAGCATCAAGCAAAGGCGTCCATTTTGGTGCAACAAGACCAAGACCAATCCAACGGTAGGAAGGAAGTCATTGTGGAGCCCAAGCCGGCGTCACCACCAGAGCCTTTGACAGGGGAGGACCAACTTTAGTCAGGATAAGTGTACCAGATGTTCCCCTTCAAAATGGCCAATTGTTGGCGCCCTTCCCGCTCAATATTTGGGAAGAGGCCCAGGGCCTCTGTCTGTAAATAGGACTAGCCACACACAGAGCTAGGGGAGCTGGATCCGATCGGAATGAGTAGATGGATGCACCTTGGACAGAGAGAGAGAGAAGGCGACTGAACTCCCCCTAGCAGTTCATCGCACCAGCCAAGAGCAGAGCCCTCGCGAGGCTGTTCTTCCTTGTATTGTTCATCATCATCAGCCCAGGAGGCAATCCACCACACCACAAACTAGAGTAGGGTATTACACCACAATGGAGGCCCGGACTAGTATAAACCCTGTTACTCTTGTGTTGTTCCTTTCGCAGTTTAGATCTTAGCGAGGCGGCGGGGTACAGGTAGGTAGAGGGCAGATTTCCGCACGCACCCCAGTGTTCGAACCTCAAGGGTCTACCGGAACCCGAAATCCGACATTTGGCGCGCCAGGTAAAGTGCGCGGAATTAAATCTTCCGCCGCCACATTTCTCCGTCGACCCCGCATCCATGTTCGATGCTCGTCGGGCCCAGCGCTGAAGCGCCGAGCCACTCTCGCTTCCCGCGTCGCCCAGACGGCTCCCGTCGGCGGGCGCCCTCGTCGTTCCCCGTCGCCTGCCGTCAACGCCGCCACCGGCCCGGCGGGAAACGAGCAGCAAGCATCGTCCCAGCACCCCTCCGTGAGGCAAGACAGCCGCACTGCTACCCCCTCACTCGCCCCGGCTGGTTCTTCGTCTCGCGCATTCCACGCGCCCATGGAGGCTCGAGCTGCGCTCATCGTGGAAAACGAGCTCCTGCGCTACCGTCCCATCGACGACGTCTACAAAGAGTGGCTCGACCGCGTCGCCGAGCTCGTCCGCGCCGTAGGGGCTCCCTCGCACTGCTCTGTCCCGCTGGCCGCACTGCACTTCCCGCTGGCGACGAAGTTCCGGGCGCCTCGGCCACCTCCCCCTCAAGAAGGCGCCACAGCCCCAAGGCGCGTGGTCCTGGCGGAACCCGCTCCGTCCGGGCGCCCGGCTGCAAGAGCAGAGCTGCGGAGAGGTCCTCACACGCAACAAGCTGCCCGAATGCTCCCGCTCCGGCCCGTCGCGACCACGCCCCTGCTCCCAAGACGCGTCAAGACTTCGCTGCTCCCAGCTGCAGTGCATGGGGACCCGCAAGACCAAGCTCTTTGTCACCCAAGGCCTCCCGTGGCCACGGCAGGCTGTCGTGCCTTCACCCCCGAGCTATGCAGCATCGCGTGGCCCGGCAAGTTCAAGCCGGACCTGCCTCCTCACTACGAAGGTACAGCCGACCCTGCAGAGTTCCTCCAGCTCTACGAGCTGGGCATCGAAGCCGCCAACGGAGATCAAGGACGGGGCCCAAGGACGGGGCCCGCACCTGGCTCCTGAACCTGGCCCCAGGCACGATCTCCTCCTGGGACGAGATGCGTACCCGCTTCATCGCCAACTTCCAAGGTACTCGTGACCGGCCACCCGCCGTGAGCGACATGCGCCGCATCAAGCAGCAGCCAGGGGAGACCCTGCAGAAATACATCCAGCGCTTCAACAACGCACGCCTCAAGATTCCCAAGGTCACCGAGGAGGCCATCATCTCCGCCTTCTCCGACGGTGTGCGCGACGTCAGGATGAAGGAGGAGCTGGCGATGCATGAAGATCTGTGCACTTCCTTGGAGCTGTTCAACTTGGCGACCAAGTGCGCCAGGGCCGAGGAAGGGCGTCTCTCCCTCCTCGAGCTGCCTGCCACAGACCCAGAAGAGAAGAAATCCAAGGCCAAGGACGTGAAGCGCAAGGGGGCTGCCGTGCTCGCGGCAGAACCAGACACCAAGCGGGGCAGAGATCAGCCCGAGTCTTCCAAGGGCAGTCGGTACTGCGTGTACCACGACCTCCACACCCACAACACCAGCGAATGTCAAGAGCTCCGAGCCGTGCGAGAAGGGAGGATCGGCCGATGTCCGGACCGCAGCGACCGGGGCTACGGCCGAGGAGGAGGAAGGAACGCAGGACGCTGGGAAGACCGCGGCCCACGCCAAGGGTGGCGCGACCAACCTCGCGAGGATCGCTGGCAAGACCCGCCTCGCGAGGGAGGCTGGAGGGATCAGCCTCGCGAGGACCGCCCGCAAGGCAACGCAGGACTCCTTCCTCTGCCACCGCAGCCAAGGAGAAACGAAGACCATCATCAGGACGAGGGGGCTGGGGGCTTCAAGGAGCCTCGCACGATCGCCTGCATCCTGGGCGGAGCTCAAGCTGACCTCTCAACGCATCTTCAAGCAGTTCGCCCGCGAAGTTAATGCAGTCCTCCCCAAGCTCGAAGCCACACGCCCCTCGGTGGTCGGCGTGCACCATCACGCTCAGCTCGGCGGATCAGCTCAAGTGTGCGGCCACGGTCGAGTCCTCCGATGCTCTGTTCCCCAATCATCGCCAGCTGCGTGCTAGTCACCAAGACCCGCATCGATGGTGGGGGCAGGGCTCAACGTCCTGTCTGCGTGGAAGCGTTCAACAATCTCCAAGTGCCTTACAATCAGCTTGACCAACCAAGCCTTTCTGCGGGGTCACCGACGGCTCCACAGTCCCGATCGGGCAGGTTCGCCTCCTGTCACCTTCGGGCGACGCGACAACTACCACACCGAGCTCATCGACTTCGACGTCGCCCACATTCGCCTGCCATACAACGCCATCCTCGGGTACCCAGCGCTAGCCAAGTTCATGGTCGTAACCCACCACGGCTACAACGTCCTCAAGATGCCAGGGAGTGGCAGAGTCATCACGGTGCCCTGCGAGGAGAAAGACGCAGTGTGCTCCCTGGAGCGAGCCTTTCAGGCCGCATCACTGGAAGACCCGGATCGCGGGAGCAGGAGGCTTCTCGAGACCGCCCCCAAGAAGAAGAAGATATCGTCCGGCCCGGCCCCTCAGGGTCCGCGCCTGCTCAGGGGGAACCTCCTTCTATCGCATAGGAAAGCGCGCCCGGTGCCCTCCTCGGGCAGGGCTTGGGGGCTCCTCCCTGGAGGGCCACCGACCTTGCTAAGGTCACGAGGGAGGCGCTTGGGCACCACTTGGAGGCGTGTTTCGAAGCACGTTTCCCTAAAGAAGGAACAAGGCAAGGAGGGCCAAACCCTCAGGAGTTCGTTAGCAAGGGCATTCAGGAGCTGCAGGAGTCAAAAGTCATGAGTGGCAGCCGCCGCTTACCTGCCGTAGCACCCCATCCAGGCGAGGATGGTGGGCTGCGCGTCTGCATCGACATACCAAGGCTCAACCGAGCCGCCTCTCAGGAGCGCCTCTGGCCCTCTCGCGTGGGGTGCTGTGAAGGTCCACCCCACAGCTACGTTCGCATGCCTTACGGCCTGCCGAATGCGGCTGCCACGTACCAGCGCCTCATGAGGGACATCCTGGAGGCTCAAGAGGCCAGACGTTCTGCAGCCCTGACGGAGATGGAGATGGTCCACGAGGAGCCACCAGCGCCTCCAGAGCCTCCCGAGGCCCCTGAGCCTGGGGGCTCGTGAGGATCGGCTCCCGCAGCCAACCGAGTCTGCTGCACCAACACCCTTTCGTCTTCAACGCTACCAGATGACATCTTTCAAGTTTCATTTCCAGCTAGGAGCACCCCCCCCAGGGCTGCATTATTCCCAGGCCGCGTGGGTCCGTCCCTGCGGCGTGTAGCCCTTTTACTTCATGTTCCTAGCTTACCTTGTTGGGGGTGCCCTTCGGGCTGCATCATCCCAAAGTCGCTCGGGCCAGACCCGGCGGCATGTATCCCTCTTGCGTTTATTTCGGGTCATGCGTTCGACCCATCATGCTTGTTATTTGATGCCAATCCATGGCACCTTCTCTTCGTTCATGTCGACCGCTTGCACGTTAAAGGCTGGTACCTGAGCATCGCGACTCAGGGCTCCTACTGGCTCTCCAGCCCTCACCCTCTGGCCTTGTCCACGGCATCGCGACACAGCATACCGGCTGACGGTGAGACCAGCTCGAGGGCGGGACCCGAGGACGAGAGCGGCGGCATCTAACCAAATCTGCGAGAACACATCAAAAGATAAGGCTCAGTGCGAGCGCAACCCGCCTTGAGGTAGGGCCCGTGAGTCCCGCTACCGCTCACGGGTGCCCAGATACACCTCGTCGGGCCCTAAGCGTGCCAGCCCACGTGTCGTATGGGCTGTACACGCCTGGGGCTCCTCCCGAGGGGGAGACCCTCCCACGCACAGTGGAAGCACCATGCTCATGTTGGCTGGCGACAACTGCCGAGAGCAGCTATGCCCGTACACATACGGAAGCGCTATGCTTCGGCTGGTGATAAACAAGCGAGGGTGGCCCCGGGCTGCATCAACCTCGGGAGCCCAGAGCTTAGTGTCGGCCTCATCGCCGCGCCTCCCCTCGGGAGTGCAGCGAGGGCTGGGCACGGGGAGGCTGCGCTGAGTCACGCCCAGACGCACGCCACCCAGCCAGCCCCTCGGGCCTGGTTCGTCAGCGTCCCCTCCCCAAGCGGAGCCAAGGTCTGAAGGCCGTTTGAGCGTCAGGGGACTCTGAGCATCGCGACTCAGAGCCTAACTGGTCACGTAGCCCCTCACTCCTTAGTTAGAAAGGCTAACTTGGCGGTTGAGGTATCTTGGCAGGCGGGCTCTGAGGCAGTAAAGCAGTAGATCCACCCACATCTCACCTCCCTACTTGTTGTTCGTGCGCCAAGGGGGACTCTGAGCATCGCGACTCGGGAGCCTAACTTGTCACGTAGCCCCTCACTCCTTGGTCCCGTCCTGGTTTCCGGTCGGGGCTAGCAGCCGAGAAGGTATCTTGTGAGGCCGGGCTCTGCCGGCGTAGAACACAAGCAAGTAGGAAGGAAAAGCGCAAATTTCAAGGAATTCAAAAGCAAATATTACATTCCATAACTGTTATCACAACGCCAAATGCAAGTTTAAACGCCTCCCCGAGGCATGATACATGTGCATGAATCAAAAGCGAGCAGAGCATAGCGGAGTCACTTGTCGGCGGTGGAGCTGTGAGGCTTCCGCTGGTGGAGCCGCAGGGGTTGGTAAGCGCCCGCTTCGGCTTGGTGCTGAAGGCCCGGAACTTCCCAGTGAGCCTCCGCACGACCCTTCATGGCCTCGGCTGACAGTAACAAGCTCGCCCGCTTCGGGCTCCAAAGAATTGTCGAGGTTGACGTTGGGATCGCGAAGGTAGGCGTGGGTGAGGACCCGCGTCGGCCTGCAGAAGACAAGACGCGCCTCGGCCTCGGTAGTAGGGCCAAGGCCAAGGCGACATCTTCAAGAGCGCGAACCAGGAAGGGAAGCAGCTTGGCGGGACCGTCCTCTGCACCGGCCAGCGGGCTCTCCAGGCCGTTATCATAAAGCTCCCTCAGCAAGGTGCGAGCCTTCACCTCCATATCTGTGAAGGCCACGCGATCCTCGGCAAGGACCCGTGCCTTGCCGTCCAGCTCGACCTTCCTCGTCTCCAACTCTTGCTCCAGCACGCCTAGGCGTTCACGGTGCTTCTTGAGCTTGGCATCCCGATCCTTGACGGCCACCTCGCGAGCTTTCATGCCTTCCTCCTGCTCTTGGTGAAGGCGGACCTCCTTGGTGAGCTGGTCCCGCAGGCCCTGCAGCTCGCTCTCCAGCGCCTTGCGGTGACCTTGGACCTCGGCTACCTCCCCCAAGGCAGCGTCGCGAGCAGCTTTCGCCCCAAGGACGGCTTGCTTCTCCTCGTCGCAAGCCGTCGAGGCCTGGACCAGCGCCGCCGGATTGAAGGCCGGAGCGAATCCAGCCAGAAGCTTGACTCCAGCGCCCGCCACCGCACGAGGGTCGGCGCCCAAAAGATCCTCTGGCCGCCGTCCAGCCTGCAAAGAAAGACGATCCAGAATGGTAGGAGGAGTCGGAGAGACAGCAGTTGGTGGAGTAGGAGGAGAGGACGGCAGTGTGACCACAGTTTCCTGAGATGGGACCTGCTGCGCCCCAACAGCTACGGCGGCGGCATCAGGCAGGGACACCTCAGGAGTCGCTTGGGCCATGGGGGCTAAGCTCGCCCCAGCCAGCTCCACTAGGCCTCGCGAGGATGACCGGGCAGGAGAGGCCCGTGCATCACGGTCACCTTCTTTCAGGGGCGGAGGCTCTGCCCCAGACGGAACCTCGGGAGATCCCTTCAGCTTCTTTGCCGCCCGGCCTTGACCCTAGCCAAGAGATCTGACGTCAAGCCTCAACGACAAGACAAGAAATAAGACAGGAATCGAGCACTTACTGGTCATCGCTCGCGAGCTCGAGCAACCTCCGGCCATACTTGAAGCCCGAGAGCCGGCTACAAGGATCAGCCTCAAGGAGCTCGGGAGCAGGAGGCGCGCCTACGGATCGCCTCGGGGCCGGGGTAGACCCGCGGGGGACCAGCCCGGACCTGTCCTTCTTTGGGATCGGGGGCAAGCTTCCGCCGCCCCACTCGTCATCATCCTCGTCGTCGTCGTCGCTCGGTGAGAGGCGGAGAATGCGGGACTTGCTCCGAGGAAGGGGAGCCCTCGACACTCCGTCGGTCGCCTCGGAGTCGAGCCCTCCTTCCCGCTCCCCTTCTCCCTTCTCCTCGCTGGAGTCGCTGGAGGACACATCCACCGGTTCCTCGGGAGCCTCATGAGCACGGGCCCGTCCCCGTTGAAGACGGGCATGGACTGCACTACCTCCTCCCAGTCGTCGCGGAGGAACAGGGGCGTAGGAGCACCCTCCAACCTCGCCACGTCGCCCCCGACCAAAGATTGGAGAACCGCAGCCAGGTCTTCGTCGGCCAAGACCGCAGGGCTCGGGTGGGGCCTCCACATCGGAAGTGGAGTCTTGGCAAGCGAGCTAGCTGGTGCTCCAGGAATTCCCTCAGCAGCGATGCGCCGGTCAGCTTCGCCGCCGCCATGCTGGCCGGCCTCAGATCCATGTCCATCCTCTCCAGCACCGGCCTCGCTGAGGATCCTGAGCTCCACTCGAGACCCGGTCGTCGGAGTGTATGGGGTGCTCTGTGGGCAAGATTAGCCGAGGGTGGATGCGCCCAACATCTACCAAGACCCACTTGCTCCTGAAGCCCTCAATCCTCTTCCCAGGGTTCGAAATGGGGATGGAGCTACCGTACGCGACGAAGCTCGCACACGCAGAGAAGGAACCACGAGAGGTTCGGAGGGAGAAATAGTGGCGCAGCAGGGCCATTGAGGGCTGCACCCCGACGTGAGCCTCACAATAGTAGGCGAAGATCGCCAGGAGGAGAACATAGTTGGGGTGGAGATGCAGAGCTTGTAGCTTGTAATGGCGGAGGACAGAGAAGAAGAACTCGGAAAAGGGAGGCATCAGACCAGCAACAATGGCACTTACAAAGAGCGGATAGAAGGTGCTCCCTTGGCCCTCAGGGAGGGCGGAGCCAGCCTTGAACACCTTCGCCCCGTCGATGCCCTGCGCTGCCGCCATCTGGCGCACCCGGGCAAGGCTCGCCTCCGACACGTTCGGCGAGTCCAGGGCAGGCGCGTACCAAGCTCCGGCCGGGGTCTGGCGAGGCGCCATGCCTTGCTAGGCGTCTTGATCGAAGTGGATATGAGGATTTCGGAGGCAGGAAGGAGAGGCGCAAGAAAGGGGATCTGAGCAGTAACCAGAGAAAGCAAGGGAAGCAAAGCCTAGGCAGACGCCCTCCTTTATCGACTCGTGCGGTTGCTGAGGTGCCCACGTCCCAATCAACCGCCACGCTTGGCGCCCAAACCGCAGTTGTTAGGCAAGCGCTTAACTTGCGCCTTGCCTTCTCTGCTCGGCCAAGTCGGCGCGCCTTGGGCCCGGGGCTCTTGTCGACGTTGCAGGAACAGGGGTCCCAGACTTGCACTGCACTGTGGCTGCAGCGTGGCTCAAGGGGGCCCATCACGGCCCATCTTCATCAACACAAGCTCAAGACCTTCGTGAGGGGCCAAGCCTCGCGGGGCGGACGACAGGGAGCTTCCTCAGGTGCGGCCTCGTCAGGCTGGCTCGCGAGGAGGCGGAGAGATCAAGGCAGGGTACCTCACGAGGTGCCCATGACGCGAGCCATGACGACCAAGGGCGCCAGGCGGGCGCCAGCCCGCGCAGTGTCCTCCTTTCCTCTTTGGTGCAAAGGGATCAAGCGCAGGCGAGAGCATCAAGAAAAGGCGTCCATTTCGGTGCAACAAGACCAAGACCAGTCCAACGGCAGGAAGGAAGTCATTGTGGAGCCCAAGCCGGTGTCACCACCGAGCCTTTGACGGCGAGGACCAACTTTAGTCAGGATAAGTGTACCAGATGTTCCCCTTCAAAATGGCCAATTGTTGGCGCCCTTCCCGCTCAATATTTGGGAAGAGGCCCAGGGCCTCTGTCTATAAATAGGACTAGCCACACACAGAGCTAGGGGAGTTGGATCCGATCGGAATGAGTAGCTGGATGCACCTTGGATAGAGAGAGAGAGAGAGAGATAGAGAGAGAGAGAGAGAGAGAGAGAGGGTGAATGAACTCCCCCTAGCAGTTCATCGCACCAGCCAAGAACAGAGCCCTCGCGAGGCTGTTCTTCCTTGTATTGTTCATCATCATCAGCCCAAGAGGCAATCCACCACACCACCAACTAGATTTGGGTATTACACCACAATGGTGGCCCGAACTAGTATAAACCTGTGTCTCTTGTGTTGTTCCTTTCGTAGTTTAGATCTTAGCGAGGCGTGCGGGCATGTGTAGGTAGATGATAGATTTCCGTGCGCACCCCAGTGTTCGAACCTCAAGGGTCTGCCGGAACCCGAAATCCGACAGCTGGCAAACCCGGTTATTGTCCCCAACAAAGGAGGGAAGGAGCGCATGTGCATCGCTTTTACCAACCTCAACAAGGCTTGCCCTCAAGACCCCTTTCCGCTTCCATGCATCGATCAGATTGTTGACTCCACCACCGAGTGCGACCTGCTGTGTTTTCTGGACGCCTTCTCGGGCTATCACCAAATCAAGATGGCGGTGTAGGATATTGAGAAGACAACTTTCCTACCTCCATGTGGGGTGTATTGCTACACCTGCATGCTGTTTGGGCTGCCTAATGCCGGGGCAACCTTCCAGCGGCTGATGCACATCGCTCTGGGCTAGCAGCTCAGGAGGAACACCGAGGCCTACGTCGACGACATACTGGTGAAGTCTCGGGAGGCAAGGACCCTTATTGAAGACCTGGAGGAAACATTTGCCAGCCTGCGTAAGGTGGATCTGCGACTCAATCCAGAGAATTGTGTGTTTGACGTCCCGTCTGGCAAGCTGTTGGGCTTTTTGGTGTCGCACAGGGGGATCAAGGCCCACCCGAAGAAGGTCAAGGCCATAGAAAGGATGAGCCCGCCACAAACCCTCAAGGAGATGCAAAAGCTGGCGGGCTGGGTGACCTCGCTGGGGCGCTTCATCTCCAAGCTAGGAGAACGCACCCTCCCATTCTTCAAGCTGATGAAAAATAAAGGACCATTTGAGTGGACTCCGGAGGCTGACGCGGCATTCCAAGACCTCAAGAGGTACCTCACCAGCCTGCCGATGATTGTAGCACCACGTCCCCTTGAGCCCTTGGTGCTCTACCTGGCTTCCATGCCTCACTCTGCCAGCGCATCGCTGGTGGCGGTCCGGGAGGAGCGCCTGGCCAAGGGCTCGTGGAGCAGCACCTCGCACCCAGTCGAGACGCCGCGGCCTTAGGACGATGCTCAAGAGGCCTCGGCTGCCCCAACAGATGACCAAGTTCCTCAGGACGGTGCTCCTGAGGCCTTGGCTGCCCCAATGAATGACCAAGCTCCTAAGGTCCCCCGGTCTCAGGAGGTAAAAGACCCCACCAACACTTCCGCCCTCGTCGAGCACCCGGTGTACTTCGTCAGCATGGTGCTACATGATGCATGGGCACGCTACCCCATGCCGCAAAAGCTCTTGCTCGCACTCCTCGTCACCTCCTGAAAGCTGCACCACTACTTCCATGGCCACCCTATCAAAGTTGTCTCGGCTTACCCACTTGATAGAGTGCTCCGGATCCCCAATGCTGCAGGGAGAGTCACCGAATGGAACATCAAACTGCAGTCGCTCCAGTTGGAGTTCAGCACCACCAGGGTCATCAAGGGTGCAACACTCGCCGACTTCGTGGCGGAATGGACCGATGTTCCCAACCTAGAAGTGGGTGAGGACTGCTCCCTCTCGCCGGGAAGCGAAGCACCGGAGGGTTGGGTCATGTACTTGGACGGCGCATTCGCGCGTCAGGGCGCGGGGGCTGGAGCCGTGCTCATCTCGCCCACCCAGGACAAGCTCTACTACGCCGTGCAGCTCTGCTTCCAGTAGGGAGAGAAGGTCTCCAACAACATCGTAGAGTACGAAGGCCAGATCGCCGATCTCAAGGTTGCGGCAGCTTTGGGAGTGAGGCACCTCACCATCAAGGGTGACTCCCATCTCCTCGTCAACTTCTCCAACAAAGCATACAAGCCTAAGGACGAGCACATGGAGGCATACCTTGAGGAGGTACGCAAAACTGAGAAACAATTCTTGGGTCTGGAATTGCAGCATGTGCCGCACGACACGAACAAGGAAGCAGACGACATCGCCAAGAGGGCGTCCCGGCGCTTGCCTCAGGAGCCTCGCGTCTTTGAAGAGCGGCTCTTGAAGCCGTAGGCAGCCCCCTCCACCGCAGGATGAGCATCGCCTCAGGAGGAGCTCCCCAGAGCACCCCTCTCGGGTGCCCCTGCTTGCAGCCCGACCTCTGGAGCCCGTCGGCTCCTCGCGCTCGAGCCTCAGGAGGGGTGCTGGGCCGAGGGGTTCAAGGCGTACCTGCTCCAAGGCACCTTGCCGGAGAAGGAAGAAGAGCAAAGAGGGTAAGCCGCCAGGCCACCGCATACTGCATCAGGGACGGTGAGCTCTATCGAAAATGGCCAAATGACGTCTCTCTGCGGTGCATCTCCAGGGAGCAGGGACGCGAGCTGCTAGCCGACATGCATGGCAGGGACTGCGGGCATCATTCCACATCGTGCACCCTCGTGGGCAAGGCGTTCCGCGGTGGATTCTACTGGCCCACAGTGCTCAGTGATGCCACCGAGCTGGTAAGACCCTGTGAAGCCTGCCAATTCCATGCCAAGCAGATCCACCAGCCCGCTCAGGGTCTCCAGACCATCCCGCACTCATGGCCATTCGCGGTCTGGGGGCTAGACATCTTGGGCCCGTTGCCCGAGCGCCCGGGGGCTATCACTACCTCTACGTCGCCATCGACAAGTTCACCAAATGGGCAGAGGTGGAGGCCGTCCACACCATCCCGGCTGGCTCGGTCGTCAAGTTCATCAAGGGCCTCGTGAGCCGTTTCGGGGTCCCTAACCGCATCATCACCGACAACGGCTCATAATTCACGAGCAACCTTTTCAAAACATATTGTGCTAACCTTGGAACACAGATATGCTACGCCTTAGTGGCTCACCCCAGGAGCAATGGCCAGGCTAAGCGCGCCAACATAGAGGTCCTGAGGGGCCTCGAGGAAAGAACTTTCAAGAAGAAGCTCGAGGCCTGCGGCAGGGGCTGGCTCGACGAGCTCCCATCCGTGCTGTGGTCCATATGCACCACCGCGACCAAGCCAACTGATACGTCTCCAACGTATCGATAATTTTTTATTGTTCCATGCTATTATATTATTTGTTTTGGATGTTTATGGGATTTATTATACACTTTTTTATTATTTTTAGGACTAACCTATTAACCAGAGGCCCAACCCAAATTGTTGTTTTCTTGCCTATTTCAGTGTTTCGAAGAAAAGGAATATCAAACAGAGTCCAAACGGAATGAAACCTTCGGGGGAGTTATTTTTGGAACGGAAGCAATCCAGGAGACTTGGGGTAGACGTCAGGGAAGCCTCGAGGTGGCCACGAGGCAGGGAGGCATGCCTTCCCCCCTGGGCATGCCCCCCACCCTCGTGGGCCCCGCATGGCTCCCCTGACCGACTTCTTTCGCCTATATATATATATATATCCATATACCCTAAAAACATCGGGGAGCACAATAGATCGGGAGTTCCGGTGCCACAAGCCTTTGTGGCCACCAAAAACCAATTGGGACCCTGTTCCGGCACCTTGCCGGAGGGGGGATCCCTCACCGGTGGCCATCTTCATCATCCCGGCGCTCTCCATGACGAGGAGGGAGTAGTTCACCCTCGGGGCTGAGGGTATGTACCAGTAGCTATGTGTTTGATCTCTCTATCTCTCTCTCTCTCGTGTTCTTGACTTCGCACGATCTTGATGTATCACGAGCTTTGCTATTATAGTTGGATCTTATGATGTTTCTCCCCCTCTACTCTCTTGTAATGGATTGAGTTTTCCCTTTGAAGTTATCTTATCGGATTGAGTCTTTAAGGATTTGAGAACACTTGATGTATGATGTATGTTTTGGTGATCAACTTGCGGGTTCCGTTTGTGAACATATGCATAGGGGTTCGCACACGTTTTCGTCTTGACTCTCCGGTAGAAACTTTGGGGCACTCTTTGAAGTACTTTGTGTTGGTTTGAATAGATGAATCTGAGATTGTGTGATGCATATCGTATAATCATACCCACGGATACTTGTGGTGACATTGGAGTATCTAGGTGACATTAGGGTTTTGGTTGATATGTGTCTTAAGGTGTTATTCTAGTACGAACTCTTGAATAGATCGATCCGAAAGAATAACTTTGAGGTGGTTTCTGCCCTACAATAATCTCTTCGTTTGTTCTCCGCTATTAGTGACTTTGGAGTGACTCTTTGTTTCATGTTGAGGGATAGTTATATGATCCAATTATGTTATTATTGTTGAGAGAACTTGCACTAGTGAAAGTATGAACCCTGGGCCTTGTTTCCTATCATTGGAATACCGTTTATGCTCACTTTTACCATTAGTTACCTTGTTGTTTTTACATTTTCAGATTACAAAAACCTATATCTACCATCCATATTGCACTTGTATCACCATCTCTTCGCTGAACTAGTGCACCTATACAATTTACCATTGTACTGGGTGTGTTGGGGACACAAGAGACTCTTTGTTATTTGGTTGCAGGGTTATTTGAGAAAGACCATCTTCATCCTACACCTCCCACGGATTGATAAACCTTAGGTCATCCACTTGACAGAAATTTGCTACTGTCCTACAAACCTCTGCACTTGGAGGCCCAACAACATCTACAAGAAGAAGGTTGTGTAGTAGACATCACCAACGGGCGAGACTCCATTCTTCCTCATCTATGGAGCAAAAGCGGTTCTCCCTCATGATGTCAGGCATCGCTCCACGCGGGTCTTGGCGTTTGACGAGGCATGCCAGGACGCCTCGCGGGGGATGGACCTCGTGCTGGGGAGGAACGCCGCCGCCAAGCCTCGCTCTGAGTGGCAAGGTACGAGCAGGCGATGCGGTGGTATCACTGCCGCAACATCCGCTCCAAGATGCTCGAGGTTGACGATCTTGTCCTAAGGCGGGTACTCTCCAGGGAAGGGCTGCACGAGATCTCGCCCATGTGGGAGGGCCCGTTCAGGATCTCCTGTGTCTCCAGGCCTGGCGCCGCGTGCCTGAGACACAGGACGGGATCCCCATCCAAAACGCCTGGAACATCCAGAACACAGGAAGGGCTGCACAAGTTCTAACCATGAAGCAAGGCCCCGTGCCTGTGAAGGTCTCCGCCCGTGACACTCTCACGTAATAATGAGTTGTGGTTGTACACGCCCCAAAGTCTCCTGAGTGCCGCCTGCGGGCCTCACGGGGGCTCCCACCCACGTCCTAGTGGCAGCACTTAGCTCCGCGCTAGTGAGAAGACTAGTCTAGGTGCTAGACGCGGCTATTCTTTTGCTTGCTTTCTGTAGCTGGTTTGCAACTTCTTAATGGAATTTGGAGTTTTCTCGTTTTTCGTTCGCCAGAGTTGGAATTTTTCTCCTCTTACTTTGCTCGCCTCTCAGTCTTGACCCAGGAAGAGCGGCAGTTGCTCGTTTCTCCTCCTCGCGCATCCCGCGCACGGGGGCTAGGCAGTTGTGTCTGTTCGGGTTCGCCCCCACTACAAACACACCTCGTCGAAGCCTCGTTGCCTCAGAGCTTCGGCTTCCTTAATCCTCGCGTGACGCTCTCGAATGACCTCACGGGCATGCACCCCCTTTTAAGTTTGTGCCTCCGGGCAGCGCGACGCGGTGTACTAGCCCCAACCAACCCACGCCTGGGGGCTCGCGCGAGGAAGAACGAGACGCCCCGTCAAGATTTCTAATAACTCTGCAGCTCTACAATGTTTCCTGAGGCCCGACAACTCCTCAGTCGTCAGGAAGGGAGCTTCGCCAAGTGCTGCTTGAAAGGCGCGCCCTCGCGAGGCGGGAAACTACCGCAAGCATATCAAGCTAAGTTACCCTAATAGCACCTACTCGGAACATGGGTACCATGACACAATATGAAAATAATAAGCATAGCATAGTGGCATAAATGCCATGGTTCATTACACACCCCAGCGGGGCCCTCTACTTTTTTCAAATGCAGGAGAAAGGAAAGGTTAAACAAAAGCGGGCTGCACGGCTGCGGTAGCTCCCAAGGCCAGGCTCTAGCGGTGCCCGAGCTCAGTCCGAGTCTTCCTCCTGCTTCACCGGAGCACGGCAGCGAGACGGCTCGTCGCCTTCCCCGATCCGAGCCTGATGGCGGGGTGGTTGGTCATAGCCGCCGCTGCTGGTGCTCTCGCCGGAGGAGGAGCTGCCGCTGCTCAGGGAGGTGCGGCCATCGCCAAGGGCAAGCTCATCATCATCGTTGCCGTCTTTCGGGCAGCACCCCGCACGGTGGCCGTCTTCCCTAAACACCCTCACATAGAGGGTCGCAAGGCCAGCGTACCTGAAGTGGAGGGTGCACCTCCCGCTCTGGCCCCGCGCGCGGGCATACGCCTGCCAACCGCTGGTCAAGGACACGTTGCCTGCAGCGGTGACCTCGACTCCAGCCCATGAGGCCCTGCTGCAGCAGCCGTCAGCCTGCAGCCAAAGGCCGTCAAGCCCCGTGGGCGGCACCTCACCCGCGAAGAAGCGCGGGAGTGGGAGCCAGGTGCCGGCGGGCCTCTCTGACCACATGATTAACTCCGAGAACACGTCCGCAGAGTGGAAGCGCGGCCAACGAGGTCGGGTGACTAAGGCGCGCCTCCCCTCATCGCAGGGTCTGCCCCGTCCTCGGCGGTTCTCACCACGAGAGGAGGCGCCACCGCGGCTGTCCAAGGTAACGCCGGCCCTCGAAGAGGCACGCCCGCACCCTCGAGGAGTCACCGCCGAGGTCGCAGCTTGTTTGCTGTGGCGACCACGACCTCTCTTGGGCGGCGGAGAACCTGACCCCTCCTTGGGGGCCTTCGCCTTTTCGGCGGCGGGGAACCTCCTCGCTGGCGCCATGGGTGCTATAACAAGACGACAAGACAAAGAAGAAGAAGAAGGAGCGAGCATCGAGAAGATGGAGATGAGTTAGGGGCCTCCACACCTCCCCTCATTTATAGACGGAGGGAGGCCAACCGCCGGCCTCCATGATCCCACACAGTGATGATCTTTCTCCGCATGCAGCAGGCTCTTGTCAAGTTGAACGGTTGTCGAGGCAGCATGTGGAAGAGGAGACGCCCACGTCCCATCAAGAGCCACACGCCGACCAAGGCCGCACGCAGTTAGGGCCCGTGGAGCTCCACACTTGCCATTTGGCTTCGCCTCGAAGCCAAGTCCGAGTGCGCCTTGGGCCCGGGGGCTACTGTCGGCATTCTGGGAATGGGGGTACCCATACTCACCTGCCTGTGACCCATGGCGTGGCTCCATCGACGGCCTGGTACGGCCCACCTTCGGCATCAACAACTCGAGACCCTCGCGAGGGGCCAAGCCTCGCGAGGCGGTCGACACCAAGACCTCCGGAAGCAGCAGCCTCCCCAGGCTGGCTCCTGAGGAGCGGAGATTTCTATGCAAGCCTCACCTCGCGAGGTTCAGATGACGTGAGCCATGACGACCAAGGTCAGGCGGGCGCCAGTGGGCGTAGGATATCAGTTTCCTCTTTGGTGCCAGGGAGGCAGGCGCAGACACGGAGTCCCGAGGAATCGGCCAAAGGTTTCCATTCCCATGCAACAAGACCAAGACCACCAGGACAGCAGGATGGAGGTCATCACCGAGCCCACCGCAGCGTCACGACCAGAGGCTTTCGCGGGCAAAGACTACTTTTGTTAGGATAAGATGTACTAGTTGTCTCCCTTCAAATTTGGCCATTGTGGGATCCCTTCCCGTCTTCATTTGGGAAGAGGACCAAGGCCACTATAAGTAGAGCAGCACCACCACCGTAGAGAGGGATCGGATCCATTCCAACCTCAAACCCACCAGCTCACTCGAGCACAAGAACACACCTCCTCCTGAGGTTGTTCTCCCACTATACTAGTTCATCCTCAGCCCCTCGAGGCTAATCCACCACAAAGCAGGAGTAGGGTTTTACACCGCAAGGTGGCCCGAACCTGGGTAAACTGATGTGTCCCATTCCCTTCATGTTCATCGAGCTAGGCCATGAGATTGGCGAGTAGGCAGACTGGGGAGGTTGAGTTCTTCGCATGCACCCCAGAGTTTGAATCTATCAAGGGTCTGCGGAGCCCGAAATCCGACAACATTAAACTAAGCTTCAGAAGATATGCTATGCATACTAACATTCACAAGCACAAAAGTTCAGCATGTTTATGCATCTCAAATGATTCACCATACTATAACCAATACAAAGCTGTTAGAAGATGTAGAAATAAAGAAAAATGATCGATGCTTCTCTGAGCAAAGGGCCTCTCTGCGCACGCATTAATTTCCTAGGCATGCTTGTTTCTTCTCAATGTTGTGAGCACTTTGAGCATGTTGGAAACTCCACAGCTAGCCGGCTGACTCATCTTGCAATTGATCTTTGACACATTTGCAGCAAACACAGGAGGCAATAGTGATGACTCAACATCAGACCATATTGTGCAGTTCCCTTGAAGTCATCTTCATTGTCCTGAATTTGAAAAGATGGGAAAACAATAGCTATATTTAAACGGTGTTGCAAAGTAGTAGCACATATTAATAGCTCGGCATGACAAAACACGATCATGTGGACGAAGGGGATACTGACCTACCTAAGAAAGATTATGTATAATTTCATAAGTCGTTAGTTGATTTCCACCTTCGGCTGCACTGCTTGTTTGCTCCTCCACTGACAGGATCGTTCCGCACTGAAATCAGCAAGTCAATGTACGAATAAGCTTATTTCATCTTGCGGTGGTCATTGTACCTAGTTACGAATGTGGGAATACCTGGAGCACCATGAGGTTAGCTAACAACAGGTAGATGTAGCCATATAATTTCGCGTGGTGCCACCAAAATTGAGGTTTGTGTCCCTTACCCTTCTTATGAGAATTCTTCTTGAAGTTGGTACAATGTGACGGCTTGTTCTTTGCATCAAACTTGCCTTTCCCCTAAGATTTGTTCTTGTTGTTTTGGGGCTTGTTGGGCTGGAAGTTCTTCTCGTGTACCATGTGGGCACTAGAAGCTCCCTCAGCGACTCGAGCACGTGTGTCTTTTGCTCTCGCCTTGTCTTCAAAATCAAGAGTGCTAATGAGATCCGAAACGAAAAACTCATGTCTCTTGTTTTTCAGAGAAGTAGCAAAATTGTTCCACGAAGGTGGAAGCTTGACAATGATGGTCCCAGCAACAAATTTGTCCAGCAACACACACTTAAAGTACTCAAGTTTCTTAGCAAGTGACTGTATATCATGAGCCCGCTGAACAACAGAGTGCTCATCTGTCATCTTGTAGTGACAGAATTGCCCCATGACATACAACTTGCTGCCCGCGCCCAGGGCCCCAAACGTGGCCTCAAGCGCAGCCCACATGTCTTTGCCACTGGCAAACGACATATATGAATCCACAATGGAATCGTTAAGAACACTCAGAAGGGCGGATTTGAAGAGGGTATCCATGTTCTCAAAAGCTTCCTGCTGTGCAGGATTAAGATCACCCTTAGGCTTGCCTTTAGTAGTGTCATAGCAATATAAAATCTAAAACCAGTATACTGCTCTCGTGTGCCACCTTTTATATTGCACCCCCTTAAAGGTAGGCGGCTTCAAAAGTGCAACAAAATCACTCAGAGTAAATTGCCTACAATCAGGTTTTTGGATTGGATTGTTGAATATATGAGCAATTTACTATGAGATTTAATCCAAATCAGTAGTAAATAGATCATGACAACAATTGCAAAGATCAAAGCAATGATGCGGACTAAACCAGGAGGACAGAATCACATACTGTGCAGCGGGAGCTAAACCGTTGTGGTTGATGTTGTCACTCCCGTCGTTGATGAAGAGGTTACCGAGGTCAAGGAAGAAGGTTGTCATTGAGGAAGTCGTCGCTGACAGCAGTTGCACAAGTGTGCTCCCCAAAAACCTGATCGCCCCTCTCCCATACAGGATCACGAAAGGCGGGGTTCCGGAGGACAGCTGTCCCTTCTCGCGGGGCACGCCAGAAGGAGGGATGGCAAAGACTTGCGTGGCGGCTCTATGATCTGGAACGGTGCGAAACTATATGATACAACGGCGGCTAGGGTAGAGCTTGCCAGGTCGGTCGTGCGAGTAAGAGAAAGTATGATAGTAGGCCTTTGCCCCAAACCCCATGTCCAATTCAATAATAGCCCAACTATCCAAAAGAATCAGAAACAACCGAGAAATTAAGGCGTCCGTTAATTATTAATTAATGACTTAATAAATTTTCCGACCAACAAAAATATAGACCACGTGCATAGCTTTTGTCCTTGGACCAGCTCATTCCTGTAGAGCGCGCTATAGGTTTCCTATTATCATGATCATGCAAATGCTAGAATAGATCAGATCATAAAGTGGTGCGACTCACACTCACCTAGCAGTATGGGACTAAACTTTAGTCCCACTCACACCACACCATGCTCTAAGAGCATGGTTAATAGTATAGCCAACATCCGGCTATATGAAGTTAACACATCAGCTAGAGCCAACCTAATACTATATCATTAATACATGGCCCCACCTTTTGTCTCATAAAGTATGTTGGAGCTCGTGCTACAAACGGCTACAAGTTTACAACCCGCTTCTCTTCTGTCTCCTCTTCTCTCTCCTTCAACTAAGCACAAATACTATATTTAAATCCTTATAGCCTGCTTATGTCAGCTTATTATACTTGCTCTAAGATTACTCTCCACTGTGAGTAGTCTAAAATGCCAAGCGTGCAGCGGGTGGCGCCCTTGGCCGGTGCGCCTCTTCAACGACAGAAGCAGTGAGAGGTCACGTCGCCCTGACTTGCCATCAATGTGGAGCGACAGGCTCAGCTGGCGCCGGGCGGGAAGCGCGCGCGGGAGGGGGAGAGGTTTTTGGTGGGCCAGGAAGGCGAGAAGCCAGCTTGGGATCGGCTCGGATGGGGAAACATCGGGTGCTC
Source organism: Aegilops bicornis (assembly GCA_021605145.1). Classification (NCBI taxonomy): domain Eukaryota; kingdom Viridiplantae; phylum Streptophyta; class Magnoliopsida; order Poales; family Poaceae; genus Aegilops; species Aegilops bicornis. Next base: position 388,134,476 of record CM038675.1, on the reverse strand, counting down.
CCATACTCCAACTGCTAGTACAATAAGTGTGGGCTATGTAGAGGGCATAGTAAGCAAGCTTCTCATCGTTCTGCGAGTTGACATGACACATCAAAGTAGTAGTTTTTTTTAAGATGTACATCAAAGTACTAGCATAGTAGTCTCCAAAAAGGGCCGACCATGTCCATGGCTACCATCCCATCCCGTGCTCCGTCATTGAGTACGTTCACGATTCACGTGCCATTCAAGAAAAAAACTGCGTACGTGCCATTGAAGAAAAATAAATAAAAACAAACACGCCACCGCATCATGGTCGAACTTTGATTCATCCCCGCGTGGTTCTCGCCCCTCCACTAAGTGAACAACTACTACAGGAGTCAAATTATCATGTGAGCTACCTCTTCATCCAGAAATGAGCTCCACCGTGTACCCACGCGAGCGTGTTAGGGAATGAGCCACATAGTACGTGCGTGCAATTCTTCTCTTCATGCATGCTACCTCTTGAGCACTGTGTTGGGTTTCCCTTGAAGAGGAAAGGGTGATGCAGCAAAGTAGCATAAGTATTTCCCTCAGTTTTTGAGAACCAAGGTATCAATCCAGTAGGAGGCTACTGAGTCCCTCAGACACTGCACAAAACAAATAACTCCTCGCAACCAACGTGATAAGGGGTTGTCAATCCCTTCAAGGTCACTTACGAGAGTGAGATTTGATAGATATGATAGGTTAATATTTTTGGTATTTTTGTGGTAAAGATGCAAAGTAAAATAAAAATAAATAAGTGTTAGAAGATTAATATGATGAAGATAGACCTGGGGGCCATAGGTTTCACTAGTGGCTTCTCTCAAGAGCATAAGTATTTTACGGTGGGTGAACGAATTACTGTTGAGAAATTGACAGAACTGAGCATAGTTATGAGAATATCTTGGTATGATCATGTATGTTGGCATCAAGTCCGAGAGAAGTAGACCGACTCCTGCCTGCATCTACTACTATTACTCCACTCATCGACCGCTATCCAGCATGCATCTAGAGTATTAAGTTCATGAAAACAGAGTAACGCCTTAAGCAAGATGACATGATGTAGATGGATAAATTCATGCAATATGATAAAAACCCCATCTTGTTATCCTCGATGGCAACAATACAATATGTGCCTTGCTGCCCCTCATCACTTTGGGAAAGGACACCGCAAGATTGAACCCAAAGCTAAGCACTTCTCCCGTTGCAAGAAAGATCAATCTAGTAAGCCAAACCAAACTGATAATTCAAAGAGACTCGCAAAGATAACCAATCATACATAAAAGAATTCAGAGAAGATTCAAATATTGTTCATAGATAATCTTGATCATAAACCCACAATTCATCGGTCTCAACAAACACACCACAAAAAGAATATTACATCGAAGGGGGAGAACATTGTATTGAGATCCAAAAAGAGAGAAGAAGCCATCTAGCTACTAACTATGGACCCGAAGGTCTCAAGTAAACTACTCACACTTCATCGGAGAGGCTATGGTGTTGATGTAGAAGCCCTCCGTGATGGATGCCCCCTCCGTGAACTCCTAACAGGCCCCAAGATGGGATCTCGTGGAGTGCAGAGAAGGTTGCGGCGGTGGAATTAGGTTTTTGGCTCCGTGTCGATCGCTTGGGGGTACGAGGTATATATAGGAGGAAGAAGTATGTCGGTGGAGCAACAGGGGCCCACGAGGGTGGAGGGCGCGCATACGGGGGTGGGCGCGCCCTACCTCGTGGCCTCCTCTTTGTTTCTTGACGAGGGTCCAAGTCTCCCGGATCATAATCTTCCTAAAAATCACGTTCCCGAAGGTTTCATTCCGTTTGGTCTCCGTTTGATATTCCTTTTCTTTAAACTCTAAAATAGGCAAAAACAGCAATTTCGGGCTGGGCCTCCGGTTAATAGGTTAGTCCCAAAATAATATAAAAGTGGATAATAAAGCCCAATATTGTCCAAAACAGTAGATAATATAGCATGGAGCAATCAAAATTATAGATACGTTGGAGACGTATCAAGCATCCCCAAGCTTAATTACTGCTCGTCCTTGAGTAGGTAAATGACAAAAAAGAATTTTTGATGCGGAGTGCTACTTGGCATAATTTCAATGTAATTCTTCTTAATTGTGGTATGAATATTCAGATCCGAAAGATTCAAGACAAAAGTTTAATATTTACATAAAAATAATAATACTTCAAGCATACTAACAAAGCAATCATGTCTTCTCAAAATAACATGGCCATAGAAATTTATCCCTACAAAATCATATAGTCTGGCTATGCTCTATCTTCACCACACAAAGTATTTAAATCATGCACAACCCGGATGACAAGCCAAGCAATTGTTTCGTACTTTTGACATTCTCAAACTTTTTCAATCTTCACGCAATACATGAGCATGAGCCATGGACATAGCACTATATGTGGAATAGAATGGTGGTTGTGGAGATGAGAAAAAGGGAGAAGATAGTCTCACATCAACTAGGCGTATCAACGGGCTATGGAGATGCCCATCAATAGATATCAATGTGAGTGAGTAGGGATTGCCATGCAACGGATGCACTAGAGCTTAAGTATATGAAAGCTCAACAAAGGAAACTAAGTGGGTGTGCATCCAACTCGCTTGCTCATGAAGACCTAGGGCATTTTGAGGAAGCCCATCATTGGAATATACAAGCCAAGTTCTATAATGAAAAATTCCCACTAGTATATGAAAGTGATAAAATGAGAGACTCTCTATCATGAAGATCATGGTGCTACTTTGAAGCACAAGTGTGGTAAAAGGGTAGTAACAGTGTCCCTTCTCTCTTTTTCTCTCATTTTTTATTTATTTGGGCCTTTTCTCTTCTCTTTTTTATGGCCTCTTTTTATTTATTTATTTTTCGTCCGGAGTCTCATCCCGACTTGTGGGGGAATCATAGTCTCCATCATCCTTTTCCTCACTTGGGACAATTCTCTAAAAATGATGATCATCACACTTTTATTTTCTTACAACTCAACAATTACAACTCGATACTTAGAACAAAATATGACTCTATATGAATGCCTCCGTGATACGGGATATGCAATGAATCATGAGTGACATGTATGAAAGAATTATGAACGGTGGCTTTTCCACAAATACGATGTCAACTACATGATCATGCAAAGCAATATGACAATGATGGAGCGTGTCATAATAAACGGAACGGTGGAAGGTTGCATGGCAATATATCTCGAAATGGCTATGGAAATGCCATAATAGGTAGGCATGGTGGCTGTTTTGAGGAAGGTATGTGGTGGGTGTATGATACCGGCGAAAAGTGCGCGGTATTAGAGAGGCTAGCAATGGTGGAAGGTAGAAAGTGCGTATAATCCATGGACTCAACATTAGTCATAAAGAACTCATATACTTATTGCAAAAATCTACAAGTTATCAAAGCAAAGTATTACACGCATGCTCCTAGGGGATAGATTGGTAGGAAAAGACCATCGCCGTCCCCGACCGCCACTCATAAGGAAGACAATCAATAAATAAATCATGCTCCGACTTCATCACATAACGGTTCACCATACGTGCATGCTACAGGGAATCACAAACTTTAACACAAGTATTTCTCAAATTCACAACTACTCAACTAGCATGACTCTAATATCACCATCTTCATATCTCAAAACAATTATCAAGAATCAAACTTTTCTTAGTATTCAACACACTCATAAGAGTTTTTTTACTAATCTTGAATACCAAGCATATTAGGATTATTCAAGCAATTACCATGCTATTTAAGACTCTCAAAATAATCTAAGTGAAGCATGAGAGATCAATAGTTTCTATAAACCAAATCCACCACCGTGCTCTAAAAGATATAAGTGAAGCACTAGAGCAAAACTATATAACTCAAAAGATATAAGTGAAGCACAAAGAGTATTCTAATAATTTCCAAATCATGTATGGCTCTCTCAAAAGGTGTGTACAGCAAGGAAGATTGTGGTAAACTAAAAAGCAAAGACTCAAATCATACAAGACGCTCCAAGCAAAACACATATCATGTGGTGAATAAAAATATAGCTCCAAGTAAAGTTACCGATGGAAGTAGACGAAAGAGGGGATGCCTTCCGGGGCATCCCCAAGCTTTGGATTTTTGGTGTCCTTAGATTATCTTGGGGGTGCCATGGGCATCCCAAGCTTAGGTTCTCGCCACTCCTTGTTCCATAATCCATCAAAATCTTTCACCCAAAACTTGAAAACTTCACAACACAAAACTCAACAGAAAATCTCGTGAGCTCCGTTAGCGAAAGAAAACAAAAGACCACTTCAAGGTACTGTAATGAACTCATTCTTTATTTATATTGGTGTTAAACTACTGTATTCCAACTTCTCTATGGTTTATAAACTATTTTACTAGCCATAGATTCATCAAAATAAGCAAACAACACACGAAAAACAGAATCTGTTAAAAACAGAACAGTCTGTAGTAATCTGTAACTAACGCAAACTTATGGAACTCCAAAATATCAGCCAAAATAGGAAGACCTAGGAAATTCTTTTATTGATCAGCAGCAATTGGAATCATTATTTTATCACGTTCAGGTGATTTTTAACAATTGTTTTTGTGAACATAAAGTTTCTGGAAATTTCTGGAAGATCAAATAACTATCATCCAAGAAGATCCTATAGGTTTAACTTGGCACAAACACTAACTAAAACATAAAAACACATCCAACCAGAGGCTAGATCAAATATTTATTCCTAAACAGAAGCAAAAAAGCAAAAAACTAAAAATAAAATTGGGTTGCCTCCCAACAAGCGCTATCGTTTTACGCCCCTAGCTAGGCATAAAAGCAAGGATAAATCTAGGTATTGCCATCTTTGGTAGGCAATCCATAAGTGGCTCTCATGATAGATTCATATGGTAATTTTATTTTCTTCCTAGGGAAATGTTCCATGCCTTTCTTTAATGGAAATTGGAATCTAATATTCCCTTCCTTCATATCAATAATTGCACCAATCGTTATAAGGAAAGGTCTACCAAGAATAATAGGACATGAAGGATTGCAATCTATATCAAGAACGATAAAATCTACGGGCACATAGTTACTATTTGCAACAATAAGAACATCATTAATTCTTCCCATAGGTTTCTTAATAGTGGAATCCGCAAGGTGCAAGTTTAGAGACCAATCATTAAAATCGCACAAAGTTTGGGGAATAGTGGAAACACTAGCACCCAAATCACATAAAGCATAGAACTCATGATCCTCAATCTTAATTTTAATGGTTCGTTCCCACTCATCATAAAGTTTTCTAGGGATAGAAACTTCTAACTCAAGCTTTTCTTCATAAGGTTGCATCAAGGCATCAACGATATGTTTAGTAAACGCTTTATTTTGACTATAAGCATGAGGAGAATTTAGCACGAATTGCAACAAGGAAATACAATCAATCAAAGAGCAATTTTCATAATTAAATTCCTTGAAATCCAAAATAGTGGGTTTATTAGCATCTAGGGTTTCAATTTCTTCAACCCTACTTTTATCAATTTTAGCATCAAGATCTAAAAACTCCGAATTTTTGGAACGCCTTCTAGGTAAAGGTGGATCATATTCAGTCCCATCATTATCAAGATTCATATTGCAAAACAAAGATTTAATAGGGGACACATCAATAAATTTTAGATCTTTGATACGTCTCCAACGTATCAATAATTTTTTATTGCTCCATGCTACTTTATCTACTATTTTGGACTATATTGGGCTTTATTTTCCACTTTTATATTATTTTTGGGACTAACCTATTAACCGGAGGCCCAACCCAGAATTGTTGTTTTTTGCCTATTTCAGTGTTTCGAAGAAACAAAATATCAAACGGAGTCCAAACGGAATGAAACCTTCGGAAACGTGATTTTCTCACCGAACGTGATCCAGGGGACTTGGACCCTACTCCAAGGAACGAAAGAGGCGGTCACGAGGGTGGGGACGTCCTCAGGCGCGCCCCCGCCTCGTGGGCCCCTATTGCTCCACCGACGCATTCTCCTTCCTCCTATATATACCTCACGCACCCCCAAACGATCGTAACAGGAGCCAAAAACCTAATTCCACCGCCGCAACTTCCTGTATCCACGAGATCCCATCTTGAGGCCTGTTCCGAGCTCACGGGAGGGGCATCCACCACGGAGGGCTTCCACATCATCACCATAGCCCCTCCGATGAAGTGTGAGTAGTTTACTTGGACCTTCGGGTCCATAGCTAGTAGCTAGATGGCTTCTTCTCTCTTTTGGATCTCAATACAATGTTCTCCCCTCTCTCATGGAGATCTATTCGATGTAATCTTCTTTTTGCGGTGTGTTTGTTGAGACCGATGAATTGTGGGTTTATGATCCAGCTTATCTATGAATAATATTTGAATCTTCTCTGAATTCTTTTATGTATGATTGGTTATCTTTGCAAGTCTCTTTGAATTATCCATTTGGTTCGGCCAACTAGATTGGTAGTTCTTGCAATGGGAGAAGTGCTTAGCTTTGGGTTCAATCTTGCGGTGTCCTTACCCAAAGGATGTAAAGGGTTGCAAGGCACGTATTGTATTTTTGCCATCGAGGATAACAAGATGGGGTATTTATCATATTGCATGAATTTATTCCTCTACATCATGTCATCTTGCTTAAGGCGTTACTCTGTTTTTAACTTAATACTCTAGATGCATATCAGAGCATATTGATAACCCACAAGTGGTGCGACCCTATGGCGACTCCACCTCCCTATGGCGACTCTAGGGTTTTCCCCTAGGTCTCCGTGGTTCTCCGGTGGATCCAAGTTTTCTTCCAATCATCCTACGCGGCGTGGGCTTCTCTACATCTTCATCCCCATCTCAATGGGATCCAATAGGGGCTCCACTCTGGATCTGGATTTCTCTAAAGGTTTGGCGTTTGCTGATGAGGTTTTTCGGTCTTCTGGTCTCTCCATTCATCCTGTGGAAGGTTCTCGTCCTTTCATTCTGGTTGTCTCATTTAGTAGACATGTTTTTCGGCTTGATATTGATTCTGTGGCTGCGGCCCTAGAGGTTGCCATTGGGGGTTCGGCAATTGATCTTTCTGTTCAGCTTCTAAGGAATAAGGTCTTCTCTTTTAAGGTTTCTTGCCAGTCTGTGGGGTTTCATATTGTCAATCTCAGATCCTTTTCGTGCTCACAGTTCAAGTGCTACTTTCATCTCTGGGGAAAAGGGGGTCCTAATTGGTGGCGTGAGTTTAAAATTTGGAAAAAGGAGTGTGATGCTGAACGGATTTTGGTTAGTCCCTCCAAGCGTAGGGCTGCCCTTGGTATGATTGCTATGCATAAACCTCCCCCTAAGTCTGCCATTCGTTCGGGTAATTCAGTCAGGAAGAAGCTTTCATTTGCTACGTTTCAAAATTATGAAGCTTGTCGTGGTTATCGTTATCATGCTTCCCAGGAGTGTATTGATGTGGCTCCAATAGCTGGGTATCCTCTGTCCGATCATGAACGTGTTGTCATTCATCCTCCACCGCCGATGGAACTTCAGTGGACGGTGGCTTCTCCATCCATCACGTTCGGAACGGTGGCGTCCATTCCGGAGCGATCAACTCGTTCTGTTATTTCCCCTAGATCTTTGGGCGGCCCTAGATCTTTGGGCGGGATTTCCGCTGCTTCAAACATTCAGGCTTCGGGCTCCCCAGTCCCTGGCTTGGGCCTGGTTGCATCGCCGCCCCTTCTATGGGCCCTAAAGACGCGCGCAGCCCACAATCTGAGGATTTCTCTGGCCCATCTCCGACGCGCCTTCCGCCCTTGTTTTGGTCGGCAGGATTCTTTTTCTGGTATTCGTATTCCTTCTTCACAGGAAGCTAATGAGAATTTTAATGCCATGGTCGATGACATGGTGGACCAAATTGTGACGTGTCGGATTTGCTCGGTTAGGGGCCATTTGTCTGTGAGTTGCCCTCGTCTTGCTCCCTGTGTATCTTGTGGGGTTGTGGGCCACTCCAGGAAGGATTCCGAGAGGATTGCTATTGAAAATGGGTTGGTTTGGAAATGGAAGAGTCCCTCCTTTTCGGTCTTGCCTCCCTGCTCCGAACGGCATGCTCTGACTCCTCCAATAGCCTCCTCCCCGGTCACATCACCGTATTCATCGCATAAACCCTGCACGCCGCCTTCGTCACCGCCGATAACACCGCCACCGCCGCCTGAGCTTCCTCTGCATTCTTCGCCACCCCCTAGTGCTTCACCCATGGCGGTCTTTGAGCTGGACCCAGAGCGCTATGTCCCGGTGGGGCAACACATCATTGATGGTGGTGAGCATCGTCTTCCTTGGACCTTTGTCACTCCTACATCGCCGATTGTTCGCCGCCATGAGTCCTTCATGATTGCTGAAGTCATGCCAGCTCCGCCTCTTGGTCAGATTGGTCAGGTTCTTCAGGATGTTGTCAATCTTATTAATCAGTTGGGGTTTCATGTCCGTTCTGCTCAGCCGTGGATCCCTGGGATCGGTTTGTTTGAGGTTAGAGATGCGGGTGAGCGATTTGCCTTGATTCAGCTGCCACCGCAAGATCTTGGTAATGATAGGTTTGTTCGTTCCATGAAGCATGATCATGGTGAAGGGTTCCGTGGAGTTCAGAGCTTTAGGGAGGGTTGCTTAATGTTTTTAGGGGTCCCTCTTGACCTTAGAAACACTGAAAATTTAAGTGATGCGGTCAACACGTTTGGAAAGTTCCATCACTGGATTAGTGATGATCCATACCTTGTTCGCTCTGTGTTTTTTGCGTCTTTTCCTGAGGATATTCTTGTCCCTCATGACGTGGTCTTCTCGGATTATGCCGCTTGGGACGGTGCTAAGGTCTCGTGGACTGCTCTGTGTTATATTCTGGGAGCTAATTTTGCGGAGCAGATGCCTCAGGATGAAGACCCCATGCCACTCAATGGCATTGCTCACCCTTTGCCTGGGGAGTTTGTTCAAGACCCGCACTTTTTTGCTCTGCCGCCATTTCCAGCGCTGAGCTGGAACGATGTTCCGTTGCTCCACCGCCTATGGCTGAGCAGCAAAATCATGATGCGGGTTGGGGATGGCAAGCTGATGGGCCTGCTGTTGCTCATGAGGATGGCCCTGTTGTTCATGATCAGGAATCTATGGTCATTGATGAGCATGTAGCTTCGGACTCTGTTAGACAGGAGGTTATTGTTGAAGATTTTCAGCCTGTTGGTCCTCCGCATGGTCACATGATTGATGTGGTTGTGCCACAAGTGGAGGAAGATCTGCCCCAGGAGGACAATGCCCTTGCCATTATCCCTTACCAGCCGCCTGTTATTCAGCATGCAGAAATTGTCATTGGTATGGCCCAAGTGGTTTATGGACATGTTCTTCCTCCGGAAATGGTTTGGAAAAGGGCTTTTGACACCATGCTCCAATTTAGTACTGCCACGGAAGTGCCTCGTATGGTCGACTGCCGATTTACGCGATTTTCATTCCTTCACAGTCTTGGGGTGTTGTGATTGGGGATTCTGAATCTGTGCCTGCTAGCTTCAATGAATCAGCTCGTCGACCAATTGCCAGGGCTTTGTTTCCATCGTCGGCTTTGCCTGATAGCGATGTTGCATGCCAGTCCTATATGCATGTGCGGCTGGCCAGTTCCTTTGTCTTGGATGATCAATTTGCTTTCTCTGCCCAACAGGCCAGGAAGAAGAGTGTCAAAGGAAAAATTACTCCATTGGTTGATTCTTCCCTGCGACATTGTACCAGGAGTGCTGCTAAAAGGGATGGTTTCAAGCCTGTCCTGCATCAGTTGCCCCTTCCCGAGCCACGCAAGAAGAAGCCAAGAGCTAAGCCATTGCTGAATGTCGACCCCGCTATTGATTCAGTTCCAGCAGATCCTGCACCGTCTCCCTCTCCGGTTCATGGTGAGGCTTCCTCGGTGTCTATTCCGCCACCCACTCCCATTCGAACCATCCAGATCATTGGTCATGATCTGGGGATTCCATCAGAGAAGCTCACTGTTGCTCTGCTTATGGCAAACAAATCTGATGATGTTCAAGAGCAGTCTAATGATTAGTTCTGCTCTAAGCTCTTGGGTGTGGCAAGCCTTCAAATTTGCTAGTTATCTTAGGGAATTTTTATTTGCTTCTTGTACCTGTCATGTAAGCTATAAATGCTACTGTAAGGGCTGGATCTTTTGCTTTTGCTGTCTGCTGGACTGGTACATGTGTGCTCTACTATGTAGTAGCACTTTTCGCTTCTCAATCTTAGTTTTTAATGGATCATTGTTCTAATAGAAGCTGGAAAGTGTTTTGCTGGAATGTTTGTGGTCTTAATGCTCACCTTTCGTCGGTGTCTTTATTAGGAATAAAATTGATGAAAGTATGGCCTCGGTTGTCTGTTTGCAAGAAACAAAGATGCAGTCGTTTGATTTTCACTCAATCAAAACTTTCTGTCCGAGGCGGTTAGATTCTTTTGTTTATAGCCCTTCTATTGGTGCATCTGGTGGTCTTTTGGTTGTTTGGAATTCTGCTGTCCTCACTGGGGTGCTTATACACTAAACCCTATGGCATTGTTTTGCAATTTACCTCTACCCAGAATAATGAGCAGTGGACTCTTGTTAATGTCTATGGTCCCTGTCAAGGGCAGCTTAGGGATGAATTTGTCTCATGGTTGTACAACATGAACATCCCTCATTGTGAAAATTGGCTTTTCTTGGGGGACTTTAACTTTATTAGGTCCTTGGATAACAGAAATCTACCTGGTGGAGATGTTAATGATATCTTCATTTTTAATGAAATTATTGGACACCTGGGTTTACTTGAACTTCCAATTAAAGGCAGAGCTTACACTTGGTCCAACATGCAAGATAATCCTTTACTTGAGCAACTAGATTGGTTTTTTACTTCTGCAAATTGGATCTCTATTTATCCAATGTCTCAGGTTCTGCCTCTTGCTAGAACTGCCTCAAATCATGTTCCTTGTGTGGTTGATATTAACACATCCATCCCAAGATCAAATATTTTTCGTTTTGAGAATTATTGGGTGGAAATGGAGGGGTTCTTGGATTGTGTGGCAAACTCTTGGAAGTCTGTTTCTCGAAAACAAGGTGTTTCTGCTGTTATTGCTGATAAGCTTAAATGTCTGAGACAGGCATTAAAGAAATGGCAAACTAATCTGTCTAAGCTAAAGATACTGATTGCCAAGTGCAATAGAGTGGTTGTCATTCTTGATTCTCTTGAAGAGCTTAGACCTCTATTCAGACAAGAGTTCAACTTCAGACCTATTGTTAAACTTCATGTGGAACATTTGCTGCATCTTCAATATCTTTATTGGAGGAAGAGATGCACCATTAGATCTATCAAGGTGGGTGAGGAAAATACTAAATTTTTCCATGCTATTGCCACAGAGAGGTTTAGAAAAAATTTAATAGCCAGTCTGAAGCTTGATGATGGGACAGTTGTTTCTGACCATGAGTCTATGGCTTCTGCTGTTTGGGAAGTTTTTAAAGGCAGAATGGGCACCTCTGCAGGGATCAACATGAGTTTTGACCTTTCTTCCATCATTAGAAGGGTTGAGGGTCTGGATGATTTAACCAGGCCTTTTTCAAAGGAGGAAATGGACAAAATAATAAAGGAAATGCCAATTAATAAGGCTCCTGGTCCTGATGGGTTTAATGGCTTGTTTTTCAAGAAATGCTGGCATATTGTATGTGAGGAGTTTTATGAGTTAGCCAGGGGGTTCCATGAGGGTTCTGTCAGTATTGAGAATATTAATTATTCTTACATTACTCTTGTGCCTAAGAAGCATTCTCCTGAGTCTGTTAATGACTACAGGCCTATCTCTCTGTCTGTCATGGGAGTAAAATTCCTCTCCAAAATGGTTGCTAATAGATTGCAGGGGGATATTTTGAATTGTGTACACAAAAACCAATATGGTTTCATTAAATCCAAAACTATCCAGGACTGTGTTGGGTGGACTCTTGAGTATATCCACCAGTGTCACCAATCCAGGAGGCCCATTGTTATTCCGAAGTTAGATTTTGAGAAAGCATTTGATTCAATTGAGCATGATGCCATTTTCCAAATTCTCAGCGCCAAAGCGTTTAATGAAAGGTGGATCTCTTAGGTTAAACAATTTTTGTCTACTGGCACTTCTTCTGTGCTCTTGAATGGAGTCCCAGGTATACAATTCTGTTGCAGAAAAGGTGTTAGGCAGGGTGACCCTGTTTCACCTCTCCTGTTTGCAATTGCTGCTGATTTGCTGCAGTCTGTGGTCAATGATATGCATGTTAAGGGTCTTCTTCAGTTGCCAATACCCTGCCATGACAAAGATTTCCCAATAATTCAGTACGCTGATGATACTTTGATTATTTTGCCTGCTGAAGAACAACAGTTGATGTCTCTGAAAAGCATGCTTCTCCTATTTTCTCAATCAACTGGTTTGCATGTCAACTATCATAAGTCCTCAATGTTGTCCATTAATGTTGACTCTGTGGAAATGACTAGGCTTGCTGGAATGTTTGGCTGTGTTGTGGGTACTCGCCTTTTACTTATCTTGGCCTCCCTATTGGTCTTATGAAGCCAAAAATAATGGATTTGATGCCTTTGGTCGACTCTATGGAAAGGAAACTCTCTGTCAGCTCTAGTTTTCTTGCTCAAGGGGGAAGATTACAGTACCTCACCTCAGCTTTGTCTTCTGTGCCAATCTTCTTCCTCTGCAGTCTGGATGCTCCAGTTGGCATTCTCAAGTAGCTTGAGAGGATTCAAAGGCAATGTCTTTGGAAAAGTTTGGTTCTGACCATGCTCCTTCCTTAGCAGCATGGGACTTGGTGTGCAGGCCAAAGAACAAAGGGGGATTGGGGGTCTTAAACCTGAGATTACATAATGAAGCTCTGTTGTTGAAGTTTGTTAGCAAATTTTATAATAAGGCTGACATCCCCTGGGTAAGCCTGGTTTGGGACACTTATTACCATGACAGGGTTCCTCATGCTACTGTCTTATGTGGCTCCTTCTGGTGGAGAGATTTATGCAAGTTGATGGATAAGTTCAGAATGGTTTCTAAAGTGTAGGTCTTGAATGGGGATTCTGCTCTGTTTTGGGGTGATGATTGGAACCTCAACCCTTCGGCTGGTCCTTTGGATAAGGTATTTCAGAGATTGTTCTCTTATGTTAAGGATCCACTTCTTTGTGTTAAGGAGGTTTTTGCAACACAGGATATCACTACTCTCTTTCACCTTCCTCTTTCTGAAAGGGCCCATTCTGAGTTGATGTCTTTACAGCTTCTAATGTCTGATTTCTCTCTTGACATTACTAAGTCTGGTGTTTGGATGTGGAGAGAAGATGGCAAGACTTATACAGCTAAAAATACTACTCCTTCCTGCATATGCATATTAACCCCAACCCTTTGCTGTCATGGATTTGGTCTAGCTTTTGTACTATGAGAATCAAATTTTTTGCCTGGATGCTAATCATGGATCGGCTCAATACACAAGATATGCTGGAGAGAAGGCATTATCTGATTGTAATCACTGTGTGTTGTGCCCCACTCAGACTAAAGAGGACAGGGATCACCTATTCTTCTCATGTAACTTCAGCTGCAGGGTTTGGAATTATGTGCAAGTGTGCTGGCCACATGGTGATAACATGGCTGCCATTGCCTATGCTGCAAGAAGGGACTTTCAACAACCTTTCTTTGCTGAAGTGTTCTTTCTTGCTTGTTGGAATATCTGGGCTGTGAGGAATGATAAAGTCTTCAGGAACATTAAACCTTCCTTTAGAAGGTGGAGAACATGTTTTATTCATGACATTTCTCTGCTTGCCCATAGGATTAAAGCTAACTATAAGGATGACCTTCTTAGATGGATTGCTTTTTTGCCACCTTGAGGTGAGCATTGTATTTTTTAGCTTTACATATTTTCCTTTTTCTTTGATGTACATAACTTGTATCTTTGTATAGTTAATAAAATTTGAAAGAGTTGTGGGGTGCTTTACCCTACAGTACCAGGTCAAAAAAATACTCTAGATGCATGCTGGATAGCGGTCGATGAGTGGAGTAATAGTACTAGATGCAGAATCAGTTCGGTCTATTTGTCTCGGACGTGATGCCTATATACATGATCATGCCTAGATATACTCATAACTATGATCAACTTTTTCAATTGCTCAACAGTAATTTGTTCACCCATCGTAGAATACTTATGCTCTTGAGAGAAGCCACTAGTGAAACCTATGGCCCCCGGGTCTATTCTCATCATATCAATCTCCATCACTTTAATACTTGCTTTGTTTTTACTTTTGCCTTTTACTTTTCACTTTGCATCTCTATATCAAAAATACCAAAAATATTATTTATCATCTCTATCAGATCTCACTCTCGTAAGTGACCGTGAAGGGATTGACAACCCCTAATCACGTTGGTTGCGAGGAGTTATTTGTTTTGTGCAGGTGCGAGGGACTCGCGCGTAGCCTCCTACTGGATTGATACCTTGGTTCTCAAAAACTGAGGGAAATACTTACGCTACTTTGTTGCATCATCCTCTCTTCGAGGAAATCCAATGCAGTGCTCAAGAGGTAGCAAGAAGAATTTCTGGCGCCGTTGCCGGGGAGGCTCACGCAAGAGCAAGTCAAGCACCATACCAAGTACCCATCGCAATCCCTATCTCCCGCATTACATTATTTGCCATTTGCCTCTCGTTTTCCTCTCCCCCACTTCACCCTTGCCGTTTTATTCGCCCTCTCTTTCCCAATCTCCTCCTCTTTTTCCCATTGCCTTTTCCTCGCCCGCTTGCCTTTTGTCTGCTCGTGTGTTGGATTGCTTGTTTGTCGCGATGGCTCAAGATACTACCAAATTGTGTGACTTCACCAATACCAATAATAATGGTTTCCATAGCACTCCGATTGCTCTTCTTGCCAATAATGAATCTTGTGAAATCAATACTGCTTTGTTGAATCTAGTTATGAAAGATCAATTCGCCGGCCTTCCTAGTGAAGATGTCGCTACTCATCTGAATAGCTTCGTTGATTTATGTGATATGCAAAAGAAAAATATGTCGATAATGATGTCGTTAAATTGAAGCTATTTCCTTTTTCACTTAGAGATCGTGCTAAAGCGTGGTTTTCATCTCTGCCTAAAAATAGTATTGATTCTTGGAACAAGTGCAAAGATGCTTTTATCTCTAAGTAGTTTCCTCTCGCTAAGATTATCTCTCTTAGGAACGATATTATGAATGTTAAGCAAGTTGATCATGAACATGTTGCAGAAGCTTGGGAGAGAATGAAATTAATGATACGTAATTGTCCTACTCATGGTTTGAACTTGTGGATGATTATACAAAACTTTTATGCTGGATTGAATTTTGCTTCTAGAAATCTTTTAGATTCGTCATGGAGGCACTTTTGTGGAAATCACTCTAGGAGATGCTACTAAACTTCTAGATAATATTATTGTTAATTATTCTCAATGGCATACCGAAAGATCTACTAATAAAAAAGTGCATGCGATAGAAGAAATTAATGTTTTGAGTAGAAAGATGGATGAACTTATGAAATTATTTGCTACTAAGAGTGTTTCTTCTGATCCTAATGATATGCCTTTGTCTACTTTGATTGAGAATAATAATGAATCTATGGATGTGAATTTTGTTGGTAGGAATAATTTTGGTAACAACGGCATTATAGAGGGAATTTTAATCCTAGGCCTTATCCTAGTAATCCTTCTAATAATTATGGAAATTCCTATAACAACTCTTATGGAAATTTTAATAAGATGCCCTCTGAATTTGAGAGTATTGTTAAAGAGTTTATGAATTCACAAAAGAATTTTAATGCTTTGCTTGAAGAGAAATTGCTTAAAGTTGATGATTTGGCTAGGAATGTTGATAGAATTTCTCTTGAGGTTGATTCTTTAAAGCTTAGATCTATTCCTCCTAAGCATGATATCAATGAGTCTCTCAAAGCTATGATAATTTCCATTGATGAGTGCAAAGAAAGAACCGCTAGGATGCATGCTTCCAAAGATGCCTTTATTAAAGCATGTTCTTCCAATTCCTATGAAAATCAAGATGAAGATCTAAAAGTTATTGATGTGTCCCCTATTAAATCTTTGTTTTGCAATATGAATCTTTATGAAACTGAATATGATCTTCCTTTACCTAGAAGACGTTCTAAGAATTCGGAGTTTTTAGATCTTGATGATGAAATTGATAAAAGTGGGATTGAAAGAAATAAAAACCTAGATGTTGCTAAACCCACTATATTGGATCTCAAGGAATTTAATTATGAAAATTGCTCTTTAATTGATTGTATTTCCTTGTTGCAATCCGTGCTAAATTCTCCTCATGCTTATAGTCAAAATAAGGTCTTTACCGAACACATTGTTGATGCCTTGATGCAATCTTATGAAGAAAAACTTGAGTTGAAAGTTTCTATCCCTAGAAAGCTCTATGATGAGTGGGAACCTACTATTAAAATTAAAACTAAAAACTATGGGTTTCATGCCTTGTGTGATTTGGGTGCTAGTGTCTCCACTATTCCCAAAACTTTGTGTGATTTGCTAGATTTCCGTGACTTTGATGATCGCTCTCTAAACTTGCATCTTGCGGATTCCACTATTAAAAAGCCTATGGGAAGAATTAATGATGTTCTTATTGTTGCAAATAGGAGTTATGTGCCCGTAAATTTTATCGTTCTTGATATAGATTGCAATCCTTCTTGTCCTATTATTCTTGGTAGACCTTTCCTTAGAACGATTGGTGCAATTATTGATATGAAGGAAGGTAATATTAGATTCCAATTTCCATTAAATAAAGGCATGGAACACTTTCCTAGAAAGAAAATAAAATTACCATATTAATCTATCATGAGAGCCACTTATGGATTGCCTACGAAAGATGGCAATACCTAGATCTATCCGTATTTTTATGCCTAGCTAGGGGCGTTAAACGATAGCGCTTGTTGGGAGGCAACCCAATTTTATTTTTAGTTTTTTTTTGTTTTTGCTTCTGTTTAGTAATAAATAATCCATATAGCCTCTGTTTAGATGTGGTTTTATGTTTTAATTAGTGTTTGTACCAAGCTAGACCTATTGGATCTTCTTGGATGATAGTTATTTGATCTTGCTGTAATTTCCAAAAACTTTGCGCTCAGTGCCCGAATTATTAAAACTCACCAGAACGTGATAAAATACTGATTCCAATTGCTGATGCTCAATAAACAAATTTTCTAGGTCGTCTAATTTTGGTAGATATTTTGGAATTCCAGAAGTTTGCGTTAGTTACAGATTACTACAGACTGTTCTTTTTTTGACAGATTCTGTTTTTTCGTGTGTTGTTTGCTTATTTTGATGAATCTATGGCTAGTAAAATAGTTTATAATCCATAGAGAAGTTGGAATACAGTAGGTTTAACACCAATATAATTAAATAATGAGTTCATTACAGTACCTTAAAGTAGTCTTTTGTTTTGTTTCTCTAACGGAGCTCACGAGATTTCTATTGAGTTTTGTGTTGTGAAGTTTTCAAGTTTTCGGTAAATTCTTTTGATGGATTATGGAACAAGGAGTGGCAAGAGACTAAGCTTGGGGATTCCATGGCACCCCAAGATAATCCAAGGACACCAAAAGTCAAAGCTTGGGGATGCCCGGAAGGTATCCCCTCTTTCGTCTACTTCCATCGGTAATTTACTTGGAGCTATATTTTTATTCACCACATGATATGTGTTTTGCTTGGAGCGTCTTGTATTATTTGTGTCTTTGCTTGTTAGTTTACCACAATCATCCTTGCTATACACACCTTTTGAGAGAGCCATACATAAATTGGAATTTGATAGAATACTCTATGTGCTTCACTTATATCTTTTGAGCTTGATAGTTTTGCTCATAGTGCTTCACTTATATCTTTTGAGCGTGATAATTTTTGCTCTAGTGCTTCACTTAGATCTTTTAGAGCACGGTTGTTGGATTTTTTTAAAGAAACTATTGATCTCTCATGCTTCACTTAGATTATTTTGAGAGTCGTTAATAGCATGGTAACTTTCTTAATATTAATATACTTGGTATTCAAGATATGTGAAACTTTCTTTTGAGTGTGTTGAATACTAAGAAAAGTTTGATGCTTGACAATTGTTTTGAGATATGGAGGTGATAATATCAAAGTCGTGCTAGTTGAGTAGTTGTGAATTTGAGAAATGCTTGTGTTGAAGTTTGCAAATCCCGTAGCATGCACGTATGATTAAAGTTGTGTAACAAATTTGACATGAAGTGTACCTGGCTTGTGCATCCTTATGAGTGGCGGTCGGGGACGAGCGATGGTATTTTCCTACCAATCTATCCCCCTAGGAGCATGCCGTAGTACTTGATTTTTGATGACTTCTAAATTTTTGCAATAAGTATATGAGTTCTTTTGACTAATGTTGAGTCCATGGATTATACACACTTTTACCTTTCCGCCTTTGCTAGCCTCTTGATTGCCGTGCATTGCCCTTTCTCACCTTGAGAGTTGGTGCAAACTTCACGGTGCATCCAAACCCGTGATATGATATGCTCTATCACACATAAACCTCCTTATATCTTCCTCAAAACAGCCACCATACCTACCTATTATGGCATTTCCATAGCCATTCGAGATATATTGCCATGCAACTTTCCACCGTTCCGCTCATCATCATCATGACATACTTTACTTTTGTCATATTGCCATTGCATGATCATGTAGTTGACATCGTCTTTGTGGCAAAGCCACCATGCATTATTTTTTCATACATGTCACTCTTGATTCATTGCACCATCCCGCACATCACCGGAGGCATTCATATAGAGTCATATCTTGTTCTAAGTTTCGAGTTGTAATCCTTATGTTGTAATCAATAGAAGTGTGATGATCATCATTATTAGAGCATTGCCCAATCAAAAAAAGAGAAAGGCCAAAAAGAAAAAAAAGAAAGATCCAAAAAAAGAAAATAAATAAAAAGGGCAATGTTACTATCCTCTTACCACACTTGTGCTTCAAAGTAGCACCTTGTTCTTCATGTAGTGAGTCTCATATATTGTGCTTCAAAGTAGCACCATGTTTTTCATATAGTGAGTCTCATAAGTTGTCTTTTTATACTAGTGGGAATTTTTCATTATAGAACTTGGCTTGTATATTCCTACGATGGGCTTCCTCAAATGCCCTAGGTCTTCATGAGCAAGCAAGTTGGATGCACACCCAGTAGTTTTCTTTTGTTAAGCATTCATAGATCTAGTGCATCCGTTGCATGGCAATCCCTACTCCTCATGTTGACATCAATTGATGGGCATCTCCATAGCCCGTTGATTATCCTCATCAATGTGGGACTTTCTCCTTTTTTGTCTTCTCCACACAATCCCCATCATCATATTCTATTCCACCAATAGTGCTATATCCATGGCTCACGCTCATGTATTGCGTGAATGTTGAAAAAGTTTGAGATTATTTAAGTATGAAACAATTTCTTGGCTTGTCATCGGGGGTATAGAAGTTGGGAACATCTTTGTGTGTGAAAATGAAGCATAGCCTAACTATATGATTTTGTAGGGATGAACTTTCTTTTGCCATGCTATTTTGAGAAGACATGATTACTTTGATTAGTATGCTTGAAGTATTATTATTTTCATGTCAATATAAACTTTTGTCTTGAATCTTTCGGATCTGAATATTCATACCACAATTAAGAAGATTTACATTGAAATTATGCCAAAGTATCACTCCACATCAAAAATTCTCTTTTTATCATTTACCTACTTGAGGACGAGCATGAATTAAGCTTGGGGATGCTTGATACGTCTCCAACGTATCTATAATTTTTGATTTCTCCATGCTACTTTATCTACTATTTTGGACTATATTGGGCTTTATTTTCCACTTTTATATTATTTTTGGGACTCACCTATTAACCGGAGGCCCGGCCAAATTCTTGCTGTTTTTTGCCTATTTGATGTTTGAAGAAACAAAATATCAAACGGAGTCCAAACGGAATGAAACCTTCGGAAACG
The DNA here is from genome assembly GCA_021605145.1 of Aegilops bicornis. NCBI lineage: Eukaryota > Viridiplantae > Streptophyta > Magnoliopsida > Poales > Poaceae > Aegilops > Aegilops bicornis. Next base: position 388,114,523 of record CM038675.1, on the reverse strand, counting down.
TGATTTTCTCACCGAACGTGATCCAGGGGACTTGGACCCTACTCCAAGTAACGAAAGAGGCGGTCACGAGGGTGGGGGGCGCCCCCCCCCCCTAGGCGCGCCCCCCTGCCTCGTGGGCCCCCTATTGCTCCACCGACGTACTCCTTCCTCCTATATATATACCTCACGCACTTCAAACGATCGTAACAGGAGCCAAAACCTAATTCCACCGCCGCAACTTCCTGTATCCACGAGATCCCATCTTGGGGCCTGTTCCGAGCTCACGGAGGGGGCATCCACCACGGAGGGCTTCCACATCATCACCATAGCCCCTCGATGAAGTGTGAGTAGTTTACTTCAGACCTTCGGGTCCATAGCTAGTAGCTAGATGGCTTCTTCTCTCTTTTGGATCTCAATACAATGTTCTCCCCTCTCTCGTGGAGATCTATTCGATGTAATCTTGTTTTTGCGGTGTGTTTGTTGAGACCGATGAATTGTGGGTTTATGATCCAGCTTATCTATGAATAATATTTGAATCTTCTCTGAATTCTTTTATGTATGATTGGTTATCTTTGCAAGTCTCTTCGAATTATCCGTTTGGTTTGGACAACTAGATTGGTAGTTCTTGCAACGGGAGAAGTGCTTAGCTTTGGGTTCAATCTTGCGGTATCCTTACCCAAAGGATGTAAAGGGTTGCAAGGCACGTATTGTATTGTTGCCATCGAGGATAACAAGATGGGGTATTTATCATATTGCATGAATTTATTCCTCTACATCATGTCATCTTGCTTAAGGCGTTACTGCTTTTTAACTTAATACTCTAGATGCATGCTGGATAGCGATCGATGAGTGGAGTAATAGTAGTAGATGCAGAATCATTTCGGTCTACTTGTCTCGGACGTGATGCCTATATACATGATCATGCCTAGATATACTCATAACTATGCTAAATTTTGTCAATTGCTCAACAGTAATTTGTTCACCCACCGTAGAATACTTATGCTCTTGAGAGAAGCCACTAGTGAAACCTATGGCCCCCGGGTCTATTCTCATCATATCAATCTCCATCATTTTAATACTTGCTTTGTTTTTACTTTGCCTTTTACTTTTCACTTTGCATCTCTATAACAAAATTCCAAAAATATTATTTATCATCTCTATCAGATCTCACTCTCGTAAGTGACCGTGAAGGGATTGACAACCCCTAATCGCGTTGGTTGCGAGGAGCTATTGTTTTGTGCAGGTACGAGGGACTTGTGCGTGGCCTCCTACTGGATTGATACCTTGGTTCTCAAAAACTGAGGGAAATACTTACGCTACTTTGCTGCATCATCCTCTCCTCTTCGGGAAAATCCAACATAGTGCTCAAGAGGTAGCAATCTTCATCTTTATTTTCATAGAAATTTGAAGAACACGCTTTCATAAAGCAATCTTTCTTAGCACGCATCCTAGCGGTTCTTTCTTTGCACTCATCAATGGAAATTCTCATGGCTTTGAGAGACTCGTTGATATCATGCTTAGAAGGAATAGATCTAAGTTTTAAATAATCAACATCAAGAGAAATTCTATCAACGTTCCTAGCCAATTCATCAACTTTAAGCAATTTTTCTTCAAGCAAAGCACTGAAATTCTTTTGCAAATTCATAAACTCTTTAACACTAGTCTCAAATTCAGAGGGCATCTTATTAAAATTTCCATACGAATTGTTGTAGGAATTTCCATAATTATTAGAGGAATTACTAGGATAAGGCCTAGGATTAAAGTTTCCTCTATACGCGTTGTTACCAAAATTATTCCTACCAACAAAATTCACATTCATAGATTCATTATTATTCTCAATCAAAGTAGACAAAGGCATATTATTAGGATCAGAATAAACACTCTTACTAGCAAATAATTTCATAAGTTCATCCATCTTTCCACTCAAAACATTAATTTCTTCTATCGCATGCACCTTTTTATTAGTAGATCTTTCAGTGTGCCATTGAGAATAATTATCCATAATATTATCTAGGAGTTTAGTAGCTTCTCCTAAAGTGATTTCCATAAAAGTGCCTCCCGCGGCCGAATTTAAAAGATTTCTAGAAGCAAAATTCAATCCGGCATAATTTTTTTGTATAATCATCCACAAATTCAAACCATGAGTAGGGCAATAACGTATCATTAATTTCATCCTCACCCAATCGTGTGCAACATGTTCATGATCAAGTTGCTTAAAATTCATAATATCGTTTCTAAGAGAGATGATCTTAGCGGGGGAAAATACTTAGAGATAAAGGCATCTTTGCATTTGTTGCAAGAATCAGTACTATTTTTAGGCAAAGACGAAAACCAAGCTTTAGCACGATCTCTAAGCGAAAAAGGAAATAGCTTGTCGGGGAGGCTGATCGTACCCACGGACACCTATGGGGCCGGCGGACCAGGCCCCTTTGTGGTTCGGAGGGGGGCGGAGATCGCACGAAGAGCGGATCGAGGCGAGGCACACGAGCAGTTTACCCAGCCGGAGCTCTCCGGAGAGATAAAACTCCTCTGCTGCTTGTTTGATGTATTGTGTTCTTGCTAGGGAGGCGATGAGAGCTACAAAACCTAGCGTGAGTGTATCTGGTCTCGAGTGAGTCGAACGAATCGAACCCCCCACGCTATGCATGGGCCTCCTTTTATATGCTAAAGGGTCTCCGACAGTGGCAACATAGATGAGGGTACAAATGTAAAACAGGAGTTGGTACACCTACTCAACAAAGGTACAAAGGTAAAATACCTAACTCGACGGCAAGGGATAAAAGCAATAAATGCCCGTCGTTGTCGCCCAAACAATGCAACAGAGACCGTCAGTGCGCCTCCTTCGCCACGATGGCAAGCTTGTCGGCGCCGCTTATCGCTGCTCTCCGCTGGCTGCACAGCCTCTTGACACGCTGCGTGCATGGAATGTTCCCATGGCGACACGCTATGGGATGAGCTGGAGCGGAGAGGGAGAGAGGTTGCTTGCGGCAAGCGCTTTGCCGTGGCGAATCCTTGTCGCGTCACGGAGGCTTGTCGGCGCTCGAGCCTTCCCGACAAGCTCCTCTTGCCGGGCCTTGTCTTCTGCATGCACAGGTGGCCTTCCGACAAGCTTCTCTTGCCGGGGCCTTGTCTTCTTAATCAAATACTTTGTTCTTGAATGGCTCCAAAGGAGCCACGGAGGATCTTGGCGGTGACGAGGCAAACCTCGCCGCTGGTGTCAGAATCGTCTGCAGGCACTAGTACGGGATACTAGGGTACCCTACTCTAGTACACCGACAGAGCCCCGGCCTGGGCATTACACGATGCCCGGCGCTTGTCGAGCCAGGCCCAAAGCGTACGCGGACACACGCGGCCTCGACCACGCCGCCTTCGCCCCGGACCCACCACGATCCCCACTAACGGCACGCACCGGATGTGGCGTCGTGTGAGAGATCGTGGGCGCGGTCGTGGGGGTTTCTTTATTAGTATAAGCGGAACGTCCGCCCCCTCCCCCTCTTTATAAGCGGAGGAAACAGAGGCAGGCTGCCCACTCCTGCCATTGCTGTCTTGTCAAGAAAACCACCGCCGCTCCCCCCTTCTTCTCCGGTGCAAAGAGAGCAGCGCCCCGCCCCCTTTCGCCACAAGCACGCTCACCACCGTCGGCCTCCTCCGCTCCCCTCGCCATGGCTCCGAAAGCCGGCAAGGAGAAGGGCGTCAAGTCGGCCGAGGCGCAGCGGCTCACGGCGCTGCGCAAGGAGCGGGCCATCTTCCCCGCAGCTCGGCGCAAGGGAGCTGCGGACGCGTCTTCTACCTCTTACGGTCGACGGAGACGCCAGGCGCATCCGCGACGAGGGTACTCCCGCGCCGCCGCTGATTTGGCCTCAACAGGTACCCTTTTTCGCCTTTTTCTTCTATTGCGGGCTTTGCCGCCTCTTTTTCCGAAGTTCTTCTGCGACATCATGAACATGTTTAGCCTCCGCCTCCTTGATTTCACCCCCAACGCCGTCTTGACCATGGCCGTTTTCGCGCATTTGTGCGAAAACTTTGTCGGAGTCCACCCAAACGTGGCACTCTTCCGCCACTTCTTTGTGCCCCGCGTCGAGAGAGGAGAGCCACTTGCCGGAGAGATAGCCTGGGTCTCTAGGATAGGCAAGAAAGAGGCCTACCTAGAAGGAGAGTTCCGCAACAAGTGGGAGGAGTGGAGAGCCAACTGTCTGGGTCGAGAGGAGAACTCCGCAGCCTTCACCGCTGCGCGCCAAACCCCAATAGTGCACGGCAGAGATTGGAGTAACTTGGCACCGGAGGATGCGGTCAAGATAGTCTGTGACTCAATTTCTGCGCCAAAGTTAGTTGGCGCAGATTTCCTTCGTCGCCGCATCACTCCCTTGCGAGGAAAGGACGAGGCCTGCACGGGAGTTCGAGAATGCGCAGACATCATGAGGTTGCGCTCGAGTGCGAACTGGAACTTCACCGTCTTGAGCTGGATGCGATGCTGCTCGAGCTGTTCAAGAACGACCCGACCATCGAGTGGTTCAGGTTGCCGCTGGGGTCGCCCCATTGTGCAACAACTCGGCGCCGACCGCATCTGGCGCCATGATGCCGCGCAGCGACTCCCACGGATCGCCCCAACTGGCAGGAACCCCGACGAGGTCGCGGCAGCAGCTTCTTCGACGACTTAGAAGAAGTGCCGATCCGCCCGACGAAAGCGTAAAAGGCTCACCCGCGATACCACCGACGAGGAGATGGCGCGGATCGCCACTGTGGTGGAGGAGGCGGCAAGAGCGCCGCCGGAGCCTTCGGGTTCACCGTGGAGGAGGCGGACGCGGCGAAGGCGGCAAGCCTTGCCGAGCGCGGGGAGGTCGTCGGCGAGGACGAGCTTGTCGAGCCCGCGGCCGGGTCGAGTGGACCCGCCGAGGGCGCTTCTTCCCCACCGCCAAGCGACTTGCCGCCAGCGGAGCCCCCAGCTCCGCCGAAGAGGCGTCTCCGCAAGGCCGGAGATGAGTCGGGGCGGCAGAATGGCCCACAGCAGCAGCGCCGCGCGACGCGCTCCACCGCGGTAAGCGAGGTTGCCGCGGGAGCGCCCCACACTGCTGCGACAACTGGGGCGGGATCTTCTCAGGCCACCGCCTCCGCCTCCGCCAAGCGGCCAAGAGAGCCCACTCCCCCGCCTCGTCGCACCGGAGGCGAGCCGGAGTTCGACTTCTCAAGGCCAGCTCCGAGGAGGAAGGCGAAGAGTAAGCTCTTGAGATTTGTGCTTGTATTTCTTCAATTTTATTGCTTCATCTTGAATCTGATTTGCTTTGTTCTGGACTCTTTCCTTTTCAGGACGCTGGCCCAGAGTGCGTCGAAGAGGGCCAAGATCCCGACGGTCGTCGTTGAAGACGATTCTCCCGTCGCGACAGGGGACGCGTCCGAGACCGCCTTGCCGGACCCGGCAACCCTTCCTCAGAGCAGCCCCAAAGACAGCCCCAGAGTAAGTGTGCAGTTTTCTCCTTACTATTAGGCGTGCAAGGGCGCCTTTCTTCGTTGATATCTCGACTATGTGCTTGTGTAGGAGCAGAGCAGCCTCATCGAGGGCTCGGAAGCCGCCTCAAACTCGCTTCATCGCCACTACGCCGCCAAGGGAGGAATCTCCGGCAAGGGAGCGCCCGACAAGAGAGGCCACTCCGGCAAGGGAGGCCACCCGACAAGGGAGGCTACCCGGCAAGGGGACAGCAAAGTGACCCTCCAGTGGTCGAGGCCATGGCTACGGATCCCGCAGTGTAAATCGCCTTACACGAAAATTTCCCTTGGGCTTGCTTTCTTTTGTTTCTCTTTTTGAACATTTGCTTGACTGCTCTTTCTTCGTCTGACGCAGAGCCGATGGAGGTCGAGGCCGCCGGCGAGGAGGAAGCGCGTGGCAACACCGACGAGGCCGCCATCGAGGAAGAAGAGGTCGTCGTTGTGGAAGAAGAGGCTATCGCCGACGAGCCTGTTGGCGAGTAGGTCGCTGAGAAGCTGCCGACGCAGTAGCCGGGCGAGGGTCGGGCGATCAGCATCGACGCCCCGAGGCCGCAGGAGCGACAAGCGCCACACCGACAAATGACTTCCCCGCCGCTGGGCAAGGCCAGTTCGAGGAGCCCCCCCGCGCCGCTACCAAGGGCATGCCTTTCATCAAGCTCCCCGGGAACCGAGCCTGTGGCACCGGTCGAGGGAGAGACCTTCGACGCCGAGCTACTCGGCCTCCGTTGGGCGACTGGTGGACGCGCCAAGCAGCAAAGAAGCGGCGAAGTTCGAGGAGGAGCAGCTGAAGAAGTCTTGCCGCTCTACCGCGCCCGGTGCCAAGTTGGAGACCCGGGAAGCACTTGTCGCGAGGGCAGGAGCGGACATGGAGAAGCGCCAGAAGAGCTCCGAGCGCCAACCAAGAAGCCCTCCGCGACGAAAGTAAGCGCTGGGGTATCTTTGCAAGAGCGCACGGCCTTCATCCTCGAGAAGGCCGCTTGAGGAGGAGCAGCGCTGGCTGCCGAGAAGCTCTCCGCAGAAAATGAGCTGGCGCAGCTGAAGGTCAACCTGGACAGCCACGAAGAAGACCTTGCCGCGCGCGGAGTCACTTGGCGGGGTGCTCAAGGAAGCGAAGGATGCTGCCGCAGCCGCCGAGGCCGCCAAGGAAGAGCTGAAGGCGAAGGTGGCATGTTGGAGGCCAGCCTCAAGAAGAGCGGCGAAGAGCTTGCCACGCTCAAGCGTGAACGCGAGAAGGACGCCTACACTCTGGGCGAGTTGCAGAGTCGTCTCGCTGACAGAGGCAAGGAGGTCGACGCCGCCAAGGATTCCAAGGCGGATCTTGAGCTGAAGCTGACCACTCTGACGCAGACGTTGGATGGCGCCAGAGAGCGGGAGGTGGGCTTGTTGGAGGCGATCAAGGCCAAGGAGGAGCTGCTAGCGAATGCTGCCTCCATCCAGAGCACCTTGAGGGAGAGTGTGGAGCACTGGACTGAAGGTCTTGTGGACACCGCCACGACATCCACAACGAGCCGATGGAGCTGGGATGGCGGCCCTTGCATACTCCTCCGACGAGCATCTCCAACCCAGCGCCGAACTCAGCTTATTCTTCAAAGGCGTGGTGGACGGGTCTCCAGCGACTCCGAGAAGAGGTCCCAAGCGGTGGCCGAGGAATCGCGCCAGATCCGTGCAGGAGCCCTCGAGAAGGTGTTGATAAAGGTGGCCTTCCGCAATCCGGGCCACAACCTTAACGGCGCCCTCAGATCCTTGCCGCCAGATGCCAACGTGGAGGAGTTTCAAAGCCCTTGTCACACCCATTGTGGACAAGGTGAACAAGATCAAGCGGATCGATGGCGCACTGCGTGGACTAGGCTGCCAACTTCATCTTTCCCTTGTCGCTCTTGATCATGTTTAGGACACTTTGTTAGATCAGCGACAAGTTATTTTGTAATATACTCTATCTTAGGCGACCAATGCAACGTTATTTCCTCTACTTGATTCCTTCCTTTGTATGCGTTTACGCCTTACGCATTTGGGGGACTTGTCGGTGCGGGCACCTTTGCTGCGAGCGCTGAGTGCGGAACGTCAGCAGCCTGCTGGCAGTGCCGCCTCCGACAAGCAACCTTGTTGCGACTAGCTGAGGCTCACTTAAGTTGTTGAGCGGACTCGAAACAAAGTAAGGGCGCGACTAGCCAGCGAGTTGGTTCCTCTGCGCACAGGTTTTCCATACAAAGTACTATCGTTCGAGGAAGATAACTTAAAAATTTAAAATTGATTGCTCAAACTTTGGCAACTTAGCTTTTCTGTCTCTTGCTTCCCGATGAGGTGAAGCTTCCTCGAGCGGTGCCCGGTCCATAGTATTATCTCCTCCTCCTCCCCTGGTTAACTTGTGCGCGAGGGAGCCTTCCTTTCTTTGAGAAAAGAGAAAGAAGAGGAAATAAAGTTATGGAGCCTAGCGGCTCGATTTTGCTTACCGGGTTTGGTTGCTGCACAAAGTGTTAGCCAAAACATGCAATAAAATGATGAAAGCATGAATTTGACGAGTTGTGCGCAACACATGAGCTTTACTGATGCATCGGGTTCTGCGCGGCTTTGTACAAAGGATTACATGCAATCATGCGGCAAGACTTGTACAAAAGGTGGTTGCCGGAACGGGTTCCGACAACCGCGCCCTATGGGTAAAACTTACGAAGATGTTCAATGTTCCAGGAGTTGCTCACCGGAATGCCATCTTCGGTCTCAAGGCGGACAGCGCCAGGCCTAGTGACTCGTTTTACCCGATAATGACCCTCCACTTCGGCGTCAACTTGTTTGAATTCTTGGCGGACTGAACGCGCCGAAGAACAAGGTCGCCTTCCTCGAGACTTCTGGCACTAACTCTACGGCTATGGTAGCGACGCAAAGCTTGCTGGTAGCGAGCGGCTCGACAAATGGGCTCGAAGACGATCCTCCTCAAGGAGCAACGCGTCATCTTGTCGCAGCTGCTCTTGCTCAAGCTCATCATAAGCGAGCACTCGAGGTGACCCATATACGAGTTCCGTGGGGAGAACTGCCTCTGCTCCATAGACTAGAGCAAAAGGTGTCCGCCGGTGGCTCGATTTGGCGTCGCCCGATCGACCAAAGAACCACCGGCAGCTCCTCGATCCAGTTTCTTCCGCACTTGTGCAGCGCCGAAAGTTACGGTCTTGAGTCCGCGCAGCACTTCAGCATTTGCCCTCTCTCGCTTGATCGTTGCTTCTCGGGTGAGCCACGGAAGCAAAGCGCACCTTGGCGCCAAGATCTTGGACGATCGCATGAAGGTGCGACTCAGAATTGTGTGCCGTTGTCGGTGATGATCCGGTTAGGGATTCCAAACGGCAAACAATCGACCAAGAACTTGATCGCTGATCGTGCCGTCACCTTCCTCATCGCTTCCACTTCCGCCACTTTGTGAACTTGTCGATGGCGAACTAGTATTCAAAGCCCCGATAGCTCGGGAAGGGGCCGAGGATGTCGAGCCCTGCACCGAAAATGGCGGGATAAAGGGATCGTCTGGAGAGCTTGAGCTGGCTGGTGTATCTGCTTGGAATGGAATCGCACGCTTCACACTTGGTTACTTGTGTAGTTGCATCCTGGAGGGCTGTCGACCAGAAGAAACCTTGTCGGAAAGCTTTGCCAGCAAGTGCTCTCGCGCCAATGTGGTGACCACATATGCCTCCGTGTATCTTCGCCAACAGCTTACATCCATCTTCCACAGGAATACACTTCAATTTCACACCGTTGAGTCTTCTTCGCATGCTTTCTTTGTCGACAAACTGGTACAAACTTGACTGCCCGGCTACACTTACCGCTTCTACTTTCTCATCGGCAAGTTCTCCTGTCTGAAGGACATCGACAAACTGCAGCGCCCATGCTGGAGCTAGAGGCTCGACAACAAGCACTAAAGGCACATCTGCTGCTGCAGAACATCACCGCCGCAGAACATCAGCTTCCACGGCAAGAACTCCGCGGCCTGCCGGAGCTTGATGCTCCCGACAAGCTTGCCGGAGCAAGACTTGTCGGGAGCGTCGCTTCAATGAAACAAACCACAGGGCTGCCGGAGCAGCATCGCTCCTCAAAGACTGTTGGTGTTGATCTTGGGAACCTTCGCAACGACGGCTTCGGGAAGCTCCGGGAAAGTAGTCACCAGAGGTCAACTTCCTCTTCTTGCTTTGTCCAGTTGATGGTGTTACGGTTGGTCGAGTCAGCTTGAGCACAAAAATCCCTGGTTCCACAGTGCAACTTAAGTGCGGCACACTTTGACAGTGTCACAAGAATATCATTCGAGCTCTTGGAACATGTTCCATTTGCGGTCGTCAAAGTGCTCTTCTAGCTTCCTCACTTCATCAACGTAGGCTTCCATCAACGGACTCTGGTAATCTTTGTTCACTTGGCGGACGACAAGTTGCGAGTCACCGACAATAAGCTTTTGATCCCAAGGTCCATCTGCGATCCCGAGACCGGCAAGCAAACCTTCATACTCATAGATTGTTTGTCGCTTGCTCCTTGGGAAAGTGCATCCGAACTACGTACTTGAGGTGCTCTCCGGTGGAGTGCGATAAGCGACGCCGCAAGACCGGGCGCCTTGCAGCGAGAAGGCACCATCAAAGTACATCAGCCACTCTTTGCTTGCTTCTTTGACAGGAATGTTCGTCTCCGGAATCTCTTCATCTGGTGTTGGCGTCCATTCTGCTATGAATTCTGCCAACACTCTGCTTTGGATAGTTGATGTGCTTTCAAACTTAAGACCAAAGCTTGACAGTTCCAATGCCCACTCGACAATCCTGCCTGTCGCTTCTGGATTCTGCAGTATCCTCTTTAGCGGAAAGCGAGTGACAACTGTTATCTCATGTGCTTGGAAGTAATGGCGCAGCTTTCTCGAGGCCATGAGGAGGCCGAAAAGCAATTTCGCACACGCAGTACCTTGACCTAGCCCCTGCAGGAGAGAACCGACAAAGTAGATCGGGCACTGCACCATCCTTTTACGCATCTGCTCACGTGTTCGCGCGATTCATCCTTGTCGGGACCAGAGCTTGTCGGCGAAGCCCCTCGCTTGTCGCTGGATGTGCTTGCCGTGGTTGCTTGGCTCGTCATCCGCCTCCTCTCCGCTACTAACGCAGCACTAACCACTTGATTGGTTGCCGCTATGTATAGCAGCAACTTCTCTTGTGGCCTAGGTGCGACAAGTGTTGGAGTGGAGGACAGGTATCTCTTCAAGTCCTGCAGCGCAGCCTCCGCTTCGGGAGTCCATTTCATTGGACCTGCCTTTTTCAAAATCTTGAAAAATGGCAGGGCGCGCTCAGCAGACCTAGAAATAAACCAGCTGAGAGCAGCCACGCAACCGGCAAGTTTTCGTACATCCTTGACGCGCTTTGGTGCTTCAATCTGCTCAATGGCCTTGATCTTGTCGGGATTAGCTTCAATCCCTCGTTGAGACACGAAGAACCCGAGAAGCTTGCCGGAAGGGACTCCAAACACGCACTTCTCGGGGTTCAGCTTGAGGTTGATCTTGCGCAGATTTGCAAAGGTTTCGGCCCAAATCTTGAACCAGAGTTGCTTTGTCCTTGCTTTTGACCACTATGTCATCCATGTAGGCTTCTACATTTACGTGCATTTGCGGCTCAAAAGCGTCATGGACTACCCTTGCAAACGTTGAACCAAAGCATTCTTCAAACCGAAAGGCATCCGTATGAAACAAAGATGTGCCACATGGTGTAATGAATGCGGTCTTCTCCTCATCTTCTTCAGCCATGAAGATCTGATGGTATCCTGAATATGCATCAAGAAACGAAAGCAAATCACATCTAGCTGTGGAGTCAACAATCTGGTCAATGCGCGGCAAGGGAAATGGATCTTTGGGACAAGCTTTATTAACATCCGTGAAGTCAATACAAAGTCTCCATTTTCCATTTGCCTTGCGCATGCGACTTCGAGATTGGCCAACCACATAGGATGGAGCACTCCTCGACAAGGCCTCGCTTCCAGCTTTCTTGATCTCTTTGGCTATGAATTCTTGGCGCCCACCGCTTGCTTCGACTTTTTGCTTGACGAGCCGCAAGATGAGGACAAACGGCCAGGCGGTGCTCAATCACTTTCCTGGGAACACCGGGATGTCGACGGTTGCCATGCAAACACGCCGACATTCGCCCGCAGGAAAGCAACGAGCGCCTTCCTATTTAGGGTTGAGAGAGGCAATCGATGGTAAAGGTACCACCAAGCAGCTGTCCTCCTTGGCGGGCACCTTCTTGGTCTTTGGCGGAGCCACCATCTTCTTGCACTTGCGGTGGAGCTCGATGGTGCGTCCTCGACGGTAGCGCAGCACCAAGAGGTGCGCTTGCGGAGTAGGCATCGAGCTCTTGCCGGACTTGGACTTGGTCTTCTTCCCGGAGCTTCAGCGGCAAGTGTTTGGCAACTGTCACCGCTGCATCCGGTAGATTTTGTCGTCACAGATAAGGGCATCCTTCTTGTCGCCATGGACAGAGATGACGCTTATCGGGCCTGGCATCTTGAGTAAGTTGTAGGCGTAGTGAGAGGATGCCATGAACTTGGCGAGTGCTGGACGGCCAAGTAGCCCATTGTAAGGCAATGGGAAATCGGCAACGTCGAATGTGACCCTCTCAGTCCTAAAGTTCAGCTCGCTGCCAAATGTTACCGGCAACGTAATCTTCCCCTTTGGCTTGCTCCTTCCCGCATTGATTCCTTGGAAGGTGCCAGTCTCTTCGAGCTCGCTGTCAGGGATTTGAAGCTTCTGGAGCACCGCGGAGGAGATCAGATTCAAGCCGGCCCCGCCGTCAACTAGCATTTTGGTGACCTTGAGGTTGCGGATTGTTGGTGAGACCAACATCGGCAAGCACCCGACCGCATGATTATGCGATCGTGGTGGTCCTCAATATCAAAATGATAGGCGTCTTGGACCACTTCGAGGATTACGTGACTCTACGGATGGTTCCGCTGCATTGACCTCCCGCATCCATTGCTTGAGTTGGCGGTGGGAGGTATGCGAGGAAGCACCTCGCCAACGCAGAGGACCTCTGTGGCTTCTCAAACTCCTGCTCATCGGCGCCGTCGTCTTCCATATCTTCGTCGTCGTCATCATCTTCATCCTTGTCGCGCCGCTGGAGGTCGATCTCCTTGCCGCTGCTTGGCCTTGCCGCAAGGCCCCTCCCGGCTGGGACGCTTTCTTGCTTGCTCCCCAAAGCACCTTCCTGGGCCTTCTCCTTGTCGAGCCGCTCGTACTCAGCTCTCATTGTTCGACAAGCTGCTCGACCTTCTTGTAGCTCGAGGTCGTGGCCCTTGGTGCGGTGGATCTTGCAATACCGCTGCTTGCCGGAGTTGTCCTCGCTTGTCGGCGGCCGCCACCGACCGGTGGTTGGCGTCGGCAACCTCCTTGCCGGAGCCACCAGCCTTGGCGTTCTTGTCGCCACCTCCCTTGCCGGACTGCTCAACAGCTAGCACCTCTCTACCTTTCTTCTTCCTGTTGCCTCGCCACCGGTCCTTCTTTGCCGGGGCGGTGTCCTCACTGTCAGATCCTGCTTCCGCATTCTCTCCTGGGAGTCTCCTCCCTTCCTCGGTAGCGTGCACACTTGTCGGCCAAGGCGTACAGCTCCTTGACGTCCTTGACTTTGCACATCGCCATCTCCTCCTCCTCATCCTGTGGTTCCGCACATTACGATGAAATGCGCTGATCACCACGGCAGGGTGGACGTCTGGGATGTTGTAGTGCACACGGCTGAATCTCTGAATGAACTTGCAGGATTCTCCTTCCTTCGTGGCGAGATGAAGGTCACTCTCTTGGCCATGAGGTTTGTGGCCACCTGTGAAGGCGCCAACAAACTGATGGCACAGATCCGCCCAAGAGGATATGGAGCTGTCCGGCAAGTGCATGAGCCAAGACCTGACGTTGGGCTTGAGCACGAGCGGGAAGTAGTTGGCGAGGATCTTGTCGTCCCGTCCCCCCGCAGCCTGCACCGCGATGGTGTAGATGCTGAGGAACTCTGACGGGTGCGTCCTGCCATCATACTTCTCCGCACGTCTGGTTTGAAGTTTTTCGGCTGGGCCCTGGACTTGCCGCAGCTCACGAGTGAACGCAGGGCAACCTATCACAGACGGCAAGTCGCCTGCTCCTCCGGGCGCGCGCATGTCAACAGAAGGCCCAGCCGCTTGTCGGACTGACGTCGCGCTTCTCTTCGGCGCGCCGATGCGAGTTCGGCGCCCTCTTGTTGTCGCCATGAAGAACTTGGCGCTGATCGCGGCGAAGCTCGCGGATCCGACGACGCGGTGGAGTCGCTGTCGAGGTGGATCCGGTGAGTCGGCGATCTTAGCTTCTTGGCGGAGAGTGCACGGTGGTTGCATCTCCGACAGTCTCGTCGCCACCGGCTCGTGCCTTGTCGTCTTGCCGCGGCAACGACGGCGTTGGTTGCCGCGGAGCGTCGCCGCTGGCAAAGCCGATGAGGCTCTGGATAGTGGCCCTCCACTCGTCGACCTTGTCGGCCGTTGGAGGGTAGTCGAGGAGCAGCTGAGCTCTCGCCAGAGCTTCTGCTGGAGTAGTGGGTGGCATTGGCGAACGGTGCAAGGAGCGGGATATGCTCGGACTTCTAACTACGTTAGAAGGAGCAGCACCCCGTCCGGGCGACCGTATCTCACTCGTGCCAGCATGTTGGCGCCGCATGCTGGTCTTGAGGGTCTCGATCCAACGAGCGTATGGCGTTGTGCCAGAACGCCATGACGTTATTGGTCCCGCGCCCCGAGATGGGCGGGGATGCGCGGATGCCGAGGTTTGCGGGCCTTGTCCTTGGACTTGGCAACGTCGCGAGCACCTTCGTCGGCGCCCGTTCCTCCGCCAGCGTCTGCCCCACCACCCGTTTGCTGCGGTGAGGGTGGGTACGACGCGGACGGCTCTGCTGCCGCCGAAGCCTTCTTCTTTGGTGGCATGTTGAGGAAGATGTTGATGACGCTGCTCGTGTGGACGCCGGATCGGATTCACACGGCCTCGACGCCCCCTACCTAGCGCGCCAAAGATGTCGGGGAGGCTGATCGTACCCACGGACCTATGGGGCCGGCGGACCAGGCCCCTTTGTGGTTCGGAGGGGGGCGGAGATCGCACGAAGAGCGGATCGAGGCGAGGCACACGAGTAGTTTACCCAGCTTCGAGCTCTCGGAGAGATAAAACTCCCATCGCTGCTTGTTTGATGTATTGTGTTCTTGCTAGGGAGCGATGAGAGCTACAAAACCTAGCGTGAGTGTATCCGGTCTCGAGTGAGTCGAACGAATCGAACCCCCTCTACGCTATGCATGGGCCTCCTTTTATATGCTAAAGGGGTCTCCGACAGGTGGCAACATAGATGAGGGTACAAATGTAAAACAGGAGTTGGTACACCTACCGAACAGTGTACAGATGCAAAATACCTAACTCGGCGGCAAGGGACAAAAGCAATAAATGCCCGTCGATTGTCGCCCAAACAAAGGCAACAGACCGTCGGTGCGCCTCCGCCGCCACGATGGCAAGCTTGTCGGCGCCGCTTATCGCTGCTCTCCGCTGGCTGCACAGCCTCTTGACACGCGTGCATGGAATGTTCCCATGGCGACACGCTATGCGGGATGAGCTGGAGCGGAGAGGAGAGAGGTTGCTCGCCGCTGCAAGCGCCTTTGCCGCGGCCGAATCCTTGTCGCGTCCGGAGGCTTGTCGGCCTGAGCCTTCCCGGCAAGCTCCTCTTGCCGGGCCTTGCCTTCTGCATGCCTCAGGTGGCCTTCCCGACAAGCTCCTCTTGCCGGGCCTTGTCTTCTTAATCAAATACTTTGTTCTTGAATGGCTCCAAAGGAGCCACGAAGGATCTTAGCGGTGTGAGGCAAACCTCGCCGCTGGTGTCAAGAATCGTCTGCAGGCATCTAGCACGGGATACTAGGGTACCCCTACTCTAGTACACCGACATAGCTTCAATTTAATAATATCATTGTCCACATCTTTCTTCTTTTGCATATCACACAAATCAACGAAGCTATTTAGATGAGTAGCGGCATCTTCACTAGGAAGACCGGCAAATTGATCTTTCATGACAAGATTCAACAAAGCAGCATTGATTTCACAAGATTCAGTATTGGTAAGAGGAGCAATCGGAGTGCTAAGGAAATAATTATTGTTGGTATTGCTAAATTCACACAATTTGGTATTATCTTGAGCCATCGTGACAAACAAGCAATCCAACACACGAGCAAACAAAAAGCAAGCGAAAAAGAGGCAAACGAAAAAGAGAGGGCGAATAAAACGGCAAGGGTGAAGTGGGGGAGAGAAAAACGAGAGGCAAATGGCAAATAATTTAATGCGGGAGATAAGGGATTGTGATGGGTACTTGGTATGTTGACTTTTGCGTAGACCTCCCCAAGCAACGGCGCCCGTAAATCCTTCTTGCTACCTCTTGAGCACTCCGTTGGTTTTCCCTTGAAGAGGAAAGGGTGATGCAGCAAAGTAGCGTAAGTATTTCCCTCAGTTTTTTAGAACCAAGGTATCAATCCAGTAGGAGGCTACGTGCGAGTCCCTCGCACCTGCACAAAACAAATAACTCCTCGCAACCAACGCGATAAGGGGTTGTCAATCCCTTCACGGTCACTTATGAGAGTGAGATCTGATAGATATGATAGGATAATATTTTTGGTATTTTTGTGATAAAGATGCAAAGTAAAATAAAAGTAAAGTAAAAAGCAAAGGAATAAATAAGTGTTGGAAGATTAATATGATGAAGATAGACCCGGGGGCCATAGGTTTCACTAGTGGCTTCTCTCAAGAGCATAAGTATTTTACGGTGGGTGAACGAATTATTGTTGAGCAATTGACATAATTGAGCATAGTTATGAGAATATCTAGGTATGATCATGTATATAGGCATCACGTCCGAGACAAGTAGACCGACTCCTGCCTGCATCTACTACTATTACTCCACTCATCGACCGCTATCCAACATGCATCTAGAGTATTAAGTTCATGAAAACAGAGTAACGCCTTAAGCAAGATGACATGATGTAGAGGGATAAATTCATGCAATATGATAAAAACCCATCTTGTTATCCTCGATGGCAACAATACAATACGTGCCTTGCTGCCCCTACTGTCACTGGGAAAGGACACCGCAAGATTGAACCCAAAGCTAAGTACTTCTCCCATTGCAAGAAAGACCAATCTAGTAGGCCAAACCAAACTGATAATTCGAAGAGACTTGCAAAGATAACCAATCATACATAAAAGAATTCAGAGAAGATTCAAATATTGTTCATAGATAATCTTGATCATAAACCCACACTTCATCGGGCCTCAAAAACACACCGCAAAAAGAAGATTACATCTAATAGATCTCCACGAGAGAGGGGGAGAACATTGTATTGAGATCCAAAAAGAGAGGAGAAGCCATCTAGCTACTAACTATGGACCCGAAGGTCTGAAGTAAACTACTCACACTGCATCGGAGAGGCTATGGTGTTGATGTAGAAGCCCTCTGTGATGGATGCCCTCCGGTGGAGCTCCGAACAGGCCCCAAGATGGGATCTCGTGGGCATGTAAGGTTGCGGCGGTGGAATTAGGTCTTTGGCTCCGTGTCGATCGTTTGGGAATGCGTAGGTATGTATAGGAGGAAGGAGTACGTCGATGGAGCAACAGGGGGCCCACGAGGGTGGAGGGCGCGCCCCTGCCTCGTGGCCTCCTCTTTCGTTTCTTGACGTAGGGTGCAAGTCTCCCGGGTCATAATCTTCCTAAAAATCACGTTCCCGAAGGTTTCATTCCGTTTGGACTCCATTTGATATTCCTTTTCTGCAAAACTCTGAAATAGGCAAAAAACAACAATTCTGGGCTAGGCCTCTGGTTAATAGGTTAGTCCCAAAAATAATATAAAAGTGGATAATAAAGCCCAATATTGTCCAAAACAGTAGATAATATAGCATGGAGCAATCAAAAATAATAGATACGTTGGAGACGTATCAATGCACGTACTCCTTTTTCCGCGGGTGAGTCGTGCACTACTCGGCCTACGTTGGTGACTGTTGGTGAGTCTCACTTATCTCTACATCTCTACATGTACATCTACATCTAAGTCTACACTACATCTACATCTACATCTACCTCTACTATAGTACAACAAGTTTTAAACATGAGACCAGCCATTTTCTTGCATGACACGACCTGCCCGTATTGCTTCTTGCTCCTCGTCTCTCTCAAAGTGCGTCCGTCAGGCGATTTTGCCGTCGATTGAGGTCGGTTCGCTCACACTCGGTCCCACATGTTATAAATTTAAAAATAATATTGATATGACAATAGGAAGCGCTCTGACGGTGGACCAAACGTGACAGGCGTGTCGTGAGTGGGTCCAGTTTCTTGTAAGGTGACTTATGCACCTCGAGAGAGGAAGCACCTTGCTCAAATTTGGCACTTTTTCATGCATTCTCTAGACATTTATTAGCCCAGATACTCCCTTCCGTTTTTATTTACTCTGCATATTAGATTTGGCCGAAGTCTAACTTTATAAAGTTTGACCTAGTTTAGAGAAAAAATATGAACATTTACAATAGCATATCTATATGATGGGAAAGTGTATTCAATAATGAATCTAATTGTATTCATTTGTTATTTTATATGTTAACACTTTTTTTGTAAAGACTTTGTCAAAGTTTATAAAGTTTGACTTTGACCAAAGCTAATATGCAGAGTAAATAAATATGGAGGGAGTACATAAACAACCCAGCTACAGCTACACGGGTGTGATGAGAAGGAAGTGGATTGTCGTTCGATTGCGGTGCATCCTACGGTGCACACGCGCGATCCGCGTGCATGGGGTTCCGGCAATCACAACACAACCCCGGTCTGGTGAGCGCACACAGTTTCCATAGGCAACAGAAATGAAGCGTGTGCGATAGTAAATGACCAAGATTGTAGGGGAATTCGAGTTTCCTGCGTCGTTTGTCTTTGAGCTCTAAAAAACCACCGCACTGTACGGTGTTGTTCCTCTCTCACAAAACGTCGCCCGCTTCTCTTCTCCCCCCACCCCATTTCTGTAGCGACCAGACCTCAAACAATCTGATCTCTGTGCTCAGTGTCATCCCTGGATCAGTAATGCTGACACCACACAATACTCGGAGGATTTATAACAGAGTAGCAATCACACACTTATTACAATCGAATGTCACAAGAGAGAACTTAATAAAATAAATATGTCTTAAGGCCATCTAAATACGATAACAGCAGAAGGCTTGGAAGAAAAGCGAGTCCATCAACTCCAACGGCATCACTGAGTATAGAACCACAACCTAAGCACCGTACTCGTCGTCTGAAAAGTCCGCAACATGAAACATTGCAGCCCGAAAACGGGCCAGCACATGGAATATGCTGGCAATGTAACACATAGAGAATAATGGAATGATAAGCCTATACTACATGCATATATGGCTGGTGGAAAGCTCTATGGTTACACTTTTTGCGTAAAGCCAATTTTTCCCTACTGCAAAGGAATAAAATTTATTTAACTATCATGGTGGTTGTGAAACATTGAGAATGGTTGACAGCATTCTCAATCCCAATTAAAAGTACTCATTAACAAACCCAACAATATTAATTAGAAGTAACATGATGAGATTCACATGATATCCAAGTACTAGATACTCAAGATGTCCATAACCGGGGACACGGCTAACCATGATTAGTTTATACACTCTGCAGAGGTTTGCGCACTTTTCCCCACAAGACTCGATCGCCTCCGTTTGATTTCTCGCACTACATGGTGTTTGAGAAACGGATGACCGAGACATAGTCTTTCAGAAGCACTAGCACCTTACATGTGGGTAGACCGTACCAACCTACAACCCCTACATCAGCTAGTCTACCCGTAAGAGTTCGCACAACTTAATCAACTATGCCAGAGCCCATAATGGCTTGTGGCTGCACACGGAAATTTCTAGTTTGAATAATCTCATGATCCCTTTGAGCACGGGTGGCGGTCCGAAGCAATACAGTAAGTCCTCGATAGGAACAGCGCCTCAATCCACCCTGATGTGTGTTTAAGTTGCCACCTTAAATAAACCATTAATAACAATCTCACATCTGTCATGGATACACTCACCCAATCCACGTCTACTAGCATAGCATAGCATAAGAAGCAAACGTAGAAGTAACTCCCAAAGGTTTATAATAAAACAGGTAATAGGTACTACCTTAACTACTTCCCATCCCACAAGTTAATTTAGAACCTAATCATGCATGTGTTTGAGGATAGATCTAATGCATAAAAACTAGGTATGAGAAGAGGTATGATCAAAGTGTTACTTGCCTTGCTGATGATCCGCGAAACCTAGAGACTCGAAGTAACAGGCGGCGCACTCCGGGTATTCTATCGCAGACAAACAAGCAAGCATACAATAAGTACTCATCTAATGCATAGGTAAAACTCAAATAGATCTAACCAGATAGTTCAACTTAAGAACTCCGGTTTGCAAAAAGAATCAAATCAAATGAAGCAACGAAAGTCAAACGGCGGAAGAAAACAGCTTCGTTTTACTAATCTGGATCTAAGTCAAATTTTATAGAAGCAAAAACTTGTTTAAGTTGGTTATTCGGAAAGATTGTTTCGAGACGAAACTCCAGGCGCTTGAATCGCCTGATTCCGATAAACGAGCGAAAAGTTATACTAAAATGAAAATCGGATCAGAAATCTCGATCAGAAAAATCACGAATTAAATCCGAGAAAAAGAAAAACGACGAACGGGTTAACGAACGGACGTTCGTTAACTAAAATAATCTGACGAACGCATTCGTTAAAAATGAACGAACGAACGAACGTTCGCTATTTAACCTAAACCGAAAAAAAGCCGAAACTAAAAAAACGAAATAAAAAAAACCAAAGAAAAACAGCCCGGTTTTCTAAAAAAACCGACGGCATGCGGATCGAGGCGGCGGCGAACCTCGTCGGCGGCGGCGGAGTCCATGGTCGGGCGGCGGGCGGCGGCGGCGTGGCGGGCGTGGGGAGGCTCGTCATGGCTGGGTCAGGCGGTGGCTAGGGTTTAGCCCCCGGTGGGCGGCTTATAAAGCCTCATGCCGGAGTCCTAGGCGGACATGGCCCGTAGGTCGGTGGCATTTTTTTAAAAAATAATTACGCACAGAAAAATAAATAAAAAGAAGTACTAAACGGACTCCAAACATCCCGAAATAAATTTTCCCCGGCTTCTAAAATCAAGCCGGATTTAATAAACATTTATTTGGGGCCTAAATGCATTTTTGAAAAACGCGCATTTTTCCTAAATTCAAATAAAAAGGCGAATAACTCCAAAATAAAATCTTACTTTGATTTTATTATTAAATCTTCATTATTCCTTTATTTTGGGAAAGTCATTTTATTCCCTCTCATATATTTTGGTAGTAGAAATAATTGAAGATAAAATAATTAAAATCAAATGATCCTATTTTCAAAATTTGAGAAAACTAAAATATGAAAAATAACGAAAATCCCCAACTCTCTCCGTGGGTCCTTGAGTTGGGTAGAATTTCTAGGATCGAACAAAATGCAACGAAAAATAACAATATGATATGCAATGATGCTCTATGTATAACATTCCAAATTGAAAATTTGGGATGTTACAAACCTACCCCCTTAAGATGAATCTCGCCCTCGAGATTCGGGTTGGCTAGAAAATAGGTGAGGGTGGTCCTTAAGAAAATCTTCCCTCGCTCCCTGTGGCTTCATCCTCGGTGTGGTGGCTCCACTGAACTTTGCAAAACTTAATGACCTTGCTGCGGGTGACTCGGCTGGCAAACTCTAGAATCTTAACTGGTTTCTCCTCGTAGATCAAATCATCATTCAACTGGATCGCTTTCAGTGGCACTGTATCTCTCAGTGGTATATCGGCCATCTCTGCGTGACACTTCTTCAACTGAGAAACATGAAACACATCATGAACTCCTGACAATCCTTCGGGTAGTTCCAACTTGTACGCAACTTCTCCCATCCGTTCCAAAACACGATAAGGTCCTACAAATCGAGGTGCTAACTTTCCCTTAACTCCAAAACGCTTAACTCCTCGAAGTGGCAATACTCGAAGGTAAACTCTGTCTCCGACTTCGTATTCTGTCTCCTTGCGTTTTGAATCCGCATAACTCTTCTGTCTTGACTGGGCTACCTTGAGCCTATCGCGAATCACTTTACTTTCTGTTCAGATTCCTTAATCAAATCTGGTCCAAACAACTGGCGGTCTCCAACTTCATCACACAACAACGGGGTCCTGCACCTCCTTCCGTATAAGGCTTCGAAAGGTGCCATCTTTAGACTGGTTTGGTAACTGTTGTTATAAGAAAAATCAGATCTGACAAGTTGTCATCCCAACTTGATCCATAATCCAAAGCACAAGCTCTAAGCATATCCTCCAAAATCTGGTTGACTCTCTCGGTTTGTCCATCCGTCTGTGGATGAAAAGTCATGCTAAACTCGATCTGGTTCCCAAAATTTCATGCAAGCTGCTTCCAGAACTTTGAGGTAAATTGGGTTCCTCTATACGTCTGATACTCCTTGGAACTCCATGCAAGCATACAATCCTGGTCATGTATATCTTAGCCAATTTGGCACCGCTGTAGGTAGTCTTCTTTGGAATGAAATGAGCTACCTTCGTCAAACGATCGACTACAACCCAAATCGAGTCATAGTGCGAACGAGTCTGGGCAATCCGTGATGAAATCCATACCTAGTTTATCCCACTTCCATTCGGGTATAGGCAATGGCTGTAACAATCCTGGCCGCTTCGATGTCCTGCCTTCACCCTCGACATACATCACAAACTGCTACGTACTACTGCAATATCCTTCTTCATTCGGTCCACCAGAAAGTATTCTTTAAATCCAAATACATCTTGGTATTTCTGGGTGAATCGAATATGGTGAATCATGTGCCTCTTGTAGAATCAACTTCCTGATCTCCGGGTCATTGGGCACATAAACACGGTCTTCAAACCATAGGGTATCGTGCTCATCCTCACGAAATCCCTTAGCCTTTCCTTCGCTCATCCTTTCCTTTATAGAGGCAATCTCTTTATCAGTCTTACAGGCTTCCTGATTCTATCCATCAACGTTGACTGAATCTCCAATGCTGCTACATAGCCTCTCGGAACTATTTCCAAACATAGTTCGCGAAGATCCTCGGCTAATTCCTTTGGTATTTCACCCGTCATTAGTGTGTTGACGTGACTCTTACGGCTCAACGCGTCTGCTACAACGTTAGCCTTTCCGGGGTGATAATGAAATCTCATGTCATAATCCTTAATGAGCTCCAACCATCTCCTTTGCCTGAGATTTAACTCCTTCTGCGTGAAGATGTACTTCAAACTCTTGTGATCCGTATGCACCTCACAATGATTTCCAATGAGGAAATGTCTCCAAGTCTTCAACGCATGCACTACGGCTGCTAACTCCAAATCATGCGTAGCATAATTTAGCTCATGAGGCTTAAGCTGTCACGAAGCATCTGAAACAACTCTTCCCTCCTGCATAAGCCTTGCTCCAAGTCCTCGGCGTGAAGCGTCATAATACACCTCATAATCCTTGGTCCGATCTGGCAGAATTAACCTTTGGCGAGGTCACCAAACGCTTTCTTCAACTCTTGGAAACTAGCTTCACACTCCTCAGTCCAAATGAACTTGGTATCCTTCTTCAACAATTCTGTCATAGGCTTCGCAATACTTGAGAAATTCTCAATGAATCTCCGGTAGTATCCTGCGAGTCCAAGGAAACTCGGATCTCTCCAACTGTTGTTGGCGCTTCCCGATTTGTTACAAAGGTGACAACTTTAGTGGGTCTACTGCTATACCTTCTCCGGATATAACATGTCCAAGAAATCCAACTTCCTTCAACCAAAACTCACACTTGCTGAACTTGGCATATAACTGATGTTCTCTGAGCTTCTCGAGTACCAAACATAAATGCTCCTTATGTTCCTCTTCATTCTTGAGTAAACCAAAATATCATCAATGAACACCACGCGAACTTATCCAAAAACTCCATAAACACTTTGTTCATCATGTTCATAAAATAGGCAGGTGCGTTAGTCGGACCAAATGACATAACGGTTGTACTCATACAGCCCATACCTGGTGGTAAAAGCCGTCTTAGGTATATCCTGCTCTCGAATCTTCAACTGATGGTACCCTAATCGCAAATCAATCTTAGAGAACACCTTAGCTCCTTGCAATTGGTCAAACAAGTCGTTGATCATCGGTAGGGGTTACTTGTTCTTAATGGTCACTTCATGCAATCCTCGATAATCCACAACCATTCTTAATGATCCATCCTTCTTCTCCACTAGAAGTACTGGTGATCCCCAAGGCGAAGAACTTGGGCGAATAAAACCTTTATCCAGTAACTCCTTAATCTGCTTCTTAATTTCCTCCAAATCTTGTTTGGCATCCTATACGGTCTCTTAGATATCGGCCCAGTGCCTGGCAGTAGTTCAATCAGAAACTCAATGTCTCTATCCGGTGGCATGCCTGGCAACTCTTCCGGAAACACATTGGGGAAATCCCTTACCACTGGTACTTCCTCCTGCACAACTCCCGTTAAGGAATTTACATGTGCTCTCCTTGGCTCATGCCGTGATACAAACTTGATTCTCCTCCCTTCTGGGGTGGTAAGCAAAATTGACTTACTGGCGCAATCGATGTTTCCTCCATACATCAATAGCCAATCCATACCAAGAATTACATCCAAACCATGGGATTCCAAATAATTAAATCCGTTGGGAAAACATGCCTCCCTATACTCAATGGCACTTGAAAGCATCCTTGACTGGCCATATACTCCGCTCCCGGTGAGCTTACTAGCATGGGTGTCTTAAGAGTCCTAGTGGGAAGACTAAACTTATCCACAAATCCACTTGATATGTATGAATGCGATGCACCAGTATCAAAAGAACAAGCTGCGATAAATGACTTAACCAAAAACTTACCTATTATCGCATCCGGCCGAGCTTCAACCTCCTCCACGGTAACGTGGTTCACTTGTCCTTTGTTGAAAGGGTTCAGCTTCTTTCTGAGCTTCCATTACCATTTCCATTTTGGCCTACGGACAATCATTTGCATAATTCGGTCTTGCGGCACTTAAAGCAAGTGATGTGGCTCAGGTCTACCTTGGATGGTGTTGACGGGTTGGTGCGGTTTTGTCCATTGCTTCCTCCATTCCCGTTCCCATTCTTGGTGCCATTATGGTTGTGCGAGCTACCTCCTCCATGGGTATGCTGAAATTGTCCTCCTGTTTTCAGGGTAAAGCGAAGTTTCTGCTGAGCTCCAGAGTTATTCTTCCCCTGTCCATACTTCCTCTTGCGATAGTCAATCTGCTGCTGCTTCCCTTCAATCATAAGAGCACGATCTACCAACTCATGGTAGTTGTTGAAGGTGGCTACCATCAAGTGCATGCTCAGCTCATCATTCGGTCCTTCTAGAAACTTCTCACCTTAGTTGCGTGCAGCCTGTAGCGTCATCCAGGGCATAACGTGCTAGCTTCTTGAAATCATCTACATCTTGGCCAACTGTCCGTCCTCCTTGGCGCAAGTTGCGAAACTCACGCTTCTTCATGGCCATAACTCCTGCTTTGAAACATGGGCGACGGAAAGCTTCTTTGAAATCGATCCCATGTGGCCGGTGTCTCTGAGGTAAGTGGCTATAAAATTCTCCCACCATGCTTTGCTGGTCCTTCAAGCTGATGTGCAGCAAACTTCACTCTTTCTCCATCTGTACATCATGCAGTGGTCAACTCCCTCCCTATCTTACGGAGCCAATCATCTGCTACAATCGGCTCGGTGCTACTGGAAAACACCGGCGGATTCAGCCTTAAGAAATGGGTCAAATGGTCAACAGGTGGCGGTGGTGGTGGGTTGTTGTTGTTGTTGTTGTTGTTGCCTTGGTTCTGTACCAATGTTTGAATCAAGGCATTCTGATGCTGAATCAACTGAGTGATCTCTGGCGGAAAACAAATCCGGTGTCGCGTCTCGGAGGCATCTGAGGGTTTTAAGAAAAGACGAGAATTAAGAGTAGAATGAGGTCTAGAGAGAAAACACTACCCATATGCACATGAGACAAAATCACACAATACCACTCCAATCAATTCAAACAAGGGCATACAACGGTCTATCTATCGTTACAAAGTGCTGAAACTAAAACTAATTAAAATGGGAAATCTACTCTCGTTATGGTGGTCAACTAGAAAACTGCTCCGATGAAGACTCCATGATATACGCTCCACTTCATCTTGAAATCATCATCACTAGGATCGAGAATCGGTGTAAATCGATGATGATGTAGTTCTGCAGACAGGTGCTATCTTCATCTTCTCCTCCGGTGCTGAATTTCCCATGAGTTCTTCAATCTTCTCCTTAAGATCGCCGTTTTGTCCCACTAGAGCTACAATCTCCTCCATGTAGTCCTTGCGAGTGGCCTTCAGTTCTCCTTCTAGTTTGATAATCTTGGCTTTTGCTGTCTTCAACTCTATCATGTCTGCACACATCTGGTTCTCCTGGCGTCAAATGTGCTGATTTAACTCCTGAATGAAAGCTGCAATGGATCGATCCTTCTTAGTGCCAACTATCTCCCATTGTTCATCTCGGCGCCCGCAAATCTTGTAGATAGTATCCTTGAGGTCTTCTTTGTAAACTTCTCCAATGCGCCCCATGGTTATGTAAGCTGCCATGCTCTTTCCCAGACTCCAGGTTGGTGCATTGAAAACACACTCTATGGGCTCCGTGATTGGTGCAAACGTCCTTCCGGGAACTTGAGCTTAAATCTTCCAGCGCTCTTCTTCGGGTAAAGTGGAATTGTAGGTCGGTGAAGCTTGGTAATCCGATGTTCGGTACTTAGTGACTTCCTTCAGGTGTCGTCCGAAGGGTGTATCTTCATCCCATTTGGGTGAACTTGATCCTCACTTAGTCATCCTAAAAGAGTAGAAAAGATGAGGAGTTAGAAATGAGAAGAGGGAGTAGTGATCTAGGGATTTAGCTTAATGGTCGGTGTCCTACGGTCGGCGTGTGCTCGATACCATCTTTGTAGCGACTCGGACCTCAAGCGATCGATCTACGTGCTCGGTGTCATCTGGATCGTAATGTCGACACCACACAAGACTTTCGGAGGATTTATGACAGAGTACAATCACACACTTATTACAATCGAATGTCTCAAAAGAGAACTTAATAAAATAAATATGGCTTAAGGCCATCTAAATACGATAACAACGGAAGGCTTGGAAGAAAAGCGAGTCCATCAACTCCAACGGCATCACTGAGTATAGAACCACAACCTAAGCACCGTACTGTAAATGCGAAAAGTATGCAACATGAAACGTTGCAGCCCGAAAACAGGTCAGCACATGGAATATGCTGGCAATGTAACACATAGAGAATAATGGAATGATAAGCCTATACTACATGCATATATGGCTGGTGGAAAGCTCTATGGTTACAGTTTTTGCATAAAGACAATTTTCCCTACTGCAAAGGAATAAAATTTATTTAACTATCATGGTGGTTGTGAAACATTGAGAATGGTTGACAGCATTCTCAATCCCAATTAAAAGTACTCATTAACAAACCCAACAATATTAATTAGAAGTAACATGATGAGATTCACATGATATCCAAGTACTAGATACTCAAGATGTCCATAACCGGGGACACGGCTAACCATGATTAGTTTATACACTCTGCAGAGGTTTGCGCACTTTTCCCCACAAGACTCGACCGCCTCCGTTTGATTTCTCGCACTACATGGTGTTTGAGAAACGGATGACCGAGACATAGTCTTTCAGAAGCACTAGCACCTTACATGTGGGTAGACCGTACCAACCTACAACCCCTACATCAACTAGTCTACCCATAAGAGTTCGCACAACTTAATCAACTATGCCAGAGCCCATAATGGCTTGTGGCTGCACATGGAAGTTTCTAGTTTGAATAATCTCATGATCCCTTTGAGCCTGGGTGGCGGTCAAAACAATCTGAGCAAGTCTCGATAGGAACGGTAGCATAATCCACCCAGATGTGTGTTTAAGTTGCCACCTTAAATAAACCATTAATAAAAATCTCACATCTGTCATGGATACACTCACCCAATCCACGTCTACTAGCATAGCATAGCATAAGAAGCAAACGTAGAAGTAACTCCCAAAGGTTTATAATAAAACAGGTAATAGGTACTACCTCAACTACTTCACATCCCACAACTTAATTTAGAACCTAATCATGCATGTGTTTGAGGATAGATCTAATGCATAAAAACTGGGTATGAGAAGAGGTATGATCAAAGTGTTACTTGCCTTAGCGATGATCCATGAAACCTAGAGACTCAAGTAACAAAGGCGCACTCCGGGTATTCTATCGCAGACAAACAAGCAAGCATACAATAAGTACTCATCTAATGCACAGGTAAAACTCAAATAGACCTAACCAGATAGTTCAACTTAAGAACTCCGGTTTGCAAAAAGAATCAAATCAAATGAAGCAACGAAAGTCAAACGGCGGAAGAAAACAACTTCGTTTTACTAATCTGGATCTAAGTCAAATTTTACAGAAGCAAAAACTTGTTTAAGTTGGTTATTCGGAAAGAGGGTTTCGAGACGAAACTCCAGGCGCTTGAATCGCCTGATTCCGATAAACGAGCGAAAAGTTATACTAAAACGAAAATCAGATCAGAAATCACGATCAGAAAAATCACGAATTAAATCCGAGAAAGAGAAAAACGACGAACGAGTTAACGAACGGACAT
The DNA here is from genome assembly GCA_021605145.1 of Aegilops bicornis. Taxonomy (NCBI): domain Eukaryota; kingdom Viridiplantae; phylum Streptophyta; class Magnoliopsida; order Poales; family Poaceae; genus Aegilops; species Aegilops bicornis. Next base: position 388,086,314 of record CM038675.1, on the reverse strand, counting down.
TCGTTAACTAAACTAATCTGACGAACGCGTTCGTTAAAAACGAACGAATGAACGAACGTTCGCTATTTAACCTAAACCCAAAAAACCGAAACTAAAAAAACAAAATAAAAAAACCGAAGAAAAACCGCCCGGTTTTCTAAAAAAATCGGCGGCACGCGGATCGAGGCGGCAGCGAACCTCGTCGGGCGGCGGCAGAGTCCGGCGGGTTTGGGCGGCGGGCGGCGGCGGCGGCGCTGGGCTCGAGGCGCAATGACGGCGGCCGGCGGCGCTGGGTCGAGGCGGGTTAGGGTTTGCCCCGGGTGGGCCGGCTTATAAAGCCTCACGGGCCGGGAGTCCTAGGCGGACACGGCCAGTAGGTCGGTGGCTTTTTTTAAATAATTACGCGTAGAAAAATAATAAAAAAAGTACTAAACGGACTCCAAAAATCCCGAAATAAATTTTCCCCGGCTTCTAAAATCAAGCCAGATTTAATGAGCATTTATTTGGGGCCTAAATGAAATTTTGAAAAACGCGCATTTTTCCTAAATTCAAATAAAAAGGCGAAAAACTCCAAAATAAAATCTTATTTGATTTTATTATTAAATCTTCATTATTTCTTTATTTTGGGAAAGTCATTTTATTCCCTCTCTTATATTTTGGTAGTAGAAATAATTGAAGATAAAATAATTAAAATCAAATGATCCTATTTTCAAAATTTGAGAAAACTCAAATATGAAAATAATGAAAATCCCCAACTCTCTCCGTGGGTCCTTGAGTTGGGTAGAATTTCTAGGATCGAGCAAAATGCAACGAAAAAAAAAATATGATATGCAATGATGCTCTATGTATAACATTCCAAATTGAAATTTGGGATGTTACAATTTCCGGTTTACAATCCTACGAATCAAACAATGCACATAGAAAAAATTCCTAAGGATTAGAATCCTCCAAAATTCCATTGAGAATCCTTTAAATAAAAAAGCCCTTATACAGGGCTCAATTAACAAATCTCACCAACCATTGGCACTGTGTACTTATGGTTGCTTCGTCCAAAACAACTTCTTTGGTGCAATATTGGAGTACGAGCGCATTCAACAAGAGTGAAATGATGGGTGCTTCGCCCGAGCAATTTTTGTTAGTACCACGGGAAAGGTGGGGCTCTGTGATTTGACGGCTCATTAGTCATTATTACTGTGGCGCAACGAGCGGGGTGAATCTCGCCAGCGGTTGTGCACTCAATATTGTTGCATGGCACGTGGACCCAAATTCTGGCTGTCCCACATGTGGGCGAAAGGAGGTTTGAATGATTTGTGGCATTGCTATCAAGCTTCCGGGATATGTTTATATGTACACATAATTTTCCAGCATAATGAAATTGTGTTGTAATGCTATGAAGCTTTCAACTTTGGTTTCATGTGTCCTCTTGCCTCCAAAGTTGTCTCGCTAAAACATTCCATCAAATACAAAGGAAACTAACATGCATGATAATGCATCTCAATGATTCACAGATCAGCGTCAATATTTACATCACAACTGAATACGAAGTTGTGAGAATGTGTACAAATAAAGAAAAATAAAAATTGAAAGATGATGTCTGCAGGCATGGTTCCATTTCCTGGCATTCATTTGTTGGCATCTAGTTTCACGCAACTCTGTGGAACTGAACAAGACATGTTAGCCAAAAAAAGCATTCTATGGTGGACATGGACCATCCGATCATTTTGTGTAGGTCCAGTAAAATTGAGCCAAGCATCCCTGTTTGCAAAGATATTGAACAAGTGTGATTACATTAATAGTAGCACCAGTAGTAGTTGATGGAACATAAACACACAAGTAGAAGCCGGTCACCTTTGCAATCTCTCATAAAACTAACCACTTGTTGGAGAAGATCAGGTTCGGAGTTGGATGAGGAGGATAGCAAAACCAATCTCCCTTTGTGTAGTCGCACTGAAATGTAGAGATGTTGTCCATGTGACATGTTAGTAGAACTGCACAAGACACTCTTAAGAAAAGTGTGATTTGTGTAGTTCACCAAAAGGTCGCAATACCAACAAGGTGAAATGGATAGCCCTGTTTGCAAAAAATGGGTAGAAAGGAAAGAATTACTCACAAATAACAGTTGATGACACATACGCTGACAAAAAAGAAGCACATTCCTTGTCCTAAGGGAATATAGCAGCACCGTTGTTTATGTAAAACGGTGTGAGGATGAGATTGCAACATGGAAAGTACGCCAGCCGAGCTACATTTTGGGCAAAGAACTAGGGAAGATCCACATGCAGCAATGCAGGAAGATGAGCAGTGGAGCAAGGCCGGAGGAAGCTGTACGTGAGGGTCATTGGGATGTAACTAGGAGGGCGTCGGCGGCCGGGATATGCCCATACGGCGGCAGCGAGTAAGCGGCAAACGCCCTACCGCGCCGGAGCTTGGTCCGAGAGAACGGCCGGTACCACAGATCAAGACGTGCTGCCTCGACGCCGTCGAACGGAGAAACGATGCACATCCTCCCTTTCTGCCGGCGGAGGGGATGTGGCAGTATCAGTGACCAACGGTGAGAGAGAGAGGCCACCGCCACCTTGTGTGAGATACTTTGAAGAGAGACAAACCCCAACATGCAGGCTCCATTGTATATAGTGGAGCGAATTCCTTTTTTCCGGATGACAATCATTTTATATTATGTACGTGCCATTGAGGAATATAACTTTATTTAATACTAATGCGTCAAGTCGAACTTTGTACCCTGTGCACGTGGTGCACGACCCTCCTTCGAGTAAACAACCACTACACGTGTCAAATTATCACGTGGGCTGCCTTTTCGTACAGAAATGAACTCCAATGTGTACCTGCACGGGTGTGGCTGCGAACAAGACGTGGATACGTGTGTCGTGTGTGCACCTCTTCTTTACGTGCAGGTACATATGTGGGTGTGTGTGAGAGAGATGGTTTTTGCGAAACAGAGGCAATATGTCGATGATATCTCAAACAAAAAAATGTAACATATGCAATGTGTGTGAAACAGAGTCATGGATATATAATATATAGAGGGAGCGATCCACGAGAAGAGAGTGGAGGGATCATCAGCGTGAGATCGATAGAATCGAAAACAGGGACGAAGTGTGTGCGTGCGCGATCGATAAAGAGTGCCATCGAATTTGTGTTAGCCCACGTCAAATATACAGGGCGGCTGGCCTACTGGAATGTGAGAGGGAAGAAGTGCAGTTTGTCTCTGTGGCATGGATACCTACTTACAACATTCGACTATCGGTGTGTGTGTGGGGGGGGGGAGGGGGCAGAGACCTAACTATAGAGAGGTAGACCAACTAGTATATGTGTGGAGAAGGAGAGAGACCTAGCTATGTATTGAGGGAGATCGCTCGGCATCCATGCATATGTGTAACAGAGGAATAAGGTTGGGAGAGAGACAAAGGTAGAGTGTCAGAGGGTTGGTGGTGGAGTTGCTTCTCACAAATGGTGGGAGAGGCCTGCTAGACAAACGGAGGGTAGGAGTGCAATATCAATAAGAGAGGGGATGTCTGCCTGTCTATGCATGCACATGGGAGAGACGGTGTCAGGACCCCGATTCCAAGTCACATCGATCTAGCCGGTAACACTGTTGGGGAACGTAGTAATTTAAAAATTTTCCTACGATCACGCAAGATCATGGTGATGCATAGCAACGAGATGAGAGTGTTGTCTACGTACCCTCGTAGACCCGACAACGGAAGCGTTGACATAGCGTAGAGGAAGTAGTCGTACTTCTTCACTATCCAACCGATCCAAGTACCGAACGTCGGCACCTCCGAGTTCTGCACACGTTCAGCTCGATGGCGTCCCTCGAACTCCGATCCAGCCGAGTGTTGAGGGAGAGTTTAAATCGACCTGACGGCGTGGTAGCGATGATGATGTTCCACCGGCGCGAGGCTTCGCCTAAGCTCCGCCACGGTATTCTCGAGGTGTAATATGGTGGAAGGGGCACCGCACACGGCTAAGGAACGATCTCAATGATCAACTTGTGTGTCATGGGGTGCCCTGCCCCTGTATATAAAGGAGGGAAGGGGAGGGCTGGCCGGCCAAGGAGGGTGCGCCAGGTGTCCTACTCCCATCGGGAGTAGGATTCCCCCAATCCTAGTCCAACTAGGTTTCCCCAAGTGGGAAGGGAGAGAGAGAGGCGCCCCTTCTCCTAGTCCTAATAGGACTAGGGAAGGGGGAAGGTGACCAGCACTTGGGCCCCTTTTCTCCCTTTCCACTAAGGCCCATGTTGGCCCATTAGCATTCCGGGGTTCCAGTAACCTCCCTGCATTTCTGGTAAAATTCCCAATTTCACCGGAATACTTCCGATGTCCAAACATAGACTTCCAATATATGAATCTTTATGTCTCGACCATTTCGAGACTCCTCGTCACGTCCGTGATCTCATCCGGGACTCGAACAACCTTCGGTACAGAAACATCATAAAAACTCATAGTAACTGTCGCCGAAGCGTTAAGCGTGCGGACCCTACGGGTTCGAGAACTATGTAGACATGACCGAGACACCTCTCGGTCAATAACCAATAAGCGGGACCTGGATGCCCATATTGGCTCCTACATATTCTCTGAAGATCTTTATCGGTCGGACCGCATAACAACATACGTTGTTCCCTTTGTCATCGGTATGTTACTTGCCCGAGATTCGATCGTCGGTATCCAATACCTAGTTCAATCTCGTTACCGGCAAGTCTCTTTACTCGTTTAAGTAATACATCATCTCACAACTAACACATTAGTTGTAATGCTTGCAAGGCTTATGTGATGTGCATTACCGAGAGGGCCCAGAGATACCTCTCCGACAATCGGAGTGACAAATCCTAATCTCGAAATATGCCAACCCAACATGTACCTTTTGGAGACACCTGTAATGTACCTTTATAATCACCCAGTTACGTTGTGACGTTTGGTAGCACCAAAGTGTTCTTCGTGCAAACGGGAGTTGCATAATCTCATAGTCATAGGAACATGTATAAGTCATGAAGAAAAGCACTAGCAACAAACTATACGATCAGGTGCTATGCTAATGGAATGGGTCATGTCAATCGGATCATTCAACCAATGATGTGATCCCGTTAATCAAATAACAACTCTTTGTTCATGGTTAGGAAACACAACCATCTTTGATTAACGAGCTAGTCAAGTAGAGGCATACTAGTGACACTCTGAGGGTTTATGTATTCACACATGTATTATGTTTCTGTTAATACAATTCTAGCATGAATAATAAACATTTATCATGATATAAGGAAATAAATAATAACTTTATTATTGCCTCTAGGGCATATTTCCTTGAGTCTCCCACTTGCACTAGAGTCAATAATCTAGATTATACGATAATGATTCTAACACCCATGGAGTCTTGGTGCTGATCATGTTTTGCTCGTGGAAGAGGCTTAGTCAACGGTGCGCAACATTCAGATCCGTATGTATCTTACATATCTCTATGTCTCCCACCGGACCAAATCCGGATGGAGTTGAAGGCGTCTTTTGATGTGCTTGGTTCTCTTGTGAAATCTGGATTCCTTTGCTAAGGCAATTGCACCAGTATTGTCACAAAAGATTTTCATTGGACCCGATACACTAGGTACAACACCTAGATCGGTTATGAACTCCTTCATCGAGACTCCTTCATTAGCTGCTTCAAGCAGCTATGTACTCAACTTCACATGTAGATCCCGCCACGACGCTTTGTTTGGAACTGCACCAACCGACAGCTCCTCCGTTTAATGTAAATACGTATCCGGTTTGCGATTTAGAATCGTCCGGATCGATGTCGAAACTTCTTCGTCGACGTAACCGTTCTGACGAGTTCTTTGTCACCGCCATACCTGAGAAACATATCCTTAGTCCTTCTCTAGTACTTAAGGATGTTCTTGACCGCTGTCGAGTGATCCACTCCTGGATTACTTTGGTACCTGCTGCCAAACTTATAGCAAGGCACACATCAGGTGCAGTACCGCGACATTGCATACATGATAGAGCCTATGGCTGAAGCATAGGGAACATCTTTCATTTTCTCTCTATCTTCTGCGTTGGTCGGGCAGTGAGTCTTACTCAACTTCACTCCTTGTAGCACCGGCAAGATCGCTTTCTTTGCCTGATGCATTTTGAACTTTTTCAAAAGTTTGTCGAGGTAGGTGCTTTGTGAGAGTCCTATTAGGCGTCTTGATCTATCTCTATAGATCTTAATGCCCAATATGTAAGCAGCTTCACCGAGGTCTTTCATCGAAAAACTCTTATTCAAGTATCCCTTTATGCTATCCAGAAATTCTATATCATTTCCGATCGGTAATATGTCATCCACATATAATATCAAAATGCTACAGAGCTCCCACTCACTTTCTTGTAAATATGAGCTTCTCCAAAAGTGCATATAAAACCAAATGCTTTGATCACACTATCAAAAGCGTTTATTCCAACTCCGAGAGGCTTGCACCAGTCCATAAATGGATCATTGGAGCTTGCACACTTTGTTAGCTCCTTTGGATCGACAAAACCTTACGGTTGCATCATATACAACTCTTCTTCCGTAAATCCATTCAGGAATGCAGTTTTAACATCCATTTGCCAAATTTCATAATCATAAAATGCGGCAATTGCTAACATGATTCGGACGGACTTAAGCATCGCTACGGGTGAGAAGGTCTCATCGTAGTCAATCCCTTGAACTTGTCGAAAACCTTTTGCAACAAGTCGAGCTTTATAGATGATAACATTACCATCAGCGTCGGTCTTCTTCTTGAAGATCCATTTATTCTCAATTGCTTTGCCGATCATCGGGCAAGTCAACCAAAGTCCACACTTTGTTCTCATACATGGATCCCATCTCAGATTTCATGGCCTCAAGCCATTTTGTGGAATCTGGGCTCACCATCGCTTCTTCATAGTTCGTAGGTTCATCGTGTTCCGATAACATGACTTCCAGAATAGGATTACCGTACCACTCAGTGCGGATCTTGCTCTGGTTGATCTCTGAAGTTCTGTAGAAACTTGATCTGAAGTTTCATGATCATCATCATTAGCTTCTTCCCTATTTGGTGTAGGTGTCACGAAACTGATTTACGTGATGTACTACTTCTCAATAAGGGAGTAGATACGATTATCTCATCAAGTTCTACTTTCCTCCCACTCACTTCTTTCGAGAGAAACTCCTTCTCTAAAAAGTTTCCGAATTTAGCAACAAAAATCTTGCCTTCGGATCTGTGATAGAAGGTGTACCCAACAGTCTCCTTTGGGTATCCTATGAAGACACATTTCTCCGATTTGGGTTCGAGCTTATCAGGTTGAAGCTTTTTCACATAAGCATTGCAGCCCCAAACTTTCGAAGCGACAACTTTGGTTTCTTGCCAAACCCACAGTTCATAAGGCGTCGTCTCAACGGATTTAGATGGTGCCCTATTTAAAGTGAATGTAGCCGTCTCTAAAGCATAACCCCAAAGCGATAGCGGTAAATCAGTAAGAGACATCATAGATCGCACCATATCTAATAAAGTACGATTACGACGTTCGGACACACCATTACGTTGTGGTGTTCCGGTGGCGTAAGTTCAAACTATTCCGCATTGTTTCAAATGTAGGCCAAACTTCGTAACTCAAATATTCTCCTCCACGATCGGATCGTAGAAACTTTATTTTCTTGTTACGATGATTTTCCACTTCACTCTGAAATTCTTTGAACTTTTCAAATGTTTCAGACTTGTGTTTCATTAAGTAGATATACCCATATCTGCTCAAATCATCTGTGAAGGTGAGAAAATAACGATGTCCGCCATTTAGCCTCAACATTCATTGGACCACATACATCGGTATGTATGATTTCCAATAAATCTGTTGCTCTCTCCATAGTTAGGAGAAGCGGTGTTTTAGTCATCTTGCCCATAAGGCACGGTTCATAAGTGCCAAGTGATTCATAATCAAGTGACTCCAAAAGTCCATCGGTGTGGAGTTTCTTCATGCGCTTTACACCGATATGACCTAAGCGGCGGTGCCACAAATAAGTTGCACTATCATTATCAACTCTACATCTTTTGGCTTCAACATTATGAATATGTGTATCACTACTATCGAGATTAAGTAAAAACAAACCATTCTTCAATGGTGCATGACCATAAAAGATATTATTCATATAAATAGAACAACCATTATTCTATTATTTAAATGAATAACCGTCTCGCATCAAACAAGATCCAGATATAATGTTCATGCTCAACGTTGGTACTCAATAACCCTTCTTTAGGTCTAATACTAATCCCGAAGGGAGATGTAGAGGTAGCGTGCCATTGCGATCACATCGACTTTGGAACCATTTCCCACGCGCATCGTCACCTCGTCCTTAGCCAATCTTCGCTTAATCCGTAGCCCTGTTTCGAGTTGCAAATATTAGCAGCAGAACCGATTATCAAATACCAGTGCTCTGCGAGTATTAGTAAGGTACACATCAATAACATGTATATCACATATACCTTTGTTAACCTTGCCATCCTTCTTATCCGCCAAATACTTGGGGCAGTTCCGCTTCGATGACCGATCGCTTGCAATAGAAGCACTCGGTTTCAGGCTTAGGACCAGACTTGGGTTTCTTCTCTTGATCAACAACTTGCTTGCCGTTCTTTTTGAAGTTTCCCTTTTTCTTTCCTTTGCCCTTTTTCTTGAAACTAGTGGTTTTGTTAACCATCAACACTTGATGCTCCTTTTTGATTTCTACCTCCGCGGCTTTCAGCATCGCGAAGAGCTCGGGCATTGTTTTGGTCATCCCTTGCATATTATAGTTCATCACGAAGCTCTTGTAGCTTGGTGGCAGTGATTGGAGAATGCATCAATGACGCAATCATCCGGAAGATTAACTCCCAGTTGAATCAAGTGATTGTTATATCCGGACATTACGAGTATATGCTCACCGACAGAACCGTTCTCCTCCATCTTACAGCTATAGAACTTATTGGAGACTTCATATCTCTCAATCCGGGCATTCGCTTGGAATATTAACTTCAACTCTGGAACATCTCATATGCTCCATGGTGTTCAAAACGACGTTGAAGTCCCGGTTCTAAGCCGTAAAGCATGGCACCTTGAACTATAGAGTAGTCATCGGCTTTGCTTTGCCAGACGTTCACAACTTGGCGCAGCCCTTGCACCAGGCACGGCACCTAACGGTGCTTCCAGGACGTAATTCTTCCGTGCAGCAATAAGGATAATCCTCAAATTACGGACCCAGTCCGTGTAATTGCTGCCATCATCTTTCAACTTTGCTTTCTCAAGGAACGCATTAAAATTCAACGGAACAACAAAGACGAGCCATCTATCTACACATCATAGACAAGCAAGATACTATCGGTACTAAGTTCATGATAAATTTAAGTTCAATTAATCATATTACTTAAGAACTCCCACTTAGAAAAATATCCCTCCAATTCTCTAAGTGATTGCGTGATCCATATCAACTACACCATGACCGATCATCACGTGTGATGGAGTAGTTTCTATGGTGAACATCAATATGTTGATCTAATATATGATTCACGCTCGACCTTTCGGTCTCTGTGTTCCGAGGTCATATCTTATATGCATAGCTCGTCAAGTATAACCTGAGTATTCTGCGTGTGCAACTGTTTTGCACCCGTTGTATTTGAACGTAGAGCCTATCACACCCGATCATCACGTGGTGTCTCAAAGACGAAGAACTTTATAGCGGTGCATACTCGGGAGAACACTTCTTGATAATTTAGTAAGGGATCATCTTATAATGCTACCGTCAATCAAAGCAAGATAAGATGCATAAAGGATTAACATCACATGCAATCAATATAAGTGATATGATATGGCCATCATCATCTTGTGCTTGTGATCTCCATCTCCGAAGCACCGTCATGATCACCATCGTCACCGGCGCGACACCTTGATCTTCATCGTAGCATCGTTGTCGTCTCGCCAAACTTATGCTTCTACGACTATCGCTACCGCTTAGTGATAAAGTAAAGCATTACTGAAGCGATTGCATTGCATACAATAAAGCGACAACCATATGGCTCCTGCCAGTTGCCGATAACTTCGGTTACAAAACATGATCATCTCATACAATAAAATTCAGCATCATGTCTAGACCATATCACATCACAACATGCCCTGCAAAAACAAGTTAGACGTCCTCTACTTTGTTGTTGCATATTTTACGTGGCTGCTACGGGCTTAAGCAAGAACCAATCTAACCTACGCATCAAAACCACAACGATACTTCGTCAAATATACACCGTTTTAACCTTCTAAAGGACCGGGCGTAGCACTTTTCAGTTCAACTAAAGTTGGAGAGACAGTCTTCCACAAGCCATCTATGTGCAAAGCACGTCGAGGGAACCGGTCTCGCGTGGAAATGCACGCGTAAGGTTGGTCTGGATCGTCTGTCCAACAATACCGCTGAACCAAAGTATGACATGCTTTGGTAGGCGGTATGACTTGTATCGTCCACAACTCACTTGTGTTCTACTCGTGCATATCATCAAACCATAAAAAACTAGGCTCGGATGCCCTTTGTTGGGGAACGTAGTAATTTAAAAATTTCCCTACGATCACGCAAGATCATGGTGATGCATAGCAACGAGATGAGAGTGTTGTCTCACGCCCTCGTAGACCAGCAGCGGAAGCGTTGACGCAACATAGAGGATGTAGTCGTTCTTCTTCACTATCCAACCGATCCAAGTACCGAACGTACTGGACCTCCGAGTTCTGCTCTAGTTCAGCTCGATGACGTCCCTCGAACTCCGTTCCAGCCGAGTGTTGAGGGAGAGTTTCGACCTGACGGCGTGGTGGACGATGATGATGTTCCACCGGCGCGAGGGCTTCGCCTAAGCTCCGCCACGGTATTCTCGAGGTGTAATATGGTGGAAGGGGCACCGCACACGGCTAAGGAACGATCTCAATGATCAACTTGTGTGTCATGGGGTGCCCCACCTTTTGTATATAAAGGAGGGAAGGAGGGGCTGGCCGGCCAAGGAGGGTGCGCCAGGTGTCCTACTCCCATCTGGAGTAGGATCCCCCAATCCTAGTCCAACTAGGTTTCCCCAAGTGGGAAGGGAGAGAGAGGGGGGCGCCCCCTTCTCCTAGTCCTAATAGGACTAGGGAAGGGGGGAAAGTGCGGCCAGCACTTGGGCCCCCTTTTCTCCTTTCCACTAAGGCCCATGTTGGCCCATTAGCATTCGGGGTTCGGTAACCTCCGGTGATTGGTAAAATTCCCAATTTCACCCGGAATACTTCCGATGTCCAAACATAGACTTCCAATATATGAATCTTTATGTCTCGACCATTTCGAGACTCCTCGTCACGTCCGTGATCTCATCCGGGACTCGAACAACCTTCGGTACAGAAACATCATAAAAACTCATAGTAACCGCCATCGAAAGCGTTAAGCGTGCGGACCCTACGGGTTCGAGAACTATGTAGACATGACCGAGACACCTCTCCGGTCAATAACCAATAGCGGGACCTGGATGCCCATATTGGCTCCTACATATTCTACGAAGATCTTTATCGGTCAGACCGCATAACAACATACGTTGTTCCCTTTGTCATCGGTATGTTACTTGCCCGAGATTCGATCGTCGGTATCCAATACCTAGTTCAATCTCGTTACTGGCAAGTCTCTTTACTCGTTTCGTAATACATCATCTCACAACTAACACATTAGTTGTAATGCTTGCAAGGCTTATGTGATGTGCATTACCGAGAGGGCCCAGAGATACCTCTCCGACAATCGGAGTGACAAATCCTAATCTCGAAATATGCCAACCCAACATGTACCTTTTGGAGACACACCTGTAATGTACCTTTATAATCACCCGATTACGTTGTGACGTTTGGTAGCACCAAAAGTGTTCTTCGTGCAAACGGGAGTTGCATAATCTCATAGTCATAGGAACATGTATAAGTCATGAAGAAAAGCACTAGCAACAAACTATACGATCAGGTGCTATGCTAATGGAATGGGTCATGTCAATCAGATCATTCAACCAATGATGTGATCCCGTTAATCAAATAACAACTCTTTGTTCATGGTTAGGAAACACAACCATCTTTGATTAACGAGCTAGTCAAGTAGAGGCATACTAGTGACACTCTGTAGGTTTATGTATTCACACATGTATTATGTTTCCTGTTAATACAATTCTAGCATGAATAATAAACATTTATCATGATATAAGGAAATAAATAATAACTTTATTATTGCCTCTAGGGCATATTTCCTTCAAACACCTCATATCACTTTGCGGCCTCACACACGGTATTCCCACAGGTGTCGCCTTACCATGGCCCGGGACCGTTTGCGCCTTTTGCCTCACGTATATGATAGTGTCGCTAGCATCCATATGACAGAACCGGGCCGACATGACTAGTCGTGAACCCAAAGTGGCACTAACTTACGGGACGGCATACATGAATAAACATCGAGCATGTCGGTCGGACGTGCGAATCCGGGCTGTAATCGGGCTAACAGGACTCGGTGAACCGGGCTATAGCAGGCTAGGCAGGACTCGGATGTCACCGCGTGACATTTCCCGAAGGGCAGAACCACGAGAACAAAGTGAATCACATGCCGGTGAGTCAAGTGTTCCGGGCGGTAGTCTTTGGGCTACCAAGGTCATGGCGGACTACTATGGCTCATGGAAGCACAAGACTACATTTCCCCATAAGAGAGGCTACCAAGGAAAAACAACTAGGTTGTCGGATCCCACACATACCAAGCATTTCAATCATACACACAATATGCTCGATATGTGCAAATACAACATGTCATCACAACAAGACTCTACGACTCAGAGTATTTATTCATTAGGCTCCGAGGAGCCAGATATTACAAACATGGGTCTCATGACCCAACATACAGAGCATACAAGCAACAAGCGGAAGCATAAACATGTCTGAGTCTGGACAACTACAAATGAAAAAAGGTGAGAAGCACGACTATCTACAAGACCCTCCCAAGGGTACACGATCGTAAATGAGGTAACAAGCTAAGCGTCAAGTCCACCTTGAGAACTACTAGTGAGACTGAAGTCTCTCTGCAAAAACATAAATTAAGCAAGCGTGAGTAAAAATGTACCCAAAGAAGACTTATAATGTAACTAGCTACATATGCATCAAAGTATCAACAAAAGGAGTGGTGGAGTTTGTTGCGACATGCCAGCTTTGACTCGGTGGCTATCCTGTACTACGACTGCAAGTAACTCTTTTGAGGTGGCGCACACGAGTCCACATATTCACCATATCAATAAACCACTATGGATCCGCTCCCGTCTCCCTACGAGAAGGCCATCCATAGCACTCACGCTTATCTTGCGAGTTTTAGAGTATCCACTTTCACTTGTCTATGAACTGTACAGGCAACCCAGAAGTCCTTTACCGCGGACACGGCTATTCGAATAGATGATGTTAACCCTGCAGGGGTGTACTTCTTCACACATGCTCTCGCAACTTACCACCATGTACACGTCGTGTATCTCGGCAACCTTCAAGCAGAAGCCTGGCAAGGGAGTCGGCCACGACCTGACTAACCACACAAGTCTCTCGTCCAGGTTTATCGCCTATTCGGGTTCCATCCGGAAGGAGATCCGGCTGGGGTGTCGCTCACGGCCCCAAATGATGTGTCTGAGGTTCCAAGCCCACCAAGCAGGCGACGCTTGGCATACCCGCCATGGTGCCTAGTCTGTCCCAAGCCCAATTGCAGGGTGCCACTTGGTAGATTACTAACACTACCTACAAACACCAAAAACTAGTTGCATTTCCTGGACAGAGATCAGGTTGATTAATAAGTCGAGAGGGGCACTTAAGCATTCCAATGCGTGGTAGTAACTGTTCATGGTTCACAAACACAGAACTCAGTTCCTGAGGACGGCTGCAATGAGACAACCCACCATGTAATCCTACATGGCCTCTCACCGCTACCTTTACCCAATCGTGTTCACACACTTAGCTCTAAACAGTAGGACATGTTCACAACTTTCCAACTCATCCCGATGAATCGGACTGACACAACTCTAAGCAATAGCAGGCATGACAAACAAGCATGAATGAGTAGGCACATTGGGGCTCAAACAACTCCTACTCATGCTAGTGGGTTTCATCTATTTACTGTGGCAATGACAGGTCATGCAGAGGAAAGGGGTTCAACTACCGCATCATGTAACAGTTGAAACATTGTTGTCCTAATGCAGTAAAAGAGAGCAGGAGCGAGAGAGTGGGTTTGTATCAGAATGAACAAGGGGGTTTTTCTTGCCTGGTATTTCTGAAGATAGTATAGCTCTTCATCGGTGTCATCGAACTCATCGTCGAAACCACGTCTACTGAGAGGGGACAAACACCGGCAAACAAGAGGGAACACAATCAATGCAATGCAACAATATGATGCATGAGCATGACATGTCAAGAATGTTATGATATACACTAATGCATCTAGCAACAGTTTAAATGAAGTCCATATGAACTAAGGGTTCATATGCAAACTCCATATTTAGCATTTAAAATGCCATTATCATGTTTTCACCTATACAGCAGCTATAACTTAGTTTTACATGCATGAAAGTGATATATATGGATAGATTGCGTTTTTCTTATCATTTTTCACATATAAATTATTTCAAACTGAGCTACGGTTGGATTTATATGAATTTTAGAAGTTTTAAACATTTTTGAAATTTCCTGGATTATCTTTAATCCAGAAAATGATTAATCGTCGACATTATTGTGCAAGCATGACATCAATGAGTCAACGGGCTGGGTATAGGTCAAACACAGGCGGTGGGACCCACACACCAGTGACACACGGTTAACAGGGGTTATTTCTAATCTAACTAAAAATTAGGGGCGCTGGGGCCCACTGTTAGTGAGGGTGGGGTGTTTAATTAGCGCCTAACTAAGGGGTCGCGTCAGCCCGTCGGGGTTTGGCCGGCGGCGACCAATACGGCGGTGGCAGCGCGCCGGACTTGCGCTAAAGGCGATGGGGGCGGCGGCTGAGGGCACCGGGGCGTATCCCGGGCTTGCCCGCTTCCAGGGAGGTAAGTGGGAGGCCGCGGGGGCGCCGGAGCTCGTCGGAAACGAGTCCGTGGCGGCGGTGGTTCTCGGCCAGGGTGGGATCGGCGGCTTTGGCGGCCAAACGAGCACGAGAGCTAGGAGGAGAGGCAGACGAGCTCACAGAGAGGTCAGCGGAGGTCTCAGCGGGCTCGGGGACGGCTCGAGCGAAGCGAACCAACGACAGCGATCTCGGGCGCCCGAGGAAGAAGACGACGGTGGCGATGGTGTTGCAGGGCACTCGGGGACGCAGGCGTCGTCTGGAGAAGCTGCGGAGCTCGGCGGGGATGCTAGCACGACAAATCATTGGCGCTGGCCACGCGGGCGGCAGCGGTGGCCGGCGGGGCTCTCTGTTCGGGCAAAGAATGAGGAGGGAGAGGGGGAAATGGCCAGGGGAGAAGGGGGTTAGCACGGGCCTCGTCCACGTCTCCTGGGCGCGGGGTTGGGAGGAAGGAGGTGTCGACACGGCGAAGCAGGAGGTGGCCGCTTGGCGCGTGCGCTGGCTGCCAGTAGGCGCAAGGTTGAAGACAGCCTTGCCCCTGGTGGGCTAGGCTGGCTCTTGGGCTGCTGTTGCAGGTAAATGGCCGAGATAAATCTCTCTGTCTCTCTTTCCCTTTTGTTTCTGTTTGCTATTTTTTTGATCTAGTTTATAACCCAAATCATTTGTTTAGCTCTTGAAAATTAATATGTGGCCTGATACAATATATTCGGAGCCACTCACAAGTTTTCAGAATTATTGGAGTTATAAAAGTATTTATTGACATTTATATCTCCAATTCAAATAAGTATTGATTTAATTCAAGACCAAAAATGTCCTGGAAAAAATGTGGATCATCTCTGGTTAAGGTTTTCACCTTTTTCCATAAATCATGCACATTTTTGAAGGGCATTTTGGGTTCATTGAAAATATTTTAGGTTGAACCTATTTGATTTCCTTTGATGCTAGGGTTTGAGACAATCCCCATTTCAAATTCCATGAAATTTAAACATGATGCATGGATGCAATGCCACTAGTTACAAGCAAACTCTAGGGCTGTGACAACTCACCCCCACTAAAGTAGAATCTCGTCCCGAGATTCAAGACGTGAGGTAAGAAGACAGAGGGGACATAAAGCTGATACAATCTTCATGACCCATTGCTTCATAATGATCTTGACGTCTTTTCTTTTGAGATCTTCATCCAGCTTGACGATGACAGAAAGAGACTCTATAGGAATCGATCTTCTCGAAGATCAAACAACTGACGATCAACTCATGGAATGAGACATAACAATATCTCTCGAGTTGAGACGTAAAACACACATCAGTAGCAATGGAAACAAGCAGATGAGAAGGGTTCAATTTGGTAGGCAACAATCCCACACTTAAAAGGATGGTGGATGCATTTCAAAGTAGCGAGAAGCTAAATTGCCATGATTCCATAATGGGGCACCTTAGATTAGGTGGCTCATTGAATGATTCCCTTAGGTGGCACAAAGAATTACTTCTGATCCATAGATCATTGAAACTCTTCATACCAGCCTGAGGCAATTCACAATTGATCATTTGAAAGAATTCAAAAGGATGCCATACTCAGTTTGGAAAGGAAACTATGGTTATAGAACAATTCGGTAAATGGAAGGCACATTCCAGTTGATACCAAGGATATAACCTAGTGAATGAGCGTTCTTTCAAGAACTTGAGCATTTCCATATTCATCAAGGTTTTACCAACATCTATGCCAAGGTCCTGGTGACACCTCGTACTACCATGATGAATAACGATGGAGGATGCAGGTGCAGAGGAGGACAACACTTTCCCAGATTTTACCTTGACGACGCCAAGGAAACAAAAATCTGCATGATCGACCGAGAGACATTTAGCACTCCGCTTCTAATGTTCTCCTTGATGTACTAGCATAACCCAATTAAAGGTAGTTTGATATCTATAACATCAGGTAAAAGGTTGGACTTCGGGAACGCAATGAATCCACAATGAATCAACTTCTAGAATAAGTCATACGAAATCCTCATGGAGAAGATAGTCAAAATGCTCAATCAAGATACTACAATAATAGGTCTTCCAACTAGGTGTGTTGGCCAAAACATCAACCTTGCAGTAACCTACATCATAGATCTTGGAAAAGTTCCAACCATCATATCTGCAGAGATTCAGATCTGGTTGGTAACAGGATATTCGGACAATATGTCTGGAAAAGAAAGTTTGCAACACCAACCGACGAGATGACGTTGCGAGAGTCTCGGGAAATGAACTACGATAGCAAGCTCCAAAACATGAGCTGGTTCTGCTACACACATGTGAACATGTTGTCCAAGACAAGCATGACCACAGAGTAGTCTTACAATAAAACACTACCGAGTTCAGGTGGGGAACCGTCATTGGGGATATCGAAGTCCTTGTATAAGCCCGGGTCTTAAGAAGGAACTTCTTCTCCTTGAACAAATCAATCGGTGGCTTGGTGTGCTAGGGAATACATATGGAGTGGAGGTAATTAATCTACCAAACCATAGAATACTTATGCGTATGCATGACTGATTTGGGATGATTCCAGAGGAAACAAAACAAACCTTTCTCAAATTCATGGTGGCAACTTACACCTAATACACGTGAACTTGGAGAAAGTCACTTCTTTCACCAAAACATATACCTCATGAGCGGAACACGAAGGCAATGCTTACAAAGTTCCCAACACTAGCTCAATGTTCAACATGAATCATGGAGGAGACAAGATGCTGCTGATGGGCTCAACAGCAACTCATTGGAATTTCCATATCACTGAAATTCCACCATTATGTGAACAATGTGATAGTATTGGTCAGACCCAAAAGATATAATGGTGTATGCTCGAGGAAACAACCACAAGTAAGACAACATTACGAACATCATTGGTTCTGATTTGATTTGGTGGTAGCCCATACCCAAATCAAAGTTTTGATAAGATAATAGGTCCAACAACTAATCACAGGGACCAATCGATGAAGATATCATCTTTCTTCAACAAACACACAAACACAAGGATATCCCTTTGGAACGAACTAAGTTAGGCAAGCTTTTATCTTCCAACTCTCCAAGTTGTTGTTTAGCTTAACCAACTAGCTCAGGGGTATCCAACACAGATCCTTGGGGAACGGGTGGTTAACAAACCAACTTGATCACGAGCTCAACAAAACAGTCCGGGGACAACCTGGTGATACTTTCATGAAGATAATCGGGAAATCATGAACCACTGATATGTTATTAAGCTTGAGAACAATCTTGCTTTTCAGGCAAGATGATATGATCAAAAGAGCAAAGGGTTGACACAATCCTAACTCACTGATCGAAAAGTGCACCAGAAATAAGGACTAGGTAGCAATATCAATCTTAGAATGATGATTCAATAACCAACACGTGAAGAATGAAGTTATTGTCCATTAACTACCAAGCAACGAGGTTGCTAGGAGTATTGATTTCACACATCATAGTTCACTTGTCGGCATTCCGATTACAACGACACGAAACCAGGAAATGAATGATGATGGCGAGAAGTATCACTGCAACAATAATTCATAAGAGGGTGTGCAATTCCTATGATATTCTTGACATAAATAGGGCAACACTCCAAGGTAGAACAGAACAAAAGCTGGATAGGCAATTTGAACCACGGAATACAATTACTTTGACCCAATCCTGGATATGGATGAGGTACTGGAGTTTGTTTCTCCTAGTCATTCCTGAAATAGAACGGCTTGACGGACCACAAGAATATGAGGTACCGATGAGCATGAATGCATGACATTCTCTTGTCTATCAAATGATAGACGGAGGTCAGAAAACAACTAAAGAGGGACAACTCAAAAGAACATATGATTTTCTGAATTGTGGATGCATAGATTAGCATGTCGAACAAAGTTCAACATATTTCTTCCGGGTAACCCATGCAGAAAGGTAGGACTAGCAGAGTCACAATATAGATTGGGGAACTCATCGGGAACACTCTTGTTGTGATCTTTTTGTTCAAAGAACTTCTGCCATAAGCAGTTCATGGTATTTGGAAGAAGGAAATACCACGGACCTCGACGACTATCACAAAGGTTACTAATATCCTAAAGGAACTAGCAAACACTATCAACTGGAGGTGAGTGGAGTGAATCTTGGGTTCAAGGACCCAGAAATAGAATACCTACTAACTAAATAACATCACGAGATGCTTTCAAGAATGGTGGCCATAATCATCACACCGGGAACACAAAACATGGCTAGATTACTAAATGATCCTCTAAGACACCTAGGGTCATAATAATAGCTCCAACGTATATGTCGAGGCAACAAAGTACCTCAACTCAGTGATTAGTGTGCTTAATCTGGCCCAAAAAGGACATCGAAAACAGAGGGAAATGATTTTGCAAATGCATCAGATTGTTTAGAAACCTGGGATGACTCGGACAACATAACGGTTGTAAATGCTCAGAAAGATTTGAGACATCTTGCAAAATGGTGGCATAACAACTCAGCATCACAATATCAAGGTTCTGAGGCCATCTAACAACACACTGGAGTAGTAGAAACTGAACTGAGGCTTGAGACCAACAATCGTAAGAGTTTACGGATTAGTAACACGTGATCCTGATAGAAAGGTGAGAAGCCTAGTTCTTAAACCCCGTAGAAGAGAAGAGGGAGACCCCGATCAGAAGCCCATAGGGTAAAGGAGTAAAAAGAGCCTTACGTTCCCTTCCACAATCAATTCCCTTATATAACTAAAGCATTTCTAGACTCCACTTCGACCGATTTGGCTTGGTAATCCTACAGCCAGTCAGGCTCTGATACCAAAGCTGTCAGGACCCCGATTCCAAGTCATATCGATCTAGCCGGTAAAACCTCATATCACTTTGTGGCCTCACGCACGGTATTCCCATGGGTGTCGCCTTACCATGGCCCGGGACCGTTTGCGCCTTTTGTCTCACGTATATGATAGTGTCGCTAGCATCCATATGACAGAGAACCCGGGCCGACATGACTAGTCGTGAACCCAAAGTGGCACTAACTTACGGGGACAGGCATACATGAATCAACATCAAGCATGTCGGTCAGCAGCGTGCGAATCCGGGCTGTAGCACTGGGCTAATAGGACTCCGGTGAACCGGGCTGTAGCAGGCTAGGCAGGACTCCGGATGTCACCGCGTGACATTTCCCTGAAGGGACAGACACATGAACGAAGTGAATCACATGCCGGCCAGTCAAGTGTTCCGGAGCAGTAGTGCTGGGCTAGCAGGACTCCGGTGAACCGGGCTGTAGCGGACTACTATGGCTCATGGAAGCAGAAGACTACATTTCCCCATAAGAAAGGCTACCAAGGATAAACAAATAGGTTGTCGGATCCCACACATACCAAGCATTTAAATCATACACACAATATGCTCGATATGTGCAAATACAACATGGCATCACAACAAGACTCTACGACTCAGAGTATTTATTCATTAGGCTCCGAGGAGCCAGATATTACAAACATGAGTCTCATGACCCAACATACAGAGCATACAAGAAACAAGCGGAAGAATAAACATGTCTAAGTACAGACAACTACAAATGAAAAAGGCTGAGAAGCCTGACTATCTACAAGACCCTCCCAATGGTACAAGATCATAGTTGAGGTAACAAGCTAAACGTCGAAGTCCACACGGAAGTACTAGTGAGACTGAAGTCTCTCTGCAAAAACATAAATTAAGAAAACGTGAGTACAAATGTACCCAGCAAGACTTATATCAGAACTAGCTACATATGCATCAGTATCAACAAAGGGGGTGGTGGAGTTTGACTGCAGCATGCCAGCTTTGACTCGGTGGCTATCCTGTACTACGACTGCAAGTAACTCTTTTGAGGTGGCACACACGAGTCCACATATTCACCATATCAATACACCACAATGGATCTGCTCCCGTCTCCCTATGAGAAGGCCATCCATAGCACTCACTCTTATCTTGCGAGTTTTAGAGTATCCACTTTCACTTGTCTATGAAGGCATGCAGGCAACCCGTAAGTAGTTTACATGGACACGTCTATTCGAATAGATGATGTTAACCTGCGGGGTGTACTTCTTCACACAAGCTCTCGCCACTTACCACCATGTACACGTAGTGTATCTAAGCAACCTTCAAGCGGAAGCTTTGGCAAGGGAGTTGGCCACGACGACAAACCACACAAGTCTCTCGTCCGGGTTTATCGCCTATTCGGGTTCCATCCGCAAGGAGATCCGGCGGGGTGTTGCTCACGGCCCCCAAGCGATGTGTCTGAGGGTTCCAAGCCCACCAAGCAGGCGACGCTTGGCATACCGGCCATGGTGCCTAGTCTGTCCCAAGCCCACTTGTACGGGTGCCACTTGGTAGACTACTAACACTACCTACAAACACCAGAAACTAGTTGCAACTCCTGGACAGAGATCAGGTTGATTAATAAGTTGAGAGGTGCACTTAAGCATTCCAATGCGTGGTAGTAACAGTTCATCGATCACAAACACAGAACTCAGTTCCTGAGGATGGCTGCAATGAGACAACCCACCATGTACTCCTACATGGCCTCTAACCGCTACCTTTACCAAATCGTGTTCACACACTTAGCTCTCAACGGTAGGACATATTCACAACTTTCCAACTCATCCCCGATGAATCAGACCTGACACAACTCTAAGCAATAGCAGGCATGACAAACAAGCATGAACGAGTAGGCACATCAGGGCTCAAACAACTCCTACTCATGCTAGCGGGTTTCATCTATTTACTGTGGCAATGACAGGTCATGCAGAGGAAAGGGGTTCAACTACCGCAGCATGTAACAGTTGAAACGTTGTTGTCCTAATGCAGTAAAGGAGAGCAGGAGCGGGATAGTGGGATTGTATTGGAATGAACAAGGGGGTTTTGCTTGCCTGGCACTTCTGAAGATAGTATAGCTCTTCATCGGTGTCGTCGTCGAAACCACGTCTACTGAGAGGGGACAAACACCGGCAAAACAAGAGGGAACACAATCAATGCAATGCAACAATATGATGCATGATCATGACATGTCAAGAATGTTATGATATACACTAACGCATCTAGCAACAGTTTAAATGAAGTCCATATGAACTAAGGGTTCATATGCAAACTCCATATTTAGCATTTAAAATGCCATTATCATGTTTTCACCTATATAGCAGGTATAACAGAATGATACAAACGGATAGATTGCATTTTTTTGATCATTTTTCATATATAAATTATTTCAATCTGAGCTACGGTTGAATTTATATGAATTTTAGAAGTTTTAAACATTTTCTGATATTTCATGGATTATCTTTAATACAGAAAATGATTAACTGTGTCAGCATTATGCAAGCATGACATCAGCAGGTCAACGGGCTGGGTCTAGGTCAAACCTGGCGGCTGGGACCCACACGCCAGTGACACACGGTTAACAGGGGTTATTTCTAATCTAACAAAAAATTAGGGGCGCTGGGTCCACTGCCAGTGAGGATGGGGTGTTTAATTAGCGCCTAACTACGGGGCCGCGTCAGCCCGACGGGGTTTGGCTGGCGGCGACCAATATGCCGGCGGCAGCGCGCCGGACTTGCGCTAAAGGCGACGGGGGCGGCGGCTGAGGGCACCGGGGCGTAGCCCGGGCTCGCCCGCATCCAGGGAGGTAAGTGGGAGGCCGCGGGGGCGCCGGAGCTCGTTGGAAACGAGTCCGTGGAGGCGGTGGTTCTCGTCCAGGATGGGATCGGCGGCTTCGGCGGCCAAACGAGCACGGGAGCTAGGGGAGAGGCAGAGGTGCTCACAGAGAGGTTGGCGGAGGTCTCAGCGGGCTCGGGGACGGCTGGAGCGAAGCAAACCGACGACGGCGATCTCGGGCACCCGAGGAATAAGATGACGGTGGCGATGGTGTTGCAGGGCACTCTGGGACGCGGGCGTCGTCTGGAGAAGCTGCGGAGCTCGGCGAGGATGCTAGCACGACGAATCGTTGGCGCTGGCCACGCGGGCGGTGGCGGTGGCCGGCGGGGCTCTCTGTTCGGGCGAAGAACGAGGAGGGAGAGGGGGAAATGGCCAGGGGAGAAGGGGGGGTTAGCATGGGCCTCGTCCACATCTCCTGGGCGCGGGGTTGGGAGGAAGGAGGCGTCGACACGGCGAAGCAGGATGTGGCCGCTCGGCGCGTGCGCTGGCTGCCAGTAGGCGCAAGGTTGAAGACAGCCTTGCCCCTGGTGGGCTGGGCTGGCTCTTGGGCTGCTGCTGCAGGTAAATGGCCCAGATAAATCTCTCTGTCTCTCTTTCCCTTTTGTTTCTGTTTGCTATTTTATTTTTCTGTTTTGATCTAGTTTATAACCCAAATCATTTGTTTAGCTCCTGAAAATTATTATGTGGCCTGATACAATATATTCGGAGCCACTCACAATTTCAGAATTATTGGAGTTATATAAGTATTTATAGAAATTTATATCTCGAATTCAAATAAGTATTTATTTAATTCAAGACCAAAAATGTCCTGGAAAAAATGTGGATCATCTCTGGTTAAGGTTTTCACCTTTTTCCATAAATCATGAACATTTTTGAAGGGCATTTTGGGTTCATTGAAAATATTTTAGGTTGAACCTATTTTATTTCCTTTGATGCTAGGGTTTGAAACAATCCCCATTTCAAATTCCATGAAATTTAAACATGGTGCATGGATGCAATGCCACTAGTTACAAGCAAACTCTAGGGCTCTGACAGACGGGTCGGGAGGTATACAAGGATGATGAGGGAGACGATATGGTTGTGGTAAGTAGACGTAACTACATAGGAAGATCAATCGTCATGTGTCGGGGAAAGGGAGAGATATAACTAGTGAGGTCGATCGGTGCATGGGGAAAAAGACTTATAGTCGACCTAGCTATATGTACGAAGATCGGTAGGTATACATGCATGCATGTGTTAGAAGCAAATAAGGTCTGGAAAGACGGACAGGGGGAGAGGGATGCGGCTAGGAGGTGGTGCGAGAGGCCTACTATATCGAGGGGGGAGGAGTGTGCGAGTATGAGATCGATGAAAAGAGGGGCGGGAGTGTGCACCTGCGTGGAACTGTATTGGACATAGGGGGCATGGATGGTGAGAAGAGAAGAGGGAAAGTGTTTGTTTGTGGTAGGCACACTTGTCTAGAGAGGTATATCGACCGGTATGTGCCAGAAAGAAGGAGCTAGGGGGCCTACACACACTATGGGTGAACGACCTAACGAGAAATAACGAATGTGTGCGATGGAGGGGCTGAGAGGGAGGGTGAGAGGGGGCGGCGTGTGCATGCACAATAGAAAGTTAGCGCTAGCTACAAAGAGAAGTGGATTGTGTGGGTGTAAAAGACAAACAGAGATCATTATTCATTATAAAAAAGTGGATTTGGATATTTGAAGAAGATATCATAGTGTTTTAAACCAACACATGCATGAATATATATAATGGTGATACGCACGGTGTGGTTATGAACATGTCATACAATATATAGTATATAGAACATTTATTTGAATTGTGATAATGTGTGGCTGTTGTAGCTTAGGGCTAACTACTTGTCATAATGTAGGGGGCGGGGCACTATACTTTGTGTGATAAACAAAGTGTACTTATGAAACATGGTGTAGATTATGAAGATCTAGTTAGTACATCAAATGTACTATTATTTGGATTCAACATCAAGTGTATTCAAAATTTTGAATTTGATTTCATATAGTACCCATATTTCATATCTATCTCTATAGTAATCATGTGGTGTGTTGTTAAGATAACTAGAAGAAACGCCCGTGCGTTGCAACGGGGCTACATTAACTTTAAGAGTTCAATATTAATCATGTTAATAATATATTTAATATTCTCATACATATCAAGTGACATTGGCGACCTTTTTTACCATCAAATCCTCACACACACACACTCTCTCCCTCCCTCTTCCTCACTCACTCTCCCCATCCCCCCGCCCTCTCTCTCTAACACACACACATATCCATCTTATTGGGTACGAGATCATAATCCATCTATTTCACACACACACACACACGCTAGTGCATAATAATATGGATTATGTGTATTATATTTGCCACAACAATTGAGGGAATTAATTTCATGTAAATCGGCCAGCCATAGCTCCATGACAAACAATACATCTAAATTCTCGGCGTTATTTTTATGTAATATGCATTATCTTTATACTATTTCTTGAATGTGTTCAAACTATTAATTGAACTTGCTACCACCAAATGATATCTAAATTCTCTCTCTCTCTCTCTCACTCTCAACGGATGCACTTACTAACGTTACAACACGTAGGCAAACTATCATGTACAATCTTAATTATCTCCATTGTTTTAACTGCTTCCTTCATATACATAATTCAATGTTTGTTCCTCTGTTCTATACACATAGTATGAGATTCATAATATCCCCATGCAGAGATACTGTACAGTTTAGTTACTCATCATTTGCAAATTTCCGTTGTGCATGCAGGTACGGTATCCACTGCTTTGTCCATTCCTTGCTCATAGCTGCAGCCAGCTTAGTCTTCTCAGTAGAACAAACTAAGCCAGCAGCAGCAGGTACATAGAGGCGAAGCATCCCCGTGTCCTATGCAATGCATGAGAGCGCAACAGAGATCCTCATCATGCGCGTCTCACGACCGGCAAGATAGAACAAGTCGTTGTCCTTGTTAGGCTTCGGTGAGGAGAGGATGGTGCCATTGTGGTGTAGAGCCGAACCATCTCCTCACCGAGAGACGAGCACTACAATAGTGGCCGACATGGGCGGATGAAGGTCAATGACTCCAGCGTCTTGCACACGAACTACACGGCCACGACGGGTATCAGCAGCACACGTGATGCCCTCCCCAGTGGTCGTGCCTGCCGCCACCACCCCGTGCCATGACGCCTTCCCTGGATCCCTCCTCTCCCTTGCTGCCGTTGCTGGTCACGCAGGGCTCGCACGCGGGGCACGCAGACGCAGTACACGCCCCCACTGCCATTGGTGGTTTTCCATGCCAGACGGGTTCAGGAAAAGAGGTCCGCTATATACCTCGATCTGGTCCGGTCCGGTCCACCGGCGGTGCCGGTGAGGACCATGGCAGCGTGAGGCGCACGATGTCATCCGTGTGGAGGAGGAGCAGCGCTCCCACCGTGATGCTTGAGGGCTCATAACGCCTTTGATTGGTTGCCCTGCTCAAGTCACGCGAGGGCCTTGTGGCAGGTGCTCATGTGGTGACATCACCGCCAACACATCGGTGAGCAGAAGCGCCCGGCGGGCCGGCGGTGGGATAGGGTTTGGTTGGAGATTGCCCTTCTGTAGGCCCATCTGGGGAAGGAAAGAGATTTGGCAGAGAGTAATTCAGGTGGTTTTTAGAGAAAAAAATCATGCGTGAGATACGGGATCGTATCGTGGGCGTGGGGTGGGGTCGGACGATGACCAGGCGGGCAGGAGATGGTCCGTGGAAGGAAAAGGAACCTTATTGTTTCCTTTGTTTGGAGATTGATTACCATCCGTGAGTTAAGCTGGGTAGTAAAGAAGAATCTGATTGTGATACGTGAATTGATTGTTGCCTTGTACGTTTGGTTTTGGTATTTGAAGATTGATTACCATCCGTTAGTTTGGTTACCAAAGAAGAAATCAATCACCATATGTGAATTCATTGTGTTACCAAATAAACGTTGGGTTTGTCCGGCCAGTGGGAGGGGGGCGAATAAAAAACCTATGAAAAAAACCGACGAAACTGGGAGGTGGGATCGTTACTGCGGGGAATTGGGAGGTGGGAGGGAGGACGGAAAAAACCCAGGGGAGGTAGGACAAAAATTAACCGCGGAGACTACCAACTGAGACATTAGGAGTAGAGATGAGTTAAGCTGGGTACTAAAGAAGAATCTGATTGTGATACGTAAATTGATTGTTGCCTTGTACGTTTGGTTTTGGTATTTGAAGATTGATTACCATCCATTAGTTGGGTTACCAAAGAAGAAATCAATCACCATATGTGAATTCATTGTGTTACCAAATAAAGGTTGGGTTTATCCGGCCAGTGGGAGGGGCGAATAAAAAACCTACGAAAAAATGACGAAACTGGGAGGTGGGATCGTTACTGCGGGGGAATTGGGAGGTGGGAGGGAGGACGAAAACAAATCTGGGGAGGTGGGACGAAAATTAACCGCGGAGACTACCAACTGAGACATTAGGAGTAGAGATATACGAATGATGGTTTAAGTTAGCAACAATCATGATTGTGGATTCTTATTCAAATAGAAAAACGAATTCAAATTTAGTTCGAATTGCAGCGGTAGTATAGACATTTGGAATGCACTAAAATGTTTGTATGAGTAGGTTACATGCATTATACAGCTAGCAAAAAATTTAATTGGACATAACATGGATTCATAGATTTGAATAGCATTTGGACAGTAAAACGGGACAAGACTCTCTTTGTGTGGTGTAAATAGTTTTTTTGTTTTTTCATTGAGGGAAGTGCGAATTTATTTAGCGCGTAAATATTTACACGTTAGGCGTGTCCCTAAAATTCAACCCGCGCCTTGTTATCCTGAAAATTCAGATATCGTGCTCCGAAAACTCGCACCTTCACAACCCGCGCCTTGCTATCCCAAAATTACAACACGCGCGAAAACTGTGTCTAGCTGCCAAATCCCGACACGCGAAATCCCCCTTCTAACCCTGAGCCAAAAGGGCCGCTAGTTCAAATCGGTGGGGGTACTTTTGTAACACACCCTACATTCTGGACAAGCGCGTCCCTAAGTCATGGTTCCCCCCTCCCATCACCTCCATTTCGCCATTCGAAATCCCAGGCCGCCGTAACCTCTCTGCTCTAGCCACGAAACTCCACCCTCCTCCGTCCGCCACCCCACCGCGGCCCAGCCGGAGTCTCTTCCCCGATGATGTCGTCCATCACAACAGCTCGACGTTCCTCACCACATCCCCGGATGAGGATCCGTCGTTGATCTCATCGTCCCACCGGTTCAGCCGCCCCGTCCTCCACCTACAAGGAGCTGCTCCAACGACCGCCTCGTCTATTGCGGCTGATCCATCCCCACAGCGCTGCCTTAAGCTGCTCCACTCGAACCGCAACATCCTCACCGACTCCTCGGACGAAGCCGAGGCCTACTCGGCGCCACCAAAGAGGTTGTACACTCATTGCATCGCACATTCTCCTTAACTCGACCTCCCGGCGCAGACGGTGCTTGATCCTGCACCCCCATGGCGCAGCTACCTTGAAGTCGGCATCATGGGCGACATCTCCATGGAGGCTCTCCCCTAGTGCGAGGCCCCTTCGGCGGCGGCGGCCATACAGCCGGGTCTGCTGCTGCTCCTCCGGCTCTCGCTCGCTCGCGCTACTCCTGTTGCTCTGGCTCTCGCTCGCTCACGTTGTTGCTACTGCTCCGGCTCTCGCTTGCTCGGGTTGCTGCTGCTCTGCTCTCCCCCTCGCTCGTGTTGCTGCTCTACTCTTGCTCTCGCTTCCGCCTTCTTGCTGCTTTGGTACAGGCTCTTTGCTGACCCACATGAGTTGCTGCTCTAGCTCTAGTTCACGCTGCTCCTCCAGGCGCTGCTGCTCTGACTACTATCTGCTACTGTGTTCCCCGTTGACCGCCTGCTGATTTAGATCATTGTTTCTCTACTACTAGTGCTCGAGTGGCCTAAACTACATGTGAAGTGCCTCTCTGCTACCAGTGCGTTCAGTTTCGACAGTAACATTCAGATTCCGCAGTAAATTTTACTTTTGACAGTTAAGTTCAGAGTCAACAGTTTTTACTTCATTTGTTGTAGTCAGGTGTTTTTTGGTGACGTAAATTTTACATCTATCACTTTTTGGTAATGTATTTTACATCATCTATTGGAGATGCTATTAGAATTCCACTTGAGATTAACGATGTATGTCTTGTACTGCATCATCCTCAACGACTTACGGCTCACCGGAGCTGCTCCAATGACGGAACCATCCATCACAACAGAGCAATGCCCTGGACGCCGTCTACAGACGCCTCAGATCTTCCTCCACACCTCCGAAAGCTACCTCTGCCGCAACTTCTTGACGACCAACCCAATGATATTGAGGTCGATAGGGCTATGCCAAAGAGGTTGTACACTTGCCGCATCACTTATTACTCTACATTCATGTCGATCTATTAGGGCTATTTTGGTTCGAAGGAAAAAGTGAAGGAAAAACATAGCAATAGGAAATTTTCGTATGGCACTCTACTATTCAATTATTCATGCATTTCGTTGAAAGGAATGGAGAAAAACATCCACCTGGACCTAATTGCATTAGGGCTATGTTCGTCAAAATCCTATGCATGAAAACAAGACTAAGTGCATTAGTGGCAGAATAACATTCTAACTGTACACACTTTCATATGGTTTCACTTTAACTTGGCCATGTTTCTTTGAATTCCTCTGCTCTTCCAATTCCTGTGAACCAAACACCAAAGTTGACAGAAATACTATGTTAACAAATGTTATATTTCCCATGTGCATTCCTATCCTATTCCGGTGTTTTTCCTATCCTTGCGTTTTTAGAAATCCTGCAAGCCAAAGGAGCCCTTACAGAATTACTTTAGTTACAGATAGGTGTCGAAGAAAACTTTATGTGGTTTGTCCTGCTCCTGTCGTGATGTCGTCCACCTCACCTGAGCGGCTCCATTGACAAAAGCATCCACCAAACCAGACATCACGACTCCTGACCGTCTTTCGCTGCCTCAGATCTCCTTCCCTGCCGCTGGCACCCACCGCAACTGCATCTCCATCATCAATTCAGCAGATGAACCTGAGGAGTACACGGGTCCACAAGAGAGGTCACACTCATTTGTTTCTGCTTATGTTATGCATTGCTTAATGTTACCCGCTACTTCATCGTCCTGTTCACCTCTTAGACTCCAAGTCAGGTCCAAATTAATGTTCAAACTTGACTTTTAAAATTACTTGTCGGGCACATATAGACGCAACAATGAATAGTATCTCCGTCTGTTATCTAGTTCACCTAGGGTATGACTATGTTGTTCATCTTGGGTGGGAAACAAATAGTAAAGCAATCATCATATGTATTTTCATTAAATTAAAGCTATCATCAGCCTGCTATCATTATTTTTGGATCCATCCACTGGTTGTTACCATCACTCTAGATTTCTGCATGCTCTCCTTACATAATCTCACTATATTTTTTTCGTATGCATGTCAGATATTGTACACAGTCATTTGAACATGTAGAGAAAAAGAAGAGTTTTGCATGGCAATACAATGGCATGCAGACATCGCTCCATGGTGAGTTCAATGGCAACTCCTATTGTAATACATACCCTCTCCAGATTGTAATCAAGAGGAAGGTATCTGTTCTGAGGCGGATTCAGACGTAGTTGGCCACTCCTATTTACCCCCCAAGGTGTTTGCTCTAACTTGGCATCATGATGTTGATCATATCATGCATATGTTTCCTTGCAGTGCATACTTTCGACATCATATATGTCATCTGCTTAGTTTAGACATGTTTTGTAATGCCACCTGTTTAGTTTCTATATCATATATGAGAATTATGCAGTCTCATCTCTTTTAGCCAGCCATAATATATGTGAAATATGCAATGCCATCCTGTTTAACCATGCATCATATATTTGGATGATATCTTGCCAATCCTTTTCTTCAGTACATTTCCATTTGTCGACAATGTTTGTAGATTAAACCACTCTTCATGTGAATCAGCCATTTGAGTGGGTGATGGAAAAATCTGGAGTGAAAACAAGGTCTTTAGAGAAGACAGTGCTACCTGTCGAAGCAGATCTCTTGCTGGGTCCCAATAGCTCCTCAGAGATGGATTAAGAGATAGATGACCAGTCCTATCCCCCACCGAGGTGTATGCTCTAACTTGGCACAGTTATACTGCTCATATCATGCATATGGTGTCTTCCATTGCATAGTTTAGACATAATATACACAATATTCAACACCATGTTCTTAGTTCAGACATCATATATGTGAATGCCCTCTGCTTAGTATATAAATCACATATGTGAATTAAATCATGCAATCCTGAATTAAATCAAGCAATCCTGGTTACTTTGATAACATGTATGTGAATTATGTAATGCGAACCTGTTTACTAAAGACATCAATAATTATCTCAGGCCATCCTGTTTAGTTAGTAATCATATCTTTGGATTATGTCATGCTATGCTATCCAGTTTAGATAGACATCATATATGTGAAATTATGTCATGCTATCCTTTTTAGTTAAACAATATACATGTCAACTATTTCATGCCCTCTTTTTCCAAACTATTTATTGCATCTGTCTCCTGATAGATTCAACTATGTTTCCTGTTTATCAGCCATTTGAATTGGAGAGGGTGATGGCAGTATCTAGCAAAGTAAAAACACGGTCTTCAAATAAAATAGTGCTACCTCTTGGTGGAGATAGCACCCTGGTTGTACATTCACGAGAACTAGCCCTACCACACATAACCCAGACTCTCGCAGATTGTACCCCTACTGCGATGGACAGAGAACCAGCTTCACCCCATCTAGCCCCAACCCCATCAGATAGTAACCCAGTTCCCGTTGACACAGCACCATCTCCACCATAGAGCTCCCAAATAAGACCAGTTAGTAAGGCAGCTCCAGTGCCCAAAGTGCTAGTACTACCACGGAGAACCCCAACTCCACCAGTTAGTACACCTATTCCAGTGGAGGAAGCACAACCAGCCATTCATAGTTTAGCATCTATCACATTTGATGTTCTTAAATCCTATGTGTGTATCTTCCCATCATGGAAATATTATGCTGAAGATGAAGGAAAATGCTAGTGCTCTTGATCATAGTCCATCTCAGCAGGACTAGGGATAATATCTCTCCGGAGAGCCCCGAACCTGGGTATGTCTCATGTGCTCCCGAGCTCGTGCTCACTCTTGCTTCCAGAACCCGATCACGTCCTCATGGCTCCACCCATGATAAGCCACCCCCTGGCATTTGCCATGAGATTACCACGACAGTTGGCGCCCACCATGGGGCCATCCACGACAGTGGCCAGAGTTGTGTTTCGGATGGGAACCACCCTCCCCTCCGGCGAGCACGTCGCGTCTGGCCTGATCAACCAGCTCGATGCGTTTGTTTGCGCTTGCATCGACGCATCACCCAATGTGGGAGCCGTCTACCTCGCGGGCTGCCTCATTGACCTCTTCGGGAAGCTCAGCCTTTCTGATGCAGTCGCCACCGATGCGGGAGCCATCTGCTCCATGAGCTGCCTCATCGACCTCTTCCGGAAGCTCAGCCTCTCCGATGCGGACGCCACCGACGGGTACCCCAGCGATATGGTGATCATCGACAACCCTCTCCCTCTCGTCACTAGCAACACCTCTGCCGACGCGCTCGAGCTGACGTCTACGTGGAGGTGATGGTCACGGGCAACAGCCCGGACACTAGCGGGGCCGCCGGGGACCCATTGTGAGAAGCCATGCGGGACCTGGCTGCTCCCGTCGGTGCCGACGCCCACCCGGTGGCGCTAGAAGAAATCTGCGCCAAGCTCCTCGATAGCGCTACCAAGATGGTGGCCATGAAGCACCGCGTTGAGGCTAACCAGTGGTAGATTGATCGCATAGCGGGAGACACACTAGCATGCTGGGAGTCAGACGTCCGATTTACGACAGCCCAGTGCAGAACCTGTGTGGCGCCCAGGCGGCGGCAGATGAACTCGAGACCCTGGAGGGCAACTAGCGGCACAGCTAGCTGGACCGCCTCCGGGAGCTCGTCAACAATGCGAACATGCAGAAAGACGCTTGCAACCGCGTGGTGGGGGCCGGCCAGTAGACCGACCTAACCCTCCACCCCGCCGCGAGAATGGAGCGACCTCACAGTCCCCTAGTGGCGGCAGCCATGGCCAGCGGAACCCAGAGCCGGCGCTCCCACGAGATGGTTGTGAACATCCGACAAGTTCCTCCAACGGCGGAGGGCCGACACCATCAGGATGAACGTCCGCCACCCCCCCCCCCCCCCCCCCCCCCCGCAGGGAGAGGCTGCCTTCTCCAGCGCCGGTTGACCACCCGACCTTGGGGGCCGGCTAGGCCCCCGTGAAGTAGTCGGCGAGAATGAGGGCAGCTGGCTCGGTCCCTGGCAATGGAGGATGAGGATATAGTTGGCCCGGCCTGCTTTGGCCCCCGCATCCGCGACGAGCCCTTCCCCAAAGGGTTCTCGCTTCCTCACAACACTCCCAAGTACATCGGCGTCATGCAGCCGGAAGACTGGTTGACCGACAATGCCACAACAATGAGCATAGCGAACGGCAACAAGCGTGCTGCCCTGAGGTATGTTCCGCTCATGTTGTTGGGCACGACCCGGACCTGGCTGAACAGCCTCAAGGCCAACAGCGTCAATAGTTGGCTGGAGTTCAGGGAAGTCTGCGTGCGCAACTTCAACAACACCTACAAGCGCCCCCCCCCCCAAAGCCTCGCCAGTTCTCCATGTGCATTCAGGGCCCGAACGAGTCCACTCGCGACTACCTGATGCGCTGGGATGAATTGCACAACTCCTGCGAGGGGGTGCACGAGGTGCTGGCCATTGAGTACTTCACCACCGGGTGCAGAGAGGGCACCCTGCTCAAACATAAACTTCTGTGCGACGAGCCGGCTACCTTGGACGAGCTCCTAGTTGTGGCGGACAAGTATCCCACGGCCGACTCTTCCATGAAGTCGAAGATCCGGATGGACGCGTCCGGGAAGGTGATCCCACCGGCTTCTCCGGCGCCAGCTGGTGACTCCAACTGGCGTTAGCAGCCGAACAACAATAAGTGAAAGGCCCAGCCGCCGGCTTCTAATAGCCGGCAGGTGGCGACCGTTGACGGCCAGTTGCCGGCAGGTGGCGACCCAAGCGTCTGCGGGGCGGCAAGCATGCCTGGCATCCAGCCTTCTCCTTCGAGCAGGCCCTTGACGCTCCTTGCAAGTTCCACATCGACGTGAAGCTGTCCAACGATACAACCCGGCAGTGCAGCTGGCTCACCCGAATCACTAAGGGTGAGGGCTTGCCACCTCCTCCAGCCGGCCCGCCTTGTCGGCATGCTCCAAGATGAATTCCCCAACAAGAACACCACTTATGTCGTCTTCACCAGTGAAGCCGACGACAAGCATAGTCGGCGTCAGCAGCATCACGAGGTGAATGCTGTTATTCCTGAGGTCCCCCAATTCATGCACTGGTCCGAAAGTGTGGGGACCCCGACTCATAAGTCGTGATCACCAAATGCACGTGTACAGTGATCCCAGAGATCAATGCTCACTGAACACACAGAAGCTGAATAACAAGAGTCTTACATCCATACATACCATTTTACACAAGTAGGACCATTATGATCAAGTCTTGAATATATCATCGCAGCAGAAATCTTCGTCGATAACTTGGACCCATGCCATCTACCTTAACCCTACAGGCATTCTGACTGGGAAAGCATCCTAGCTCGCACGATCGTCACCAAAGAACTCCTCAATATATCTTGTCTTTCATGCCTGGCCAATAAAATAACCAGTGGCAAGCCAATGAGTACTTTGAATGTACTACTTAAAGCAACCCAAGAGTGATAACAAAATAATTATGTAAAGCTCTACTGCTTAATTGGCATTTTTGCGAAAAGCTAGTTTTTCTTATGCAGGCATGATCAACATTTATCAAGGACATGAATGCGTCTGCAACAAGTATCAGGAGGTTACAGACATTAACCTCAAGAAGGAGTTGTGAACAACTCATCCTCAAGCTCATCGTGACTTCCTCACTAACACATCAACAATATACTCAACCCGTGTTGTTTGTCAGAAACATATGGACATAGTCTAAGCAGCACCACCCAACTGTCCTTGACCGTGGACACGGCTATTCGAATAGTTTTACACTTTGCAGAGGTTGCACACTTTACCCACAAGATCCAGGGAACTTCCGTGTCATCCACGACCCGCGGTACCTCAAGTACCCGGGGTAAGCACCCGATCACTATCTTTCCCTAGACGATACTAACATAGAGTCCACTCGATTGGTAGTAACCCCCGTGCCCAACATTTCACAACGTAAAATTGTGGAGCCTCGCTCCCATATTCATGACATACCACTGGCACGGGGTACCAACGGTGTGTCCGGTGCCCCATAAAATGTTCTTGGCCGCCCTACCTAGCACGACCCCGTCCCGAGAGAGAGCACCAACTCTCCCCCGTCACTAGTAATGCGGGCTCCAAGCTAGCATCGGCCTAGGTAATCAATAATGCCCTTTCCCATACAAGAGTAGAGTGGTTGTGCATGTAAGGTTGGGACAGTCGACAAATCTTAAATCTAATCCGTCTCTCTAAACAACACTTTTATCGAGCCTCAGTACACTACCTCTCCACCAAGTAGTGACCTAGTTCATCATCATCTCCCAGGGGCATTAGTGGCACCTTGGGCTTTTGCAAGTATGTCAAACCACACTTGTTTCTTTCCATGCATAACCACGACCCACTTTATGTAGCCATTTACTATAGCATATTTCTACAACCCACCAACACAACTCTAAGCAAGGGTAGAGTCATGAACAATGCAAGTATCAATGGAGTATGCAACGGAGGCAAGCCTAGCAAGGTTGCCATTCAAGGTATATCATGCACTCAGTGAAGCAACGAAAATGCCATCATGATGTAAAATGGTTCATCATGGTCAAAGGGCTGCTTGCCTGGTTCATCAGAGTCTTGAAATCTTCTAGTCCTTCTCCAAGTACTCCGTCTACTTCGTCAACTAACGTCGGAAAC
The DNA here is from genome assembly GCA_021605145.1 of Aegilops bicornis. Lineage (NCBI taxonomy): Eukaryota > Viridiplantae > Streptophyta > Magnoliopsida > Poales > Poaceae > Aegilops > Aegilops bicornis. Next base: position 388,050,497 of record CM038675.1, on the reverse strand, counting down.
AATCACAATAAGCAACACAACAAGGCAGAAAATAAAAGTGCTCTAAAAATATGGATTTGACTTTTCTAGGACTTCCCTGGTCATATGAAAAATAACCAGGGTGGTTTCATTGGAATTGGATTAGTGAATATTTCTGAACATTTCAATATGATGGAATCAAGCGGTTTATGGATTTGCAAGAAGTGTACAAGAATATATTTTTGAAAAATGAGCAAAGGCACCCATTTAACAAGGGATGATTTTAGAAGCATCTAGGATTTGGTTTCACTGGATTTGGAGTTCAAATGAATATTCTATGGATTTGCAAAGTTGACAAACATGAAGAAATGGCTCATTATTTTGTGGGGTACATAAAGTATTAACAAAAATGTTCATAAACTAAGTTATGAACTTAGAAGCATCTAGGAATTTGAATCATGGCATTTGGATCAATTTTGAGCTCTCTGTGATTTTCTAAAGTTCATCACAGAAATAGGAAAAATAGGATTTGATAAATATTTGTGAAGAAAAGTTCTCTGGAAAAATGTGCATGTTGCACCAACAGGTAGATCATGATTTATAGAGTCACTAGAAATTTGAATCATCAAATTTGGAGTCCATTTGAATTGTTTATGGATTTTACAAGTCTACAGAAAAAGAAAAAGGAAAGGGGATTTACCTAAATGGGTCAAATCCAGCGGCGGCGGGGCGCACTGGGCGGGGTTTAGCGCCGAGGCGCAACTGGGCCGGCCCATCGGCTCAGCCGCACACGCGCAGGGTCCACGCAGTAGGTCGTCTTCCACCTCCCGCGCTGGTGCGACAGGAAGCATGGGAGGTGCTCGACGCCGGTCGCCGGCGCTACAAGGCGTCTCCGGTGACGTTCTGCCCACCGGCGTGCTCAGGGGACCCGGCCGCGTCCATCCGTGGGTGGCACGGTTGCCCAGGGGCACCGGGTGGAGCAGGGTGCTGGCTGCGGCGGACGAGGCCGGCGGTGTGTTTTGGGCACGGCGAGGCAGGCACGGGGAGGAAGGACTGATGTGCGGGGAGAGTTGGCGGTGGTGCCGGTGCTGCTCTGGAACAAAGAGGTCGGGAGGAGGGGCACTAGGTGGCGCGAATTTAAGCGGAGGCCGGCGGCTTTGCTCCGGCCATGGAGATGCAAGGAGGGCACGAGGAGGGGCGTGGGTTGGTCCAGAGGGACTCTAGGGGAGAGGGGGAGCAAACGGAGTGGAGAGGAGGGCTGGGGCGGCTTTAAGTAGCCGATTCGTAGCTCACCGTGGACGCGGCCTACGGGTGCCCGCGGAAATGGCTAGGGTGGCCACGAGAGAAGGCTCGGGACTGTCTACGGCGTTCGTGGGAGTCGAGTAGGGTGCCAGGAAGAGAGAGAGAGAGCGGGGCGAGGCTCGTGCTGCTCGTCGCGTCTGAGGCCGGTGCATTGGCTGAGCCGTGACTCTGAGCACACGCTGAGGAGGTGAGAGAGAGAGGAAAGGAGGGGGCAGCACGGTGGCGTGTTGCGGACGTCGAGGCACCTCGACCGGGCGCAAGGGAGGCTCGAGGTGGTCGGGGGCCTTGGCGTCAACGGTCGGGAGCACGCTGACGTGCTCCAGAGCGCGCAAATGGCCGGCACCCGCGGCTTTTCCTCGCATCCTCACGCGCCCACTTGTGTCTGGCAGCTGCAGGGGGAGTAAACAATGTGACAATGGCATTGGATGCTCTGGGAATCCACTGGCGTGAGGAGGGAGGTTGAGAGAGAGAGAGAGAAATGGTGCTGTCCAGAGAGGGAAAAAGAGCTTTTCACCCCTATCATCATGGCTCCTCGGGCAGGGAAAGATGCAGGGGTTAAAGGAGGACCAGATGATGCTGTGGCAGAAAGCTTAGCTCATGGAGATTAGTGGAAATGGCCAAAACATGCATTTTAAATTTCTGCCAGAAGGTGTTTGATGGTGGTTTGAGAGAGCAAATGAATTCCAAATGATATGAAGATGAACAGGATCAAGTGTCATATAGAAATGAGGTTGATCACCAAGTTGGAGCTCATTTGAAGAAAGTTGACAGTGCAACTTTGGTAAACCCTAGAAATCAACAGAAATGGACTTCCCAAGATTTATTCATGCAAACCTATTCTCCTTGATGCACCACTTGGTGTAGTGTCATCATTTGAGGTTCTGAACATGTGCACAAAAGTTGAGATCAAAAGGAGAAAGTTTCCAATGTAGAGTTGTTCAAATTTGGTTCTGGACAGGAAGGGTTTTGGGGCACTTTGATCAAGTTAACTTGTTCTCCAACTTATGCCATTTGGTCTAGATGAATTATTAGACCATGTGAGCATGTTCACAAGGTTTGAGAACATTTGGACATGTTTGTCAATGTAAAGTTGTTCAAACTTGAAAGAGGACAGAAGTGGTTTTAGAGGGTTTCATGGGGTTATACTATTCTCCATGACATGATACTTCGCAAGATCATCAAACATGTCATATGTGACATGCTAGAATTTTCTTGGAATTTTTGGAGAATATTTTCTTTGTAAATATTTCAAAAGCTTGAAATATCCAGAAAGGGTTTTTGAGGGATTTCACCAATATTTTGAACATTACCATGTGTTGAAACTCATATATATGGACAATATATGTAAACAGACAATCCATAAAATTTCACAAATATTTTTAATGAAAAAAATTAATATTAACATATTAAACACCATTTATGACAATAATAAAAAGCTTTTAAATAATAGAGTATAATAACTTTTAAAATTATATTTTTGTGGTTTATGGGATTCCTTTATCTAATAGGTCTCAAATATACCCTTTGAAATATTTTTCATACCCCAAATCAAGTACTTGCAGTGCAAACCTCAATTCAGGGGTTTTTGGTAAACTAAATTTAGAAAATACTTTTTGGCCAAAATATTTTTACAAGAAATTATTTTTATGTCCTACACACATGGCACGATCATTGGGCAGAAGTTTTGGATCAAGGAGAAGGAGTATAAGAGTTGGAGGATTTATTTGATTTTTAGAGCACTTGCAAACAGTAGACAAAATCAAATCAAGCAAAGACCAAAACACACAAAAGTGTTTGTCAAACCACAATTTATCATGATTTATTAGCTTAAGTGTTGTGCCATGAAAATCAGGGTGTGACAGAAAGGCCCATCACCTGGAGCCGAGATGACCATCCGGCCGTGATGCCTTCGCCGGGTGCTTATGCCATGGTGCCTATGCCATGGTGCTGGACTCTACCTTCTCAACAGAGAGGCGGACGTGCCGCTTCTCCCGAATCCTGATAGACGGCGGCAGCAGCATCAACATCCTCTACCGCAATACCATGGAAAAGCTGGGTATCAAGTTGAAGCAACTCCAGCCCAGCCAGACCATGTTCCATGGCATCGTCCCTAGGCTTTCCTGCTCTCCAATCGGCAGGATCCAGATCGACATCCTGTTCGGTGACAAGACCCACTTCTGCCATGAGCCTATTTGGTTTGAGGTGGTCAAGTTGGATAGCCCCTACCACTCGCTCTTGGGCTGGCCAGCAATAGCCAAGTTCATGATGGTTCTGCACTATGCGTACCTGAAGGCGAAGATGCCGGGTCCCAAGGGCATCATCACCATTTCCGATGACTACAAGAAGTCGCTCGAGTGCACCGCAGCCAGCTCCTAGTTGGCCGAGTCCCTCGTCATCACCGAAGGGGAGTGCCTCCTTGACCAGGCTGTGGCCATGGCCAGCCAGCAGCCGGCCATGCCGACTGACCCCAAGGTTGCTGAAGGTGAGGGCTTCTTCCAGCCGGATAAGGTAACCAAGAAGATCATCTTGGACCCGGTGCACCTGGACCAGTATGCTGTCATGGGGTCCAACCTCGACAGCAAATAGGAAAGCGAGCTTGTAGACTTCCTTGATGAGAATCGGGATATCTTTGCATGGTCCCCCAAGGACATGCCGGGTGTTCCGAGGGAATTCGCTGAGCACAAGCTGCATGTACGGCCGGATGCTAAGCCGGTCAAGCAACCCCTCCGCCACCTAGAGAAGAGAAGAGAAAGATCGTTGGTGAAGAAATCGCCCGGGTTCTGGCAGCCGGCTTCATCATGGAAGTGTTCTACCTGGACTGGCTTGCCAACCCAGTCCTTGTTTTCAAGAAAAACAACAAGTGGCCTGCCCCAAGGATCCATTTTCTTTGCCCCGGATTGATCAAGTTTCGACTCCACGGCCGACTGCGAGTTGCTGTCCTTTTAGACGCCTATTCCGGCTACCACGAGATCAAGCTGGACCCGGCCGATCAACTGAAGACCTCCTTCATCACCCCTTTCGGCGGGTTCTGCTACATCACCATGATGTTCGGCTTGAGGAATGCTGGTGCCACCTTCCAACGCTGCATGCAGATGTGCCTCCTGCTACAACTCGGCAGGAATGCCCACGTATACGTGGATGACATAGTGGTGAAGATGGAGAAGCACGACACCCTTTTGGAGGATCTCAAGGAGACCTTCGCCAACCTGCGCCGCTTCCAAATCAAGCTCAATCTGAAGAAGTGCATTTTCAGGGTGCCAGCCGGACAGCTCCTTGGCTTCCTTGTTTCTAAGAGCGGGATAGAGTGCAACCCCGTGAAGATCAAGGCCATTGAGCGGATGAAGAAACCAACCAAGCTGCGGGACGTCCAGAAATTCATCGGGTGCCTGGCGTCTCTCAGCCGGTTCGTCAGTCGGCTGGGCAAGAAGGCCCTCCCTCTGTACCAGCTGACGAAGAAGACCAAGTGCTTAGAGTGGACCGACCAGGCGGACGAGGCGTTCCTCCAGCTCAAGCAGATGTTGTCCACGCGACCTATTCTGGCCGCCTTGACTGCCAAAGAACCAATGCTCCTCTACATCGCCGCCACCAACCGGGTCGTCAGCACGGTGATTGTCATCAAACGCCTAGAAGACGACATGGCGCAGCTGGTCCAGAGGCCGGTCTATTACTTGAGCGAGGTGTTGTCCGCCTCCAAGTAGAACTACCCCCACTACCAGAAGATGTGCTACGGCATGCACCTCGCCGCCAAGAAGCTGAAGCAGTACTTCGAGGAGCACTCCATCAAGGTCGTCTACACCGCCCCTCTTGCCGAGATCATCAGCAACCGAGATGCCTGGGGCCGGGTGGCCAAGTGGGCCATCGAGCTGTCTCCCCACACCATCATCTACCAGCCTCGCACAGCCAACATCTCCCAAGCACTGGCCGACTTCCTTGTTGACTGGGCCGAGACCCAGTACCTGCCGCCAACGCCGGATTCCATGCATTGGCGGATGCACTTCGACGGCTCCAAGATGGGCACTGGTTTGGGAGCCAGCGTCGTCCTCACCTCTCCCAAAGGCGACAAGCTGAAGTACACACTGCAGATCCATTTCGCCGCCTCCAACAACGTAGCCGAGTACGAGGCACTCGTCCATGGGCTCCGGCTGGCCAAGGAGATCGGCATCTGCCGCATCCTGTGCTACGACGACTCGGACCTTGTGGTCCAACAATCCTCTGGTGACTGGGACGACAAGGACGCCAACATGGCCAGCTACCGCTTCCTCGTCCAGCAGATCAGCGGGCAGTTCGATGTGTGCGGGTTCATCCATGTGCCAATGGCTGCAACGAAGCAGCCGATGCCCTAGCATGGATTGGCTCCACCCGGCAGGCCATCCCAGCCGGCGTATCCCTCGAGTGCTTTCGCAAGCCGTCTATCAAACCTTCGCCGAAATCAGAGTCCATCTTCGTGTCGGCTTACCCTGGAGCAGCCGAATCCAGCTCGGGGACTTCAGCAGCCGGCCCGGGGACTTCTACGGGCAGACCGGGGGCTGCAGCAACTAAACCCGGCCCGGGGACTCCACCACCCGGCCCGGGGACTGCTGTAGCCGGCTCGGGGACTTCCACGACGCAACAAGGAGCGGCCAGCTCCAACTCGCCGCCTCCCAACCCGGCCACCCTAACATCGGCTGCTGTCATGACGATGGTGGAAGCCCCGTCTTGGGCGTAGCCCATCCTCAACTTTTTGGTGAGCGGTGAGCTCCCAGCCAATGAAGTGTCGGCTCGGCAGGTGGAACACCGGGCGGGTGCATACATGATCATCAACAGAGAGCTTGTCAGGCGCAGCGCGACCAGTGTCTTCCAGCGCTGCGTCGAGCCGGAGAAGGGCATTGCCATCCTCAAGGACATCCATCAAGGTGAATGTGGCTACCATGCCACCTCTAGAGCCCTCGTTGCCAAAGCTTTTCGCAATGGTTTCTTCTGGCCGACCTCTCTGGAGGACGCCAAGGAGTTGGTCCGGAAGTGCAAAGGATGCCAACATTTCAGCACCAAGCAGCACCAGCCGACCTCATCCCTTAAGACCATTCCCATCACCTGGCCGTTGTCGTATGGGGGTTGGACATGGTGGGCCCATTCAAGACAGCACGCGGCGGCATGACCCATCAGCTGGTTGCCATGGACAAGTTCACGAAGTGGATCGAGGCGAGGCTGATCAAGTAGCTGAACGGCCCCACAACCATCACATTCGTCGCAGATATCACCGTTCGATACGACATCCCACACAACATCATCACCGACAGCGGCACGAACTTCGCCAAACGCGCCTTGGCTCGTTTCTGCACGGCATAGGGCATCCGACTGGACCTCTCATCGGTTGCTCGCCCGTAGTCAAACGACCAGGTGAAGCGGGCAAACGGCCTCATTCTATCCGGCATCAAGCCACGGCTAGTCGAGCCACTAGAGCTCTCAGCTGGCTGCTAGATCGAGGAGCTTCCGGTCGTCCTTTGGAGTCTCCGGACCATGCCAAACCAATCAACCAGTTTCACATATTTCTTCCTCATGTACGGGGCCGAGGCCATCATCCCAACGGATATCGAGTTCGGCTCGCCTCGCGTCACCCTGTACACGGAGGCGGAAGCAAAGGAGGCATGCGAAGATGGCATTGATCTGCTCGAAGAAGCTCGACTGCTAGCACTCAGCCGGTCCGCCATCTACCAACAGAGTCTGCGCCGCTACCACAGCAAGAAGGTCAAGCCGCTTGCTTTCCGCTAGGGTGACCTCGTGCTCCGACTGATCCAACGATCAGCAGGCCAGCACAAGCTCTCTGCTCCTTGGGAGGGGCCCTTCATCGTCAGCAAGGCTCTGGGCAACGACTCCTACTACCTAATCAACGCACAGAAGCCCAGGGCACGCAAGAGAGACGCAACCGGCAAAGAGTCGGAGCGCCCATGGAACGCAAACCTTCTCCGCCCGTTTTATAGTTGATGCAGTGTATGTACCATGCTATCTTTTGTACTAAGTAGAGACAACAGGTACCCCAAGGCACACTTGGGGGCTACCTTTTTTATAGCTATGATAAAACTTCTCCTATGTATGAGTTTTTACTATTTCGCCCTGCCCGGGTCCGGTCAACCGGCCCAGGGGCTCGCCGACTTGGCCCAAGTCGCCATTATCCGGAGTCAGCTCAAGTAATGTGCCGACGCCAAAGCCCTCTCTTCGCGCTAGCCACAGCTCGCAGCGCGACTGTCCGGCTGGTAAGAGATAAAGGCCGGAAACATTGTCCACATGAAAAACGACTAAGGAAGAACGCTGACGGACGGTCGGCTTCTTGCTTGACTAGTGTACGCTTTAAGCGACTGAAGTAATTTTCCTTTTCTAAACGGCCAAGTCCCTGATCTGGCCACAGACCACAGCGTAACTGTCCGGCTGGCAGGGCCAGAGCCAAAGGAACACGACAAAGGAAAAAGCCAAAGAAAGGAAAGGCAAAATCGAGTTAGAACCCGGCAAAGCACACAAGCATGTGGGGAAAGTAAATCCATTTACATTCCAAAAGGCTCGCGGCTGAGATTCATCAAAGATTAAAGTACACCCCCAGTGGGTGGAACTGCGCATAACTAGCTTTGTTCTTGAGCACAAGACAAAAAAAATGTAAACAGATAAGAGCCTCCTAGGTCGGAGGTGCTACGGGCTGCTCGGACGAGTCGGCGGTGGCTATAGTGCTGGCTGGTGGGGCCTCCGGCTGGTTGGTCCCAGTTTGTTCGGCGGCGGCGACCGACGTGGTCTCCCGCTGCTCGCCGGCTGAGGCTGGATTGGGCCAGTTCTGGCTGGTCGCTCTGTTATCCGACGCGACGCCATCGCCTCCCACGTCCTCGTCCTCCTCCGCGGCCTCGTTGCTGGAGGCGATCTCCTCCGCCTGGTTCTCCCCCCGTTCGGGTTTAGCCCGAACCAGGATAGTGGCACCTCGATGCCGTCTTCTGCCCGCTCCGGAATGAAGACGTCGTCGTTGGTGTACTCGGAGAGGGCCGACGCACGAATGGCAATCCCTTCGCGCTCCACCTCCAACTCCGGCGTCGCCTCCTGGCGGAAGGTGGCCAGCTGTGGCATGCTCATGCCCGGATACCACGCCTTCACGAACTCCAGCGCCACCTTGGCGCCGGCCCGTGTCGCGGCACCCTTCCTGGCGTCGAACCGCTGCCACGCCACCTCTAGCCAGTCGGCAGTTCGGCTGGGAGTCCGAGGAACCTGCATGCCCGACCAGAGCCCTTCCAAGACCTGTGACCCGGCACGCTGAAACTGGCGGAGCAGTTGGCGCACTGGCACAAGGCGCAGCTGAACGGCCTAGAACTATTCGCCCAAGTTCCGGGGCCGGCTCGGTGCAATCTCCATGCCCTCCTGCTTCTGCCGCTCGCGTCATGCCTCCATCGCCTGGCTCATGGCGCTGGTGTTGTCAGGGAAGTACTCTGCTTACAAGAAAACAAAAGAATAAGAAGTCGGTTTCCCGCAATAGCCGGCAACAACCGATCAAGAAAGAAAGAAACTTTACCTTCGAGCAGGTCCTCAATCACCTCATAGCCCACCGTCAGGTACTTCTCCTTGTCGAACCAGCCCGAGCGCTAGGACTCGAACTCGGCCTTGAGGTGCTCCTCCTCGTCCTTCAGCCACTGGACCTCCTCTGCATGCCGGGTCGCCTGGTCGGCCAGCTCCATCTGAAGACGGTCGCGCTCCGCGGCCGCCTGGCAGCGCTCCAGCCCTTGGCCTAAAGTTGGCCCTCAAGCTCCTGCACACGGCCCTGTAGCTGGGAAGCACCCTCTGTGAAAACAAACAAGAATCGTCAGCAACGGTATCAACAAAGACAAGAAGCTGCCGGGAAGGTCTGGCCTGATTGCTCAACAGTCGTACCGAATCTCGGGGGCTACACCCAGTGGGTGCGCTTGCGCGTCCCCACTGAAAGGCAGCCTGCGTACCTCGGCTCCTCCACAGCTCGGCGGTCCGGTTGGCGAACGCCTGGTTCTGGGAGTTGTAGGCGGCCGCGCGAAGGTTGTGGTAGTCCTGCATCAAGAACGACATCCCGACATTCGGAAACATGCCTTGAAGTTCAAACCCACCTGCTCAGTAGCCGGCTTGGAACTCGGGGCTACGCCTAGTGGGTGCGCAATCGTAAAAGATAAAGAAGCAAATTAAGGGCATACCCAGACAGACGTCTGCATCTCCACCATCTCGCTCCTCGCCTTCCGAAGGGTGGCGCCGTGGGCGGCGAACTTGTCCAAGACATCCTGCACCGCGAGGTTCAGGGCGGCCGTGCTGGCCGCAGACGTCCAGCCAAGCGGGGCGGAACTCATGGCCCCGGCGTCGGCGCCCTGCGAGCTCGCGGCCCAGTTTCCGCCATCCTCGGCTCGGAGGACGCTCGCGCCTGGCACAAGCGCAAGGGGGTGCACACTGTCATGGCCTGGCTCATGTCCAATCTGGCACTGGCTAGCGGCATCTCCGGCCCTTCGGGGTGGCCGTCACCCCGCTCGTCGCCACCAGGCGCGCGCCGAGTCACCTCCGCCTCCAAGGCTTCCGAGTCGGCGACCACCTGCTCCGGCACTGCCTGGTCGGCTCCGGCTGCTCCAGTCGGTGCCTGGACCACAACTATCAGTAGCTCCGGCTGCTCAAGATTGGTAGCCTCTGGGATCCCGCCACCAGCCGGGTCGTCCGCCGTCTTGGCGTCGGCCTCTGCCTGTGCCAACACCATGTCTTGGGCCTCCGCCTGCGCTGATGCGACGGCCTGGGCATCAGCCTCCGCTCGCGCCGCAGCCTCTTCCCGCGCCTCCCGCGCTGTCGGGGGTTGGGTGCGACATATGCCAATGGATGGCTTATCATGGTGGGAGCGAGTAGAACGTCGTCAGTGCCTGGAAGCGGGATAAGGCGTAGACACGAATGCCGGTGCACTTTACCCATGTTCGGGGCTCTCCTAGGAGATAACACCCCTAGTCCTGCTCTGCGGGGTCTCCGCATGATCACTATGGCAATAGTGAGTACAATGGTGCTCCTCGAGCCGTATGCTAGAGGTAGGAGAAGGCAAGGCTAGCTCTCTCCTTTTTCTATGGGTCGGTCTAGTTCTAACAGGTTGGGAACCCTTTGCATGGGTGCCCTGGGGGGTTTATATAGGCCTACCCCGCAGGGGTGCAATAGTAATCCGGCCGGGAGTGGGGCCCAGCTGTCAGTCTCTCTGGTGGCTGGCTTCTCCACTTGTTCTTTGGAGCTCCCGCCCTGGTGGGCCCCACCATTGATGCAGTGGAGCACCGACAGGTAGCCTCCGCCCGCTCGCGGGTCTTGTCGACTCTTGATCACATTGAGTAGCGCTAATGGCCTTGGCTCGGTCAGGGGAGCGTGGCTACAGCCCCGCCGCCTGGCGGGCGATTACTATAGCCACTCCGTGTCTTGTCTGGTTAATGGCGAGTGGGCCCCAAGGAAGGGGCGGGCCAACTGCTGGGGGGGCGACCTCCCTCAGGTCCGATTGGTGGGGCTCTAGCCGTCTTCCAGGCTCTCGCTGATCGGTGGGGCCCGTCATCCTTGGGCCGTACCGACAAGCCATCGTGGGAGCAGGGCTCTGCCTACTTGTGGTGACGTCAGGGGTGGAGTGGCTACAGTGCCCCGCCGGGCGGAGATCTCCGCCTGTACGGTGCACTGTGGCGACGCCCATCCTTGGACCAGGGGGATGGGCTACACTGTAGCCACTCCCTGTCTTGTCTTTCTTGATGAGGGTGCAGGCTTCATGGGCGCCACGGGCCGATTGCTAGGGGCCACCTTCTCTAGAAGCCGCCCCACTAGGAGTCGGCTTGTCTTGATGCCGGCTTCTGGAACTCGGGCAGCTGGCTATTCCTCCAGCCGGCCACCAGAAGGCGGCACCTCGTCTTGACACCCCGAGGGGCGCAGCCAGCCCCGATGTCTTGAAAGGTTCTGGGTCTCGGGTTAGCCTACCCGTGGCCCATTACTCTGACAGTAGTCCCCGAGGCTGGTGAGGTGCCGCGGCTGAGCAGCCGAGGAGCCTCAGCAGTTTCTTTTCCCGAGTGCTTGAGGCGAAGCTTCGTCTGACTTCTGCTGGGCCGACTGGCCGGAGTCGGCCTCGTCCAGCCTGACTTATCCAAACTTCGAATGCATCGGCGGGAACCAAGTGGTGTGCTAGCTAAGCCTCAGGCCACCGCCCGTTGTGGGCATGTCACGTGGCGCCGAGCGGCCGGGCCAGTCTGCCAATCCATACTCGCGATGGAACACGCCTGCTGGTGGGGCCCGCCACTACCACACCTCGGCACGTGAGCGGATCTGCTGCGGCCGAGGTGGGCGGTTGAGTTTCCCACGGAGTTACTGCGCGCAGTAACTCGCGCGGTAAACATGGGGGCGTGGGGTCGTGGGCGCAGTAAATACCATGATCGCCCCTCGGCTTCGCAGCCCGTAGGCCTATAAGTTGGGGGCGGAGGGGGCGGCGGAGCACGCGCGTCCCTCCTCCCCATTCTTTCCTCCTTCTTCCTCTTGCCGAAGCGCTTCCAAGCCACGCTGAGCGCTGCGGCGGTTCATCTCCGATAAGATCATCCTCCAATCCCACACCCCCCATGGCGCGCTCCGGAGCATGGGACGGCTCTGAAGTTCACGACAACCACATCGACTTCCTCCACCAGACGCGGCGGCTGCCCAGCAAAGATTACGTGAAGGTCGGCGTCGCGCCGAAGAGGGAGATCTCGCCGGCGCCCGAGGAGGGCGAGCGGGTAGTCTTCCGCTTGCATTGCCTGCGCGGCCTCGGCCTGCCGGCGAGCAACTTCTTCCGGTCCTTCCTCGAGTTCTACGGTCTTCAGCCGCACCACCTCACCCCGAACACGGTGGTGCTGCTGTCCGCCTTCGTCACCTTGTGCGAAGGCTACCACGGGGTCCTCCCCATCATCGAGCTTTGGGGGAGTTCTTCTACATCAAGCTCAGCACCCTCGTCGTGGGCGTGCTGGCTCAATGCGGCGCGTTTATTGCGGTGCGGAGGCCGGCAGCCGAAAATCCGTTTCCTCCCATCCCGCTGATCAAATCGGTGAAGATGTGGCAGCGGTCGTACTTCTACGTGAAGAGCGTCTTCTCGGAGGGCGACTGGGTCAACTTGCCGGCTTACAAAGCCGGCCTACTGGCTGGGAGGCGGCCCAACTGGTCGTACCGGGCCAAGACGTTGTCGCCTTCTCGAGCCGCCGCCATCGTGCGGCTCCGAGTGCTGACACAGTCGGAGGGCCTGACCGGGCCCGACTTGCTATCCGCCTTCATGGCGCGCCGGGTGCTCCCGCTCCAGAGCCGCCCTCTGCCAGATGAGCGGGCATCGGGATCCAAGCCGGCTGTGCATCAAGGAGATATCTCACGCAGAGGTAGCTCACATGGTGAACTATCTTGCAAACTGCGAGCTCACAGAGGAGTGGCGGTTTGGCAAGGAGCCATATTCACGCGCCGACCCCTCGCCTATGGTAAGTCTTTCTTTTTCTCTATCCTTTTTGTTGACGAGTTCGGCCTGTCCGACCTGACCAATCGGCCTTTGAACAGAGCCCCCTCCTCTAGCCGAAAGCCGGCGCCATGGGGCCGGAGTGCCAGTTCCTCCCCGACCGAGTGGAGAGCGACGTCGACGACCCCGACTTGGGGGTGGCGGCCTTGAAGGACGACGCCGAGGGGGGAGGCAGCGAAGCAGGCGGCTCGAGGCTCGGAGCCAGCCTCGAGGACTGGCCCGACAATGATGCGGGGGAAGTTGCCCCGCGCAACCAGCCAGCCAGGCGCGAGCTCGTCTGCCGCGCCGGATGCCCAAGGTGGCGCGAAGAAACGCAGGGCCGCGCCGAGCTTGTTTGGCAGCCAGCCAAAGAAGCCCAAGGGCTCGGCCGCGGCGACCAAGTGGGATGAAGCGGCCGCAAAGGCCATCCGCTTCCGCAAGGTGGTGAAGGAGCCCAGCTGGTTTCTGCGTAAGTACTGCCTTCATCTCATACTTTCTCCTTCTTTGCCGATCTTGTCTGAGTTTCTTTATTTTGTTTCCTTCGATCTAGGGCTCCGCTTTCTCTTGATAAGTCGGCCGCCGCCTCCATCATGGGGTCGGCGGAGACTTCCTCCACCACTCGGCGGATCGATCCGGCCGCCGACCTCCGGGAGGCGACGGAGCGGAACACGCGGGAAGCGCGCGAGGAGCAGGAAACCGCCCGCCTGGAGAAGGCGGAGGCAGAGAACGCGGAGGCCGCCGCCCTGAAGAAACTGGCGGAGGCCGAGGCAGCCGACGCGGCAAAGAAGCAGGCTGAGGAGGCCGCCCGCCGCCAGTCGGCAGTGTTTGTCACTCCCCTGAACTCTGCGCCGCCATCTCCGGAGTTCGTGGCGCAGACTAGGGAAGTCGGCGACGAGCACCCGATCATGGAGAGGGACGGCGGCGACGTCGCCATGCCGGACGTGATCGTGCCTCCACCGCCACCGTCTGGGAGTGTGCAAGGCGAGCAGCCGGCGGACCCGCCGGTGCTGCCAACAGGAAACAAGGTGGTGACGGGCCCGACTCCTGAGGTCTGCACGCCGACGCGTCGCCGACTTGCAAAGGCGGCCTCGGCGCCACGCCCGCTGGAGACCGGCGCCGCGAGCTCCTCGATCATGGACACCGAGGCGACCAGCACCGCGCCCACTAGGTAGGTGTGGGGAGGCGGGTCGGGCCCGTTGAATCAGGCGCTTCCAGACGTCCAAAACAAACTCCGAGACGAGGCCGATGCTCACAAGCGCTGTAACACGAAGTATCTGGACTCGCGAGAGGCCATTCGGGTACGTTTCCTTCCTTCTTTGTTTCTATTTCTTGTGCTTCTTTGTGGGGGCGCGCCAGCGCACCCACTAGGTGTAGTCCCCGGCCGGCTGCTGAGCAGGCGGCTCGGAACTCTAATCGGCGAGTTCCAAGTACTAACGTTTATCTGAAAGTTTTATCACAGGAATATCACAACCTTCGCGTGGCTGCCTTTAACTCCAACGTCCAGGAGCTGGCTCAGCGGACCACCGACTTGTCGGAGAGCCGAAGTAAGTCCTCTTCTTTCTCTGCGGGGGCGTGCTGGCGCACCCGCGGGCTGTAGTCCCCGAGATTCGGGCGGGCCGGATCTCCCCGGCAACTGTTCTTCTTTGGGTTGATATTGACAACTTCTTCCTCTCTGGGCGCACCGGCTGGTGTATAGTCCCGAGATTCGGGCCGATTATCTGGCGATCGGCCGGATCTCCTCGGCCACTGTGCTTCTTCTTTGCTGGTTGCTGACGCCTTTCCCTTCTTCTTCCCTTCTGCAAAGGCCAACGCCATCTTGCAGCAGCAGCTGGGTGAAGCCAACACCGTGCTGCGCGCTAAGGAGGAGGAGTGCGGCAAGCTGGCTGGAGAGCGCGACCGGCTGGTCGCGCAACTGGCGAGCATGCAGAGCTTCTCAAGAAGGCCCAGAAGGAGGCGGAGGACAAGGAGACCGGCCTCCTTGCTGAGTTCGCAACCGAACGCTCCGCCTGGACCGACAAGGAAGCGATGCTGACTTCCGGCTTTCACGAGATCGAAGACATAGTTGATGGTGAGCTTCCTTCTTTTTCCTTCTTTGAGCTGCCGGCTACTGGTCGAGCCGGCCTCTTGTCTCTGACTTTGGCTCTTTGCTTTCTATCTTGGCAGACTTCTTCCCTGGTCACTCTGACGCCGCCAATCAGGCCATTGAAGCTGATCACGAAGGACGAAGGGCGGAAGGTGCGCAGATCGCTGCCGACGCGCCACGAACCCTTAGCGAGCAAATCCTGAGCATCGAGGCTCGTCTTCGGCCGGCTCACCGAATGCTGCGCCATCTTCAGCGTGTGATGACCCACAAGTATAGGGGATCTATCGTAGTCCTTTCGATAAGTAAAAGTGTCAAACCCAACGAGGAGCAGAAGGAAATGATAAGCAGTTTTCAGCAAGTATTCTCTGCAAGTACTGAAATAAGTGGTAACAGATAGTTTTGTGATAAGATAAATTGTAACAAGCAACAAGTAACAAGAGTAAATAAAGTGCAGCAAGGTGGCCCAATCCTTTTTGTAGCAAAGGACAAGCCTGGACAAACTCTTATATAAGGAAAAGCGCTCCCGAGGACACATGGGAATATCGTCAAGCTAGTTTTCATCACGTTCATATGATTCGCGTTTGGTACTTTGATAATTTGATATGTGGGTGGACCGGTGCTTGGGTGCTGTTCTTATTTGAACAAGCATCCCACTTATGATTATCTTCTATTGCAAGCATCCGCAACTACAACAAAAGTATTAAGGTAAACCTAACCATAGCATGAAACATATGGATCCAAATCAGCCCTTACGAAACAGCATAAACTAGGGTTTAAGCTTCTGTCACTCTAGCAACCCATCATCTACTTATTACTTCCCAATGCCTTCCTCTAGGCCCAAATAATGGTGAAGTGTTATGTAGTCGACATTCACATAACACCACTAGAGTCTAGACAACATACATCTCATCAAAATATCGAACGAATACCAAATTCACATAACTACTAATAGCAAGACTTCTCCCTTGTCCTCAGGAACAAACATAACTACTCACAAAGCATATTCATGTTCATAATCAGAGGGGTAATAATATGCATAAAGGATCTGAACATATGATCTTCCACCAAATAAACCAACTAGCATCAACTACAAGGAGTAATCAACACTACTAGCAACCTACTAGCACCAATCCCGAATTGGAGACAAGAATTGGATACAAAGAGATAAACTAGGGTTTGGAGATGAGATGGTGCTGGTGAAGATGTTGATGGAGATTGCCCTCTCTCGATGAGAGGAGCGTTGGTGATGATGATGGCGATGATTTCCCCCTCCCGGAGGGAAGTGTCCCCGACAGAACAGCTCTGCCGGAGAACTAGATTGGTTCCGCCAAGGTTCCGCCTCGTGGCGGCGGAGTCTCATCCTGAAAGGTTGCTTAATGTTTTTTTCTTGACGAAAGACTTCATATAGGAGAAGATGGGCGTCGGAGAGCCACCAGGGGGCCCACGAGGTAGGGGGTGCGCCCTAGGGGGCGTCCCCACCCTCGTGAGCGGTGGTGTGGGCCCCTGGCCTTTATCTTTAAGCTGACGATTTTTCTTTATTTATTTTAAGATATTCCATGGAGTTTCATGACTTTTGGAGTTGCGCAGAATAGGTCTCCAATATTTGCTCCTTTTCGGCCCGAATTCCAGCTATTTGGCATTCTCCCTCTTCATGTAAACCTTGTAAAATAAAGAGAATAGCCATAAGTATTGTGACATAATGTGAAATAACAGCCCATAATGCGATAAATAACGATATAAAAGCATGATGCAAAATGGACGTATCAACTCCCCCAAGCTTAGACCTCGCTTGTCGTCAAGCGGAAAGCCGATAACAATAAATATGTCATCATGTTTAGAGGTAGAGGCGTCGATAAAAATAAAATACAGACATGAAGGCATCATTATTATTCTCATAACAACAACATATATAGATTTTGTCATATAATTACTTATGTTCAAGTGATGATCTTTTCACAATGCAAAAGTATGAATCAGAAACCTTATTGAGCACCAACAAATTATAACCTCAGTCATTGAAGCAATTGCAATTTATCATAACATCGGAAAGAGTCTATATCAGATCTTAAAAGCAAGTCCACATACTCAACTATCATTTAGTCCTTCATAATTGCTAACACTCATGCAATACTTGTGGTTACGGAGTTTTAATCGGACACAGAGAAAGATAGGGGCTTATAGTTTTGCACCACAACCTTTTACCTCAAGGGTAATGTCAACAATAATAATTCATGCTCCCCTACATCCAATTAGATATATATATATATATATATATATATATATATATATATCATTTTGTTTGCAAAATTATAGTCTTGCCACAGGATAAAATGAATAAGGAAAGGTGAAGATCACCGTGTCTCTTTGATAAGGTAGAGGATAATAATAAAAGATAGGCCCTTCGTAGAGGGAAGCGAGAGGTTGCCATGCGCTTTTATGGTTGGATGCACAAAATCTCAATGCGAAAGAACGTCACTTTATATTGCCCTTGTGATATGAACCTTTATTATGCAGTCCGTCGCTTTTATTACTTCCACATCACAAGATCGTATAAAGCTTATTTCTCCCACACCAATCAATCATACATGTTTAGAGCAATTTTTTTATTGCTTTGCACCGATGACAACTTACTTGAAGGATCTTACTCAATCCATAGGTAGATATGGTGGACTCTCATGGCTAAACTGGTTTAAGGGTATTTGGAAGCACAAGTAGTATCTCTACTTGGTGCTGAATTTGGCTAGCATGAGGGGGAAAGGCAAGCTCAACATGTTGGGAGATCCATGACAACATACTTTATCTCGGATATAAGAAAACATAACTCATCACGTTGTCTTCCTTGTCCAACATCAACTCTTTAGCATGTTATATTTTAATGAGTGCTCCCAATCATAAAAGATGTCAATGATAATATATCTATATGTGAAACCTCTCTTTCCTTATTACTTCCTATTAATTGCAACGATGACCAAAGCTATATTTGCCAACTCCCAACAACTTTTAATCATCATACTCTTTCTATGTGAAGTCATTACTCTCAATAAGATCAATATGAACTCTTTGTTTCTTTTTATTCTTTTTCTTCTTTCTTTTCTCTTATTCACCCAAGATCATGGCAAAATAATCAAGCCCTTGACTCAACTAAATTTATTATATATATAGCTCACGGACTCGATTACATAGAGAGATCATAAAGCAAAACTCAAAACTAGATCATGCCATAAACTTTATTCTACTAGATCAAGATACTACTTAAAGGATCGAACTAAGAAAAACAGTAAAGATAGGAGTTGTGATGGTGATACGATACCGGGGCACCTCCCCCAAGCTTGGCAGTTGCCAAGGGGAGTGCCCATACCCATGTGATTATGTCTCCTTTGCTGGTGAAGAAGGTGGAGGTGATGGATAGTCGCACATCGAGCGTAAGAGGTCCTCCAACTTGCGAATAATTCCCTTGAGTGCGACGATATGCTCCTTCAACAAAATATTTTCACTTGTGAGATACTTGTTTTGAATACGAGCTAACTCAATCATCTTGAAAGCTTCGATTTCAGTTGGGGTAAGAAGGTTGTGATCAAGTTGAAGGATGTCTTACGCTTCTGCGGGAGTTTGGTTCTCCGTGGCCTTCTTGATCCCTTCATCCTTGTTGATCTCCATGGGTTCTTCCCTCTTCAGCTCTATCTTCATTAGCCAAGCATCTTTGTCACTATTGTTAGAGGAGGGAGACGACATGATGCCTGGCCTTGACAACCCTGACAGAGAACAGCTCGAAACAAGAACATAAGAGATTTGCGTGATACGAGAGTCAAAACCTTCGGGAGAATATATAATGAATTTTTACCGACCAAAATACGTATCGTGCAAGAAAACGGAGTCCGGAGGGCACACGGGGTGCTCACGAGGTAGAGGCGGCGCCCGAGGGGGTAGGGCGCGCCCTCCACCTCGTGGAGCCCTCGTGTCCTTCCGGACTGCCACTTATTTTCTATTTTTCTAAATATTCCAAAACGGACAAATATTGCCTTAGAAATTGTTTTGGAGTCGGTTTACTTACCGTACCACATACCTATTCCTTTTGAGATGCAAACGGTCCGAAAGCGTCCCTTATGTATTCCTCCGGGGTTACGGTTTCAATAATATTGGTTTCAACATTTATGGGATTACCTGAGATATAATGTTTGATCCTTTGATCGTTTACCACCTTTGGATTTGTACCTTCAAAGTTGTTGATTTTTATGGCACCGGAGCGATAGACCTCCTCGATAACGTAGGGACCTTCCCATTTAGAGAGAAGTTTTCCTGCAAAAAATCTTAAACGAGAGTTGTATAGCAATACATAATCACCTACATTAAACTCACGCTTTTGTATCCTTTTGTCATGCCATCTTTTAACTTTTTCTTTAAACAACTTAGCATTTTCATAAGCTTGGGTTCTCCATTCATCAAGTTAGCTAATATCAAATAACCTTTTCTCACCGGCAAGTTTGAAATCATAGTTGAGTTCTTTAATAGCCCAATATGCCTTATGTTCTAGTTCGAGAGGTAAGTGACATGCTTTTCCATAAACCATTTTATAAGGAGACATACCCATAGGATTCTTATATGCAGTTCTATAGGCCCATAATGCATCATCAAGTTTCTTGGACCAATTCTTTCTAGACCTATTAATAGTCTTTTGCAAAATTAATCTGAGCTCTCTATTGCTCAATTCTACTTGACCACTAGACTATGGGTGATATGGAGATGCAATTCTATGATTAACATCATATTTAGCAAGCATTTTACGGAAAGCACCATGAATAAAGTGTGAACCACCATCAATCATTAAATATCTAGGGACTCCAAACCTTGGAAAAATAACTTCCTTAAGCATTTTAATAGAAGTTTTATGATCAGCACTACTAGTTGGAATAGCTTCTACCCACTTAGTAACGTAATCAACGACAACCAAAATATGTGTATATCCATTAGAGGCGTGAAAAGCTCCCATATAATCAAAGCCCCAAACATCAAATGGTTCAATAACAAGTGAATAATTCATAGGCATTTCTTGACGTCTACTAATATTACCAATTCTTTGACATTCATCGCAAGACAAAACAAACTTACGGGCATCCTTGAAGAGAGTGGGCCAATGAAAACCGGATTGCAATACCTTATGTGCAGTTTTGTCTCCAGCGTGGTGTCCTCCATAAGCCTTGGAGTGACACTTGCGTAGGATTTGTTCCTGTTCATGCTCAGGCACACAACGTCTAATAACACCATCTACTCCTTCTTTATAAAGATGTGGGTCATCCCAAAAGTAATGTCGCAAATCATAGAAAAACTTTTTCTTTTGTTGGTATGTGAAGCTAGGTGGTATAAATTTAGCAACAATATAATTAGCATAATCAGCATACCATGGAGTGCTACGAGAAGTGCTTATGACATTTAATTGTTCATCGTGAAAGCTATCATCAATAGGTAGTGGGTCATCAAGAACATTCTCTAACCTAGATAAGTTATCTGCAGCAGGGTTCTCAGCTCCTTTTCTATCAACAATATGCAAATCAAATTCTTGCAAAGAAGAGAACCCATCTAATAAGTCTAGGTTTTGTATCTTTCTTTACCATAAGATATTTAATAGCAGCATGATCAGTGTGAATAGTTACTTTAGAATCAACAATATAGGGTCTGAATTTATCACAAGCAAATACAACTGCTAAAAGTTCCTTTTCGGCAGTAGCATAATTTCTTTGAGCGTTGTCTAGAGTCTTACTAGCATAATGGATAACATTCAATTTCTTATCAACTCTTTGCCCTAGAACAGCACCTACAACATAATCACTAGCATCACACATAATTTCAAAGGGTGAATTCCAATCAGGTGGCTGAACAACAGGTGCAGAGACTAATGCTTTCTTAAGTATTTCAAATGCTTCTACACAATCATCATCAAAGACAAATGGTACATCTTTTTGTAATAAATTAGTCAGAGGCTGAGAAATGTTTGAGAAGTCCTTAATGAACCTCCTATAAAATCCGGCATGACCAAGGAAACTTCTTATACCTTTGATGTCCTTGGGACATGGCATCTTTTCAATAGCATCAACCTTGGCTTTATCAACCTCAATACCTCTTTCGTAAACTTTGTGCCCCAAGACAATACCTTCATTAACCATAAAGTGGAACTTTTCCCAATTCAAGACAAGATTAGTTTCTTCACATCTCTGCAAAACTCGATCAAGATTGCTCAAGCAATCATCAAAAGAGGAACCATAGATGAAAAAATCGTCCATGAAAACCTCACAAATTTTTTCACAAAAATCAGAGAATATAGCCATCATGCATCTTTGAAAGGTAGCAGGTGCATTACATAAACCAAAAGGCATATGTCTATAAGCAAAAGTACCAAAAGGGTAGGTAAAAGTAGTCTTTGATTGATCTTTAGCCGACACAGGTATTTGAGAGAAACCAGAATAACCATCTAGAAAGCAATAATGTGTATGTTTGCATAATCTTTCTAGCATTTGATCAATAAAAGGTAAGGGGTAATGATCTTTCTTAGTAGCTTTATTTAATTTTCGGAAATCAATTACCATCCTATAACCTGTGATACTTCTTTGCGGGATCAATTCATCTTTATCATTAGGGACAACGATAATACCTCCCTTCTTAGGGACACAATGGACAGGACTTACCCGACTATCAGCAGCGGGATAAATTATACCTGCCTCCAGAAGCTTGAGTATTTCTTTTCTTACCGCTTCTTTCATTTTAGGATTCAAACGTCATTGAGGATCACGAACTGGTTTGGCATCCGCTTCCAAATTTATTTTATGTTGACATAGAGTGGGACTAATGCCCTTAAGATCACCAAGAGTATATCCAATAGCGGCACGGTGCTTCTTGTAGTTTTCAATAATCTTTCTTCTTCATGCTCTAAAAGGTTAGCACTAATAATAACAGGATATATTTTCTTCTCATCAAGATAAGCATATTTAAGATTATCAGGCAACAGTTTAAGCTCAAACACGGGATCACCCTTGGGTGGAGGAGGATCCCCTAGGATTTCAACATGCAAATTGTGTTGCAGAATAGGTTCCTGTTTAAAGAATACTTCATCTATTTCCCTTCTTTCATTCATGAACATATCATTTTCATGGTCTAGCAAATAGTGTTCTAAAGGATCACTAGGAGGTACGGCTATAGAAGCAAGACCAATAATTTCATCCTTACTAGGCAATTCTTCCTCACGATGTTGTTTACTAAATTTGGAGAATTTAAACTCATGAACCATATCATCCAAGCCAATAGTAACAACATTCTTTTTGCAGTCTATCTTAGCATTAACAGTATTCAAGAAGGGTCTACCAAATATAATGGGACAAAAGCTATCTTGTGGAGAACTGAGAACAAGAAAATCAGCAGGATATTTACTTTTCCCACACAACACTTCAACATCTCTAACAATTCCCACTGGTGAAATAGTATCTCTATTGGCAAGTTTAATTATGACATCAATTTCTTCTAACTCAGCAGGTGCAATTTCATGCTTGATTTCTTTATACAAGTCATAAGGTATAACACTAGAACTAGCACCCATATCACATAAGCCATTATAACAATGATCTCCTATTTTAACATAAATAACAGGCACGCCTACCACAGGTCTATGTTTATCTTTAGCACAAGGTTTAGCAATTCAAGCAGATTCACCACAGAATTGAATAACATGCCCATCAATATTATCAGACAAGAGATCTTTAACAATAGCAATATTAGGTTCTACTTTGATTTGCTCAGGAGGTGTATAAGGTCTAATATTGCTTTTACGAACCACAGTTGAAGCTTTAGCATGATCCTTTATTCTAACAGGGAAAGGTGGTTTCTCAACATAAGAAGTGGGAACAATAGGATCATTATAAGTGTCAGTCTTTTCTTCAACTTTAATAGGTGCAACTACTTTTACTTCTATGGGAGGGTGATATTTAAACCACTTCTCCTTGGGGAGATCAACATAAGTGGCAAAAGATTCACAGAAAGAAGCTACTATCTCAGAGTCAAGTCCATATTTAGTGCTAAACTTACGGAAAATATGGGTATCCATGAAAGATTTAACACAATCAAACTTGGGTATCATACCTGACTCCTTACCTTCATCGAGGTCCCAATCTTCAGAGTTGCGTTTAATTATATCCAATAAATTCCATCTGAATTCAATAGTCTTCATCATGAAAGAGCCAGCACAAGAAGTATCGAGCATGGTGCGATTGTTATCAGAAAGCCGATCATAAAAACTTTGAATAATTATTTCTCTTGGGAGCTCATGATTGGGGCATGAATATAACATTGATTTAAGCCTCCCCCAAGCTTGAGAGATGCTTTCTCCTTCACAAGGCCAAAAATTATATATATAATTGCGATCACGGTGAACAAGATGCATAGGGTAATACTTTTGATGAAATTCCAATTTCAATCTTTTATAGTTCCATGATCTCGTATCATCACATAGCCTATACCATGTCAATGTGTCTCCCTTCAAAGATAAAGGGAAGACCTTCTTCTTAGCAACGTCATCGAGTATACCTGCAAGCTTAAATAATCCACAAACTTCATCTACATATACTAAGTGCTCATCAGGATGCTTTGTTCCATCTCCTGTAAAAGGATTAGCTAGCAGTTTTTCCATCACACCCGAAGGAAATTAAAAAGGAGTTTCATTTTCAATAGGTTCAGTAGGTTGAGGAGCAACTCTTTGCTCTACTGGACGGGGTGAAGATACCCCGAACAAGCCCCTCAGAGAATTACTTTCCATAGTAACAAGTGACATTAAATTTCAGCACACTATATAAATTTTTCCTTACCAAATTCCACCTACAAAAGGCGCTACACTCCCTGGCAACGGCGCCAGAAAAGAGTCTTGATGACCCACAAGTATAGGGGATCAATCGTAGTCCTTTCGATAAGTAAAAGTGTCAAACCCAACAAGGAGCAGAAGGAAATGATAAGCGGTTTTCAGCAAGGTATTCTCTGCAAGTACTGAAATAAGTGGTAACAGATAGTTTTGTGATAAGATAAATTGTAATGAGCAACAAGTAAGAAGAGTAAATAAAGTGCAGCAAGGTGGCCCAATCCTTTTTGTAGCAAAGGACAAGCCTGGACAAACTCTTATATAAGGAAAAGCTCTCCCGAGGACACATGGGAATATCGTCAAGCTAGTTTCCATCATGTTCATATCATTCGCGTTCGGTACTTTGATAATTTGATATGTGGGTGGACCGGTGCTTGGGTGTTGTTCTTAATTGAACAAGCGTCCCACTTATGATTAACCTCTATTGCAAGCATCCGCAACTACAACAAAAGTATTAAGGTAAACCTAACCATAGCACGAAACATATGGATCCAAATCAGCCCCTTATGAAGCAACACATAAACTAGGGTTTAAGCTTCTGTCACTCTAGCAACCCATCACCTACTTATTACTTCCCAATGCCTTCCTCTAGGCCCAAATAATGGTGAAGTGTTATGTAGTCAATGTTCACATAACACCACTAGAGGCTAGACAACATACATCTCATCAAAATATCAAACGAATACCAAATTCACATGACTACTAATAGCAAGACTTCTCCCTTGTCCTCAGGAACAAACGTAACTACTCACAAAGCATATTCATGTTCATAATCAAAGGGGTAATAATATGCATAAAGGATCTGAACATATGATCTTCCACCAAATAAACCAACTAGCATCAACTACAAGGAGTAATCAACACTACTAGCAACCTACTAGCACCAATCCCGGACTTGGAGACAAGAATTGGATACAAGAGATGAACTAGGGTTTGGAGATGAGATGGTGCTGGTGAATATGTTGATGGAGATTGCCCTCTCCCGATGAGAGGAGCGTTGGTGATGATGATGGCGATGATTTCCCCCTCCCGGAGGGAAGTGTCCCCGGCAGAACAGCTCTGCCGGAGCCCTAGATTGGTTCCGCCAAGGTTCCGCCTCATGGCGGCGGAGTCTCGTCCCGAAAGGTTGCTTAATGTTTTTTCTTGACGAAAGACTTCATATAGGAGAAGATGGGCGTCAGAGAGCCACCAGGGGGCCCACGAGGTAGGGGGCGCGGCCTAGGGGGGGCGCCCCCACCCTCGTGAGCAGGGTGTGGGCCCCCTAGCCTTCATCTTTGGCGATGATTTTTCTTTATTTATTTCAAGATATTCCGTGGAGTTTCATGACTTTTGGAGTTGCGCAGAATAGGTCTCCAATATTTGCTCCTTTTCGGCCGAGAATTCCCTGTAAATTGGCATTCTCCCTCTTCACGTAAACCTTGTAAAATAAAAGAGAATAGCCATAAGTATTGTGACATAATGTGAAATAACAGCCCATAATGCGATAAATATCAATATAAAAGCATGATGCAAAATGGACGTATCAGCGTGCCGGCGCCCAGGCAATCGCCGCCCTGTGGCGGGACATGCCAGCACCGCGCACTCCCAGTCGGACTGCCGACTGGCTGGAGGTGGCGGCCGGCCGTCTTGAGGCCTGGAAGGGCTCCTCGGCCCGGGTTGGAGCACGCCGGGCCTTCGAATTTGTCAAGGCGTGGTATCCTGGCAAAGTCTAGCCCAGCTAGCCATGTTTCGGCTGGAGGCTTAGGAGGAGTTGGCGGTCGTGGAAGATGACCTTGTCAAGTGCGCGGCGGCGATCGCCGAGTACACTGACACCAGCGTCTTCGTCCCGGAATGGGTTGAGAACGGCACCGAGGCGCCACCAGAACGGTTCGGGCTGAACCCGGAGGACGGCGAGGACTCGGCCGAGGTGATCGGCTCTAGTATCGAGGAAGAAGGCGAGGAGGAGAAGGAAGGCGAAGAGGAGGCGCCAGAGGTCGGAGCGGACGGCCAGCCTCAGCTCGACCGCGCCTCCAGCAACGAGCCACGCCCAAGCGAGCCGGCTGCCACTGGAGGTGACCAAGCGGAGACTGACCAGCCGACCGCTCCACCAACCGGCGCCACCGACTCCTCCGATCCACCGAACCCGTCTGTCGCTCCCTAGGCTACTAGTTTATTTTTGCTTTACCTGCCTATCAGTCTTGACGAACTTGTTAATTTTGCACAATTCTACCCGGGGGGTGTATCTCAAACTTCTGTTGAACTTCGGCCAAGGGCCTTTTGCTTATGTAAAATATTTATCCGAGTTCTATATTTCCTTGCTTTCTGCTCTTTTGGCTTTTTCCTTTGCCGCCATCCCTTAGGTGCCGTCTTGCCAGCCGAACAGCCGCTCTGCGGACTGTGGCTGGGTCAAGTACTTAGCTACTTTCGGGAAGGCAAGTACTTAGCCGTTTTTGGAGTTCTTAAGCAAGTTAAGTAGAAGCCAGCCGACCGGCTGCTCAACAGCCGGTCGTAGAGGCGGGAAGCCGGCTTGAACTATGCACATGCTTTGGGTCCTTAGCCATTTTTCACGTGGGCACCCTTTCTGCCTTTCTCCTACCCACTGCAGAGCCGCTCATGAGCTGCGGCTTCAGCAGGAGACGGCTTAAGTGCCAACACATTACTTGTCCGCTGCAGGAAGCATTTCATAGTACATATGGCGAGTCCGGAGCCGGCCCAGTGGGACCCGATACCAAGTGGCATAAAGGGAGGGATACATTCATAGGCATAATTCTTATCATATAGATAAAAGAGGGAAGTCCCTGAGTTCTTCTCGGGGGACCCGAAGTCTTCGTGCTTTAATACAAAAGGTAGCGTGGTACATGCTGCATCAACTGTAAAATCTTCGGAGGAGATTTGCATTCCATGGCCGCTTCGTCTCCTTGCCGGAGTCGTCCCTCTTGTGTGCTCAGGGCTTCTGAGCATCGATCAGGTAGTAGGAGTCGTTGCCCAACACCTTGCTGATGATGAAGGGGCCTTCCCAAGGCGCTGAGAGCTTGTGCTGGCTGGCTGTTTGCTGGATCAGCCGGAGCACAAGGTCACACTCTTGGAAAGATCTCGGCTTAACCTTCCGGTTGTAGTATCGATGCAGGCTTTGCAGGTATATGCTAGACCGGCTGAGTGCCAATAGCCGGCCCTCTTCCAGCAGATCGACGCCGTCTTGTCGCGCTTCCTCTGCCTCCTCTTCGGTGTACATGGTGACTCGAGGAGAGTCGAATTCTATGTCCGTCGGGATGACGGCTTCGGCACCGCAGACGAGGAAGAAGGGCGTGAAGCCAGTTGACTTGTTCGGAGTTGTGCGTAGGCTCCAGAGGACGGCTGGCAGCTCGTCGAGCCAGCAGACGGCCGAACGCTCCAGAGGCTCGACCGGTCGAGGCTTGATGCCGGACAAAATGAGGTCGTTTGCTCGCTCCACCTGGCCGTTTGACTGCGGATGTGCAACGGACGCTAAGTCCAGTCGGATGCCCTGCGTCGCGCAGAAACGGGCCAAAGCGCCTTTGGCAAAGTTCGTGCCATTGTCGGTGATGATGATGTGTGGTATGCCATACCGGATGGTGATGTCGGAGATGAAAGTCACAGCAATCGGACCATTCAATTTCTTGATCGGTTTTGCTTCTATCCACTTGGTGAACTTGTCCACTGCGACAAGCAGATGAGTCATGCCACCTCGTGCTGTTTTGAATGGTCCCACCATGTCCAGGCCCCAGACAGCAAAAGGCCAGGCAATGGGGATAGTCTTGAGTGCGAAGTTTGGCTGATGTGGCTTGGAGCGGAATTTCTGGCACCCTTTGCATTTCTGGACCAAGTCTTTGGCGTCTTCTAGAGCAGTCGGCCAGAAAAAACCATGGCGGAAAGCTTTGTCCACGAGTGCTCTTGAAGCCACGTGATGGCCACATTCGCCTTGATGAATATCTTTGAGGATTGCTTGGCCTTGCTCTGGCTCTACGCAACGCTGGTAGACACAGTGACACTGCGCCTCACAAGCTCTCTGTTGACTATGGTGTATGCTGCTGCCCGGCGTTGCACTTGCCGGGCCGAGATCTCGTCTGTCGGCAGCTCTTTGTTTACCAGGAAGTTGAGGATGGGCTGGGCCCATGAAGGTGCTGCAATTTATTCGACTGCTAGGACTGTGACTTGCACGAGGGCGGTTGGGCCAGGAGGCGGCGGGTTGGAGTCAGCTACCGCTTGCTGAGTCGATGAAGTCCCCCGGCCGACTGCTGCAGTCCCCGAGCCGGGTTCTGAAGTCCCCGGGCTGACCGCTGTAGTCCCCGGGCCGGATGCGACTGTCGCGGTCCCCGGGCCGCCTTCCAGAGTTCCCGTGCCAACTGCTGGAGCTCTCAAGTCGGATCCAACTGCTTCAGGAGGAGCCGGCACGAAGATGGAATCCGACTCTGGCGATGGCTTGACAGACGGCTTGAGGAGGCGTTGTAGGACGACGCCGGTTGGTATTGCTTGACGGGTGGAGCCAATTCGTGCCAGGGCATCTCCTTGCTCATTGTCGTTCCTTGGCACATGGAGAAATTCGCACCCTTCAAAGTATCCACTGAGTTGCTGTACGAGGAAGCGGTAGCTCGCCATGTTCGCATCTTTGTCGTCCCAGTCGCCGACCACCAAGTCAGAGTCACCATAGCACAGGATCCGGCGAATGCCGAGTTCTTTGGCAAGCCAGAGCCCGTGAATGAGTGCTTCGTATTCAGCAATGTTGTTGGAGGCGGCAAAATGGATTTGAAGCATATATCTGAGCTTGTCGCCTTTGGGAGAGGTGAGGACGATGCCGGCTCCCAAACCGGTGCGCATCTTGGAACCATCAAAATGCATCCGCCAATGGGTGGAGTCCGGCGCTGGCGGCAGGTACTGGGTCTCGACCCAGTCGACGAGGAAGTCGGCCAGTGCTTTTGACTTTATGGCGGTGCGGGGCTGGTAGTAGATGGTGTAGGGGGCCAACTCTATGGCCCATTTCGCCACTCGGCCTGAGGCATCCCGGCTTCCAATGATCTCGGCAAGTGGAGCAGTGCAGACAATAGTGATTGGGTGCTCTTAAAAATACGGCTTCAATTTCTTGGCGGCAAAGTGCACGCCATAGCACATCTTCTGGTAGTGGGGGTAGTTTTGCTTGGAGGCTAACAACACTTCACTCAGTAATACACCGGTCTCTGGACTGGTAGTGCCTTGCCTTCCTCCTTGCGTTCTACCACTATGACTGTGCTGACCACTCGGCTGGCGGCGGTGATGTAGAGGAGCATGAGCTCCTTAGGAGTCGGAGCCGCCAGGACAGGTGGAGTAGTCAACATCTTCTTGAGTTGGAGAAAAGCTTCATCCGCCTTGTCGTTCCACTCGAAAAAGGTGGTCTTCTTCATGAGCTAGTACAGGGGAAGAGCCTTCTCTCCCAGCCGACTGATGAAACGGCTGATGACGCCAAGCAGCCGGTGAACTTTTGTACGTCGAGCAGTCGGGTGGGCACTTCCATCCTCTCGATGGCCTTGATCATCACAGGGTTGCACTCTATGCCGCGCTCTGAGACCAGGAAGCCAAGAAGCTGGCCGGCTAGTACTCCGAAGATGCACTTCTCCGGGTTGAGC
The DNA here is from genome assembly GCA_021605145.1 of Aegilops bicornis. Taxonomy (NCBI): domain Eukaryota; kingdom Viridiplantae; phylum Streptophyta; class Magnoliopsida; order Poales; family Poaceae; genus Aegilops; species Aegilops bicornis. Next base: position 388,021,209 of record CM038675.1, on the reverse strand, counting down.
TTGATTTGAAATCGGCGCAAGTTCTCAAAGGTCTCCTGGAGGTCTTCTAGCAGAGTTCCATGCTTCTCCGTCTTCACCAGAACATCATCCACGTAGACATGGGCGTTTCTGCCGAGTTGCTTGAGGAGGCACTTCCGCATGCAAAATTGAAATGTGGCTCCGGCATTCCTCAAGCCGAACGTGATGGTCAAGTAGCAGAAGGCTCCAAATGGGGTGATGAAGGCGGTCTTCAGCCTGTCAGCCGGGTTCAACTCGATCTGGTGATACCCTGAGTATGCATCCAAAAAAATCAACAGCTCGCATCCGGCTGTGGAGTCTATCACTTGGTCAATTCTCGGCAAAGCAAATGGGTCTTTGGGGCAGGCTTTGTTGAGGCTGGTGTAATCAATACACATGCGCCACTGCTTGTTTTTCTTCAGCACAAGGACTGGGTTGGCCAGCCACTCTGGAAAGAACACTTCCATGATGAAGCCGGCTGCCAGCAGCCGGGCTATCTCTTCTCCAACGACTCTTCTCTTCTCTTCTGACAGGCGGCGCAAGGGCTGCCTGACTGGCTTGGCATCGGACCGGACATGTAACTTGTGCTCGGCGAAATCCGTCGGAACACCCGGCATGTCCTTAGGTGACCATGAAAAGATGTATCGATTCTCACGGAGGAAATCGACGAGATCGCCTTCCTATTTGCTGTCAAGGTTTGCACCTATGACAACATACCTCTCCGGGTGCTCTGGGTCCAAGGGTATCTTCTTTGTCTCTTTGGCCGGCTTGAACAAGCCCTCGGCTTCCGACTCCTTAGGGTTGGGTGACATTTCCGGCTGCTTGCCTGCCATCGCCACAACTCGGTCAAGGAGCCGCTTCTCAGCCGCGATCACAAGGGACTCGGCCAGCCGGCTGCTATCTGCTGCACAAGCGGACGACTTCTTGTAGTCCCCTGCTATGGTCAGAATTCCCTTGGAACTCGACATCTTCATCTTGAGGTAAGCATAGTGGGGGACCGCCATGAACTTGGCCAGAGCAGGTCGACCGAGTAGTGCATGGTATGGGCTCTCAAGGTCCACCGCCTCAAACCAGGCTGGCTCTCGGCGGAAATGATCTTTGTCTCCAAAGAGGACGTCTATCTGAATCTTGCCGATTGGTGAGCAGGAAAGGCCAAGAACTATGCCATGAAATACGGTCCGGCTGGGCTGAAGCTGCCTTTGTTTGATTCCTAACTTCTCCATGGTATCCTTATATAGGATGTTGATGCTGCTACCGCCATCTATCAGAACTCGGGAAAAACATGCACCTCGCCTATCTGTGGCAAAGGTGGCATCCAGAACCAGGGCGTAGGAGCCAGGATTGGGTAGTACTTCCAGGTGGTCGGCTCTGCTCCAGTTGATGGGCTTCTCAGACTAATGCATGAACTCGGGGGTCTCGGATGCCACCGCATTCACTTCTTGCTGCCGTTGCCGTCTGCTGTGCTTATCGTTGGCCATGCTGGTGAACACGACATAAGCTCCGTGCTCTTCAGGATACTTGTCTTGTATGGCTCCTACTGGTCGAACCGCCAGCTGTTGGGGGGGAGGAGGAGGCGGCTGCCTAGCAGGCGGAGGAGGCAGAAGGCCGTCTCCCTTGGCGATCCGGGTGAGCCAATGGCACTTCTGACTGGTGTGGTTGGACGGCATCGCGCCGCTGTGAAATTTGCAAGGTGCATCAAGAGTTTGCTCATATGAGAAAGCAGGCAGCCAATTGGGCTTGCCGCCCTTCTGGCGCTTGGATGGGGGCTGCCCTTCCGGCTGTTGGTCTTCGACTGTCGCCACCTGCCGGCTTGTAGAAGCCGGCTGTGTGGCCTTGCGTTTGTTGTCGTTGGGTTGCTGACGCCGACTGGTGTCACCAGCCGGGGTCCGGGGAGCTGGAGGAGCCACTTTGCCAGACGCATCAACTTGGATCTCTGCCTTCATGGAGGAGTCGGGCGTGGCATATTTATCTGCTATGATCAGCAGCTCGTCGAGGGTCGCCGGCTCGTCGTAGAGAAGCCTGTGCTTGAGAAGGGTGCCCTCTCGGCACCCGGCCGTAGAGTACTCGATGGCCTGCACCTCATGCACGCCTTCGCAAGAGTTGCGTAGCTTGGCCCAGCGTGTGAGATAGTCGCGAGTCGACTCGTTGGGGCCTTGGACGCACAAGGAGAGCTGTCGAGGCTTGGGCGGCCGCTTGTATGTGCTGGTGAAGTTGCGGATGAAGGCCTCGGTGAAATCGACCCAGTTGTTGATGCTGCGGGGCTTCAGGCTGTTCAGCCATGTCCGGGCCGTGCCCTGGAGCATGAGCGGAACGTACTTCATGGAAACGCGCTTGTTGCCGTTTGCGATGCTGACGGCTGTGGAGTAGTCGACCAGCCAGTCATCCGGCTTCACGGAGCTGGTGTATTTGGGCGTGTCTCTCGGGAGCGTGAACCCTTTGGGGAAGGGCTCATCTTGAATGCGGGGGCCAAAACAAGGCGGACCCAGCTCATCTTCTTCTTCTAGCGCCAGGGATCGGTTGAGTCGGTCGATACGGTGGCGGGCATCGTTTTCCCTGACTCCTTCTCAGCGGCCGAGGTGGTCGCCGAGTGTCGGGTGTTCAACAGGCGGCAGGGAGACGCGCCTTTCCCGGCGAGGGGGAGGAGGCGGACAGTCATCCCATCGTTCTACTGCTCTTGGGCGGACGTCTTGGTCGCGCTCGATGGTGATGCGAGTCCGGCTACGGCTGGCAGCCGGCTCCTTGTCTCTTCTTCCGCGGACGCCACCAGTCGGCGTCCGGGAGGTCGCGCCTTGATCTCGGCGGGGAGGCGGATCGTCATTCTGCCGGTTGGGAGCCTCAGTACGGCAGCTGGCATCATGCTGCTCAGCAGCCGCGTCGAGAAGTCGCTGGACGCGCTCCACCATCTGGCGATGCTCCTCGCCCTCAAATTTGCCCAGCTCTTCTGCTGCCGCCTGGGCAGCTCGTATGTTTTCCGCAGGCATGGCATAGACGGGGCGATCTGCCCCGAATAGGCTAGCGATGGTCGCGCCGCGTTGCTGGACCTTGCCGATGCGGCTAGGCCCACCAGGAGCCGGCGTGCCACCCACAGCGCGGTCCATCTCATGCTGGTAGGCCTCCGATAGGCGTCTCATGTTGGCCAGCTTCTTGGCGCTCTCGACGAGCTGGACGTGGCGTGCTTCTAGCAACTCGGCGTCGGCGTCTTCTGGGATGGGTGCCATCAAGTCTTGTAGTGCCGCATCGAGCGGGTCATGAGCACCTCCTCTGGAGTGCTCGCTGTGACCGATGACAAGCACTTCCGTGACGGTGCTTCCGCCGCTCTCCGCGCGAGGAGGCGGCTCGTTGTAGACGACCACGTTGGTGGGGAACACGTCAAGCGATGCAGTGTCGGAGTCGACAAGCATCGGGTCGGTGGAGCCTACGGATTCCAAGTCCACAGCAGGCTCGCTGGTGACGTGGAGCTAATTGAGGAGGCTCGCGAGGCGGCTCTCAGGGCCTTCGGTGCCCAAGTCAAACGCGGGCTCGTCGGAGAGGCGAACCTCGCCAACAAGATCGGCGAGGCAGCTCGCCCCGCAGGTGACCTCCGCGCCATGCAGCGCGTCAGCGCAGACTCCGTCTGGTGTGTCGGGCTGGCTGCGCTCACCGGGGAGGAAAAGGGTTCCCGTCTAGAACAGGTCTCCGAACGACGGTGCACCTCACCCCACAGTGGCTGCCAAATGTCGGGGGTTGGGTGCGACATATGCCAATGGATGGCTTATCATGGTGGGAGCGAGTAGAACGTCGCCGGTGCCTGGAAGCGGGATAAGGCGTAGACACGAACGCCGACGCACTTTACCCAGGTTCAGGGCTCTCCTAGGAGATAACACCCCTAGTCCTGCTCTGCAGGGTCGCCGCATGATCACTAAGGCAATAGTGAGTACAATGGTGCTCCTCGAGCTGTATGCTAGAGGTAGGAGAAGGCAAGGCTAGCTCTCTCCTTTTACTATGGGTCGGTCTAGTTCTAACAGGTTGGGAACCCTTTGCATGGGTGCCACAGGGGTTTATAGGCCTACCCCTCTGTGGGTGCACAGTAATCCGGCTGGGTGTGCGGTCCGCTGTCGATCTCTCTGGTGGCCGGCTTCTCCGCTTGCCGGGCCCGCCGCTGGTGGGCCCTGGCTGATGCAGTCTGGAGCCGACATGCCGCCTCCGCCGCTCATGGGTCTTGTCATTCTTGATCCTTTGTAGCCGTGGACGCTAATGACGCGGCTCGGTCGGGGAGCATGGCTGTGCCGCTTTGGCGAAGCGACATCGTAGCCACTCCATGTCTCGTCTGGTTAATGGCGTGTGGGCCCCGAGGAAGGGGCGGGCCGACTGCTGGGGGCCAACCTCCCTCGAGTCCGACTGGTGGGGCTCTAGCCGTCTTCCGGGGTCTCGCTGATCGGTGGGGCCCGTCGTCCTTGGGCCGTACCGACAAGCCGTCGTGGGAGCAGGGCTCCGCCTGCTTGTGGTGACGTCAGGGGTGGAGTGGCTACACTGCCCCACCGGGCGGAGATCTCCGCCTGTGCGGTGCACTTTGGCCACGCCCATCCTTGGACCAGGGGGGATGGGTTACACTGCAGCCACTCCCTGTCTTGTCTTTCTTGATGAGGGCGCAGGCTTCATGGGCGCCACGGGCCGACTACTAGGGGCCGGCTTCTCCGGAAGCCACCCCACTAGGAGTCGACTTGTCTTGATGCCGGCTTCTGGAACTCGGGCAGCCGGCTATTCCTCCAGCTGGCCACCAGAAGGCGGCACCTCGTCTTGACGCCCCGAGGGGCGCAGCCAGCCCCGATGTCTTGAAAGGTTTTGGGTCTCGGGTTAGCCTACCCGTGGCCCATTACTCCGACACGCGCTTTCCTTTCCTGTCGCCTCCCAGAGGGCAGCAGCCGGGTCCACACGCCGAGCCACCTCGGAGCCGCCTGCTGATCTGACCAGCGAGGCAGATGGAGCCCAAGATGTGGGGATGGCACCTCTGAACAGCAAAACAAACAAAGATGAGAAATTCGCTAAGGGAAAGAAAAATGACTAAGACAGCGCAACGAATGCACTTACCCGGACACCATTGGGTGCTCCTTCGGGGCCCTCTGGGTTGGACCCTTGTTGGCGGCTGCCTTCACAGTCTCTTGCCGCTTGGTCGCGGCTGTCTGCTTGGCCTTCTTAGGCGGGCTGTTGCCAAACAACCCCTCAGTGTGACGCTTAGCCGTGCCGGGTGTGTCAGCCAGCGCTCCGCTGGACGGCCGTGCCGTCGAAGAGCCTGCACCCGTCCTCTCGGCGCCTTCAGGGCGGCGTTTCCCGTCATCGCCTTCATCGTCATCCGGCCAGGACCAGACGTCGCCATCTCCTCCTGCGCCGCCTCCTTCGGCTCTGCCTCCTCCGGTGCAGCCTCCCCAGGAGGCGTCGTCCTCGACTCCGTCTTCCAACGTGGCCACCCCCAGCTTGGGGTCGCCTGCGTCGCTCTCCTCGCGGTCCGGCATCCATTGATTGCCTGGAGCCGACGCGTTAGCTACCACCTGGCCAGGAAAGCACTGCCCCACGTCCAGGTGTTCAGGTCGGATAAGAAGCACTGCATGAGCGAAGAAGGGAGACCAGATACTGACCAACGGTGGCGGATTGGTGCGGTTGTACGACTGCTTGCCGAGTCTCCAGTCGGCCTTGCTGAGTTTGCTGTCAGAGAAGAAATTGACGTGGCGGACCACCTCAACCATCGGCAGCTCCTTGGTCGACACCCGACATGAATTCTGGCGGCTGCTCATGTCGCAGATCCGGTGCGGCCGGGCAGGGAGAGGGGAAACCCGACGGTAGACGAAGGCCGCCAGCAGGTCTGCCGGCTTGAGGCCCTCCGCGTTCATCATCTCTTGGAGCCAGACCAGGATGTTCGTGATGGAGGTCGGCACCGGCTTCAGTTGCTGCCCCCAGTTATCACGCGGCTCGGACGGCGGGCCGGCTACGAAGGCCGACAAGTTGATGTAGTCTCGAGTCGGATGGAGGTTGTAGACGTAGAAGTATGACTTATGCCACAACTTTGCCGACTCCAGCAAGGCAATGAACGGGAACCGGGTCCTGAGCTCTTTGCTGCTGCCGCAATGACGGCGGAGATCCATGCTGGGTCGGTTCGCCCTTGGCCCGGGTCCCCAGCTTCAAATAGAAGAACCTGCCCCACAGCTCGAGGTTGGGCAGGATGCCTAGGTAGCCTTCACAGAAGGTTATGAAGGCGGAGAGAAGAACGACGGTGTTGGGGGTGACATGATGCGGCTGGAGGCGGTAGATGCTAAGGAAGCTGTGGAGGAAAACACTTGCGCGTAGGTCAAACCTGCTGAGGAAGTGGCTTCGGAACACTACAAACTCACCGGCCCTCGGTGCCTGTGAGATCTCCCTCGCGTCAGGGATGCGCGTCCCTAGGACTGCTTTGACTGGAATCCTCCGCTTCGCGCGGAGGAACTCGATGTGGCCTTCGTGTACGCTGGATCCGTCCCAGTCGCCTCGCGCCATAGCTCGTGGTAGTCTGGCGGCGGCTCAGCGAGGCTGGGCGGTGACAAGGTCGCGGCGATGCTCCGTCGGCATGCGGCGCAGAAGCGCGGCGGCGGCAAGGAGGCACCAAGGCGAAGAGGCAGAGGAGAAAGAGAGAGTGGGAGGGGTGCGCGTGCGTTTGGCTGCCTCCTCCCCTCTATTTATACGGCGACGGCGGGGTCGAGGCGACTCTTCGGGGGGCGTGGGATTAACTGCTCCCACGTCCCACGCGCCCCGCAATATTCACGCCTTTATGGCGCACAATCCATGTGCCCCGGAAGGGCAACGGATCGCCTCGGCTGCAGCGGATCCGCGCGCGCGCCGTGGCCATGTAATGGCTAGCCCGGGCCTGTGGCGGCGTCCCATCGCGCGCGTGGGCTGGCAGGTCGGCCTGGCCTACTGGCGACGAGTGGCATGCGAGCAACGGGTGGCTGGCGCGCTACCCGGTGGCATACCTCCGACGCCCGCCATGACGATTCAAATTCACCAGTTGGCTGGCTCCTCGGACGTGGCTTCTTCAAGCCAGAGTAAACAGAGACACAGGATCTCCTGGAGGAGGAAACTGCTGAGGTACTCCGGCTTCTAGCCGTGGCACCTCACCAGCTTCGGGGACTACCGTCGGGGGGATGACCCCGGGTAGCCTCATCCGCACCCAATAACATTTCAAGACATCGGGGCTGGCAAAGCCCCTCATGTCGACTAGCCGCGTGGCCAGCTCCCTGGGCCGGCTGGGACCACACGGCCGGCTTTCAGAAGATGGCGCACTCTTAGAAGGCGGCTTTGGGGGTGGGCCGGCTTCCAGTAGCCGGCCCCTCCTTGTCCTCAGAGTCTACACTTGTCGGATTCTGGGTTCCGGCAAACCCTTAAGGTTCGAACACTGGGGTGCGCATGAAGATCTCTCTCTCCCAAGCTCGCTCTCGCAACGATCCCAAGGCCTAGCTTGCCGAACCCAAGGAACAAGAGACATGAGAGTTTATACTGGTTCGGGCCACCGTTGTGGTGTAATACCCTACTCTAGTGTGGTGTGGTGGATTGCCTTGTAGGCTGAGGATGGACAAGTACAAGGGATGAACAGCCTCCTAAGGGGAGGTGTTCTTGAGCTCGGTGAGCTTGTGGGTTGGCCTTGGTGGAATGAGTCCAATCCCTGATCCGATGCCTCCCCGTGGTGGTGGCTAGTCCTATTTATAGTGGCCTTGGTCCTCTTCCCAAATATTAGGCGGGAACGTATGCCACAATGGGCAAGTTTGAAGGGAGACAACTAGTACAAGTTATCCTGACAAAAGGTGGTCTTCGCCTGCCAAAGGCTCTGGTGGTGACGCTGTTGTGGGCTCCACGGTGACCTCCGTCTTGCCGTCCTGCTGGTCTTGGTCTCATTGCACTGATATGGGAACCTTTGCATGATGCCTTGGGACTCCTCGCCTGTGCTTTCCCCTTTAGCACCAAAGAGGCAACCGGTACTCTACACCCGCTGGCGCCCACCTGGCCTTGATTGTCACAGCTCACGTCACGCGCGCCTCGCGAGGTGCCCCCTGCATAGATATCTCCGCTCCTCGAGAGCCAGCCTAGTGAGGCTGCCCCTGAGGAGGTCTTGTGTCGTCCTCCTCGCGAGGCTTGGCCCCTCGCGAGGGTCTTAAGTGGTTGCTAATGAATATGTGCCGTACCAAGACATTGGCTAAGCCACGCCCTGGGCCACAGGCAGGCAAGTCTGGGTGCCCCCGTTCCCAGGACGCCGACAGTAGCCCCCGGGCCCAAGGCACGCTCGGACTAGGCTTCGAGGCGAAGCCAAGGGTCAAGTGCGGAGCACCACGGGCCCCAATAGCCAGCGGCCTTGATTGACGCGTGGCGGTTGACAAGACGTGGGTGTCTCCGCTTCCCCATGCTACCTCGACAACTGCCTGACTTGTCGAGTCCCTGCTACATGCAGAAGAAAAGCCAACATTACCTGCGATCGTGGAGGTCGGCTGTTGGCCTCCTTCTGGCTATAAATGAGGAGGGGGGCGGAGCCCCCGTCACTCCTCTCTTGCTCCATTCCGCCCGTTTCTTCTTCTTCCTCTTTTCTATGACACTCATGGCGTCAGTGAAGAGGTTCTCGGCCGCAGAGAAGGGGAAGGCTCGCCAAGAGGGGCTTGGATCGCCACCGCCTAAGAGGGGTCATGGTCGCCCCCGCAAGCACGCCGCAACCCCCGCTATGGTCCCTCGTGGGCGCGGGCGAACATCTTCGGGGTCCGGTGTCGTCCCTGGCGGCCGCGGCGGCGCCTCTTTGCGTGGCGGAAGCCGCCCGAGATGTTGCAGCCCCGTCAACAAAGGGAGGCGCACCATTGTCGCTCGGCCTCCTGCGCTTCCACTTTCAGCGGAGAGTCTTGCGGAGTTCGTGTAGTGGAGAGAACCCGGCGGCACACAACCCGGCTTCCAGCTTCTTTATTTGGCGAGCTGCCGGCCCCAGGTTCTTGCAGCCTCTGGCAGCAGGCCGACGGCTGCTGGAGCAAGGCTTCATGGGTCGCGGTGGAGGTCTCCGTCACGAACGGCGTAGACCTGGCGCTTGGTGGCGAGCGTTTGCCGTGGCTAACAGCGTTGCCAGCCTTGACGAAGGCGGTGCACCCTCCATTTTAAGTACGACGGTGCAGCGACCCTCTTAGTGAGGGTGTTCGGGGAGTATGGTCGCCGCGCCGGATGCTTCCCATAAGACAATGATGGTGAGGAAGTGCTCGGCCTTGCCGATGGCCGTGACGAGGATGAGGGTGAACTCGCCTTCAGTGACGACCACGGCTTGTCCGGCGACGGCAGCTCCTCCTCCTGCGAAAGCTCTAGCAGCGGCGGCTATGACCAGCCGCCACGTTGTCGGGCTCGCTTCAAGGACGGTGGCGGGTCGTCCTGTTGCCGCGCCCCAGTGAAGCGCGAGGAGGGCTCCGGCTGAATCCGGGGGGACCGATCCTCGTGAGCAGCCGCGTCGTGGGGGCCGCTTTTGCCTGTCCTTTCCCTTCCCCTGTATTACAAGAAACAAGTATAGCGCCCTGCGAGGGCGTGTAATGAACCGCAATGCTTATGCTGCTTTGTGCTATGTTTATTGTTTCCGGGTTGTGTTGTGGAATTTATGCTTTACGCAGGCGTGGGGGGATAACTTAGCTTGATACATTCGAGGTAGCTCCCACCTCGTGAGAGCGCGCGCCTCCTGGCATCTGGTGGGGCTTACCTGCTGCCGACTCGAGAGACATCACGAAGCTGCAAAATTTCGTTAGAAAATCCATATCCCTGCTGCCGACTCGAGAGACATCACGAGGCCTCAGGCATGGGATGATCATGACCTAGCGCACCACGTCACGGTACCCGTGGGGCACGGACTTAAAAAGGTGGGTGCGCCAATCACAAGCTCAAACGGGGGCGCCTCACGGAGAACAGGGGAGTGCGCACGCACGTGCACCTGTCTAGCCCCCTCGCGGGGCACACGAGGGAGAGAATCGGGCAACTGCTGCCCTCCCTGGCGCAAAACAAAGAATCAAGGGGAGAATCAGAAAGAAGAGGGGGTTCAACCAAGTCATCGAGAAATGCCAGAACTTCAAAATCCATTAAAAAAAGGGGGGGCAAGCCAACTACAGAAAGAAAATGAACAGCCGCGTCCGGCACCTAGTCTAGTCTTCTCACCAGCGCGGAGCTAAGTGTTGCCACTAGGACATGGGAGGGAGCACTGGGCCTTGCTTCATGGGTAGAACTTCCGGAGGTGCTGGATGTTCTAGGCATTCTGGATGGGGATCCCGTCCTGCGTCTCCAGGCGCGCGGCACCAGGCCTGGAGACGCGAGCAATCCTAAGCGGGCCCTCCCACATGGGTGAGAGCTTATGCAGCCCTTCCCTGGAGAGCACCCGCCTCAGGACGAGATTGCCCACCTCGAGCGTCCTGGAGCGGATGCTGCGGCAGTGGTACCGTCGCAGCGCCTGCTGGTATCTTGCCGCCTGAAGCGAGGCTTGACAGCGGCGCTCCTCCCCCAGCATGAGGTCCATCCCCGCATGGCTTCCTGACATACCTCGTCAAACGCTAGGACCTGCACGGAGCGAGGCTTTACCTCGTGAGGGAGGACTGCTTCAGCTCCGTAGATGAGGAAGAATGGGATCTCGCCTGTTGGCTTGGTGGTGGTGGTGCGGATGGACCACAGCACGGAGTAGAGCTCGTCGAGCCAGCTCTTACCGCAGGCCTCGAGCTTCTTCTTGAAGGTCCTGGTCTTGAGGCCTCTCAAGACCTCTGCGTTGGCGCGCTCGGCTTGGCCATTGCTCCTCGGGTGTGCCACTGAGGCGTAGCATATCTGCGTTCCAAGGTTAGCACAATATGTCTTGAAGAGATTGCTAGTGAACTGCGAGCCGTTGTCAGTGATGATGCGATTAGGGACCCCAAACCGGTTCACGAGGCCCTTAATGAACTTAACTGTCGACCCGGCTGGGATGGTGCGGACGGCTTCCACCTCTGCTCACTTGGTGAACTTGTCCATGGCGACGTAGAGGTAGCGATAGCCCTCGGGCGCTCAAGGGAACGGACCCAGGATATCCAGCCCCAAAACCGCGAATGGCCACGAGAGTGGGATGGTCTGGAGGCCTTGGGCCGGCCGGTGGATTTGCTTGGCATGGAACTGGCAGGCCTCGCAGGACCTTACCAGCTCGGCTGTGTCGTTGAGTGTCGTGGGCCAGTAGAACCCACTGCGGAACGCCTTGCCAACCAGGGCGTGTGATGATGAGTGATGCCTGCTGTTCCCGCCGTGTATGTCAGCTAGCAGCTCGCTCCCCTGCTCCCTAGAGATGCATTGCAAGGAAACATCATTTGGTCGTTTTCTGTACAGTCCTGGATGCAATATGCCGTAGCTTGCCGGGCCAGGCGCTCTGCGTCCTCTTCTTTCTCCGGCAGCGTTCCTTGCACCAGGTATGCCTTGAACTCCTCGGTCTAGCACCCCTCCTGAGGCTTGAGCGCCAGGAGCAGGCATGCTCTTGAGGTTGGGCCGCAGGCGGGAGCTCCTGAGGCTGGTGGCTGGGGGAGTTCCTCTCGAGGCGTTGTAGGCTCCACAGCCGAGGGGGCCGCCAATGGCTTGAAAAGTCGCTCTTCAAAGACACCAGGCTCTTGGGGCAGGCGCCTTGACGCCCTCTTGAGGGAAACATGCGGTGAAGCACGCCTCCACATGGTGCCCGAGCGCCTCCCACGTGACGTTGGCTATGTCCGAGGCCCTCCAGAAGGGAACCCCCGAGCCCAACCTGAGGAGGGCGTTGGGCACGCCTTCCTATGCGAGGGAGGGAGGCACCCCGACTGCGGGCGCAGATCCTGAGGTGGTACCACTAGAAACGCCACTCTCCTGAGGCCCCGGGTGGAGTAGTTGCTTCTTCTTCTTGGGGATGGCCTCAAGAGGGTACAGGGTGCCTTCGTTGTCGGGGTCTTCGGCCGCTGCAGCTTGGTAAGCGTGCTCGAGGGAGCACACAACATCTCTTTCTTCACAGGGGACCGTGATGATGCCGCTGCTCCCTGGCATCTTGAGGACATTGTAGCCGTGGTGGGTCACTTCCATATACTTGGCCAAGGCTGGATACCCAAGGATGGCGTTGTACGGCAGGCGGATGTGGGCGACGTCGAAGTCGATGAGCTCGGTGCGGTAGTTGTTACGCTGGCCGAAGGTGACAGGGAGGCGGACCTGCCCTATCGGGGTGGTGGAGCCGTCGGTCACTCCTGAGAAAGGCTTAGTAGGCTGTAGCTGATTGTATGGCACTTGGAGGTTGTCCAACGTCTTGACGGACAGGACGTTGAGCCCTGCGCTGCCGTCGATGAGGGTCTTGGTGACTTGAACGTTGCTGATGACGGGTGAGCAGAGCATCGAGAGGGCGCCGGCAGTTGCCGCGCACTTGAGCTGGTCTGACGAGCTGAAGGTGATGGCGCACTTGGACCACCTTAGCGGGCGCGTGGCTTCGAGCTTGGGAAGGGCCGCATTCACCTCACGAGCAAACTGCTTGAAGATGCGCTGAGAGGCTGGGGCTTGAGCACCACCCAAAATGCAGGCGATGGCACGAGGCTCTTGGAAGCCCCCAGCCCCCTCTTCCGGATGATGGTCGTCGTTCCTCCTTGGTGGCGGCGGCAGCGGACGGAGGCCGGCGTTGCCCTGAGGGCGGTCCTCACGAGGCTACTCCCTCCAGGCGCCCTCGCGAGGCTGGTCCTACCAGCGATCCTCATGAGGTCTATCGCGCCACTCCTGGCGGGGGCCGCGGTCGTCCCAGCGCTGCCCACTTCGTCCTCCTCCTCGGACGTAGCCTCAGACGTTGCGCTCGGGGCATCGACCGAAGCACCCATCGCGGATGGCCTTGAGCTCCTGACAGTCGTTGGTGTTGTGGATGTGAACGTTGTGGAAGGCGCAGAACGGGCGGTTGGCGTTGGATGACTCGGGGTAGTCGTGGCCGCACTTCGTCTGTGGCTCCGCCGCTAGCACGGCAGCCCCCTTGCGCTTCACGTCCTTGGCCTTGGCCTACCTGTCTTCCTAGTCAGCAGCTGGGAGCTCGAGGAGGGAAAGGCGCCCTTCCTCAGCTCTTGCGCACTTGGTTGCCATGTTGAACATCTCCAGGGCCGTGCATAGCTCCTCGTGGATGGCGAGCTCCTCCTTCATCTTGACGTCGCGGATGCCATCAAAGAACGCGGAGATGATGGCCTCGCCCATCACCTTGGTCATCTTGAGGCGGACGCTATTGAAGCGCTGGATGTACTTCTGCAAGGTTTCCCCTGGCTGTTGCTTGATGCGCCGCAGGTCGCCCGGGGTCGGTGGGCGGTCGCGAGTGCCCTGAAAGTTGGCGACGAAGCGCTCACGCATCTCGCCCCAGGAGGAGATCGATCCCGCTGTAAGTGCATTTAGTGCCCCTTAGTGATTTTGGTGTATTGAAGAATTATAGGTTAAGAGACTAATGTGTTTATGAGTGTACACAGGTCTATAAGTCTATGAGGAGTTTGATATTTACAGAGAAAGTCGACCCCTAAAAATGAAGTTCTTTGACTGAAGAATTTGATATTCTGAAGACTTTCTGAAGACTTTGAAAGTGAAGAAATTGGTGTGACCTTGAAGACTTGGTATTCATTTAAGGAACATGAAGCGTGAAGACTTTTGTTTTTGTAGTTTCGTTTTCTCCTTCTTGAGTCATAGGAAACACGGTACTGTTAAAGGGGGTCGAGGATATACTGAGGAAAAATTTCCATGTGATGCTCAACTCAAAATCCTACACCTACCAATCCCTTCGAGTGAAGCCTTTGGAAATCTCATACAGTTTAGTCAATTTCTTCAGTGACAGAGACGAAGTTCTTCTGGTCACCGAGGAATTTGTTCTGACTGAGTTAGGAATTCGCCAAAGGCGGATTTCCTACAGTGAGGACCATGATAATACGAGGAATTTGAGAGTCAAATTCTTTGCTGTCTTGGTCACAAGCCACTGTCCCAAAATATCTTATCCACCTAACGGTCATATCATTGAAGGGCATTTATGTCTTATCATGTCGGGCTGCTCCCTAGGCTATAAATAGCCGCCCCTACAACCACTAGCTGGTTGGCTGCTCTAAGAGAACTTGACACTTGTCATTTGAGAGCAACCCATCCTCCGAGGACTTTGAGCGAAAATCATCAAGTGAGGAAAACCCAAAAACCAAACCCCTACAAACCCAAAGTGATTGAGCATCACTGAAGAGATTGATCCTGAGTGGATCCGACGCTTGTTACCTTTGAAGACTGTGCTTCTTCCAGACGGTTAGGCGTCATGGTCTAGAGCATCCAAGAGGAATTGTGGATTGCCGAGTGACCAAGTCTGTGAAGGTTTGGAAGTCGCCTGAAGACTTACCACGAGTGATTGGACGAGGTCCGTGTGACCTTAGTTCAAGGAGAATACGGTGAGGACTTGGTGTCCTGAGCTGCGTGCTCAGCGACTGGGTGTCCGGGACTGTGTGTCCTCGAGTTTAAATACTCGGCCGCTCCAACCAGACGTACAACCGAGACAACAGCTTGAACCGGTCTACCAAATCATTGTCTTCACCAACCTAATCGGTTCTATTTCCTCAACTCTTTCATTTCCTCATTCTTGTGTCGAGTGTTCGTTCATATCTGTGTTTGAAGATCGTGGATCAAGACTTTCTCAATTTCCTCAGTTCAATTTCTTGATCTGTTTGTCTTCATCTTGTGTTATCCTGTGTTTACGCTTTCTGTACTCTTTGATTGTCTTCATTTCATCATGATGACCATGCCGCATTCTCTTATGCTTACTCGAGTACTTATTCCATTGCAAGTAGTTCTTCACTTAGGAATTTCCTCACCGGCAAATTCCTCATTGAAGAATTCATAAAAATCGCCTATTCACCCCCCCTCTAGTCGATATAACACACTTTCAATTGGTATTAGAGCAAGGTACTCCCTTGTTCTCTGTGATTTTGGTTTAACCACCTGGAGTTTTAGTTATGTCGACCGCAGGTATGAAGAAAGTGACATGCCCTATCTTTGACGGTCATGATTATCCCAAGTGGAAGGCCATGATGAGGAAGCGCCTCATGGCAATGGACATCGAGCTGTGGACCGTCACTGAAATTGGTCTTACTGATCTGTGCAAGACGGCGAACGCAGATGATATTCGCAAGTACACTCGACTTGACATCATGGCGAAGGATATCATCTGTTCCTGCCTATCTAGAGATGAATTCAAGCGCATTATGCATCTTTGCAATGCGAAGCTTATCAGGGACCGAATCTCCGACGTCTATGAAGGTCATCGAACCCATCATGATCGTTGGTTTGAGGACTTCAAGGAATCTCTCAAAACGATGACTTCCGAACCAGAATCATCATCTTCTGCATCATGTCTCATGGCAAAGGGTGACAAGGTAACCGAATGTTCCTCATCCGAGTATAGTGACGATGAATCTGATGATGATGGATCTGAGGATGATATTGAACCTAGCTATACCAAGCTTGTTTGTATTGCCACCAAACAACAACATGCCTTGGAAAAGGTTCAAAACATGTTAGGTAAAAGTGATGATATGTTGGATGAAGAAATGGATCGCACTAAAGCCCTGACTGAAAATCTTCAGAGACTTCAGTCTAGGTTTGACAGCCTTCAAAGTCATCATAACACTCTTTTATCTGATCATGAGAAACTTTCTTATGAATTTCTTCAAAGAAAGCAAGATCTTGAGAAGCTAAGAGTGAGTTATGAAGATCTTCAGAAGGAGCGCGATTCATTACTTGCTCAACAAATCAGCGCTTCTAGGAAGAATTTGTTCCTCCATGCTTAAAGTGCATTGAGCGTGAATCGCTAATTCTTCACTGAATGTTCAAATGCTTCAACTGTTACAAATTCTTCACCTGCCTCGCTATCACTAATTCCTCATCCGAGGACATTGCTAGTATCACTGACAATGCAGGGCTGAAGGAATAGTACATGACAGGCATGTACAAAAGCCTCAAAGGGCATCAGACTCTTTGTGATGTGCTTAAAAAGCGAATCCTCAACAGACACCCTAGAAAAGAGGGTATTGCCTTTGAGAGGAAACTCAATGCTGATGGAACATATTGGAAGCCCCGAGGCGGTACCCCAAAACTTCATGGGTTGCTTTGCAAAGGGACCTCGATTGATCCATCTAACTTATCTGGCTTTACATGTGGATCTCCTCATTCTTCTGATGAGTCATTTGACTCCAACTATAAATTGTTCAAAAATCAGAATGGTGAAGTATTTGCTAGATATGTTGGCACTAACTGCAGGAACGGTTCCCCTATGAAGAAAATCTGGGTTCCCAAGAAGTGCCTTGAAAGTCTTCAGGTGAATGTCCTCATGACACCACCTATGAAGAATAGGAACCCCAGATCAAACTCTTAATATGGACCAAATTCTTCATATGGATCCAAGTCCTCATACGGACCAAATTCCTCAAAAGGATCAAAGTCCTCATATGATCATCATCGTGCTAACAACTACATTTGCTGAGGGTAGAGCTAAGGGCTATGAATATGTGCATTATTCTTCAAACCAATATGTTCATAAGTCCTCGAAGAATTTCTGTGCTTATTCATATGCTTACCCTAACCCCTCTTATGTGAAACGAAATGGATTGGCCAATATGCCACTGTAGCGACCCGACCTCAGATGGTCAAGTCTACGTATACATGTCATCCTCGGATCGGTAATCTTGACACACGATTACTCGTAGGGATTTATAACAGAGTAGCAATCACACACTTATTACATCGAATGTCTCAAAAGAGAACTTATTACAATAATATGGCTGAAGGCCATCTAATGTGATAACAGCGGAAGGCTTGGAAGATAAAGTGAGTCCATCAACTCCAACGGCATAAGCGAGCTGCTGCAACGACCTACAATCCTTACTCCTCGTCTGAAAATTCTGCAACATTATACGTTGCAGCCGAGAACGGGTCGACACATGGAATATGCTGGCAATGTAACACATAGAGTAATGAAAGAATAAGCTATACTACATGCATATATGGCTGGTGGAAAGCTTTATGGTTCTGATTTTGCGAAAAGCCAATTTTTCCCTACCTCAAAGGAATAAATTTTAATTTAACTATCATGGTGGTTGAAACATCATTGAGAAGGTATAACCCCAACTCAATGATCCCAATTAAAGTGATTAACAACCCAGCAAAATTAGTTAAGAGTGATGAGATACATGTGAATACTCAAGTACTAGATACTCGTAATTGTCCATAACGGGGACACGGCTAACCATGATTAGTTTGTAGACTCTGCAGAGGTTTGCACTTTTCCCCACAAGACTCGATCGCCTCCATTGGTTTCTCGCACTGCATGGTGTTTGAGAGACGGATGACCGAGACACGATCTTTCGAAACATTAACTCTCTACTCGGATAGATCATACCAAACCTATAAAACCCACTACGGTGATCTACCTCTTGAGAGCTTCACGTAACTTACTCAACTATGCTAGAGCCCATAATAGCTTGTGGCTGCACACGGAAGTTTCTAGCATGAATAATCTCAGTTCCCTTTGAGCCTGGGTGGCGGTCCATAGGAAGATCACACGGGTACCTCGGGATTTCCAAAAATAAAACAGACAACGCCGGATTCCCCAGGTGCCTCAATCCACCTAGATGTGTATTTAAGTTGCCACCTTAAAGTAAACCATTAATTAACAATCTCACATCTGTCGTGAATATCTCTCAAACCCAAACCACGTCTACGAGCATAGCATGACAATATAAGCATAACGTAGAAGTAACTCCCAAGGGTTTGATAGTAACAGGGCAATAGGTTCCTACCTCATCATCTACTTCCCAGCCCACAATCTAATGACATCCTAATCATGCAATGTTTGAGGGTTGAGCTAATGCATAAAAACTGGGTATGAAAAGGTATGATCAAGTGTTACTTGCCTCTTTGACGATCCGTGAATCCTAGAGACTCAGAGTAACACGCCGCACTCCGGAAATTCTATCGCAAGCAAACAATACATACATAAGTAAACAAGCAAATATGCACAAACGAAACTTCAACTGAAAAAGGTTGACCGGAGAGTTCAACTTAAGAACTCCGGTTTGCAAAAAGAATCAAACCAAACGGAACAACAAAACTCAAACGGCGAAAGAAATAGGGTCCGTTTACTAATCTGAACTAGGGTCAAATTTTATAGAGATAAAAACTGGTTTAAGTTGGTTATTCGGAAAGAGGGTTTCGAGATGAAACTCCAGGCGCTTGAATCGCCTGATTCCGATAAACGAGCGAAAAGATAAACAGGTTTGAAAATTGGATCAGAAATCGCGATCAGAATAACCGCGGAATAAATCTGATAAAAGAAAAGCGACGAACCGCTAAACGAACGAACGTTCGTTAACAGAAACTAAACGGTGAACGCGCTCGTTAGAACGAAGGGACGAACGGACGTTCGCTAAATAAATAAACCGACGTAATAAACCGATCTATATAAAAAACGATCTAGGGTTTTATATAAAAAAACCGAAGGGTTTTCTTTAAAAAAAACCGGCGGCGGGGTCGGGTACCTCCGGCGAGGCGCGTCCGTGGGCGGGCTTCCAGCGGAGTTCCGGGTGGGGCGGCGAGGGCAGGGCGGCGGCTCGGCGAGAGGGCGGCGACGGCGCTGGATCGGGCTCCGAGGCGGCTCGGGGCTCCGGCTCCGGCGGTTCGGCCAAGGCGGCTTGGGTGGTGGCGGGGTGGTGGTGTGGTGGTGGTGGCGGCGGCGGTATTTATAGGAGGGCGGGGCGGCGGCTTGGGAAGGGGGCGGGCTCGGCTTGGGAAGAGGCGCCGGGGTGGAGTCCGGCTCGGACTCGCCCTCGGCGTCCGCACAAGACGGCGGCGGCTGGGGAGCCGGGCGGCTGAGCGGGCCGGCTTCTGGGCCTTCGGCCTAGTCGCTGGGTCCAACTTTTTTAACATTCATGAAAAGAAAAATTCCTAGAAAAATAAATAAAAATCTAAAAATTCCAAAACAAGTTTTCTCCGTCTAAATAAAATATTTAGAACTAGAGGAACTTTTCTTGGCCCCTAAAATGCAAATTTTTAAAGCGTGCAAATTTTTCTAGGGCAAATAAAATTCCAAATAAAATCAAATAAAATCCCAAAAATGATTTTTAACATTTTTCCTCCGTTATTTCAATTATTTTGGAGAAGTCATATTATCTCCCCTCATTTATTTACTTAAAATGAAATAGTTTTCCGGAGAGAAAATAATTTAAATCCAATATCCTCGTCTTTCATTATTTGATAAAATCCAAATATGAAAATCGGAAAAAAATCCCCAACTCTCTCCGAGGGTCCTTGAGTTGCTTAGGATTTTTCGAGGATGGCAAACGAATATGCAATAAAATATGATATGCAGGGGATGACCTATGTATAACATGCCAAATTGAAAATTTGGGATGTTACAAACCTACCCCCCTTAAGATGAATCTCGCCCTCGAGATTCGGGTTGGCTAGAAAATAGGTGCGGATGGTCCTTGCGAATATCCTCTTCTCGCTCCCAGGTGGCTTCCTCCTCGGTGTGGTGGCTCCACTGAACTTTGCAAAACTTGATCACCTTGTCATGGTGACTCGGCTATCAAACTCCAAAATCTTTACTGGCTTCTCCTCATAAGTCAAGTTATTATCCAATTGTATCGCCTCCAGGGGCACTGTATCTTTTAACGGTATGTCGGCCATCTCGGCGTGGCACTTCTTCAGTTGTGATACGTGAAACACATCGTGAACTCCTGACAATCCTTCGGGTAATTCCAGTTTGTAGGAAACTTCTCACATTCGTTCTAAAACACGATACGGTCCTACAATTCTTGGGGCTAACTTTCCCTTTACTCCAAAACGTTTCACTCCCCTCAGGGGTGATACTCGCAGATAGGCTCTGTCTCCAATTTCATAGGTTACTTCCTTGCGTTTTGAATCTGCGTAACTCTTACATCTAGACCGAGCAATCTTTAGCTTTGTCTCTGATCGGTTTAACCTTCTCCTCTCGAAGTCTTTGATCAAATCTGGTCCAAACAACTGACGGTCTCCAACCTCATCCCACATCAAGGGTGTTCTACATCTGCGTCCATCTGAGCTTGAATGGTGCCATCTTCAAACTGGCTCGGTAGCTGTTGTTGTATGAGAATTCTGCAGACGGCAAATTGTCATCCCAACTAGATCCATAATCTAAGCATACAGGGCTCTCAACATGTCCTCCAAAATCTGATTGACTCTCTCTGTCTATCCGTCCGTCTGTGGGTGGAACGCGGTACTAAACTCCAATCTGGTACCCAAAGTGTGGTGTAGTTGATGCCAAAACTTTGAAGTAAACTGTGTTCCTCTATCTGATACGATACTCCTCGGAACTCCGTGCAAACATACTATCCTGGTCATATATATCTTGGCCAACTTGGCACTTGTATAAGTTGTTTTCACTGGGATAAAGTGAGCTACTTTGGTCAACCGATACACTACTACCCATATTGAATCATATCCTGCTTTGGTTCTGGATAATCCGGTGATAAAATCCATGCCAAGTTTGTCCCACTTCCATTCGGGTATTGGCATAGGCTGCAACATGATCCTGGCGGCTTTTGATGCTCTGCCTTCACTCTACGGCATACATCACAAACGGCTACATACTCGGCAATATCCTTCTTCATACCAGTCCTCCGTAAGCGTTCCTTCAAGTCCAAGTACATCTTGGTGTTTCGAGGTGAATCGAGTATGGTGAGTCATGGGCCTCTTGAAGTATTAACTTCACGATCTCCGAATTGTTGGGCACATAAATCCGATCCTCAAACCACAAGGTATCGTGCTCATCCTCGCGAAAACCTTTGGCTTTTCCTTTGCCCATCTTTTCCTTTATCTCCGCAATCTCTTTATCCTCCTTTTGAGCGTCTCAAATCTTGTCTAACAAGGTCGACTGAATCTCCATTGTTGCAAGAAAACCTCTTGGAACAATCTCCAACTGAAGTTCCATAACATCCTCTGCTAACTCCTTTGGCAGTCCTCTACCTTTAAGGATATTGGCATAACTTTTCCGACTCAAAGCGTCTGCTATGACGTTGGCTTTTCCTGGATGATAGTGTAGCTTCATGTCGTAATCTTTTATAAGTTCCAGCCAACTCCTCATGCGAGGTTTAATTCATACGTGTGAAAATGTACTTTAAACTCTTATGATCCGTGTACACATCACAACGGTTTCCCATGAGATAATGTCTCCAGGTCTTCAACGCATGTACTACATTTGCTAACTCCGAATCATGCGTGGCATAGTTCAACTCATGAGGCTTGGTTGTCGTGAGGCATCTGAAACAACTTTTTCCGTCCTGCATAAGAACACATCCAAGTCCCAAGCGAGAGGCATCACAATACACTTGAAACTCCTTATGTACATCTGGCAATGTCAAGCCTTTGGGGCTGTAGTCAACCGTTTCTTCAACTCTTGGAAGCTGGTCTCACAATCCTCATCCATTTGAACTTGGTATCCTTCTTTAGCAATTCATCATTGGTTTAGCAATCTTGGAAAAATTCTAAATGAATCTCCGATAATACCACGCCGGTCAAGGAAGCTGCGAATCTCGCTAAGCTGAAGTGGGTGCCAACCACTCGGTGGATTGGCCAATCAATTTGGGATCTACTGCTATACCCTCTCCGATATAACATGCCCAAGAAATCCAACTTCCTTTAACCAAAACTTGCACTTGCTGAATTTGGCATATAAGCGGTGTTCCCCGAGTTTCTCAAGAACCAAGCGTAGGTGTTCTGCGTGCTCCTCTTCGTTCTTCGAGTAAACCATAATATCATCGATAAACACCACAATAAACTTGTCCAAATACTCCATGAACACTTTGTTCATCATACTCATGAAATAGGCGAGGCGTTAGTGGGTCAAACGACATGACCGTATACTCATATAATCCATATCGTGTGGTGAATGCTGTCTTTGGTATATCCTTCTCTCGGATCTTCAACTGATGGTATCCTGATCGTAGATCAATTTTAGAAAACACCTTAGCTCCTTGCAACTGATCAAACAGATCATTGATCATCGGTAAGGGATACTTGTTCTTTATCGTTACTTCATTCAGAGCTCGGTAATCAACAACCATCCTTAGGGATTTATCCTTCTTCTCCACCAAAATCTTTGGTGCTCCCCAAGGTGATGAACTCCTCTGAATGTAACCTTTCTCCAATAGCTCCTTGATCTGCTTCTTAATTTCCTCCAGATCATTTGCGGGCATCCGATAAGGTCTCTTTGAGATTGGCCCTGTACCTGGTATTAGTTCTATCAGAAACTCGATGTCTCGATCCGGTGGCATGCCTGGTAACTCTTCTGAAAAAACATCTGGATAATCCTTCACTACCGGTACTTCCTCTTGTACAACTCACGTGAGGGTATTCACTTGGCTCCTCCTAGGCATATGCCTAGATACATACTTAATCCTTTTTCCCTCTGGGGTGGTAAGATAGATTGACTTGCTAGCACGATCGATACTTCCTCCAAACTTCGACATCCAATCCATACCTAATATCACATCCAATCCTTGCGACTCCAAGATAATTAGGTCAGACGGAAAAACATGTGTGCCAATGATTAGGGGTATCTGGGTGCACCATCTGCTAGCCATATACTCTGCTCCAGGCGAGCTCACTAAAAGAGGGGTTCTAAGGGTATGGGTTGGTAACTTAAACTTATCCACAAATCCCCTTGATATAAATGAATGCGATGCACCGGTATCGAAAAGAACAATAGCGGTAAATGACTGAACCAAAAACTTACCTATTACAAGATCCGCTGCTCTTCAACTTCCTCCATGTTAACGTGGTTCACTTGTCCTTTGTTGAATGGATTGGGCTTCTTCCGGTGCTCCCATTTCCGTTTCCATTCTTTCCTTCAGGCAATCGTTGGCATAGTGCCTGTCTTCCCGCACTTAAAGCAAATAACTTGGCTCAAGTCTCTCTTAAGCGGGTGTAGCTGGGTTAGAGCGATTACGATTATTGTTGGCTACATTTCCATTCCCATTCTTCGCACCATTATGCGATCCTCCTCGATATGGTTATGTCCTCCATGGTTATGAACTAGTCCTCCCGAGTTCGGGGTTAAGCGAGGTTTCTGGTGAGCTCTGAGTTATACTTCCCTTGTCCATACTTCCTCTTATGACTCTCAATTTCTTGCTGCTTTCCCTCAATCATTAGGGCCTTATCTACCAACTCACGGTAGTTGTTGAAAGATGCCACCATCAACAGCATACTCATCTCATCATACAGCCCATACATAAACTTCTCTTGCTACGCGGCATCTGTGGCCACATCATCAGGGTCATAGCTTGATAACTTGCTAAACTCATCCACGTTCTGGGCCACAGTAAGGTTCACCTGGCGTAAGTTGTGGAACTCACGCTTCTTTATCTGCATGGCTCCAGTTGAAACATGGGCCGTGCGAAAAGCTTGTTGGAACTGGTCCCAAGTGACATTGGCTATAGGAAAAGTAGCCGTGTAACTCTCCCACCATGCGGCTGTTGGTCCATCCAATTGATGTGCGTAAAGCGCACTCTTTCAACATCCATGCATCCTGCGGTGGTTAACTCCTTCCAATACGGTGTAACCGGTCATCTGCAACTATTGGCTCGGTGCTCTTGGAAAACACCGGCGGTTGTAACCTCGTAAACGGGCTAAATTGTCCCTTTGGCGGCGGGTTGTTGTTGTTGTTGTTGTTGTTGTTGTTGGCATTGCCACGGTTACGAACTAGCAATTGCATCAAGGCATTCTTTGTTGGATCAACCGAGTGAGCTCGGTGGAAAAAGCAAAACCGGGTCACGTCTCGGAGGCATCCGAGGGTTTAGAGGGAGAGATTAGAAACAGAAAGAGGTCTAGTGAGAAAACACTACCCATATGCACATGAGGCAACACACACATTCATTCAGTCAAGCAAGCAAGGGCATACAAAACGATCTAGGACTATCGTATACGTGCTCAACTACTACTAGTTACATGGGGGAAAATACTAATATATTTGGTGGTCGTCTAGAAATTTTGATCGATGGAAGACTCCATGATGTCTGCTCCAACTTCGTTTTCATAGTCATCATATCTTGGATCTGAGTCGGTGTCGTCGATGATGATGTAGTTGTCTGGACAAGCGGGGTCTTCTTCCTCTTCTTGCTCCTCTTCCTTGGGTGCTGGTCCTCCCATGAAAACTCCAATCTTCTTGACTAGGTCGTTGTTCTTCTCCAGTAGTATCTTGATTTCTTCCTCATATCCATCGCGAGTAGACTTGAATTCTTACTCCAATTCGATGATCTTAGTTTTCGCCTTCTTCAAATCCAGCATGTCAGCGCACATCTGGTTCTCATGACGTCGAATGTGCTGGTTTAGCTCCTGGATGTAAGATGCAATGGATCTATCCTTCTTGGTGCTAATTACTTCCCATTGCTCGTCTCGGCGCCCACATATTTGGTATATGGTGTCTTTAAGCTCCTTGTTGTAGACTTCTCCAATGCGTCCCATGGTAATGTGAGCTGCCATACTCTTTCCCAAACTCCAGGTTGGTGCATTGAAAACACATACTATGGGCTCCAGGCTTGGTGCAAACGTTCTTCCGGAACTAAGGCTTGAATCTTCCAGCATTCTTCTTGAGTAAGGTGGCGTTGTACGTCTCGGTGAAGCTTGGTATTCCAATATTCAGGTACCTAGTGACTTCCTTCAAGTGGCGTCCGAAAGGTGTGTCTTCATCCGGTTGGGCAAACTTGTACTTCATCTCCGTCATCCTAAAGAGTGGAAAAAAGGAGAGAGGTCAGAAATGAGTAGAGAGGAGTGTCCTATGGTTTTTATCTTAGTGGTCGTGTCCTACACTCAGCGTGTGCTCTGATACCATCTTGTAGCGACCCGACCTCAGATGGTCAAGTCTCTGTGCTTCTGTGTCATCCCCGGATCGGTAATGCTGACACACACAGTACTCGAAGGATTTATAACAGAGTAGCAATCACACACTTATTACATCGAATGTCTCAAAAGAGAACTTATTACAATAATATGGCTGAAGGCCATCTAATGTGATAACAGCGGAAGGCTTGGAAGATAAAGTGAGTCCATCAACTCCAACGGCATAAGCGAAGCTGCACGGCAGCGACCTACAATCCTTACTCCTCGTAAGAAAAGTCTGCAACATTATACGTTGCAGCCCGAGAACGGGTCAAGACATGGAATATGCTGGCAATGTAACACATAGAGTAATGAAAGAATAAGCTATACTACATGCATATATGGCTGGTGGAAAGCTCTATGGTTACTGATTTTGAAAAGCCAATTTTTCCCTACCTCAAAGGAATAAATTTTAATTTAACTATCATGGTGCTTGAAACATCATTGAGAAGGTATAACCCCAACTCAATGATCCCAATTAAAGTGATTAACAACCCAGCAAAATTAGTTAAGAGTGATGAGATACATGTGAATACTCAAGTACTAGATACTCAGAATTGTCCATAACCGGGGACACGGCTAACCAAGATTAGTTTGTACACTCTGCAGAGGTTTGCACTTTTCCCCACAAGACTCGATCGCCTCCGTTGGTTTCTCGCCTTTGCATGGTGTTTGAGAGACGGATGACCGAGACACGATCTTTCGAAACATTAACTCTCTACTCAGGATAGATCATACCAAACCTATAAAACCCACTACACTGTTGATCTACATCTTGAGAGCTTCACGTAACTTACTCAACTATGCTAGAGCCCATAATAGCTTGTGGCTGCACACGGAAGTTTCTAGCATGAATAATCTCAGTTCCTTTGAGCACTGGTGGCGGTCCATAGGAAGATCACACGGGTACCAGGGATTTCAAAAATAAAACAGACAACACTGGGTTCCCCAGGTGCCTCAATCCACCCAGATGTGTATTTAAGTTGCCACCTTAAAGTAAACCATTAATTAACAATGTCACATCTGTCGTCAATATCTCTCAAACCCAAACCACGTCTACGAGCATAGCATGACAATATAAGCATAACGTAGAAGTAACTCCCAAGGGTTTGATAGTAACAGGGCAATAGGTTCCTACCTCATCATCTACTTCCCAGCCCACAATTTAATGACATCCTAATCATGCAATGTTTGAGGGTTGAGCTAATGCATAAAAACTGGGTATGAAAAGGTATGATCAAGTGTTACTTGCCTTCTTTGACGATCCGTGAATCCTAGAGACTCGTAGTAACACGCTTCGCACTCCGGAAATTCTATTGCAAGCAAACAATACATACATAAGTAAACAAGCAAAGATGCACAAACAAAACTTCAACTGAAAGAGGTTGACCGGAGAGTTCAACTTAAGAACTCCGGTTTGCAAAAAGAATCAAACCAAACAGAACAACAAAACTCAAACGGCGAAACAAATAGGGTCTACTAATCTGAACTAGGATCAAATTTTACAGAGATAAAAACTGGTTTAAGTTGGTTATTCGAAAAGAGGGTTTCGAGATGAAACTCCAGGCGCTTGAATCGCCTGATTCCGATAAACGAGCGAAAAGATAAACAGGTTTGAAAATTGGATCGTAAATCGCGATCGTAATAACCGCGGAATAAATCGATAAAAGAAAAGCGACGAATCGCTAAGCGAGCGAACGTTCGTTAACAGAAATTAAACGGTGCACGCGCTCGTTAGAACGAACGGACGAACGGACGTTCGCTAAATAAATAAACCGACGAAATAAATCGATCTATATAAAAAACGATCTAGGGTTTTATATTAAAAAAACGAAGGGTTTTCTTTAAAAAAAACCGGCGGCGGGGTCGGGTATCTCCGACGAGGCGCGTCCGACGGGGCGGCGGCTCCGGCGAGTTCCGGGGTGGGGCGGCGAGGGCAGGGCGGCGGCGGCTCGGCGAGAGGGCGGCGGCGGCTCGGCGAGAGGGCGGCGACGCTGATCGGGCTCCGGCTCGGGGCTCCGGCTCCGCGAGTTCGCGGGCGGCTCGGGTGGTGGCCGGGTGGTGGTGTGGCGGTATTTATAGGAGGGCGGGCGGCTTGGGAAGGGGTGGGCGGCTCCGGCTTGGGAAGGGCGCCCGGGGTGGAGTCCGGCTCGGACTCGCCCTCGGCGTCTGCAAGACGGCAGCGTGGGGGAAGGCGGCGGCTGAGCGGCCTAGCTGGCCTTCGGCCTAGTCGGTCAAGGGTCCATTTTTAAAACATTCCGCCGAAAGAAAAATTCCTAGAAAAATAAATAAAAATCTAAAAATTCCAAAACAAGTTTTCTCCGTCTAAATAAAATATTTAGAACTAGAGGAACTTTTCTTGGCCCCTAAAATGCAACTTTTTAAAGCGTGCAAATTTTTCTAGGGCAAATAAAATTCCAAATAAAATCAAATAAAATCCCAAAAATGATTTTTAACATTTTTCCTCCGTTATTTCAATTATTTTGGAGAAGTCATATTATCTCCCTCATTTATTTATTTAAAATGAAATAGTTTTCGGAGAAAATAATTTAAATCCAATATCCTCGTCTTTCATTATTTGATAAAATCCAAATATGAAAATCGAAAAAAAATCCCCAACTCTCTCCGAGGGTCCTTGAGTTGCTTAGGATTTTTCGAGGATGGCAAACGAATATGCAATAAAATATGATATGCAGGGATGACCTATGTATAACATGCCAAATTGAAAATTTGGGATGTTACAGCCGCCATTCTCATATGGAGCTCGCAGAGTGATGAACTCTTTGCCACCCCTTCAGATGTGGGTGGTGAAGAAAAAGAACTAATCTCTTCTGCGAGTCGGGCCTCGGGCGTGCTTTAACGTCTGAAGAATTTCTTGGGGCACGACAAAAATGCACGAAAGGACGCAGGCTAATCATGAAGAAATGAACTTCCATTTCACACGTCCTCATCTTGCTATATCTCGTTTCTCTTGCTCGATGAAATTCATCGATGAAATTGATATCATATTCTTCACTGATGAAGTATATGAGATCGTAAGTTGCACTAATTCATCTGCAGGATGATCAACCCAAAGCCAATGAGTGGGTCCTCGATAGTGGATGTACAAATCACATGACTGGTGACAAGAATCTATTGACGGATGCTCCCTTATCACAGTCACATCTGAAGCATATCATCTTTTCTGACAAAGGCAAAAGTCAGGTATTGGGTCTTGGTAAGGTTGCGATCTCTAAGGACATACACATGGACAAAGTCATGCTTGTTGAGTCCTTAGGATACAACCTCATGTCAGTCTCAATGCTTTGTGATCTTGATATGGCTGTTGTCTTTGGCAAGTATCGTTGTGTTGTGATCATGGAAGTCGACAATTCCAAAGTCTTGAAGGCTTTAGGAGAGGAGACTTGTATATTGTTGATTTCTCTGAGGACCACAACCAGTCGTGTGTCTACTTGCAAAAGCTTGAGAAGGCTGGCTATGGCATCGACGACTTGGTCACGAAGGCATGAGGAATTTACTGCGCTTGCGAAGAAGAAGCATGTCATTGGCCTTGAATGTCAAATTCCTCAAGGATCACTTGTGTGGAGCCTGTGAAGCTGGAAAAATGACCAAGGCCAAGCATCCAATGAAGACTATCATGACCACTACTCGTCCATTCGAATTGCTTCACATGGACCTCTTTGGTCCTAATCATTACTCAGCAGTCACTAATGATGCATCTCTATATGGCTTTATTATTGTTGATGATTACTCTCGTTACACATGGGTACACATTGTTACTTATAAACATGAAGTGCAGGAAGTCTTCAAGCGATTTTCCTCGAGGGCTTCAACCAACTTTGGTGTGAAGATCAGGCATATCAGAAGTGACAATGGAACTGAGTTCAAGAATTCCGGTCTTGATGACTATCTTGATGAACTTGGTATTACTCATGAGTTATCTGCTCCCTATACTCCTCAGCAAAATGGCGTCATGGAGCGCAAGAACAGAACTCTTGTTGAGATGGCTCGCACTATGCTTGATGAATACAAAACGCCTCGTCGTGTTTTTTGGATTGATGCAATTGATACCGCGTGCCACGTCATCAACAGTATATCTTCACAAATTTTCAAGAAGACTGCCTATGAACTCCTCGCGACAAGAAACCCAATGTGAGTTATTTCAAAGTCTTGATTGCTAAATGCTGGATTAGAGATCCTCATCACAATGCTAAATTCGCACCGAAAGCACATGAAGGTTTTATGCTTGGTTATGGAAAGGACTACGCACACCTCTGTAGTCTTCAACATCGCTCTTCACAAGATTGTTGATCATGTAGATGTGCGATTCGATGAAACTAATGGCTCGCAAAGAGAGCACCTACCTTCATGTTAGATGAACCCGGCACCGAGGAATCTATCAAGTTCAAGGCAGCGAGGATGTCATTCCCTCTTGAAGAATCTGTGAAGAATTCATTCCTGTCTTGAAGAGCGTCGAGTTGATGCACTGAAGATAATGTCAAGAAAATGGTCTTTGAAGAAAATGCTGATCAAATTCCTCGATGACAACCAGCTCATCCTCGCGTTGCAAAAGAAGTGCAAGTTGACAAGATCATTGATGACATTGACGCAGCAGGTCCTCTCACTCGCTCAAAAGCTTCACATTTATCTAAATTTTGTGGGCACTATGCTTTTGTCTCTATCATAGAGCCCACTAAGGTAGATGAAGCATTTCTGGAGCCTGAGTGGATTCAGGCAATGCAAGAAGAATTACATCAGTTCGAGCTCAATAATGTCTGGGAACTGGTCAAACGTCCAGATCTTCGCAAGTATAATATCATTGGCACAAAGTGGATCTACTGCAACAAGCAAGATGAAAATGGCCTTGTGGTAAGGAATAAGGCACGACTTGTAGCTCAAGGCTACACACAGGTTTAAGGAATTGATTTTGATGAAACTTTTGCACCTGTTGCTAGACTTGAGGCTATTCGCATATTACTTTCTTATGCTAACCATCATAATATCACTTTATATCAAATGGATGTGAAAAGTGGATTCCTCAATGGTAAGCTTGAGGAAGAAGTATATGTTGCTCAACCCCTGTGTTTTGAAGATCCAAAGAATCCCGACAAAGTCTTTAGACTCAACAAGGCCCTCTATGGCCTCAAACAGGCCCCACGGGCATGGTATGATACATTGAAGGAATTCTTCGTGAAGAATGGCTTCACACCCGGTTCACTCGACCCTACTCTCTTTACTAAATCATATGATGGTGAACTGTTTGTGTGCCAAATATATGTTGATGATATTATCTTTGGCTGTATTGACCAACGTTATAGTGATGAATTTGTCTATCTTATGAGTGAAGAATATCAAATGTCTATGATGGGAGAATTGAAATTCTTCTTAGGTCTTCAAATTCATCAACAACACAATGGCATATTCATATCTCAGGAGAAATTCGGCATGCAAGATTGCAAAGGCATCAAAATTCCTATGCCCACAAATGGCCATCTATGCACTGATGAAAATGGTATTGACTTTGATCACAAGGTATACCGCTCCATGATTGGTTCTCTATTGTACTTATGTGCATCTAGGCCAGATATAATGCTTAGTGTTTGCATGTGTGCCCGATTTCAAGATACACCGAAGGAATCATACCATAATGATGTGAAGAATATTCTTCTATATATAGCTCACACACCAACACTAGGATTATGGTACCCCAAGGGCTCTACTTTTGATCTCATTGGATATTACGACTCGACTATCTTTGGTGATCGTGTGGACCGCAAGTCAACATCTGGTACTTGTCATTTCCTCGGACGATCTTTGGTCTGTTGGTCCTCGAAGAAAGCGAACTGCGTATCAACATCTCATGCGGAAGCCGAGTACATTGCTGCTGGCTCTTGTTATGCTCAATTACTATGGATGAAGCAAACTCTCAAGGACTACGGCATCAACGTGAAGAATGTGCCTCTCTACTGTGACAATGAGAGTGCCATCAAGATTGCTCACAACCCAGTTCAGCACTCGAAGACAAAGCACATTCAGATTCGTCATCATTTTCTTCGTGATCATGTGTTGAAGGCGACATCTCCATCGAGCACGTGAAGACTGAAGAACAGCTAGCTGATATCTTCACTAAGCCCTTGGATGAGAAGAGATTTAGCAAGTTGCGGTGTGAGCTAAATATCTTAGAATCTTGAATGTTCTTTGAAAAGGACACACATCCACGATACTTATGCAAAATTGATGACTTAGATGTGCAACACATGAAGAAACGTTTTTCTTCAATCAATGAAGAATAACACTCTAAGTGTGAAGAAATTAATGAAGAATTTGATTCTCGAGAACCCTCGACAATTGTACGCGGTGTCTGAAATCATCATTCTTATCTGTGGGTCACGCCACCACCAAAATTGAAAATCTTCAATTTGAGATTTTCCACAGATATTGAAATACTTCAGTTTTTCAAATTCTTCAACTTTGCAAACTCTTCACTGTGTCCGTTGTCTTTCTTCAGTGACTACATATATATATATATATATATATATATATATATATGTATGGGTTTATGTCCTCTACAGCATTCACTTATGGCTATTTCTTCAAGTTGCTTTTTCTACTAAGTGAATGTGATCGGACCCTTCCCCCTCTATGCTATACTCAACCCAATCTATTCACAAATTCTTCATGTGCGTTCTATTTGAAACTCGTTCAAAATCTTCACTGTGTCCTTGTCAGCTGAAGAAATTGCGAACGGAACTTTTAACTTATCTTATCCAAATTTTCGGCTTTGCCGCTCAAACCGTTCTGCATCCCACGATAAACTTATCTATTCACCCACGATCTAACACGATCTCCACTTTTCAGTACGTGGGTGACACATGTCAAGCGAATGAGAAGGGTCGAGCACGTTCGTCCCAAATCTTGAGCGAACAGTTTTTCACCGTAATATATATACCCCCTCTCCCCTTCCTCACTTCCTTTACTCCACTCGACCGCTCTCTCTCTCGCTCGAGCTTCTCAAACCCTAGCGCCGTCGCTACTCCATCGTCGCCGGTGAGGAAGAGCTTCACTGCCTCGACCTCGTCGCCGTCGTACTCGCGCCGACCGCGGAAATCTTCACTCCGTCGCCGCCGTAGCTGTCTTCCTCCGCCGAGTTAGGGAGTGGGAGATCTGAACTGACGAACTTCTAATCTACACTTCTCGGTTAAATCGTGTTCTTCGATTCGGTAATTAATAAGATACTTTTATTACTCGCTTTGATTCTCAAACCTTCCTGAAAATCTTCAAAGGTGTTTATTCTTCAAATCTTCACATATATAAACACCTCAAACGAAATATGCTCTTGATTCGTTTCTCTAAGCAATGATTTTTCTTCAAGATTCCTCAATTGTGTGGATCCTCGATCTATACAACTCTGGAACCTAAGACAAAGATCGCTTAGTGAAATTCTTCAAGGCTTATCTGGTCAAATTCTCAAACTAGTTCTTTTTGAAAAACCTTCTGAGAACGCATATGACCTCTCCAAATTCCTCGCAACTATACTATGTTCACAGGTACTCATGTCATTCTTTGAATCACTAGGTTCTCATCAACTTAACTCATTTGCAGCGTTCCTCGAAGAAAAGTTGCATACTTCTTCAGAGAATTTGATTGTTCAAATTCCTCGGTGAAGAATATGGCGAAGGAAAGAAGCCACGAAAGGAGGAAAGAGGCTGAGTCATGACTGCGTTTGAGATACACGAGGACTTATATCTTGACTATTGCACACACTGATGAAGCCAAGTTTGGCAAGGAAAACAAAAATCAGCGCAAGGTGCGCATTCAGAGGATTGAAAGGAGATGGGCAAGGGAATGGAGGGAGTACAGATATGTTACTCCAAAGTACATGAAGAAATTCGCACTGAATCCTCCATGCCCAAGAGCTCCATTGGCACCTGGTCAAGAAGCTGACCCCACCAGCATCAAGCGTGGTGAGGACTTCCCTGAAGAATGGGCCAAGCGCCAAGCCAAGTCTATGGCAAAGAAGCCCGCACATAAGCCAAGTGCTTCACCAACAGTGCCCTCACGGCCAAGTTCCTCCTCTGTGCCCTCACGACCAATTCCTCATGATGCTCCTACTCCTCCAAAATCCTCAGCTCCTACAAAGTCCTCAGCAGCTCCTCCAAAGTCCTCAGCACCTGTGCATCTGGCCACGTGCCAAAGGACTGCATGCATCTCCATTGCCTCTGGTGTCTCAGCAAGTTCCTCAGCTGCACCAAATTCTTCATCAGGCCCAACTCTTCTGAAGACTAAGGCAACAGCTGGACGAGGTCCTCGGCCAAGTCCCAAGAAGAAACAGGTCGCCTTCTGTTGGGGATGTAACTACTGAATATAAACCGCCCTAAAGGGGCCGGTTTACCCTCGACCATAATTGGGGCCCACGAAGACTCAGAAGGTGGCGATTGCTGTAGAGCTTAGAGGCCCGGAGCCCAGGGGCGAATTAGAGCCCATAATGGTAAAACCGCCATAACCATGTAACTTGTGTTGTAAGATAAGAGAAAGAAGAGACCAGGCAGGACACTTGTATGAGCCGGCCTCGGGACTCTGAGACCGGCAGACGTCAACCCGTGTATATAAGGGGACGACCCGTGGCGGTTTGAGGACAGAGAACAACAATTCAAGGCTTAGGCGAAGTTATTGCTCCTAGTCGCCGAAATCACATCAATCCCATCACAAACTAGGCGTAGGCTTTTACCTTCATCGAAGGGGCGAACTAGTATAAACTCTCGTGTCTTTACGTCCACTTTAACCCCTTTAAGTTAACCCGCACGATGGCCCATGACTAAGTCCTTTCACAAGGACATCTGCCGTGACAATTCCACGACGGTTGGCGCCACCGTGGGGCTATCGCCGCGATGGTTTGATGATCTTAGAGGGCAAGTTCGAAGCGACTCGAAGGCTATCTTGTGGTCGGATGACCAAGAGTCGTCGCGGCAAGCTCTACATCGACGATGCATTTGGGGCCCGAGGCCGGCTCGATTGAGTACTGGTACCGGGTCCCCTTTGGTAGCATACATGTGTTCATCGGCAAGATCGGTGAGCGGGGCTTGAGCCGGACATCTGCACCGACCTCGTCGAGACGGCTCGTGGCGAAACCTGCCTGGCTAAACCGGTTGTCAAGCGTGCTTGTGGGAGTCATCCATGGAAGAAACTACGAGGACGGATCAGCATCGGTGGCGAAACCGTTGTCTACTCGGATGACGAGTCATCGACCGAGAAATCGAATCTCTGTACCACCGCAAGATGGCCGGATTGGGGGCTGTTCCGACGGTGACAGTATTCCGGACCCCTTTGATCTGCCCAACCGGGTTGGAATATTCATGGCCGGTACACAAGCGACGCTTCACTCCTCAACCGCTGCGACAATGGTCGCCGGTTCGACAGTGGCGGTGGCAGCCGGGGCAGGAGGCCCTGGCGCCCGCCGGCTCAAGTTTTATCAGACCTATTTGATGTGTTGGTTGTGCTCATGGCAGAGGCTAACCCGGCAGATCAAGATCTGCATAACGCAGAGATTGCAAAGGTGAAGGAGCAAATCACTCAGGCTAAAGCGGATCTGGTAGCTACAGACGCTAGGATGGTGGCAGAGCGGGCCGCTTTGGATGCGCAGCTTATAGGCTCATCTTTGGATCGAGAATCGTCACATGAAGTCATGAAGAGAAAGTACAGATCCGTTTGCCCTCGGTTTTCGAGGAAGAGACCTCTTCAACACCCGGAGCAGGGACCAGTAATCCGCCGCCCGATGGCGTAACCGGCGAAGCACTGGACGGGCGCTACCGATTCAGCCTCGTGTGATAGATCTACCTCGCCATCATGCCGGCGCGCCTCAAGCTGTGCAAACACCTCCAGGTCACTAATCCAACCCGATGGATAACCTTGTTGCGGCTGCGGCGCGGTTGGAGGCGATTCCAATCGAAGACGATTCACCACAGGCGGTGGAAACAAGCCGGGTCAAAGAGCTCCTTAGGACGGCTCTGGTCCAACAGGAAGCGTATTTAAATAGCCGCGATCGGATCCACTCCACCCCCCGCCCGAGCCGGAGCTATAGCAGGCATGCAGATGAACCGGCTGTGTCAAGTAATGCACAGCGCGGTGCACCCCGCGGCAACAACCCGGCGGGTGGTTTTGAAAATGCTCAAGAGGCGGTGGACCGGGCCAGGGCACGTAGGGGGGCCGAGTTAGCAGCACAGCATCAAGATTATCAGCTTGCACCGGTTCGACCGACTATCTTCGAGCCTGGAGTTACATCTAGCTCTTTGGGGGTGTCTTGCCTCGTCCCGCTTTTACGCATAATATACGCTGCCCAAGGATTTCAAGGGGCCACGCATAAGGTGCCCAATTATACCGTCGATCTGGCTCGAAGCATGGATAGAAAGCAATGAGATGGCCATGGAGATCTTTGGATGTGGATGAAGCTGCATGTGCAAAGTATTTTACCATGATGCTTGAAGGCACGGCCCGTACTTGGTTGAAAAACTTGCCACCCAATTCCATCGGTTCATGGACCCGATTGCGGACCGGTTCATTCAGAATTTCAAAGACACTGTAAGCAGCCCATGTACGTGGTGGACTTGGCGGCTTGTGTCAGTGAGGGAGAATCCACAACCCATTGGGTGCTTGGCGTTTCATAAGTTCTACATTCTTGGACCGGATCAACACCGATTACGCAATCTTAACCCTAGAGAGCAACTGCCGGTTCGAGCCTTTAAAATTGAAGCCGGGTCGCATGAAGCGTTTTTGCAATGACATGGGCACTCTCATGGGCGTTTTAGTGAAGTATGCTGATTCTGATAGTACCAAGGATCCCGAGTCCGAGGAGGATGAAACAGGGAAGGGGAAACAGAACAGCAACTCCAGAGGCCAGCAGCATCAGTCGGCGGGTAATGGAGGAAACAAGCGTAAGGCGAACGGTAATATGGGCTTCGTAGCCAACACCAACGTGCAGGACAAGGGTCAACGGCGCAAGGGTAAACATCCGAACCGAGGTGGTGCGCCTAATCACAATCCGGACCGGTTGAATTATCTACTGAATCAACCCTGTCCGAAGCATGGGACGAAGGAGGCGCCAAAGAAACCACCTCTGGAAGGATTGTTACATTATGCAGGAGTTCAAAAGTTCTAATGCTTTCGGTATGATCAAGGGCCCGGCGGTTCGTGGTCCGCCCGGGTTACGGTGGAGGAAATTCCGGTCCAGGGTTTAATGGTAATCCGGGCGGGTAGAACAATCAGAACAATCAGAACAACCAAGGTGGTTACAATCAGCAGCAGCAGCAGTCGGGTTATCAGAGCAATCCGAAGCAGTTGAATGGTGGACAGTATCACGTCTTCACCACTAGCTTGGACAAGCGAGACCGGAAACTTCAGAAGCGGGCAGTCAACGTTGTTGAACCGGCTGTGCCGCATTACCTACGCTGGTCAGAGCAGCCTATTGTGTGGAGTAGAGAGGATCATCCTCCCGGGTTGACAATCCGGGTCAGCTAGCCCTAATGGTGGCGCCTCGGTGGGAGGATACAAGTTCACCAAGGTGCTTATGGACGGAGGGAGCAGCATCAACATCACGTATTATGAGACCTTCCGTCGTATGGGGTTAACGGACAAACATCTCAAGCCGTCCAATACAAGTGTTTCATGGTGTGGTGCCCGGCAAGTCGGCATATCCGGTTGGTAAAATAGCTCTGGAGGTGGCCTTTGGGGATGAACATGACTCAGATCGGAAACATTGACATTTGAAGTGGTGAAAATTCAAAGCCCTTACCACGCCTACTGTTTGGACGGCCGGCTTATGCCAAGTTTATGGCGCGACCTTGTTATGTCTATTTGCAGCTAAAAATGCCGGGTCACAAAGGGACGATAACGGTTCATGGGAGCCGCAAGATCGCTTTAGAGTGTGAGGAAGGTGATGCGGCTTACGCAGAGTCGGTTTGTGCCACCGAAGAGCTAAAGTACTATAAAGACAATGTTGATCCGGCGGATATGACCCGTTGAAGAAGCCAACTACTGAGCACGATCCGGATCTGAAGTTTAAATCGGGCTGAGACTAAACTTGTTGACTTTGTGCCCGTGATTCGTCCAAGCAGTTCATCATCGGTGCTAACTTGGATCCTAAATAGGAAAGCGCGCTCATCGAAGTTCATCCGTGAGAATCGGGACATTTTTGCATGGAAGCCTTCTGACATGCCAGGTGTACCGAGGGAACTCGCTGAGCACACTCTTAAAGTTGATCCCAAGTACAAACCGGTAAAGCAGTTTCGTCGCCGGTTTAACGAGGAAAGGCGTAAGGCCATTGGAGAAGAGGTTGCTGTGCTCTTAGCAAAGAGGTTTTATCGTTGAAGTTTTCCATCCAGAGTGGCTTGCTAATCCGGTGTTGGTCCTTAAGAAAACGGCACTTGGCGCATGTGTGTGGATTATACTGAGATCTTAACAAGGCTTGTCCAGAGATCCTTTCGCCCTCCCGCATTGACGGATTATTGATGCTACTGGCGGGTTGTGAGCGTTTGAGCTTTTTGGATGCGATTCGGATATCATCAGATCAAAATGGCGGTTAAGGACCAGGAGAAGACAGCGTTTATCACTCCCTTTAGAGCCTTCTGCTATGTGTCTATGCCTTTTGGGCTCAAGAGCGCCCAAGCAACTTATCACCGTTGCATACAGAATTGCTTGCATGAACAGATCGGCCGTAACGTACATGCTTATGTGGATGATATTGTGGTTAAGTCAAGGAAGAAGGAAACACTGATTGAGGATTTGAAAGAAACCTTTGAAAACTTGCGGGTGTACAAGATGATGCTTAACCCGGACAAATGTGTTTTCGGTGTTCCGGCAGGCAAGTTATTGGGTTTCCTTGTGTCCAATAGGGGGATTGAAGCTAATCCGGAGAAGATTACAGCTATCACCTCCCTGGCTAAGCCAAAGTGTATCAATGATGTCCAGCGATAGGCGGGCTGGATTGTCGCGCTGAGCCGGTTTATCAGCCGCCTCGGAGAGAAGGCCATTCCTTTGTACCAGATCTTTGAAGAAGACAGATCAGGTTTATGCCGAGCTGGCGATGAAGCATTGGAGGACTTGAAGCGACAATTGGCCAACCACTTTGTACTCGCCGCTCCCATTGACAAAGAGCCGCTTCTGCTATATGTTGTTGCTAATGCCAGGGCAGTTAGCGTAGCCGTTGTGGTAGAGCGGAAGGAGGCAGGGAAGGAGCATCCGGTTCAACGTCCGGTTTATTATATCAGCGAGGTGCTTATTGAGTCCAAGCAGAGATATCGGCATTGGCAGAAGCTGGTGTATGGAGTTTTTATGGCAAGCCGGAAGCTGAAGCAATATTTTCAAGGGCATCCCATCACGGTGGTTAGTTCAGCTCCCTTAGGTGATATCATACAGAACCGGGAGGCGACTGGCCGGATTGCTAAGTGGGCGATAGAGCTTGGGCATACGGTTTAAAGTATATGCCTCGGACGGCAGTAAAATTGTGCACTTGTGGATTTCATTAATGATTGGACGGAGTTACAAGCGCCTGAAGAAAAGCCGGGTCATACTTATTGGACCATCCACTTTGACGGGTCCAGGCAGCTGGAAGGCTCGGGGGCTGAAGTCGTGTTAACTTCCCCACGAGGTGACAAGTTTTGTTACGTCCTCGCCATCGTTCCTTGTACTAACAATGCAGCTGAGTATGAGGCCTTGCTCCATGGTCTTCGGATGGCTAAGGAGATGAATCTAAGCCGGGTTAAGTGCTTGGTGACTCGGACTTGGTGGCCCAGCAGGTGTCCGGCACTTGGGATTCCAAAGACCCACTCATGGCGCATATCGTCGGGAGGTGGATGTTGTTGCAGGTCATTTCAAAGGCTATCGGTGGACCATGTGGATCGACGGAAGAACGGCGGCGGACGCTTTAAGCCGGTTGGGCTCTCAACGCATAAACCAGTCCCGCCTAATGTCTTCCTTGACGTCTTGCACAACCCGTCGGTCAAGCTCCCGATGAAGCAGATTTGGCTATTCCTGATCCGGAGGCTCTGTTGGTGGCAGCCCCGCATGTCATTCCAGATTGACGCTCCCTTATTTGGCGTACATGAGCCGGGCGAAGTTACCGAAGATGAGATATTGGCCCGGCAGATAGTTCGGGCGGTCTAAGTCTATGACCATTGTTAATGGCGAAGTTGCATCATTATTAAGGTGTCGTGGGCGTTTCAACGCTGTGTGTCCCCGAGGAAGGCTATGAAATATTGCGTGAGATCCACGAAGGGGATCGTGGTCACCACGCCGGTTCAAAATCCTTGGTGGCTAAGGCGTTCCGCCATGGTTTTTATTGGTTGATCGCCCATGCCGATGCGTAAGATCCGGTCAGTGATGTGATGGTTGCGGAAGTTTTCTAGACGTGCTCATATACCGCCCAAGAATTGAGGATGATTCCAATTACTTGGCCGCTTTGCGACTTGGGGCTGGACATGGTGGGACCTTTTAAAAGGTCCAAGGACAAGAAGACACACTTGCTGGTGCAGTCGACAAATTTACAAAGTGGGTCGAGGCAGAGCCTGTTAGCAAGTGTGATGCGTCCACGACGGTTCAGTTCATCAAAAGGGTGATCTTCCGGTTTGGGTTTCCACACAGTATCATCACAGATAATGGTACCAATTTGTCCAAAGGTGCCATGAAGGAGTTTTGTGAACGTGAGCACATCCGCTAGACGCTTTCTTCAAGAGCTCACCCACGGTCCAATGGTCAAGCGAACGAGCTAATCAGAGATCCCGAGAGGTATCAAGCCCGGCTTATGGTCCCTTCTGAGAGGACGCCGGGCTGTTGGGTAGAAGAGCTACCATCTGTGTTATGGAGTATAAATACTACCCCTAACAGATCCAATCGGATACACACCGTTCTTTATGGTCTATGGAGCGGAGGCGGTTCTCCCAGCGATATCCGTCATGACTCGCCTCGTGTGGCAGCCTATGTTGAGGCAGAATAACGAGGCAAAGACGGCAGAGGCGCTTTGGATCGACCGGATGAAGAACGAGATATGGCGGCTGCTCGCTCGGCGATTTACCGCCAGGATCTTCGTCGGTATCACGATCGATGGGTCGTAACCGTAACCTTTCAAGAAGGAGACTTGGTGCTTCGGCTCATTCAAGACCGCAGATATGCACAAGCTATCCCCACCTTGGGAAGGGCCTTTTGTGGTCAACAAGAATCTGCACAACGGGTCATACTATCTGATTGACGTTCGAGAGCATAAAGACTCACGCATGTCAGAAGAGGAGACCAACAGGCCGTGGAACATAGCTCATCTTTGGCCTTATTATACTTGAGCCATCGGCTCTCCTTATGTACATATTATGACAATGTATATACTATGAATAAAAGCAATAAACCGGAGCCTCGGCTAAAGCGGGGTATCCGTTCTGTAAAAATCCGGCTTGGGTACATGGAGTTGTTGTCTTAAACGGCCTCCGGTTTATCCCTTGAGCTTGCTCTTCGTAAGCTTTAGAAATCACTTGGGGGCTTGGTCGTATCCGAACCAATGCCACACCTCTTGATAGGCGAAAAGCCACCCGGATCACTTGGGGACATGGTCAAGTCTGAACACATCACGCCTCTTGATCGGCCTAAGGCCATAGAGTCACTTGGGGGCTTGGTCGAACCCAACCATTGCCACGCCACTTGATCGGCATAATGCCACGGTTTCAGCTTGGGGACCTGGCTGACTTGAACCATAGCTACACCTTATTGGGAGCTTGGTCGTGTCCGACCATGGTAATACCATCTGATCGGCTCAGTAAAGCCTCTTTCTGCAAATTGCTATTTGATTTTTTGTTGCGTTTTTAAACCGATAGCATTTTTTCAAACCGGTTCAACCAGTCAATTGACGGCTTTCGGTTTATGTTAATCCGGAAATAACTTTTCCGGTTTGACTTTTTCTGTTAACATCCCATTATGGAGTAACAGGGGCTTAACATAACTGGCATGGTTTACATGGTAAACCGGCATTATAAATCTGAGAGCTGTTTTCTCCTTTGACGGTAATGGTTTATACAACCTCCGCTTCAGGTTGGCTAAGCCAACTGCATGCCCGACGCTGGCAGGTATTTTTGTATCACAAAATTTTGATCATATACCTCAATATTTCCTTACATATACATATGAGCGTCACAAGCCGCCGTGGCAGTTTAAGAATTTGTGATTGCAGGCAAAATAGATTGAAGGTTTCGATTATTCAATCAAAAGTATCAGCACCTCTGCGCGAAGGTTGCAGACTGAAGGCATAAAGGCATATTCAAAACAAAAGTGCTGGCTATTCTATTACAAGGCCTTCCGAGGCCCAACATTTCGAATGGCGTTATGACTAGCAGCTTATGATGCATCAACCGGCTTGACGGATTAAGCTTCCTCTCCGGGTTGACGTGAAGAAGATGGGTCGTCTGGCGTCGGTTCAGCTTCTTCCTCTTCATCACCCAATGGCCGAAAGTCATTGGCAGACCAGTCAATCCGGTTAAAGCCTGAAAGACAGCCTCTTCACTTATAAGCTCAGCCGGATCAACGTCAGGGGCATAAGTGTGCTTACGGATTGGAGGAACAAGGTTCTGCACTTCTGGAATGACAAATTCCACCCGCTTGTTGTTTGCATCATAGAAAGAGCGGTAACCGCCAGTTGGTTAACCTGCGCCGATTGACTCGCCAGAGGACGCATCTCCTTTGTTATACATTTGAGGCGTCATTATCAAAGGCTTCGCCGCTTTTCTTGAGCTGGGAAGCCCTTGGCTATGTCACCGGATCAAGGTCACTATCCACGCCTTGGCGCGAGTTAGAAACCAATAAAGTGCCAGCCCGGGCATGGATCGTTTCAACTCTTCAAGTTGTGCGGAATCATGGATAGCCGGTCCAGCGTATCTTTGATCAAGGGCGGAGCTGTGTTATCATCTGACGTAAGCGCATATGACTCATTGGGTGCGGTATACAGCTGCTCAATCAGCGTGTATGCAGCCTTGAGCTTCTTCCGCATATCGAGCCCGGATGAGCAATACGCTTCCCTATACCGGTTTAAGACAGCTCGGGTTAAGCATGGCGGAAATATCAAAACGGAATAGTAATCGGTGAAAAATCTCTTACCAAAGATCGCAGAGGTCATGGCATTAATTTGGCGCTTTAGTCCGGTGAGCTCTTCTGTCACGGTTTAAGAGCCGCTTGACATCTTCCGCCTTTTTAGCAAACCAGCCTTCTCGGTGTCCCAGTTGGCTTGCTCGGATTTATACCACTCCTTGAGCTGCTCCATAGTGGTCAAGGCAGTTTTCAATTCATCCTTGGCCTTGGTGGCTTCTGCTTGTTGAGTCTTCAGATTGGCACGAAGGTCCTTGAGTTGTACGGTTTCTTGGTATATCTCACTCGATAAAAAATGGATCATGTTAGTTGTTTCATTATGAAGTCCCAAGCTCAATACGGTATTCAACTTGGCACTTGGGGGCTAATGGCTAATTGATCTCATCTTGCTATGGTGATACATGTTAAGTCCCGGTTTAACTATGCTAAGTTGAACCGCCCTTGGGGGCTACAAAGACCTTTGAAGTTTGAGACGTGTGAGTTTTATATTAAGTCCCGGTTTAACTATGCTCAGTTGAACCGGCCCTTGGGGGCTACTACACAATAGAAGTACAAGAGAGGCATAACTCCTTACCTCATAGCGTTCCTTCATACGATTCACCAGACCGGCTTCGAAGTCACGACTTGTGTAGAGTCGGTTCAGGAAGCCGGAGTGAAGTTCTTGGGCAGAGAAATTATCATAAGCTGACAGATCAGTTTTTCCCTTCTATTTACTCATGGCAGTAGACTCTTCCTTGGCGCTGTGTTTTGGTAAGCGACCGGATTGCTGTGGGCGGTATAGGCGGTGCCGTCACTACGACATCATCATCTTTGGCGGGCTGGCTGGATTGGCATTTTCCTTGGGCTTGGTGTTTTCATACCCAGGCTCGGCGTTTAAAGAAGCTGCTACTGTTCCGCTGCAGGACTCGGTGGAGCAGGATGTGAGGTTTCCACTTGGGCATCGGTTCAACCTCTGGCGGATTAGCATTGTCGTCTTGGTTCAACCCGGCATAACTGTTTTTAGCAACTTCAGGCTTTTCGCCATGGTGCTCTGGAGTCTTCTCCGTATCAGCATCCACAGTAGGGTCAAGGGTTTTCGCCTTCTTACTTAAGCGAGCCTTGGTGCTGCAATATTCAGAGTTAGAGTGTGATGAACCGACAAATGCGAAGAAAATAAAAAAGAGCATTATGCTTACCCGCAGCAACTTTAAGAGGAGGCGGTTGAGTGGTTGATGAACCGCCCGGATGAGTTGGAAGAGG
This sequence comes from Aegilops bicornis, assembly GCA_021605145.1. Classification (NCBI taxonomy): domain Eukaryota; kingdom Viridiplantae; phylum Streptophyta; class Magnoliopsida; order Poales; family Poaceae; genus Aegilops; species Aegilops bicornis. Next base: position 387,977,946 of record CM038675.1, on the reverse strand, counting down.
CACGATAATTCGGATCGACGGATTGAGAGGACATCGGAAGAAACCTTTCAAAGGATAACGCTTTTCGGAGAACAAATCACCTACAGACGACGCTTAGGGTTGGGGTGTCAGTAAACCGGACGATGTAATTTGTTGACCTGTCTTGGGTCGTCTGGCGCTCTTGACTCTTGTGTCTTCAAAGAAAGGTTCGTATTCAAATGAGCACGGGAGTGAGATTTTTTCACTTTTCGGACTGTGCGGCGAATTCTTTTAACCGCACAAGATCGATTCGGAAGAAAGAAGGATTACCTCACGGGATCGGCATGATCGCTTCAGACATCATCACAGGAATTGAAAGCTGTCAATAGGATGAAGGATAAAAGGGACAAAGTAAATCAAGCTTTACCTCAGCACGAATCTTCTTCTTCCGGCGGATCGGAAGACTCGGCGGTTCACCTCTTACCAGCTTTCTTGGTGGTCTTGGACTTTACACGAGGAACCCGGGCGGTTTGGTTCGTTTCGGAAGGAGCTGTTAGCACGATAAGTAACAAGGATTAATATATATCAATAAGGCATTAATATCGGAAGAGCGATGAGCGGAGCCTTACATGAGCGGTTTGTTGGAAACACGAGAATGGGGCCAACCCGGTTTGGCTGCAGACGGAGATCGGCTCATCGAGCATCTTCTTCTTGTCTCGGTGACTTCAAGCTCGATTATTGGTAGCTCGTGGCGTCTTTGAGGGTCTTTGGCGCTACCGGTGTATTCGTGCATCAATCCGGGCGGCTTAATGGCAAGATGCCCCAAGAAACCCAACATCGAACAAGGTCAATACCAGTTAAGCCATTGGCCATTAGAGCCCGGAGTTTGATAATTTGAGGCGCAAAATTCTTCCGTTCTGCGGCGGTCAAGCGTAAAGGTAATGGGTGATGGTTGCTAAGCCGGTGAGGGCGGTAGCCCGGCAAGGGATTCTCGCTGTTAGGAGCGGTATTCCGGCAATAGAACCAGGTTTGGTTCCAATCTTTCGGATGGCTATGGTGTTTTGCGTGAGGAAAGTCTACTTCCTTCCTTTTCTGGATTGAAACGCCACCCAGTTCCGTGTTAGGACCATCCGAAAACTCCGTACGGCGATTCAAATGAAAGAAATCCCGAAACAGCTCCACAGATGGTTCTTCTTGAAGATAGACTTCACGAAAACTTGGAAATTGCATATATTGGACACGTAGTTGGACCAATATCTTGTGGATGGAGTTGGAAACTTGCGAGGACATCCGAAAGAATTTTGATCCAGGCGGGCTGAATCCCCGGTCTAAGTGCTGCATAAATACAATTACTTCTCCTTCTTGAGGTTCAGGAGGGCATTCGGCATCCGGAACACGCCAATGGAGGACATTTTTGGAGGCTAAAGCACCGGTGGTGACATATCCATTGAGTTGCGTCTCAGTGATCTTGGACCGGACCCAATTGCAAGATGAGAATTGTTTGGCCATTCCGGAAGAAGAAACTGCAAAAGGAAAAGTAAAAAACGGTTCACCGTTAACGGTTCAGACATATTATACAATGCTAAACCGGCAATTTGGCAGTCAATTCCAATTTCCGGTTTAACTGAGGACTAATGGAGTATGGCGGATTAGCTATCAAAAAATTAAAACCGCCCTTAGGAGGAAGAGACAGAACTGGAAAATCCGCTAAGTGTGGACAGAAACAGGTTTCACATATGAATGGAGTTAATTTGGATCTACCGAAGATTGATGAAGGAAAAATTTCTACGACCCATGCAAGCCTTATAAAGGCGGGGGAAGTTCGTGCGTTCTAACAAGAGGGTCCGAACAAAAGAAAGATGTGCAAATTGCTAAACTGAAGGCGAGCGATTACTACAGGATATATGCTACGGTTGGATTAAAAAGCCATGGCAGAGCAGGTATCAAGAGACTAAGGATGAACACCTATGAACGACGATATGAACAGGAGCCTCAAGATGCAGATCTAGGGAATGAGGAGGAGCCTTACCCGATGCCGAACAGCGGAGGAGCGCCGAGAGTCTCTGGTACAACCAGGTTGATGCAGCGGCCTTGTAATCGACGTGGTCGGAGGTCGGAGGCGACGGCGGAGCTTCAGAGCTGGAGCGTCGCGAGGAAGAAAAAGCGGAAGGAGGAAGAAGAGAAAGGGCCTTCCGGTCTATTTATAATGAGGCGGAGTAATTAATAGCGAGAATGGAGGAGTTGAAAATGGCGGAGCCAATGCGGTGATCGCCTCGATTTCAGGATAGTATTAAATGAAGGGAATCTTCTGTTTGGGCTTCTTTAATAAAGATGACGTCAAGATGCTCTATTCTTTGTGGTGGGAGGATGACGTCACGGCGGTTTAAGCGAGATGGCGGTTTACTTAAATGTGAAGGAAGATATTCAGAGTTTCCTAAGATGTTGAAGATTAACATGAACAGGTTCAAGTCAATCTGGGGCCTAATGTTGGGGATGTAACTATCGAATATAAACCGCATACGAAGGGGCAGTTTACCCTCGGTCATAATTGGGGCCCACGAAGACTCGAGAAGGTGGCGATTCTTTGTAGAGCTTAGAGGCCCGGAGCCCGGCGAATTAGGGCCCATAATGGTAAAACCGCCATAACCATGTAACTTGTGTTGTAAGATAAGAGAAAGAAGAGACCCAGCGGACACTTGTATGAGCGGCCTCGGGACTCAGTAGACCGACGGGACGTCAACCCGTGTATATAAGGGGACGACCCGTGGCGGTTTGAGGACAGAGAACAACAATTCGAGGGTTAGCGAAGCTATTGCTCCCTAGTCGCGAAATCACATCAATCCCATCACAAACTAGACGTAGGCTTTTACCTTCATCGAAGGGGCCGAACTAGTATAAACTCTCGTGTCTTTGCATCCGCTTTAACCCCTTTAAGTTAACCCGTACGATGGCCCCGCGACTAAGTCCTTTCACGAGGACATCTGCCGTGACAATTCCACGACACCTTCCAAGAGCCACCTGAAGATGATGAGGATGATGATGATGAACTTGCGGAAATCATCAGAGACCAACAAGAAAGGGCCGCTAGAGCCAAAGGCACACCTGTGCCATACATTGGATCCAAGAGCGATCCTGGACTACATTGATCTACGCACAAGGACCCAAACACTCCTATGCTCGACTTCAAGTTGACACCGCCAAAGTCACATCTTGACTCATTTCATCCAAGAGGAGAAATGGAAATTTGATAAGGCCAGAGAGATCAAGAAATCGCATGATGTAAAAGAGAAAGCTGCTGAAGAAAAATGTTGTCAAGATGACAAGCTGAAGAACTTGTCAAGATGCGGTGACATCAAAGCCCTCACGACAAATTTGACTCATATTATGCTGATTGGCAAGGAGCCAAAGTCAGATTTGTCAATCTGACAAAGAAGTTCTCAAATGTTGCAGCCCCAACGCAATAAGAAATTCCTCAGGCTGGAGCCTCTGCTCAGTCTGTTGAAGAACATGCCAGCACCGCTGATAAAGTTCAGGCTGCTGAAGAAAATGCTAGTTCCAGGGCTAATGACTCCATTCCAGCCGCTGAAGAGATTGCCAGGGCATCCACTAGTGGTGCGCCTGAAGAAACTGAAGAAGTCAGGGCAACTGCATCAGTTGCGCCTGAGGAAATTCAACTAGATTCCTCAGCTCCTCCCGCGCCTACACCAACTCCAATCCTTCCATCTACATCTGATGTGAAGAAGACCAAGGCTGCAGAGCGAAATTGCGATGAAGAAAAGGAAAGCATCTGCTGCTTCAAATTCTTCAGCCCCGAAGAAGATGAAGACAACGACCAGCTCATTTGAAAATCCCATTGATGTTGTTCCAATTTCCTCCATGCCATCAAAGGACCTTGTTCCTTTTGGTGAAGATTATGAGATCCCAAGCGGATCGATGAAGAAAATCATTCTGCCGCTTCATCGAGGCAGATTGATGAAGAAATTGAGGTGGAAACAATCCCTTCAACCCCAATCATTTCCTCGCCTATGCCTCGGTTCACGGTGAAGAGGCTGGTGTTGAGAAATTGAAGAAGAAGATGTGGATATTGGAAGCACAACACGGTGATGAGCGATGACTTTTGGGACATCGGCATCCATATTCCCCACTCTTCACCCCAATCCAACAGATTCCTCGGTCCCTGCTCCAACAGTTCAAATGGGCTCAAGAAACTCATCCCACTTCATCTCAGACATGAAGAAATTCCAGCCACTAGCTGATGAACTTCTTCTTCTTTGTTCCTCGGGCTGCACATGAAGAGGAACCAGAAATTCCTCGGCTGAAGAACACGAGATTGCGATTCCAGAGGTCGTGATGCAACTCACCGACACTCCACCGCCAAAGCCAAAGAATCCATTCTCAACGAAGCAAAAGTTCAAGGCTGAAGACTTCTTTGGCGAAACACGTTTTCTTCACGGATTACAACCCATATGACTCTGCTCGCATAAGGAAGAGGCGTTTCTGGACTGCTAGTCAAGCCAACTTCTATTCCTCTGTGCTATTCAACAAAGACAAAGTCTTCGATCATGCACATATTCCTCATGTGGACATGGAATCTCTGCAGTGCTTCGAGCCGGTCCTCGGTGTTCTTGACGATGCGGGACTTGAATTTCTGCATCGACATCTCGTGATTGGAATGAAGAACTTATTCTTCAATTCTATGCGACGCTGCATATCACCGAGACGCTGAAGATGTGAACTCATGGGTGTTGGATGGATGTCTGAAAATACTCACTACAAGGCACCAAAGAATCAATTGCTTCGTGCCCTCCCACTCGATCCTCCCCTTGATGGTGCTCGTTGCATCTACAACGAACCTGAAGCTTTCAAATCACTACATGCAAGTCTTGATGGCGCCTTTGAAGCCGGGGCGGGCACCTCGAACCAAATTCCTCGTCAAGGAATTACTATATGTGCCTCGGACTGTCTATCGGATTCAGCGAAGACAATGAGTCCTATCAAAGGCCACGACTCAAATGATGAAGAAGTCGTTGGCATCATGAAGAATATGCTTTTCAATATCATTCATGGCGTTCCGTCAACTTCCATGATTTCTTCATGAGGACTCTGGCAAACATTGCTATGTCACCTTTTGAGCTGAAGCCTTATGCTCCATGGATTATGAGGTTCATCAGGACAAGGTCTTCACTCAATTATAAGGCTGATACTCTGAACCACTGCAGCTACTTGCCTCCAATTGAAGTCCTCAAACAGACATTTTCCTCAGCTGATGACAAGGGCAAGGCAACTGCTGTAATAGATGAAGGCATTCGTCCATTGGATGGTCAATTTCGCAAAGCTGCATCCTACTCCACCGATGATGACTCTGCCACACATGACTCTGCCACACATGACTCTGCCGCCAATACCTCAGCCAAGCAAAATCCTCAAGCCACACGGCACCTGTGGTGATGGTGATCGTGAGTTACTCCTTAGTCTTCATCAGAAGGTTGATCGCAATCATAAATGGGTCAAGCGTCAGTTTGGTTCAATTCTTCACAACATGACCTCAACACACAATGCAGTGAAGAAAAACCAATACTACCTCCATGAAACCTTCAGCCGCACCTGGGTCGTTCTTTCTAATGTCTACAGCGCAGAAAAACTGACGACAATGGGTCTCAAGGAAGAATTTGATTGGTCTGCACCTCCTCCGAAGAAATATAAGAAGGTCAAAGTTCATTCCTTGGTGGCCAGCTCCTATTCTTCATCACGCGACACTGATAAAAATGAAGACTTGGACGACACTGCGGCAGGCCCTACTACGACAACCGACCCCGACAACGCTGGCGCTCCTTCATCAACTTGAAATTCTTCAGTGGCGTTAGTCCTCAGTTTCAATCCATTTGGTCATTTGATGACAAAGGGGGAGAAATGTGAGTTAGTCTTCAAGCGGGTCTACTATATGGGCGTTTTTTTTTGCTAAGTTACAACTCTCGTTCTTCTGAAACTTTTATTGGATCGAGTTGTAATATTAAAACCGATTGTGCTCTGATACTATTGATGTGTTCCTCTGCATGCTTATTCCTCATTATATGTTAATACACGCATGCTTTGAACTACATCGATCACCATATTTCATCATGCATTTCAAATTCTTCATATTATATGTCAAATGCGTGTATGAATTACAAGATATAGAGGAGATCTCCATGATTCAACTCTTCAAATGTGCATTGCCTCAAAAGCAAATTCCTCACTATGCACATCTTCGGGGGAGTTCTTCTATATCTTGCAATCAAATTCCTCAATATCTGTATTTACACTTCATATGTTTATCCACGTTGAAAACTTTACCTATATTGTCATCAATCACCAAAACGGGGGAGATTGTAAGTGCATCTAGTGCCCCTTAGTGATTTTGGTGTATTGAAGACTTATAGGTTAAGAGACTAATGTGTTTATGAGTGTACACAGTCTATAAGTCTATGAGGAGTTTGATATTTCTGAGAAAGTCGACCCTAAAAATGAAGTTCTTATTTGAAGACTTTGATATTACGAAGACTTTACGAAGACTTTGAAAGTGAAGAAATTGGTGTGACCTTGAAGACTTGGTATTCATTTGAGGAACATGAAGCGTGAAGACTTTTGTTTTCGTAGTTTCGTTTTCTCCTTCTTGAGTCATAGGAAACACCGTACTGTTAAAGGGGGTCGAGGAAATACTAAGGAAAAATTTCCATGTGATGCTCAACTCAAAATCCTACACCTACCAATCCCTTCGAGTGAAGCCTTTGGAAATCTCATACAGCTTTAGTCAATTTCTTGATGTAGACAAAGTTCTTCCAGTTGCTAAGGAATTTGTTCTGACCGAGGAGTTAGGAATTCGCCAAAGGCGGATTGCCTACGATGAGGAACATGATAGCCACGAGGAATTTGAGAGTCAAATTTCCAACCGTTCTTTGTCTTTGTCTTGACTGTCCCAAAATATCTTATCCACCTAACGGTCATATCATTGAAGGGCATTTATGTCTTATCATGTCGGGCTGCTCCCTAGGCTATAAATATCCGCCCCCTACAACCACTAGCTGGTTGGCTACTCCGAGAGAACTTGACACTTGTCATTTGGGAGCAACCCATCCTCCGAGGACTTTGAGCAAAAATCATCGAGTGAGGAAAAACCCAAAAACCAAACCCCTACAAACCCAAAGTGATTGAGCATCACTGAAGAGATTGATCCTGCATGGATCCGACGCTTGTTACCTTTGAAGACTGTGCTTCTTCCAGACGGTTAGGCGTCATGGTCTAGAGCATCCAAGAGGAATTGTGGATTGCCGAGTGACCAAGTCTGTGAAGGTTTGGAAGTCGCCTGAAGACTTACCACGAGTGATTGGACGAGGTCTGTGTGACCTTATTTCAAGGAGAATACGGCGAGGACTTGGTGTCCTGAGCTGCGTGCTCACCGGCGGGTGTCCGGACTGTGTGTCCTCGAGTTTAAATACTCGGCCGCTCCAACCAGACGTACAACCGAGACAACAGTTGGAACTGGTCTACCAAATCATTGTCTTCACCAACCTAACTGGTTCTATTTCCTCAACTCTTTCATTTCCTCATTACTTTGTGTTGAGTGTTCATTCATATCTGTGTTTGAAGGCGTATTTGAAGACTTTCTCAATTTCCTCAGTTCAATTTCTTGATCTGTTTGTCTTCATCTTGTGTTATCATGTGTTTACGCTTTACGTACTCTTTGATTGTCTTCATTTCATCATGATGACCATGCCCGCATTCTCTTATGCTTACTTCGAGTACTTATTCCGCTGCAAGTAGTTCTTCACTTAGGAATTTCCTCACCGCAAATTCCTCATTGAAGAATTCATAAAAATCGCCTATTCACCCCCCCCCCCTAGTCGATATAACGCACTTTCACCCGCGGGCAAGTTCAGGAGCCATGAGCATGCACCATCTTTGAGGACCATTGGAAACCAGTTCACCATGACTTTTTCGTCGCCATTGGCCGCCTCGATGCTCAGCTCGTAGAGCTACAAGAACTCCACGGGGTCGGGGGTGCCGTCCTAGCGCGGAGGCAGGTCCGGCTTGAACTTGCCGGGCCAGACGATGCTGCGCAGCTCGGGAGTGAAGGCTCTGCAGCCTGCTGTGGTCACCGGAGCCCGCCGTGGAGGCGGAGCCTGATCTCGATACCCCCGCGCTGCCGCCGCCACCAGCACGCAGTCTTGGCGCGGTGGTGCTAGGAGCGCAGGAGCGTTTTCTTGCGGCCGAGGGACTTCTTGGCAGCTACCTTCTTTGTGCGCGGGCGCCCGACATGGCGGGTCATGCCGCGGGACCGCGCATCTTGGTGCGAAGGCGGCGTCTTGAAGCGGAGGTGGGCGAGGCAGCGAGAGGGACGACGCAGGAGAGCCCCCAGCGGCACTGACAAGCTCGGCGATGCGGTCCAGCAAGTCCTCGTAGAGGTCGTCGACCAGGCGGTAACACTGGAGCTCGCGTGCCATGAGCAGCGCGGCCTGCGCGTCCGTGGGCGCGCGACGAGCGTGGGATGACCAGCCGGCCGGAGTCAGCGACGGGGTGGCGGTGCGTCCATCTTGCCGCATGGAAGGGTGCAGCGATGAAGCTTGCTGCTCGTTCCTGGCCGGGCTGGTGGCAGCGTTGGTAGTAGGCGAGGGAGAACGGCGGGGAGGTCCGCCAACAGGCACCGTCTGGGCGACGCGGGCTACAAGGATGGCCCGGCGCTCAGCACGGGCGTGGCGAGCGTCAGCCATAGATGCGGTGGAGCAGAGAGGCGTGGATCGACGGAAGAAAGGCTTCAGCGCACCCCTACCTGGCACACCAAATGCTGGATTCTGGGTACCGGCGAACCCTTAAGGTTCGAACACTTGGGTGCGCACAAAGATCTCTCTCTCCCAAGCTCGCTCTCGCAAGGATCCCAAGGCCTAGCTTGCCGAACCCAAGGAACAAGAGACAGGAGAGTTTATACTTGTGACACCCCAAGACCGGCGCTTCAGATGCCTTCCATGGATTCCGAGATTCGTCGTGTGATTTGTTTTGTTCGTCACATTCATCTTTGCATCATATGCATTGCATCATGCCATCTTGCACCCCTTTTTAAAACTCAGCTAAATAAATTGCATGGATCTTTGATCCATTTAAATCGAGGGAATTCACATGGTGATCTCTCTTTATAACATATCCTCCCAATACTTAGGAGCTATACTAAATATTCCATTAAGTTGGAATCACGGATACGTCTCCAACGTATCTATAATTTTTTATTGTTCCATGCTATATTATATTCTGTTTTGAACATTATTGGGCTTTATTATACATTTTTATATTATTTTTGGGACTAACCTATTAACCGGAGGCCCGGCCCAAAATTGATGTTTTTTGCCTATTTCATTGTTTCGCAGAAAAAGAATATCAAACGGAGTCCAAACGGAATGAAACCTTCGGGAACGTGATCTTTTGAACGAGCGTGATCCAGAGGACTTGGACCCTACGTCAAGACATCAACCAGGAGGGCACGAGGTAGGGGGGCGCCTACCCCCCCCCCCCCAGGGCGCGCCCTCCACCCTCGTGGGGCCCCTATTGCTCCACCAATGTACTCCTTCCTCCTATATATACCTACGTACCCCCAAACTACCAGATACGGACCCAAAAACCTAATTCCACCGCCGCAACCTTACATGCAGTGAGATCCCATCTTGGGGCACATTAGGAGCTCATGGGGAGGGCATCGATCACGGAGGGCTTCTACATCAACACCATAGCCTCTCCGATGATGTGTGAGTAGTTTACCTCAAACCTTCGGGTCCATAGTTATTAGCTAGATGGTTTCTTCTCTCTTTTTGGATCTCAATACAATGTTCTCCCCCTCTCTCGTGGAGATCTATTCGATGTAATTGTCATGAGCTGAATTTCGTAAAATCCAAGTCTCTGTGCTTACTGTGCTATCCCTGGATCATAGCTAGCACACATAGTAACAAGAATGAATATCAGTAAAACATACATCATTTTACTACAACGGTACATCCAGAATTAAACAATTACATACCATTGGCACAGCTCAATGGTGGCACATAATACAGCGGAATAATACGTAGTCGCTAAGTTAGGGCTCCATCAACCCCACTGGGCTCGTTGAGTGTAGACCATAACCCTATCATCTCTTAATCTGTTGAGATCTGCACATGACAGGTGCAGGTGAGTACGTGGAATGTACTCGCAAGTTGCAAAGGAAAGTATAACAGAATATATATGCAGGGTAAGTATTGGTGGAGGTTTCCTTTGCATAAAGCCAATTTTCTCTTATGCTAATTTGTGTCAACTTCTTTTGAAACAGAAATAGTTTTTAGTATAAAAGGTACGAGTGAGACACATGGGTATATGCACCAGTGCTCATTCTCCAAATTTTGGTAAAACATAAATATGGTTGAAGTGAAACACATTCACTGTGCTCATTCCTCGACTTTCCCTTCCCTTAAAACAGACTTTTAGAAAAGAGAGGGGAGATTCTTCTTCAGTCCAAGTCTTCAGTTGCTCAAAATTGCCCGTAACCGGGGGCACGGCTAATCGATTAGGTTTAACCCTCTGCAGAGGTCGTACACGTTCCCCACATGACACAACCAACCCCGTCTATCGTACACACTTGGGTTCACGACTAGGAGGAGATTGTGACGAAGCCTTTCCGTAACAGCCCCCTATACCACCAAGTCGCCCGCAACTTCAGCACGAAGGCCTCTCTCCGATGGCGGTCCTGGGGTAGGGTTTCCCGTTAGTACTAAGCTAAGCCAGAGCCGTGGTTGTACTGGAAGCTACATCAAACTGTACTTGGAAGATCTCAGTCCCCTGGACGGCGGTCCCCACCAAAAATCTTTGTGCAAGACCCCAGTCGGGCGCATTCACTGCAAGACCCCGATGGGCGCAATCACTTGTAGATGCTCCCGTCAATACCATTCCGCCCAGTGAGTAGATGTAAAATAATATATATATATATATTTTTTCTTTTCAAAATAGTTTCACAAACGTTGCTCCAAAAAGAGCAAGGTTAAAGGTTTAAAATAAGTTTTGTTTTCATCCCACCCATTTTGTGCAAGCGCGGCCAAGCATGGTGGTGATTCTTTACGGCTCTAGATAAAAATAATACTTTGCAAAACTTTTATGAAACATGCATAGTGTTAAAAATTAAAGAGATATGCATAGTATGAAAATATAGGTCAGGGCATGATCAAATTACAACTTACCTGATTCTTGAAGTTGATATATTCTACTTCAAGTCGTCTCTCCTTCACCTTACTATATATCTAACGATATAAGAAAATAATTCAACACACAACAATTGCAAATGAAGATCCAAATAAAAGATACAAATTCACAATATGAATACATTTATAGGATAATTATCATGACGTGGCTATGGTTTGAGATAGAATCAAGTTTGGTCTTGAACGAGACATGATGTAGTCATATCCTAGGGGCTGGATCAAGTGATACTAAGTGAAGATCTTGGTTTGATATAGAAGATGGGTTGTGAGACAAGTTCTTACAACAAATTCTATCATGAGATTATTCGGAATATTTGACTTGGGTTAAATAAAACTGGCATGGCATAAGTTTTGAGATAAAAGGATTAAATCCTTAATCTTGTAACTTCAAAGTTTTGTGGTGATATCAAATGTCCAGAGAGGTTCCCTAGGGATCAATCTAAGAGCTTGAACCTATAGTCAAATTTTATTTTAACAAAGTTATTAAACGATGAACAAAGAAGGTCAAAACTAGGGTGTTGGGCAAAACAGTAACTAAACCTTGCTGAAAAATTATTCTATGAGTTCTAGCTGATTGTTATGGTTCCAAAGACCAATTTTCATATGTAAAACTTTTTCATATGATTTACAGAATAAAAGATATAGCAAAAATTACTCAAATTCGTATTTAAATCAAAACTAAATTTTAATTTGCTCAAAAATGATAATTTAAAATTTTATAATAAAATAGATGTTCCAATGAATCCGGGGATATCTTATTTGTTAAAATCGGACATATGGTTTAGGAGATATGAATTTCCTAAGTTTGGTTGTTTTTCTGAAAATCAATACGAGCTAAATAATCAATCTGCCATGTGTCAAGTTCGGATAGGTTGATACCTGTTCGTTTTTTAACATAACAGAGATGAAGAACGACCGCGCACGCCGGAGATGGCAGTGCCCCTGGCGGGCGTGGATGTCGCAGTGGCCGTTCTCCGGCTAGACAATCGAGTGAGAGAGATTCAGTAGGATGCACAATAGGAGAAGGAAGGAAACAAGAGGTCGGATTCACCTTGTGCTTGCCGGAGTCTTCCATGAACAGCGTCAGATGTGGTGAACTCCGGCGAGCAATTGCTCGCAGAGGAGAGCGAGTTGAAGAGAGCTTTCTAGAGAGGAGGTGGGAGGCTTCGAGGCGCTCCTTAGGGATCCTTTTATAGAGGAAGGGAAGGCCGGGAGATGGAGATCAGGCAACGAACGTCAAAGGTCAGTGTTTTATTACATCTGTTTCTTGTGGGGAATTTAAGACATGAAACGGACGATTAACTAGCAGAATGGGTTCGTGATAATGTGGGTAATATTTATCGAGTTGATTACTCGACGAAACGGCGAGGGAATTGATGAGGAAAGGAAAGGAAAGAGTGGCTGGCAGCCATGACTGTTCTGTTACTGCACATGTACGCGTGCGTGCTTGCTGGAGGTAGGAGATGATGCTTCATTTGTCGGCTCATGGGCCGGTGTCGCTGCTCCTCAGGCTGAGATGGACCTTAGTGTGCGGTGATTGTGGTGCCGCAAGGAAGCTCGGAGGAGATGGGGCCGGCCGCTGGCCTGTCCCTGGCTGCGGGTTGGGCGCCGGTGGCTGAATTGCTGGCCCCCACCACTGCGGTGCCGGCTGCGAATCTTCCAGCCTCGGAGACGGTCCTGGGTGGGCCACGGCTGCATGGCTCGTCTGATGTGACTATGTCGCATGCTGGTTACGTGCGCACGTTGCCGGTGTCTGGTTCTCTTGCTCCGCTTATAGCTGTGGATCCTTCCGTGGAGCTAGCGCGTCTTTCTTCCAAGGAAGCGCTGGCACTGGGCAACATCAAAACATTTTGTGCGGGACTGTTGAAGAAATTGGCGCCACCACTCCTCAAAGAAATCGAAGTGGCCAATGGAGTTAAACCAGGGCAAGACCCCTTCACACCACGGCGCCACACCCGTTCTCTCAGCTCCACTTCCAGAAGCTCCAAAGCTTCGGCCGCTGAGACGGTCCTTCTCAAAGCACTGGGTATTGTGCCGGACGAGCTGGCAATCATAGATGGAGCATTGTCGCAGCTTCGTGAGATGTTCGACTCGCCGCTCCAAGACAAGCACCTACGTACCATCGCTGCTATCTTTGGCAAAGCGCTGCCCATGGAGCTGGGTATGGAGAACCAGGTGGTCACTGCCATCTAGGCAGTTGTCCACCCCCGGAGTGTGTGACCTTTCCATGTCATGCGTGAAAATGGAGCTGGTGAGCTAGAATGTTCGAGGGTTGAACAGTCCGGCTAGGAGAAAAGCGTTAAGAGAGTTCGTCGATGCCACTCGGCCTGGGATCTTTTGTGTCCAGGAGTCCAAATTGGATGTTGTAGATCAATTTACCATTCTGCAATGTTTTGGTCCATCATATGATGGTTTTTATTACTTGCCGGCTTTGGGGACCCGTGGCGGTATCATTTTGGTGTGGGACTCATCGGTCGCTACCATCACTAACGGTGTGCGGGACTCTAATTTTATTACGGCTTACGTGACACCGAGGGAAGGTGCACCTTGGTGGATTTCGGTTGTTTATTGGCCACAAGAGGATCATGAGAAGATCCAATTCATGGAAGAGTTGACTGCGAGGCGTTTGCTCTGTCCCGGACCTTGGTTAGCGATTGGAGACTTCAATCTCATTTTGAACGCGGCTGACAAGAGTAATGCCAACCTTGATAGGAGAATGATGGGCAAATTTAGACGGTTTGTGGATTCCAATGGTCTTAAGGAGCTCTTCTTGCATGGTCGTGCTTTCACGTGGAGCAATGAGAGGGATAACCCGACCCTCACTAAGATTGATAGAGCGTTTGTCTCGGTCGATTGGGAGCTCGACCATCCTGATGGTTTGCTTCAAGCTCTGTCCACGGCCATTTCAGACCATTGTCCGCTTCATCTTGCTTTGGAGGATCACTTACAGCCGCACAGAAGGTTTCGCTTTGAGTCTTTTTGGACCAAACTTGACGGCTTTGACGAGGCAGTGGTTGAGGCTTGGACATGTGACCCCAGCATCTCGGACCCCTTCATCAGACTGGACGTGCTTCTTCGTAAGACTGCTCATGACCTAACGGCTTGGGGACAAAGGAAGATTGGCAATGTTAAGCTCCAGATTGCAATGGCAAACGGGATCATTCTGCAGCTGGATCGCACTATGGATCACCGTACCCTCTCGGCAGGAGAAAGATGGCTCCGGAACACCCTAAAGCTCACGTCCTTGGGTTTGGCTTCGCTCGAGCGCACGATTGCACGACAACGTTCGCGAATCCGCTGGCTGAGCGAAGGAGATGCTAACACCAAACTGCTCCACCTGGTGGCTAATGGCAGAAAGTTGAGGAACTTCATTCCGGCTTTGCAGCTTGAAGACACAGTTATCACCGACCAAAATCGGCAAGGAGGAGGCTTTCTATAATGCATACAAGGAGCTTTTGGGCACGTACCAGGCTAGAGAGCACACGATTGATCTCGACTTCCTGGGCATTACACCGTTGGATCTCCAGGAGCTGGATGCATCTACACGGATGAGGAGGTCTACTCGGTGATCAAAAGCATGCTGACCGAGAGAGCGCCAGGACCGGATGGCTTCATAGGCCTGTTCTTCCATAGGGCTTGGAGCATCATCAAAGATGATATCATGGCGGCAATTCACAAGCTCCAGCTTGGAAATGGAAGGGGCTTTGGTAGATTAAATCAGGCGATTATTACTCTAATTCCTAAGAGACCGGATGCCTGCAGAATCCGTGACTTCAGACCGATCAGCCTACTACATAGCATTCCGAAGATTAAGGCAAAGTTGATGGCCTCGAGGCTGTGTCTGCGGATGCATGAACTGGTCAGCATCAACCAATCGACTTATATCAGGGGCAGGAACATACATGACAACTTCATGCTTGTCCGACAAGTTGCCAGGAGCTTGCATCGTAGAAAGGCTAAAGGAGTGTTGGTTAATCTTGACATCTCCCATGCCTTTGACTCTCTATCCTGGTCGTTCTTGCTCGAGGTGCTAAGAGCCAAAGGGTTCTCGGAACATTGGTGTTCTCAGCTTGCCATTCTCCTGTCTACGGCCAGCTCGCGAGTTCTAGTGAATGGATGCCCGGGCAAGAAGTTCAGACATGTCAAATGGCTGCGACAAGGGGACCCGGTTTCCCCACTGCTCTTCATCATTGCTATGGACGCCCTCACGGCTATGATTGTGAAAGCGCAAGAATGGGGAGCGATCAGCGCTATGCCAGGGTGCACGCCTTTCCAAAGGTTGTTGATTTACGCCGATGATGTTTATCCTCTTCATCAGACCGACGATGGCTGATCTGTGCTTTACTAGATCTGCACTGCAAATGTTCTGCACTGCTTCCGGTCTTTGCGTCAATTTCGCCAAGTCGTCAGCCATCATGATACGCGCTGATGAGGCAGACTCGGAGAGAGTGGGGCTTCTTTGCCATGGAGCATGGATTCCTTCCAATGTAAGTATCTCGGCATGCAGCTTTCTATCAAGCAGCTCACTCGCTCGGATCGGCAGCCGGTGGTTGATGAGGTGCTTAACTTCCTGCCGGGTTGGCAGCGCGGATTGGTCACGAGACCGGGCAGACTGATTCTGGTTAACACGGTGATCAGAGAAAGACCCACACACCATATGCTGGTGGCTGATGCACCAAAGTGGGCGCTGGAGCGCGTGGATAAGAGCTGCTGCGCTTTCTTCTGGGCAGGAACTGATCAAATCCATGGAGGCAAGTGTCTGGTCTCGTGGCAAAAAGTGTGCCGACCCAAACAGCTTGGTGGTCTGGGAGTTCTGGACTTGAACAAGCATGGTCTGGCCTTAAGACTTAGGTGGGAGTGGCTCAAACGTACGGATGATTCGAGACCCTGGCAGGGTTTGCCGTTAGCTATGGATGCCAACGTTCAGATGGCTTTCAACAGTTTGGTGCATTGGAAACTGGGCAATGGAGAGAAAATCCTATTCTGGAAGGATCGGTGGATGGATGGCTCGACCATGGATGAGATTGCACCTCTCATACGACAGCAGGTCCGCACTCAAGTGGCCAATCGGCGCACGGTCAGAGAAGCCTTGCTCATGCATTGATGGGCCAATGACATTTCGGGCGAGCTCTCTGCGGATGGGCTCTTTCAGCTTATAAATCTCTGGGATATTATGAGCAATATGGTGATTGACCCGATGGTTAGCGACTCCCCCGCTTGGATATGGAACAGCAGCGGAGTTTACACCTCTAGATCGACTTATGCCATGGTGTGGCACGGCAGTGTACGCTTTGCTCCGGCCGCGGCAATTTGGAAATGTTGGGCGCCTTTATCATGCAAGATGTTCATGTGGCTTGCCATGCAATACCGGCTTTGGACGGCGGATCGACGACTACGACACGGTTTGCAAGACCAGACATCTGCTTGCTACATCTGCGACCAAGACGAGGATACGGTTGATCATATCTTACTTCGCTGCGTCTTCGCGCGGCAAGTCTGGCATTGTTGTTTTCTACGAGCCAGGATCACGACTGACCTGGTCCCCACGTCTGATGACATGATTGCAAATCGGTGGTTGCATGTGCGTAAGCAGATCCCGAAGGAGGCTCGGAAAGGTTTCGACTCGGTTGTCATGCTCATCTGTTGGAGTCTTTGGAAGCATCGCAACGGGATGGTGTTTGGTCCAACCAGAGAAGTCTCTTCTATCGCTAGCTTTACTGGTCGGATCTTTGATGATCTGCGTACTTGGGCGTCGGCAGGAGCTAACGGAGTTACCGCGTTTTATGAGTAGTAGAGTTTAGGTGTACGCGTGAAGTTTCGAGGGCTGAGTCGTGTCTACTTGGCCTAGTGTAAGATTCATCTCTTGTACATATTTCTGCCTTCTATAAAGCTAAGGTACGCGATTGCGTACTCTCAAAAAAAAGAGATGGACCTTAGTTGGTACGTGGTTGTGTGTGTTTCTTCTGGAAAAGTTAACATTAAAAATGTTGATAAATACCAGAAGAATATTTGTACTTTGGTAGAAATAGTTTTGTCACAATTTTTTTATTGTGCACGCATTTGTATTATAAACTCTATGGACTTATTTATATTACTCAAAAAGCCAATTTAGAGTTTTGCAAATTCACAAAAGGATAATTGTACCATATTAAATATTTCCAAATATATCATTGGAGAAGTCATGTTATCCCCTCTCACTAAATTTTTGTTTTAATAATTTGGAAATATTTAAATGGCACTAAAACTCCAATTAAGATCCAAGTTCAGATGGAACTAAAATTCAAAGAACTTCACATAAAATATTCTTCCACCATATTTTGAGAAAGTCATTTTATTCTCACTTCATTATTTTATTTGTGGTTTCAAAATATGTCATAGGTGTCCAAAAGAAAATTGGATTGAAACATTTGAAACAAAAATCAAAAGGTTTTAATTTCCCATGAAAATCATAGCAATTCACTCAATAATATCTTATTATTAACATTCCAAAATTTGGAAAAATTTGGGATGTTACAGTAATCTTCTTTTGCGGTGTGTTTGTTGAGACCGATGAATTGTGGGTTTATGATCAAGTTTATCTATGAACAATATTTGAATCTTCTCTGAATTCTTTTATGTATGATTGGTTATCTTTGCAAGTCCCTTCGAATTGTCAGTTTGGTTTGGCCGACTAGATTGATCTTTCTTGCAATGGGAGAAGTACTTAGCTTTGGGTTCAATCTTGCGGTGTCCTTTCCCGATGTGATGAGGGGCAGCAAGGCACGTATTGTATTGTTGCCATCGAGGATAACAAGATGGGGTTTATTTCATATTGCATGAGTTTATCCCTCTACATCATGTCATCTAGCTTAAATCGTTACTCTGTTCTTATGAACTTAATACTCTAGATGCATCTTTGGATAGCGGTCGATGTGTGGAGTAATAGTAGTAGATGCGAGGTGAGTCGGTCTACTTGTCTCGGACGTGATGCCTATATACATGATCATACCTAGATATTCTCATAACTATGCTCAATTATGTCAATTGCTCAACAGTAATGTGTTCACCCACCGTAATATTTATGCTCATGAGAGAAGCCACTAGTGAAACCTATGGCCCCCCGGTCTATTTTCCATCATATTAATTTCCCGACAACAAGCTATTTCTAACGCCGTTTTTATTTTACTTTCTTTACTTTGCATCCTTATCATAAAAATACCAAAAATATTATCTTATCATATCTATCAGATCTCACTCGTAAGTGACCGTGTAGGGATTGACAACCCCTTATCGCGTTGGTTGCGAGGATTTATTTGTTTGTGTAGGTGTGAGGGACTCGTGCGTGGCCTCCTACTGGATTGATACCTTGGTTCTCAAAAATTGATGGAAATACTTACGCTACTTTGCTGCATCACCCTTTCCTCTTCAAGGGAAAACCAACGCAGTGCTCAAGAGGTAGCAATCACACATAAAATATTTTCATTATTCTTCAACTCTTCTTTTATCCGACTCAACTTTCCTATCCTTCCTTTTCGACCTTTTAGTAAAATTGAGTTGCAATTTTACTTCTCCACAAATGTTCCAAATCTGCCCATAAATCACATCTGGTGTGTAGGGTCAGTTCCTATAATTTCAACCCATTTGGAGTTTATTTGAATGGGTTTGAAATTCAAACTTGTCGGAGTTAAATCCAGCAGTGGATTTTACTCCCTCCAAAAATCCTCAGGCTAATGTTGTCAAATTCCTCGTATTTTTGTGAGTCCAGGAAAATAATCCAAATGTCCAAATTATTTGTCCATCCATTTATTTTCTCTCCTTTCTTTCTTTGCTTTCCTGCTATTGCAGTAGTGTTTAAAAGAGAAGGGAGGGAGAGAGAGCCTGCAGCCTAGCCGGCCTCTAAGCCCAAAGCCCAGCCGACGCCCCCACCAGCTCTAACCCTAGCCTGATCCCCTCGCAGCCTCTTCCCTCACCTGATCGATTCGCATCTCTCCGCCGTCCTCCTTCCTCCTGGCGCCGCCGCCACACACATAGACACACGCACACAGCACCACGCCTCCCGATCCGGCGACCTGCGCCTAGGCTGACCCTCCTTCGCCCGGATCCGGTCCGGATCGGCGTTCTGCGACCTCCTCCGCCTTTGATCCGGTGTCGCCGGAGGCTACCCGGCTTGTCGACCGCGCCCGATCCCTGCACCTCCATGCACGTCGGCTGACCCTCAAGCTCGTCGTTGTCTCTGCGGTGCCCCTTCACCTTGCAAGACCCCGGCCGCCCGGCCATGGAGGCCTCCATGCTGGCCCGCGGCTTCTCCTCCCAACGCCCTCCTTTGGCTGCTCGCGCTGCTGACTCCGTCCATGAGCTCGTGCAGCTATGGCCACCACAGGAGCCTCGCGTCCGACCCCCTTTCCAAGGCCATCGACGCTCGCGTCCCCGACCTTGCAGCAGGCCACCGTTGCGCCTTCTTGCCTCCTCCACGCCCTGCTCCCTCCTGTCGCCTAGCGTCGCCAAGTCCCCTGCTCAGCAGCCCTGCGCCTCCCCCCTTGCCGGACCTGCTCCATCTTCGCCTCCTCGTTGATCATCGGTTGCACCAGGCGCCAAGTCCCTGTTCGTCCTCTGCTCGCAGCTCCATCCAAGGCCGCCTCTTTGCGTTGACCACGAAAGACACGAGGCCTTTTTGTGTTGCTTCATTTTGGATGTGCCAAGTACCTCTTTCGGACCCGTCAAGTGTACAACGACTTGTGTGCGACTACCCTGGAACCACCGATGCCTCCAAACCGCAAGTCCAACAACCACCCCGAGGATTCGCCAAGACCGTCAAGATCGAGACTTCCGGGAACCATGTTGTCTCGCCGGATCGTCAAGACCGTTTCGAGGCGCCAAGTACCACGTCGCCCGGAGCCCTCTGATCCGTCAAGTTCGACCACAACATGTATACGACTACCATCGCCAAAGACTGTCAAGTAAACCACTACCGCCGCCGTGGATTCGATAGGACAACGTGATGCGGAGCATCCTATGGACATCACCATGTCAAGAGTCCGCTCAGCAAGTGACACGTGCGACATCTACTTCACATACACAAAGGTGAAATCTTCTTTACGCGTGTTCACTTGACCCCTTCGAGGATGGTATATTACTTGACACTCCTCTCGTGTGCATACATAGGTATTGTCGGCACACCATGCACGAGGAGGAGAAGTGTGAGAACAAGTGTACAACTACACCATCCACGAGAGAAGCATGGAAGAGAAGGAGGAAGAAGACCCAGAACGAGCGGTACTAGCACCTACAAGCGGTACTACCGCCCAATGTCCGGTACTACACTTTGCTACTTGTGTGAGAATCAGACTGAGGCCCATGTATCCCTTTCCCACTTACCCCTTCGTGGCTTAGACTATAAATAGACCACCTCCACCTCCTTTCTAGGATAGCAAAGGATATGAGATGATTATGTGAGCTTTGCTCCTTGTACCCACTCCTCTAGGAGATCAAGACCTCCTAGGAGAAGATCCCTAATGGATATCAAGCCCCCAACTTGGGAAGGATCCCCATCATAGGATCATCAAGACCTCTCTCCTCATAAGATTGGGACGAACTAGTACCTTGTATCTTTACTTTGTTGTCTTGGATCATTGTGACCTCTTGTGTGTTCTTGGATCTAGCATATGTGTGATTGGATCTAGTCAATTTGAGTGTTTTCCCTCTCTTGTGTTCTTCGTGTTCTTGGGGATTTTCCCTCCAATTTGTGAAAGATCTCCATCTAGGGTTCCACCCTAAAACATCTTGGTATCAGAGCCATTGTTGCATCTTATTATTCATGCACTTGTGCTTCTAATGGTTATGTGCAAGAGAAGAGAACCATCATGATGGATGATGTGTTTATCTACCATGCACATACATTCTTTGCTTATTGTGTGCATGTGTAGGATACTTGGACTTTGTGTCGACTTCCACGTCACGTGAGTTGACCATTCAAGCTCTTGAGAGTGAGCCTCATACATTCTTTGCTTATTGTGTGCATGATGGCTTCTTCTCTCTTTTTCGATCTCAATACAATGTTCTCCCCCTCTCTCGTGGAGATCTATTCGATGTAATCTTGTTTTGCGGTGTGTTTGTTGAGACCGATGAATTGTGGGTTTATGATCAAGTTTAACTATGAACAATATTTGAATCTTCTCTGAATTCTTTTATGTATGATTGGTTATCTTTGCAAGTCCCTTCGAATTGTCAGTTTGGTTTGGCCTACTAGATTGATCTTTCTTGCAATGGGAGAAGTACTTAGCTTTGGGTTCAATCTTGCGGTGTCCTTTCCCGGTGTGATGGGGGCAGCAAGGCACGTATTGTATTGTTGCCATCGAGGATAACAAGATGGGGTTTATATCATATTGCATGAGTTTATCCCTCTACATCATGTCATCTTGCTTAAATCGTTACTCTGTTCTTATGAACTTAATACTCTAGATGCATCTTTGGATAGCGCTCGATGTGTGGAGTAATAGTAGTAGATGCAGGCAGGAGTCGGTCTACTTGTCTCGGACGTGATGCCTATATACATGATCATACCTAGATATTCTCATAACTATGCTCAATTATGTCAATTGCTCAACAGTAATTTGTTCACCCACCGTAATATTTATGTTCATGAGAGAAGCCACTAGTGAAACCTATGGCCCCCCGGTCTATTTTCCATCATATTAATTTCCCGACAACAAGCTATTTCTGACGCCGTTTTTATTTTACTTTCTTTACTTTGCATCTTTATCATAAAAATACCAAAAATATTATCTTATCATATCTATCAGATCTCACTCTCGTAAGTGACCGTGTAGGGATTGACAACCCCTTATCGCGTTGGTTGCGAGGATTTATTTGTTTGTGTAGGTGTGAGGGACTCGTGCGTGGCCTCCTACTGGATTGATACCTTGGTTCTCAAAAACTGATGGAAATACTTACGCTACTTTGCTGCATCACCCTTTCCTCTTCAAGGGAAAACCAACGCAGTGCTCAAGAGGTAGCAATCACACATAACATATTTTCATTATTCTTCAACTCTTCTTTTATCAGACTCAACTTTCCTATCCTTCCTTTTCGACCTTTTAGTAAAATTGAGTTGCAATTTTACTTCTCCATAAATGTTCCAAATCTGCCCATAAATCACATCTGGTGTGTAGGGTCAGTTCCTATAATTTCAACCCATTTGGAGTTTATTTGAATGGGTTTCGAAATTCAAACTTGTCGGAGTTAAATCCAACAGGCGTGGATTTTACTCCCTCCAAAAATCCTCAGGCTAATGTTGTCAAATTCCTCGTATTTTTGTGAGTCCAGGAAAATAATCCAAATGTCCAAATTATTTGTCCATCCATTTATTTTCTCTCATTTCTTTCTTTGCTTTCCTGCTATTGCAGTAGTGTTTAAAAGAGAAGGGAGGGAGAGAGAGCCTGCAGCCCAGCCGGCCTCTAAGCCCAAAGCCCGGTAAGCGCCCCCACCAGCTCTAACCCTAGCCTGATCCCCTCGCAGCCTCTTCCCTCACCTGATCGATTCCCATCTCTCCCTTCGTCCTCCTTCCTCCTGGCGCCGCCGCCACACACATAGACACACGCACACAGCACCACGCCTCCCGATCCGGCGACCTGCGCCTAGGCTGACCCTCCTTCGCCCGGATCCGGTCCAAATCGGTGTTCTGCGACCTCCTCCGCCTTTGATCCGGTGTCGCTTGGAGGCTACCGGCTTGTCGACCGCGCCCGATCCCCTGCACCTCCATGCACGTCGCTGACCCTCAAGCTCGTCGTTGTCTCCTGCGGTGCCCCTTCACCTTGCAAGACCCCCCCGGCCGCCGGCCATGGAGGCCTCCATGCTGGCCCGCAGCTTCTCCTCCCACGCCAACGCCCTCCTTTGGCTGCTCGCGCCTGCAGCTCCGTCCGCGAGCTCGTGCAGCTATGGCCACCACAGGAGCCTCGCGTCCGACCCCCTTGCCAAGGCCATCGACGCTCGCGTCCCCGACCTTGCAGCAGGCCACCGTTGCGCCTTCTTGCCTCCTCCACGCCCTGCTCCCTCCTGTCGCCTAGCGTCGCCAAGTCCCCCTTTCGGCAAGCCTGCGCCTCCCCTTGCGGACCTGCTCCATCTTCGCCTCCTCGTTGATCATCGGTTGCACCAGGCGCCAAGTCCCTGTTCGTCCTCTGCTCGCAGCTCCATCCAAGGCCACCTCTTTGCGTTGACCACCAAAGACACGAGGCCTTTTTGTGTTGCTTCATTTTGGATATGCCAAGTACCTCTTTCGGACCCGTCAAGTGTACAACGACTCGTGTGCGACTACCCTGGAACCACCGATGCCTCCAAACCGCAAGTCCAACAACCACCCCGAGGATTCGCCAAGACCGTCAAGATCGAGACTTCCCGGAACCATGTTGTCTCGCCGGATCGTCAAGACCGTTTCGAGGCGCCAAGTACCACGTCGCCCAGAGCCCTCGGATCCGTCAAGTTCGACCACAACATGTATACGACTACCATCGCCAAATATTGTCAAGTGAACCACTACCGCCGCCGTGGATTCTATAGGACAACGTGATGCGTTGCATCCTATGGACATCACCATGTCAAGAGTCCGCTCAGCAAGTGACACCTGCGACATCTACTTCACATACACAAAGGTGAAATCTCCTTTACGCGTGTTCACTTGACCCCTTCGAGGATGGTATACTACTTGACACTCCTCTCGTGTGCATACATAGGTATTGTCGGCACACCATGCACGAGGAGGAGAAGTGTGAGCACAAGTGTACAACTACACCATCCGCGAGAGAAGCATGGAAGAGAAGGAGGAAGAAGACCCAGAACGAGCGGTACTAGCACCTACAAGCGGTACTACCGCCCAATGTCCGGTACTACCGCCTGCCTGCGCGCAGAATCGGGCCTGAGGCCCATGTATCCCTTTCCCACTTACCCCTTCGTGGCTTAGACTATAAATAGACCACCTCCACCTCCTTTCTAGGATAGCAAAGGATATGAGATGATTATGTGAGCTTTGCTCCTTGTACCCACTCCTCTAGGAGATCAAGACCTCCTAGGAGAAGATCCCTAATGGATATCAAGCCCCCAACTTGGGAAGGATCCCCATCATAGGATCATCAAGACCTCTCTCCTCATAGGATTGGGACGAACTAGTACCTTGTATCTTTACTTTGTTGTCTTGGATCATTGTGACCTCTTGTGTGTTCTTGGATCTAGCATATGTGTGATTGGATCTAGTCAATTTGAGTGTTTTCCCTCTCTTGTGTTCTTCGTGTTCTTGGGGATTTCTCCTCCAATTCGTGAAAGATCTCCATCTAGGGTTCCACCCTACAACATCTTGGTATCAGAGCCATTGTTTCATCTTATTATTCATGCACTTGTGCTTCTAATGGTTATGTGCAAGAGAAGAGAACCATCATGATGGATGATGTGTTTATCTACCATGCACATACATTCTTTGCTTATTGTGTGCATGTGTAGGATACTTGGACTTTGTGTCGACTTCCACGTCACGTGAGTTGACCATTCAAGCTCTTGAGAGTGAGCCTCATACATTCTTTGCTTATTGTGTGCATGATGGCTTCTTCTCTCTTTTTCGATCTCAATACAATGTTCTCCCCCTCTCTCGTGGAGATCTATTCGATGTAATCTTGTTTTGCGGTGTGTTTGTTGAGACCGATGAATTGTGGGTTTATGATCAAGTTTAACTATGAACAATATTTGAATCTTCTCTGAATTCTTTTATGTATGATTGGTTATCTTTGCAAGTCCCTTCGAATTGTCAGTTTGGTTTGGCCTACTAGATTGATCTTTCTTGCAATGGGAGAAGTACTTAGCTTTGGGTTCAATCTTGCGGTGTCCTTTCCCGATGTGATGAGGGCAGCAAGGCACGTATTGTATTGTTGCCATCGAGGATAACAAGATGGGGTTTATATCATATTGCATGAGTTTATCCCTCTACATCATGTCATCTTGCTTAAATCGTTACTCTGTTCTTATGAACTTAATACTCTAGATGCATCTTTGGATAGCGGTCGATGTGTGGAGTAATAGTAGTAGATGCGAGGCGTGAGTCGGTCTACTTGTCTTGGACGTGATGCCTATATACATGATCATACCTAGATATTCTCATAACTATGCTCAATTATGTCAATTGCTCAACAGTAATTTGTTCACCCACCGTAATATTTATGCTCATGAGAGAAGCCACTAGTGAAACCTATGGCCCCGCGGTCTATTTTCCATCATATTAATTTCCCGACAACAAGCTATTTCTGACGCCGTTTTTATTTTATTTTCTTTACTTTGCATCTTTATCATAAAAATACCAAAAATATTATCTTATCATATCTATCGGATCTCACTCTCGTAAGTGACCGTGTAGGGATTGACAACCCCTTATCGCATTGGTTGCGAGGATTTATTTGTTTGTGTAGGTGCGAGGGACTCGTGCGTGGCCTCCTCTTTGGATTGATACCTTGGTTCTCAAAAACTGATGGAAATACTTACGCTACTTTGCTGCATCACCCTTTCCTCTTCAAGGGAAAACCAACGCAGTGCTCAAGAGGTAGCAATCACACATAACATATTTTCATTATTCTTCAACTCTTCTTTTATCCGACTCAACTTTCCTATCCTTCCTTTTCGACCTTTTAGTAAAATTGAGTTGCAATTTTACTTCTCCATAAATGTTCCAAGTCTGCCCATAAATCACATCTGGTGTGTAGGGTCAGTTCCTATAATTTCAACCCATTTGGAGTTTATTTGAATGGGTTTCGAAATTCAAACTTGTCGGAGTTAAATCCAACAGGCGTGGATTTTACTCCCTCCAAAAATCCTCGAGCTAATGTTGTCAAATTCCTCGTATTTTTGTGAGTCCAGGAAAATAATCCAAATGTCCAAATTATTTGTCCATCCATTTATTTTCTCTCCTTTCTTTCTTTGCTTTCCTGCTATTGCAGTAGTGTTTAAAAGAGAAGGGAGGGAGAGAGAGCCTGCAGCCCAGCCGGCCTCTAAGCCCAAAGCCCAGCCGACGCCCCCACCAGCTCTAACCCTAGCATGATCCCCTCGCAGCCTCTTCCCTCACCTGATCGATTCCCATCTCTCCCTTCGTCCTCCTTCCTCCTGGCGCCGCCGCCACACACATAGACACACGCACACAGCACCACGCCTCCCGATCCGGCGACCTGCGCCTAGGCTGACCCTCCTTCGCCCGGATCCGGTCCGGATCGGCGTTCTGCGACCTCCTCCGCCTTTGATCCGGTGTCGCCGGAGGCTACCAGCATCGACCCGCGCCCGATCCCCTGCACCTCCATGCACGTCGCTGACCCTCAAGCTCGTCGTTGTCTCCTGCGGTGCCCCTTCACCTTGCAAGACCCCCCGGCCGCCGGCCATGGAGGCCTCCATGCTGGCCCGCAGCTTCTCCTCCCACGCCAATGCCCTCCTTTGGCTGCTCGCGCCTGTAGCTCCGTCCGCGAGCTCGTGCAGCTATGGCCACCACAGGAGCCTCGCGTCCGACCCCCTTGCCAAGGCCATCGACGCTCGCGTCCCCGACCTTGCAGCAGGCCACCGTTGCGCCTTCTTGCCTCCTCCACGCCTGCTCCCTCACAGCCGCCCTAAGCGTCGCCAAGTCCCCTGCTCAGCAGCCCTGCGCCTCCCCCCTTGCCGGACCTGCTCCATCTTCGCCTCCTCGTTGATCATCGGTTGCACCAGGCGCCAAGTCCCTGTTCGTCCTCTGCTCGCAGCTCCATCCAAGGCCGCCTCTTTGCGTTGACCACCAAAGACACGAGGCCTTTTTGTGTTGCTTCATTTTGGATGTGCTAAGTACCTCTTTCGGACCCGTCAAGTGTACAATGACTCGTGTGCGGCTACCCTGGAACCACCGATGCCTCCAAACCGCAATTCCAACAACCACCCCGAGGATTCGCCAAGACCGTCAAGATCGAGACTTCCCGGAACCATGTTGTCTCACCGGATCGTCAAGACCGTTTCGAGGCGCCAAGTACCACGTCGCCCGGAGCCCTCGGATCCGTCAAGTTCGACCACAACATGTATACGACTACCATCGCCAAAGACTGTCAAGTGAACCACTACCGCCGCCGTGGATTCGATAGGACAACATGATGCGGAGCATCCTATGGACATCACCATGTCAAGAGTCCGCTCAGCAAGTGACACGTGCGACATCTACTTCACATACACAAAGGTGAAATCTCCTTTACGCGTGTTCACTTGACCCCTTCGAGGATGGTATACTACTTGACACTCCTCTCGTGTGCATACATAGGTATTGTCGGCACACCATGCACGAGGAGGAGAAGTGTGAGCACAAGTGTACAACTACACCATCCGCGAGAGAAGCATGGAAGAGAAGGAGGAGGAAGACCCAGAACGAGCGGTACTAGCACCTACAAGCGGTACTACCTCCCAATGTCCGGTACTACCGCCTGCCTGCGTGCAGAATCGGGCCTGAGGCCCATGTATCCCTTTCCCACTTACCCATTCGTGGCTTAGACTATAAATAGACCACCTCCACCTCCTTTCTAGGATAGCAAAGGATATGAGATGATTATGTGAGCTTTGCTCCTTGTACCCACTCCTCTAGGAGATCAAGACCTCCTAGGAGAAGATCCCTAATGGATATCAAGCCCCCAACTTGGGAAGGATCCCCATCATAGGATCATCAAGACCTCTCTCCTCATAGGATTGGGACGAACTAGTACCTTGTATCTTTACTTTGTTGTCTTGGATCATTGTGACCTCTTGTGTGTTCTTGGATCTAGCATATGTGTGATTGGATCTAGTCAATTTGAGTGTTTTCCCTCTCTTGTGTTCTTCGTGTTCTTGGGGATTTTCCCTCCAATTCGTGAAAGATCTCCATCTAGGGTTCCACCCTACAACATCTTGGTATCAGAGCCATTGTTGCATCTTATTATTCATGCACTTGTGCTTCTAATGGTTATGTGCAAGAGAAGAGAACCATCATGATGGATGATGTGTTTATCTACCATGCACATACATTCTTTGCTTATAGTGTGCATGTGTAGGATACTTGGACTTTGTGTCGACTTCCATGTCACGTGAGTTGACCATTCGAGCTCTTGAGAGTGAGCCTCATACATTCTACCACGACGCGCTTCTACATCGCTTTTGCCTGTGTTTCAGCATTGTGAAGGACGCACAAGGACATGCTTTCAAGGAATCCCAAGACGGTGCGACATTGGAGAGTGCCCATTTCAAGCTTCAAGATGATAAGTACTTGGTGAGTGAGGGAGTCCTGGACTAGGGGGTGTCCGGATAGCCGAACTATCATCTTTGGCCGGACTCCAAGACTATGAAGATACAAGATTGAAGACTTCGTCCCATGTCCGGATGGACTTTCCTTAGCGTGGAAGGCAAGCTTGGCGATACGGATATGTAGATCTCCTACCATTGTAACCGACTCTGTGTAACCCTAACCTATCCGGTGTCTATATAAACCGGAGGGTTTTAGTCCATAGGACGAACAACAATCATACCATAGGCTAGCTTCTAGGGTTTAGCCTCCTTGATCTCGTGGTAGATCTACTCTTGTACTACCCATATCATCAATATTAATCAAGCGGGAGTAGGGTTATTACCTCCATTGAGAGGGCCCGAACACAGGTAAAAACATCGTGTCCCTTGTCTCCTGTTACCATCCGCCTAGGCGCGGTTTGGGACCCCCTACCGAGATCCGCGGTTTTGACACCGACATTGGTGCTTTCATTGAGAGTTCCTACGTATGCGTCACCGATAGGCCCGATGGCTCCTTCAATCATCAACAACGACGCAGTCCGGTGGTGAGACTTTTCTCCTGGACAGATCTTCGTGTTGGCGGCTTTGCTGCGGGCAATTCGCTAGGCCATCCGGAGCGGATCGAAGCTTCGCCCGGCCATCGGTCAGATTTGGAAGTTTAAACTACGGCCCGACATCGCGGGACTTGATCTTGACGGATTCGAGCCGCGATAGCGTCTTTGCCTTTGTCTCGATGGGTATGATCTAGCTCGCCGCGAGCGATTGCCACGGAGGCCGCACCGACATCCGCTCCGACCCTTAATCCGGAGCCGTATTCCCGATCGAGGGCGAGTGGTTGGACACCGCCTCGGGGCCTACGATCTCTGGCGATTGAGCGAACACAATCCATGTCCTTTGCAAAGACCGTGACTCCAAGGTGCGGACTCCTCTGCGGACTCAGAACCCCAGCGCCCCTTGCCAATCGAATCCGATTGGGCGCGGTCATGGAGTTCATCGCCACGGACATCTTTCGGCACTCGCCCGCTGCGATATCCTGAATTCACTAAAGTCTCTCTCTTTATTCGGAGAGCCTGGCGGACTACGGTCGGGAAGGTTGGGATGCAGACGGCGAAGAAATTCAACACCCACCCACCACCCACTTTGTAGCCGCTGTCGATGATTTAACCGACATGCTCGACTTCGACTCGAAGACATCGGCGGTATGGGCGGCGATCTTTGGAGGCGACCAAGAACCAGCGCCTACGAGGGCCTTTGGAAGGCCACCTCGTCATCGACATATACATGGTGGACATCCCAAAAGATGGGAGCGGCGATGGAACAACGGAGGATGACCCCTCAAGAAGCAACCGAAGAGCCGGCGTCGTGGCGCCGCTCTAAATCCGCCACGGCAAAAGCGGTGATTCCGGCACGGGAGATAATAACACCGGACGGTGCGAAGACAACCCCCTCGGCGAGGACTCAACGCGGGAGGAGGAGAAGCAAGTCCGCAGCGACGGTGCGGCGAGAAAAGAGGTAGAGGGCGATAATTATCGCCTCCCTCCGAAGATGAGGCAAGCCTCAACGAGGGCCAATTCGTCGTGCACGAGGATCCCGCCGATCGGGAGCATTTCAAGCGTGGGCTTATAGCCACGGCAAGCAGCCTCAAGAAAAAGCAGCAACAGCTTAGAGCTGACCAAGACACGCTAGGTGACGGATGGACTGAAGTCCTTGCGGCGAAGAGTATGAACTTCGAGCGCCCCTCAAAAGCTACCCCAAGCGCGGGCCGTTGCCTCGATCGGAGGAGGAAGCACCCAAGTCACCAGCATACGACATGGCAGACCGGCCACCCGTGGCAGCGACGGAAGAAACCTCTTGGCCCTCCGCTCAAGCCACACCCGGCGCCGCTCAAAAAGTACCAAGGCAGGGAAAACATGCCGGACTTGCGAGATATATTGGAGGATAAGGCAAAACATACAAGATCGATATCACGGATCGGCGTGGGCGTAACGACTTCGGGATGATTACCGTCATGCGGATCTGACAAACCCGGCGGGCGAACACGATGAACAAAGCTCATATGAGCTACGTCATGATATAGCCCAATCTGAGGCGCGCACACCCACTATGCTTCACGGATGAAGTAATGGATCATCAAATCCACGAGGGCTTCAAACCCGTAAACATCGAATCATACGATGGTACCACGAGATCCTGCGATGCGGATCGAGGACTATCTCCTCCATATCCACATGGCCCGCGGTGATGATCTACATGCCATCAAATACCTCCCACTCAAGCTTAAAGGAACAGCTCGGCATTGGCTCAACAGCTTGCCAGCAGAATTAATTGGTTGTTGGGAGGACCTGGAAGCCGCATTCCTTTATATCTTCCAGGGCACATATGTGCAACCACCAGACGCCGATGACCTTAGCCATATAATTCAGCATCCAGAAGAATCGGCCAGACAATTCTGGACACGGTTCCTAACAAAGATAAATCAAATCGTTATTTGTCCGGATGCGAGAGGCCCTTGCAGCCTTCAAACATAACATCCATGACGAGTGGCTTGCCCGGCACCTGTGACGAGGAAAAGCGAAATCCATGGCAGCCCTTACAACACTCATGACCCGCTTTTGTGCGGGAGAGGACAACTAGCTAGCTCGTAGTAACAACTTGACCAAAAACCACGGTAGTTCGGATACCAAGGACAGCAATGGCAGGTCGGCGTCATAGCAAGAACAAAGCGCCCGCATAAGCGGCGACAATGATGAAGATCTGGCGGTCAATGCGGATTGAGCTCTAAACCCGGTCAGCGAAAGAAGCCATTCAAAAGGAATGCCCAGGGCCCGTTCAACTTGGACTAAATACTCGATCGCTTGTGCCAGATACATGGCACCCCCGAAAAACCAGCCAACCACACCAACAGGGATTGTTGGGTGTTCAAGCAAGCAGGCAAGTTAAGTTCCGAACTCAATGACAAGGGGCTGCATAGCGATGACGAGGAAGAGCCCCGGACGCCGAACAATAGAGGACAAAAGGGCTTTCCCACACAAGTGCGGACGGTGAACATGATATACGCAACCCACATACCCAAGAGGGAGCGGAGGCGTGCACTAAAGGGGCGTATATCACGATGGACCCGGTCGCCCCAAAGTTCAACCCATGGTCTTCCTGCCGGTCACATTCGATCGAAGGACCACCCCACTAGCATCCGTCCACGGCGGTTTCGCCGCATTGGTTCTTGACCCAATCATTGACGGATTTCACCTCACCGAGTCACGATGAATGGCGATAGCAACTGAACACTGCTTTATCGAGGATCTGATGTGCAAAATGGGCATAGACCCCTCAAGGATTAAACCTACAAAGACGACCTTTAAAGGCGTCATACTGGGTGTAGAGGCCAATTTTACAGGCTCAGTTACACTCGAAGTGGTCTTTGGATCCCCGGATAACTTCCGAAGCGAAGAGTTAATCTTCGACATAGTCCCGTTCATGGCGGCTATCACACCTTTGCTTGGGCGAACCGCATTTGCAAAGTTCAATGCGGTGCCGCACCACGCATACCTCAAGCTCAAGATGTCGGGCCCTCGAGGAGTAATCACGGTCAATGGAAACACCGAGCGCTCTCTCCGAGCGGAGGAGCACACGGCCCCTCATGGCGGAGGTGCAAAGCAGCCTCTCACGGCAGTTCTCGAGTCCGGCCGCTAAATGTCGGACTTCTTGTCAAGCGGCGCCCGGGTAACCTACAACAAGACCGTGCAGCACGATTCAAGCCGCAGCGTAGCAATCCGGCCCCAACCCCAGCCCTCGCGAAATTGCGAAGCCAGTACTACGCGTACGTAACTACGCTCTGGAGATACCATGGGCATAAGGGGAGGGGAACGACCACGGCACGCCCAGAATGCGGCTCAACCGCACCAGGGGCTCCCAATTGTGTCATTCTTTTTTTTTCTTACTTTCAGGACTCTGTTCTCCAGAAGACCTGTCCGGCATTCGCACCGAATACACGATGCAACAGCCAGGGAAGCAGAAAACTGCATCAAGTGTCCAGGTGGTCTCTACTACGAGCATTACACCTGTTTTACATACCATCCCGCAGCTTACCCCTGGAGGGGGACATGTAAAATAGTCCCATCCCTTGCTTATCGCGCAATTTGTATCGTTCTGCTTTTATTTGCAGTCTCTTTTTAATAACCAATATATAGCTCTTGCCTATTATTACATTTTTATCTCTATATATGTTCATTTCATGACATGTTGCACCCGTACACTTTGGTATGGCCAATACACCAGGGGCTTAAGTACCCCAAAATTATGGTGTGATAAGTCCGAACACTTTCACAAGTGCGGCACCCCGAACTTATAGCATTATATGCATCGGCTCGAATCATGTCTTGGGTCAATAGTTGGGTTTGCCCGGCTCCGTGTTTTGGTACCTTACGTTCCGTTATATCGGCTAAGGTAGCACCGGGAGAACCACTGCGATTATGCCCAGTTGAGCTGGGTTGAGCACCTCGGTGGAGAAAGCTAAAACTGACCCGTCATGATAGAGGCGAGAGCGATCATTGTTCGAGAGGTTTTCGGGTCCCTAAAGACTTATGCCGCTTAGGCGAGGAACCGAATTGTCCGTCAAAGGCGTGGATAAGCGCCCGAACTCGGTCTTCGAATACTAGGGGCCTCGCCGAAATTTAAAATTACAGAATTCTATGGCTAAGTGAGAGTGTTCAAGCATTATAAGTCCGGTTGCCTTGTTACGTTGCATTGGCGCCTCCTCGATGGACCCAAGAATGGGAACAAGATCGCTCAAGTTTATCCGAACACCCCGGCACTTTCGTGGCATGGGGGCTGAAGCCAACGACTTGCCATCTCTCAAATTTGATAAGCGGCCGCCTGAAGGTAATATTTTAAATTAACAAAGCGTTGCTTAAGCGCATATGAACAAGTTTTCGGCATACTGAGGATAACAAATGCAAGTCTATTCAAAAATTACATCTTTGGAGCACTCATCCGCTATCTGGCGGGCACCCTTGAGAGGCCCTCATAGTACATTTCGGGCGTGCGATGCTCCTTGCCCTTCGGTGGCCCGTCCGTCACAAGCTTCTCCGCATCCAGCTTGCCCGATTGCACTTTAGCACGGGCAAGGGCCCTGACAGGCACCTTCAATGCAGACGGGCGCTTGATGACTTCAATCCGTGGACAAAGGCGTCCACCGGCCGCCCTTACTAGCCCAAAGTAGCTCCCAGGCATGGCTTCCAATGGCCATAGCCAAACTATGAGGCCCCTCATGGCCTATTCGGCGACCTTGTGGAGCTCAACCAGCTGCTTCAGCTGGTCGCTTAGGGGCACCGGATGTCCGGCCTCGACATCTTGAGACAGAACACCTTCTCCGTCGAGCTCCCCTCCTTGGCGCGGTAGAATGCGGTGACATCGGACACACTCTGAGGCAGATCTGTGAATGCTCCTGGAGAGCTCGAATCCGGGTAAGTAATAGGTAATTCGCTTTCACATTCTTGCTCTGCATAAAGAATGCCTTACCACGCGATCTTCTTTATTGCCTCAATCTCTGGAGGGCTTTTCGGGCCTCTGCCTTAGCAACTTTGGCACTCTCAAGAGCCGAGGCAAGCTCGGACTCTCGGGTCTTCGAGTCACGCTCCAAACCCTCGTGTTTTTCCACGAGAGCCTGGAGCTCTTGCTGTACCTCCGCCAGCTGCGCCTCCCCCTTCTCTCGCTCGGTGCGCTCCGCAGCCGCTTTGCTTTCGGCCACGGACATCGCTTCCTTCAGGGTCGCCACCTCGTTCGTGGCCCCTGCAGTACCCATGTCATTCCTGTTATTTTTTGCAACCGAAACCTTTTTATAAGGTATTTCTTTAATAAGGTTTTACTTACCTTCCTTGTCCTCGAGCTGCTTCTTGGCAAGGCCGAGCTCGTTCTCGAACCGCTCGAGGCTCTGCTTCAATGCATTGACCTCCATAATCGGTCTGTGGCAGAGGTCGGCGGCGCCTGCATTCCCATATTGACATACTTATGTTAGACTCCTGCATATATCTTTTTAGATCCTTAGTCCGGCTTTTCTTTCCGAACAACGAACTAAGCATCGAGGCTCTTGTCTATGCGGTAATATTTTTACATATTCCAAACTTACCTCAAAGCACATTAGAAGGCTGAGTGCAGGCTTCAGTCAGCCCGCTCTTGGCAGACCGAACTTTACGGATCACCACACTCATAGCATGCGGTGCTCCTTCTCGATGGAAGCGCTGTTAGCGCCTCAATAAACTATCCGGTGCCTCCGGTTGGGCCGGAGGACACGGCGTCTTACCCTTCATATGAAGGGACCGCTTGCCGGACTCGGAACGGCTGAAGGTTCGGTATTGAGTCCGGACAAGGGTCGGGCTTAGAGCCTGGGGTCTCGCCCCCCACACGCCCGAGTCCGGAGGTTGCCTTGTGGCGCCTCCTGCGCCACCTCCCCTTGACCAGGCCCCCCTTGGGGCCCCACCTCGGCGTTGTCCGCAGCGTGAAGTGAGGAGGCGGCCGGAAGTGAAGTACTCTCCATTTCCGATGAACTCAGGGACCCGCTCGACGAAGCGGCGAGCTCGCCCTTGGGCGGGCTGCATGATTGTTCGGCATTAGAGAACACTATACAATGACAAAAAAAGCCATGGGTATCCGGACACTTACGATCTCGCCAGGGGCTTGGCCCTTGTCGGCCACTCCTCCTCGTCGCTGTCCGCGTTGGTGGAGAAGTCCGGAGGAAGGGTCCTTCCCTTCTTGGACCCTCCGGCCTCCCCAGCTGGGGCGGCTTTCCTCTTCTTCTCTTCCCCCGCTGGGGGAGAGGCTTCTTTTTCTTCCTCCTCTTCCTCAGAGGAGGATTCCGCCTCAGGGTTGTCGCGCGATGAGTCCTCGAGCCAAAGGACATTGGGCATCGGGCCCACCATAGCGCCTCCGCACTCCGCCTGTCGGCCGCCCACTACCTTCGGCCTGACATTGAAAATCTTCAGCCATAAGCTGAAGTGGGGCTGGATGCAGAGGAAGGCCTCGCACACGACGATGAACGTCGAGATGTTGAGGATGAAATTGGGGGCAGATCGTGCAAGTCCAGGCCGTAGTAGAACATGAGCCCCCGGACAAATGGATGAAGTGGAAAACCTAGTCCGCGGAGGAAGTGGGGGAGAAACACCACCCTCTCATGGGGCCTAGGGGTTGGAATGAGCTGCCCCTCGTCGGGTAGCCCGATGTCGCCGGACAAGTATCCGGCCTCCCGCAGCTTTGTGATGTGCCCCTCCGTGACTGAGGAGGCCATCCACCTGCCTCTCGCTCCGGGACATAGTTGGAGAAGGTTGAGGTGGGGTGTGTGGACTTGGTATTTGGAGCTCGAGTCTTGTGAAATGGATGAGCAAAGGAGGAAGAAGGCGTAAGTGAAAAGGTGGATCCTTATCCCCTTATATGGATGGACGAAGCTATGCGTCCCCCGCCAGCCTGGTAAAACTCGCCTATCTCCCAAGCGCCGTAATCAATGGCGCGGATGGGTTACCCACGTCCGTATTGATGAGAATCCCGGAATAAGGGGGCACGATCTATGCTTTGATAAGACGTGCCAGGGAAACTGCCTCGCTAAACGCGTTGAGGTGGAACAGTAAAAAACGATTCATATCAAGGCCTGGCCGTGGTGTGATGTCACGCCGCGGAATAGGTCAGCAGATCTGTGCAAAAGTTATTCTCTCGACGGTGGTATGTGGAACTTGTTTTGCAGAGCCGGACACTATCCTTGTGTTCAAAACCTTCTAATGAAGTATTCGGAGGAGGAACCCGCCTTGCAATGCCGAAGACAATATGCGCGCCAGACTCATCGTCATTGAAGCCTGGTTCAGAGCTCTTGAGGAGTCTGGACTAGGGGTGTCCGGATAGCGAACTATCATCTTTGGCGGACTCCAAGACTATGAAGATACAAGATTGAAGACTTTGTCACGTAATGGGATGGACTTTCCTTGGCGTGGAAGGCAAGCTTGGCGTCTGGATATGTAGATCTCCTACCATTGTAACCGACTACTGTAACCCTAACCTATCCGGTGTCTATATAAACCGGAGGGTTTTAGTCCGTAGGACGAACAAAATCATACCATAGGCTAGCTTCTAGGGTTTAGCCTCCTTGATCTCGTGGTAGATATACTCTTGTACTACCCATATCATCAATATTAATCAAGCAGGAGTAGGGTATTACCTCCATCGAGAGGGCCCAAACCTGGGTAAAAACATCGTGTCCCTTGTCTCCTGTTACCATCCGCTTAGACGCACAGTTCGGGACCCCCTACCCGAGATCCGCCGGTTTTGACACCGACAGTGAGCGTCCACTCCTACACGGTGACGCCATCTCTTCCCATGGTGATTTGGTTTTCGATCCGAGGTCAGATCTTTCCCAAGGGGGAGGGGATGATGCGGAGCATCCTATGGACATCACCATGTCAAGAGTCTGCTCGGCAAGTGACAAGTGCGACATCTACTTCACATACACAAAGGTGAATCGTCTCCTTTACACGTGTTCACTTGACTCCTTCGAGGATGGTATAGTACTTGACACTGTGCTACCTCTTGAGCACTACGTTGGTTTTACCTTGAAGAGGAAAGGGTGATGCAGCAAAGTAGCATAAGTATTTCCCTCAGTTTTTGAGAACCAAGGTATGAATCCAGTAGGAGGCTACACACGAGTCCCTCGCACCTACACAAACAAATAAATCCTCGCAACCAACGTGATAAGGGGTTGTCAATCCCTACATGGTCACTTACGAGAGTGAGATCTGATAGATATGATAAGATTATATTTTTGGTATTTTTGTGATAAAGATGCAAAGTAAAATAAAAGGCAACGGAAATAGCTAAGTGTTGGAAGATTAATATGATGGAACATAGACTCGGGGGCCATAGGTTTCACTAGTGGCTTCTCTCAAGAGCATAAGTATTTACGGTGAGTGAACAAATTACTGTTGAGCAATTGACAGAATTGAGCATAGTTATGAGAATATCTAGGCATGATCATGTATATAGGCATCACGTCTGAAACAAGTAGACCGACTCCTGCCTGGATCTACTACTATTACGCCACACATCGACCGCTATCTAGCATGCATCTAGAATATTAAGTTCATAAGAACAGAGTAACGCTTTAAGCAAGATGACATGATGTAGAGGGATAAATTAATGCAACATGATAAAAAAAACCATCTTGTTATCCTCGATGGCAATAATACAATACGTGCCTTGCTGCCCCTACTGTCACTGGGAAAGGACACCGCAAGATTGAACCCATAGCTAAGCACTTCTCCCATTGCAAGAAAGATCAATCTAGTAGGGCAAACCAAACTGATAATTCGAAGAGACTTGCAAAGATAACCAATCATACATAAAAGAATTCAGAAGATTCAAATATTGTTCATAGATAAACTTTATCATAAACCCACAATTCATCAATCTCAATAAACATACCACAAAAGAAGATTACATCGAATAGATCTCCACGAGAGAGGGGGAGAACATTGTATTGAGATCCAAAAAGAGAGAAGAAGCCATCTAGCTAATAACTATGGACCCGAAGGTCTGAGGTAAACTACTCACACTTCATCGGAGAGGCTATGGTGTTGATGTAGAAGCCCTCCGTGATCGATGCCCCCTCGTGAGCTAGGAACAGGCCCCAA
Source organism: Aegilops bicornis (assembly GCA_021605145.1). Lineage (NCBI taxonomy): Eukaryota > Viridiplantae > Streptophyta > Magnoliopsida > Poales > Poaceae > Aegilops > Aegilops bicornis. Next base: position 387,939,815 of record CM038675.1, on the reverse strand, counting down.
GATGGGATCTCACGGGTACAAAAGGTTGCGGCGGTGGAATTAGGTTTTTGGCTCCGTATCTGATCGTTTGGGGGTACGTAGGTATATATAGGAGGAAGGAGTACATCAGTGGAGCAACGTGGGGCCCACGAGGGTGGAGGGCGCGCCAAGGGGGGGTAGGCGCGCCCCCTACCTCGTGGCTTCCTGGTACCTTTCTTGACGTAGGGTCCAAGTCCTCTGGATCATGTTCGTTCCGAAAATCACGTTCCCAAAGGTTTCATTCCGTTTGGAATTTGTTTGATATTCTTTTTCTGCGAAACTCTGAAATAGGCAAAAAACAACAATTCTGGGTTGGGCCTCCGGTTAATAGGTTAGTCCCAAAAATAATATAAAAGTGTATAATAAAGCCCAATACTGTCCAAAACAGAAGATAATATAGCGTGGAGCAATAAAAATTATAGATACGTTGGAGACGTATCAAGCATCCCCAAGCTTAATTCCTGCTCGTCCTCGAGTAGGTAAATGATAAAAACAGAATTTTTGATGTGGAATGCTACTTGGCATAATTTCAATGTAATTCTTCTTAATTGTGGTATGACTATTCAGATCCGAAAGATTCAAGATAAAAGTTCATATTGACATAAAAGTAATAATACTTCAAGCATACTAACTAAGCAATTATGTCCTCTCAAAATAACATGGCCAAAGAAAGTTCATCCCTACAAAATCATATAGTTTAGTCATGCTCCATTTTCATCACACAAGAATGCTCTCATCATGCACAACCCCGATGACAAGCCAAGCAATTGTTTCATACTTAAGTAATCTCAAACCTTTTCAACCTTCACGCAATACATGAGCGTGAACCATGGATATAGCACTATGGGTGGAATGGAATATAATGATGGGGGTTATGTGGAGAAGACAAAAAAGGAGAAAGTCTCACATCAACGAGGCTAATCAATGAGCTATGGAGATGCCCATCGATTGATGTTAATGCAAGGAGTAGGGATTGCCATGCAACGGATGCACTAGAGCTAAAAATATGTGAAATCTCAACAAAAGAAACTAAGTGGGTGTGCATCCAACTTGCTTGCTCGCGAAGACCTAGGGCACTTGAGGAGGCCCATTGTTTGAATATACAAGCCAAGTTCTATAATGAAAAATTCCCACTAGTATATGAAAGTGACAAAACAAGAGACTCTCTATCATGAAGATTATGGTGCTACTTTGAAGCACAAGTGTGGTAAAAGGATAGTAACATTGTCCCTTCTCTCCTTTTCTCTCTTTTTTTGGGCCTTCTCTTTTTTATGGACTTTATCTCTTTTTTTTTTGATTCCTCACTTGGGATAATGCTCTAGAAAATGATAATCATCAAACTTCTATTTATTTACAACTCAATGATTACAACTCGATACTAGAACAAAGTATGACTCTATATGAATGCCTCCGGTGGTGTACCGGGATATGCAATGTACCAAGAGTGACATGTATGAAAGAATTATGAACGGTGACTTTGCCACAAATACTATGTCAACTACATGATCATGCAAAGCAATATGACAATGATGAACGTGTCATGATAAACGGAATGGTGGAAAGTTGCATGGCAATATATCTTGGAATGGCTATGGAAATGCCATAATAGGTAGGTATGGTGGCTGTTTTGAGGAAGACATAAGGAGGTTTATGTGTGAAAGAGAGTATCATATCACGGGGTTTGGATGCACCGGCGAAGTTTGCACCAACTCTCAATGCATGGTACCGAAGAGGCTAGCGATGATGGAAAGGTGAGAGTGCGTATAATCCATGGACTCAACATTAGTCATAAAGAACTCACATACTTATTGCAAAACTATACAAGTCATCAAAAACCAAGCACTATGCGCATACTCATAGGGGGATAGATTGGTAGGAAAAGACCATCGCTCGTCCCCGGCCGCCACTCATAAGGAGGACAATCAAAGAACACCTCATGTTTCAAATTTGTTACATAACGTTTACCATACGTGCATGCTACGGGACTTGCAAACTTCAACACAAGTATTTCTCAAATTCACAACTACTCAACTAGCACAGCTTTGATATCACTACCTCCATGTCTCAAAACAATCATCAAGTTTCAAACTTCTCTTAGTATTCATCACACTCATAAGAAAGTTTTTACTAATCTTGAATACCTAGCATATTAGGATTATTTAAGCAAATTACCATGCTATTTAAGACTCTCAAAATAATCTAAGTGAAGCATGAGAGATCAATAGTTTCTATAAAACAAATCCACCACCGTGCTCTAAAAGATATAAGTGAAGTACTAGAGCAAAAACTATATAACTCAAAAAGATATAGGTGAAGCACATAGAGTATTCTAATAATTTCTGAATCATGTGTCTCTCTCTCAAAAGGTGTGTACAGCAAGGATGATTGTGTTAAACTAAAAAGCAAAGACTCAAATAATAGAAGACGCTCCAAGCAAAACGCATATCATGTGGTGAATAAAAATATAGCTCCAAGTAAAGTTACCGATGGAAGTAGACGAAAGAGGGGATGCCTTCCGGGGCATCTCCAAGCTTTGTCTTTTATGTGTCCTTAGATTATCTTGGGGGTGCCATGGGCATCCCCAAGCTTAGGCTCTTGCCACTCCTTGTTCCATAATCCATCAAATTTTTCACCCAAAACTTGAAAACTTCACAACACAAAACTCAGCAGAAAATCTCGTGAGCTCCGTTAGCGAAAGAAAACAAAAGACCACTTCAAGGTACTGTAATGAACTCATTATTTATTTATATTGGTGTTAAACCTACTGTATTCCAACTTATATATGATTTATAAACTCTTTTACTAGCCATAGATTCATCAAAATAGGCAAACAACACATGAAAACCAGAATCTGTCAAAAACAGAACAGTCTGTAGTAATCTGTAACTAACGCAAACTTCTGGAACTCCAAAAATTCGACAAAAATAGGACGATCTAGAAAATTTGTTTATTGATCAGCAGCAATTGGAATCAATATTTTATCACATTCTGGTGATTTTAACAATTATTTTCATGAACAGAAAGTTTCTGGAATTTCTGCAAGATCAAATAACTATCATCCAAGAAGATCCTATAGGTTTAACTTGGCACAAACACTAATTAAAACATATAAAGACATCTAACGAGAGGCTAGATCAAAGATTTATTCCTAAACAGAAGCAAAAAAAAGCAAAAAACTAAAAATAAAATTGGGTTGCCTCCCAACAAGCGCTATCGTTTAACGCCCCTAGCTAGGCATAATAGCAAGGATAGATCTAGGTATTGCCATCTTTGGTAGGCAATCCATAAGTGGCTCTCATAACAGATTCATATGGTAATTTTATTTTCTTCCTAGGGAAGTGTTCCATGCCTTTCTTTAGTGGGAATTGGAATCTAATATTCCATTCCTTCATATCAATGATTGCACCAATCTTTCTAAGGAAAGGTCTACCAAGAATAATAGGACATGAAGGATTGCAATCTATGTCAAGAACGATAAAATCTACGAGCACATAGTTCCTATTTGCAAGAATAAGAACATCATTAATTCTTACCATAGGTTTCTTAATAGTGGAATCCGCAAGGTGCAAGATTAAAGAGCAATCATCAAAATCACGGAAACCTAGCAAATTACACAAAGTTTTCGGAATCGTGGAAACACTAGCACCCAAATCACACAAAGCATAGCATTCATGATCTTTAATTTTAATTTTAATAGTAGGTTCCCACTCATCATAGATTTTTCTAGGAATAGAAACTTCCAACTCAAGTTTTTCTTCACAAGATTGCATCAAAGCATCAACGATATGTTTGGTAAAGGCTTTATTTTGACTATAAGCATGAGGAGAATTTAGCACGGATTGCAACAAGGAAATACAATCTATCAAAGAGCAGTTATCATAATTAAATTCCTTGAAATCCAAAATAGTGGGTTCATTAATATCTAATGTTTTGATCTCTTCAGTCCCACTTTTATCAATTTTAGCATCAAGATCTAAAAACTCCGAATTTCTGGAACGCCTTCTAGGTAAAAGTGGATCATATTCAGTCCCATAATTATCAAGATTCATATTGCAAAACAAAGATTTAATAGGGGACACATCAATAACTTTTAGATCTTCATCTTTATTTTCATAGAAATTAGAAGTACACGCTTTCACAAAGCAATCTTTCTTAGAACGCATCCTAGCGGTTCTTTCTTTGCACTCATCAATGGAAATTCTAATGGCTTTGAGAGACTCACTGATATCATGCTTAGGTGGAATAGATCTAAGTTTCAAGGAATCAACATCAAGAGAAATTCTATCAACGTTCCTAGCCAATTCATCAACTTTAAGCAATTTTTCTTCAAGCAAAGCATTGAAATACTTTTGCGAATTCATAAATTCCTTAACACTAGTCTCAAATTCACAGGGCATCTTATTAAAATTTCCATAAGAGTTGTTGTAGGAATTACCATAATTATTAGAGGAATTACTAGGATAAGGCCTAGGATTAAAGTTTCCTCTATACGCGTTGTTACCAAAATTATTTCTACCAAGAAAATTTACATCCAAAGATTCATTATTATTCTCAATCAAAGTAGACAAAGGCATATCATTAGGATCAGAAGAAACATTCTTAGTAGCAAATAATTTCATGAGTTCATCCATCTTTCCACTCAAAACATTAATTTCTTCTATCTCATCCACTTTTTTACTAGTAGATCTTTCAGTATGCCATTGAGAATAATGAACCATAATATTATCTAGGAGTTTAGTAGCTTATCCTAAAGTGATTTCCATAAAAGTGCCTCTCGCGGCCGAATCTAAAAGATTTCTAGAAGCAAAATTCAATCCGGCATAATTTTTTTGTATAATCATCCACAAATTTAAACCATGCGTAAGGGCAATTATGTATCATTAATTTCATCCACTCCCAAGCTTGTGCAACATGTTCATGATCAAGTTGCTTAAAGTTCATAATATCGTTTCTAAGAAAGATGATTTTAGCGAGAGGAAAATACTTAGAGATAAAAGCATCTTTGCACTTATTCCAAGAATCAATACTATTTTTAGGCAAAGACGAAAACCAAGCTTTAGCACGATCTCTAAGCGAAAAAGGAAATAGCTTCAATTTAACAATATCATTGTCCACATCTTTCTTCTTTTGCATATCACACAAATCAACAAAGCTATTAGATGAGTAGCGGCATCTTCACTAGGAAGGCCAGCGAATTGATCTTTCATGACAAGATTCAACAAAGCCGCATTGATTTCACAAGATTCGGTATTTTTGTGATAAAGATGCAAAGTAAAATAAAAGGCGACGGAAATAGCTAAGTGTTGGAAGATTAATATGATGGAAAATAGACCCGGGGGCCATAGGTTTCACTAGTGGCTTCTCTCGAGAGCATAAGTATTTACGGTGGGTGAACAAATTACTATTGAGCAATTGACAGAATTGAGCATAGTTATGAGAATATCTAGGCATGATCATGTATATAGGCATCACGTCCGAAATAAGTAGACCGACTCCTGTCCGCATCTACTACTATTACTCCATACATCGACCGCTATCCAGCATGCATCTAGAGTATTAAGTTCATAAGAACAGAGTAATGCTTTAAGCAAGATGACATGATGTAGAGGGATAAATTCATGCAATATGATAAAACCCCATCTTGTTATCCTCGAGGGCAACAATACAATACGTGCCTTGCTGCCCCTCATCCTTTGGGAAAGGACACCGCAAGATTGAACCCAAAGCTAAGCACTTCCCCATTGCAAGAAAGACCAATCTAGTAGGCCAAACCAAACTGATAATTCGAAGAGACTTGCAAAGATAACCAATCATACATAAAAGAATTCAGAAGATTCAAATATTGTTCATAGATAAACTTGATCATAAACCCACAATTCATCGATCTCAACAAACACACCTCAAAAGAAGATTACATTGAATAGATCTCCACGAGAGAAGGGGAGAACATTGTATTGAGATCCAAAAAGAGAGAAGAAGCCGTCTAGCTAATAACTATGGACCCGAAGGTCTGAGGTAAACTACTCACACTTCATCGGAGAGGCTATGGTGTTGATGTAGAAGCCCTCCGTGATCGATGCCCCCTCCGGCGGAGCTCCGGAACAGGCCCCAAGATGGATCTCACGAATGCAGAAGGTTGCGGCGGTGGAATTAGGTTTTGGCTCCGTGTCGATCGTTTGGGGTACATAGGTATCTATAGGAGGAAGAATGCGTCGGTGGAGTAACATGGGGCCCACGAGGGTGGAGGCGCGCCCGGGGTGGCGCGCCCCCTACCTCGTGGCTTACTGGTAGCTTTCTTGAAGTAGGGTCCAAGTCCTCTGGATCATGTTCGTTCCAAAAATCACGTTCCCGAAGGTTTCATTCCGTTTGGACTCCGTTTGATATTTTTTCTGCGAAACTCTGAAATAGGCAAAAAACAACAATTCTGGGATGGGCCTCCGATTAATAGGTTAGTCCCAAAAATAATATAAAAGTGTATAATAAAGCCCAATAATGTCCAAAACAGAAGATAATATAGCATGGAGCAATCAAAAATTATAGATACGTTGGAGACGTATCACACTCCTCTCGTGTGCATACATAGGTATTGTCGGAACACCATGGACGAGGAGGAGAAGTGCGAGCACAAGTGTACAACTACACCATCTGCGAGAGAAGCATGGAATAGAAGGATGAAGAAGACCCAGAACGAGCGGTACTACCGCCTAGGAGCGGTACTACCGCCCAATGTCCGGTACTACCGCCTGCCTGCATGCAGAATCGGGCCTGAGGCCCATGTATCCCTTTCCCACTTACCCCTTCGTGGCTTAGACTATAAATATACCACCTCCACCTCCACCTCCTTTCTAGGATAGCAAAGTATATGAGATGATTATGTGAGCTTTTCTCCTTGTACCCACTCCTCTAGGAGATCAAGACCTCCTAGGAGAAGATCCCTAGTGGATATCAAGCCCCCAACTTGGGAAGGATCCCCATCATAGGATCATCAAGACCTCTCTCCTCATAGGATTGGGACGAACTAGTACCTTGTATCTTTACTTTGTTGTCTTGGGTCATTGTGAACTCTTGTGTGTTCTTGGATCTAGCATATGTGTGATTGGATCTAGTCAATTTGAGTGTTTTCCCTCTCTTGTGTTCTTCGTGTTCTTGGGGATTTCCCCTCCAATTCGTGAAAGATATCCATCTAGGGTTCCACCCTACAACACAACGTGTACCACTATGACCATCCCGAGAACGTCTACTTCACCTACACCGCATTGAACTTGTTCCGCCCCGAAAATGCACACTTCAAAGGTATAATGACGAGACGACCGTCCGAGAAGGAAGGCATGCGTGATGTATGAGATGCCCCGTGTTTGCACCGTGTCTGAGTTGTCGCCTGCATGTTCCTTCTCGTTTCCTTGCGAACATCATGTGGGACACCCGGTAACCGGGATCACCCCTCCATCTCTAGCATGTTCCGCACACTTGTTCTTTTGCACCGGCATTTCCATGAATTGCCGGATCATCGGAATGTTGTCGTGGCATCAATTTCATTGTCGTTGCCGTGGCACCCCTTTCGTTCCGCCATGCTGACCAAATGCTTCATAACATGCTCATGTCAACATTTTCATAAAATTACATCCAACCTTGAATATTTCATCCGCATCATGGTAACAACATTAAAATGTTTAAAATTGGTGTTTGCATTAAATTGCTATATGCACATGAGGATTTACCGGAATTGTTGTTTGTTATTTCCGGCCTCATTTAAACTTGCCTAAATAGTTAGTTTATTATTCTTCACCTCTTGCCATGTTTAACAACATTTAATATTGCTGGGTACATAAACAGGAGAACTAAACAACTAAAGGTGGTGTTTCTTCCATATGCAACTCGTTTCATATTGAGCTTCACTTAATTTGTAGTATTGTTTGTTGCACTTGTCCATGCCATGCCTCATTTAACCGAACATGCATCATACTTGATTGTGCATCATGCCATGTTTATGTGATGGTTGTTTACTATGTTGTTTGCTTCTTTCTGGTTGTGCTACTTCTTGATAGTTCCCTATTCGTTGCGATTGTGAGGATCCGTTCGACTACATTGGATTCGTCTACTTCATGCACTCGTTCTTCTTCCTAGCGGGATTTCAGGCAAGATGACCGTCACCTTGAATCTCACTACTATGTTTGCTATGCTAGTTGTCTCGATGCTATCGCTATGTCACGCTACCTACCACTTGTTATCAAGCCTCCCAAATTGCCATGAAAACCTCTAACCTTTTTCACCCTTCCTAGAAAACCGTTGTTCGGCTATGTTACCGCTTTGCTCAGCCCCTCTTATAGCGTTGCTAGTTGCAGGTGCAGTTGCAGGTTGTTCCATGTTGGGACATGGATATCATGGGATATCACAATATCTCTTATTTAACTAATGCACATATATACTTGGTAAAGGGTGGAAGGCTCGGCCTTATGCCTGGTGTTTTGTTCCACTCTTGCCGCCCTAGTTTCCGTCATACCGGTGTTATGTTCCTTGATTTTGCGTCCCTAACATGATGAGGGGTATGGGACCCTCTCGACGTTTCTCTTTGAATAAAACTCTTCCAGCAAGGCCCAACATTGGTTTTAACATTTGCCATAATAATACTTGAACCTAATAATTAATTGGCATAGGGCGTCGCGAACCCAAGGATTTTCTACATGCAGGGCAAGGCCAGTGCTGATGGTATTGGTCCCAAACGGGCAGACTGCGGGGCCGCCTCGGGGAAACTTGAGGTATTTGGTATATACATGTAGGCTGACCCATCCGGTTGTGTCCTGAGACAAGATACGCGCGGCTACTATCAGGGTGTCGACACACCAGGAAGCTTTGCTGGATTAGTTTTACCATTGTCGAAATGTCTTGTGCACCGGGATACCGAGTCTAATTGGAGGTTACCACGATGGTGGATTGTCTCCGCGGATCGTGAGCTTGTCATGGGCTAAGTTGGGACACCCCTGCAGGGTTTAATCTTTGGAAAGCCGTGCCCGCGATTATGTGGCAGATGGGAATTTCTTAACATCCTGTTGTAGAGGACTTGAAGTAAACTCTATTAAAATACACCAACCGCGTTGCGTAACCGTGATTGTCTCTTTTCGGGGAAGTTCGAGAGGAGAACATGGTTGGGTTATGTTTGAACGTAAATAGTTCAGGATCACTTCTTGATCTCTACTAGTTGGTGACCGTTTGCGTAGATTCTCATCTTACTCTTGTACTCTTATGTTAGCCACCATACATTGCTTAGTCGTTGCTGCAACCTCACCACTTGTCCTTTCCATACCCATTAAGATTTGCTAGTCTTGATACCCATGGTAATGGGATTGCCGAGTCCTCGTGGCTCATTGATTACTACACCAACAGTTGCTGGTACAGGAAATGCGATGGTCATGACGCGAGAGCGATGGTTGCCTATTTTTGAGTTCTTCTTCTTCTTCGTCAATCTTGGGTTAGGTTCCTGGTCGAAGCCTGGGCTAGCAGGGTGGATGTCATTTGAGTTTCTGTTTGTGTTTCATCCGTAGCCGGATGTTGTTCTATGTTTGATGTATTGGTGTATTCTTATGGCATTTGTATGCCTTGTATGTATCCCCAACTATTATGTAATGGTACAATGTAATGATATCCACCTTGCAAAAGCGTGTCAATATGCGGTTCTATCCTTGGTGGGACCTTCATGTCCCTTTAGGGTAGTGTCGCATATTGGGTGTGAAAAGTTGGTATCAGAGCCTCGACCGACCATAGGAGCCCCCTTGATTGATTGATTGCGTTGTTGAGTCTAGAACAAAACTTTTTGGAGTCTTAGGAATATATATATCGGAGAGTAGGATTTCTTTTTACTCCTCAACCCCTTCGTCGCTCTAGTGAGGAATCCTGACGTAGATGTTTTGACTTCACTCTCCTCTTTTTCACTCAAATTGTTTTTAGGATCACGCGGGTATCTTGGAGTCGTTCCAATAATTTTATGACAAGAACATTGTTCTTGATGCCTCCTGTCATTCAGGGGTTGTGGCAGTGTCTCGGGGAGTTGAGCTCCGAGGTGTTGTCGTCACAATTTTATCATTGCAGTTCCGGTATACCTGAGCTTTTGCTAACATCGAGAATCTCTTATATGCAGTTGGTGATGAGATAACCTCGACGCCACCCAGTACTAGGGCGGGAGTTCGGGAGTATTGCCATAGCTCGTATATCGGATGCTTTTCGAAGGTCGAGGTACACGATTTCCGGAGTTTTCTTGTTTATGTGTTGACGGATGGATACAGTTGGAGTGTAGGATTTGTTAGTTGTGTGAGATATTTGTGCCTCCCTGTATCCCCAACACCAGATTGCATAACCAGAAAGTTTCGGGAGTTAATAGGTGGGAATTCAAGTAGATACCCAGGATTTCTTTTCCACAGATGTATGATTTGAGATTGGGTCCAACGTCTAGTGGTTCGTTTTTCACGGTTGATTTACAGTGGTCACGAGGCGTCTTAAAGAATCCTTGGATATGCTGATTCGGGGACGTCTTGTTTTTCATTCGTGACGTCCGCTGTACGTCGTGCCCGTGGGACCTCATCGCGAACACTTTGGGCGAAATCTCTATCATATGTTTGTTTCCGGCTAATTTTCCAAGCCAAATCCTTTGTTTTGTTTTGAGTTGTGGTATTTGAGTTGCTTCAGAGTCAAGTGTTGATTCCATACTTTTCCTAAGCGGTGTTATCATATTTCTATGTGAATACTAATCCTTCTTGATCATCGAGGTTGTCATGTTAATTCTTTTCCAACCGGCGTGCTTCTCTTCAAGTGGATCCAATCATTTCAACATCCGCAAGATCAATTCAAAGTTTTCTCAACGGTGTCTGTTTCATCCGTCCCCAAGTTGCCTTTGTTTTCCCGCCCTCCCACCCTTTTTTTTCTTCAAGGACTCATATATCTTAATCAAGTATCCATTTTATTCATGTGAAGTCTCTTCATTCTTTTCCTCCATGTTCTTTCTCGGTGATTCTCATGAAGGTGCTAAGGAAGCTACACGTTCATCATTCTTCGTTCTCTTTCTTCTCCAGTGGTCTAAACTCAAGCTTCGTTGTTGATCATATCTCTATCTTTTGGTTTACATGCTTTCCATGTTGGAATTTCTTATCCAAGGCTCTCTTATTTATTCACCTCTCTCTATTCATATCCGGAGTGTTGGAGATATCTCAGAATATTCGCGTTTTCCATTCTTAATCCGTTCAAGCTAATTCGAGGGTGTTATCTCATTCAAGCCATTTAAATCAACCGGTGCAATCTCCCTTTCAAGTAATCGTCCAATGGTGTATCTTTGAGTGGGCCCTAACCCACAGGTCTTTTCCCAGGATCTTACTTGACTCTTCTAATTTATCTAGAGGGATTCCCAAATTCTTTTCAAAAGTGTGATGTAAGAATGAATAATCATCAGTCAAATGTCTTTCTCCAGGATCTTTCAAATTCTTTTCATCGTTGGTTCAACCTTTCTAATTTTCATTCCGGAGTGCCTCAACAATTCATGGTGGTGTTTCTCATCGTCATTCTCGGATTTTGAAGACCGAAGAGGAGTTCCTCTTAAATCCTTGCCCGTTCTTCCAAAGATGCGTAGTTCAAGATTGATGCCACCCTCTCATAATTGTTTTTGATTGTGAGAATTCTTTTCACGCATCCAGAGCATTTCAGGAGTTGTTTTCATTTCTTGATCATCCAAAGGCCATCATTTCAGAAGATTTCTTCGTTCTAAGTTTCCATCTTTGTTCTTGAATTATTCTAAATTGATGTCTCGTCATTCATTCTCCATTTCTTCCGGTGTTTCGTGCAAGTATTCTTTAGTCAGCTCATGGTCTCTTAATTCTCTTGTATCTAAATTTCCCCAACTATCTTCATTCATTTTCTAATTCTTCTCGGTGAATTGTGCCTTTGCTACGTTCATTTTCAATTCTACGGCGGTTTGTTCAGGATTCATCTTCCTTTGTTACCATATTAATTAATTTGTTCTTTTCAAATCATACCGATGATTCGCTGAAGACCTTCCCAAGTTTGCGCTATATCTCTCTTCAATCTTTCCAATGAGAATAAGTAGTATGCCAAATCCATTGCTTGTCATCAATTCAAATTGATGAAGGAAATGCATAACATAATTCTTATACTTGGTTCATCCAAGTGATTTAATCCCTTCTTCCAGAGTTTGTTCATGATGAGTAAATTCTATATTCCAAGTGATCCATCTTTCTTTCCGGAGTTGCAACGTTTCATGGTTATATCATCATGGAGCTCCATCTAAATCATTGCAAGGCTTCTACCAGAGTTCTTTTCAACTTTCCTTTCGTTTGGTCATTCTTTTATTACCGGAGTTCTCACGAAGGCTCAAAATGGTGGTTCGTCAAGGATTCATTTCATTCTTCAATTGTTCATCAAGATTTATCTCGAAGTTAAGATCCGCTAAGTTATACTCTACAATAAACATGGTGTTCAACACATGTCTTCTTTTGAGGAGTTCTAGTATTCTTCATCTTGCATCCAGAAATGCAATTCTTTCGACCTTATCATTTGCGGTGGTGTTATGTCATTCTTGACTATTTCCCTTTGTGTTTCAAGGTTCACAAGTTGTTTAGAGTGAGATATTTAAAACCATCATTTTCTCTTTATTGAGGAGATCCTTTGCAACCCGTCAATCCCTCCATTGGAGTTATCTTGGTATAGGTTTCACTTGAAGCCTTCCCGAAGGAATGTCTCTAGTATGGTGTTTATCAGTGATCCAAGTTTCCTCCTATTCTCTCGGTGAAGAAGTGTTCATCTCTTCATTCATCTCAATCAATCATTGTTTTCGTTAGTGGCGGAATGTCACCTCATAATGTTGAGATTTTTCCATAAGCCCACTACAAACTTATTATTTTCGTTGTTGGTTTTCAACAACTCCGTTCAATCCTTATTTTTAAGGATGCTCTCTCAAATTCATTTGAGGTAGAAGATGTTGTTTTCTTCTCCGTTCTATTGATTCCATTCTTACATTTTTTTCCGGAGGCATTGTGACGTCACTCTCTTCGACCCATCATCTCATTTTGTAAATATCATGTTCTTTTCCTTGCTTATCCCTTTAGCAGGAGTGTTGCGTCCTCTGTTCAAGTTCTTTTCATCTTATCAAGTCTTGCATCTCTTTTCAACCGGAGTGTTGTCCGAATTTGTTCTTCCTTGTTCCTTGTTTATCTCGTTTCCACCAGAGTGGTTTCAATTCCTTCTTGTCCATTGTGCTGGTCATTCATAGCTTTGCAACCTTGAAGGTTCACATGGTGTTCCTTATTTCTCTTTTCTACCGGAGTCCTCTCAATTGTGTTCAACTCTGTTGTGTTCTTTCTTTCGACTTTTAAACCTCTCAAGGTTCATTGGTTTCACTCGTTTGCCAAACAAGCAACTTTTTTTTACCTCTTCCTCTTCCGTTTCCCCCTGGTGCCATCCCTAGATCTCGGGGCAAGATCTCTTGTAAGTGGAGGAGAGTTGTGACGCCCCAAGACCGGCGCTTCAGATGCCTTCCATGGATTCCGAGATTCGTCGTGTGATTTGTTTTGTTCGTCGCATTCATCTTTGCATCATGTGCATTGCATCATGTCATCTTGCACCCCTTTTTAAAACTCAGCTCAATAAATTGCATGGATCTTTGATCCATTTAAATCGAGGGTATTCACATGGTGATCTCTCTTTATAACATATCCTCCAAATACTTAGGGAGCTATACTAAATATTCCATTAACTTGGAATCACCCATAACACATTTGCATTATTCTTCAACTCTTCTTTTATCCGACTCAACTTTCCTATCCTTCCTTTTCGACCTCTTAGTAAAATTGAGTTGCAATTTTACTTCTCCATAAGTGTTCCAAATCTGCCCATAAATCACATCTGGTGTGTAGGGTCAGCTCCTATAATATCAACCCATTTGGAGTTTATTTGAATGGGTTTCGAAATTCAAACTTGTTTGAGTTAAATCCAACAGGCGTGGATTTTACTCCCTCTAAAAATCCTCAGGCTAATGTTGTCAAATTCCTCGTATTTTTGTGAGTCCAGGAAAATAATCCAAATGTCCAAATTATTTGTCCAACCATTTCTTTTCTCTCCTTTCTTTCTTTGCTTTCCTGCTATTGTAGTAGTGTTCAAAAGAGAAGGGAGGGAGAGAGAGCCTGCAGCCCAGCCGACGCCCCCACCAGCTCTAACCCTAGCCTGATCCCCTCGCAGACTCTTCCCTCACCCGATCGATCCCCATCTCTCCCTTCGTCCTCCTTGCTCATGGCGTCGCCGCCACACACATAAACACACGCACATAGCGCCACGCCTCCCGATCCGGCGACCTGCGCCTAGGCTGACCCTCCTTCGCCCGGATCCGATGTGGATCGTCGTCCTGCGACCCCTCCCCCTTTGATCCGGTGCCGCCGGAGGCTACCAGCGTCGACCCTCGCCCGATCCCCTCCACCTCCATGCGCGCCGCCGACCCTCAAGCTCGCCGCTGTCTCCTACGGTGCCCCTTCACCTTGCAAGACCCGCATGACTGCCGGCCATGGAGGCCTCCGTGCTGGCCCGCAGCTTCTCCTCCCGCACAAACGCCCTCCTTCAGCTGCTCGCGCCTGCAGCTCCGTCCGTGAGCTAGTGCAGCCATGGCCGCCATAGGAGCCTCGCGCCCGACCCCCTCACCGAGGCCATGGACGCTCGCGTCCCCGACCTTGCAGCAGGGCGCCGCTGCGCCTTCTTACCTCCTCCGCGCCCTACTCCCTCCTGTCGCCAAGTCCCCTGCTCAGCCGCCCTACGCCTCCCCCCTTGCCGTACCTGCTCCATCTTCGCATCCTTGTTGATCACCGGTTGCACCAGGCGCCAAGTCCCTGTTCTTCCTCTGCTCGCAGCTCCATTCAGGGCCGCCTTTTTGCGTTGACCACCAAGACACGAGGCCTTTTTGTGTTGCTTCATTTTGGATGCGCCAAGTACCTCTTTCGGACCCGTCAAGTGTACAACGACTCGTGTGCGACTACCCTGGAACCACCAATGCCTCCAAACCGCAAGTCCAACAACCACCCCGACGATTCGCCAAGACCGTCAAAATCGAGACTGCCTGGAACCATGTCGTCTCGCCGGATCGTCAAGACCTTTTCGAGACGCCAAGTACCACGTCGCCCGAAGCCCTTGGATCTATCAAGTTCGACCACAACATGTCTACGACTACCATCGCCGAAGACTGTCAAGTGAACCACTACCGCCGCCCTGGATTCGACAAGACAACGTGTACCACTACGACCGTCCCGAGAACGTCTACTTCACCTACACCGCATTGAACTCGTTCTGTCCCGAAAATGCACGCTTCAAAGCTATAATGACAAGACGACAGCCCGAGAAAGAATGCATGCATGATGTATGAGATGCCCCGTGTTTGCATCGTGTCTGAGTTGTTGCTTGCATGTTCCTCCTCGTTTCCTTTCCACCATCATGTGGGACACCCGGTAACCGGGATCACCCCTCCATCTCTAGAATGTTCCACAAGTTCCGCACACTTGTTCTTTTGCACCGGCATTTCCACGAATTGCCGGATCATCGGAATGTTGCCGTGGCATCATTTTCGTTGTCGTTGTCGTGGCACCCCTTTCGTTCCGCCATGGTGACCAAATGCTTCATAACATGCTCATGTCAACATTTTCATAAAATTGCATCCAACCTTGAATATGTCATCCGCATCATGGTAACAACATTAAAATGTTTAAAATTGTTGTTTGCATTAAATTGCTATATGCACATGAGGATTTACCGGAATTGTTGTTTGTTATTTCCGGCCTCATTTAAACTTGCCTAAATAGTTAGTTTATTATGCTTCACCTCTTGCCATGTTTAACAACATTTAATATTGTTGGGTACATAAATGGGAGAACTAAATAATTAAATGTGGTGTTTCTTCGATATGCAACTCGTTGCATATTGAGCTTCACTTAATTTGTAGTATTGTTTGTTGCACTTTGCCATGCCATGCCTCATTTAATCGGACATGCATCATACTTGATTGTGCATCATGCCATGTTTATGTGATGGTTGTTTAATATGTTGTTTGCTTCTTTCTGATTGTGCTTCTTCTCGATAGTTCCTGTTTCGTTGCGATTGTGAGGATCAATACGACTACGTTGGCTTCGTCTACTTCATGGACTCGTTCTTCTTCCTAGCGGGATTTCAGGCAAGATGAGCGTCACCTTGGATCTCACTACTATCTTTGCTATGCTAGTTGTCTCGATGCTATCGCTATGTCACACAACCTACCACTTGTTATCAAGCCTCCCAAATTTCCATGAAAACCTCTAACCTTTTTCACCCTCCCTAGCAAACCGTTGTTTGGCTATGTTACCGCTTTGCTCAGCCCCTCTTATAGCGTTGCTAGTTGCAGGTTATTCCATGTCTGGACATGGATATCATGGGATATCACAATATCTCTTATTTATTTAATGCACATATATACTTGGTAAAGGGTGGAAGGCTCGGTGAGGGAGTCCTGGACTAGGGGGTGTCCGGATAGCCGAACTATCATCACGGCCAGACTCCAAGACTATGAAGATACAAGATTGAAGACTTCGTCCCGTGTCCGGATGGGACTTTCCTTGGCATGGAAGGCAAGCTTGGCGATACGGATATGTAGATCTCCTACTATTGTAACCGACTCTGTGTAACCCTAACCTATCCGGTGTCTATATAAACCGGAGGGTTTTAGTCCGTGGGGCGAACAACAATCATACCATAGGCTAGCTTCTAGGGTTTAGCCTCCTTGATCTCGTGGTAGATCTACTCTTGTACTACCCATATCATCAATATTAATCAAGCGGGAGTAGGGTATTACCTCCATCGAGAGGGCCGAACCTGGGTAAAAACATCGTGTCCCTTGTCTCCTGTTACCATCCGCCTAGGCGCTTGCAGTTGGGACCCCCTACCGAAGAGATCTGCGGTTTTGACACCGACATTGGTGCTTTCATTGAGAGTTCCTGCGTATGCGTCACCGATAGGCCCGATGGTCCTTCGATCATCAACAACGGCAGCGGTCCGGGGTGAGACTTTTCTCCCGGACAGATCTTCGTATTCGGCGGCTTTGCTGCGGGCAATTAAGCTGGCCATCTGGAGGCGAATCGAAAGCTACGCCCACAGCCATCAGTCAGATTTGGAAGTTTGAACTACTCGGCCGATGTCGCGGAGACTTGATCTTGACGGATTCGAGCCACCCGAGCATGCATGCCGCCTTTGTCTCGATGGGTATGATCTAGCTCTGCCGCCGGACAGTGCCCTCGAGGCCGCACCAGCATCCGCTCCGACCCTTAGTCCGGATCCGGATTCCCTGATCTAGGACGAGTGGTTGGACACCGCCTCGGGGGCTATGATCTCTACGGCGATTGAGCCAAACTCCATCCCTGTCGCTGCGGCTTCGTGACTCCAAGGCGGCGGACTCCTCTCCGGACTCCGAACCCTCGGCGTCCACCGCCAATCGAATCCGATTGGGCGCCGGTCATGGAGTTCACTGCCGCGGACATCTTTCATCACTCGCCCTTTGGCGACATCCTGAATTCACTAAAGTCTCTCTCTTTATCCGGAGAGCCCTGGCCGGACTACGGACAAGAAGGTTGGGATGCAGACAACGAAGAAATTCAACGCCCACCCACCACCCACTTTGTAGCCACTGTCGATGATAAAACCGGCATGCTCGACTTCGACTCCGAAGACATCGACGGTATGGGCGGCGATCTTTGGAGACGACCAAGACCCGGCGCCTACGAGGGCCTGGAAGGCCACCTCGTAAATGCGACATATACATGGTGGACATCCCAAAAGATGGGAACGACGATGGAACAACGGAGGATGACCCCTCAAGAAGCAACGAGCGCCCGGCGTCGGTGGCGCCGCTCTAAATCCGCCATACGGTAAAGCGGTGATACTGACCACGGAGATAATAACACCCGGCGGTGCGAAGACAACCCCCTCCGGCCAAGACTTCGGCGCGGGAGGAGGGAGAAGCAAATCCGCACGACGGTCTGCGAAAAAGAAGGTGAAGGGCGATAATTATCGCCTCCCTCCGAAGATGAGGCAAGCCTCATGACAGCCAATTAAATCGTGCCCGAGGATCCCGCCGAGCAGGGAGGCGTTTCAAGCGCGGGCTTATAGCCACGGCAAGCAGCCTCAAGAAAAAGCAGCAACAGCTTAGAGCTGACCAAGACACATTAGGCGACAGATGGACTGAAGTCCTTGCAGCGAAGAGTATGAACTTCGAGCGCCCTCCAAAAGCTACCCCAAATGCAGGCCGTTGCCTCGATGAGAGGAGGAAGCACCCAAGTCACCAGCGACGACATGGCAGACCGGCCACCCGTGGTCATGACAGAGAAGCCTCTCGGCCCTCCGCTCAAGCCACACCCGGCGCGCTCAAAAAGTACCAAGGCACAGGAAATCGCGCCGGACTTGCGAGATATATTGGAGGATAAGGCAAAACATACAAGATCAATCTACGGATTGCGTGGGCGCCCAACGACTCGGGATGATTACCGTCGCGCGGATCTGACAAACCGGCGGACCGAACACGATGAGCAGAGCTCATATGAGCTACGTCGTGATATAATATCTGAGGCGCGCACACCCACTATGCTTCACGAGATGAAGTAATGGATCATCAAATCACGAGGGCTTCAAACCCGTAAACATCGAATCATACGATGGTACCACAGATCCTGCGGTCTGTATTGAGGACTATCTCCTCCATATCCACATGGCCCGCGGTGATGAGGTACATGCCATCAAATACTTCCCACTCAAGCTTAAAGGACCAGCTCGACATTGGCTCAACAGCTTGCCAGCAGAATCAATTGGTTGTTGGGAGGACCTGGAAGCCGCATTCCTTGATAACTTCCAGGGCACATATGTGCGACCACGGACACCGATGACCTCAGCCATATAATTCAGCAGCGGAAGAATCGGCCGGACAATTGCAGACACGGTTCCTAACAAAGAAAAATCAAATCGTTGGTATGCGGATGCAGAGGCCCTTGAAGCCTTCAAATATAACATCCGCGATGAATGGCTTGCGGCACCTAGGGCAGGAAAAGCGAAATCCAAGGCAGCCCTCACAACACTCATGACCCGCTTTTGTGCGGGAGAGGACAACTAGCTAGCTCGAAGCAACAACTTGGCCAAACACCACGATAGTTGGGATACCAAGGATAGCAATGGCGGGTCGCGCCATAGCAAGAACAAGCGCCGCGTTAACGGCGATAATCTTTGAAGAATCTGGCGGTCAATGCGGATTGAGCTCTAAACCGGTCGTGGAAGAAGCCATTAAAAAGAAATACCATGGGCCCGTCCAACTTGGACGAATACTCGATAAACATGCGGATACGCAGCACCCGAAAAACCAGCCAACCACACCAGCGAGGATTGTTGGGTGTTCAAGCAAGCAGGCAAGTTAAGTGTCGAACTCAATGACAAGGGGCTGCATAGCGATGACGAGGAAGAGCCCCGGTTGGCGAACAATAGAGGACAGAAGGGCTTTCCCACACAAGTGCGGACGGTGAACATGATATACGCAACCCATATACCCAAAATGGAGCGGGCGTGCGAGGGCGTATATGCGATGGAGCGATCGCCGAAGTTCAACCCATGGTCTTCCTGCCCGATCACCTTCGATCGAAGGACCACCCACTAGCATCCGTCACGGCGGTTTAGCCGCATTGGTTCTTGACCCAATTATTGTGATTTCACCTCACTGAGTCCCGATGGGCCCGGTAGCAGCCTGAACCTGCTTTATCGGGATACAGCATAAAATGGGCATAGACCCCTCAAGGATTAAACCTACAAAAGGCGACCTTTAAAGGCGTCATACCGGGTGTAGAGGCCAATTGTACAGGCTCAGTTACACTCGAAGTGGTCTTCGGATCCCCGGATAACTTCCGAAGCGAAGAGTTAATCTTTGACATAGTCCCGTTCTGCAGCGGCTATAACGCACTGCTTGGACGAACCATTTGCAAAGTTCAATCCGGTGCCGCACTACGCATACCTCAAGCTCAAGATGCCAAGCCCTCGAGGAGTAATCACGGTCAATGGAAACACCGAACGCTCTCTCCGAATGGAGGAGCACACGGCTGACCCTCATGGCGGAGGTGCAAAGCAGCCTCTCACAACAATTCTCGAGTCCGGCCATTAAGCGTGGGACTACATCAAGCGCACACAGGTAACCTACAACAAGACCGCCTGGCACACGATCCAAGAAGCAGCGTAGCAATCCGGCTAACCCGGCCCTCGCGAAATTGCGGAGCCAGTACTACGCGTACATAACTACGCTCTGGAGATACTATGGGCATAAGGGGAGGGGCACGACCACGGCATGCTCAGAATGCGGCTCGACCGCACCAGGGGCTCCCGATTGTGTCATTCTTTTTCTTTTTTCTTTTTTCTTACTTTCAGGACTCCGTTCTCCAGAAGTCCCGTCCGGCATTAGAATTGCCGAACTAAAGATGCAACAGTGACCGGGAAGCTGACTCGTCGAGTGTTGGTGGTCTCTACTACGAGCATTATACCTGTTTTTACATCTTGAGGAGTCCCGGACTAGGGGGTGTCCGGATAGCGGACTATCGTCACGGCGGACTCCAAGACTATGAAGATACAAGATTGAAGACTTACGTCCCGTGTCCGGATGGGACTTTCCTTGGCGTGGAAGGCAATCTTGGCGTCACGGATATGTAGATCTCCTACCATTGTAACCGACTCTGTGTAACCCTAACCTATCCGGTGTCTATATAAACCGGAGGGTTTTTAGTCCGTGGGACGAACAACAATCATACCATAGGCTAGCTTCTAGGGTTTAGCCTCCTTGATCTCGTGGTAGATCTACTCTTGTACTACCCATATCATCAATATTAATCAAGCAGGAGTAGGGTATAACCTCCATCGAGAGGGCCCGAACCTGGGTAAAAACATCGTGTCCCTTGTCTCCTGTTACCATCCGCCTAGACGCACAGTTCGGGACCCCCTACCGAGATCCGCCGGTTTTGACACCGACATTGGTGCTTTCATTGAGAGTTCCTGCAATGTGCCGTCGCCATCGGGTAGGATGCCTCATCTCGTCTTTAAATACGATACCATCGCCAAAGAAGCCTTGGCCTTGGTGGACTCTTGGCTGGCGGTTTTCTCATGACCGCTAGTTCGGCCGTCGGCGCCGATGTTGACCTCTCGAGTCGCCGAAACCAATCTCCATGTCGATTCGGAACTTGCCGAACAGTTAGATCGATCGAGCTCTCCTCCGTAAGCAGGCTCTTGGATCACATCGCCGCATACAGGAGTCGCCACAGATTACGACGGATCGGGCCTAAAACCAATCTGAGAGAGATCAACTCTCCCGGGCTACCCATCATGTTGCTGTGATAGAGGAGCAGCGGCGACTCTTCTCCTATCTTAAGGACTAGCTACGTCCGGATTCGATCCCTCCATGCCGGATTCTGCGGAGGGGCGGATGTCGATCAAGCCACGAACTTAGTCGGTGGCGGGTCGGACTTCGTTGGATAGCCCAAAATCCAAACTTCCGAGTTCGGAAACTTTCCGGCCCTTGAGTCCTAAATTGGACGGGGTTCTGGATTTAGTGCCACCCGCCCACCCAAACATTAGCGACCTCCCTCGAATTCGGCAAGAGCCCGCCGAAACAGTACATCATTACTGGGCCAGATTCCTCCTGGTTATGAGCAGGATAAAGGACTGCCGAGAGGAGGGCGCAATACCAATCTTCTGCAATAATTGCACGGACAAGGGAATCCTAAGCGCCATAAGTCATCGCGAAATCACACGCTTTTACGACTTGGTGACCATCGTTACAAAAGAAATCTTGTGCGATGGAAGCGCTTGGAAAACCGAAAGTAAATTTTGGGATAATCCATTGAATACATCCCTAGTCCGGAACAAAAGGGTGCATCATTATCAAGCACCTCGGTTGAATACCAAAAAACCAAAACCCCCTAAAGGATACGGAACCGTACTGGAGGGTTGGCTAAGCGGACCCTGCAAAATTCATAGCACAGAGGGCGCCACTCCAACTCATAGCCTTCGAGCATGTTGGATACTACGGCCGAGTGGCCAAAAGTGGCGAAGAGCTTCTAGCTTCGGAATCCCAGCCCAGCAACACCAGTACGGTGTTAACAGTCTTTGAGACTTTCGCATCAAACAACATGCGAAAACGACAACTCCGCAACCTTGCCGAAATCTACCAAGCAGCAACAACAAATCCATGGAGTGACAAAGCTATTACCTTCAATGCCAGTGACGAACCTAAATTACGAACTGCCCGGGCACCAGCCCTATTGGTCCTCAGCCCGATAGTAGACGACTTTCGCCTTACTAAGGTACTCATGGATGGCGGCAGCGGACTAAACCTCATCTATGAGGAAACCCTACAAAAAATGGAAATAGACTAGAACCGCATTGAGCGAAGCAGCACAACCTTTAGAGGAATAATCCCGGTAGGAAGCATGCCGCCTGCAGGAAAAATCCATTTGGGCGTAGTGTTCGCTCGCGGACAATTCTGAATCGAGGAGGTTACATTTCAAGTGGCCCCGTTCAACAGCGGATACCATGCTTTATTAGGACGAGAGGCATTCACAATTTTCAAGCTATACCCCATTATGGGTACATGAAGCTTAAAATTCCCGGTCCCAGCGGAATCATCACTCTCGCTAGTGATCCGAACATAGCACTCCAGCGGCGGAAATAAGGCGGCCGCACTAGCCCTCGAGGCACTATCAAAGCCCTAGCGGCCGAGGAACTCACCGCGATGCGCTCCATGGTGAAACAGGGGCGGCGTGGTACTTGATAAAGATCCAAGTCCACCTCTTTTAAACCAGCGGACGAAATAGTCAAATTCCAAGTCCACCCAGCGGACCACCAAAAGGCGGCCTCCATCGGGGCACAATTAAACCACGATGTAGATGCCGCTTGACCACGAGAATTTCTACAAGAAAAGCTGGGACATCTTTGCTGTTACCCTTGGACATGCCAGAATCCCGTCACCGGTCGAGCAGCCTGACTAAACATCCAAAAAGGATTCAAGCCCGGTCAAGCAGGCTCTTGGCGCTTTTAGAACCCAAGAGGCAGGCCATGGGAGAGGAACTAGCCAAACTTTTAGAGGCGGATTCATCGGAGATATAAAACATCCGGACTGGCTAGCAAACCTGGTGATGGTACCAAAGAAGGATAAATCTTGGCGCCTATGTGTTGACTTCAAAGACCTTAATAAGGCTTGCCCAAAGGATCCCTTCCCCCTCCCTCGAATTGATCAAATCATTGACGCTACAGCAGGACACGACTCATTGTGCTTCCTCGGCGCATTACTCCGGCTACCACCATATCAAGATGGCGGAGCAGAACCAAGCTACTGTGACATTCATCACTCCATACGGCCCGTTACGCTTCAACACAATGCCCTTCGGGCTCAAAAGCGCCGGCGCAACATATCGGCGCATGATTCGGACATGTCCGGCAAACCAGATCGGCAAAGCAGTGGAAGCATATGTAGATGGCGTGGTCGTCAAAACCAAGCACGTCGAAACTCTAGTAGGCGACATGAGGCTCACATTCGACAATCTTGAAAATATGACATCAAGCTCAATCCGGAAAAATGCGTCTTGGCGTTCGGTAGGAAAGCTCTGGGCTTCATTGTGTCCGGTAGAGGAATTGAAGCAAACCCAGCCAAGATTGAGCTCTGTCACAATTGGATATTCCAAAAGACCTCAAACAAATACAAAAATTGGCGGGATGCGTGGCGGCTCTAAGCCGCTTTATCTCCCGTTTAGGAGAAAAGGCATTACCTCTTTACCGCCTCCTCCGCCGCACGAACACTTCGAGTGGGCCGGATGCCGCACGGCGGACTCAAAGAAATAAAGGCCATTTTGGCAACAAATCCGGTCTGGCAGCGCCCAACATGGGCGAACCAATGCTATTATACATCACCGCAACACATCAAGTTGTCGGTAGCGGTGCTCGTTGTCGAGCGAGAAGCAGACGGATGACACCGGTTCCCTATTCAAAAACCGGTTTATTATGTGTCCACTGTCCTAACTCCATGCAAGTCCGGTACCCACACTATCAAAAGATAGCATACCACGGTGTTCATGGCATCCCGGAAGCTGCGACACTACTTTCAAGAGTGTTCGATAGCGGTAGCCTCGAAGTACTCTTAATGACATTATAAACAACCCATGACGCCGACGGGCGGATTGCTAAATGGGCCATAGAGCTCCTCCCATTCGACATAACTTATAAGCCCACGGCGAGGCTATTAAGTCGCGAGAGTTTTGGCCGACTTCGTGGCGAATGGTGGCCGAACTCCCTAAAGAGCACGGAGCATACTCCAATTGGATCATGCACTTTGATGGCTCCAAAATGTTGGCTGGCACGAAATTTGGCGTCGTCTGACGTCCCCAACCGGGACACGCAGTCCATCGTCCTTGAGATAATGTATTCGGACTCCAACAACGCATGGCCGAATCTGAGGCCCTCTCGCACGACCTCCGGATGGCGATCTCCATGGGCATTAAGCGCCTAGAGGTGTGCGGGGATTCAAACCTCGCAATATCCCAAATAAGCGGAGACTTTGGCGCCAAAGATCCGAAAATGGCAGCATACCGCAATGCGGTCCTAAAAATGTCGGCCGCAGTTGAAGGGCTCGAATTTCATCATATAGCCGGGATAACAACCGGCGGCGGATATATTGGCATGCATCGGTGCAAAGCGATGCCGTCCCACCCAATATCTTTTTGGAGCGGCTGTTCAAGCCATCCAGTACTATGGGAAGAAGTCCGCAATAACAATCGGACCCAACCGCACCGCTGACGCCGAACACTCACGACACAGCGGAGGCTCCGCCCGAGATAACACCCTCTGCTCACGAAATAATGGCGGTTATCGCCCAGTGGGCGGAACCATTCCTAGCCTACCTAACTAGGCGGGAACTCCCGAAGACCAAAATGAGGCTCATTTGCATAGTCACAGGCGCTCTAAAGCCTATAAAAGTCCATGAGGAGAGCTTTATAAGAAAAGCACTACTGAGTCCTTCAAAGGTGCATCTCCAGAGGAAGGCGAAACCTCTGGCTGAAATTCATCTTGTGCAGGTGGGTACCACGCCGCAGCCGGGCCCTTATTGGCCCGGCGGCCGAGGCAGATCTTGAGACTTAGTCCAGCGATGCGTCGGTTGCCCGACTTTTTGCTAACCAAAGCCACATGCCACCCACCGCCCTTAAAACTATACCCATCACCTGGCCGTTCACGGTCTGGGGGCTTGACATGGTTGGACCCCTCAAGGGAGGAACCCACAAGCAAAAATACCTATTGGTCATGGTGGATAAATTCACCAAATGGATTGAGGCCAAACCTGTCAAAACGGCCGAATCCGGACCAGTGAAAGACTTCATATCAGGGGTAGTGCACCGTTATGGTGTCCCCCACAGTATCATTACTGATAATGGCACCAACTTCACGGACGATGAGGTCAAGTCATGGTGCAAAAACACGGGCATGAAGCTCGATTACGCCTCAGTCTATCACCCTCAAACCAACGGCCAAGTCGAACGGGCAAATGGTCTAATAATGAGCGGCATTAAACCTAGACTAGTGCGGTCCCTCAAGGAATCTAACACGCCTTTGGGTTGAGGAGCTCGACTCCGTACTACGGGGCTGCGGACCACGCGAATCGTACTACCGGATTCACACCATTCTTCATGGTGTCTGGCGCATGAGGCAGTCTTGCCTGCGACATAATACATGATTCACCTCGAGTGCGCATGTACGAAGAAAGAGAAGCCGAGCTCGATCGCCCGGACAGTTTGGGCGCATTGGAGGAGGAGCGCGGCGTGGCAAAAGCTTCGTTCCGCATTCTATCAGCAGCGAGCTCGAAGATATCAAAGCAGGGAAATGCGGGCCAAAGCTTATAACGTTGGCGAACTAGTTCTCGCTGCCGGGACAAGAAAAAGGACAAACTCAAGCCCAAATGGGAAGGTCCCTTCATCATCGACCAGGTCCTGACCGGCGGAGCATACCGTTTGTGAAATGCATCGGATAACCGATTCGAGCCGAACCCATGGAACGCAGCCCGTCTACGAAGATTCTACGCCTGAGTGCCAGACTCCAAGTTCGTCTCCTTCCTTCGTCCGCATTCTTTATTTTTTGCTTTTTGTTGTCCTCTATTTCTCTCCTTCCTTCGTCCGCATTCTTTATTTTTTGCTTTTTGTTGTCCTCTATTTCTCTCCTTCCCCTTCTTCTTCTTCTTCTTCTTCTTCTTCTTCTTCTTCTTCTTCTTCTTCTTCTTCTTCTTCTTCTTCTTCTTCTTCTTCTTCTTCTTCTTCTTCTTCTTCTTCTTCTTCTTCTTCTTCTTCTTCTTCTTCTTCTTCTTCTTCTTCTTCTTCTTCTTCTTCTTCTTCTTCTTCTTCTTCTTCTTCTTCTTCTTCTTCTTCTTCTTCTTCTTCTTCTTCTTCTTCTTCTTCTTCTTCTTCTTCTTCTTCTTCTTCTTCTTCTTCTTCTTCTTCTTCTTCTTCTTCTTCTTCTTCTTCTTCTTCTTCTTCTTCTTCTTCTTCTTCTTCTTCTTCTTCTTCTTCTTCTTCTTCTTCTTCTTCTTCTTCTTCTTCTTCTTCTTCTTCTTCTTCTTCTTCTTCTTCTTCTTCTTCTTCTTCTTCTTCTTCTTCTTCTTCTTCTTCTTCTTCTTCTTCTTCTTCTTCTTCTTCTTCTTCTTCTTCTTCTTCTTCTTCTTCTTCTTCTTCTTCTTCTTCTTCTTCTTCTTCTTCTTCTTCTTCTTCTTCTTCTTCTTCTTCTTCTTCTTCTTCTTCTTCTTCTTCTTCTTCTTCTTCTTCTTCTTCTTCTTCTTCTTCTTCTTCTTCTTCTTCTTCTTCTTCTTCTTCTTCTTCTTCTTCTTCTTCTTCTTCTTCTCCTTCTTCTTCTTCTTCTTCTTCTTCTTCTTCTTCTTCTTCTTCTTCTTCTTCTTCTTCTTCTTCTTCTTCTTCTTCTCCTTCTTCTCCTTCTTCTCCTTCTTCTCCTTCTTCTCCTTCTTCTTCTTCTTCTTCTTCTTCTCCTTCTTCTTCTTCTCCTTCTTCTTCTCCTTCTCCTCCTCCTTCTTCTTCTCCTTCTTCTCCTTCTTCTTCTCCTTCTCCTTCTCCTTCCGCACAAACTTGACGCGCTGTCCGCGCTCATTATACCCGGGGGCTTCTTTAACAGAAGCTTACTTACGGGCTTTCATGCCCAACACATGCGTTAAACTTCCGCGTGTACCTTTTATTCACCATTATATGCATCGATATGACTTAAGTTTTGGCCAAGCTGGGTTGCCTGGCTCCTGTGCTTACCCCTACGTTCCCGATTGTTCGGCTAGGAGGTAAAGGGGGCTACTGGCATATATAACTGTCAAATTTCCTTACCCGTATGTCCTTCACATACTGCTCCGTGGCTCTGGCTAGACCATCTTGAGCGGCACGGAGGTGCGCATCTCCGGAATCAAAGGCATTCAAGGCCTCTTGGGAGAAACATGCGTCACGAAGAACTGTCCGGCGGCACCTATGATTCAAGGCGCTCTCCACCTCGGAGTTGGTGGCGGACAACCTGTCGGCATCCTCTGTTGGAGGAACATCCGACGCACGTCTCGTGCTCGCTTCGGCCTCCGGAACCGGCTTTGAAGCTTGTCCGATGAAGGTTCGATCGGCAGCCTCTCCGGACTCAGTCCGGCGAGCGCTCTTTTTCCTGAAAAGAGCATCAGCGTTAGTACGCCTTCCAGGCGTCAAACCTGGGAGTATGGTGACATGCCATACCGTTGCGGCGGAGTTTCGATCCGGACCGCACTTCTTTTTAACCTGCGGGGCCGCGCTGCCCTTTGTTTGCCAGCCGCCGCAGGCTCGGCTTCCCGCCTCGAAGGTACCCCCTGCAAAACACCATTGGCATACGGTGTTAAAAAATAAGCACAGATGGGTCATTATCAGGGTTTTGGGATCTTGGTCTCAGTTACCTTAGTATTCCGGGGTAATCGGCCGTAATGGCTACCAAAGCATTGTCGATGCTAAGTTGGTAGAACACCCCGTCGATCAACTGCAACGTTATATCCGGATCCTCTTCGGAGGTCGGATCAAGGGACCGCTCCGGATCCTCGGGTTGTGGGGGCGGGCTGTGTATCTTCTCCACAGTCCGGCGCAGTTCCTGCGCAAAAACCATGAAATGAGATATTTAACTACATGAATATGGATCGGAAAGGTCACAAGGATGTTTTCTTACCCAGCTTCGAGGATTATTCGAAGAAAACTCCTTCAGTGGGTTGACACGAAGGAAATCCTCCTCCTCTCCTTTGTACATGGCAGACAAGATCTTCACCAGTTCGGTGACCGATCCTGGCCCTTTGCGGCCATGGCGGGCGGCATCGTCCTCCCCGTTGAAGTCCCACATGGGGTGGCCCCTGTATTGGAGCGGCTGCACTCCTCATAATGCAGATTGCCATGACTCCTGTCATGGTCAGTCCGGCATGAGCCAAGAACCTTATTCGGCTCATCAAATAACGGACATCCGGTCATCTTCTCTCCGGGGGCTCGAGGGCGCCCGGCTAGGGCGCTTCTTCGGAGGAGCATTGCTGAACTCCGGAAGGCCGATCCGAACGAGGATCCGGCGTGAACGTCCTCCATGTAAAACCATTCGAACAAGGTTCCGGACGCCTTCTTTGGGGTTAGGACATGTATCCGTCCCAGCGATGCGCCATAGCTCGGCCCGCCCACTTGATATATTGACCCCTCATGAGAACGGGAACTGGGCAGAATATTCTCTTCCACAGCCGAAATGAGCCTCGACGCCTGTGAACAGTTTGCAAAGGCCACGAAGCCCGCGATGTGCAAGATGGAGGCAGGAGTAAGATGGTGCGATTGGAGGTCAGAGAACTCCAAGAGCCCCCGGAGAAACGGATGGATTGGAAATCCGAGTCCTCTTACTAGATAAGAGAAGAAACACACCCGCTCTCCTTTAGAGGGATCGGGGACGCTCTCCGCTTGCTTTCCGCCCTTGTAGGTGGCAAGACCGGCTCGAACCGGAACCATGAAGGTCGGAGGGAGAAATCCCTTGGCTTGGAGTATAACTAGCTCGCTATGCGGGACTGAGCATCTCTCCCAATTTCCTGGCTGGGGGCTGGGAGCGCAAGAGGAAGAGTCGCGTCGACTGTCCATGATGGAATGGGCTTTGGTCAGAGGCACTTCGATGAAAGCTCGCGAAGGGGGAATGGTGTGACTCAGATCTAGATCCTTGCCCCTTTTATAAGCGGCTCCTTTGCGCGGCTAGGGGAATATTGTAAAAATACCACGGCTTTTCGCATTCATTCAAACACGTGGAAGATGGCCATTATTGGGCGAAGCCGAGGAGCGCAGCATTTATCGAAGCCGGACACTATTCGACAAGTATATGGAATTTGGAGAAGAACCCGCCTCGCAATGCCAAAGACAATCAACAGCGTCGGACTCGTGCGTCATTGAAGCCTGGGTTCGGGGCTACCGAGGAGTCTGGACTAGGGGTGTCCGGATAAGCCGGACTATCGTGACGGCCGGACTCCAAGACTATGAAGATACAAGATTGAAGACTTCAACCGTGTTCGGATGGGACTTTCCTTGGCGTGGAAGGCAAGCTTGGCGATACGGATATGTAGATCTCCTACCATTGTAACTGACTCTGTGTAACCCTAACCTATCCGGTGTCTATATAAACCGGAGGGTTTTAGTCCGTAGGACGAACAACAATCATACCATAGGCTAGCTTCTAGGGTTTAGCCTCCTTGATCTCGTGGTAGATCTACTCTTGTACTACACATATCATCAATATTAATCAAGCAGAGTAGGGTATTACCTCCATCGAGAGGGCCCGAACCTGGGTAAAAACATCGTGTCCCTTGTCTCCTGTTACCATCCGCCTAGACGCACAGTTCGGGACCCCCTACCCGAGATCCGCCGGTTTTGACACCGACACATACCATCCCGCAGCTTACCCCTGGAGGGGGACATGTTAAATAGTCCCATCCCTTGCTTATCGCACAATTTGTATCGTTCTGCTTTTATTTGCAGTTTTCTTTTTAATAACCAATACATAGCTCTTGCCTATTATTGCTTCTTTTTATCTATATATATATGTTCATTTCATGACATGTCGCACCCGTACACTTTGGTACGGCCAATACACCAGGGGCTTAAGTACCCCAAAATTATGGTGTGATAAGTCCGAACACTTTCACAAGTGCGGCACCCCGAACTTATAGCATTATATAAATCGGCTCCGAATCATGTCTTGGGACAATAGTTGGGTTTTCCCGGCTCCCGTGTTTTGGTTCCTTACGTTCCGTTATATTGGCTAAGGTAGCACCAGGAGAACCACTGCGACTTGTTGCCCGGTTGAGCTGGGTTGAGCACCTCGGTGGAGAAAGCTAAAACTGACCGTCATGATAGGGCGAGAGCGATGCGCTGTTCGAGAGGTTTTTTCGGGTCCCTAAAGACTTATGCCGCTTAGAGCGAGGAACCGGAATTGTCCGGCCAAGGCGTGGATAGCGCCCCGAACTCGGTCTTCCGAATACTAGGGGCTTCGCTGAAATTTAAAAGTATAGAATTCTATGGCTAAGTGAGAGTGTTCAAGCATTATAAGTCCGGTTGCCTTGTTCGTTGCGTTGAACGCCTCCCTCGATGGACCCAAGAATGGGAACAAGAGCGCTCAAGTTTATCCCGAACACCCCAACACTTTCGTGGCATGGGGGTGAAGCCAACGACTTGCCACCTCTCAAATTTGATAAGCGGCCGCCTGAAGGTAATATTTTAAATTAACAAGCGTTGCTTTAGCGCATATGAACAAGTTTTTCACAGGGATAACAAATGCGAGTCTATTCAAAAATTACATCTTTGGAGCACTCATCCGCCATATGGCGGGCACACCCTTCGAGGAGGCCCTCATAGTACATTTCGGTGATGCGATGCTCCTTGCCCTTCTAAGGGTGGCCCGTCCATCACAAGCATCTGCATCCAGCCTTGCCCCGGTGCACTTTAGCATGGGCAAGGGCCCGGCAGGCACCTTCAATGCGACGGAGCACTTGATGACTTCAATCCTTGACAAAGGCGTCCACCGGCCGCCGCACTAGCCCAAAGTAGCTCCTGTGCATGGCTTCCAATGGCCACAGCCGAACTATGAGGCCCTTCATGGCCTGTTCGGCGACCTTGTGGAGCTCGACCAGCTGCTTCAGCTGGTTGCTTAGGGGCACCGGATATCCGGCCTCAGCATACTGAGACCAGAACACCTTTTCCGTCGAGCTCCCCTCCTTGGCGCGGTAGAACGCTGCAGCATCAGACACACTACGGGGCAGATCTGCGAATGCTCCTGGAGAACTCCGAATCTGGGTAAGTAATAGGTAATTCACTTCTGCATGCTTGCTTTCCATAAAGAATGCCTTACCCGTCGCTATCTTCTTTATTGACTCAAATTCTTGGAGGGCTTTTTGGGCCTCGGCCGTAGCATCTTTGGCACTCTCAAGAGCCGAGGCAAGCTCGGACTCTCGGGTCTTCGAGTCACGCTCCAAACTCTCGTGTTTTTTCACGAGAACCTGGAGCTCTTGCCGCACCTCCGCCAGCTGCGCCTCTCCCTTCTCTCGCTCGGTGCGCTCCGCGGCCGCTTTGCTTTCGGCCACGGACACCGCTTCCTTCAGTGTCGCCACCTCGTTCGTGGCCCCTGCAGTACCCATGTTATTCCTGTTATTTTTTTGCAACCAAAACCTTTCTAAAAGGTACTTCTTTAATAAGGTATTACTTACCTTCCTTGTCCTCGAGTTGCTTCTTGGCAAAGCCGAGCTCGTTCTCGGACCGCTCGAGGCTCTGCTTCAAAGCATCGACCTCCATGATCCCGGTGTGGCAGAGGTCGGCGCAATTGCATTCCCATATTGACATACTTATGTTAGACTCCTGCGTATATCTTTTTAGATCCTTAGTCCAGCTTTTCTTCCGAACACCGAACTAAGCATCGGGCTACTTGTCTATGCGGTAATATTTTTACATATTCTAAACTTACCTCAAAGCTTGTTAGAAGGCTGAGTGCAGGCTTGGTCAGCCCGCTCTTGGCGGATCGAGGCTGTCCGGATCACCGCACTCATAACGATGCGGTGCTCCTCCTCGATGGAAGCGGTGTTAAGCGCCTCGATAAGCTATCCGGTGCCTCCGGTTGGACAGAGGACACGGCGTCTTACCCTTCTTACGAAGGACCGCTTGCGGACTCCGGGAACGGCCCGAAGGTTCCGGCATGGAGTCCGGACGAGGTTGAGCTTCTGACCCACGGGGTCTCGCCCCCCACGCGCCTGGAGTCCGGGAGGTTGCCTTGCGGCGCCTCCTGCGCCACCTCCTCTTAACCAGGCCCCCCTTGGGGCCCCACCTCGGCGTCGTCCGCAGCGTGAGGTGAGGAGGCGGCCGGAAGTGAAGTACTCTCCATTTTCGACGACCTCAGGGACCCGCTCGTCGAAATGGCGAGCTCGCCCTTGGGCGGGCTGCATGATTGTTCGGCATTAGAGAACACTATGCAATGATAAAAAATCCATGGGTATCCGGACACTTACAATCTCACCAGGGGCTTGGCCCTCGTTGGCCACTCCTCCTCGTCGTCGACGACGTTGTCGGAGAAGTCCGGAGGAAGGGTCCTTCCCTTCTTAGACCCTCCGGCCTCCCCAGTTGGGGCGGCCTTCCTTTTCCTCTCCTCCCCCGCAGGGGGGAGAGGCTTCTTTTTCCTCCTCCTCGTTCTCAGGAGAAGACTACGCCCGAGAATCGGCGGCACACTGGCGTCGGGAGCTCCTTGAGTTCCGTGGCCTCCTTACAGCCTTCTTCTCCGGCACCACATGGTACCGGAGCCAGCAGCCCGTCAATCAGGCGTCACTGGGTCTTCAAGAAAGGAGCAGACAGTTAATCTGTCCGGACGTCTTCAACCGATCTGTCAAAGATTAGGGAGTTTTAGATCTCACATAGAGTCAATCTATGAAAAAGAGTCCGTAAAGGGTAAAATAACTTACCTCGCCCGGCTTGACGCTAGTCAGTATCCGCGATCTTTGTTAGCGGATGCGGGGCTTCGCGCTTGAACAACACCTTCCGTGCATCTTCGCACGTAGTGTCGAAGAGCCGGCTCAAGGTTCGGCGTCTGTGCGGATCAAACTCCCACAAATTAAAGGCACGTTCACGGCATGGGAGAATCCGGCGGATGAGCATAACACGGACTACGTGGACAAGCTTGAGCTTCTTGTCCACTGTGTTTCGGACCACAGTTTGGAGTCGGTCAGCTCTTCGAATCACCCCACTTCAGGACCATCTCTTTCCATGATGTGAGCCGTGTGGGGAACCAGATCTGAATTCGGGGCCGCCGCCCAGGTTGGAGTCAGCGGCTCGGTGATGTAGAACCACCCCGATTGCCACCCCTTTATTGTCTCCACGAAGGAGCCCTCGAGCCAAAGGACATTGGGTATCCTGCCCACCATAGCGCATCCGCACTCCGCCTGTCGGCCGCCCACTATCTTCGGCTTGACGCTAAAGGTCTTCAACCATAAACCGAAGTGGGGTTGGATGCAGAGGAAGGCCTCACACACGACGATAAACGTCGAGATATTGAGGATGAAGTTTGGGGCCAGATCGTGGAAATCTAGGCCATAGTAGAACATGAGACCCCGGACAAATGGGTGAAGTGGAAAACCTAGTCCACGGAGGAAGTGGGTGAGGAACACCACCCTCTCATGGGGCCTGGGAGTGGGGATGAGCTGCCCCTCGTCGGGTAGCCGACACGCGATGTCGCCGGACAAGTATCTGGCCTCCCACAGTGTTGTGATGTGCCCCTCCGTGACGGAGGAGGCCATCCACCTGCCTCTCGCTCCGGACATAGTTGGAGAAGGTTGAGGTGGGGTGTGCGGACTTGGGCGCTGGAGCTCGAGTGCGCGGAAATGGATGAGCAAAGGAGAAAGAAGGCGTAGGTGAAAAAGGTGGATCCTTATCCCCTTATATGGACGGACGAAGCTATGCGTCCCCCGCCACTGGTAAAACTCGCTTATCTCCCAAGCGCCGTAATCAATGGCGCGGATGGGTTACCCACGTCCGTATTGATGAGAATCCCGGAATAAGGGGCACGATCTATGCTTTGATAAGGCGTGCTGTGGAAACCGCCTCGCTAAACGCTACCGAGGTTGAACAATAAAAAGCGATTCATATAAAGGCCTGGCCGTGGTGTGATGTCATGCCACGGAATACGTCAAGAAATCTGTGCAAAAATTATTCTCTCACGGTGGTATGTGGAACTTGTTTTGCGAGCGGACACTATCCTTGTGTTCAAAACCTTCTATGAAGTATTCAGAGGAGGAACGCGCCTTTGCAATGCCGAAGACAATATGCACGTCGGACTCGCCGTGATTGAAGCCCGGTTCGAGAGACTCTTGAGGAGTCTGGACTAGGGGTGTCCGGATAGCCGAACTATCATCGCGGCCGGACTCCAAGACTATGAAGATACAAGATTGAAGACTTCGTCCCATGTCCGGATGGGACTTTGCTTGGCGTGGAAGGCAAGCTTGGCGATACGGATATGTAGATCTCCTACTATTGTAACCGACTCTGTGTAACCCTAACCTATCCGGTGTCTATATAAACCGGAGGGTTTTAGTCCGTAGGACGAACAACAATCATACCATAGGCTAGCTTCTAGGGTTTAGCCTCCTTGATCTCGTGGTAGATCTACTCTTGTACTACCCATATCATCGGTATTAATCAAGTAGGAGTAGGGTATTACCTCCATCGAGAGGGCCCGAACCTGGGTAAAAACATCCTGTCCCTTGTCTCCTGTTACCATCCGCCTAGACGCACAGTTCGGGACCCCCTACCCAAGATCCGCCGGTTTTGACACCGACACTCGGCCTTATGCCTGGTGTTTTGTTCCACTCTTGCCGTCCTAGTTTCCGTCATACCGGTGTTATGTTCCTTGATTTTCATCCCTAACACGATCAGGGGTATGGGACCCTCTCGATGTTTCGCTTTGAATAAAACTCTTCCTGCAAGGCCCAACATTGGTTTTAACATTTTCCATAATAATACTTGAACCTAATAATTAATTGGCATAGGGCGTCGCGAACCCGATGATTTTCTACATACAGGGTGGGGCCAGTGCTGATGGTGTTGGTCCCAAATGGGCTGACCGCGGGGCCTCGGGGAAACTCGAGGTATTTGGTATGTACCTATAGGCTGACCCATCCGGTTGTGTCCTGAGACGAGATACGCGCGTCTACTATCAGGGTGTCGACACACCGGGAGGCCTTGCTGGATTAGTTTTACCATTGTCGAAATGTCTTGTGCACCGGGATTCCGAGTCTAATCGGAGGTTACCGCGATGGAGGATTGTCTCCGCGGATCGTGAGCTTGTCATGGGCTAAGTTGGGACACCCCTGCAGGGTTTAATCTTTCGAAAGTCGTGCCAACGGTTATGTGGCAGATGGGAATTTGTTAACATCCGGTTGTAGATGACTTGAAGTAAACTCTATTAAAATACACCAACCGCGTTCCGTAACCGTGATCGTCTCTTTTCTGGGAAGTTCAAGAGGAGAACACGGTTGCGTTATGTTTGAACGTAAGTAGTTCAGGATCACTTCTTGATCTTTACTAGTTGGCGACCGTTTGCGTAGATTCTCATCTTACTCTTGTACTCATATGTTAGCCACCATGCATTCCTTAGTCGCTGCTACAACCTCACCATTTGTCCTTTCCATACCCATTAAGGTTTTCTAGTCTTGAGACCCATGGTAATGGGATTGCTGAGTCCTCGTGGCTCACAGATTACTACACCAATAGTTGCAGGTACAGGTAATGCGATGGTCATGATGCGAGAGAGATGGTTGCCTGTTTTGAGTTCTTCTTCTTCTTCGTCGATCTTGGGTTAGGTTCTTAGTCCGCAGCCTGGGCTAGCGTGGTGAATGTCGTTTGAGTTTCTGTTTGTGTTTCATTCGTAGCCGGATGTTGTTCTATGTTTGATGTATTGATGTATTCTTGTGGCATTTGTATGCCTTGTATGTATCCCCAACTATTATGTAATGGTACGATGTAATGATATCCACCTTGCAAAAGCGTGTCAATATGCGGTTCTATCCTTGGTGGTACCTTCGCGTTTCTTTAGGGTAGTGTCGCATATTGCGCTTTTCCGAAGTTCCAAGTTTTCTCGGTTATCTCGTCATATGTGATAGCTTGGCTTATTAGGGATGATAGACTACTCATATCAATAAGGAATTCCTTCTTTTCCGGGAGCCCATTTGGAAAGAACTCCAAAGTAAAGCGTGCTCAGCTTGGAGTAGTTTCGGGATGGGTGGCCGACCGGGAAGTTGCTCCCGGGTGCGCACGAGTGAGGACAAAGTGCACAAAAAAGACTAGTATTGATCTGTGGGGCCAGTTTAGATCCCGCCAGGAGTAATGACCACCGGCGGGTGTGTCCGGGGTGTTACAAGTTGGTATCACAGATGACCCTCGCGGTTACACGGATGTTTGCAGACAAGTGTGCGGTCATGTTGTTCATGATGTTTGTGACCCGTCGTGGCACCCATGGCACATGTACCGGACTGGTTGCATAGATGTATGTGCCAAGAGGGAACATTCATGTGGCCCGATGAGGACATCGATTCCTCTGAGTGGGGATGTATGTGATAGCCTGCCTTAGTAGGGATGATAGACTACTCATATCAATAAGGAATTCCTTCTTTTCCGGGAGCCCATTTGGGAAGAACTCCAAAGTTAAGCGTGCTCAGCTTGGAGTAGTTTCAAAATGGGTGACCGACCGGTAAGTTGCTCCCGGGTGTGCACAAGTGAGGACAAAGTGCGCGGAAAAGACTAGTATTGATCTGTGGGGCCAGTCTAGATCCCGCCAGGGGTAACGACCACTGCGGGTGTGTCCGGGGCGTTACAATACTGGTTCGGGCCACCGTTGTGGTGTAATACCCTACTCCAGTGTGGTGTGGTGGATTGCCTTGTAGGCTGGGGATGGACAAGTACAAGGTATGAACAGCCTCCTGAGGAGAGGTGTTCTTGAGCTCGGTGAGCTTGTGTGTTGGCCTTGGTGGAATGAGTCCAATCCCAGATCCGATGCCTCCCCGTGGTGGTGGCTAGTCCTATTTATAGTGGCCTTGGTCCTCTTCCCAAATATTAGGCGGGAAGGGATCCCACAACGGCCAAGTTTGAAGGGAGACAACTAGTACAAGTTATCCTGACAAAAGGTGGTCTTCCCTGCCAAAGGCTCTGGTGGTGACGCCGTCGTGGGCTCCGCGGTGACCTCCGTCCTGCGTCCTGCTGGTCTTGGTCTCATTGCACCGATATGGAAACCTTTGCCTGATGCCTCGAGACTCCTCGCCTGCGCTTGCCCCTTTAACACCAAAGAGGCAACTAGTACTCTGCGCCCGCTGGCGGCCTCCTGGCCTTGATCGTCATGGCTCACGTCACGCGCGCCTCGCGAGGTGCCCCTTTCATAGATATCTCCGCTCCTCGGGAGCCAGCCTAGTGAGGCTGCCCCTGAGGAGGTCTTGTGTCGTCCGCCTCGCGAGGGTCTTGAGTGGTTGCTGCTGAAGATGGGTCGTACCAGGCCATTGGCTGAGCAACGCCCTGGGCCGCAGGCAGGCAAGTCTAGGTACCCTCGTTCCTAGGACGCCGACAGTAGCCCCCGGGCCCAATGCGCACTCGTACTTGGCTTCGAGGCGAAGCCAAGGGTCAAGTGCAGAGCTCCACGGGCCCCAATAGCCTGCGGCCTTGATTGACGCGTGGCGGTTGACAAGACGTGGGCGTCTCTGCTTCCCCGCACTGCCTCGGCAACTGCCTGACTTGTCGAGTGTTTGTTGCATGCAGAAGAAAAGCCATCATTACCTGCGATCGTCGAGGCCGGTGGTTGGCCTCCTTCTGACTATAAATGAGGAGGGGGGCGGAGCCCCCATCACTCATCTCTTGCTCTATTCCGCCCGTTTCTTCTTCTTTCTCCATGCTGCGACACTCTTGTCGTCAGTGAAGAGGTTCTCGGCCGCAGAGAAGGGGAAGGCTTGCCAGGAGGGGTCTGGCTCGCCACCGCCTAAGAGGGGGCGTGGTCGCCCCTGCAAGCACGCCGCAACCCCCGCTATGGTCCCTCGTGGGGGCGAACTTCTTCGGGGTCCGGTGTCGTCCCTGGCGGCCGCAGCGGCGCCTCTTCGCGCGGCGGAAGCCGCCCGAGACGTGGCAGCCCCGTCAACGAAGGGAGGCGCGGCATGGTCGCTCGGGCTCCCCGGTCGTGCTTCCACTCGGCGGAGGTGCTGCCGGAGTTCGTCGTGTGGTCCGAGAACCCGGACGGCACCTGGCTTCAGCTTCTGCGCTCCTTTGCTGGCGAGCTGCCGGCCCCAGGTTCTGGCAGCCTCTGGCTGCAGGCCGATGGCTGCTGCAGCAAGGCTTCGTGGGTCGCGGTGGAGCTCTCCGTTGCGGGCAATGTAGCCCTGGCCCGCGGCTGGCAGACGTTTGCCCGCGCGCCCGGACAGAGCAGGCGGTGCACCCTCCATTTGAAGTACGACGGTGCAGCGACCCTCTTCGTGAGGGTGTTCGGGGAGGACGGTTGCCGTGCCGGATGCTTCCCTGAAGACAACGATGGTGCCGAAGTGCTCGGCCTTGGCGTCGGTCATGACGAGGATGAGGGTGAACTCACCTTCGGCGACGACCATGGCTTGTCCGGCGACGGCAGATCCTCCTCCCGCGAAAGCTCCAGCAGCGGCGGCTACGACCAGCCACCATGTCGTCGAGCTCGCTTCGAGGACGGTGGCGGGTCATCCTGTCGCCGCGCCCCAGTGAAGCGCGAGGAGGGCTCCGGCTGAATCCGGGGGGACCGATCCTCGTGAGCAGCCGTGTCGTGGGGGCCGCTTTTGCATGTCCTTTCCCTTCCCATGTATTACAAGAAACAAGTATAGGGCCCTGCGAGGGCGTGTAATGAACCGCAATCCTTATGCTGATTTGTGCTATGTTTATTGTTTCCGGGTTGTGTTGTGGAATTTATGCTTTTCGCAGTCGTAGGGGGATAACTTAGCTTGATACATTCGAGGTAGCTCCCACCTCGTGAGAGCGCGCGCCTCCTGGCATCTGGTGGGGCTTACCTGCTGCCGACTCGAGAGACATCACGAAGCTGCAAAAATTTGTTAGGAAATCCATATCCCTCCTTGCGCGAGGCCTCGGGCATGGGCTGATCATGACCTAGCGCACCACGTCGAGGTACCCGTGGGGCACGGACTTAAAAAATGTGGGTGCGCCGATCACAAGCTCAAGCGAGGGCGCCTCGCAGAGACCAGGGGCGTGTGCACGCACGCGGACCTGTCCAGCCCCCTCGCGGGGCACGTGAGGGAGAGCGTCGGGTAACTGCCGCCCTCCCTTGCGCAAAACAAAGAATCAAGGGGAGAATTAGAAAGAAGAGGGGGTTCAACAAAGTCATCTAGAAACGCTAGAACTTCAAATTCCATTAAAGGGGGGGGGGAGCCAACTACAGAAAGCAAATGAATAGCCGCGTCCGGCACCTAGTCTAGTCTTCTCACCAGCGCGGAGCTAAGTGCCGCCACTAGGACGTGGGAGGGAGCCCCCAAGGCCCGAGGGCGGCACTCCGGAGACTCCGGGGCGTGTACAGCCTCACTCATTATTACGTGAGAGTGTCATGAGCGGAGAACTTCATAGGCACTGGGCCTTGCTTCATGGGTAGAACTTCCAGAGGTGCTGGATGTTCTAGGCATTCTGGATGGGGATCCCGTCTTGCGTCTCCAGGCGCGCGGCGCCAGGCCTAGAGATGCGGGCAATCCTAAACGGTCCCTTCCACATGGGTGAGAGCTTATGCAGCCCTTCCCTAGAGAGCACCCGCCTCAGGACGAGATTGCCCACCTCGAGCGTCCTAGAGTGGACGCTGCGCCAGTGGTACCATCGCAGCGCCTGCTGGTATCTTGCCGCCCGAAGCGAGGCTTGACGGTGGCGCTCCTCCCCCAACACGAGGTCCATCCCCCGCATGGTGTCCTGACGTACCTCGTCAAACGCCAGGATCCGCGTGGAGCGATGCTTGACCTCGTTAGGGAGGACTGCTTCAGCTCTGTAGACGAGGAAGAATGGGTTCTCGCCTGTTAGCTTGGTGGCGGTGGTGCGGATGGACCACAGCACGGACTGGAGCTCGTCGTGCCAGCCGTTACCGCAGGCCTCGAGCTTCTTCTTGAAGGTCCTTGTCTTGAGGCCTCTCAAGACCTCTGCGTTGGCACGCTCGGCTCGGCCATTGCTCCTCGTGTGTGCCACTGAGGCGTAGCATATCTGCGTTCCAAGGTTAGCAGAATATGTCTTGAAGAGATTGCTAGTGAACTGCGAGCCGTTGTCGGTGATAATGCGATTAGGGACCCCAAACTGGCTCACGAGGCCATTAATGAACTTAACTGCCGGTCCGGCTAGGATGGTGCGGACGACTTCCACCTCTGCCCACTTGGTGAACTTGTCGATGGCGACGTAGAGGTAGCGGTAGCCCCCGGGCGCTTGATGGAACAGACCCGGGATATCCAGCCCCCAAACTGTGAACGACCACGAGAGTGGGATAGTCTGGAGGCCCTGGGCCGACTGGTGGATTTGCTTGGCGCGGAACTAGCAGGCCTCGCAGGACCTTACCAGCTTGGCTGTGTCGTTGAGTGCCGTGGGCCAGTAGAACCCACTGCAGAACGCCTTGCCAACCAGGGGGCGTGATGATGAGTGATGCCCGCAGTCCCCGCCGTGTATGTCATCTAGCAGCTCGCTCCCCTGCTCCCTGGAGGTGCATCGCAAGGAAACATCATTTGGTCGTTTTCTGTACAACTCACCATCCTGGATGCAATATGTCGTAGCCTGCCGGGCCATGCGCTCCGCGTCCTCTTCTTTCTCCGGCAGCGTTCCTTGCACCAGGTATGCCTTGAACTCCTCGGTCCAGCACCCCTCCTGAGACTCGAGCGCTAGGAGCAGGCATGCTCCTGAGGTCGGGCCGCAGGCGGGAGCTCCCGAGGCTGGTGGCTGGGGGAGTTCCTCTCGAGGCGGTGTAGGCTCCACGGCCGAGGGGGCCGCCGAAGGCTTGAAAAGTCACTCTTCAAAGACACCAGGCTCTTGGGGCAGGCGCCTTAACGCCCTCTTGAGGGAAACATGTGGTGAAGCACGCCTCCACATGGTGCCCGAGCGCCTCCCTCGTGACGTTGGCTAGGTCTGAGGCCCTCCAGAAGAGAGCCCCCGAGCCCACCCTGAGGAGGGCGCCGGGCGTGCCTTCCTATGCAAGGGAGGGAGGCGCCCCGGCTGCGGGCGCAGATCCTGAGGTGGTGCCACTGGAAACGCCACTCTCCTGAGGCCCCAGGTGCAGTAGCTGCCTCTTCTTCTTGGGATGGCCTCATGAGGGTACATGGTGCCTTCGTTGTCAGGATCTTCAGCCGCTGCAGCTTGGTAAGCGTGCTCGAGGGAGCACACCGCTTCTCTTTCTTCACAGGGGACCGTGATGATGTCGCCGCTCCCTGGCATCTTGAGGACGTTGTAGCCGTGGTGGGTCACTGCCATAAACTTGGCCAAGGCTGGATACCCAAGGATGGCATTGTACGGCAGGCGGATGTGGGCGACGTCGAAGTCGATGAGCTCGGTGCGGTAGTTGTTACACTGGCCGAAGGTGACAGGGAGGCGGACCTGCCATATCGGGCGGTGGAGCCGTTGGTTACTCCTGAGAAAGGCTTGGTAGGCTGTAGCTGATCGTATGGCACTTGGAGGCTGTCGAACGTCTCGATAGACAGGACGTTGAGCCCTGCGCCGCCGTCGATGAGGGTCTTGGTGACTTGAACGTTGCTGATGACGGGTGAGCAGAGCATCGGGAGGGAGCAGGCAGTTGCCGCGCACTTGAGCTGGTCTGACGAGCTGAAGGTGATGGCGCACTTGGATCACCTCAGCGGGCACGTGGCTTCGAGCCTGGGAAGGGTCGCGTTCACCTCACGAGCAAACTGCTTGAAGATGCGCTGAGATGTTGGGGCTTGAGCACCACCAAAAATGCAGGCGATGGCACGAGG
The DNA here is from genome assembly GCA_021605145.1 of Aegilops bicornis. Classification (NCBI taxonomy): domain Eukaryota; kingdom Viridiplantae; phylum Streptophyta; class Magnoliopsida; order Poales; family Poaceae; genus Aegilops; species Aegilops bicornis. Next base: position 387,897,721 of record CM038675.1, on the reverse strand, counting down.
CTCTTGGAAGCCCCCAGCCCCCTCGTCCGGATGATGGTCGTCGTTCCTCCTTGGTGGCGGCGGCAACGGAGGGAGGCCGGCGTTGCCCTGAGGGCGGTCCTCACGAGGCTGCTCCCTCTAGGCGCCCTCGCGAGGCTGGTCCTGCCAGCGATCCTCACGAGGTCGATCGCGCCACTCCTGGCGGGGGACGCGGTTGTCCCATCATCCCCCACTTCGTCCTCCTCCTCGATCGTAGCCTCGGTCGTTGTGCTCGGGGCGTCGACCGAAGCGCCCATCACGGATGGCCCTGAGCTCCTGACAGTCCCTGGTGTTGTGGTTGTGAACATTGTGGAAGGGGCAGAACGGGCTGTTGGCCTAGGATGACTCGGGTGGTCGCGGTCGCGCTTCGTCTGTGGCTCCGCCGCTAGCACGACAGCCCCCTTGCACTTCACGTCCTTGGCCTTGGCCTTCTTGTCTTCCTGGTCAGCAACTGGTAGCTCGAGGAGAGAAAGGCGCCCTTCCTCAGCTCTTGCGCACTTGGTTGCCATGTTGAACATCTCCAGGACCGTGCATAGCTCCTCGTGGATGGCAAGCTCCTCCTTCATCTTGACGTCGCGGACGCCATCAAAGAACGCGGAGATGATGGCCTCGTCCGTCACCTTGGGGATCTTGAGGCGGACGCTATTGAAGCGCTGGATGTACTTCTGCAAGGTTTCCCTTGGCTGTTGCTTGATGCGTCGCAGGTCGCCCGCGTCCGGCCGGCGGTCGCGAGTGCCCTGAAAGTTGGTGACAAAGCGCTCGCGCATCTCGCCCCGGGAGGAGATCGATCCCGCGGGCAAGTTCAGGAGCCATGAGCGTGCACCGTTGTGACACTCCAAAAATTTTGTTTTGGTTTTCAGCAAAAACTTTGTTGGTTTTGAAGGAGGTCATTTAAACCCTTCCAAAAATCTCCTTCTCTCAAGAATTTTCCCTTTGACAAAAGATTTTTATTTTGGCATCTTCTTCAACTCTGGTGTTGGTTATTAAAAATCTTTCTTCTGATTTTTCCCCTTCTCAAATTTGTTTTGGGATTTATTTTTCTTTTAGAAGAAAACCCTAGCGATTTTTGGGTCTTCTCTTATTTTGAAACCATCCATGGTTTTACCATGCCTCATGTGGAAAATCTTCCCAAAACCCCTCCTTCCACTTTGGGACAACCCAAACATTCTGTCCCAACTAATAAAATCCATTTTTGGATTTTATTCCATTCATTCTTTCCTCAAAATAATTTTGTCCTTTATTTTGAGCCTAGGTAGTTTGCAAAGCAAGTACCTTAATGCCTTTGATCTTTGATCTCAATTCAACTCCTCTGGATTGTCCTTAGCACCCACAACCTAGAACCATCAAGATCCACTCTTCTTCTTTTCAAAATTTTCAAAATTCACCCTCTGCAAGTTTGGACCAGATTTGTCAAATTTGGTGAAATTCATATCTCCACTACTCCAAAAATTCCACCAAAATTCAGGCAACCCCTAGTTGCAATGAGAGACCACTCCACCAAAAACCAGCTCAAGGAAAAACCCCCACATGCCAAAATCATTCTATCGAACACCTGGCATGCACTGTTACTGTACATCTTCAGTAAAATTCAGAATTCAGTGTCGTTTCTTCGTCAGAGATTCAGTCACATGTAAAATGTGCACTTGGCACGTTGCTCACAGCCCCTCCTCCCTGTCCGGAGCACCACACGCGCGCTTGGCTCGTTCCTGGCGTCGGTGGCGCCCTGGCCCGCCTGCGCCGGCGTGTTCCACGGCGGCAGAACCCCCGTAGCGGCCGACAAGGGGGCACCCTGCGGCATAACGCCGTTCGGCACCGCCCAAACCTTCTGAGAGCTCCGCGTGGCCATCTCCTTGCCAGCGCACGCATGCAGCACCGCCGCTGCTTCGCACGCGCAGAAAGCACGTTCTTCGCCGCCGACGTGCCGTCTGACGGCTCCGTCGAGGACAGGCCGTAACCACCCCTTCCTTGTTGAGTTGGACACGGGATGGCACCAGTGTTTCATCTAGATGATGCTCAAGCCCCTAAGCCGACCGTCCCAGCAACAGCGCCGCCAGAATCGTCACGGACTTATCCGTTCACAAGAACCGCCTCGGCCGGCTATAAATAGCACCCCGAGCTTGCTCTCGCCCGCACAACTCCACCACCTCACCAGACCCCGCCTAGCCAATCGGAATAGCCTCGAGGGGCCCTTATTCCTCAACTCCGCCACCTCCGTCCGCCTCGGGCTCCCAACGCGTTCTCTTCGGTGAGAACTCCTCCACCGCCCTACTCTTGCCCGTAGCCTCGTGCCACCCCTAGGAGACTAACCCCCACTCCAATTTGACCCCAGCAGCTCTCTTCGACGAGGCCCACGACCACCCGAACCACCGTCCGCCGGAGCAAGGGCCACCGTCGACACAGTGCTCGCCGGTGACCACCACCACCACCCACAGACGCGGAAGGACGTACTGATCACGGAGGTACCATCCGATCCCCCTGCCTCGCCGTGGATCGCCGTCGGCGACCACCGCATCTCTCGGGCGCCGTCGCGCCCCGTTTCCCTCGTTTGAATTTTCAAACCTGACGGGTGGAGCCCGCCTATCAGTCTCCCATTCTTTTCTTTTAAACAAACCGTTTTCTGGACTTTTCTGCAGAACCCCCTTGGGAGTTTTATGTTTCATTACAGAAAGGTCCCTAGATCAAAACCCTTATATATTTTAAACAAAAAAGTATTTTTGTGTGATTCTTTTTATGTTCTCTTTAAAATTTTGTCTAGTTTTTTATCAGATTTATTTGAAAATTATTTGGTTTACTTTTTGTGCACCTCGCGGTATTTACGTTACGTGCGTATTCTTCTTATAACGTAGATAACGGAGGAGGTGACGAGCCGCAAACTTCACCCAGTTAGACTCGACTACTCTGAACCAGGCAAGCATGTTTGAACTCTTGATATGATGAAGTGTTTGTTGCATGTTTGTACTTAGGAGTTTCATGGCATGGTTATGAACATTTCTTTGAATGTTATATTTCATGCACAAAAGTGGAAAGTAAGTTTCGGAAAGCCACATATTGTTGGATACATATTGGCGTGGCCATGTGATGGCATGAGGTTGGGTAAGATGGCAGTGTTGTAGCATGCCAGTCTTATGACAGTCCAGTTGACTTCAGTATCATCGTGAATCAAATCACATTCCCATTCATTTCCTTTCTGTCGCCACATGTTTCCCGTAAGGAATATGGCTTAGTAAGTTGCAAACCGCTTTTCTGGTACACACCAAATAGAGAGGCCGGGATGAGGGTTCCATGGCCCTGGATTAAAGCCCGTCATCCGGTCAGGGGGCATGGGTGTGTACTAGTTAAATGTGTTTCTACCGAAATACCGTAAACGGAACTAGTCCTTCGTGACTACGGAAATCCGTTGGCTGTGGTTAGTTAGTACAACTTTGTAGAGTCACAAATCCTTTAAATCATCTTGTACTTGTCCAAGTACTGTATTCATATTATCTTGTCAGATATCAGCCTCAGTGACAAAACTCCGGTGGACTACATGTGTGTTAAATCCGGTTAAAGGTTTATTCTTGTGGATGGACTAACCTGTTATTTACTTTTGTTATAAGCCCTGTCTGTGATGTCGCTCAGACATCCGACGGTTGCATACTTGTTATTTACATTTGTTATAAGCCCTTTCTACGATGTCGCTCAGACGTCCGACTGTGGCATTTCTTTTATAAGCCCTTTCTGTGAATTCGCTCAGACGTCCGACTGTGGCATTTCTTTTATAAGCCCTTTATGCGATGTCGCTCAGACGTCCGACTGTGGCATTTCTTTTATAAGCCCTTTCTGTGATGTCGCTCAGACGTCCGATCGTGGCATTTCTTTTATAAGCCCTTTACGTGATGTCGCTCAGACGTCCGATCGTGGCATTTCTTTTATAAGCCCTTTACGTGATGTCGCTCGGATGTCCGATCGTGGCATTTCTTTTATAAGCCCTTTCGTGATGTCGCTCGACATCCGGATCGTGGCATTTCTTTCATAAGCCCTTTCTGTGATGTCGCTCGGACGACCGACTGTGGCATTTCTTTTATAAGCCCTTTCTGTGATGTCGCTCAGACGTCCGACTGTGGCATTTCTTTTATAAGCCCTTTCTGTGATGTCGCTCAGACGTCCGACTGTGGCATTTCTTTTATAAGCCCTTTTTGTGATGTCGCTCAGATGTCCGACTGTGGTATTTCTTTTATAAGCCCTTTATGTGGTGTCGCTTAGACGCCCGATCATGCATGAATTTTATTTGTTTACCTTTCGAGGCGCCGCTCGGACACCCGATCGGTTTTCGATTATATGTTTTATTTGTTTCATCGTGAGTTTTTTATTGGAATGAGCATCATTATTTTTGCTCAGACGCATTCATGCATGCATTTGTTATATCTCTTGTTCATACTGTCTTGCGTAGTACTTTCAAAGTACTCACCGGCTTGTTGATTTGGCGAGATGTTGATGAAGGCGATCTCATGGATGAAGAGTTCTATAGCGAGTCCGACGCCTAGAGGAGTCAGTCGGTCTCAGGCGATCCTGCATTTGGTCATCAGATTATATCTGCTTCCGCCACCCAGAATAAATTCATCGAGCTCACCTCGGCGCTCGATGAGCTGCCGCTTAGGAGTCAAGTTATCCACCACCACTTTTATCTCGAGCTAGTAGCATGTCACCACACCTCGTGTTATAACCGCCCTTATGTACGATATTGGCGAAGTTTGTAATAAATTGTTGAGCAGCCTCGGCTCAACCTCGTAATATATTTAATGCTACTTGGTCCTCTGTTTATCAAGTATTTGTCTACCGTGAGGATAACTTTTCCTATCTTTGGGATCAAAAGACCGATTTTCTCAATAAGTATTTTATTGAAAACCGGTCGTGATGCATTTGGTATCGAGCCAGGCTGACTGTAGGAAGCCACTAGGTGCGATCGCTAATCGGTTATTATCATATAGAGCTATTAATTAATTTTTACAAACGTAGTAAATTTCTGACAGTCAGCATAAATTTATGATTTGACTACTCAGGATTTTTGCCTACTTTTGTAGATGGCCGACAACGACTGCGAGTCACAGATGTTCACCAACATGCCCGATGGGTTCGTCAAGCTTCTCTCCTTCATCGTCCAAGTCGCGATGGGGCCATCTCAGGCGCTTGATCTTCTCACTCTCCGAGCACAAGGTCAATGATCGTCTAACCATGCACCAAGCCGCGGTGCAATTCAAGGGAGGGCGAGTTGAGCGTTTCCGGTTCTTGGGGAGAGCCATGCCCACGGAGAAGCATGCACTGCAGATGGCAGCCCGTGAGGCGATAGCTCGTCTCAGGGATATCCTTCCTTCGATGAAGACTCGTCGTTACCGCTACCTGCCATGTCACGTGCCATACACCTGCCACTACGCGTTCTCTTTCCCCAGAGGAGAACGAGACGAAGCTTTTGAGATGCTTATCGAGTATCTCCGGGCTTTGGAGGAAGCCTTCGACAACCTGGTGGACGACTTTGTAGCTGCCCGCATGGACTCAGTCCATGGCTGTGCCGCCAACAGGAGGGAGCTCTTGCGCGCCGCACCGCCGCTGACATTCGTCTCATCATCAGCATCTTTTGCTCCTACTGCTCTCACCACTACTCGTCGCCTGCCTACCACGGAGGAGTTCAACCATGTCATTGCGCCTACTCTGGTTCGTTCTGCACCACCCCTTATGCCCGCTCATGTTCGGGTTGTCCCGCATAAGGCACCTGCTCCACCAACTCAGCGCATCACTTCTTGTCTGGAGCCTATCACCGAAGAGGAGGTTGATTCCCCAGCCTCACTGCGCCTCCTCCTTGGCAGGCCAAGGGAAATCCTTACCATCTCCGACTAAGTACGCTTAGCCGCCATGCGACGTACCGACTTGTACGATATGTTTATATGTACATAGGCTGTGAGAAGTAGCTTGTTTGCGCATCATGTAGGAACTGGAGGAGTGCACTAGCCTAAATACATGTCAGGAATATGTACGCATATCCTGAGTGATGTATTGTATAATTACTGCTTGTGTGTAAGATATGTAATGAGCAGTCCTTCTCCGTGCAAAGCGTTTATTCTCTTGAAAAATCTTGGAGCATTTGCGACTTTTTCCGTCTTCATGAATTTATTGACTTTGCGACTCAATTTCTTTTCTTATGAGTGTTGCAAAATATATCCCCAGAGTGAACAATGTCTCGCCCTTGACGCACTCCATGCCAACTCCGTCAGAGGAAAATTTTGGCACACCCCCAAGCAACAATTTCACACAGGGGCAGTCAAGTCAACAGGACAGTGAAACGGCACTTTCCCAAATGTGCCGTCTTTATGAACAAAGTCAGCAACAACATCAGGAAATGATGAACCAAGTCATCAAAATGGGAAATCACCGTGGACAGTATCAGCAATCAAAGTTATCTCGAGCTATGTAAGACACGCCCCCAAACTTTTTCTCACATCGACAAACCTCTTGAAGCCGAGGACTGGCTTGAGACATGGTAAGAAAATTAATTATTGCCCAGTGTTCAGACCTTGAGAAGGTGCTTTATGCTCCGCACTATCTCACTGGAGCAGCCGCATCGTGGTGGGAAAATTTTCTACACATGCACCCCAACGAAAACAATATAACATGGGAGGAATTTAAAGAAGGTTTTCGTGGGGCACATATTCCTAAGAGTCTTATGAAGATCAAAAAGAGAGAATTTGATGACCTCAAGCAAAGGACAATGACGGTGTCAGAATACAACAGTTAGTTTACTCTGCTATCTTGCTACGCCAACGAGGAGCGTATGTCGGAAAGCAAGAAGATGGAAAAATTCCTAGACAGTCTGACACCCGCGCTTAAATGCCAACTGGTCGTGCACACCTTTCCAGATTTTAAGACGCTGGTGGATAAGGCCATTACCTTGGAAAATGAGAGACGCGGCTTAGAAGATTTTCGCAAGCGGAAGAGGGACCAGACTAATCATGCCCGCAACCACCGCAGCAAGACAGATGCTCAGAAAAACTGGACACCCAAACCCACGACAAGCGTCTCACGCCCAATCAAGAATTTTCATGCAAGGGACAAGGAGTTCACATACTGCCCAAAGGCGTTACTGTTACGCTTGTGGAGAAGAAGGGCACTATGCCAAGCAGTGCCCCAAGCCAAGGAACTCGACCCCAAAACCGAACAACGGAGGCAATAATTCAGCGCCAAAGCGCAACAATTTCAACCCAAATAACAACCACATGAAGGGTCATCTGAACCACGTGACCAAAGAGGAAGCACAAAATGCCCCAGATATCATTACTCGATGCGTTTCACATCAACACAATACCTGCCATGTTTTTGTTTGATTCTGGAGCTTCTCACTCATTCGTTTCGAAAAGTTTTGCCTTGCAAAATAATTTTTCGATGCTTCCCTTGGAAAAATCTATGATCATCAAGTCCCCTGGAATTAAGGAAGTTACCCAGAGTTATTGCCAGGGTGTGGTTATCGAGTTTGAAGGGTTGAAGTTTCACGCAAATCTTATCGTGTTGGAAAATAAAGGACTGGATGTCATCCTAGGGATGGATTGGTTAACCACCAACAAAGGTTTTATTGATTGCTTCAACCGGACCGTAATTCTCACCCATCACCACGGGAAGACCATAAAGGTTTCAGCCAAGGAAAGAAAGATATCCCAGCAACCGAGATTGAACAAGGTGGATATTTCTGAATTGAGCAAGGTTCCAGTAGTGTGTGAATTTCCAGATGTATTTCCCGAAGAGCTACCAGGCATGCCACCAGACCGAGAGATAGAGTTCAGCATTGAGCTAGCACCCGGAACCGCCCCATATACAATAAACCATACAGAATGGCACCATCCGAATTGGTAGAACTGAAGAAGCAAATAAAAGAATTATTGGACAAGGGTTATATACGAGCCAGCTCCTCACCCTGGGGTTCACCAATTTTATTTGCCAAAAAGAAGGATGGAACACTGAGATTGTGCATAGACTATCGAGCGCTAAACATGGTCACAATCAAGAAAAAATATCCGATGCCACGAATAAATGATTTCTTCGATCAACTCGCTCGGGCCAAGGTATTCTCAAAGATTGACTTGAGGTCGGGATACCATCAACTGAAAGTGCGAACCGAATATATTCCCAAGACAGATTTCACCTCCAGATACGGATTGTATGAGTTCACCGTAATGCCATTCGGACTAACAAACGCCCCCGCATATTTTGTTCACCTCATGAACAAAGTATTCATGAAGTTTATGGACAAGTTTGTTGTGGTATTTATCGATGATATTCGGTATACTCCAAGACACCCGGAAGAACACGTTGAACATCTCCGAATTGTACTAGGGAGCTCAGAAACATCAATTGTATGCTAAATTCAGCAAGTGTGAATTTTGGCTAAGGCAAGTAGGTTTTACGGGCCACGCATCTTGACCCAAGAAGGTATCGCCAGAGACCCGGAAAGGTCAAGGCCAGATTTGGCTGGAACCCACCAGCCAGCGTGGACGGATGTCTGAAGTTTCTTGGGAATGGCGGGATACTACCGAAGATTTATTGAAGGGTTCTCCACCATAGCAAAGCCAATGACGCAGCTGCTCAAGAAAGATAGGAAGTTTGAATGGACAGAAGCTTGCACGAAAAGTTTCCAAGAATTAAAGAGGAAATTAACGTCAGCACCGGTATTAATTGTGCCGGACTGTAGCGACCCGACCCGAATGGATCAAGTCTCTGTGCTCAGGTGTCATCCCTGGATCAGTAATGCTGACACCACACAGTACTTCGAAGGATTTATAACAGAGTAGCAATCACACACTTATTACATCGTGGTCCAAAGGAGGACTTATTACAATAAATATGGCTTAAGGCCATCTAATAACGATAACAGCGGAAGACTTGGAAGATAAGTGAGTCCATCAACTCCATCGGTATCACTGAGTATAGAACCACGACCTAAAGCACCTTACTGTCGTTGCGAAAAGTCCGCAACATGAAAGTTGCAGCCAAACGGGTCAACACATGGAATATCTTTGGCAATGTAACACATCGAGAGTAATGAAGGAATAAGCCTATACTACATGCATATATGGCTGGTGGAAAAGCTCTCTGATTACAGCTTTTGCATAAAGCCGCTTTTTCCCTACCGCAAAGGAATAAATTTATTTAACTATCATGGTGGTTGTTAAACATTGAGAATGGTTGACACATCCTCAATCCCAATTAAAAGTACTCATTAAAAACCCAACAATATTAATTAGAGTAACATGTTGAGATTCACATGATATTCAAGTACTAGATACTCAAGATGTCCATAACCGGGACACGTCTAATCATGATTAGTTTGTACACTCTGCAGAGGTTTGCGACTTTTCCCCACAAGACTCGATCGCCTCCGCTTTGGTTTCTCGCACTACATGGTGTTTGAGAGACGGATGACCGAGACATAGTCTTTCGTAAGCGCTTAGCACCTTACTTGTGGGTAGACCGTACCAACCTACAACCCCTACATCTGCTAGTTTACCCGTAAGAGTTCGCACAACTTACTCAACTATGCCAGAGCCCATAATGGCTTGTGGCTGCATTACGAAGTTACTAGCATGAATGATCTTATGATCCCTTTGAGCCTGGGTGGCGGTCCGAAGAAAAACAGGCAAGTCCCGAAAGAAACCAGGTGCCTCAATCCACCCAGATGTGTGTTTAAGTTGCCACCTTAAATAAACCATTAATTTAACAATCTCACATCTGTCATGGAAACACTCACCCAGTCCACGTCTACTAGCATAACATGGCATAATAAGCAAACGTAGAAGTAACTCCCAAGGGTTTGATAAGTAAAAAAGGTAATGGGTACTACCTCAACCTACTTCCCATCCCACAATTTAATTTGATCCTAATCATGCAAGTGTTTGAGGAATAGATCTAATGCATAAAATCGGGTAGTAGAAAAGTATGATCAAGTGTTACTTGCCTTGATGAGGATCCGCGAAACCTAGAGATTCTAAATAACAAGCGGCGCACTCGGGGTGATCTATCTCAGACAAACAACAAGCATACAATAAGTACTCATCTAATGCTCATGTAAATCTCGAATAAAAGATCTAACCGGATAGTTCAACTTAAGAACCCTGGTTGCAAAAAGAATCGAATCAAATAAAGCAATGAAAGTCAAACGACGAAAAGAAAACAACTCGGTTCTAGCAAGTTGAAACTAGGTCAAATTTTACAGTAGCAAAACTTTGTTTAAGTTGATTAGTCGGAACGGCGGTTTCGAAACGAAACTCCAGGCGCTTGAATCACCTGATTCCGATAAACGAGCGAGAAGATAAACTAGAACAAAGATCGGATCTGAAATCGAGATCGAAAAAAAATAGCGGAATAAATCCGTTAAAGAAAAACGTCGAACGGTTAAATGAACGGACGTTCGTTAACCGGGAATAACCGGTGATCACGTTCGTTAAGACGAACGGTCCGGCGAACGCCGCTAAACAACAAAACCGAAAAAAATAAAACCGATCTAGGGTTTTAAAAAAACCGAACAAGGGAAAAGAAACTGAACGGTTTTATAAAAAAACTGAACCGAGGGAGGGTGGCGCGGCGCTGCTACCTCGACGAGGTGGGGCTCAGCGGGCGGCAGCTAGGCGGCGGGCGACAGCGTCACCGGCGGCGGGCGGCGGGCGGGCGGCGACGACGGCTATGGCGGCGGCGGCTATGGGGAGGGCGGCGGTGCGGGGTTGGGAGGAGAGGGGTGAGGGGTATATAAAGGGGGTAGCTTGTGGGAGGGGCAAGCAAGGAGGAGGAGGAGGAGGAGTCCTCCTCGGACTCGGCCGGGCGGCGGCGGCGGGCAGGCTGGGCGCATGTGAGGGAGGGCGGTCGGGTTGCCTGGCCGGGCCCTGGCCCGGTCAAGGCCGCTAATTTTTTAAACAAATCACGCGCAAAAAAACGAATAAAATAAAATCTAAACGAACTCCAAAATTTCCAAAGTAAATTTTTCCCGACTCCTAAAAATGAGTCAAAATGAACTTTAACTCGGGGCCTAAAATGCAATTTTTTGAAAACACGCATTTTTCCCTAAGGCAAATAAAAGTGAAAAAAACTCCGAAATAAAAATCTTATTTGATTTTTTTATTAAATCCTTATTATTTCTTTATTTTGGGAAAGTCATTTTATTCCCTCTCTCAAATTTTGATAGTAGAAATAATTGAAGATAAATAAATAAAATCAAATGATCCTATTTTCAAAATTTGAGAAAACTCAAATATGAAAATAACGAAATCTCCAACTCTCTTCGAGGGTCCTTGAGTTGCGTGAATTTCTAGGATCAACAAAATGCAAGAAAATATGATATGCATGATGACTTAATGTATAACATTCCAAATTGAAAATTTGGGATGTTACAAACCTACCCCCCTTAAGATGAATCTCGCCCTCAAGATTCGGGTTGGCTAGAAAATAGGTGAGGGTGATCCTTGAGAAAATCTTCTTCTCTTTCCCAGGTGGCTTCATCCTCAGTGTGGTGGCTCCACAGAACCTTGTAAAACTTGATAACCTTGCTGCGAGTAACTCTGCTGGCATAATCGAGAATCTTGACTGGTTTCTCCTCATATGTCAAATCATCCTTCAACTGAATCGCTTCAAGTGGCACTGTATCTCTTAACGGTACTTCCGCCATCTCAGTGACATCTCTTCAGCTGAGAAACATGGAATACATCATGAACTCCCGACAGTCCCTCTGGTAATTCCAGCTTATAAGCAACTTCTCCCATGCGTTGCAAGATCCTATACGGTCCAACGAAACGTGGTGCTAACTTTCCTTTAACTCCCAAACGCTTAACTCCTCGAAGTGGGGATACTCTAAGATAAACTACATCTCCAACTTCATATACTATCGCCATGCGTTTTGAATCCGCATAGCTTTTACATGCAGGACTGGGCTACCTTGAGCCTATCGCGAATCAACTTAACCTTCTCGCTCGGACTCCTTAATCAAATCTGGTCCAAACAATCGACGGTCTCGGCTTCGTCCCATGATAACGGTGTCCTGCACCTCCTTCCGTACAAAGCCTCGAAAGGTGCCATTTTCAAGCTGGTTTGGTAACTGTTGTTATAAGAAAACTCTGCATACGGCAAGTTATCGTCCCAACTAGATCCATAATCTAGTGCACAAGCTCTCAGCATGTCCTTCAAAATCTGATTGACTCTCTCAGTCTGTCCATCGATTACGTGGGTGGAAGGCATCAATTCCAGCCTAGTTCCCAATGTTTCGTGTAACCGATTCCAAAACTTTGAGGTAAATTGGGTTCCTCTATCCGACACGATACTCCTCGGAACTCCGTGTAAACACACAATTCTGGTCATGTATATCTTTGCCAACTTAGCACTGCTATAGGTAGTCTTGACTGGAATGAAATGAGCTACCTTCGTCAAGCGGTCGACTATAACCCAAATCGAGTCATAGCCTGAATGAGTCTTTGGAAAACCTGTGATGAAATCCATGCCTAGTTTATCCCACTTCCATTCGGTATTGGCAATGGCTGCAACAATCCTGCCGGCTTCGATGTTCTCGCCTTCACTCTCGACATACATCGCAAACTGCTACATACTGCAATATCCTTCTTCATTCCGGTCCACCGTAACGTATTCTTCAAATCCAAATACATCTTGGTATTTCGTGGTGAATCGAATATGGTGAATCATGTGCCTCTTGCAAAATCAACTTCACGATCTCCGGGTCATTTGGCACATAAACACGGTCCTCAAACCATAGGGTATCGTGCTCATCCTCACGAAATCCCTTAGCTTTTCCTTCGCTCATTTTCTCCTTTATAGAGGCTACTTCCTTATCTCGCCTTTTGGGCTTCTCCGATTTTGTCCATCAACGTAGACTGAATCTCCAATCTTGCTACATAGCCTCTCGGTACTATTTCCAAACATAGCTCTCAAGATCCTCGGCTAACTCCTTGGGTATTCCTCCCATCATTAGGGTATTGACGTGGCTCTTACGGCTCAATGCGTCTGCTACAACGTTAGCCTTCCCGGGGTGATAATGCAATCTCATATCATAATCCTTAATAAGCTCCAACCATCTCCTTTGTCTAAGGTTTAACTCCTTCTGCGTGAAAATGTACTTCAAACTCTTGTGATCCGTGTATACCTCACAATGATTTCCAATGAGGAAATGTCTCCATGTCTTCAATGCATGCACAACGGCTGCTAACTCCAAATCATGTGTGGCATAATTCAACTCATGAGGCTTAAGCTGTCGTGAAGCATACGAAACAGCTCTTCCTTCCTGCATAAGCACTGCTCCAAGTCCTCGACGTGAAGCGTCACAATACACCTCATAATCCTTGGTCCGATCTCGCAAAATTAACACTGGTGAGGTAACCAATCTTTTCTTCAACTCCTGAAAACTTGCCTCACAATCCTCAGTCCATATGAACTTGGTATCCTTTTTCAGCAATTCCGTCATAGGCTTTGCAATCCTTGAGAAATTCTCAATGAATCTTTGGTAGTATCCTACGAGTCCAAGGAAACTCCGGATCTCTCCAACTGTCATTGGTGCTTCCCATTTGGTTATGGTCTCAACCTTTGTGGGGTCAACTGCTATCCCTTCTCCGGATATAACATGTCCAAGAAATCCAACTTCCTTTAGCCAAAACTCACATTTGCTGAACTTGGCATATAAGCGATGTTCCCTTAGTTTCTCCAAAACCAATCGCAAATGTTCCTTATGTTCCTCTTCATTCTTCGAGAAAACCAAAATATCATCTATGAACACCACAACGAACTTATCCAAAAACTCCATAAACACTTTGTTCATCGGGTTCATGAAATAGGCGGTAGCGTTAGTCAGTCCAAATGACATAACGATATATTCATACAGTCCATATCTCGTGGTAAATGTTGTCTTAGGTATGTCCTGCTCTCGAATCTTCAACTGATGGTACCCTGATCGCAAATCGATCTTGGAAAACACTTTAGCTCCTTGCAAATGATCAAACAGATCATTTATCATTGGTAGTGGGTACTTGTTCTTTATTGTTACTTCATTTAAACCACGATAGTCGACAACCATCCTTAACGATCCGTCCTTCTTCTCTACTAAAAGTACGGGTGATCCCCAAGGCGAAGAACTTGGGCGTATATAACCTTTATCCAATAGCTCCTTAATCTGCTTCTTGATTTCCGCCAAATCACATGCGGGCATCCTGTATGGTCGCGATATTGGGCTGTGCACAGCAAAAGCTCAATCAAAACTCAATGTCTCTATCCGGGGCATTCACGGCAACTCTTCCGGAAATACATCGGAAATCCTTCACCACTGGCACCTCTTCGCACAACTCCCGATAAGGAATTTATTCTGCTCTCCTCGGCTCATGCCGTGATACATACTTGATTCTCCTCCCTTCGGGTGGTAAGCAAAATTGACTTAGTGGCGCAATCTATGTTCCTCCATACTTGATAAACAATCCATGCCTAATATCACATCCAATCCTTGGGATTCCGAACTATTAGGTCCGAGGGAAAAACATAGTGTCCAATCCTTAATGGCGATCGGTCACACCATACACTAGCCATGTATTCTGCCTCGGTGAGGTTACTAGCATGGGTGACCTAAGGGCTTGGGTTGGTAATTTGTACTTATCCACAAATCCCCTTGATATGTATGAATGTGATGCACCAAGATCGAAAAGAACAAGCTGCGAGAAATGACTTAACAAAAACTTACCGACATCGCATCGGGCTGATCTTCAATCTCCTCTACATCAATGTGGTTCACCGTCCCCTATTGAAAGGGTTTGGCTTCTTTCCAGAGCTTCTATTGCCATTTCCGTTCTGGCCTTCTGGACAGTCATTTGCATAATGCCCAGTCTTGCGACACTTAAAGCAAGTGATGTGACTCAGGTCTACCTTGGATGGTGTTGACGGGTTGGTGTGGTTCTGTCCATTGCTTCCTCCATTCCCGTTCCCATTCTTGGTGCCGTTATGGTTGTGCGAATTACCTTCTCCATGGGTATGTCAAACCGAACTCCTGTTTAGGGGTATAACGGGCTTCATTGGGCTTGAGTTATACTTCCCTGTCCATACTTCCTCTCGCGATTCTCAATTTCTTGTTGCTTTCCTTCAATCATGAGGGCACGGTCTACCAACTCTCGGTAGTTATTGAAACTTGCTACCATCAACTGCATGCTTAACTCATCATTCAGTCCTTCCGAAACTTCTCTGCTTAGTGCATCTGTAGTAACGTCATCCGGGGCATAACGTGCTAACTTACTAAAATCATCCACATCTTGCCAATGATCCTTCCTCCTTGGCGTAAGTTGCGAAACTCACGCTTCTTCATGGTCATAGCTCCTCCTGAGACATGGGCAGTGCGGAAAGCTTGCTGAAACTGATCCCATGTGACAGTGTCTACAGGGTAAGTGGCTGTAAAATTCTCCCACCATGCTGCTGCGGGTCCTTCAAGCTGGTGTGCGGCAAACTTCACCTTCTCTCCATCTGTACATCCTGCAGTGGTCAACTCCCTCCCTACCTTACGGAGCCAATCATCTGCTACTATTGGCTCGGTGCTCTTCAGGAAAACACCGCGGTTCAGCCTTAAGAAACGTGTCAAGTGATCCGCAGGTGGTGGTGGCGGTGGGTTGTTGTTGTTGTTGCCTTGATTCTGTACCAATGTTTGGATCAAAGTGTTCTGCTGTTGAATCAACTGGGTGATCTCTGGCGGTGAAACAAACCCGGGGTCGCGTCTCGGAGGCATCTGATGGGTTTAGAAAAGATGAGAAATAAGAATAGAGTGAGGTCTAAGGAGAAACACTACCCAAATGTATATGAGCAAATGCACACAAATTCACTTCATTCAATTCAAACAAAGGGCTTACAACGGTCTAACTATCGCAAAAGTGCGTGAACTAAAATGTTACATGGAGGAATACTACTAATATGTGGGGTCATCTATTAATTTGAACCGTGGAAGACTCCATGATGTCTCGCTCCAATTTTCGTCTTCAAAGTCGGGTTCACTTGGATCCGAATCGGTGTCGTCGATGTTGATGTAGTTGCTCGGGCAGTCGACGTACTTCTTCATTCTTGAGCGCCAATTTCTTCTTGAGTTCTTCAATCTCATACTTAAGATCGTTATTGTGCCTTGCTAAAGCTACGATCTCGTCCATGTAGTCCTTACGTGTAGACTTCAGCTCTCCTTCAAGTTCGATGATCCTTCCCTTCGCATCCTTCAATTCGATCATATCATTGCACATCCGGTTCTCCTGGCGCCGAATGTGCTGGTTTAACTCTGGATGAAAGCTGCAATGGATCTATCCTTCTTGGTGCCGACTATCTCCCATTGTTCATCTCAAGGCGTCCACAAATCGATAGATGGTGTCCTTGAGGTCTTCTTGGTAAACTTCTCCAATGCGTCCCATGGTGATATGAGCTGCCATGCTCTTTCCAGACTCGAGGTTGGTGCAATCGAAAACACTATCTATAGGCTTGGTGATTGGGGCGAATGTCCTTCCCGAACGTGAGCTTGAATCTTCCAAAGCTCCTCTTCGTGCAGTGGCGTTGAAAGTCCGGTGAAGCTTGGTAGTCCAATGTTCGGTACTTGGTGACTTCCTTCAAGTGAAATCCAAAAGGTGTGCCTTCATCCGGTTGGGCGTACTTGATCTTGGCGTCCTTCATCCTAAAAGAGTAGAAAAGATGAGGAGTTAGAAAATGAGAAGAGAGTAGTGATCTATGGCTTTAACTTAGTGGTCGTGTCCTACGATCGGCGTGTGCTCGATACCATCTCAGAGCGACCCGACCCGAATGGATCAAGTCTCTGTGCTCAGGTGTCATCCCTGGATCAGTAATGCTGACACCACCTTGTACTTCGAAGGATTTATAACAGAGTAGCAATCACACACTTATTACATCGTGGTCCAAAGGAGGACTTATTACAATAAATATGGCTTAAGGCCATCTAATAACGATAACAGCGGAAGACTTGGAAGATAAGTGAGTCCATCAACTCCATCGGCATCTTGAGTATAGAACCACGACCTAAAGCACCTTACTGTCAAATGCGAAAAGTCTGCAACATGAAAGTTGCAGTTCAAACGGGTCAACACATGGAATATCGGCAATGTAACACATCGAGAGTAATGAAGGAATAAGCCTATACTACATGCATATATGGCTGGTGGAAAAGCTCTCTGATTCTGCTTTTGCATAAAGCCGCTTTTTCCCTACCGCAAAGGAATAAATTTATTTAACTATCATGGTGGTTGTTAAACATTGAGAATGGTTGACAAAGCATCCTCAATCCCAATTAAAAGTACTCATTAAAAACCCAACAATATTAATTAGAGTAACATGTTGAGATTCACATGATATTCAAGTACTAGATACTCAAGATGTCCATAACTGTGGACACGGCTAATCATGATTAGTTTGTACACTCTGCAGAGGTTTCATGACTTTTCCCCACAAGACTCGATCGCCTCCGCTTGGTTTCTCGCACTACATGGTGTTTGAGAGACGGATGACCGAGACATAGTCTTTCAGAAGCGCTAGCACCTTACTTGTGGGTAGACCGTACCAACCTACAACCCCTACATCTGCTAGTCTACCCGTAAGAGTTCGCACAACTTACTCAACTATGCTAGAGCCCATAATGGCTTGTGGCTGCACACGGAAGTTACTAGCATGAATGATCTTATGATCCCTTTGAGCCTGGGTGGCGGTCCGAAGAAAAACAGGCAAGTCCAGATAGAAACCAGGTGCCTCAATCCACCCAGATGTGTGTTTAAGTTGCCACCTTAAATAAACCATTAATTCAACAATCTCACATCTGTCATGGATACACTCACCCAATCCACGTCTACTAGCATAGCATGGCATAATAAGCAAACGTAGAAGTAACTCCCAAGGGTTTGATAAGTAAAACAGGAAATGGGTACTACCTCAACCTACTTCCCATCCCACAATTTAATTTGATCCTAATCATGCAAGTGTTTGAGGAATAGATCTAATGCATAAAACTGGGTAGTAGAAAAAGTATGATCAAGTGTTACTTGCCTTGCTGATGATCCGCGAAACCTAGAGATTCAAATAACAAGCGGCGCACTCGGGTGATCTATCGCAGACAAACAACAAGCATACAATAAGTACTCATCTAATGCACAGGTAAATCTCGAATAAAAGATCTAACCAGAAAGTTCAACTTAAGAACCACGTTGCAAAAAGAATCGAATCAAATAAAGCAATGAAAGTCAAACGACGAAAGAAAACAACTCGGTTCTAGCAAGTTGAAACTAGGTCAAATTTTACAGTAGCAAAACTTTGTTTAAGTTGATTAGTCGGAACGGCGGTTTCGAAACGAAACTCCAGGCGCTTGAATCACCTGATTCCGATAAACGAGCGAGAAGATAAACTAGAACGAAGATCGGATCTGAAATCGAGATCAAAAAAAATAGCGGAATAAATCCGTTAAAGAAAAACGTCGAACGTACGGACATTCGTTAACCGGGAATAACCGGTGATCACGTTCGTTAAGACGAACGCTCCGGCGAACGCTCGCTAAACAACAAAACCGAAAAAAATAAAACCGATCTAGGGTTTTAAAAAAAACCGAACAACGGAAAAGAAAAGTGGAACGGTTTTTATAAAAAAAACCGAACCGAGGGAGGGTGGCGCGCGGCTACCTCGACGAGGTGGGGCTCAGCGGGCGGCAGCTAGGCGGCGGGGCGGCCACGGCGGGCGGCGGTGGCACCGGCGGCGGCTATGGGCGGCGGGCTATGGGGAGGGCGGCGTCATGGGATGGGAGGAGAGGGGGTGAGGGGTATATAAAGGGGGGAGTAGCTTGGGGAAGGGGGCAAGCAAGGGAGGAGGAGGAGGAGGAGTCCTCCTCGGACTCGGCCGGGCGGGCAAGGCTGAGGCAAGGGCGAGGAGGGCGGCTGAGCTCGGCTGGGCCCTTAGCCGGCCAAGGCGATTTTTTTTAAACAAATCACGCGCAGAAAAACGAATAAAATAAAATCTAAACGAACTCCAAAATTTCCAAAGTAAAATTTTCCCGACTCCTAAAAATGAGTCGAACAAAATGAACTTTAACTCGGGGCCTAAAATGCAATTTGAAAACACGCATTTTTTCCTAAGGAAAATAAAAGTGAAAAACTCCGAATAAAAATCTTATTTGATTTTTTATTAAATCCTCATTATTTCTTTATTTTGGGAAAGTCATTTTATTCCCTCTCTCAAATTTTGATAGTAGAAATAATTGAAGATAAATAAATAAAATCAAATGATCCTATTTTCAAAATTTGAGAAAACTCAAATATGAAAATAACGAAATCTCCAACTCTCTCCGAGGGTCCTTGAGTTGCGTGAATTTCTAGGATCAACAAAATGCAAGAAAATATGATATGCATGATGACTTAATGTATAACATTCCAAATTGAAAATTTGGGATGTTACACGGACATACACAAGAATTTTGAGGTATATTGCGACACATCCCGGAAAGGCCTCGTATGCGTGTTGATGCAAGAAGGCAAGGTAGTCGCATATGTCTCCAGAAAACTTCGCAAACATGAAGAAAATTATCCTACTCATGACCTGGAGTTAGCAGCAGCTATACATGCACTCAAAGAATGGAGACACTTTTTACTTGGAAATCGTTGTGAGATATATATAGACCATAAGAGTCTCAAGTATATTTTCACACAACCGGAACTGAAATTGAGGCAACGACGCTGGTTGGAACTAGTGAAGGATTATGATGTTGGAATCCACTACCACCCAGGAAAAGAAAATGTAGTGGCAGACGCCCTAAGTCAGAACCCTAGCCCAAACGACGACGGCCTGCCAAACCTCGAGTTCGAATTCCAGCAGGAGTTTGCTAAACTCAACCTTGGTAGTCACCGAAGGCAGCATATCAAATTTAGAAATACAGCCCACTCTAATGGAGACAATTAAAGAGGCTCAGCATGGGCACCCCAAAGATTGAAGGCATTAAACGGAAAGTGAGTTTGGGCAAGGCCCGAATTCATTATCGATAAGGTGGAATATTGTGGTACGGGAAAGACTTTATGCATCAAATATCAAGGATCTTAAGCAGCAGATCTTAGCTGAAGGCCACACCGCCCCGTATTCGATACATCCTGGAGGGACAAAAATGTACAAGGATATTCAGGAAAAATATTGGTGGCACGGTCTAAAAAGGGACATAGCCACGTTCATCGCATGTTGTGACTCTTGTCAAGCATCAAAGCCGAGCATCAGAAACCGGCCGGACTTTTACAGCCAAATAAAATACCCGAGTGGAAATGGGACGAGATTGGGATGGGTTTTATTGTTGGGCTACCTCGGTCACGGCACGGAAATAACGCCATTTGGGTCATCACTGATAGATTGACTAAAGTAGCACACTTCATCCCCGTAAAGACAACCCACACCACTCAGAAGCTTGCTAGGCTCTACCTTTCCGTATAAATGCGCTTACATGGAGTCCCAAAGAAAATAATCTCGGACAGAGGCACTCAATTCGTCTCCCGATTTTGGGATCACTTACAACTAGCTCTGGGAACTCACCGGCATTCAAGACCGCATACCATCCCTGACATGATGGGCAAACCGAGCGAGTAAACCAGATTCTAGAAGATATGCCGAGAGCATGTGTCCTCACCTATGGGACCAGTTGGGAAGAGAGCTTACCATACGCAGAATTCGCATATAACAACGATTATCGAGCCAGCCGCAAATGGCACCATTTGAGGCTCAGACGGGAGAAGATGTCGTACCCCGCTAAACTGGTCGGAAACCAGAGACAGCCATATCTTCGTCCCAGACATGCTCAAAGAGGCTGAAGATAAGGTCAAGGTGATTAAGGACCAACTCAAGACAGCCCAAAGTCGACAGAAGAGTTATTACGATCAAAAACATCGGGGAATCAGCTTTGAACCCGGTGAATTTGTGTACCTACGAGTATCCCCTATGAGAGGCCTGCATAGATTCAAGATTAAAGGGGAGCTAGCACCAAGATTCATCGGACCATTCTGCATAGTGGCACAGAAAGGCACGGTAGCCTACCAGCTAGACTTACCCAAGATTTATCCGACGTCCACGACGTGTTCCACGCCCTCGCAATTGAGGAAGTGCGTGAGCAACACAGAGAAACAAGTACCCCATGAAAACATTGACGTGCAGCCAGACCTCAACATATCGAGAGCATCCAAGTAAAAATCTTGGAAGAGTGCGAAAGGAGAACCCGACGAAAACCATCAAGTTCTTCAAAGTTCGGTGGAGCAACCACACCAAAGTGAAGCCACTTGGGAAAGAGAGGATTTTCTTGGACAGAGCACCCACATTTATTTGAGGATCATTTGGAATCTCGGGACGAGATTTTTCCTAAGGGGTATGTGTTGTGACACTCCTAATATTTTGTTTTGGTTTTCAGCAAAAACTTTGTTGGTTTTGAAGGAGGTCATTTAAACCCTTCCAAAAATCTCCTTCTCTCAAGAATTTTCCCTTTGACAAAAGATTTTTATTTCGGCATCTTCTTCAACTCTGGTGTTGGTTACTAAAAATCTTTCTTCTGATTTTCCCCCTTCTCAAATTTGTTTTTGGGATTTATTTTTCTTTTAGAAGAAAACCCTAGGTATTTTTGGGTCTTCTCTTATTTTGAAACCATCCATGGTTTTACCATGCCTCATGTGGAAAATCTTCCCAAAACCCCTCCTTCCACTTTGGGACAACCCAAACATTCTGTCCCAACTAATAAAATCCATTTTTGGATTTTATTCCATTCATTTCTTTCCTCAAAATAATTTTGTCCTTTATTTTGAGCCTAGGTAGTTTGCAAAGCAAGTACCTTAATGCCTTTGATCTTTGATCTCAATTCAACTCCTCTGGATAGTCCTTAGCACCCACAACCTAGAACCATCAAGATCCACTCTTCTTCTTTTCAAAATTTCCAAAATTCACCCTCTGCAAGTTTGGACCAGATTTGTCAAATTTGGTGAAATTCATATCTCCACTCTTCAAAAAATTCCACCAAAATTCAGGCAACCCCTAGTTGCAATGAGAGACCACTCCACCAAAAACCAGCTCAAGGAAAAATCCCCACATGCCAAAATCATTACAGCCGAACACCGGCATGCCTTTGTTACTCTACATCTTCAAGAAAATTCAGAATTCAGTGTCGCTTTCTTCGTCAGAGATTCACCACATGTAACCGTGCACTTGGCACGTTGCTCACAGCCCTCCTCCTGTCCGGAGCACCACACGCACGCTTGGCTCGTTCTCGGCGTCGGTGGCGCCACAGCCACTTGGCCGGCGTGTTCCACGGCGGAAGAACCCCCGTAGCGGCCGACAAGGGGGCACCCTGCGGCATAACGCCGTTCGGCACCGCCCAAACCTTCTAAGAGCTCCGCGTGTCCATCTCCTTGCCAGCGCACGCATGCAGCACCGTTGCCGTGGCCTGGCACGCGCAGAGCGCGTTCTCTGCCGCCGACGTACCGTACGGCCGTTCCGTCGAGGACAGGCCGTAACCACCCCTTCCTTGCTGAGTTGAACACTGGGATGGCACCAGTGCTTCATCTAGATGATGCTCAAGCCCCTAAGCCGACCGTCCAGCCACAGCGCCACCGTAATCGCTCGCCGGAATTATCCGTTCACGGCAACCGCCTCGGGCCGGCTATAAATAGCACCCCCGAGCTTGCTCTCGCCCCCGCACAACTCCACCACCTCACCAGACCCCGCCTAGCCACTGGAAGAGCCTCGAGGGGCCCTTCTTCCACAACTCCGGCCACCTCCGTCCGCCTCGGGCTCCGACAATGTTCTCTTCGGTGAGAACTCCTCCACCGCCCTACTCTTGCCCGTAGCCTCGTGCCACCCCTAGGAGACTAACCCCCACTCCAATTTGACCCCAGCAGCTCTCTCCGACGAGGCCCACGACCACCTGAACCACCGTCCGCTGGAGCAAGGGCCGCCGTCGACACAGTGCTCGCCGGTGACCACCACCACCACCCACAGACGCGGAAGGACATACTGATCACGGAGGTACCATCCGATCCCCCTGCCTCGCCGTGGATCGCCGTCGGCGACCACCGCATCTCTCGGTATTTGTCGCGCCCGTTTCGTTTGAATTTTCAAACCTGATGGGTGGAGCCCGCCTGTCAGTCTCTCATTCTTTTCTTTTAAAAGAACCGTTTTCTGGACTTCTTTGCAGAACCCCCTGGGAGTTTTCTGTTTCATTACAGAAAGGTCCCTGGATAAAAATCCTTATATCTTTTAAACAGAAAAGTATTTTTGTGTGATTCTTTTTATGTTCTCTTTAAAATTTTGTCTAGTTTTTTATCAGATTTATTTGAAAATTATTTGGTTTACTTTTTGTGCACCTCGCGGTATTTACGTTACATGCGTATTCTTCTTATACCGTAGATACCGGAGGAGGTGAAGGAGCCGCAAAGTTCACCCAGTTAGACTCCGACTACTCCAAACCAGGCAAGCATGTTTGAACTCTTGATATGATGAAGTGTTTGTTGCATGTTTGTACTTAGGAGTTTCATGGCATGGTTATGAATATTTCTTTGAATGTTATATTTCATGCACAAAAGTGGAAAGTAAGTTTCGGAAAGCCACATATTGTTGGATACATATTGGCGTGGCCATGTGATGGCATGGGGATGGGTAAGATGGCAGTGTTGTAGCATGCTAGTCTTATGACAGTCCATTTGACTTCAGTATCATCGTGAATCAAATCACATTCCCATTCATTTCCTTTCCTGTACTGCCACATGTTTTCCGCAAGGAATATGGCTTAGTAAGTTGCAAACCGTTTTCCTGGTACACACCAAATAGAGAGGCCGGGATGAGGGTTCCATGGCCCTGGATTAAAGCCCGTCATCCGGTCAGGGGGCATGGGTGTGTACTAGTTAAATGTGTTTCTACCGAAATACCGTAAACGGAACTAGTCCTTCGTGACTACGGAAATCCGTTGGCTGTGGTCAGTTAGTACAACTCTGCAGAGTCACAAATCCTTTAAATCATCTTGTACTTGTCCAAGTACTATATTCATCTTATCTTGTCAGATATCAGCCTCAGTGACAAAACTCAGGTGGACTACATGTGTGTTAAATCCGGTTAAAGGTTTATTCTTGTGGATGGACTAACCTGTTATTTACTTTTGTTATAAGCCACATCTGTGATGTCGCTCAGACATCCGGCGGTGGCATACTTGTTATTTACATTTGTTATAAGCCCTTTCCGCGACGTCGCTCAGACGTTCGACTGTGGCATTTCTTTTATAAGCCCTTTCTGTGATGTCGCTCAGACGTCCGACTGTGGCATTTCTTTTATAAGCCCTTTCTGCGATGTCGCTCAGACGTCCGACTGTGGCATTTCGTTTATAAGCCCTTTACGTGATGTCGCCAGATGTCCATTGTGGCATTTCTTTTATAAGCCCTTTACGTGATGTTGCTCAGACGTCCGATCGTGGCATTTCTTTTATAAGCCCTTTCGTGATGTCGCCGACGTCCGATCGTGGCATTTCTTTTATAAGCCCTTTACGTGATGTCGCCGACGTCCGATCGTGGCATTTCTTTTATAAGCCCTTTACGTGATGTCGCCAGACGTCCGATCGTGGCATTTCTTTCATAAGCCCTTTACGTGATGTCGCCGACGTCCGATCGTGGCATTTCTTTTATAAGCCCTTTACGTGATGTCACTCGACGTCCGATCGTGGCATTTCTTTTATAAGCCCTTCGTGATGTCGCTAGACGTCCGATCGTGGCATTTCTTTTATAAGCCCTTTTTGTGATGTCGCCGGATGTCCGATCGTGGCATTTCTTTTATAAGCCCTTTATGTGGTGTCGCTTAGACGCCTCGATCATGCATGAATTTTATTTGTTTACCTTTCGAGGCATCGCTCCGGACACCCGATCGGTTTTCAATTATATGTTTTATTTGTCTCGCCATTGAATTTTTTTATTGGAATGAGCATCATTATTTTTGCTCATGACGCATTCATGCATGCATTTGTTATATCTCTTGTTCATACTTGTCTTATGAGTACTTTCAAAGTACTCACACGGCTTGTTGATTTGGCGGATGTTGATGAAGGCGATCTCATGGATGAAGAGTTTGATAAGCGAGTCCGACGCCTAGAGGAGTCCCAACAGTCCTGCGGCGATCCTGCATTTGGTCACTATATTATATCCGCTTCGCCACCCAGAATAAATTCATCGAGCCTCACCTCGACGCTCGATGAGCTGCCAATTAGGAGTCAAGTTATCCACCACCACTTTTATCTCGAGCTAGTAGCATGTCACCACACCCGTGTGTTATAACCGCCCTTATGTAAGATATTGGCGAGTTTGTAATAAATTGTTTAGCAGCCTCGGCTCAACCTCGTAATATATTTAATGCTACTGGTCCTCTGTTTATCAAGTATTTGTCTACCAGTGAGGATAACTTTTCCTATACTGGGATCAAAAGACCGATTTTCTCAGTAAGTATTTTATTGAAAAACCGGTCGTGAAAACCGTCTTTGAGAGCCATGGGAAACCAGTTTGCCGTGACTTTTTCGTTGATGTTGGCCGACTCGATGCTCAGCTCGTAGAGCTGCAAGAACTCCGTGGGGTCGGGGGTGCCGTCGTAGCGCGGAGGTAGGTCCAGCTTGAACTTTCCGGGCCAGACGATGCTGCGCAGCTCGGGAGTGAAGGCTCCGCGGCCTGCTGTGGTCATCGGAGCCTGCCGTGGAGGCGGAGCCTGATCTTGATACCCCCGCGCCGCCGCCGCCGGCGGCACGCGGTCTTGACGCGGTGGTGCTGGGAGCGCAGGAGCGTCTTGACGCAAGGGACTTCTTGGCAGCTTCCTTCTTCGTGCGCGGGCGCCCGACGTGGCGGGTCATGCCGCGGGACCGCGCGTCTTGGTGTGAGGGCGGCATCTTGAAGCGGAGGTGGTGGAGGCGCTCCATGGGCTACGTCGCCCGTAGCTGGAGGTGGGCGAGTCAGCGTGAGGGACGGCGCAGGAGAGCCCCTAGTGGCACTGACGAGCTCGGCGATGCGGTCCAGCTAGTCCTCGTAGAGGTCGTCGACCGGGCGTTAACGTAGGAGCTCGCGTGCCATGAGCAGCGCGGCCTGCGCGTCCGTGGGCGCGAAACGAGCGTGGGACGACCAGCCGGCCGGAGTCAGCGGGGGTGGCGGTGCGTCCATCTCGCCGCACGGAAGGGTCCAGCGATGAAGCTTGCTACTCGTTCCCGGTCGGGCCGGTGGCAGCTTTGGCGAAAGTAGGGAGAACGGCAGGAGCTCGCCAACGGCGCCGTCGGGCGACGCTGGCGGCAGGCGGGCCCGGCCAAAGACGGGCGTGAGCATCAGCCATAGATGCGGTGGAGCAGTGAGGTGTGGATCGATGGAAGAAATGCTTCAGCGCACCCCTACCTGGCGCGCCAAATGTCAGATTCTGGGTTCTGGCAAACCTTATTGTTCGAACACTTGGATGCGCACGAAGATCTCTATCTCCCAAGCTCGCTTTCCCAATGATCCCAAGGCCTAGCTTGGCGAACCCAAGGAACAAGAGACACGAGAGTTTATACTTGTGACGCCCCAAGACCGGCGCTTCAGATGCCTTCCATGGATTCTGAGATTCATCGTGTGATTTGTTTTGTTCGTCGCATTCATCTTTGCATCATGTCCATTGCATCATGTCATATTGCACCCCTTTCTAAAACTCAGCTAAATAAATTGCGCAGATCTTTGATCCATTTAAATCGAGGGAATTCACATGGTGATCTCTCTTTATAACATATCCTCCCAATACTTAGCGAGCTATACTAAATATTGCATTAACTTGGAATCACCCATAACACATTTGCATTATTCTTTAACTGTTCTTTTATCCGACTCAACTTTCCTATCCTTCCTTCTCGACCTTTTAGTAAAATTGAGTTGCAATTTTACTTCTCCATAAATGTTCCAAATCTGCCCATAAATCACATCTGGTGTGTAGGATCAGCTCCTATAATTTCAACCCATTTGGAGTTTATTTGAATGGGTTTCGAAATTCAAACTTGTCTGAGTTAAATCCAACAGGCGTGGATTTTACTCCCTCTAAAAATCCTCAGGCTAATGTTGTCAAATTCCTCGTATTTTTGTGATTCCAGGAAAATAATCCAAATGTCCAAATTATTTGTCCATCCCATTTATTTTCTCTCCTTTCTTTCTTTGCTTTCCTGCTACTGCAGTAGTGTTTAAAAGAGAAGGGAGGGAGAGAGAGCCTGCAGCCCAGCCGGCCTCTAAGCCCAAAGCCCAGCCGGCGCCCCCACCGACTCTAACCCTAGCCTGATCCCCTCGCAGCCTCTTCCCTCAACCGATCGATCCCCATCTCTCCCTTCGTCCTCCTTCCTCCTGGCGCCGCCGCCTCACACACAGACACATGCACACAGCGCCACGCCTCCCGATCCGGTGACTTGCGCCTAGGCTGACCCTCCTTCGCCCGGTTCCGGTCTGGATCGGCGTCCTGCGACCTCCTCCGCCTTCAATCAGGTGTCGCCGGAGGCTACCAGCGTTGACCCGTGCCCGATCCCCTCCACCTCCATGCGCGCCGCCAACCCTCAAGCTCGCCGCTGTCTCCTGCGACGCCCCTTCACCTTGCAAGACCCACACGGCCGCCGGCCATGGAGGCCTCCATGCTGGCCCGCAGCTTCTCCTCCCGCGCCAACGCCCTCCTTCGGCTGCTTTCGCCTGTAGCTCCATCCGTGAGCTCGTGCAGCCATGGCTGCCACAGGAGCCTCGCGCCCGACCCCCTCGCCGAGGCCATGGACGCTCACGTCCCCGATCTTGCAGCAGGCCGCCGCTGCGCCTTCTTGCCTCCTCCGCGCCCTGCTCCCTCCTGTCGCCGAGCGTCGCCAAGTCCCCTGCTCAGCCGCCCTGCGCCTCCCCCTTGCCGGACCTGCTCCATCTTCGCCTCCTCGTTGATCACCGGTTGCACCAGGCGCCAAGTCCCTGTTCGTCCTCTGCTCGCAGCTCCATCTAGGGCCGCCTCTTTGCGTTGACCACCAAGACACAAGACCTTTTTGTGTTGCTTCATTTTGGATGCGCCAATTACCTCTTTAGGACCCGTCAAGTGTACGACGACTCGTGTGCGACTACCCTGGAACCACCGATGCCTCCAAACCGCAAGTCCAACAACCACTCCGAGGATTCGCCAAGACCGTCAAGATCGAGACTACCCGGAATCATGTCATCTCGCCAGATAGTCGAGACCGTTTCAAGACGCCAAGTACCACGTCGGCCGGAGCCCTCGGATCCGTCAAGTTCGACCACAATATGTGTACGACCATCGTCGCCGAAGACTGTCAAGTGAACCACTACCACCGCCGTGGATTCGACAAGGCAATGTGTACCACTACGACCGTCCCGAGAACGTCTACTTCACCTACACCACATTGAACTCGTTCCGTCCCGAAAATGCATGCTTCAAAGGTATAATGACGAGACGCCCGCTCGAGAATGAATGCATGTGTGATGTCACAAGTTTTATCCTATGCATCTTGTTCATCGTGATCGTAATTATATATATATATATATATAATTTCTGGCCTCGCGAAGGAGAAAGCATCGCTCAAGCTTGGAGGAGGCTTAAGTCAATGTTATATTCATGCCCCAATCATGAGCTCTCAAGAGTAATGATTATTCAAAAAAATTATGCTCGGCTTTCTCGTAATAATCAATCCATGCTCGATACTTCTTGTGCTGGCTCTTTTATGATGAAGATTATTGAATTCAAATGGTATTTATTGGAAAGAATTAAATGCAACTCTGAAGATTGGGACCTCGAGAAGATAAGGAGTCAGGTATACCTAAGTTTGATTGTGTTAAATCTTTTATGAATACCAATGTTTTCCATGAATTTAGCACTAAATATGGACTTGACTCTAAGATAGTAGCTTCTTTTTGTGAATCCTTTGCTACTCATGTTGATCTCCCTAAGGAGAAGTGATTTAAATATAATCCCCCCGTTGAAGTAAAAGTAGTTGCACCTATTAAAGTTGAAGAAAAGACTATCACTTATGATGATCCTGTTGTTCCTACTGCTTATGTTGAGAAACCACCTTTCCCTGTTAGAATAAAGGATCATGCTAAAGCTTCAACTGTTGTCAACAAAAGTAATATTAGGACACACAAACCTCCTGAGCAAGTTAAAGTTGAACCTAATATTGCTATGGTTAAAGATCTCTTGGTTGATAATATTGATGGGCATGTTATTTATTTCTGTGAGGAAACTGCTAGAATTGCTAAACTTGGTGCTAAAGATAAACATAGACCTGTGGTAGGCATGCCCTTTATTTCTGTTCAAATAGGAGATCATTGTTATCATGGCTTGTGTGATATGGGTTCTAGTGCAAGTGCAATACCTCATTCCTTATACAAAGAAATTATGCATGATATTGCACCTACTGAGATAGAAGAAATTGATGTTACCATTAAGCTTGCCAATAGAGATACTATTTCACCGATTGGGACTGTTAGAGATATTGACGTCTTGTGTGGGAAGGTTAAATATCTTGCTGATTTTCGTGTTCTTGGTTACCCACAAGATAGCTTTTGTCCCATTACATTTGGTAGACCCTTCTTGAACACTGTTAATGCTAGGATAAACTGTGAAAAGGGTGTTGTTACTATTGGTTTGGGTGATATGTCTCATGAGTTTAATTTTGCTAAATTTTGTTGACAACACCATGATGAGGAATTGCCTAGTAAAGATGAAATTATTGGTCTTGCTTCTATTGTCGTGCCTCCTAGTGATCCTTTAGAACAGTATTTGCTAGACCATGAATATGATATGTTTATGAATGAAAGAAGAGAAATAGATGAAGTATTCTTTAAACAGGGACCTATTCTGAAACATAACTTGCCTGTTGAAATTCTAGGGTATCCTCCTCCAGCCAAGGATGATCCAGTGTTTGGGCTTAAACTGTTACCTGATACTCTTAAATATGCTTATCTTGATGAAAAGAAGATATATCCTGTTATTATTAGTGCTAACCTTTCAAAGAAGGAGGAAGAAATATGATTGAAAACTCTGAAGAAGCACCGCACTGCTATTGGATATACTCTTGATGGTCTTAAGGGCATTAGTCCCACTCTATGTCAACACAAAATAAATTTGGAGAAAGACGCCAAACCAGTTATTGATCACCAACGACAGCTGAATCCTAAGATGAAAGAAGTGGTAAGAAAGGAAATATTAAAGCTCCTTGAGGCAGGTATAATCTATCCCGTTGCTGATAGTCAGTGGGTAAGTCCTGTCCATTGTGTCCCTAAGAAGGGAGGTATTACTGTCGTTCCTAATGATAAAGATGAATTGATCCTGCAAAGAATTATTACAGGTTATAGGATGGTAATTGATTTCCGCAAATTAAATAAAGCTACTAAAAAGGATCATCACCCCTTGCCATTCATTGATCAAATGCTAGAAAGATTATCCAAACATACACATTTTTGCTTTCTAGATGGTTACTCTGGTTTCTCTCAAATACCTGTGTCAGCCGAGGATCAAGAAAAGACCACTTTTACTTGCCCTTTCGGTACTTTTGCTTATAGACGTATGCCTTTTGGTTTATGTAATGCACCTGCTACCTTTCAAAGATGCATGATGGCTATATTCTTTGATTTTTATGAAAAGATTTGTGAGGTTTTCATGGACGATTTCTCCGTTTATTGATCCTCTTTTGATGATTGCTTGAGCAACCTTGATCGAGTTTTGCAGAGATGTGAAGTAACTAATCTTGTCTTGAATTGGGAGAAATGCCACTTTATGGTTAATGAAGGTATTGTCTTGGGGCATAAAATTTCTGAAAGAGGCATTGAAATTGATAAAGCTAAAGTTGATGCTATTGAAAAGATGCCTTGTCCTAAGGACATCAAAGGTATAAGAAGTTTTCTGGGTCATGCCGGTTTTTATAGGAGGTTCATTAAGGACTTCACAAAAATTTCTCGGCCTCTGACTAATCTATTACAAAAAGATATACCTTTTGTCTTTGATTATGATTGTGTAGAAGCATTTGAAATACTTAAGAAAGCTTTGATTTCTGCACCTATCGTTCAGCCACCTGATTGGAATTTATCTTTTGAAATTATGTGTGATGCTAGTGATTGTGATGTAGGTGATGTTCTAGGGCAAAGAGTTGATAAGAAATTAAATGTTATTCAATATGCTAGTAAAACAATAGACAATGCCCAGAGAAATTATGCTACTACTGAAAAGGAATTTTTAGCAGTTGTTTTTGCTTGTGATAAGTTCAGACCTTATATTGTTGATTCTAAAGTAACTATTCACACTGATCATGCTACTATTAAATACCTTATAGAAAAGAAAGATGCTAAGACTAGACTTATTAGATGGGTTCTCTTGCTACAAGAATTTGATTTACATATCATTGATAGAAAGGGAGCTGAGAACCCCGTTGCAGACAACTTGCCTAGGTTAGAGAATGTTCTTGATGGCCCACTACCTATTGATGATAGCTTTCCTGATGAACAATTAGCTGTCATAAATGCTTCTCGTACTGCTCCATGGTATGCTGATTATGCTCATTACATTGTTGCAAAGTTTATACCACCTAGTTTCTCATACCAGCAAAATAAAAAGTTTTTCTATGATTTAAGTCATTACTTCTGGGATGACCCATACCTTTATAAAGGAGTAGATGGTGTTATTAGACATTGTGTACCTGAGCATGAACAAGAACAGATCCTACGCAAGTGTCACTCTAAGGCTTATATGGAGAACATCACGTTGGAGATAGAACTTCACATAAGGTATTGCAATCCGGTTTTTATTGGCCTACTCTCTTCAAGGATGCTCGTAAGTTTGTCTTGTCTTGTGATGAATGTCAAAGAATTGGTAATATTAGTAGACGTCAAGAAATGCCATTGAATTATTCACTTGTTATTGAACCATTTGATGTTTGGGGCTTTGATTATATGGGACCGTTTCCTTCCTCTAATGGGTATACACATATTTTAGTTGCTGTTGATTATGTTCTAAGTGGGTGGAAGCTATTCCAACTAGTAGTGCTGATCATAACACCTCTATTAAGATGTTTAAAGAAATTATTTTTCCGAGGTTTGGAGTCCCTAGATATTTAATGACTGATGGTGGTTCACATTTTATTCATGGTGCTTTTCGTAAAATGCTTGCCAAGTATGATGTTAATCATAGAATTGCATCCCCTTATCACCCACAGTCTAGCGGGCAAGTGGAATTGAGTAATAGAGAGCTCAAATTAATTTTACAAAAGACTGTTAATAGATCTAGAAAGAATTGGTCCAAGAAACTTGATGATGCATTATGGGCCTATAGAACTGCATATAAAAATCCTATGGGTATGTCTCCGTATAAAATGGTTTACGAAAAAGCATGTCACTTACCTCTCGAGCTAGAACATAAGGCATATTGGGCTATTAAAGAGCTCAATTATGATTTCAAACTTGCCGGTGAAAATAGGCTATTTGACATTAGCTCACTTTATGAATGGAGAACCCAAGCCTATGAGAATGCCTAGTTGTTTAAAGAAAAAGTTAAAAGATGGCATGACAAAAGGATACAAAAGCGTGAGTTTAATATAGGTGATTATGTGTTGCTATACAACTCTCGTTTAAGATTTTTTGCAGGAAAACTTCTCTCTAAATGGGAAGGCCCTTACGTTATCGAGGAGGTTTATCGTTCCGGTGCTATAAAAATCAACAACTCTGAAGGCACAAATCCAAAGGTGGTGAACGGACAAAGAATCAAACATTATATCTCAGGTAATCCTATAAATGTTGAAACTAATGTTATTGAAACCGTAACCCCTGAGTAATACATAAGAGACACTTTCCAGAATGTTTCAGACTCCGAAAAGGAATAGGTATGTGGTACGGTAAGTAAACCGACTCCAAAACAGTTCTAATGGCAATTTTTCTCTGTTTTGGAATATTTAAGAAAATAGGAAAATAAGAAGCAGTCAGGGAAGGACACGAGGCTTCCACGAGGGTGGGAGGCGCGCCCCTGCCCCCTGGGCGCGCCCCCCTGCCTCGTGGGCACCTTGTGTGCTCTCCGGACTCCGTTTTCTTGCATGATGCTTCTTTTGGTCGGTAAAAATTCATTATATAATCTCCCAAAGGTTTTGACCCCCGTATCACGCAATTATCCTTTGTTCTTGTTTCGAGCTGTTTTTCTGATAGATCTAGATCACCATGACGTCTCCAAGTGCCCCCAAGGACAAGTCCTTTGAGAAGGTCATCAACCCCTGCCTCACGGAAGTGCTGCAACATCCTCAAACC
The DNA here is from genome assembly GCA_021605145.1 of Aegilops bicornis. Taxonomy (NCBI): domain Eukaryota; kingdom Viridiplantae; phylum Streptophyta; class Magnoliopsida; order Poales; family Poaceae; genus Aegilops; species Aegilops bicornis. The sequence continues at coordinate 387,864,395 of CM038675.1, read as the reverse complement.
ATTGAGATGCGCGAGGGTTTGCTGCACATCCGCGATGTTGAGGGACCAAGGAGGACCGGAAGCGTGGAGACAAGGCTCGAGGCAATGGAGCAACAAGTTTTCAAGTGTCAGGAGATGGTGGAGCGTGGACTCGACTCCAATCACATAATGATCACGGAGTTCACCAACAACCACAAGCTGGACGCCAAGGACATTGGGGAGGCCATCTTCAAGCTTAATGATAAAATCGAGCACCTCCAAGCCCAGATTTATGACCTGCAAAACCAAAACTATGAGTATGAATATAGATTCAAGAGGATGAGTTTGGCTGAAGATTTAAGGATCCCGGAGACTCGATCATCCTTCTATGATGGCGAGCCTATGCCTTGGAAGAGGGACGACAATCCTACATCATCAACAACTCCATCTCCTTCACCAGCAAAAGAGATGTAATCACATGGGTATGGGCACTCCCCTTGGCAACTACCAAGCTTGGGGGAGGTGCCCCGGTATCGTATCACCATCACACTCCTATCTTTACCTTTTTCTTAGTTTGATCCTTTTGGTAATATCTTGATCTAGTAGAATAAAATTTTAGTATGATTTAGTTTTGAGTTTTGCTTTATGATCATTCTATGTAATCGAGTCCGTGAGCTATATATAGTAAAGATTAGTGTTGAGTCAAGGGCTTGATTATCTTGCTATGATCTTGAGTGAATAAAAGAAAAAAAAGAAAATATAAAAAGAAACAGATAGATCATATTGATCTTATGGAGAGTAATGACTTCACATATAAAGAGTATGATGATTAAAAGTTGTTGAGAGTTGACAAGCATAGTTTTGGTCATCATTGCAATTAATAGGAATAATAAAGAAAGAGAGATTCTCACATATAAATATACTATCTTGGACATCTTTTATGATTGTGAGCACTCATTAAAATATGACATGCTAAAGAGTTGATGTTGGACAAGGAAGACAAGGTAATGGGTTATGTTTTCTTACATCTGAAATAAAGTATATTGTCATGGACCATCCAACATGTTGAGCTTGCCTTTCTCCCTCGTGCTAGACAAATTCTTTGCACCAAGTAGGGATACTACTTGTGCTTCGAAATACCCTTAAACCCAGTTTTGCCATGAGAGTCCACCATACCTACCTATGGATTGAGTAAGATCCTTCAAGTAAGTTGTCATCGGTGCAAGCAATAAAAATTGCTCTATAAATATGTATGATTTATTAGTGTGGAGAAAATAGGCTTTATACGATTTTGTGGTGTGGAAGAAATAAAAGCGACGGACATCATAATAAAGGTCCATATCACAAGTGGCAATATAAAGTGATGTTATTTTGCATTAAGATTTCGTGCATCCAACCATGAAAGCGCATGACAACCTATGCTTCCCTCTGCGATGGGCCTATCTTTTACTTTTATCTCTTACCCTTATGCAAGAGTCATGGTGATCTTCACCTTTCCTTTTTACATTTTATCCTTTGGCAAGCACATTGTGTTGGAAAGATCCTGATATATATATATCCAATTGGATGTAAGTTAACATGAATCATTATTGTTGACATTACCCTTGAGGTAAAAGGTTGGGAGGCAACACTATAATCCCCTATCTTTCTCTGTGTCCGATTAAAACTCCATACCCATAAGTATTGCGTGAGTGTTAGCAATTGTGAAAGACTAAATGATAGTTGAATATGTGGACTTGCTGAAAAGCTCTTATATTGACTCTTTCCGATGTTATGATAAATTGCAATTGCTTCAATGACTGAGATTATAGTTTGTTAGTTCTCAATGAAGTTTCTAATTCATACTTTGCATTGTGAATAAATTATTACTTGAGCATAAGAAATCATATGACAATATATATATATATATATATGTGTGTGTGTGTGTGTGTGTGTGTGTGTGTGTGTGTGTGTGTGTGTGTGTTTCTGTTATAAGAATGATCATGATGCCCTCATGTCCGTATTTTATTTTATCGACACCTCTATCTCTAAACATGTGGACATATTTATCGTTATCGGCTTCCGCTTGAGGACAAGCGACGTCTAAGCTTGGGGGAGTTGATACGTCCATTTTGCATCATGCTTTTATATTGATATTTATTGCATTATGGGCTGTTATTACACATTATGTCACAATACTTATGCCTATTCTCTCTTATTTTGCAAGGTTTACATGAAGAGGGAGAATGTCGGCAGCTGGAATACTAGGCTGGAAAAGGAGCTAATATTAGAGACCTATTCTGCACAACTCCAAAAGTCCTGAAACTTCACGGAAGTCATTTTTCGAATTTATAAAAAATACTGAGCGAAGAAAATACCAGAGGGGCCCACACCACAGCCACGAGGGTGGGCGCGCCTCACCCCTGGTGCGCCCCTGCCTCGTGGGCCCTCGGCAGGCCTCCGGTGCCCATCTTACGCTATATGAAGTCTTTCGTCCGAGAAAAATCATAAGCAAGCTTTGGGAAGAAACTCCGCCGCCATGAGGCGGAACCAGTCTAGGGCTCCGTGAGCTGTTTTCTTGGGAAACTTCCCTCCGGGAGGAAATCATCGCCATCGTCATCACCAACGATCCTCTCATCGAGAGGGGGTCAATCTCCATCAATATCTTCACTAGCACCATCTCCTCTCAAACCCTAGTTCATCTCTTGTATCCAATCTTTGTCCCAAAGCCTCAGATTGGTACCTGTGGGTTGCTAGTAGTGTTGATTACTCCTTGTAGTTGATGCTAGTTGGTTTATTTGGTGGAAGATTATATGTTCAGATCCATTATGCATATTAATACCCCTCTGATTATGAACATGAATATGATTTGTGAGTAGTTACGTTTGTTCCTGAGGACATGGAAGAAGTCTTGCTATTAGTAGTCACGTGAATTAGGTATTCGTTCGATATTTTGATGAGATGTATGTCGTCTTTCCTCTAGTGGTGTTATGTGAACGTCAACTACATGACACTTCACCATTGTTTGGTCCAAGAGGAAGGCATTGGGAAGTAATAAGCAGATGATGGGTTGCTAGAGTGACAGAAGCTTAAACCCTAGTTTATAAGTTGCTTCGTAAGGGGCTGATTTGGATCCATATGTTTTAGCTATGGTTAGGTTTACCTTAATACTTCTTTTGTAGTTGCGGATGCTTGCAATAGGGGTTAATCATAAGTGGGATGCTTGTCCAAGTAAGGACAGCACCCAAGCGCTGGTCCACCCACATACCAAATTATCAAAGTAACGAACGCGAATCATATGAACGTGATGAAAACTAGCTTAACGATAATTCCCATGTGTCCTCGGAAGCGCTTTTCTCTATATAAGAGTTTGTCCATGCTTGTCCTTTGCTACAAAAAGGATTGGGCCATCTTGCTGCACTTTATTTACACTTGTTACTTGTTACCCGTTACAAATTACCTTATCACAAAACTATCTGTTACCGATAATTTCAGTGCTTGCAGAGAATACCTTACTGGAAACTGCTTATCATTTCCTTCTGCTCCTCGTTGGGTTCGACACTCTTACTTATCGAAAGGACTATGATAGATCCCTATACTTGTGGGTCATCAACCCGCGCCCGATCCCCTCCACCTCCATGGTGCCGCCGACCCTCAAGCTCGCCGCTATCTGATGTAGCACCCCTTCACCTTGCAAGACCCGCACGGCCGCCGGCCATGGAGGCCTCCGTGCCGGCCCATAGCTTCTCCTCCCGCGCCAACGCCCTCCTTTGGCTGCTCGCGCCTGCAGCTCTGTCCGTAAGCTCGTGCAGCCATGGCCGCCACGGGAGCCTCGCGCTCGACCCCCTCACCGAGGACATGGACGCTCGCATCCCCGAACTTGCAGCAGGCCGCCGCTGCGCCTTCTTGCCTCATCCGTGCCCTGCTCCCTCCTGTCGCCGAGCGTCGCCAAGTCCCCTGCTCAGCCGCCCTATGCCTCCCCCCTTGCCAGACCTGCTCCATCTTCGCCTCCTCATTGATCACCGGTTGCACCAGCCGCCAAGTCCCTGTTCGTCCTCTGCTCGCAGCTCCATCTAGGGCCGCCTCTTTGCGTTGACCACCAAGACACGAGGCCTTTTTGTGTTGCTTCATTTTGGATGCGCCAAGTACCTCTTTCGGACCCGTCAAGTGTACAACGACTCGTGTGCGACTACCCTGGAACCACCGATGACTCCAAACCGCAAGTCCAACAACCACCCCGAGGATTCGCCAAGACCGTCAAGATCGAGACTGCCCGGAACCATGTCGTCTCGCCGGATCGACAAGACCGTTTCGAGACGCCAAGTACCACATCGCCCGGAGCCCTCGGATTCGTCAAGTTCGACCACAATATGTGTACGACTATCGTCGCCGAAGACTGTCAAGTGAACCACTACCGCCGCCGTGGATTCAACAAGACAACGTGTACCACTATGACCGTCCCGAGAACGTCTACTTCACCTACACCGCATTGAACTCGTTCCGCCCCGAAAATGCACGCTCCAAAGGTATAATGATGAGACGACCGCCCGAGAATGAATGCATGTGTGATGTATGAGATGCCCGGTGTTTGCATCGTGTCTGAGTTGTCGCTTGCATGTTCCTCCTGGTTTCCTTTCCACCGTCACGTGGGCCACCTGGTAACTGGGATCACCCCTCCATCTCTAGCATGTTCCGCCTGTTCCACACACTTGTTCTTTTGCACCGGCATTTCCATGAATTGCCGGATCATCGGAATGTTGCCGTGGAATCATTTTCGTTGTCGTTGCCGTGGCACCCCTTTCGTTCTGCCATGGTGACCAAATGCTTCATAACATGCTCATGTCAACATTTTCATAAAATTGCATCCAACCTTGAATATGTCATCACATCATGGTAACAGCATTAAAATGTTCAAAATTGTTGTTTGCATTAAATTGCTATATGCACATGAGGATTTACCGGAATTGTTGTTTGTTATTTACGGACTCATTTAAACTTGCCTAAATAGTTAGTTTATGCTTCACCTCTTGCCATGTTTAACAACATTTAATATTGTTGGGTACATAAACAGGAGAACTAAATAATTAAATGTGGTGTTTCTTCGATATGCAACTCGTTGCATATTGAGGTTCAGTTAATTTGTAGTATTGTTTGTTGCACTTTGCCATGCCATGCCTCATTTAACCGGACATGCATCATACTTGATTGTGCATCATGCCATGTTTTTGTGATGGTTGTTTACTATGTTGTTTACTTCTTTCTGGTTGTGCTTCTTCTTGATAGTTCATGTTTCGTTGCGATTGTGAGGATCCATTTGACTACGTTGGCTTCGTCTACTTCATGGACTCGTTCTTCTTCCTAGCGGGATTTGAGGCAAGATGACCGTCACCTTGGATCTCACTACTATCTTTTCTATGCTAGTTGTCTCGATGCTATCGCTATGTCACGCTACCTACCACTTGTTATCAAGCCTCCCAAATTGCCATGAAAACCTCTAACCTTTTTCACCCTTCCTAGCAAAAACGTTGTTTGGCTATGTTACCGCTTTGCTCAGCCCCTCTTATAGCGTTGCTAGTTGCAGGTGTACTTGCAGGTTATTCCATGTTGGGACATGGATATCATGGATATCATGGGATATCACAATATCTCTTATTTAATTAATGCACATATATACTTGGTAAAGGGTGGAAGGCTCGGCCTTATGCCGGGTGTTTTGTTCCACTCTTGTCGTCCTAGTTTCTGTCATACCGGTGTTATGTTCCTTGATTTTGCGTCCCTAACACGATGAGGGGTATGGGACCCTCTCGACATTTCGCTTTGAATAAAACTCTTCCAGAAAGGCCCAACATTGTTTTAGCATTTGCCATAATAATACTTGAACCTAATAATTAATTGGCATAGGGCGTCGCGAACCTGAGGATTTTCTACATACAGGGCGGGGCCAGTGCTGATGGTGTTGGTCCCAAATGGGCAGACTGCGGGGCCGCCTCGGGGAATCTCGAGGTATTTGGTATATAACTATAGGCTGACCCATCCGGTTGTATCCTGAGACGAGATACGCGCGGCTACTATCAGGGTGACGACACACCGGGACGCTTTGCTGGATTAGTTTTACCATTGTCGAAATGTCTTGTGCACCAGGATTCCGAGTCTAATCGGAGGTTACCGCGATGGAGGATTGTCTCCGCGGATCGTGAGCTTGTCATGGGCTAAGTTGGTACACCCCTGCAGGGTTTAATCTTTCGAAAGCCGTGCCCGCGGTTATGTGGCAGATGGGAATTTGTTAACATCCGGTTGTAGAGGACTTGAAGTAAACTCTAATTAAATACACCAATCGCATTGCGTAACCGTGATTGTCTCTTTTCGGGGAAGTTCGAGAGAGAACACGGTTGAGTTATGTTTGAACGTAAGTAGTTCAGGATCACTTCTTGATCTTTACTAGTTGGCGACCGGTTGCGTAGATTCTCATCTTACTCTTGTACTCATATGTTAGCCACCATACATTGCTTAGTCGCTGCTGCAACCTCACCACTTGTCCTTTCCATACCCATTAAGCTTTTCTAGTGTTGATACCCATGGTAATGGGATTGCTGAGTCCTCGTGGCTCACAGATTACTAAACCAACAGTTGTAGGTACAGGTAATGTGATGGTCATGAAGCGAGAGCGATGGTTGCCTGTTTTGAGTTCTTCTTCGTCGTCGTCGATCTTGGGTTAGGTTCCTGGTCGGCAGCCTGGGCTAGCAGGGTGGATGTCGTTTGAGTTTCCGCTTGTGTTTCATCCGTAGCCGGATGTTGTCCTATGTTTGATGTATTGATGTATTCTTGTGGCATTTGAATGCCTTGTATGTATCCCCAACTATTATGTAATGGTACGATGTAATGATATCCACCTTGCAAAAGCATGTCAATATGTGGTTCTATCCTTGGTGGGACCTTCGTGCCCCTTTAGGGTAGTGTCGCATATTGGGTGTTTCCGGAGTTCCAAGTTTTCTCGGTTATCTCGTCATATGTGATAGCCTGGCTTATTAGGGATTAGACTACTCATATCAATAAGAAATTCCTTCTTTTCTGGGAGCCCATTCAGAAAGAACTCCAAAGTTAAGCGTGCTCAGCTTGGAGTAGTTTCAGGATGGGTGACCGACCGAGAAGTTGCTCCCGGTGCACACGAGTGAGGACAAAGTGCGCAGAAAAGACTAGTATTGATCTGTGGGGTCAGTCTAGATCCCACCAGGAGTAACGACCACCGGCGGGTGTGTCCGGGGCGTTAGAAGTTGGTATCAGAGCCGACCCTCCCGGTTACACGGATGTTTGCAGACAGGTGCGCGGTCATGTTGTTCATGATGTTTGTGACCCGTCGTGGCACCCATTGCACATGTACTGGACTGGTTGCACAGACGTATGTGCCAAGAGGGAACGTTCCTGTGACCTGACAAGGACATCGGTTCCTCTGAGTGGGGGTGTCTGTGATAGCCTGGCTTATTAGGGATGATAGACAACTCATATCAATAAGGAATTCCTTCTTTTCCGAGAGCCCATTTGGAAAGAACTCCAAAGTTAAGCGTGCTTAGCTTGGAGTAGTTTCAGGATGGGTGACCGATCGGGAAGTTGCTCCCGGGTGCGCACGAGTGAGGACAAAGTGCGCAGAAAAGACTAGTACAAGTTATCCTGACAAAAGTAGTCTTCGTCTGCCAAAGGCTCTGGTGGTGACGCTGCAGTGGGCTCCGCGATGACCTCCATCCTTCCGTCCTGGTGGTCTTGGTCTTGTTGCACTGAAACGAAAACCTTTGCTTGATACCTCGGGATCCCACGCCTGCGCTTGCCTCCTTAGCACCAAAGAGGAAACTGGTACACTGCGCCCGCTGGCGCCCGCCTGGCCTTGGTCGTCATGGCTCACGTCACGTGAACCTCACGAGGTCCTCCTTGCATTGATATCTCAGCTCCTCGGGAGCCAGCCTAGTGAGGCCGCCCCCAGGGAGGTCTTGGTGTCGTCCACCTCACGAGGCTTGGCCCCTCGCGAGGGTCTTGAGTTGTTGCTTCTTGGCCGGGCCGCATTGTGCCGTTGATGGAGCCATGCCACGGGCCGCAGGCAGGCAAGTCTGGGCACCCCCGTTCCCCAGGACGCCGACAGTAGCCCTCAGGCCCAAGGCATGCTCGAACTTGGCTTCGAGGCGAAGCCAAAGGGCAAGTGTAGAGCGCCATGGGCCCCAACCGCCTGCGGCGTCGGTCAACGTGTGGCAATTGATGGGACGTGGGTGCCTCCGCTTCCCCACGCTACCTCGGCAACTGTCCCTGCCTGACAAAAAGGCTGGCGCCCGTAACAGGGTGTTCATTGCCCTTCCTTCTTCTTGCTCCAGATCCCCTTCTCCTTCTCGCCCAAGGACTTCCAAATCCACTGAAGCTCTCCCCTCAGTCCGCCGCAGATGGCCACCGACAAGGCGAGGGTCGCACGCTCACCCTCCTGGTTCGAGCCTGCTCTGAGCGCACCCACTATCTCGGAGGAGAACTTCACCTCCGCGCTCCTGGTGACGGCGGGCAGCAGCAATGAGGGAGGATAGACTATGCTCCGGGCCGGCTCTGCCAAGCCGGAGACTTTGGGCGGTACCTTTTATCCCTTCTTCTTGCATACCGTCTTTGCGAGGCTGGTCCCCCCTTTCTCCGACTTCTTCTACCCCGTCCTCCGCCATTACAATCTCCATGCCCTCCATCTTCATCCCAACTCCGTCCACCTCCTGTCGATCTTTGCCTTTTACTGCGAGGCATTCGTGGGGGTGATGCCGTCCGTGGCGCTGCTCCGCCATTTCTTCTACCTCCGGGTCAAGGAGGGCCAGTGCTTGGGGTGTGCCAACTTCGTCGCGGCCAACGGCACCAACTCGATTGCGCGTGCGGGGAAGAAGGTGCAAGACTTTAGGAACAAGTGGATCCTCATGGACGCCAGGAGCTCCTGCCCTCGGCTGGCACTGCCGACTGGGATGCCAACGCCTCACGAGGGATGGAACCACAAGAAGCTCACCGACCCCCGGGTGGAGCAGTTGATGGAGAGGATGGTGGCCAACCTGAAGCCAGACGACCCGAAAGCAGAGACGTTGACGCGGGCCATGATTGTCAAGGAATTCCTGACACAACGCTTGGCTCCGCTACAAGCACGCTCGTGCCCCTTGTGGAAGCTTGCGGCCGAGGGAAGCAAACTCCGCCTGCGCCCGGACGACCTGCCCGAAGAGGAGTTGAACAAGGTCCTACGCCTCCTAGTCGGGAAGGACCAAGGTTGCCCGCCTGATACCCATTATACCGCCGCCCAGATGGGACGAAGATCACCGCCGCCATGCCCGTCTTCAACGAGCGCGGCCTCGTGCCGCTGGCGCCCACTGGAGCCCCGGTGGTTTTTTCCTCCGTTGAATCCGGCCAGGAGGAGGGGTCGGACTCGGAGGCGACCCGGGAGGGGGCGGGGGAGACTTCTCCTCCGCGCCTAGCAGATCTCCTCCGCACCCTCCCTGACGACGACACCGGCGAGCATCCAGTGAGGGAGTCGCCGCACCCTGCCGCGGTCACCACGAGGTCCAAGGGCACCCCCCCCCCCCCGAAGAAGCCGCAGGCCGGGGTCCCAATGAAGAGCAGATCGGTGCTGATCTCCTGAGGTGATGCCTCCGCTTCGTCGCCGGTCGGCGCCGCTGTGGATCCGGTCATCGTCCCCTCGTCTGCCCCTGGGGCTCGCGCGCTGGTGCCCCAGCCCGCGAAGCCTTCGGGCTTGGTGCTTCAGAAGAGGGTGAGGGAGTACGCCGTCGTGGACGTGTAAGTGCTCCACTTTGATCTTTTGTTCCTGCCCTTGCTATAGTTTCTTGATGCCATCCCCTTGTACTGCTAGGCCAAGCCGATGGTGAAGAAGAAGAAGGGGGCGACTGCAACCTCTGAGACCCAGCCGCCCGCCGCGGCCGTGCCACCTCTGGCGCGGAGGGACGGTGCTGGCTCTCGAGCCTCAGTGGCCGGGCCATCCTCGCGAGATTCGGAGGCCCATCCTCAGGAGAAGGCGATCTCCATATCCAAGCCGGCTTCGGAGGCGCCCGCCCCCAGCTCGTGTGCTGAGGTCACGAAGGCTCAGGAGCCCCCAGCCCCTTCTGCTACTGCTAACTTGCAGGCCTTGGCGCCGACCCCGCCTCTTCCTCCTTCCATCGTGCCGCTGGGCCGTGATCCTTCTGCTTCGCCTGATGCTCTAGAGGACGCTCTTTCCGTGCCGACCCAGCTTCACGACGACCTTCAAGGCGCCGACCGGCGGCTAGCGACAGGGCGACTAGAGTTGGTCTCAGGGTGGCTACAATCTGATGCGTCCGTGAGGGCGGCATGGAGCCAGGTTGTGGCAGCCTCCGAGGAGGGTAAGCAGGCTGTCGACCTGGCCACGGCCGCCCGTGAGGTGGCGTTGAAGGATGCCAAGGCTGCCAAGGAGCGATGTCGGGTGGCGGAGGCCGAGCTGGAGACCCTGCGCAACAAGCGTGACGCCGAGGCTCGTCAGTGCAAGGCGTGGGAGGGGAAGCTGAAGGCTCGAGAAGACGCGGTCGCTGGTCATGACATCGACCTGAAGCAGTCGGTGCGGGCGCAAGCCGCGGAGCGCGATCGCCTGGAGAAGCTGAAGAAGGAGGTGGAGGGGGAGAAGGTCCTGCTGGAGGCTAAGGCAAACATCCTTGCCAATGATCGTGTCGCCTTTGATTCCCTTGAGAAGAGGTCCCGCAAGGCACTGCAGGAACTCTACGGAAGGGGGTTGAAGGAGCCGTTGGTGACTGCTGAGGAAGGCTCCGCCGAGCTGCTCCCCCAGCTTGTCGAGGCGCTCGAGGGTGTTGCTGCTAGGGTCAGCCCCATGGTGGAGGGGGAAGCCCGTGCGCTCTCTGCCTCGTTTGTGATGCGCGTCTTCAGCCACCTCCACCTTCGCGACCCGGACATCGACCTTGGAGCTCTGCTTGAGCCTGTGGACGAGGAGCATTGCACAGCCGCTGCCGAAGCCGTGAAGGACCGGGTGGAGACCCTACTGAAGAAGTTCCTCGCCATCGACTGCACGCCTCCGGCTAACGATGCTGCCAACCCTATGGCCATGCCTGACTGCACGGGTGGTGGCGGCGTTGTCGATGAAGGGGCACTCCTTGTGGACGACGGGAGTGCTCAAGGCTGAAGAGAAGGCTTGATGGCGGTGCTTCCCTCCACTTTTATCTTTCTGCAACATGCACCAAGCCTCGTGGAGGCGTTAAAACTTATGTTTGGTATTTGGAGAAATAATATGTCTTGTAATAATTTGTTAGGATTCCGCGATTTCCTCCCCGTTGCTTTAGTGTTTTGCATCGGCAAGGCCCGGCCCCGCGCGTGCCTCAGCCGCCGTTGGGTCGTCCGGATCACCAGGACGAGACCAAGGGGTGAGGGGCTATGTGACCAGTTAGGCTCCAGAGTCGCTATGCTCGGGAGTCCCCCTTGACGTGCGAACAACGCTCGGGAAGGGAATGCGAAGGTAGGCCTGAGCGTTCTGCGTTGGCAGGGCCCGGCCCTGCGTGTGCCTCAGCCACCGTTGGGTCGTCCGGATCACCAGGACAAGACCAAGGGGTGAGGGGCTACGTGACCAGTTAGGCTCCTGAGTCACGATGCTCAGGAGTCCCCCTTGACGTGCGAATAGACCTCCATATCTGTCCTCGCCGAGGTCCCGCTCGGGAGGGGCGCACGATGACCAGGTTCGAGGGACCTGGCAGGGTGGCGTACACTAGGCGTGACCCAAGCGTCGCCCCCCGTGCCCAGCCCCCTCGCGCGACTCTCCTCAAGGGAAAGTGTTGCGATGAGGCTAAACACTGAGCCTTGCGGCTCCCTGGGTTTAATGCGTCCATGGGGCCGCCCCCAGTTGTTTATCACCAGCGCGGAGCAAAGCGCTTACGCACTTGCACGGGCATTGTCGCTCCTCGACCGTGTCGACTGCCAACACGGAGCATGGTGCTTCCACTGGTGCGTGGGTGGGGGTTCCCTCTGAGTGGAGCCCCCGGGGCGTGTACAGCCCCGCCCTGACACGTGGCTTGCACGGCAGGGCTAGACGAGGTGTGTTTGGGCACTCGTGAGCCAGCGCGGGACTCTCGAGGCCCTACCTCAAGGCAGGTTGCACCTGAATTTTGATTCTTGACAGCTGTGGTGGTCATGCGAGATGGTTAGACAACCTGCGCCGATTGAATCTCCTGAGGTGATCACATGAGAAGGCCAAACACCAACGTCCCTAGGAGGTGACATGAATGGGGTCGACTCGCCAGACAGAGCTCAGTCATTGGGTTTATCGACGTTGTAGGGACAGACCCGAGCATAGATGCCGTGTCCAGTCTTCCTATGCGACAGTCCTGAGGAAAGACAGCTAGCGAGCGGCTTCCATGGTGACGAGGCACCGGGCCGCGCACCCTGGCTCGTCTGTCCAAAATTAGCTAATGTGAGAACAAGGCACCAAGGGCCATGGGAGGTGACGTACACGGGAGCTGGCCCGCGAGCAAGAGCTCAGCCTCTTGGGTTTAGCGATGCTGCAGGGACGGACCTGAGCACAGACGTCGTGACAATCCTTAATCATGAGGCAGTCGTGGGCGGGCTCGCAAGGGCGTACGACGTTCATAGTGTCGAATGGTTTCTAACCCCTTTCCGCGATGGCATTTGGAACCACCGCCTAGAGAGTGACGGCGATAGGGGGTCCTTTCCACACGACCCAGAAACCGTCGGGGATAGGGACCCTACAGTACTCCTACTCGTTTGTGCCCGCATTGTCATTGCAGTCGGTATTCTGTGGTGCTACGTTTATGATGCGCAGCCCATCACAAACGGTTCACTATTATAGAACATGTATGATAAGCATACAATCACACACATTCTCTTTTCCTAAACCATATGCGATAACTAACTAAGAAGATTAGCTAATCGTCGTACGAGTGTCAGACAGGATTATGAAACGTCGGACCGTCGTAACATCGTCGTACAGAACAACTATCGCACACGCTATTCTGTGGTGCAACATTTACGATGCATACTTCATCAGAAACAGTTCATGGTTGCGAATCGTGTACGATAAGGCAACTAACACAAACGTTTAGTTTGCCCGCACTGTTTGTGACATTGTCTGACATCACACACGCTTTGCAAACGGCAATTGTGTGCATGCTTGCACACATTTCCTCTTTGTGAACCGTCTTGGATTATGGTGTATATCGCAAACGTTAGTGTTTTACCAACCGTGTGTGCCGTAACAACCTGGAGAGCGTAATTTCACCATAATTTAATTGCTGCTGTTTCAAATTGTACTGGATTTGAATTTGAATTTGAATGTATGATGCAGCTTTACTCATATCCATCAGGTTCAAACAACCAATGCATTATTCGATTCATAGGTACATATGTTCAAGAATTACATAAGAACCAAATAAAGAATGATGAACCACAGTTGTATACTTGTACTATTAAAGACGGTAAAGAAAGAGGCGAAATACATTATGGTTGTTGAACAAGGTGAAGCGGAATGCCCATATTGTGCCCTCCCCCATGCAGAAGGCACGTGCGGCTCTAGTCCAACCCCTTGTGAAGGCCGACCGCCCATCCTTCACGATCTTCATGAAAACATCTACATAATCATCATGTTCTAGTAGAAATACTTTAACCTTTGCATGCCCACCAATCATTTAGTTTGGGAGGTAATCTTGAGTAAATTTCTTTGGCAACCACTGCAAAGGAAAAAGATTCAGACATTGTCATCTAACACAACTCATTATGGGCAGTAAAAAGAAGGCTGCAGAGTTCTTACTTACCATCCTGCAGTTCTCTGTTGTCTTGGATAAAGTGTAAACAAATAGTTTAATTGCCATCTTTGGACCCATTTTACTAACAATCTTTATCAGCTTCCTCACTTGATGCTGGTTCATCGATATCTCATTGCCCCATACACAGAAAGGGTCGAAGCGTGGATCTTTACCAATGACATATGTACCTAAAAGCACCAAGTTAATATTAGAAGCTAAACAGCAATTGCATAATGATGTAGTACAACACTCTTTTATAATACTCCCTCCATTCCTAAATATTTGTCTTTCTAGCGATTTCAACAAGTGACTACATACGAAGCAAAATGAGTGAATCTACACTAAAATATGTCCATATGCATCCTTATGTGGTAGTCCATTTGAAATCTCTAAAAAGATAAATATTTAGGAACCGAGGGAGTATCTTATAACATCCAATATACTCACATATTAGATGAATTAACATCTTATATTATGGGCCGGAAGGAGTTTAATGCATTCTTACAAATTATCAGCTAATTAACTGATGATGTATCCATGGGTTACAGTTAGTTTGAGCTAGTTCGGGCTCAAATAGCCCTAAAGTATATCTAAACATGAGGGCTAGTTTGAGCTAGTTGCATCTATAACCCACCCAAAAAAACTATCCAACCCAAGACGCGCTAATTGGAGCTAGTTCTCCTAGTGCATTTATTGTCAATCTAACCCTGCCATCCAAACAACTCTTTGGATGGAGTAAGTTCAGGGTTAGTCATGAGCTAGAAACTAACTCTAACCTCTAGCTAAGTTGAGTATCCAAACAGGGTTGTGTTGTTGTTGTTGTTGTTGTTGTTGCTGCTGCTCTTCTATGTATATCTAGACATCATTAGAACATTAATGTAACACTCTTCCTTGTTGCTATGTAGCCTAGGATTGCATATTTAGACATTAAGTACAGTGCATGTTGCTATGTAGCCTCAAATGTATTACATATGGCCCTAGTTAACCTAACGATAAACGGGTTGCAGATATATTCAGCTAAAAGTCCGATTCACCGATTAGTCCCTTATCAGCCCCCGGCCTATATGGTACCAGCTACCGATATCCTGAACAAAGGAGCAGATATAAGCCATGGGATGAAACTAACCTCGATGGAAAACAATAGTCGCTCCCAAAATTGTCCTGTAGGTACATCAAGAAGCATGTTAAGCACAACAAAGCTAAACATCAACCAAAATTATCCATGGCGGACAAAATAATCTCCAAAAGATAGCTTCAGCAGTGTGTTTAAGCACGCTAGTAAAGCAAAACAAGTGGAAAGGTGTGTTAACTGCAACAGGCCTAACATTTAACAACAAGCAAACATAGTCATTCAAACTAGTATTATGCCGGTCTAAGTACACTAGTTATTGTTAAATAAAAATGGAAAGGCGTGCTAACTACAAGATGCGGCAACCAAATGTAGTCATTCATAGTGGTATTGTTGAAACTGGTACTGATGAATTGAATGGCACAGTTCATACTTGCACATATAGAACATCACGTTGTGAATAACTAGAATAAACAAGGCATACTACGAACAACCAAAGATAGCATTTGAAACTGGACATATTCTAACTACAAACAACCGAACAATCAAAAAACATTAAAAGAGGCATATGCTAGCTATAACAGGCTTAACAGCAAGAAAATATATGCATTCCTATCGGTATGTTTAGAACTGGATTGATGAAATGTACTGCACAGTAAATAATTGCACATATAGACCATCACATTGTGAACAACTGAAATAAACAAGGCATACTGCAAACAACCGGATATAGCAATTAAAACTGGACATATTCTCACTACACTACAAAAGGGACTCGACAAAACAAATCATGGGTTTCCCCCTGTGAAGAGGCACGGCAAAGCAAATCATGGGTTTCCTCACTTGTCACAGATGGGCTCGTTCCCGTGGGAACAGCACGGACCCTAGATGCGCTCCATGTTGTCGCAGATGGGATCCTTCCCCTTGGAAGAGCACGGCTGTAGGGTGCCCTCCCTGATGTCGCAGACGGGCGCTTTCCCCTTGGAAGAGAAGATGGGCTCTTTCCCCTTGGAAGAGCAGATGGGCTCTTTCCCCTTGGAAGAGCCGGAGAGGGTGCCCTCCTCGTGGTCGCCATCGATGAGGTCTAACTTAGAAGGTGTGGATCCCAAGCCGGCGTCGCAGAACGTGTCCTTCAGAAATGACAAAAGGGGCTCAATGGCGATGTAGGATGGCAAATTGTTGACAGCGAGCTAGAGGAGATCAGCAGCGGGTGTTGGTTCTATATCCGGCGTATCTCATAGTACGGGCCCTAAGTTGGGTGTCTTGGAGCGATGGTAACATGGACACAGGATTTTACCCAGCTTCGGGCTCTCTCGAAGAGATAATACCCTACATGTTGCTTTTGATTGTATTCATATGGGGTTTAGTACAGAGTACATGTATCTACCACGAGATTGTAGTAATGAATATCAGATTGTACATTGACTAGCGTGGCCTCGGTTTATATATGCACCGTAGGCCTAGGGTTTAGAGGAGTCCTTGTCTTGTCAGCCAAGTCTTGTGGAATCCTCCTTGTATTCGGCATGGGCTGCCCGAAGTGGCCCATTAGTGAATCATCATGGGGATCCTCGGCCTGATCCAGCTGGTCAGGAGATGACGCGGTGAGTACCCCCTAGTCCAGGATACCGTTAGTAGCCCCCTGAACCGGTCTTCAAGTTGGGGACGCTCCTTTATTCTTTCGAACTATTCTTCATCTTCGGTCGTCGGTCTTGAAAACTGGTTCAACGAATCTTCTCATCTTTGATCTGGAGGATCGCCGAAGTGAATCCCAAGATTTTACACGTCGGGTTTCCGAGGAGCCCCTTTAAATTCTCGGCCTTTATCAATGCCTTGTTATTTTTTATGCCACATCTTGGGTTTGAAGTTGTTCCCGTGCGGTGGTGTCCTATTGCATCCGAGCTCCAACGCTGGACAACATTGGAGATATCTTTTGCAACCGAGCACCAACACCGGACCGCTTTCGGGCTCCAACGCCGGAATGTATTCGAGCTCCAACACCATACTGTATCCAAAGAGTCTTAGATTACCTCGGTCTTGAAAATCTAAAAGGGTTCAACCGAGCTTAATGCCAGAGATGGCCTCTATGGAGCCAGCCACTTGCAACCGTGCTTTATGCCGGACTGCTTCTAATGTATTTTTTGCAGCCGAGAACCAACGCTAGACTGCATCCGAGGTGGTGCACCACCTCGGCCATGTGCTGATTTTTATGAATTTAATTCCGATTTGTGCAATGTATTCTCTGCCGAGATGTATAGCCAGTAGCCCTCAAGGTGTGTGTTGGCCTAATATCCGGGATGCACCTGAAGGATAAAATCAAACCGCTTTTCCCAGTAGCGCCTGAGACTCTGGTCGATTCGTGAAATCGGCCTGAGGATCAATTCCCAGCTCGGCAGCATACTTAGGAATAGAAACGCGGTGTAATATTTGAGAGGAAATAGTGATCGGCGAACAGGCCCTTGAGAGAGGGTCTTGAGAAGTTGCCGTAATATATTAGCTTGATGCCAGATAGGTCCATAAGGTACCAATTGTTGTCCGAAGACGTGTTTGCCTATAGTTCAGTCAGGACGAACACTGAGCACTTTTGAATTTTCTACATTGAATATGCAATGCAATAGCCCCCGAGACACTTTTCGGGTGGCAACCCCAAATCAGGGGATCGTTGTGCCCCTTTAATATTAGTAAATGATAAGCCTGAAGCCCAGTAGCCCTCGAGCCTTAATGCGGGCACGGGTGGCTAAATTAAGGATCAATATCCGGAGTAAAATCACAAATTATGTGTAATGATCCTATGAATCCAAGTACTTTACATCATTAATGCTCGGATCCGCATTGTACAAAACTTTGTTGACCGACCATCGGCTCCCACCTCCTCTGCCAGTAGCCGAGGAGTGTTTGTCCTACTTTATAAAGCCTTTATGAGGGTAAAGATTAACGACAAACAAGGCAATCCGGCCATACAGTTGTATAAACAAAGGTACACAGAGAGATATGTTATATTACTGTTTAACATAAGAAATGTCTTCCAAAGAAAATAGTCCCACTATCAGTTCCTTTCTTTGGGTTGTCATGCTAAGCATGATCATGAAACCTCAGCTCCGATCAATGTGGGAGCAAAATATTGAAGATTTAGTTTGGGGAATGTTCCCAAACTATGTGGTCTTTAGCGAACCTAAATTTTCACTTCCATCGTTGCCGACCAATTATATCCTTTAAGATCGCTAGCTTTTGGCTTCACCCAGTCTGAGGTACTAACTCGGATGACCCGGTAGTAACAATCACAGAGGTGCTCCCTTTACCGCCTAGCCGAACAATCGGGAACGTAGGCGTAAGCACAGGTGCCAGGCAACCCAGCTTGGCCAAAATCTTAAGTCAAGTTGATGCATATTTATGGCTTTATAACAATGATTACGGAAGGCAGCCCTCGTATATTAAATACAAACACGGATGATATGTTTATTTTGACTCCGTCGCGACCGTTTATCAGTTGAAGTGTTGGGGAACGTAGTAATTTCAAAAAAATTCCTACGCACACGCAAGAATCATGGTGATGCATAGCAACGAGAGGGGATAGTATTGTCCACGTACCCTCGTAGACCGTAAGTGGAAGCGTTATGACAACGCGGTTGATGTAGTCGTACGTCTTCACGATCCGACCGATCCAAGTACCGAACGTACGGCACCTCCGAGTTCAGACACGCTCAGCTCGATGACGATCCTCGGACTCCGATCCAAAGCAAAGTGTCGGGATGAGTTCCACAAGACGACGGGCAGTGACGATGATGATGTTCTACCGGTGCAGGGCTTCGCCTAAACTCCGCGACGATATGACCGAGGTGGAATATGGTGGAGGGGGGCACCGCACACGGCTAAGGAACGATCACGTAGATCAACTTGTGTTTTCTAGGGTGCCCCCCTGCCCCCGTATATAAAGGAGGGAGGGGGGAGGTGCGGCCGGCCCCAAAGGGGTGCGCCTGGAGGAATCCTACTCCCACCGGGAGTAGGACTCCCCCCTCTTGCCTTGGTGGAGAAGGAAAGGGGAGGGAAAGAGGAAAGGGGCGCTTCCTCCTTGTCCTATTCGGACAAGGGGAGGGGGCCCAGCCTGCCCCGCCGGCCCTCCTCTTCTCCCTCATGGCCCACTAAGGCCCATTATCCTCGAGGGTTCCGTAACCCCTGTGTTCCCAGAAAATCCCGATTTCACCCTAACCATTCCGATATCCAAATATAGGCTTCCAATATATCAATATTTATGTCTCGACCATTTCGAGACTCCTCGTCATGTCCATGATCACATCCGGACTCGAACAATCGTCGGTACATCACAACTTATAAACTCATAATAAAACTGTCATCGTAATGTTAAGCGTGCGGACCCTACGGGTTCGAGAACTATGTAGACATGCCCTAGAACTATTCTCGGTCAATAACCAATAACGGAACCTGGATGCTCATATTGGCTCCTACATATTCTACGAAGATCTTTATCGGTCAAACCGCATAACAACATACGTTGTTCCCTTTGTCATCGGTATGTTACTTGCCCGAGGTTCGATCGTCGGTATCCAATACCTAGTTCAATCTCACATCGGCAAGTCTCTTTACTCGTTATGTAATGCATCATTCCGTAACTAACTCATTAGCTACATTGCTTGCAAGGCTTATAGTGATGTGCATTACCGAGAGGGCCCAGAGATACCTCTCCGACAATCGGAGTGACAAAACCTAATCTCGAAATACGCCAACCCAACATGTACCTTTGGAGACACCTGTAGTACCTGCTTATAATCACCCGATTCGTTGTGACGTTTGGTAGTACCCAAAGTGTTCCTCCGGTAAACGGGAGTTGCATAATCTCATAGTTACAGGAACATGTATAAGTCATGAAAAAAGCAATAGCAATATACTAAACGATCAAGTGCTAGGTTAACGGAATGGGTCATGTCCATCACATCATTCTCCTAATGATGTGATCCCATTAATCAAATAACAACACATGTCTATGGTTAGGAAACATAACCATCTTTGATTAATGAGCTAGTCAAGTAGAGGCATACTAATGACTATATGTTTGTCTATGTATTCACACATGTATCATGTTTCCGTTAATACAATTCTAGCATGAATAATAAACATTTATCATGATATGAGGAAATAAATAATAACTTTTTATTGCCTCTAGGGAATATTTCCTTCAGTCTCCCACTTGCACTAGAGTCAATAATCTAGATTACACAAGAATGATTCTAACACCCATGGAGTCTTGGTGCTGATCATGTTTTGCTCGTGGAAGAGGCTTAGTCAACGGGTCCGCAACATTCAGATCCGCATATATCTTGCAAATCTCTATGTCTCCCACGGACTTTGTCCCATGGAATTGAAGCGCCTCTTGATGTGCTTGGTCCTCTTGTGAAATCTGGATTCCTTTGCCAAGGCAATTGCACCAGATTGTCACGTAAGATCTTCATTGGTCCCGATGCACTAGGTATGACACCTAGATCGGAAATGAACTCTTTCATCCAGACTCCTTCATTTGCTGCTTCCGAAGCAGCTATGTACTCCGCCTCACATGTAGATCCCGCCACGACGCTTTGTTTAGAACTGCACCAACTTACAGCTCCACCGTTTAATAAAAATACGATCCGGTTTGCGATTTAGAATCGTCCGGATCGTGTCAAAGCTTGCATCGACGTAACCATTTACGACTAGCTCTTTGTCACCTCCATATACAAGAAACATATCCTTAGTCCTTTTCGTATTTCAGATGTTCTTGACCGCTGTCCGATCCACTCTGGATTACTTTGGTACCTTTCCTGCCAAGCTTATTGCTAAGCATACGTCAGTGTCCGTACACAGCATTGCATACATGATAGAGCCTATGGTCAAGCATAGGGAACATCTTTCATTTTCTCTCTATCTTTCTGCGTGGTCGGGCATTGAGTTTGACTCAATTTCACACCTTGTAATACTGGTAAGAATCCTTTCTTTGCCTCGATCCATTTTGAACTTTTTCAAAACTTTATCAAGGTATGTGCTTTGTGAAAGTCCAATCAAGCCGCCTTGACCTATCTCTATAGATCTTGATGCCCAATATGTAAGCAGCTTCACCGAGGTCTTTCATTGAATTTTTTATTCAAGTATCCTTTTATGCTATCCAGAAATTCTATATCATTTCCAATCAATAATATATCGTCCACATATAATATCGTAAATGCTACAGAGCTCCCACTCACTTTCTTGTAAATACAGGCTTCTCCAAAAGTCTCAGATAAAACCATATGCTTTGATCACACTATCAAAGCGCTTATTCCAACTCCGAGAGGCTTGCACTGCACCATAAATTGATCGCTGGAGCTTGCACACTTTGTTAGCACCTTTTGGATCAACAAAACCTTCTGGTTGCATCATATACAACTCTTCTTCTAGAAATACATTCAAGAATGCAGTTTTGACATCCATTTGCCAAATTTCATAATCATAAAATGCAGCAATTGCTAACATGATTCGCATGACTTAAGCATCGCCACGGGTGAGAAAGTCTCATCATAGTCAACCCCTTGAACTTGTCGAAAACCTTTCGCAACAAGTCGAGCTTTATAGATAGTTACATTACCATCAGCGTCAGTCTTCTTCTTAAAGATCCATTTATTCTCAATGGCTTGCCGATCATCGGGGAAGTCAACCAAAGTCCATACTTTGTTCTCATACATGGATCCCATCTCAGATTTCATGGCTTCCAGCCATTTTGTGGAATCTGGGCTCACCATCGCTTCTTCATAGTTCATAGGTTCGCCATGGTCAAGTAACATGACTTCCGTAATAGGATTACCGTACCACTCAGTGCGGATCTTACTGGTTGACCTCTGAAGTTCAAGAGAAACTTGATCTCAAGTTTCATGATCAATATCATTAGCTTCCTCACTAATTGGTGTAGTTGTCACAGAACCGGTTCTTGTGATGAACTACTTTCCAATAAGGGAGCAGATACAGTTATCTCATCAAGTTCTACTTTCCTCCCACTCACTTCTTTCGAGAGAAACTCCTTTTCTAGAAAGGATCCGAATTTAGCAACGAAAATCTTGCCTTCAGATCTGTGATAGAAGGTGTACCCAACAGTCACTTTTGGGTATCCTATGAAGACACATTTCTCCGCTTTGGGTTCGAGCATATATGGTTGAAGTTTCTTTACATAAGCATCGCAGCCCCAAACTTTAAGAAACGACAACTTTGGTTTCTTGCCAAACCACAGTTCATGAGGCGTCGTCTCAATGGATTTTGATGGTGCCCTATTTAACGTGAATGTGGCTGTCTCTAAAGCATAACCCCAAAACGATAGCGGTAAATCAGTAAGAGACATCATAGATCGCACCATATCTAGTAAAGTATGATTGCGACGTTCGGACACACCGTTCCGTTCTAGTGTTCCGGGTGGCGTGAGTTGCGAAACTATTCCGCATTGTTTCAAATGTAAACCAAACTCGTAACTCAAATATTCTCCTCCACGATCAGATCGTAGAAATTTTATTTTCTTGTTACGATGATTTTCCACTTCACTCTGAAATTCTTTGAACTTTTCAAATGTTTCAGATTTGTGTTTTATTAAGTAGATATACCCATATCTGCTCAAATCATCCGTGAAGGTGAGAAAATAACGATACCCGCCATGAGCCTCAACATTCATTGGACCACAAACATCAAGATGTATGATTTCCAAAGAAATCGCTTGCTCGCTCCATAGTTCCGAGAACGGCGTTTTAGTCATCTTGCCCATGAGACACGGTTCGCAAGTACCAAGTGATTCATAATCAAGTGATTCCAAAAGCCCATCAAGATGGAGTTTCTTCATGCGCGCTTTACACCGATATGACCTAAACGGCAAAGGCCACAAATAAGTTGCACTATCATTATCAACTCTGCATCTTTTGGTTTCAACACTATGAATATGTGTATTACTACTATCGAGATTCAATAAAATAGACCACTCTTCAAGGGTGCATGACCATAAAAGATATTATTCATATAAATAGAACAACCATTATTCTCTTACTTAAATGAATAGCCGTCTCGCATCAAACAAGATCCAGATATAATGTTCATGCTTAACGATGGCACCAAATAACAATTATTTAGGTCTAAAACTAATCCCGATGGTAGATGTAGAGGTAGTGTGCCGACCGCGATCACATCGACTTTGGAACCATTTCCCACGCCGCATCGTCACCTCGCCCTTAGCCAATGTTCGCAATCCGTAGTTCCTGCTTCGAGTTGCAAATATTAGCAATGTAACCAAAGATCAAATACCTGTGTACTATCATGCGAGCATTAGTAAGGTACACATCAATAACATGTATATCACATATACCTTTGTTCACTTTGCCATCCTTCTTATCCGCCAAATACTTGGGGCAGTTCCGCTTCCAAAGGTCTGCCGCTTGCAGAGAAGCACTGGCCTCGTGCTTAGGTCCAGACTTGGGTTTCTTCTCTTGAGCAGCAACTTGTTTGTTGTTCTTCTTGAAGTTCCCCTTCTTCTTCCCTTTGCCCTTTTTCTTGAAACTGGTGGTCTTGTTGACCATCAACACTTGATGCTCCTTCATTATTTCTACCTCCGCGGCTTTTAGCATTGCGAAGAGCTCGGGAATAGTCTTGTCCATCCCTTGCATATTATAGTTCATCACGAAGCTCTTGTAGCTTGGTGGCGTGATTGAAGAATTCTGTCAATGACACTATCATCGTGAAGATTAACTCCCAGCTTGAATCAAGTGATTATTATACCCAGCACATTTTGAGTATGTGTTCACCGATAGAACTATTCTCCTCCATCTTGCAGCTATAGAACTTATTGGAGACTTCATATCTCTCAATCCGGCATTTGCTTGAAATATTAACTTCAACTCCCGGAACATCTCATATGCTCCATGACGCTCAAAACATCGTTGAAGGCCCGGTTCTAAGCCGTAAGCATGGCACAATCGAACTATCGAGTAGTCATCGCCTTTGCTCGCCAGACGCTCTTAATGTCGCTGGTTGCATCAAGAAAGCAGTTCGCCACCCAGCGGTGCTTCCAGGACGTAATTATTCTGCGCAGCAATGAGGATAATCCTCGTGTTACGGACCCAGTCCGTGTAATTGCTACCATCATCTTTCAACTTTGCTTTCTCAAGGAACACATTAAAATTCAACGGAACAACAAAGACGAGCCATCTATCTACAAAGAAACATAGACAAGCAAAATACTATCAGTACTAAGTTCATGATAAATTTAAGTTCAATTAATCATATTACATAAGAACTCCCACTTAGATAGACATCCCTCTAATCTTCAAAGTGATTACGTGAACCATATTAACTACACCATGTCCGATCGTCACGTGAGATGTAGTAGTTTCAACTGAGAACATCAATATGTTGATCATATCTACTATATGATTCACGCCGACCTTTCGGTCTCCGTGTTCCGAGGCCATATCTGTTATATGCTAGGCTCGCCAAGTTTAACTCGAGTATTCCGCGTGTGCAACTGTTTTGCACCCGTTGTATTTGAACGTAGAGCCTATCACACCCGATCATCACGTGGTGTCTCAAAGACGAAGAACTTTCGCAACGGTGCATACTGTGGAGAACACTTCTTGATAATTTTAGTGAGAGATCATCTTAAAATGCTACCACAATCAAAGCAAGATAAGATGCATAAAGGATAAACATCACATGCAATCAATATAAGTGATATGATATGGTCATCATCATCTTGTGCTTGTGATCTCCATCTCAAGCACCGCCGTGATCACCATCGCCACCGCGCGCGACACCTTGATCTCCATAGTAGCATCGTTGTCGTTACGCCATCTATTGCTTCTACGACTATCGCTACCGCTTAGTGATAAAGTAAAGCAATTATGTATGCTTGCATTTCATACAATAAAGCGACAACCATATGGCTCCTGCCAGCTATGTATAACTTCGGTTACAAAACATGATCATCTCATACAATAAAATATAGCATCACGCCTTGACCATATCACATCACAACATGCCCTGCAAAAACAAGTTAGACGCCCTCTACTTTGTTGTTGCAAATTTTACGTGGCTGCTACGGGCTGAGCAAGAACCGTTCTTACCTACGCATCAAAACCACAACGATAGTTTGTCAAGTTGGTGTTGTTTTAACCTTCGCAAGGACCGGGCGTAGCCACACTCGATTCAACTAAAGTGAGAGAGACAGACACCCGCCAACACCTTTAAGCACGAGTGCTCGTGAACGGTGAAACCAGTCTCGCAGAAGCGCACGCTGTAATGTCGGTCCGGCCGCTTCATCTCACAATACCGTTGAGCCAAAGTATGACATGCCGGTAAGCAAGATGACTTATATCGCCCACAACTCACTTGTGTTCTACTCGTGCATATGACATCTATGCATAAAACCAGGCTCGGATGCCATCGTTGGGGAACGTAGTAATTTCAAAAAATTCCTACGCACACGCAAGGATCATGGTGATGCATAGCAACGAGAGGGAGAGTATTGTCCACGCACCCTCGTGAGACCGTAAGCGGAAGCGTTATGACAACGTGGTTGATGTAGTCGCACGCCTTCACGATCCGACCGATCCAAGTACCGAACGCACGGCACCTCCGAGTTCAGCACACGCTCAGCTCGACGACGCATCCCGGACTCGATCCAAAGAAAGTGTCGGGGATGAGTTCCGTTAGCACGAGGGCGTGGTGACGATGATGATGTTCTACCGGCGCAGGGCTTCGCCTAAACTCCGCGACGATATGACCGAGGTGGAATATGGTGGAGGGGGGCACCGCACACGGCTAAGGAACGATCACGTAGATCAACTTGTGTGTTCTAGGGTGGCCCCGCCTCAGATATAAAGGAGGGAGGGGAGGCGGCCGCCCCAAGGGGTGCGCCTGGAGGAGGCCTACTCCCACCGGGAGTAGGACTCCCCCCTCTTGCCTTGGTGGAGAAGGAAAGGGGGGAGGGGAAAGAGGAAAGGGGGGCGCCGCCTTCCCCCCCTTCCTTGTCCTATTCGAACTAGGGCGGAGGGGGCGCGCGGCCTGCCCTGGCCGGCCCTCCTCTTCTCCCTCATGGCCCACTAAGGCCCATTATCCCCCTGGAGGGTTCCGGTAACCCCCCGGTGTTCCGGTAAAATCCCGATTTCACCCGGAACCATTACGATCTCCAAAAATAGGCTTCCAATATATCAATCTTTATGTCTCGACCATTTCGAGACTCCTCGTCATGTCCATGATCACATCCGGACTCAACAATCTTCGGTACATCAAAACTTATAAACTCATAATAAAACTGTCACCGTAACGTTAAGCGTGCGGACCCTACGGGTTCGAGAACTATGTAGAGATGACCTAGAACTATTCTTGGTCAATAACCAATAGCGGAACCTGGATGCTCATATTGGCTCCTACATATTCTACGAAGATCTTTATCGGTCAAACCCATAACAACATACGTTGTTCCCTTTGTCATCGGTATGTTACTTGCCCGAGGTTCGATCGTCGGTATCCAATACCTAGTTCAATCTCACATCGGCAAGTCTCTTTACTCGTTATGTAATGCATCATTCCGTAACTAACTCATTAGCTACATTGCTTGCAAGGCTTATAGTGATGTGCATTACCGAGAGGGCTCAGAGATACCTCTCCGACAATCGGAGTGACAAAACATAATCTCAAATACGCCAACCCAACATGTACCTTTGGAGACACCTGTAGTACTCCTTTATAATCACCCGCCACGTTGTGACGCTTTGGTAGTACCCAAAGTGTTCCTCCGTAAACGGAGTTGCATAATCTCATAGTTACAGTGAACATGTATAAGTCATGAAGAAAGCAATAGCAATATACTAAACGATCAAGTGCTAGGTTAACGGAATGGGTCATGTCAATCACATCATTCTCCTAATGATGTGATCCCATTAATCAAATAACAACACATGTCTATGGTTAGGAAACATAACCATCTTTGATTAATGAGCTAGTCAAGTAGAGGCATACTAGTGACTATATGTTTGTCTATGTATTCACACATGTATCATGTTTCCGGTTAATACAATTCTAGCATGAATAATAAACATTTATCATGATATGAGGAAATAAATAATAACTTTATTATTGCCTCTAGGGCATATTTCCTTCAGAAAGTGGCCCATCGTCAGCTTCCGCCCCCTTGTAGATGCTACGCAGGGTGTTTCTGTAATAACAAAACAACCCTTAGCCGATGTCTCGGTGCCTGAAGGCGGTTGTGTTAGCGGAAACGAGGCAATCAGATATGCGGGCTTTATAACTTTCACTAAGTCATAGGAGCTTTAAAGTTGGGAGACCAGTTACGAGCCCCCAGCTAGTGTTCGGCGTCAGCCGAGGACAAGCCATTAAAACTTCGGCCAATGTTATGGACGGCCGTCATTTAACACGGGGTGACCTCTATCGGTATTATAGTTTAATACAGTCATCGGATCGCTGACCAGTTTACGCTTATTGTGACAATCAGTTTTCGGTTTTCTCCACTTAGGCGCTTAACCATGAGAGCTGGAAGCACAATCACAGTGGCTCTCCCTTTGCACACCTAGCCGAACAAAGCGGAATGTAGGAGGCAAGCTCAGGAGCCGGGCAATCCAACTATTGACCGAAGACACAATTCGAAACTGATGCATATATAGCAATGTCCGAGAATGTTTTTGCCGAATCTCTAAAGGTGCCCGGCGTTGCATTGCGAGACTTATGCTGGAAACAGACAAATAGTTTAAAAGTGCCATAGGCTCGGAAAACCAAAAACTTATGTAAAAGCTCTACGTACGGACTAAATCGAGATTTTGGTGCCAATCCAGAAATTGGTCTTAAAAAAATTGTGCTTCCACTATGCTTTGACACATCCGATTTCTAGACATCAAGTAGGTCAGCCTTCGGCTTCAACCTCCTTATCCCGAAGGAGGAGTGCTTCTCAAAGGACAGTTTGACAAACAAAACTCGAGCGGCTTTAGAGAGAAACTAGGCCATCTGGCTATTGACCGTACACTTGAGTCGAAAAAGGAGTGGTAGAAAAAGACTTTGCAATGACCAAGAAGAAAACACATTTACTATAAAACGGCCCATATAAATTTAGGAGCCCCCAGTTAACATGGGCAAAGAAAGGCAGTTTCTAATGATCCTCGTTTTTAACAAACAGATTTCAACATAAATATAATGCTTGGTCGAACCAAACAAGAATTAGAAAAACAAACTGAGGATGGAAGCGACTTAGCTGGTTAATGTGTTCGGTGTCGATGTGCGGCCCAAGCTTACGGTGGGACGAGGTCCCAGCCCCCAAGCCGCTCTCGAGGTAGCGGAGCGAAGAGCTCAGCATCCCAAAGTGGCGACATAGCGCGGCCGATGTGGCAAGGTGAAACCCCCAGTCCAACCGAGGCGACGGAGCAGGCCGGCAGTGTGACGCCGAAGTCCCCAATGTGGGTTAATGAAGTGATGATGAAGCCCCCGGTCCATCCAAGGTGGCGCGATAGGTCGGTGAGGTGACGGCAGAACCCCCACATCAGCACATTGGTACGCTAAGGTAATAGCGCTGCCCGACCGGAATCATTTACCTGTGCACAGAAAATAGTGCAATACGGAGATAATAATAACAAATTTAAAAAATTCGTTGCATAATTAATAATTTATGCAAAGTGAATGATAAAAAATATATGGCCCATGTGCCGAACACTCGATGAGGTAGAGCTTTCTCAACGATGCCGAAGTCCCCGAGGCAACCGAACATGTCGGTATGACAATTCGACCAACAAGGTGATCACGCGAGCCGATTTATGCCGATTGGGACGACGACGTCGGCTTGCCGAAGTGACCACGTGACGTAGTCGAAGTCGATTACCTACACATGTAAAATATTGCAGTCTAAAAAATAAAAATATAAATATATAAAAAATTCTCGCATAATTAATTTATGCAAAATATTTTTTTAAGATATGTGGCCTAGCGTCGAAGCCAATGTCGATGCGGGGCGTCGGTGTGACAAAGCCTGAATTCACAGGGTGGTCCGTGTCCCAAATGTGGCGTCAAATAGGCCAAACGGTTGTCTGCGTACGCACAAGAGTGCAAACCAACAGAACATATGGTGGCACAAATAATTCATATTGTTCATAAGGAAGAATAGCACCTGATCCTGATGTAGCCATAGGAGTGAGAGAACTGCCCCAAAGTGACTATATAGCTTCACACGGGAGTCATTAGGTAGGCTAGCTCGTGGCTCATCTATAGTACTAGTACTCATGGCATCACAGGAAGTGCATGCAAGATAAACCATTAGAGAAAGTGTGGTGGACCTATTTAATTAAATAATATAGAGGGAGAAAGGTAAAAAGAAGGTCAAATCTCCATGTGGTTGTGCCGAGCCGAACTCTCTTCGGCCTCAATGGGCGTGGTTGCGCCAGGTAATGCGCGGTGTAAGTCAATTGCATGCTAACACAGGGATGCGCGCTGAGGCGACGCTGCAACTTGATCGATGCAGGCAGGACGACGACGTCGGCCCATAGAGTTGACCACGTGATGCACTCGAAGTTGATTACCTGCACGCATAGAATAGTGCAAGCAAGTAATAATAATAATTGAGAAAAAATGCATAATTAATTTGTGCGAAGTGGATAAGTTTAGTAAATATGGCATGAGCGCCGAGGTCGGCTCGATGGCGTGACGATATAGTGGCACGGCGATGTCGACACAGGTCAACCGACCTAGGTCACGGTGAGAGGCTGGCCAGACCGACAGCACTACAAGCGTCGGTAGAATATCTCTACAAAAATAATGCAGTGCAGACAGACAGAAAATATTCTGCATAATATTTTTGCATACTGAACAAATGTGTAGTTAGAAAAAATAAAACATGTTCGACGATGACGACCGTAGAAGAGTGAACGATGCGATTCGTACAGAACAAGTACAAACCAGTACCAGAGATAGACTGAATTTGATCTTCACGTGGAGTAGTAGTATCCGGACTATAGTTTAACGACCAAGTCCAGGGAGCCGTGCTGTGAAACTAGTAGCCCATTGGGTTAGTACACTTTGGTTTCCTTCGAGAAAACACTAGCGTCGAGCGATTGCCTAGGTTGCTGAATTAAAAAAGGGAATAGGAAAAACAAACAAGAAAGGAATCTCCCCTGGATGGCCGCTGAGCAAAGCTCCTGTCGGCCTCGTGTGCGCTGCCGCACGTGGGAGGTAGTTCGGCGTGGCTCCTTGACCGCAGTGCCTCTCGATGAATTTTTTTTCTTTTTGCGTCGACCCTCTCCGGCCTTCTGCGTGCGTGCCCGGACGCCCGCATCTCAAATAATTATACGGCGCGGATCTGGTATACTGCCACACGCCGGACACTTTTTCCTGATCTTGATTTGATTGTGAATCAAGTAGCACGAGGTAGCGCCCGTAATTTTATAAAATAGATGGTTTACGTAGAACAGATCTAACTGAAAAAATATCACCTGATCATCCATCAATCTGTGACGATCACCCAGCAGGCTCTCAATGAAAGCACCAATGTCGGTTCTATATCTGGCGTATCTCGTAGTAGGGGTCCTAAGCTAGGCGTCTTGGAGCGATGGTAACATGGACACGGGATTTTACTCAGCTTCGGGCTCTCTCGAAGAGATAATACCCTACATGCATCTTTTGATTGTATTCATATGGGGTGTAGTACAGAGTACATGTATCTACCACGAGATTGTAGTAATGAATATAAGACTATCCTTTGACTAGCCTGGCCTCGGTTTATATATGCACCGTAGGCCTAGGGTTTTGAGGAGTCCTTGTCTTGTGAGCCAAGTCTTGTGGAATCCTCTTTGTATTCGGCATGGGCTGCCCGAAGTGGCCCATTAGTGAATCATCATGGGGGTCCTCCACCCGGTCCAGCTGGTCGGGAGACGGCGCGGTGAGTACCCCCTAGTCTAGGACACCGTCAGTAGGGCCATGGATGAGATCGACGGTAGTTGAACCCGAGGGGTTGGGGTGGGCCACTTAACCTGTGACATACCTCATGTCGTTGCTGTCGATCACCTCGATGTCGTAGCCAGCGGCCGAGACATGCCCGCATACTCTAGCCCACTGCTTGAGTGCCTGCCGCCAATAATGGTCGTTAGCTTCCTTGGCGACGTCGGGCGAAGAGACCGCGATACACCTCTTTTGGGCCAGTCGCTCCTCGAGCTCCACGGGAAGCGTAGCCGGGCTTAGGCTGCGACGCTCTGGAGTGGGGGATGGGGATGGGGATGGGGATCTGTGGGAAAGGGGGTGTCTGGCAGGCGTCATCTAAGAATCTCAGGGCGGCCTGGGTATGGAGATCGGTGGGTAAGCTGCACGGGCAAACCGACAGATGTTGACAATGGAGGCCTTGCGGCGGTGGCGGAGGCGGGGACCTTGCTAGGGTTTCGAGCGAGGGAGGGTGTGTGTGTGTGCATGCACGCCCGAGGAGGTTTTGGTGTGCGTGTGTGTGTGCGTCTGTGTGTGTGTGTGTGTGTGTGTGGAGGGGAGGCGGGGGTGTTTGAGGAAATGACGCGGGTACTGAAAATTTTACTTCACTAGAGTCAAACGCGGGAGTGAAATGCCGGGGCTATTGAAATTTTTTATGATAGTGCATTGCACACGGTCCGGAGATAACAAGTGTGTGTTATGAAATAGAAAAACCCTTGGCGCGGGCAGATATTTTCTAGGGATGCACGCGGGATTGGGAACAAGAAACATCGCACACGGTCCAGAGATAACAACTGTGTTTTAAGAAACACAAAAACCCTCCAGGCGGGTAGATATTTCCTAGGGAGGCGGGATTGGGAACAAGAAACATCGCACACGGTCCGGAGATAACAACCGTGTGTTATGAAACAGAAAAACCCTCGAGGCGGGCAGATATTTTTGAGAGGGGATCCTCGTGGAGCCCAATGTACTATGCGTATGTGTGCGTGACAGGGGCACCGGCATGGAACAAGGTTAGTTTGAGTGAACCGTGTCTGTTGCGTCATCCGACTTGTCTAATGTTTATAAATTTGGCAAAAAATGACGCGGGAGAGGGTCAGAACACGAACACACTTGCATGTGGACCAAATTTATGTATGAAAAGGGTGGTTTGATTTTCAAATACCAAATGCAACTTTGATGTGGCACCTATCTCGCAAAGCGCACGATATTGCTTGCCCCCACCCCCTCATGTCGGCACGAAGGGAATCATAAGTTATGAATGCATGCCCCCTCCCCCCCCCAACCAAGGTTCACTAGCAAAGAGCGAAGTAGCTAGCAGCCCCCTCCTCCCTCGTGTCGGCACGAAGGGAATCCTAAGATATGAATGCATGCCCCCCCCAACCGAGGTTCACCTAGCAAAGTGTGAAGTAGCTAGCAGCCCCCCTCCCTCGTGTCGGCATGAAGGGAATCCTAAGCTATTAATGCAAGCCCCCCCCCCCAACGAGGTTCATCGTAGCAAAGTGCGAAGTAGCTAGTAGCCCACCTCCCTCGTGTTGGCACGAAGGGAATCCTAAGCTATGAATGCATGCCCCCCCCCCAACTGAGGTTCACCTAGCAAAGTGCGAAGTAGCTAGCATCCCCCCCTCCCTCGTGTCGGCACAAAGGGAATCCTAAGCTATGAATGCATGCCCCCCAACCGAGGTTCACCTAGCAAAGTGCGGCAGCTAGCAACCCCCCGTGTCGCCATCGAAGGGAATCCTAAGCTATGAATGCACGCCCCCAACCGAGGTTCACCTAGCAAAGTGCTAAGTAGCTAGCAGCCCCCTCGTGTCGCCAATGAAGGGAATCCTAAGCTATGAATGCATGCCCCCTAATGGAGGTTCACACAGCAAAGTGCTAAGTAGCAACCCCCCCCCCACACACACACACACTTTCAACGGGCCAGAGAGACATATCTCACCAAGATGGATCGTAAAACGGACCAAGAATAATCCACCTTGGTCATACAACCTCTCTCTTGTTGTTGGTCAAAGTGATGGCCGTCCATGCTACCCCAGAGATGGGCTAGCTCACGAATAATCACGCAAGTAGGTAGTCCCCGAAGACAACCACTGCATGCATGTGGCCCAAACATATGTATGGAGAGGTGTGCTTTTGAGTAACAATGGAACAACTTTGATGTGGCACCGTGATTTTGAACTAGAAATCCCCACACAGAGTGAGGGTTAGGTTGATGATGCATATGTATGTTACACCACACTTCAGGCCAACGGCGGGGATTCATGCATGCATGCGTGCATAGTATATGCGCTCAAACTTAAGGTCTGAATCTCACCATGACCTATACTACGATAACACGAACCAAATGAAGAATATGCCATGGTAACCTATCTTGTTGTTGGTCAAGGTGATCATGGATGTCCACGCGGGTCCACGAATATATAGGCTTGTCGCCGATAATCACGCGAGGGAGTGTACCACTTGAAGGCAACCACTACATGCATATGTATGGAGGTGATGCGTGCATGCATGTTTGAATACCATTTCACAACATTGATGTGGCGTGTGCGTCAAAAATCGTACACTAGCTCCCCACACAGAGTGAGATCGGTTCATGACGTGTTGTTGTACTAGCCACTTCGACTCGATGGGAGGGATTCATGCGTACACATGCATGTGTGTGTGTGCTCAAACTGTATCATGCATGTCATCCGAGAGCATGACCTATATATATATATATCGTATTACAAGCAAAAATAATAATCCCCTCCTAAGTCAAATTAACCTCTCTTGTTGTCAGGCAAAAAGTAGTGATGGACCAAGCGGGCCCATAGATGGAAAACATCGATATCGCTAATAACCGCTTAAGTGGGTGCGAGAGGACAACCACCACCGATTTGCATGTGGGCCAAACATATATATGTTGAATACCCAAAACGCACAACTTTGATATGCCACATGCCTCAAAAACCGTAAACCATGCACCCACACAGAGCGAGGTTCATGAAGCGTACTACATATGATGGACCCCTTCCCTCCTCATCACCGCATACTATATGCTCCTGCTGTAATATGTACAACCCAAAAGAATCCTCATCGATGGTGAAATTAATTAACCTCTCTCGATGTAGGTCAAAGTGATGCATGCATGCATCGACGATGGCCTCGTGGGCCCATAGATGGAAGCGTCACACGTGAGTGTCCTAGCTAGGATAACCACCGCATGCATGCATGTGGCCCAAAAAGGTGTTGTGTGATGTTTGAATAGCCAATTTCACAATTTTGATGTGGCAAGTGCCTCGGAAACCAAAAAGTGCCGACACTGAGTGAGGTGTACTTGTTCATGGACGCGTACGTATAGTATATATGCTAGACCCCTCCCACCTCTTCGACGCGTACTATATACCACCATGACACAAACAAAAAAGATTCTACCTTGCTGGTCAAATTAACCTCACTGTCGGTTGTTCGTCAAAGTGATGGACAATGACCTCATGGGCCCACAGAAAGCGTCACACGCGAGTATCGAGTGTCGTGTAGGACAACCATCGACTGCATGTAGCCAAAACATGTATGTATGAAAGGTTTGTGTAATGTTTTAAATAACTATTTCACGACTCTGATGTGGCACCGGCCTGCCTAACAAAACGGCCAACCCACACGATGGCTCACAACTCATAGTGTACTCCGAGCCACCCGCCACCCCCAGACGCACACACCCACACACACACTGCGAATCCACCGCAACTACGATGCATGTTAAATTAATTATCCCATGGTGAACATATGTTACCAAAGGAGGGATGTTTTAATTTCAAAAAAATCACAGAGACCATTAAGACGTTTTAGTAAATTAATTGATTGATTTTCTACGGGTATAATGTGCAAAAATCAAATTTGAGCTACATGCACATGTGACAGTGCACCTAAATGGATTGCAAAAACACATGTGTCTCACTGGGTGCATGTTTACTCCCCGTGCAACAAATTTCAAACATTGAGAATCTTGATTTTTAAATTCTAGTACATCCAAAACTTATTTGAAGTTCATGAAACTTATCGTGTTGTCATATGGACACCAATACAAAGTGACATTGTACTTTTTTGTCAAATTTGAGACCGGTTTTGATGTAATCTTTATCTAATTACAAACGGGAGATTATTAATAATAGGGAACCAATATCCCAAACGGATTATTTACTCGAACCGTGAGCGTTAGACCAACAATGGATACGTGTCATGCTTCGGTTAAGCAATAAAGCAGCAGCATTAATCATCCAAATAGAAAAACAATATACGTGCAAGCATCACATGACCTGTGCCGTGCGAGCAGGCGTGAGTTGACGGGACGCATGCGAGCAGTCCGCCGCGCAGGCAAATGGGGAGGCGTGCGTGCAGGTGTGTGAATTGATGGAGGCGTGGTCGCTGCGCAGTGTCATCGGGAGGCGTGCGAGTAGCTGTGTGAAACTTTGGTAGGCATGCCAGCAGTCCGGTGCGCAGGCTCACCGGGAGGAAAGCCATTGGTTTGACCGCCGCCCGCCTCTCTCACACAACTCCCACTACTCCATATTAATGGTGCGCCCAAGCGGCCGCACCCCCCATCCTCGCCACACACACAATCCTCTCTCTCCGCTTGCATCCTCGACGCCGCTCTCAGTCCTCAAAGCCGTCGGTATATGAGGAAGCCACCGAAGGCCACATAGGAGGGAGTGGCGACGCCGGGGCTGCTAAAGCACAGGAGCACGACATGGAGATGGAGACAGAGGTCACCGTCACCGCCAGCGAGTTATCGTTGCACCCTGACGTCGTTGACGGCATCGAGCTTCCACGGCCGGAGGTGGAGTTCCACACCGACCCCGGCGACGACTCTGACGACCACTCCGGCGACGACTCCGATGACGACGGACAGCTGGTTAGTCATCTATACCCATTTATGTGTCAAATAGATCATAGGGTTTCTCTGGTTACTCCTGCCTCCCCCTTCTTGGAATAGAAATCCTATGGTTATGTTCTCCCAATCCATGAAATCTGAGTAAGTTTTGTTAGATCCGTGTAGTGTATTGATTGTTTGAATGGTACAAGTGATAATTGATTAGTTGTTTCATCTGTGCAAATGATTTCTGCTAGTAATCCGACTAGGGTTAGTGTTCGTGCTAATAATTCCTAGCCAAGACTTGAGAATTGATTTTGAATGACCTACATATGTTTGTGCCATTATTTTCTTCAAGATTGGTCCGTACATAGACGCATCGTGCTTAAAAACCGAACCATAATCTCTGGAAATGTATAAATAAATAGCCATAAATTCCTAATCCTACTTCACGACATGTAATCATTGATTTGATGCCAAATTTGTTTTACTATTTGTATAGGTGCTGTCTCACGATGTGGACAGCGAGGATGAAGATGGCCAGAGGAGGTACAAGAGGCAAATCCTGAGGGAGCTTTATGCGGGAATGCATAACAGGCGTATTAGGACTGGAACATCGGCTATCGATGCCCATTTTGCAACCACAAGCTTCATGCCGCGTATCTAAGTGTTCTGGCGCATGCAAGAGGACGGGCCATTGGCTTCTTCAAGCAGAAGTATTCTCGCAGGGTGGCGCACGACGCGTACGCCGAGTACCTGGAGAAGCTTCAGGATCGTGTCGTCATGTGAGATGAGATGTGGGATGGATCGAACTATGTATGCTTGAGTATGCTTAATGACGGTTGAACAATGTACTTATGGTTGAACTATGCTTATGTACGTGTACACTTATTATCTATGTCTGAGTATGTTTAATCTATGTTTACTTATGTCTAACCGTGGGATATGGATGCAACCAGTTCGGTTGATGGAATCTACCTCCGTCTTGGTTTATTGGTCCCCTTTGAAATTTTTGTTAAATTTTGACCAAAATGTTTAACTGACAAAATGTTAGTGCAGGTCAGCAAAAATTATATCATTGGATGGGTATTTGAGCATAGTGTTCAATGATATAATTTTTGGTGACAGGTATAAACATTTACTAGTTAAATATTTGGTCAAAATTTGGTAAAATTACAAAGGGGGCCAATAAACCAGGACGGAGGTAGTACGTCAATCACACATGGTTCCCAAAATTGGAACCGTGTGCAATGACTTTCATTTTGCCTGTTGCGTCAATTACACACGTTTCGCTCTAGCAAACTATCGCCTCCAAAATTCTTTGTGCGATAGAAAACCCCCACCACCCAATTCAAAAAAGAACAAAGAAAACCCTCACCATCCCCACGCCACAAAAACCCTCACCCTGCCCGCCACCCCCTCTGGTCCCCATTCACACCTGCACAAGATCCTCCGCGTCTATGCCATGGCACGGCCTATCGCGGCGGTAAACACTTAGCTCGACGGCTGCTGCTGCCGCCAGGTTGCCAGCAAAGCCCACCGCATTTTGCCACTTCCGCTTGCCGCCGCCTATCACCATCGACTTTCTCAACGCTGCTCGCGGTCGACCTAGCTCCGCTCGGTTGGGGAATCTGCCTTACTAAGGGTTCTTTCTCATGGATGACAAGGTAACTAATTTAATGAGATGTTATATCATCTCTTATCCCGGTTCATCTGCCTCCTTTAATCAACCCGTGGAAATCGCCATGAATTCATTTTTATTCGAGCTGATTTGAGGGTTTTCTATCATTCATAGAATGTACAATGCGCCGACACATCAGGACTTTGTGACCTCCGCCAGAGATTCCATCTCACTGTACCAGATCACTTGAGGACGCGCGCGGTATGTTCAATCTCACCCTAAATCAGTTGGCATGGCCTACTTTCCTGAACATATTCTAAATATTGCTACATTTGGATAAAAGGTGCCACATGCACCATATACGTCAAAGGGGATTTTTTCCCTCTTCTTTCTATATTAGGCAAATTAATGATGTATTGTTCTTTCAATTACTCTCATATTTCCATGACATCATGTTTACCCTATCTGTTTAATTATAGATTTTTGTCCTTCGATTTCAACTGTTGTACAGTTCTTTCAATTTGGGGCCATATTTGCATGTTACAATATTTTCTTTAACAATCCTACTATTTTCTGCAGCGCATCCATTTTCTGTACTCCCATTTCTATTAGAAAGCGCCGCTGAGAAGGAGACTCCAGAGGTGGAGAATGGGCTTCCAACAAGCAGAGGCGGGGCGAGCTAGAATAGCAAGCGACTCCAGCAGGCCTAGACTTCATCAGCAGTCTCCCCGATGATATGTTGGCAGTCATCATCTCCCTCCTCCCAATCAAATATGGGGCACGGACAACCGTCCTTTTCCCGGCGGTGGCGCCCCCTATGGAACTCCAGCCTTCTCGACCTCATCGACACCCACGAGCTCTACCATAGTTATCGCAAAAGCTTGGATGCGTTCTCCAAGATCCTCGGCAGTCACCTTGGCCCAACCAGAGGCCTTAGAATGGGCAAGTTCCATTCCAACGGCAAGGACTGAGCCAAGCTTGATGACTGGTTTCGATCCCCCGCCCTAGATCGGCTCAAGGAGCTCACTTTTGATGATGGGCATATGCGGTCGCTGCCGACGTCCGCACTCCGCCTCGCGCCCACGCTGCGCGTCGCCAAGTTCAGGAACTGACATCCCCTCTTAATGACGCGCCCGCTCTTATTCTACCACGACTGAAGCACCTCGAGCTCGTTGTCATCTGCCTCTCAAACGGTGACATGGAGCGCCTGCTCCGTGGCTGTATTACACTCGAGTACCTTCGTCTTCAGGCGATCAATGGGTTGAGTACCTTCCACATCACCTTCATGACTCTCCGGACTATTTATGTGTGTTGCTGGTGCGGCAGGAAGACATCACAAGATGTGTACCATGGTATGGTCATCAAGGACACACCTGCACTTGAGATATTACTTGTAGTTGATCAACAAAGTCCAACAAGAATCAATGTCATTTTTGCACCGAAATTGACAATGGTGGGCTACTCGTCTAACAAATACTCCGAACTTGTTATTGGATCCACACCCGTTCAGGTACAACAGCCGCCTTCTATCTCTCCTTCTACAAATTAACATTATTTCTAATTTTTAAGATGTTTGTTCGTCTGTCATTCAGAAAATGATTCTGACAAGCTTGACCTCAAATCACAAGACAGTGAAGGTCTTGGCACTAGAATCTATCGGCCCCAACCTGGAGCAAGTTGTCAGTTTCCTGAGATGCTTTTCGTGCTTGGAGAAGCTATATGTCGAGGTGATGTTCCTTTCCTGTTAAATGTTTACCATAAGGGAGTTCAATTTGTGACACCTTTTTCCAAGTTTACAATAACAATGTACTATGATTTCTGAAGGATTCTTTTGGAGGATTTCAGTACATACATGTCCCCCCCCCCCCCATATTGGTTGCTTGATCCATATGGTTACAATCAATAAGAATTTCTCCTTTGGATTCATCTATACTAGTTTTCTTAGAGAACTTTTCATCCACTCCAACCTCTTGTGAAGAAGGCTACATTTTTCTAGAATGTAATCAAATGCCCATGTTAATCATGTCAGATCGAAGATGGCATGTTAGTGCATTTTACGTATCATGCAAACCAAATAGGCATGTAGTAATGTTCAAAACTGCATGTAGGCACCAACATGTTTTCTTCTTCTGCAGATAAGATTAGTCCCAGTGGTGGATAATGTGATACAATATAACAATCACGTCGAATGCCTAGATCTGCATCTCTCAGAAATTACTTTGAACTCCTACCGAGGGACCTTACCGGAGCATATATTCTCCAGGTTCTTTGTTCTCGGAGCAAGGGTGCTGAAGGAAATGAAGTTTTCCCTACATTTATTTCGCAAAAATGAATGGTTTGTTGATCAGCGCTGGCGCCTGCGACAAAATGGAATAGGCTCCAAAAATGTTGAACTCCAAAAATGGTACAATCATTGAAAAGGCATCGTATGGGACTCGTATATTGGTATCACTATTTTTACCTTAATATGCAATGGTCTTAGATTTTATTAACCATTCTCGAATCTATTTACCTTGTCGATCTCACAGCACACGATCTGTATAGCTAACTCGACTCCGATTTTCGACATTATTGCACACAATTGGTTTCTTCCACTATGTGCCCTGTAGAGCGCAGAATTAATTATCGCACTCGAGTGTCCATCATCACCCTTCTGTGTAACTTTGACATTATCACCCATGGGTAAACTTATGACCGAAGTCATTCCACACACTTCGTTTTTACAAAGCTTTTTGCCAATAAACGCCCATGATTTGTCCCTCTTCTAGCCGACGCGTGGCCAAACTAGCCGAGCGGGAACCTTGCACGATAAACTGCGCAGTAGCGCGGGAACAGGCTCACCGACGATACATTTGGCGCCTCTTCGAGCCCACGCGTGCGGTGCGATGTTGTCAAGCATGCACTGGAATCCTCCGCTATGAACGCCGTGACAAGACATGACGATTACAGGCCGGCCGGCCCCCATTTATTACAGCGGACAACCTTTCGATCGCGCCCCACCATTGCAAGAAGCGCACCCACCGCGAGAAATTCTTAGACGGTATCCTGCGCGGCTCCAATGGCGCTCCGAGTGGCTGCCGACGATGAGCAGCAGATCACCATGTGTGCCATGGTGGACACCCACAGAAGGTTCATGGACCTCTCGGTAGTGTACACCAACGACCCGGTCTGGGTGGAGCACTCCATCCACATCATGGAGTTGTTGCTTGGCAAGGAGAAGTACAAGGTGGTCGGGTTCGACCTCGAGTACACCCACGCTCGTGTCGGGTCTCGTCCCAAGGTCGCTGTCGCCTAGATGTGCGTGCGCCACCACTCCCTCGTCTACCACTACTGCCTGGCCACAAGGCCTTGCGAGCGTTTCGCTAGGTTTGTCAACAGCCCCCACTACATGTTCGCTATGGTGGACATCACCAATGATGCAAAGGTGCTCGAGAATTTGGGCATCGCCTGCGAGAATCTTGTCGACATCCAGGGCCAATACAAGATCTGGGGCAGCAAGGAGCATGAGAAGGACTCACTGGTTCACCTCGCCGAGGCCATCATCGACCCCTACTACAGAGACATGAAGGATTCGTGCAACAAGGACAAGCGTGCCTGGCACTCGGCCTGGATGGAGAAACTCGACAAAGCTCACGTCGTGTATGCGGCCAAGGAGGCGTACACGAGCTACGACATGTACAGGCAGATCGCTGACATGAGGAAGTGCCTCCTTCCCCAAGACGGCCAGGGATCCAGCCAGAAGCAGAGCAACAGCAAGCGTCGTCGCAACAATAAGTAGATGATTAGATTCTCGTTTCTCCTACTTTAGTATGCATGTACTTGCTTACTTTGGTGTGTGGAAATGTTATGTGTGTAGTCACTTGTGTAATTGTATGCTTAATTTGGTTATGCAATGCTGTCTTTTTAAGTATATATGTTGATGCTCTGTAGACAGAGCGTAGATGTTGTGCGGACAAAGAAAATCACATCGCACATGGACTAAACAATGGAACCCGTCGGTGATGTTTTCATCAATCACTCACAATTGTATACCAGCAATCGTTTGCTCACAACACACACGGCTTGTTAGCAGTAATCGTCTGTGTTGTTATCGGTCTTCGCACACGTTTCCGATTACAGACATGTTTGCCGCGTATCACACACATCTTGATCTTGTTAAGTTGAACTGTTTCTGTTCACATGTCTCAATGCAAATAGTTCATCCGAGTGAACCGCATGTCGTATATCGCACACACCTTGATCTGGCTGACCGTTTCTTTTGCGTTGCCTAATCACAAACAGTTCATCCGAGTGAACCGTATGTTGTATATCACACACACCTTCATCTGGCTGCCCATTTCTTTTGTTCCTCCTCATCGCAAACAGTTAATTGAGCTGAACCGTATGCCCAGCATCGCACACGTAACTAAAATCTGAACCTGTTTGATGCACCCTCCATCGCAAACGTTTTGCACCTTTTTTGATGGGTTTTTTACACCACCGTTTATGATTATGGCATCACACACAGTTTCGTCGAAGGGTCTTTGATCGTAGTGTCACGTTAGCAGCATCCTGCAGCAGTGTATCGAGCAAAATGAGTGAATCTACACCGTAAATAAATACGTAGTTCTCTCATTTTCCTCTCCGCCTTGGTCGCGGTGCACAATATTGAGTACTCCTATATGACTAGCCACTCTATCTACATGCGGGACATCAAAGCATCCGGGCCCGCATGCCATCCACCAAATCACGGCGAGGTGCTACAGTCGAGACTCACCGGTCACCCCGGCAGGTGTCATTATGACCCGTCATATCATTAAACCCACACCTTTACCAAAGCGGTGGTAAAGTGGCCTCAGTTGGACTGGATGAAGCAACCATCATTTCACCGAACGCTCATTGAAGCCCTTTCTCCCTTTTCTTGAAGAAAACCTCACTCTGTGCTACTCACTTCGCCATCTTTCTTCTGCTAAGCGAAGGAAAGGTGGGCGAATCAGTGATGCTACTATATTTTCATTCCAAGAATCTTCTTTTTGCGAAGCACCGACCGATTCTCACTGCCTATTCTTTTCCCGTTTTCATTGCAATTGTGGTTTCCTTTCGACTGCTTTTTGTTTGTCAGTTCATTGATGGATCCTGGAGAACTAGGCAAAGAGTTGCCGGCGGACAACCCACTGGAGACAGTCATCTCCAGGAAGTGAGCACCGACCAACGAGTTGACCATGTTGGCGGACGAACTCCTCAAAGAAAGTTGGAAGAACAGCAAGGGCCCCACCGTGCCTACCCTAGAAACTCTAATGGCCACCTATGCAAGGCTCAAGGCCCAGTTTGAGGAGATAGTCACTGTTGATAAGAAGTATTCCCCTGGCAAGGTGATGGCCCCCATCGAGGATGAGGAGATGACCCCCGGAGGGATGGGATCCCCCAGTGAGCTGCACAAGGTGAAAAATAATGGCTTACCATAGTTGTGGTTTTTGACTATTTGCAATGTGCTTGCTAATATGTTAGGGTTGTGCAGGCGCAGGTGGACGTCCTTGATGATTCCGATGTCGCGGCCCGTCCTGTGGACAACGCCCCAGAGATCGTTTTCGATGCCGCGGTCCGTCCTGTTGACATCGCCCCAGA
Source organism: Aegilops bicornis (assembly GCA_021605145.1). Taxonomy (NCBI): domain Eukaryota; kingdom Viridiplantae; phylum Streptophyta; class Magnoliopsida; order Poales; family Poaceae; genus Aegilops; species Aegilops bicornis. The sequence continues at coordinate 387,821,580 of CM038675.1, read as the reverse complement.
GATCGATTCCGATGCCGCTGTCCATCCTGTGGACATCGCCCCAGAGATGAGATCGATTTCGATGTCGCGGTCCATCCCATGGACATCTCCCCAGAGATCGATTCACATGCCGCTGTCTGTGATGTGGTCATTGCCCGGGAGATCGATGACAAGAAATAGTTGGTCGCGCTAATCCTTTAGGGTAGTTTGCATTGTGTTTAATTACCAGAACGATGCGTGTTATCAAACCATCTTAGGGCTAGTGCACTGTCTTGTGTGGGCGGTACTTTCTACTTTTGTTTGATAGTGAATCATGCGAACCCTCTCTGAGTTATGGAAATAGATGTATCATCACCAGCTTTTGATGTAATATATGGCATGCTTAGATGTAAGTTTGAACTGTTTATCATATTAGCAGGGCTTGTTTGATGATTCTTGGTGTTAGTAGGCTAGCTATTGTGCAAGCTATAGTACTTGCAAAACACTCACCAAAGAGAAACGTTGGGGCTGATGAGCTGTGGTACGCTTATACTGATCCATCGTCGACCGGCCAATAGCCCAAGCTCCTAAAATTGTAGGCTTAGCGATCGATCAGACAATAGTCGACACGGATACATTCAGGCCTCATTTGGTTCATAGGGTAGGTGAAAGGATCGATATAGTTGACTAGAGGGGGGGTGAATAGGCAACTAACAATTTTTAGCTTTTCTTTACCAATTTAAACTTTGCATCAAAGTAGGTTGTCTAGATATGCAACTAGGTGAGCAACCTATATGATGCAACAACAATAAGCACACAAGCAAGCAAGAGATATAGCACAAATAGGCTTGCACAAGTAAAGGCACGAGATAACCAAGAGTGGAGCCGGTGAAGACGAGGATGTGTTACCGAAGTTCCTTCCCTTTGAGAGGAAGTCCGTCTCCGTTGGAGCGGTGTGGAGGCACAATGCTCTCCAAGAAGCCACTAGGGCCACCGTATTCTCCTCACGCCCTCACACAATGCGAGATGTCGTGATTCCACTATTGGTGCCCTTGGAGGTGGCGACCGAACCTTTACAAACAAGGTTGGGGCAATCTCCACAACTTAATTAGAGGATCCCAACGACACCATGATGCTTCACCACAATGGACTATGGCTTCGCGGTGACCTCAACTTTCTAGGGTGCTCAAACACCCAAGAGTAACAAGATCCGCAAGGGATTAGTGGGGGAATCAAATTTATCTTGGTGGAAGTGTAGATCGGGGCCTTCTCAACCACTCCCGAGCAAATCAACAAGTTTGATTGGCTAGGGAGTGAGATTGGGCGAAAATGGAGTTTGGAGCAATAATGAGCTTGGAGTTGGAAGAGGTGGTCAACTAGAGGAAGAAGACACCCCTTTTATAGTCGAGAACGAAATCCAACCGTTATCCACCTAACCAGCCCGCAACTTGCGGTACTACCACCACTGACAAGCGGTACTACCGCACGGCCATACGGTACTACCGCGAGTGACTGCAACGGCAGGAACTAGGTCACGCCTGAAGCACAGAGGCAGAGAACGGTACTTTCGCAGGCGCGGTACTACCGCTCCCCCTTGCGGTACTACCGCAAGGCAGGAATGGCCTAGCCTGGGAAGAGCGCGGATGAATAAAAATACATCCTTGCCTACTTCCGCTGAAAATCAGACGATGCAAAAATCCGACACGGTACTACAGTTGGAGGAGCGGTACTACCGCGTGATGGCTGAGCCAGGCCAGGGAGCGGTACTACCGCACACAGGGTGCGGTACTACCGTGGAGGTGCGGATGTAAAAAATTACATCTGCCCCTACTACCGCAATGCAGCGGCACTTGGCCTGGGGGCCACGGTACTACAACTCCAGAGGAGCGGTACTACCGTGGGCTCCGGTGGTACTACCGCGCCGAGGTACGGTACTACCGCAGGTGCCTGCAGTACTACCACTCCAGGGAGCAGTACTACCGCAAGCCCAATATTAGCAACCAAGATATATTGCATAGAGGATAAACGGAGGATGCTCCAAACCACAGGGGAAAGGTGGAGACAAGGAAGAAAATGTGTACTTGATGATTCCACCCGAACCTTTCCGACGCGGACCCCCTCTTAATAGTACGGCTTTCCTACGACTCAAAACCACCAAAAAGAAACATAGAAAACGCCGTCTTCAATAGTCTTCGAGGGGCACCAAACCGTCTTGTGCCTAGCGATGAAATGTTTGTGAAACTCAAGGCACACGATTAGTCCACAAAAGCAGTGTCATCAATCACCAAAACACCTTAGGGATAAATATGCCCTTACAGTAGGAAAATCGTAGCAAAAGTACAGAGACGTACAAAAAAATCATAGCAGTACAAAGACGTACTCCCTTTGTTCCAAAATAGATGACTCAAATTTGTACTACTAACTTTGAAACGGAGGGAGTACAAATCCTAGGCGGGCTAGTTTGGCCTAGTGGGTTTCAGTGATTTAACGTGGCACGGTGTCGTCCAGTCTTCGCGTGTGGTAATAGTATTGCGGGTATAGTAAGTTTTCTTGAAGAAGCGGAATTCAATGAAGTCATGATGGTTCCTTCGTTCGACCAACTTACAGTGGGAAAGGTTGGTCCTGCGCTACAACCGGGGTGGACCAGGATAATTTTGTGCATAGCAGGTGAACCAGGATGGTCGACGTCCCACATGTCGGCGAATGAAAGTATTCTTTCCGATATAGAGGACGAGCAATGAGTATTCATTGTTTATTTTTTATCAAAGCTATTGTCTCCATTGTTACGACGGAGGAGTGTGAAACATGGCAGCCCAGTGAACTTGGCATGTGCACCACTCCCTCCTTCCTCATGTAATACTACCATAGTGTTGACTATAAGGTTGGCTATAAGGTTACAACTTTTTCTCACTTCCTCTCTATCTATTTCCTCTCAAATGTTTTTTACCTATCTTTTTTTAGACACAATTATTTTTATGCCTCTTTTTTTAGATTTAGTTTTTTATACCTAGGAGCACGTGTAGAGACGGGCTCTTGCAGAGCCCACTCCTTGACTTTGTCAATGCCTCTCTCTCCTCCACATAAGCGGGCTTATAGCCCAGTATTTTACTGGTACTACTTGCTATGAATGCGGGCAGCTGGCGTCTGAGGGGGGAGCACGCGCAGGGAGGTGGGGGCATTGTTCTGGTGTGCCAGGGCAGTCAGAACCAGGCTTGGAAGCGGTCTGGACTCTCGCATGGCCCACCTCACATTATATCCATATACTTCTTGGAGTCCGTGCGCGGTAGGCAGGCGATCTCTTCTCCCTCCCCCGTCTCTCTCTTCTCAGCCGACGCCCTTCGAGCGATTAGATTTCAGCTATCGACGGTTTATTCAGTTGCAGTCCCACATGTCATTGAAAATGCAAGACAACGTGTGTCCCCTCTGGTGAGCGGCGTGCGAGCCGGACTGTCGTGGGTGCGACGCGAACGCGACGCGTACGAATCGTAAGTGTGCCGCCTTTTCCTTTTGAACTTGCAAAGCGTAACATTTTCGTGCGATTGATCGATAGAAATTCAGAACAAAATGACGAGGGCGGTGCTTTCCTGCGTGTTAGGCGCGCTAGTTTGAGTGATATGACGTGCTACAGTGTTGTCCACTTGCTCCATTTTTATGTAAGCAAGAGTCTACACTCTTACGTGGGAGGAGTGCGAAACACGGCGGATCTAATTTTGATCGAGGGATAATTGTTCCCTGCGAAATAATGGAGCACTGTTAGCGATTATAGAATGATAGTTAGGGCATCTCCAGCGCTGGCCCACAAATTTACACCGGCATCTGTCCGAGGACACTAATGGATGCCATCCAATGTTGCCCGCATACCTTTCGACAACTATATGAACTAACCGGACGAAATTCGTGCAAACAAAGCAAATTTCAAATTAACCGGATGAAATTCATTACATTTTGAAAAAAATTCTATAAACTGGACAAAATTCATTACATATTTCGCACAAACCGTACTAAAACCTAATGTAAACCTAATCTAAACGATCACCGGGCCCGACCACCATGTCCGGCCAAGAACCCGAGAAAGCCGGTCATTGCCTTTGCCTCCTCCTCATCCACCTCAATAACCTCGTCCTCTGGAGCACAAGGTTTTGAAGATTTCCGCCTCTATGTCGCCGTCAAGCGGCTAATCGCCGCCGATGTTTATCCCACCAAGCTTGGCGTCGACTGAGTGGAGGAGCGGTGGCCTTCCTGGGACCAGAGCAGCGGCGACCTACCATGTACTACTCTTCCTCGCTGCCGGTTGCGCCCGTGCACACGCGCCGGCTTCGTGGTCGTGGTGGTGGAGGGCGGCCGGGGGGAGCCGGTGATCTCCTTCATCTGCTCCTGCGACAGTACGTCTGTCGTGGAATTGTCACGGCAGATGTCCTAGTGTGAGGACAAAGGACACGAGGAGTTTATGCTGGTTCGGCCCCTTGCGGTGAAGTTAAAGGCCTAATCCAGTTTGAGGTGGTATTGCTAGGATTTCGATGACCAGGGAGCGAATACGCTAAGCCTGGCTCTCGATCTGTTCTTTCTTGTCCCTAAACCGTCACCGGGTCGTCCCTTTATATATACAGGTTGACGCCCGGCGGTTCACAGAATCCCGGTCGGCTCATAAACGTGTCCGGCTCGGATTCTACTCTTTCCTATCTTACAACACATGTAATATATCATATGGCGGTTTACATCTATGGGCCCTAATCCGCCTTTGGGCTTTGGGCCTTATTGCTAAGTCTTCTTCATAAAGCGCCATCCTCCATGTCTTCATGGGCTTCAAAATACGGGTAAACCACTGTGAGCATAACCCGGCCCCTCCTGGGCGGTTTATACTCAATAGTTATATCCCAGGCCCCAGGTTGATTTGAACTTGTTATTGTCAATCTTCAACACTTAGGGAAATTCCTCCTTCAATACCTTTGCGAAAGCCTTGCAACTCGCCATGACGTCATCTTCCACGATCATGGTAAACCGCCATGACGTCACCTGTTTATTAAAAAACCATACATACATTTTTTAACGGGCCTCCGAAAATCAAGGCGACAGCCCTGTCACATATCCAATTTGGGGCTCCTCGATTCCCGTGCATGTCACTTATCCACTCGCCTTATAAATAGGGCCGAGGGTCTCTTTCACTTTCCCCCCTCGTGCCTCTTCGCTTCATCTTCTTCCTCGAGTCGACCTAGCGCTCAAGCTCAGCCGTCGCCGCCAAGTCTTTGTTCTCGACCTCAACTCCGGCCGCTGCATCACCCTGAACGCACCAGAGAATCGTGGCGCCTCTCCGCTGTTCCATCAGCATCGGTAAGCCTTCTTTCCTTCCACCATAGATCTGTCATTAGGGTTTTAGTGTTCATCAGTGTTCGTCGTTCTGCAATAGCTCTTTGATTCAAACCTTGATATTTATCCTGTACAGCGATAGCCATAGCCCTTCTTTTCCATCAGTGCATCTCGTTTAAGTAGAAAATCCCATCTGGATCCTTCAACTGTTCAAGTACCAGAATTTAAACCTGAATATTTTTTCATTTTCTGACACGCGGTAGATCCAGATTTGCAATATGAATCTGCAAAACCTGTTTTTCAGCACTTAACCATTTCCAACTTCGGATCTGTATGCTCAATATATGCATAGGCGGTTTAGCTTTAGAAAATAGTAACCCACCAGGTATCATTAGTCCCCTCTTAAACCGCCAATTGCTCATCGTTGTAATACTGACAACATCAACCTCCGGTTTAACAATTATGCATGCTTTAACACTTTCTGTCTCTTAACCTGCGATGCTTTATGCTTATCAATCATGAACCTTAAACCGGCACAAACCTTCTTTCAAATTGTCGAACAAATGGGCAAGTCTTTTTATGCTTGCAACTGGGTTCCCTCCCGGGTTACGGAAGAACTGAACGGGTGCGTCGCAACCGGCGCTTTAGCGAAAAAGGAAGACATCCACTGGAGAGTCCCCGGTCCAGAAAATCCTCCTGAGCCCAAGGATGGAGAAGTGATTGTGTTCGTTGATCATCTGAGTTGAGGGTTTAGCCCTCCCGGATCAAAAAAAATATGTGATGTGATTCATATCTTCCAACTCCACCCTCAAGATATTGGACCTAACTCTGTGTCCAATATTTGCAATTTTCAAGTGTTTTGTGAAGCTTATCTGCAAGAAGAACCCACCGTTGAACTGTTCAGAGACTTCTTCTATTTAAACCACTGTACTGAATTTACGGATGGGCCCAATACGGATGGGCCCAATATTGATATTGGACCTAATTTCTGCTTTCGAAGCTCCGAGCCTTTGTGGCGAACGGTTTAACACGCATCGACTTTGTCCGTTGCTGGGTCTCTTGGAGTATCTTGCCTCTAAGCCATCGCCCCGGTTTAATGTGTGAATACATAGGGGACTTGAAACGCCATACTGATATCCAGTTGTCTGATGCAGAAATTACTGAAGCTGTTAAGAAGATGATAGATGAGCCGGTGGCCGGCTGCAGTAAAACAGGGCTTAGTCCTTTCTGCATTTCAAATAAACCGCCAGCTGTAAGAATCGCCTAACTCCCGTTTTAATCCATTCTTTCAATACTCCCTTATAACTTTTGTCAACCTTTAACAGGGTGATGATCCATTCTGGAAGAGGAAACCACAAGACAAACCGGCCAAAACACCTCGCCCCAAGACCAAGATTATTAAGAAAACTGCCAAGAAGAAAACGGCCGACTCCACCGATTTAAACATTGATGATGACGATGAAAATCATGAGTCAGAGGTAGAACTTGATTCACTTGGTTCCTTCTTCATACATCTTATTGATAATGATTATTATCAAGAGGATGCAGAGGCTAGCCAAGCTGGTGACGTAGAGGTAATTATTCTTTCCTCCGGCTCAAAACATCTGCCAACTCCGAAAACCCGTCAAGCAAATAGGAAAGTAAGATTTTCTCACCCTAGCTCACATGGATCCAAACTTTCTTTTGAAGAAACAGCAACACGAAGCTCGCCGCACAACCCGGCATAGCGGCCATGTGGTAACTTCTTCCGGTTTACCGAACACACCGGTTCGTAAACGTCGCCCAGAGGTCTCTTATACTTCTGACACACGTTATCCTAAGGCGGGTTATTTCCGGCAACCTCTTAATCTTTCTGATTCAAATTATCAGGGAACTTCCCACTACTCTTCGGGCGAATCAACAGAAACGCAACTTCCAACCCTCAAAATGGTCCCTAGGTGAGCATGCTTAAACTAACCCTTAATACCTTATGTTTGCTCATTGTACTAACATTTATGTTTGTTCCTTTCAGTGCCAAGCCCTGACCCAGCAAAAAGGCCAAGTTGAATAAACCGGCTGATGATAACACGGCGGCTAATCCGGAAAAGACCCCAGAACAGTTTGAACCAAATGCTGATGTCATTCTTGATGATCCGCCACCGCAAGATCATGAAACCTTTGTTGAACAGATGGAGAATGATCCAACGGGTCATGCTGATGATCTGCCAAGCCCAGCCAAAGCTGCTGATAAACCACCAAGCCCAGTCAAAACTGCTGATGACAAAGCGGGTGATGTTGTAGTTACTGGCTTTGGCTACACTGTTGGGGAACGTAGTAATTTCAAAAAATTTCCTACGCACACGCAAGATCATGGTGATGCATAGCAACGAGAGGGGAGAGTGTATGTCCACGTACCCTCGTAGACCGTAAGCGGAAGCGTTATAACAACGCGGTTGATGTAGTCGATGCGTCTTCACGATCCGACCGATCCAAGTACCGAACGTCACGGCACCTCCGAGTTACGCACACGTTCAGCTCGATGGCGATCCCGGACTCCGATCCGGCAAAGTGTCGGGGATGAGTTCCGTCGGCCTGACGGCGTGGTGGACGATGATGATGCTCCACCGACGCAGGCTTCGCCTAAGCTCCGTGATGATATGACTTCACCGGTAGCGAGGCTTCGCCTAAGCTCATGACGATATGACTTAATCAGCACAGGGCTTCGCCTAAGCTCATGACGATATGACCAAGTGGAATATGGTGGAGGGGCACCGACACGGCTAAGGAATGATCCGTAGATCAACTTGTGTGTCCATGGGGTGCCCCTGCCCCGTATATAAAGGAGTGGAGGAGGGAGGGCGGCCCTCTCTATGGCGCGCCTAGGGGAGTCCTACTCCCACCGGGAGTAGGATTCCCCTTTCCTAGTCCAACTAGGAAACCTTCCATGTAGTAGGAGTAGGAGAGAAGGAAAGGGAAGGAAAAGGAGAAGGAAGGAAGGGGCGCCCCTTCCCTAGTCAATTCGGACCAGACCAAGGGAAGGGTGCGGCCACCCTTGAGGCCCTTTTCCTTCTTTCCCGTATGGCCCAATAAGGCCCAATACGTATTCCCGTAACTCTCCGGTACTCCGAAAAATACCCGAATCACTCGGAACCTTTCCGATGTCCGAATATAGTCGTCCAATATATCGATCTTTACGTCTCGACCATTTCGAGACTCCTCGTCATGTCCCTGATTTCATCCGGGACTCCGAACTCCTTCGGTACATCAAAACTCATAAACTCATAATATAACTGTCATCGAAACCTTAAGCGTGCGGACCCTACGGGTTCGAGAACTATGTAGACATGACCGAGAACTATTCTTGGTCAATAACCAATAGCGGAACCTGGATGCCCATATTGGTTCCTACATATTCTACGAAGATCTTTATCGGTCAAACCGCATAACAACATACGTTGTTCCCTTTGTCATCGGTATGTTACTTGCCCGAGATTCGATCGTCGGTATCCAATACCTAGTTCAATCTCGTTACCGGCAAATCTCTTTACTCGTTTCGTAATGCATCATTCCGTAACCAACTCATTAGCTACATTGCTTGCAAGGCTTATAGTGATGTGCATTACCGAGAGGGCCCAGAGATACCTCTCCGACAATCGGAGTGACAAAACCTAATCTCGAAATACGCCAACCCAACATGTACCTTTGGAGACACCTGTAGTACTCCTTTATAATCACCCGATTACGTTGTGACGTTTGGTAGCACCCAAAGTGTTCCTCCGTAAACGGAGTTGCATAATCTCATAGTTACAGGAACATGTATAAGTCATGAAGAAAGCAATAGCAACATACTAAACGATCAAGTGCTAGGCTAACGGAATGGGTCATGTCAATCAGATCATTCAACTAATGATGTGATCCCGTTAATCAAATGACAACTCATGTCTATGGTTAGGAAACATAACCATCTTTGATTAACGAGCTAGTCAAGTAGAGGCATACTAGTGACACTGCTTGTCTATATATTCACACATGTATTATGTTTCCTGTTAATACAATTCTAGCATGAATAATAAACATTTATCATGATATAAGGAAATAAATAATAACTTTATTATTGCCTCTAGGGCATATTTCCTTCAGTCTCCCACTTGCACTAGAGTCAATAATCTAGATCACATCACCATGTGATTAACATCGATAGTTCACATCATCATGTGATTAACACCCATAGTTCACATCGCCATGTGACCAACACCCAAAGGGTTTACTAGATTCAGTAATCTAGTTCACATCGCTATGTGATTAACACCCAAAGAGTACTAAGGTGTGATCATGTTTTGCTTGTGACAGAATCTTAGTCAACGGGTCTTTCATATTCAGATCCGTTATGTATTTTGCAATTTTCTATGTCTACAATGCTCGCACGGAGCTACTCTAGCTAATTGCTCCCACTTTCAATATGTATCTAGATCGAGACTTAGAGTCATCTAGATCGGTGTCAAAACTTGCATCGACGTAACCCTTTACGCATTTAACTTTTGTCACTTCCATAATCGAGAAACATATCCTTATTCCACTAAGGATAATTTTGACCGCTGTCCGATGATCTACTCCTAGATCACTATTGTACTCCCTTGCCAAACTCAAAGTGTAGGGTATACAATAGATCTGGTACACAGCATGGCATACTTTATAGAACCTATGGCCAAGGCATAGGGAATGACTTTCATTCTCTTTCTATCTTCTGCCGTGGTCGGGTTTGAGTCTCACTCAATTTCACACCTTGTAACACAGGCAAGAACTCTTTCTTTGACTTGTTCCATTTTGAACTACTTCAAAATCTTGTCAAGGTATGTACTCATTGAAAAAACTTATCAAGTGTCTTGATCTATCTCTATAGATCTTGATGCTCAATATGTAAGCAGCTTCACCGAGGTCTTTCTTTGAAAAAACTCCTTTCAAACACTCCTTTATGCTTTGCAGAATAATTCTACATTATTTCCGATCTACAATATGTCATTTACATATACTTATCAGAAATGTTGTAGTGCTCCCACTCACTTTCTAGTAATTACAGGCTTCACCGCAAGTGCAGATAAAACTATATGCTATGATCAACTTATCAAAGCATGTATTCCAACTCGAGATGCTTGCACCAGTCCATAGATGGATCATCGAGCTTGCATATTTTGTTAGCACCTTTAGGATTGACAAAACCTTACAGTTGCATCATATACAACTCTTCTTTAATAAATCCATTAAAGAATGTAGTTTTGACATCCATTTGCCAGATTTCATAAAATGTGGCAATTGCTAACATGATTCGGACAGACTTAAGCATCGCTACAGCTTGAGAAAATCTCATTGTAGTCAACACCTTGAACTTGTCGAAAACCATTTTGTGACAAGTCGAGTTTTGTAGATAGTAACACTACTATCAGTGTCCGTCTTCCTCTTGAAGATCCATTTATTTTCTATGGCTTGCCGATCATCGGGCAAGTCAACCAAAGTCCATACTTTGTTCTCATATATGGATCCCATCTCAGATTTCATGGCCTCAAGCCATTTTGCGGAATCTGGGCTCATCATCGCTTCCTCATAGTTCGTAGGTTCATCATGGTCTAGTAACATGACTTCCGAACATGATTACCGTACTACTCTGTGCGGATCTTACTCTGGAAGACCTACGAGGTTTGGTAGCAACTTGATCTGAAGTTTCATGATCATCATCATTAACTTCCTCACTAATTGGTGTAGGAATCATCGGAACTGATTTACGTGATGAACTACTTTCCAATAAGGGAGAAGGTATAATTACCTCATCAAGTTCTACTTTCCTCCCACTCACTTCTTTCGAGAGAAACTTCTTCTCTAGAAAGGATCCATCTTAGCAACGAAAAACTTGCCTTCGGATCTGTGATAGAAGGTGTACCCAATAGTTACCTTTGGGTATTCTATGAAGACGCACTTCTCCGATTTGGGTTTGAGCTTATCGGTGAAAACTTTTTCACATAAGCATCACAACTCCAAACTTTTAAGAAACGACAGCTTAGGTTTACCGTTAAACCATAGTTCATATGGTGTCGTCTCAACGGATTTAGATGGTGCCCTATTAAACGTGAATGCAATTTGTCTCTAATGCATAACCCCAAAATGATAGTGGTAAACCGATAAGAGACATCATAGATCGCACCATATCAAATAAAGTGCGGTTACGACGTTCGGACACACCATAACATTGTGGTGTTCTGTGGCGTGAGCTGTGAAACTATTCCACATTATTTTAATTGAAGACCAAACTCAGTAACTCAATTATTCGTCTTTGCGATTAGATCGCAGAAACTTTAGTTCCTTGTTACGCTGATTTTTCCACTTCACTCTGAAATTCTTTGAACCTCTCAACTATTTCAGACTTATGTTTCATCAAGTAGATATACCCATATCTGCTCAAATCATCTTGTGAAAGTCGAAAATAACGATATTTGCCACGAGCATCAACACTCATTGGATCGCATACATCGGTATGTATTATTTCCAATAAGTCAAGAGCTTGTTCCATTGTTCCGGAGAACGGAGTTTTAGTCATCTTGCCCAAACGGCACGGTTCGCAAGCATCAAATGATTCATAATCAAGTGATTCCAAAAGTCCATCAAAGATGGAGTTTTCTTCATGCGCTTTACACCAATATGACCTAAACGGCAATGCCACAAATAAGTTGCACTATCATTATTAACTTTGCATCTTTTGGTTTCAATATTATGAATATGTGTATCACTATGATCGAGATCCAATGAATCATTTTCATTGGGTGTGAAACCATATAAGGTTTTATTCATGTAAACAGAACAACAATTTATTATTTTACTTAAATGAATAACCGTATTGCAATAAACATGATCAAATCATACTTAAGCTCAACACCAAATAACACTTATCTAGGTTCCATACTAATCCCGAAAGTATAGGGAGTGTGCGATGATGATCATATCAATCTTGGAACTACTTCCAACACTCATCTTCACTTCCCCTTCAACTAATTTATGTTCATTACGCAACTCCTGTTTCAAGTTACTACTCTTAACTTGAACCATTATCAAATACCGAGGGGTTGCTACGAACACTAGTAAAATACACATCAATAATCTGTATCTCAAATATACCTTTGTTCACTTTGCCATCCTTCTTATCCGCCAAATACTTGGGGTAGTTCCGCTTCTAGTGACCAGTTCCATTGCAGCAAAAGCACTTAGTCTTAGGCTTAGGTCCAGACTTGGGCTTCTTCACTCGAGCATCAACTTGCTTGCCGTTCTTCTTGAAGTTCCCCTTCTTCCCTTTGCCCTTTTCCTTGAGACTAGTAGTCTTGTCAATCATCAACACTTGATGCTAGTTATTGATTTCTACCTTCTTCGATTTCAACATCACGAAGAGCTCAGAATTGTTTTCGTCATCCCTTGCATACTATAGTTCATCACGAAGTTCTAGTAACTTAGTGTTGGTGACTAGAGAATTACATCAATCACTATCTTATCTGGAAGATTAACTCCCACTTGATTCAAGCGATTGAAGTACCCGGACAATCTGAGAACATGCTCACTAGTTGAGCGATTCTCTTCCATCTTTTAGCTATAGAACTTGTTGGAGATTTCATATCTCTCAACTCGGGTATTTGCTTGAAATATTAACTTCAATTCTGGAACATCTCATATGGTCCATGACGTTCAAAACGTCTTTGAAGTCCCGATTCTAAGCTGTTAAGTATGGTGCACTAAACTATCAAGTAGTCATCATATTGAGCTAGCCAAACGTTCATAACGTCTACATTTGCTCCTGCAATAGGTGCATCACCTAGCGGTGCATTAAGGACATAATTCTTACGTGCAGCAATGAGGATAAACCTCAGATCACGGATCCAATCCGCATCATTGCTACTAACATTTTTCAATACAATTTTCTCTAGGAACACATATAAAAACATAGGGAAGCAACAACACGAGCTATTGATCTACAACATAATTTGCAAAATACTACCAGGACTAAGTTCATGATAAATTAAAGTTCAATTAATCATATTACTTAAGAACTCCCACTTAGATAGACATCTCTCTAGTCATCTAAGTGATCACATGATCCAAATCAACTAAACCATAACCGATCATCACGTGAGATGGAGTAGTTTTCAATGGTGAACATCTTATGTTGATCATATCTACTATATGATTCACGCCGACCTTTCGGTCTCCGTGTTCGAGACCATATCTGCATATGCTAGGCTCGTCAAGTATAACCTGAGTATTCTCAAGTGCAAAACTGGCTTGCACCCGTTGTAGATGGACGAGAGCTTATCACACCCGATCATCACGTGGTGTCTCGGCACGCATTTAACTTTGGCAACGGTGCATACTCGGGGAGAACACTACTTGATAATTTTAGTGAGAGATCATCTTAAAATGCTACCGTCAATCAAAGCAAAATAAGATGCATAAAGGATAAACATCACATGCAATCAATATAAGTGATATGATATGGCCATCATCATCTTGTGCTTGTGATCTCCATCTCCGAAGCACCGTCGTGATCACCATCGCCACCGGCGCGACACCTTGATCTCCATCGTAGCATCGTTGTCGTTACGCCATCTATTGCTTCTCGACTATCGCTACCGCTTAGTGATAAAGTAAAGCAATTACGTATGCGTTTGCATTTCATACAATAAAGCGACAACCATATGGCTCCAACCAGTTGCCGATAACCGGTTACAAAACATGATCATCTCATACAATAAAATATAGCATCACGTCTTGACCATATCACATCACAACATGCCCTGCAAAAACAAGTTAGACGTCCTCTACTTTGTTGTTGCAAATTTTACGTGGCTGCTACGGGCTTAGCAAGAACCGTTCTCACCTACGCATCAAGACCACAACGATACTTCGTCAAATAGACTCCGTTTTAACCTTCTCAAGGACCGGGCGTAGCCACACTCGGTTCAACTAAAGTGAGAGAGACAGACACCCGCCAACCACCTTTAAGCACGAGTGCTCGTAACGGTGAAACCAGTCTCGCGTAAGCGTACGCGTAATGTCGGTCCGGCCGCTTCATCTCACAATACCGCTGAACCAAAGTATGACATGCTTTGGTAGGCAGTATGACTTGTATCGCCCACAACTCACTTGTGTTCTACTCGTGCAAAACATCAAACCATAAAACCTAGGCTCGGATGCCACCGTTGGGGAACGTAGTAATTTCAAAAATTTCCCTACGCACACGCAAGATCATGGTGATGCATAGCAACGAGAGGGGAGAGTGTATGTCCACGCACCCTCGTGAGACCGTGGCGAAGCGTTATAACAACGCGGTTGATGTAGTCAGACGCCTTCACGATCCGACCGATCCAAGTACCGAACGACGGCACCTCCGGAAGTTCTCGTGACACGCTCAAATTTCGATGACGATCCCGGACTCCGATCCAGCAAAGTGTCGGGATGAGTTCCACAAGACGACGGCGGCGTGGTGGCGATGATGATGCTCCACCGACGCAGGGCTTCGCCTAAGCTCCGTGACGATATGACTTCACCGGCGCAGGGCTTCGCCTAAGCTCCGCGACGATCTGACTTCACCGCACAGGCTTTCGCTTAAGCTCATGACGATATGACCGAAGTGGAATATGGTGGAGGGGGGCACCGCACACGGCTAAGGAATGATCCGTAGATCAACTTGTGTGTCCATGGGGTGCCCCCTGCCCCCGTATATAAAGGAGTGGAGGAGGGGAGGGCCGGCCCTCTCTATGGCTCGCCCTAGGGGAGTCCTACTCCCACCGGGAGTAGGATTCCCCCTTTCCTAGTCCAACTAGGAAACCTTCCATGTAGTAGGAGTAGGAGAGAAGGAAAGGGAAGGGAAAAGGAGAAGGAAGGAAGGGGCGCCCCTTCCCTAGTCAATTCGGACCAGACCAAGGGAAGGGTGCGGCCACCCTTGAGGCCCTTTTCCTTCTTTCCCGTATGGCCCAATAAGGCCCAATACGTATTCCCGTAACTCTCGGTACTCGAAAAATACCCGAATCACTCGGAACCTTTCCGATGTCCGAATATAGTCGTCCAATATATCGATCTTTACGTCTCGACCATTTCGAGACTCCTCGTCATGTCCCTGATTTCATCCGGGACTCCGAACTCCTTCGGTACATCAAAACTCATAAACTCACAATATAAGCATCGCCGAAACCTTAAGCGTGCGGACCCTACGGGTTCGAGAACTATGTAGACATGACCGAGAACTATTCTTGGTCAATAACCAATAGCGGAACCTGGATGCCCATATTGGTTCCTACATATTCTACGAAGATCTTTATCGGTCAAACCGCATAACAACATACGTTGTTCCCTTTGTCATCGGTATGTTACTTGCCCGAGATTCGATCGTCGGTATCCAATACCTAGTTCAATCTCGTTACCGGCAAGTCTCTTTACTCGTTTCGTAATGCATCATTCCGTAACCAACTCATTAGCTACATTGCTTGCAAGGCTTATAGTGATGTGCATTACCGAGAGGGCCCAGAGATACCTCTCCGACAATCAAAGTGACAAAACCTAATCTCGAAATACGCCAACCCAACATGTACCTTTGGAGACACCTGTAGTACTCCTTTATAATCACCCGATTACGTTGTGACGTTTGGTAGCACCAAAGTGTTCCTCCGTAAACGGGAGTTGCATAATCTCATAGTTACAGAACATGTATAAGTCATGAAGAAAGCAATAGCAACATACTAAGCGATCAAGTGCTAGGCTAACGGAATGGGTCATGTCAATCAGATCATTCAACTAATGATGTGATCCCGTTAATCAAATGACAACTCATGTCTATGGTTAGGAAACATAACCATCTTTGATTAACGAGCTAGTCAAGTAGAGGCATACTAGTGACACTCTGTTTGTCTATATATTCACACATGTATTATGTTTCCTGTTAATACAATTCTAGCATGAATAATAAACATTTATCATGATATAAGGAAATAAATAATAACTTTATTATTGCCTCTAGGGCATATTTCCTTCATACACAACCCCTGGCAACCCCATTTGCTCTGTCAAAACACAGTGCCAAAGAAGAAATCTCTGTCTTTAATAAGGTTAAGTGGAAAGAAGACTTGGAAAACTATGCCCACCTCAGCGCCCAAGATATCCATTCTGGGTTTTTAAACCGCATGTACACAAGTCGCGACTATGAAGCCGGTTTAGTGAACATGATGAAGGAGCGATATGAGGTTAATACTGTTAACTCTGCATAATTATTCTTCCCTTATATCCAATTTATAATATCAACTCCAGTAGCCCCCAAGGGCCGGTTTATAATACCGATATGAACTGGGACTTTGTAAAATAACAATACTTCAACTTTGCCTGCGTAGCCCCCAAGGGCCGGTTTATCTTTTCAAGATGAACCGGGACTTCTATCCTATAAGGCAAAAAACTCTTGTTGAACATCTTTGTAAACCGATTGACCACCAAGCTGATTGATGGAGGAAAATCCATAGTGTTAACTTGAGCAAATATGCATTAGCCCCCAAGTGCTAAGAATAATACTTGTATTGAGCTTGGGACTTGTATTTTTTTATAAGAAGCAATAGGCATTAGCCCCCAAGTGCCAAGTGTATAACTTGTTATGTGCTTGGTACTTCAAATATGTAGTGTTAACTCCTAAATTGCATGTCTCTTGCAGGCTGAGCTGAGCAAAAAAGAATCCCAAACCGCCGACCTTCAAGAAAATATCAAATCTCAACAAGCAGAAACTTCCAAGGCAAAAAAGGAGCTGACCAGTGCCTTAGTGGCCATGGAAAAACTAAAGGAGAGCTTCAAAAGCGAGAGGGCTTCCTAGGACACAGAGAAAGTAACTCTACTGAAGAGGGCTGAGGACGCTGAAACGGCCCTTAACCCGGTAATGAGGAGTCGATCGCTTGAAGCAAAGAAATAAATGCCATGACTTCTGCTATTTTTGGTAAAGAGACTCTTCCTAAGCTTTTAAACATGTATTATCCCATAAACTGCCGGTTTACCGATGTTTGTGATGATGCAGGATCTCGCATTACTCATCTTGGCTCGGACATGCAGAAGAAATTGAAGTCTGCCTATACTCTTATAGAGCAATTATATACCGGCGCACAACGGATCATCTGTACCACCTCTCATAACAAGCCGCCCCCAACCTTGATCAAGGAAACATTAGAGAGGCTATCGATGATACCTGCACGGTTTGAAGAGTTAAAATGATCAGCTGCAAGGGCAGGTGCTCTGACCGCACTAACCCGGGCTAAAGCATGGATACCTGGTCTTGATCTGGCTGATGTGGGAAACGGCTATCCGAGCATAAAGGAGGACGGGTCAGACTTTGATAATGATGAGCTCCGAGCCTTGACGAATGAAATGCGCCCATAGGCTAGCAAATTGGCTGAAGAGACCGATCTTTCTCATTACCAGTCGATTTATGATGCTGACAACAAGAGAGTTAATCTGCCAACCTATGATGCTCCAACTCTTATTCCTCCAATCCGTAAGCATACCTACGCCCCTGATGTTGAACCCTCCACACTTATAAGTGATGAAGCTATATTCAAGGCCTTAACTAGGATCGATTGGGCAACCATTGACTTCCAGCCACTGGGTGGAGAGGAGGAGTATGAACCGACGCAGGATGATCCACGACCTTCAAGCCAGCCCGGCGAAGATTCATAAACCGGGGGCCGGTTTAGCTTCTGCATTCTGCAAGACTTGTTGAAAACAATTATTCTTTTGGGCATCAAAGCACCTTTGTAATAGGCTAGTTTAAACGCTTGATCTGCTATGTCATCGTGCATATTTACTTTGCATGACACTGTTAATCCGCCATGTTAAGATATGCTATGTATGCTTATGATACTTAGCAATGTGGAATCTGCTCCTGCATATAATAAATAAAAATGTCCTGGCGGCTTACCGCTAGATGGGTTATCATGCCCAATAACATAGTTTATAACCATTGCTGGGCATAAAAATAACCATATATAGTTTAAGATATACCATACCTGTGATATTTTATCACACTGCTGGTTTAGCAAGCCAGTGTAATAAGGGTGATAACCCAAAACTTGAATACGGGTAATTATCATCTGTTTGTCGGTTTATGAATAAAACCAGGCCGGATCAATAAACATAGGATATTAGTTTACCTCTTACTGGTGACTTATAGTCAAAGGCCAGGCCGGGTTAATAAACACAGGTAAATTATACTCATAAAGCATTATAAACCTCATCAAATAAACCTAAAAAATCAAGAGGATTTAAATAGTCATAATTGTGGTATTGCACCGATCAAGAGTGTTTAAGCTATGGTTCAGATACGACCAAAGCCCCCAAGTGATCATCCTGGTGGCCTTATGCCGATCAAGAGGGTATAAGATTTGGTTCGAATACGACCAAAGCCCCCAAGTGATCGTCCTGGTGGCCTTACGCCAATCAAGAGGGTATAAGCTATGGTTCGAATATGACCAAGCCCCCAAGTGATTATCCTGGTGGCCTTATGCCAATCAAGAGGGTATAAGCTATGGTTCGAATACGACCAAGCCCCCAAGTGATTATCCTGGTGGCCTTACGCCAATCAAGAGGGTATAAGCTATGGTTCGAGTACGACCAAGCCCCCAAGTGATTATTGTGGGATGTGCCCAAGGGGCACCTATGTTTGAGCTGTGCTTTTACAACAGACTCTCTTTGGTCCCTTTTACCTAGGTAGCAAGCCCCCAAGTTTTTTTCAATTGGCTTATCAGCCGGTTCAAAGGGTAATCATAACTTCATGCATAAGCCGGAAGCCCCCATGTAACCAAAAACTTTTAAGAAAGAACGACAAAGGCCCCGCTTTAGCAGGGATGCCGGTTTATTATATTGATCATAATATATACATTGTCAAAAATATGTACATAAGGAGAGCGTGTGGCTCAGGTGTAGTAAGGCCGAAGATGAGCAATATTCCATGGCCGGTGGGTCTCCTCCTCCGATTTACGTGAGCCTTTGTGCTCTCGAATATCGATAAGCTAGTATGACCCGTTATTCAGATTCTTGCTGACCACAAAGGGTCCCTCCCAAGGCGGGGATAACTTGTGCATATCAGTCTGATCCTGGGTAAGCCGGAGCACCAGATCCCCTTCTTGAAAAGTTCTGGTTTTAACCCGGCGGCTGTGGTAATGACGCAGATCTTGCTGGTAAATCACCGACCGAGCCGCCGCTATATCCCGATTCTCATCTAACAGGTCAAGTGCTTCTTGACGTGCTTTTTCATTGCCCGCTTCAACATAAGCCGCCACGCGAGGCGAGTCGTGCCCGATGTCACTAGGGAGAACTGCCTCTGCTCCATAAACCATGAAGAAAGGCGTGTAACCCGTAGACCTGTTGGGGGTGGTATTAATGCTCCATAACATGGAAGGTAACTCTTCCACCCAACAACCCAACGTCCTCTGCAAAGGAACCATAAGCCGGGGTTTGATACCTCTCAAGATCTCTTGATTGGCTCTCTCAGCTTGACCATTAGATTGGGGGTGAGCAACTGACGACACATCAAGCCGGATATGTTCTCGTTGACAAAATCCTTTCATAGCACCTTTGGAGAGATTAGTGCCATTGTCTGTTATAATGCAATGTGGAAAGCCAAAATGGAAAATCACCTTCTTTATGAATTGAACCGTCGTTGCTGCATCACACTTACTGACTGGCTCTGTCTCCACCCACTTAGTGAACTTATCAACCACCACCAAAATGTGGGTTTTCTTATCCTTGGACCTCTTAAAGGGTCCAACCATATCCAGCCCCCAAGTTGCAAACGGCCAAGTGATTGGAATCATCCTCAACTCCTTAGCCGAAACATGAGCTCGGCGTGAAAACTTCTGACAACTGACACACTTTCTGACCAAGTCCTCAGCATCAGCATGAGCCGTGAGCCAATGGAAACCGTGACGAAAAGCTTTGGCTACCAGAGATTTTGAACCGGCATGATGACCACAATCTCCTTCGTGGATCTCACGCAAAATCTCAGAGCCTTCTTCAGGAGACACGCAATGCTGAAACACCCCTGTGACACTGCAATGATGCAACTCCCCATTGACAATGGTCATTGACTTGGACCGCCGGATTATCTTCCTGGCCAAAGTTTCATCCTCAGGTAACTCGCCCCGGGTCATATATGCCAAATATGGGACCGTCCAATCAGGTATAACATGAAGAGCCGCCACCAACTGTGCCTCCGGGACAGGAATAGCCAAATCCTCCTCTGTGGGTAACTTGACCAACGGGTTATGCAATACATCAAGAAAAACATTGGGTGGCACCAGTTTACGTTGAGAACCCAACCGGCTTAAAGCGTCCGCAGCTTCATTTTTGCACCGATCAACATGCTCAACCTGATAACCCTTGAAGTGACCACTAATAACATCCACCTCTCGTCGATAAGCCGCCATGAGTGGATCCTTGGAATCCCAAGTACCAGAGACTTGTTGAGCCACCAAATCCGAGTCACCGAAACACCTAACCCGGCTTAAGTTCATCTCCTTAGCCATCCGAAGACCGTGGAGTAAGGCCTCATACTCAGCTGCATTGTTAGTGCAAGGGAACATCAAACGGAGAACATAACAAAATTTATCACCTCGAGGGGAAGCTAGCACAACTCCAGCCCCCGAGCCCTCCAATTGCCTGGACCCATCAAAATGAATAGTCCAATACGTGTTATCTGGCTTTTCCTCAGGCATCTGCAGCTCTGTCCAGTCATTGATGAAATCCACAAGTGCTTGGGACTTGATCGCCATGTGAGGCATATACTTTAACCCGTGAGGCCCAAGCTCAATGGCCCACTTGGCAACCCGGCCGGTTGCTTCCATGTTTTGGATTATATCTCCCAAAGGAGTAGAACTGACCACAGTGATGGGATGACCCTGAAAATACTGCTTAAGCTTCCGGCTTGCCATGAAAACTCCATACACTAGCTTCTGCCAATGTGGGTATCTCTGCTTGGACTCAATAAGCACCTCACTGATATAATAAATCGGCCGTTGAACCAGATATTCCTTGCCTGCTTCCTTCCGCTCTACCATAATAGCCACGCTAACAGCCCGGGCATTAGCAGCCACATATAACAGCAATGGCTCCGTATCAACAGGGGCAGCAAGAACAGGTGGCTCGGCTAACTGCTTCTTCAAATCCTCAAATGTCGCATTAGCAGCATCACTCCAGACAAAATTATATGTCTTTTTCATCATCTGATATAGAGGGATAGCCTTCTCCCCCAACCAGCTGATAAACCGGCTTAAGCGCTGCTGTCGACCATGAGACGTTGAACATCATTAATGCACGCCGGTTTAGCCAGAGAAGTAATGGCCTTGATCTTCTCCGGATTAGCTTCAATGCCCGTGTTAGACACCAAAAAGCCCAAGAGCTTACCCGCCGGTACACCAAAGACACACTTGGTCGGGTTAAGCATCATCTTATAAACTCGGGGATTATCAAAAGTTTCCTTCAAATCGTCTATCAACGTCTCCTTCTTCCTGGACTTCACCACAGTATCATCCACATAAGCATGAACATTACGCCCAATCTGAGTATGAAGACAATTCTGCACACATCGCTGATAAGTCGCCTGGGCACTCTTGAGCCCAAAAGGCATAGACACATAGCAGAAGGCTCCAAAGGGAGTGATAAAAGCATTCTTCTCCTGGTCCTTAACTGCCATCTTGATCTAATGATAACCAGAGTAAGCATCTAAAAACTCAACCGCTCACAACCCGCCGTAGCATCAATAATCTGATCAATACAAGGGAGAGCAAAAGGATTAGCTGGACAAGCCTTGTTTAAATCTGTGTAGTCCACACACATGCACCAAGTACCATTCTTCTTAAGTACCAGCACTGGGTTAGCCAACCACTCAGGATGAAAAACCTCAACAATAACCCAGCCGCCAATATCCGGGCTACCTCCTCGCCAATGGCCTTGCGCCTTTCTTCATTCAAACAATGAAGAAACTTCTTGACCGATTTAAACTTGGGATCAATATTGAGAGTGTGCTCAGCGAGTTCCCTCGGTACACCTGGCATGTCAGAAGGTTTCCATGCAAATATGTCCCGGTTCTCACGGATGAACTCGATGAGCGCGCTTTCGTATTTCAAATCCAGATTAGCGCTGATGCTGAACTGCTTGGATGAATCGCCAGGAATAAAATCAACCAGCTTAGTCTCATCAACCGATTTAAACTTCAAGGCCAGATCATGCTCTGTAGTTGGCTTTTTCAAAGAAGTCATATCTGCCGGATCAACATTGTCCTTATAAAATTTCAACTCCTCTGTTGCACAAACCGACTCAGCATAAGCCGCATCACCCTCTTCACATTCCAAAGCTATCTTCCGGCTCCCATGTACCATGATTGTTCCCTTATGACCCGGCATCTTGAGCTGCAGATAAACATAACAGGGCCTTGCCATGAACTTAGCATAAGCCAGCCATCCAAACAAGGCATGATAAGGGCTCTTGATTTTCACCACCTCAAAGGTCAATGTCTCTGATCTAGAGTCATGATCATCTCCAAAAGCAACTTCCAGAGCTATCTTACCAACTGGATATGCTGACTTACCAGGCACAACAACATGGAAAATAGTGTTCGACGGTTTAAGATTTTTATCTGTCAACCCCATGCGATGGAAGGTTTCGTAATAAAGGATATTGATGTTGCTCCCTCCGTCCATGAGCACCTTGGTGAACTTATACCCTCCAACCTGAGGCGCAACCACCAATGCCAGGTGACCCGGATTATCAACCCGGGGCAGGTGATCCTCCCGACTCCATACGATGGGCTGCTCAGACCAGCGCAAATAACGGGGAACTGCCGGTTCAATGGAGTTTACTGCCCTTTTGGGAAGCTTCTGATCCCTCTTGCATAAACTCGTGGTGAAGACGTGGTACTGCCCACTATTCAACTATTTCGGGTTACTCTGATATCCAGACTGCTGTTGCTGATTCCCCTGTCCTGACTGTTGATGGTAGCCCCCTTGATTGCCTTGATTGCCTTGATTACCTTGATGACCTTGATGACCTTGGAATCCAGAGCTTGAACCGCCACCACCATAACCCGGACCCTGAGAGCCAGATCCTGAACCACCACCCGGTCCTTGGTTGCCTTGAAAAAGATTTGAATTTTTGAACTCCTTCATGATGAAACAATCCTTCCACAGATGAGTAGATGGTCTTTGTCGCGTACCATGCCTCGGGCAGGGCTGATTCAAAAGATGCTCAAGATTAATGCCCGATCCTCCGGTCTGTGGGGGCGATCTACCCTTACGACCCTGGCCATTATTCTGTGCATTGGTATTTGCCACAAAGTCCAAACTATTATCAGCTTTGTGCTTACCATTACCTCCTTGATTCGCCGCCGGGTTATGCTGTTGCCCTCTGGTGCAACTGCTCTTCTTTCCCTTTCCCGTCTTTTCATCATCAGACTCGGGGTCCTTGGTACCATCAGAATCAGCGTATTTTACCAGAGCCGCCATGAGCATCCCCATGTCATTGCAGTGGCGTTTTAGCCGCCCTAATTTCTGCTTGGGGGGCGTAAAACGGGAATTTCTCTCCAACGTCAAGACTGCTGAATCGGCATTGATCCGGTCCGATGAGTGTAGGATCATTGAGACCCGGCGCACCCAATGGGTTGTCGACTCACCTTCTTCCTGGACACAGGAGGCCAAATCCACAATTGACATGGGCTGCTTGCACGTGTCCTTGAAATTCTGGATAAACCGGGCTTTTAACTCGGCCCATGACCCGACGGAGTTAGCCGGTAACCCCTTCAACCAAGTATGTGTCGTCCCTTCCAACATCATGGTGAAGTATTTAGCGCATGCAGCCTCATCAACATCCAACAGTTCCATCACCATCTCATAACTCTCAATCCATGCTTCAGGAGGTAAATCGGCAGTGTAGTTGGGCACCTTACGGGGACCTTTGAAATCCTTAGGCAACCGTACGTTACGTAGAGCCGGGGCCAAACACAGCACACCCAAAGTCTTGAAAGTTACACCTGTCTCAACCGAAGTCGTCGGACAAACCGGAGAAGGTTGACGGGCCGCGTACTGAGCCGCTAGCTCGGCCTCCGAACGCGCTCTACCTTGATCCACTACGTTCTGCGCCTCAGCACCATCGCCCGCCGGGTTATGCCCACGCGGCGGGTTACGATTCCATGCACTGCTCGACACAGCCGGTTCATCGATATGTCTGCTGTAACTTCGGCTTGGGCGAGGGGTGGAATGAATCGTTTCACGACTGTAAGAATAAGCCTGCTGCTGAACCAACACCGTCTGTAACAGCTCTCGAGCTCTCCGGGTTTCAACTGCCACTGGAGACTCACCTTCAACTGGAAGAGCCGCCTGATGTCTACTACGCAACCTTCTTCTTGTAGACGTTGTTGGGCCTGCAAGTGCACAGGTTTGTAGGACAGTAGCAAATTTCCCTCAAGTGGATGACCTAAGGTTTATCAATCCGTGGAGGCGTGGGATGAAGATGGTCTCTCTCAAACAACCCCGCAACCAAATAACAAAGAGTCTCTTGTGTCCCCAACACACCCAATACAATGGTAAATTGTATAGGTGCACTAGTTCGGCGAAGAGATGGTGATACAAGTGCAATAGGGATGGTAGATAAAGGTATTTGTAATCTGAAATAATAAAAACAGCAAGGTAACTAATGATAAAAGTGAGCGTAAGCGGTATTGCAATGATAGGAAACAAGGCCTAGGGTTCATACTTTCACCGATGCAAGTTCTCTCAACAATAATAACATAGATAGATCATATAACAATCCCTCAACATGCAACAAAGAGTCACTCCAAAGCCACTAATAGCGGAGAACAAACGTAGAGATTATGGTAGGGTACGAAACCACCTCAAAGCTATACTTTTAGATCAATCTATAAAAGAGTTCGTACTAGAATAACACCTTAAGACACAAATCAACCAAAACCCTAATGTCACCTAGATACTCCATTGTCACCTCAAGTATCCGTGGGCATGATTATACGATATGCATCACACAATATCAGATTCATCCAACCAACATAAAAGTACTTCAAAGAGTGCCCCAAAGTTTCTACCGGAGAGTCAAGAACGTGTGCCAACCCCTATGCATAGGTTCATGGGCGGAACCCGCAAGTTGGTCACCAAAACATAGATCAAGTGGCACATGATATCCCATTGTCACCACAGATAAACATGGCAAGACATACATCAAGTGTTCTCATAAAAGACTCAATCCGATAAGATAACTTCAAAGGGGAAACTCAATTCATCACAAGAGAGTAGAGGGGAGAAACATCATAAGATCCAACTATAATAGCAAAGCTGGGATACATCAAGATCGTGCCATAGAGGGAACACGAGAGAGAACACGAGAGAGAGAGAGAGATCAAACACATAGCTCTTTGGTACATACCCTCAGCCCCGAGGGTGAACTACTCCCTCCTCGTCATGGAGAGCGCCGGGATGATGAAGATGGCCATCGGTGATGGGTTCCCCCTCCGGCAGGGTGCCGGAACGGGCTCCCGAGAGGTTTTTGGTGGCTATAGAGGCTTGCGGTGGCGGAACTCTCGGTCTATCTTGATATTCGATGTTTTTAGGGTACGTAGGCTTATATAGGCGAAATAAGTCGGTCGGGAGGTGCTCGAGGGGCTCACGAGACAGGGGGCGCGCGCAGTAGGGGGGCGGGCCCTCCTATCTCGTGGAGTCCTCGGGGATCTACTGACGTGAAATCCAAGTCTCCAGGATCATATTCTTCCCAAAAATAACGCTGTCGAAGGTTTCATTCCGTTTGGACTCCGTTTGATATTCCTTTTCCTCGAAATACTGAAACAGGCAATAAAACAGCAATATGGGCTGGTCCTCCGGAGAATAGGTTAGTCCCAAAAGTAATATAATAGTGAATAATAAAGCCCAACATTGCCCAAAACAGTAGATAATATAGCATGGAGCAATCAAAAATTATAGATACGTTGGAGACGTATCAAGCATCCCCAAGCTTAATTCCTGCTCGTCCTCGAGTAGGTAAATGATAAAAAGATAATTTTTTATGTGAAATGCTACTTGGCATAATTTGAATGTAATTCTTCTTAATTGTGGTATGAATATTCAGATTCGAAAGATTCAAGACAAAAGTTTGTATTGACATAAAAATAATAATACTTCAAGCATACTAATAAAGCAATTATGTCTTCTCAAAATAACATGGCCAAAGAAAGTTATCCTACAAAATCATATAGTCTGGCTATGCTATATCTTCACCACACAAAGTATTTAAATCATGCACAACCCCGATGACAAGCCAAGCAATTGTTTCATACTTTTGACATTCTCAAACTTTTTCAATCTTCACGCAATACATGAGCGTGAGCCATGGATATAGCACTATGGGTTGAATAGAAGGGTGGTTGTGGAGAAGACAAAAAGGGAGAAGATAGTCTCACATCAACTAGGCGTATCAACGGGCTATGAAGATTCCCATCAATAGATATCAATGTGAGTGGGTAGGGATTGCCATGCAACGGATGCACTAGAGCTATAAGTATATGAAAGCTCAACAAAAGAAACTAAGTGGGTGTGCATCCAACTCGCTTGCTCATGAAGACCTAGGGCATTTTGAGGAAGCCCATCATTGGAATATACAAGCCAAGTTCTATAATGAAAATTCCCACTAGTATATGAAAGTGACAACATAGGAGACTCTCTATCATGAAGATCATGGTGCTACTTTGAAGCACAAGTGTGGTAAGAGGATAGTAGCATTGTCCCTTCTCTCTTTTTCTCTCATTTTTTTGGTTTTTTATTTTTTTTATTTGGGCCTTTTCTCCTTTTTTTATGGCCTCCCTTTTTCCCCTTTTTTTATTTTTCGTCCGGAGTCTCATCCCGACTTGTGGGGGAATCATAGTCTCCATCATCCTTTCCTCACTGGGACAATGCTCTAAAAAATGATGATCATCACACTTTTATTTTCTTACAACTCAAAAATTACAACTCGATTCTTAGAACAAAATATGACTCTATATGAATGCCTCTGGCGGTGTACCAGGATATGCAATGACTCATGAGTGACATGTATGAAAGAATTATGAATGGTGGCTTTGCCACAAATACGATGCCAACTACATGATCATGTTAAGCAATATGACAATGATGGAGCGTGTCATAATAATCGGAACGGTGGAAAGTTGCATGGCAATATATCTCGGAATGGCTATGGAAATGTCATGATAGGTAGGTATGGTGGCTGTTTTGAGGAAGGTATATGGTGGGTGTATGATACCGGCGAAAAGTGCGCGGTATTAGAGAGGCTAGCAATAGTGGAAAGGTGAGAGTGCGTATAATCCATGGACTCAACATTATTCATAAAGAACTCATATACTTATTGCAAAAATCTACAAGTTATCAAAGCAAAGTATTACGCGCATGCTCCTAGGGGGATAGATTGGTAGGAAAAGACCATCGCCCGTCCCCGACCGCCACTCATAAGGAAGACAATCAATAAATAAATCATGCTCCGACTTCATCACATAACGGTTCACCATACGTGCATGCTACGGGAATCACAAACTTTAACACAAGTATCTCTCAAATTCACAACTACTCAACTAGCATGACTCTAATATCACTACTTCCATATCTCAAAACAATCATCAAGCATCAAACTTCTCTTAGTATTCAACACACTCATAAGAAAGTTTTTACTATTTTTGAATACCTAGCATATTAAGATTATTTAAGCAAATTACCATGCTATTTAAGATTCTCAAAATAATATAAGTGAAGCATGAGAGTTCATCTATTTCTTCAAAATAAAACCACCATCGGGCTCTAAAATATATAAGTGAAGTACTAGAGCAAATGACAAACTACTCCGAAAGATATAAGTGAAGATCAATGAGTAGTCGAATAATATACAACTATGTGAAGACTCTCCCATTTAATAATTTCAGATCTTGGTATTTTATTCAAACAGAAATCAAAGCTAAAGAAAATGACATGATGCTCCAAGCAAAACACATATCATGTGGTGAATAAAAATATAGCTCCAAGTAAAGTTACCGATGAACGAAGACGAAAGAGGGGATGCCTTCCGGGGCATCCCCAAGCTTAGACTCTTGGTTATCCTTGAATATTACCTTGGGGTGCCTTGGGAATCCCCAAGCTTAGGCTCTTGCCACTCCTTATTCCATAGTCCATCGAATCTTTACCCAAAACTTGAAAACTTCACAACACAAAACTTAACAGAAAACTCGTGAGCTCCGTTAGCGAAAGAAAACAAAACACCACTTCAAGGTACTGTAATGAACTCATTGTTTATTTACATTGGTGTTAAACCTACTTTATTCCAACTTCTCTATGGTTTATAAACTATTTTACTAGCCATAGATTCATCAAAATAAGCAAGCAACACAATGAAAACAGAATCTGTCAAAAACAGAACAGTATGTAGTAATCTGTAACTAAATCAGACTTATGGAACTCCAAAAATTCTAAAATAAATTGTTTGACCTGAGGAATTTGTCTAGTAATCATCTGCAAAAAGAATCAAGTAAATAGCACTCTCCAGTAAAAAGTTCTAGCTAATCTCGTGAGCGCTAAAGTTTCTGTTTTTTACAGCATGATCATAAAGACGTCACCCAAGTCTTCCCAAAGGTTCTACTTGGCACAAACACTAATTAAAACACAAAACCACATCTAAACAGAGGCTAGATGGATTATTTATTCCTAAACAGAACCAAAAAGCAAGAAAGTAAAATCAAATTGGGTTGCCTCCTAACAAGCGCTAACGTTTGACGCCCCTAGCTAGGCATGATGATTTCAATGATGCTCACAAAACGATAGGAATTGAAACATAAAGAGAGCATCATGAAGAATATGACTAGAACATTTAAGTCTAACCCACTTCCTATGCATAGGGATTTTGTGAGCGAACAACTTATGGGAACAAGAATCAACTTGCATAGGAAGGTAAAACAAACATAACTTCAAGATTTTAAGCACATAGAGAGGAAACTTGATATTATTGCAATTCCTACAAGCATATATTACTCCCTCATAATAATTTTCAGTAGCATAATGAATGAATTCAACAATACAACCAGCACCTAAAGCATTCTTTTCATGATCTACTTGCATAGAAATTTTATTACTCTCCACATAAGTAAAATTCTTCTGATGAATAGTAGTGGGAGCAAACTCAACAAAATAACTATCATGTGATTGAAAATTAAGATCAAGATGACAAGTTTGATGGTTATCATTATTCTTTATAGCATACATGTCATCACAATAATCATCGTAGATAGGAGGCATGCTTTCATCATAGTAATTTTGCTCATCAAAGCTTGGGGGACAAAAAATATCATCTTCATCAAACATAGCATCCCCAAGCTTGTGGCTTTGCATATCATTAGCATCATGGATGTTCAAATAATTTGTACTAGCAACATTGCAATCATGCTCATCATTCACATATTTTATGCCAAGCATTCTATGTAATTCTTCTTCTAGTACTTGAGCACAATTTTCCTTCCCATCATTTTCACGAAAGACATTAAAAAGATGAAGCATATGAGGCAACCTTAATTCCATTTTTTGTAGTTTTCTTTTATAAAATAAACTAGTGCTAAAACATGAAACAAAAAGATTCAATTGCAACATCTAAAGATATACCTTCACTTACCTAGCCTCCCCGGCAACAGCGCCAGAAAAGAGCTTGATGTCTACTACATAACCTTCTTCTTGTAGACGTTGTTGGGCCCGCAAGTGCACAGGTTTGTAGGACAGTAGCAAATTTCCCTCAAGTGGATGACCTAAGGTTTATCAATCCGTGGGAGGCGAGGGATGAAGATGGTCTCTCTCAAACAACCCTGCAACCAAATAACAAAGAGTCTCTTGTGTCCCCAACACACCCAATACAATGGTAAATTGTATAGGTGCACTAGTTCGGCGAAGAGATGGTGATACAAGTGCAATAGGGATGGTAGATAAAGGTACTTGTAATCTGAAATAATAAAAACAGCAAGGTAACTAATGATAAAAGTGAGTCTAAACGGTATTGCAATGGTAGGAAACAAGGCCTAGGGTTCATACTTTCACCAGTGCAAGTTCTCTCAACAATAATAACATAGATAGATCATATAACAATCCCTGAACATGCAACAAAGAGTCACTCCAAAGCCACTAATAGCGGAGAACAAACATAGAGATTATGGTAGGGTACGAAACCACCTCAGAGCTATTCTTTTGGATCAATCTATAAAAGAGTTCTTACTAGAATAACACCTTAAGACAAAAATCAACCAAAACCCTAATGTCACCTAGATACTCCATTGTCACCTCAAGTATCCGTGGGCATGATTATACGATATGCATCACACAATCTCAGATTCATCCAACCAACATAAAAGTACTTCAAAGAGTGCCCCAAAGTTTCTACCGGAGAGTCAAGAACGTGTGCCAACCCCTAGGCATAGGTTCATGGGCGGAACCATAAGTTGGTCACCAAAACATACATCAAGTGGCACATGATATCCCATTGTCACCACAGATAAACACGGCAAGACATACATCAAGTGTTCTCATAAAAGACTCAATCCGATAAGATAACTTCAAAGGGGAAACTCAATTCATCACAAGAGAGTAGAGGGGGAGAAACATCATAAGATCCAACTATAATAGAAAAGCTCGGGACACATCAAGATCGTGCCATAGAGGGAACACGAGAGAACACGAGAGAGAGAGAGATCAAACACATAGCTCTTGGTACATACCCTCAGCCCCGAGGGTGAACTACTCCCTCCTCGTCATGGAGAGCGCCGGATGATGAAGATGGCCACCGGTGATGGGTTCCACCTCCGTGAGCTGCCGAACGGGCTCGAGAGGTTTTTGGTGGCTACAGAGGCTTGCGGCGGCGGAACTCCCGATCTATCCTGATATTCGATGTTTTTAGGGTACGTAGGCTTATATAGGCGAAAGAAGTCGGTCGGGAGGTGCTCGAGGGGCCCACGAGACAGGGGGGCACGCCCTCCTATCTCGTGGAGTCCTCGGGGATCTTCTGACGTGAACTCCAAGTCTCCAGGATCATATTCTTCCCAAAAATAATGTTGCCGAAGGTTTCATTCCGTTTGGACTCCGTTTGATATTCCTTTTCCTCGAAATACTGAAACAGGCAATAAAACAACAATATGGGTTGGGCCTCCGGTTAATAGGTTAGTCCCAAAAGTAATAAAATAGTGAATAATAAAGCCCAACATTGCCCAAAACAGTAGATAATATAGCATGGAGCAATAAAAAATTATAGATACATTGGAGATGTATCACTGCCAATCGCGATGCCGCAACGATCATGTTATCCAAAGGCTTAGAGTAATGACCCGGCGGTGTCGGCATATGCTGAGGCGGGTTATTGTTCTGACGAGGCGGGTTCGTCATGCGTGGCTGAACTGGCGTTCCTGTCCCAGGTGCTTCGACCCGGTTTACCGTTGCCGGGTTACTGGTTCCTGCTCCTGGCGTGTTAAAGAGATTTCTTGCTTCATAAACCGGGGGCAGACGAGTCTGATGCCTCCTTCTCATGACATCGTTCGAAGCGTTCTGGTCTAGCATGAGCCGGTAAGACTCCACCTGAATCCGTTGTGCCTGAGCATCCAAAGCGGCCCGTTCTTCATCCATCCTGGTGTTTTCTGCGTTCAGCTCCTCCTTGGCCTGTGCTATCTCATCACGCAATTTCGCGACTGCCGCATTATGCTGATCTTGATCCGCCGGATTAACCACTGTTGTTATCAATGCAGTCAGTTTATCCACCAAGTCCGTTAAGACCTGGGCCGGCGGGTGCACAAGGCCTCCTGCCCCGGCAGCCGTCGCCGCTGCTGACCCGGAAATCAATTCTGGTGCAGTTGATGAGTGCAGCATGGGCTGTGTACCGGCCATGAAGATTGCAACCCGGTTCGGCGGTTCAAGGGGGTCCGGAATACTGTCGCCATCGGAACAGCCCCCAAGCCTGCCATCTTGCAACTAGTATAATGATTCGGTCTCACCGATGGATGACTCGCCATCTGAATAGACAACCGTCTCAGCGTTAGATACCGATTCAGATTTTGCACCGTTAATGAATCCCACAAAGGCACGCTTCATGGCGGGCTGAACTCGGGCGGGTCTTGCACGCTGAGCCGTCTCGACGATGTCGGTGCAGATGTCCGGCTCAGGGCCCAGTTCACCAATCTTGCCAATGAAAACATGAATTCCGCCGAAGGGGGCCCGGTACCCGTACTCGATTAAGCCGGCCTCGGGGCCCCAGCCTGCATCATCGATGTAGAGCTTGCCGCGACGACTCTTAGTCATCCGGCCCATAGCGTATCCCTTGAGCCCTTCAAAGTTGCCCTCTAAGAACTTGAAACCATCGTGCGATAGCCCCACGGTGGGCGCCAACTGTCGTGGAATTGTCACGGCAGATGTCCTAGTGTGAGGCCTTAGTTGTGGAGCCATCACAACATAGTTAGCTTAAAGGGGTTAAATAGGACAAAGGACACAAGGAGTTTATACTGGTTCGGCCCCTTGCGGTGAAGGTAAAGGCCTAATCCAGTTTGAGGTGGTATTGCTAGGATTTTGATGACCAGGGAGAGAATACGCTAAGCCTGGCTCACGATCTGTTCTTTCTTGTCCCTAAACCGTCGCTAGGTCGTCCCTTTATATACACAGGATGACGCCCGGCGGTTCACAGAATCCCGGCCGGCTCATAAACGTGTATGACTCGGTTTCTACTCTTTCCTGTCTTACAACACAAGTCATATATCATATGGCAGTTTACATCTACCGGCCCTAATCCGCCTTTGGGCTTTCGGCCTTATTGCTAAGTCTTCTTCATAAAGCGCCATCCTCCATGTCTTCATGGGCTTCAAAATACGGGTAAACCACTGTGAGCATAACCCGGCCCCTCCTGGGCCCCTCCCGTCGTCTGCTCCTGCGACAGTACATCCAATAGAGCTTTGGAGCACGCCCGGAGTGGAGCCGCCGATGTCCTTTCGTCTGCTCCTGCGACAGTACGTCCAAGAGAGCTTTGGAGCGACAAGAGTCCATGGTTGGAGTGGTGCCGACAGAAGGAAGGGACCGGAGGAGAATGAGTGTGGGTCTTTGGCTATGGCTGGGAGCTGGGGCTCAAGTTAATATAGCGTGCGAATGGCAATGAGCCGCGGCAGGCGGATGGATGGCTGGCGCCGGAGTAGGTTCGTCGGCAGCCGCGTGTCATTAATGTGGGCGGCGGACAGAAGGATGGACATGGTGTCATTAACGCGGAGCAGTCACTTGCACCGGGATGCTGCGCGGGTGGCGCTCTCTCGGCCGTCGCGCTACTGCAATGCTGGCGCCAGTGAGAGGTTGCGTCGGGCATGAATGCGGATGCTGCTTCATTGACTTAATTGCAGGTGCGTTGGGTCAGTGACATGTTGGCCCAACGAGCATCTGGCCCGCATGTCAGTGACACACCAACTGCACCTGCAGTTAAGTCTGATGAATGCGGCATTGACATTCTGGAGAGACGGTGACCGTTTCAGGCGGGAGGCACGCGCTAGCGATGGAAGGGGTTTCCGTAGGCCAGGGCGGTCATACGCTGGCGTGGTGGTAAAATGTGAACTCATGGATGACGAGCCTTTGAAGCATATGCGGCACGCATTGACAACCAGGCATCCATGCAATCGCTCTTTTCGCCAGCTAGCCTTCGACGACCACCATTAAACACCACACAACCATGCATAACTTACGAATAATGGACGAATCGATCAGACACACACTCGTGTGCAGTGGCACTATGATCGGTCGCTCACGATAGTACATACTCCGTATCATAGTACCCTCTCTAGCTAGGTTGTTTTATAGATTGTCGTTGTGATGGACGATATACACGAACAAGGCGCCGAGTCAGGAGTATGACCATTGGTGTTGAGCCAGGTGAATACATGCTCGGTGTTCGCGGAGGCCTCCAGCAAACGTCTAAACAATAATGTCAGGCACCGCCGGGGCGCGCAGGTGACGGGCTCGCCGTTTGCGTTGCGCCATGAGCAAGACTTTGATTGAGAGGGTGACGTGCATGCATTAGCATGGTTTGACAGTGTGAGTGTGAGTGTCTGCACTCTTACATGCTACTTGCCTCTATGGACGGTGTGCGCTAATGTGTGCATCACGTATAATATTAAAAAAAATTGTTTGTGCATTTAACACAAAGTATTTCATTTTCATTTGGCTGACGAGTGTGCGTTGCAGCGACGAGTCCGTGGTTTGATTCCTCACATACACATAATTTTGGTTTTTATTTCTTTCTCCACTGACAGGTAGGCCTGCATAGATAGATAGATAAAGAACATGAGCTGATGAGGCACATGCGGACTGTTTGACTGGTCAACCAGACAAATACGGAGCTATACGTTGAGCCAGTGACCGTATAATCACCATATCTCGTATACAATGATCAAAGTGAGCTATCAAGACAAGTTCGATGACCGCCAATGCATTTTACTCGGTAATAAATGACCAGGATTGAAGGGTGATCCAAATTTCCTTCGTCTTCTGTCCTTGAGCTCTTGACAAACCAATGCACTATACGGTTGTCCGGTCACTCCACCCCAGAGCTGTCACCAAGCGTCATTCATGCCACCGTGCCGCACACTAACCGGTAAGGAAGCGATGGCATCCCGTCGCGCCGAATTCCTCGCCGCC
The DNA here is from genome assembly GCA_021605145.1 of Aegilops bicornis. Taxonomy (NCBI): domain Eukaryota; kingdom Viridiplantae; phylum Streptophyta; class Magnoliopsida; order Poales; family Poaceae; genus Aegilops; species Aegilops bicornis. Next base: position 387,786,568 of record CM038675.1, on the reverse strand, counting down.
CACGACCGCACACAAAATGGTAGGGAAGCGATGGCATCCCGCCATGCCGAGTTCATTGCCGCTCGCGACCTCACACCTACGTGAGCGGAATTTGAAGCTGACAAGGCCGAATGGGCGGTAGAGCAAGAGGCGGCCAAAGCCGCACAGAGGGAGCGGAAAAGTCAGAAAGAACTCAAGAAAAGAGAGGCCCGCCACCTCAAGAAAGAACAGGACGCACACGCTGCTGTGGAGAGGTCGGCGGAGATCCAAGCACGGTGGGGTGTCGCCGACAAAGCCGGGAAGGAGAACGACGGCGTCTGGCCAGCATGTGAGAAGTAATAGTACTAGTAGTTAGTGTGTCTGTCTGTGTCGCCCGTACGTTTGTTTAATTAATTACGAGCATGTACCAGTACTAGTTAGTACTGTAGTTTTTAGAGCAAATGTAGCGACCCGACCTCAGACGGTCAAGCCTCTGTGTATCTGTGCCATCCCTGGATCAGTATGCTGGCACACACAGTACATCAATGTATATATCAAAGTGCGATCACATGTATAAATAACGTAAAATGATATATACCTCATAATACTCAGCGGAAACAATCAAACGGGTGTGGAGTCCCATCAACGCCATCGGCAAAGTTGAGTGTAGACCGTAACCTGTATCGTAACTCTTACTGTCGAGGAAATATACGCAACATGATACGTTGCAGCCGTGTAGGTCAAGACATTGAATGTACCCGGCAAGATCACAACATGAATAAGCAGATGGTAAAACTATACTATATGCAATTTGGCTTTGTGGCTCAGTATTCGAGTTTTGTTTGCGTAAAAGCTGATTTTATTTTCCCTACATCAAAGGAATAAATGAAGTACGTACTATGGAGTTTTCTATCATGACATGGTTCCGCCAACCGATGTCTCATAGCCCAAAATTCATCATATGTTGCCCACAATTAAGTTATCAATCCGGTGTTGAGAGTTCCGAGATAGATCCAAGTCCAGATGCTCAAATTGCCCATAACCGGGGACACGGCTAATCGATTAGGTTATAACCCTCTGCAGAGGTTTGTACACTTTACCCGCAAGATTCGATCCCTCTTTTTACGTTCTCGCACTTGAGGTGTTTGAGAACAAGACGACCAAACATGGTCTTAGAAGAGTTCCCACGACCACCGTCGGTGCTCATCCAATCCTACCGTAGTTCTACATCCGCTAGCACCGTCCCATCCAGAGTCACAACTAAGGTCAACCAAGCCAGAGCCCATAGTGACTTGCGGTTGCACGGTAAGCTTACGGGCATGAAGTATTCTTCCGTCTCTTTGAGTCTGGGTGAAGCTTTCCAAGATGTCATGGCGCTTCTCCATGCATCCCGGCCAACCACTGGTTTCTCCAGGGTGCCCGTCAAATCCTTCACCCAAGAGTGTGTATTGAATTCTTGTCTCGAGTCTTGAAGTCTTGAGGCCTTGAAGATGCTGATCCTTGCAGATACCATCATGGAGTTGTCGTCATTGACGTAGATCCTCCATTCTCACACCACTCCAGAGCACTCATACCAACCGCGTCTACTATAGCGTAGCATTAAAATAAATAACGTCCGGGCTTGGTAACAGGGTGATGGGTTCCTACCTCATGCATACTACTCAACTACAAGGATTCAATGTCACTCTTTGGAGGGATTGTTGCGAAGATGACACTAGATGCAATAAAACACATAGGTATGAAAAACATGGTCAAAGTGAACTTGCACAGTAAGTTGATGAAGATAACAACACTCTCGAATAATGACTTGGTAGAACTATTCGTCACTCCGTTGAAAATCTATATAGTCAAACATAGCATTCATATAAGCAAACATCCTAGCAATCAATTCTAACACTCATAATAAAACCAACAAATAAAAATGCAAATCAAGGGACACCCAATAAAAACAAAGGAAAACTACACAACAAAACTACTAAAGAAAACTCTAAGACATAACACAAAATAGTTTTGTCCTAAGTAAAACTTAACCAAGAAAAAACTAAACTAATAAACTAACAGAAAATACAAAGTAAAACAACTAAGTTAACAGAAGCTATTTTTTCCATAAAATTTTACTTTGCAAAAAGAAACAAATAAAAGCTTTTATGAAACACTAACTATGACCTAAACAAGTTTTCGTACAAAACTAAGTAAAATAATTTTTTTAAATAAAAACAAATTTTCTTTTGTTGACTAACAGAAACAAAACTAAATTTTTCAAGAGTGACAAAAAGAAATAATTTGAAACTAATAAAAACAATAAAGAAAAGACTAAAACAAAACTATATCTAAAACAGTACTGTTTTTCTAAAAACCTAATTTAAAAATAAAGTAAAAATAAAGAAGTATATGCTCTTTGGATAGACAAAACCATAATAAAACAGTAGCAAAAAGAATCAATCAAAAATACTTTGTAAAACTCAAAATATGACCAAATTAGTGATTTGAACAAACTTCATCAAATTCAAATCTAAACTATTCAAATTTGAAACCTAAGTACACAAACAGAAACTTAAGCAAATTTGTGACACAATGCAAAAAGAATCAACTCAAACGGAGTTACGGAACTTAAGTTATGAACTAAAGAAGTTTGAATATGAATCTGAACAAATTTCGAAATTTTGAACTTTCAAAAACATGTTTGAGTTGAATTACTGGATAGAGGAGATCGTAACGAAGAAGTGGGCGTTGGTTTCATCTAGTTTGGATGAACGAGTAAAAAGTTATGGCTATTTAAAAAATCAGGGCCAAGCTGTTTTATAAAAGAAAAAATAGCTATGGCTAAGGTCTAATGTATAAATACGTAGACGACAATCTAATCTATTGTATTAGTCTAAAGTAATAAACTACGGAAGTATAAGAAGAAAAAAAACAAAGAAAGATACCTTTATAAGGCAGAGAAAAGACGACGTCGAAGAGATGAGACAATTTCCAGAAGTCGCGCCGGAGAGGAGAAAAAAATATTTTTCTTAGTCAAACCAAAATATTGATTTAACCCGAATCAGATGATTTTTGGAGGCTCTATGGGTCTATATTTATAGGTGGAAAAGAGGCTTAAGGGTCAAAAGTTAGGCAATGTGGGACTAAACGTAGATGAAAGGAAAAGAAACAGAGAAGAAGAGGCGCCTCGCATGGGCCTAGAGGTCTTCGGCCGGCCGCGCGCGCGTAAGCTGCTGCTGCAGTTTTTTTTTCTTTTTTACAAAATTCGGCCTAAGAAAAAAAAAGGCTGGCTGGGCCTGGCCCATATAGACAAAAAAAGATGGGGCGCTCGCTGTTACTATGATGCGCGCGTGGGCGACAAATACTTATGGGCCGCATGTACAGTTTTTTTTTAAATAGAAACAGAGAGGAAAACTAAATAACGAAAATATAATAATCATTTTATATAGGCATATTATATATCAAAATTTTCAGAAAAAGATTTTCTACAGCATGAACATTATTCGAGCATTAAATAAAATACACACAAATTCAAATAAAGCAAAGAGTGCTTCAGCTCTAATAAAATTCAATAAAAAATCATTTTAAAAATACCAAAATGAATTGAAATTTATTCCTCTCCAATTTTCTGTTGTAGGTAATCATGTTACCCTATTTTCCATGTATTTTATTTTGGAGAAAAATAATTTGAATAAAACTCAAATAACTCCAAATTGAAAATAAATTCAAAAGAACTTTGAATTTATTTCTTTGAAACTCCTACTCATATTTCATATGTTTTGAAGAAGTCATTTTATCTTCGCTCGTGAAAATCATTGAGTTGCATAAAGTTTCAGAATTGGAAATATTTTCCAAATGAAATTCAATATTTTAAACCCCCTTTTTCATTTAAATGGAAGAAGTCATGTTATCCTCTCTCCGTGGTTTTGTGATGAAAAATATTTGAATTCACGGCGATCGAGAAAGCAAAAAATGAAAGGTTGGGAAAGTCCTTTTATTCCCTCTCATTTAACTTTCAAAAGTTTCAAATTTCACTCAATCAATCACACAACAATTCAAACAAACAAACAAATCTATCTATTTATTATAACATTCCAAAATTTAGAATTTTGGGATGTTACAAATCTACCACCTTAAAATGAATCTCGTCCTCGAGATTCGGAGAGGCTAGAAAGAAATGGGTTAGGTTTGGGGTCTTCAAAATCCATCGATCGTCTCCGGGGTCTGGGGTGCTACCACCCTTAGAAACATCGTTACGGTCCCATCCATGCTTATATACTCCATCCTCATTCTTGATAGTGTCAGCCTTCTCGGATATTAAGGATAATTCCTTCTCTGGGCTCTTCCGGTAGTGGCATAACCTTTTCCTCAATTCCTTTGTCCTTTCCTCTTGGTAAGGTTATCCCGTAATTGGGTCTTCATAGTGGCCAGATGCCGGAACCAATTCTAAAGAAATATCGGTATCTCATGGTGGTCAACGATTTATGGTTTCCCCTGCAGAAAACGGGTCTGGGTTGAACTTCACCGTATATCCTACGATTGGCAACGGTTGCCTGTAAAGGGTTCCATCGTACTACCATTCTATGGTTTTATGGCTTATCGCGTCGACACTCTTCTAAGGTTTTCAAGTCTCTCCGATTTTCCATCAACATATGATAGTTCATGATAGAAGTCTTCGGTATGGGGCCAATCCATCCGTGCTTGAATCATTACCACATACGTAAATATCGAATCACGTATTCTAACACTTGGGCATACTCACGGGCATTGCAGAATTTCTCTTGTTCTCGAACTGGGTTCGAGTAATTCCATGGTTTACGCAAGCCAAACAAAACATCTATCGTTACTTCACCACTCTCGTGTTTTGCGTAACCTTACGGGTGTGTCCTATTTCTCCGCAAATCTTGCAGGCACAAGGTTTATTTCTTGGTGTATCATTGTGCTTCGGATAAGACATGATCTCATCGGGGTCTTCTTGAATTCCTCCCAAGTTCTTGCTCCTTTAAATCCTTGTATGGATTGATGCATTCTCCACCGAGGTTGCGACACTTTACGTAAAAATCTTGAAGGCGTATTGGACCTCATACTTCCTTGAAACCAAATTGTTCCCGAAGTGATTCTCCATGTTACGCATCCATAGCTCGCCTCCATTTGAAGTCTTGATCCAGAAGAATATCAGTCCAACTTCATTCATCATCTATGGGGTTCAAGGGTTTTAAGGTGAGATGAGAGAGAGGTGGGGAGGGATATACAAACAATAGTTTTTTTGATGAAACAAGTTTTACTTTGTGGCTGTCGGAAAAACATCAAACAAATGACAGCTCACACATCGTCGCATCTAACGTAAGTGTGTAACAGGGGTTTGGTCTTCTAAAGGTCAAATATTTCTTTAGGAACTTCAAATCTTGAGTCTTCAACTGTTGTAGCTTCTAATACATGGTGAAATCCTCTTTACTTGGAAGAGGTCATCAGTCCTCCGATATCTTTCTTGGAGTGGCTTCAGTTGATCCTTCATGTGGTCAAAAGGGAAAAGGGGTATATTCTAACTATTTTGAGGTGAGAGTGTCTATTCGATAAAATCGGAAAGAGATGAGAAGTAATAGTCTTTTTGAAAATAAAGTTTTAGAGATATCCTGTCCTAGGTCTTTCCGATTTCTAGGGTCACGTCCTCTGATCAACATGTGCTCGATACCATCTCTGTAGCGACCCGACCTCGGACGGTCAAGCCTACGTGTATACATGCCATCCACGGATCAAGGTATCTTTGGCACACACAGTACATCAATGTATATATCAAAGTGCGATCACATGTATAAATAACGTAAAATGATATATACCTCATAATACTCGGCGGAAACAATCAAGCGGGTGTGGAGTCCCATCAACGCCATCGGCAGGTTGAGTGTAGACCGTAACCTGTATCGTAACTCTTACTGTCGAGGAAATATCTCGCAACATGATACGTTGCAGCCGTGTAGGTCGATTACATTGAATGTACCGCAAGATCACAACATGAATAAACAGATGGTAAAACTATACTATATGCAATTTGGCTTTGTGGCTCAGATTCCGAGTTTTGTTTGCGTAAAAGCTGATTTTATTTTCCCTACATCAAAGGAATAAATGAAGTCTGTACTATGGAGTTTTCTATCATGACATGGTTCCGCCTAACCGATGTCTCATAGCCCAAAATTCATCATATGTTGCCCACAATTAAGTTATCAATCCGGTGTTGAGAGTTCGAGATAGATCCAAGTCGGATGCTCAAATTGCCCATAACCGGGGACACGGCTAATCGATTAGGTTATAACCCTCTGTAGAGGTTTGTACACTTTACCCGCAAGATTCGATCCCTCTTTTACGTTCTCGCACTTCGAGGTGTTTGAGAACAAGACGCATCAAACATGGTCTTAGAAGAGTTCCCACGACCACCGTCAGGTGCTCATCCAATCTCTAGTAGTTCTACATCTGCTAGCACCGTCCCATCCAGAGTCACAACTAAGGTCAACCAAGCGAGCCCATAGTGACTTGCGGTTTGCAGGTAAGCTTACGGGCATGAAGTATTCTTCCGTCTCTTTGAGTCTGGGTGAAGCTTTCCGCAAGATGTCATGGCGCTTCTCCATGCATCCCGGCCAACCACTGGTTTCTCCAGGGTGCCGTCGGCAAATCCTTCACCCAGTGAGTGTGTATTGAATTCTTGTCTCGAGTCTTGAAGTCTTGAGGCCTTGAAGATGCTGATCCTTGCAGATACCATCATGGAGTTGTCGTCATTGACGTAGATCCTCCATTCTCACACCACTCCGAGCACTCATACCAACCGCGTCTACTATAGCGTAGCATTAAAATAAATAACGTCCGGGCTTGGTAACAGGGTGATGGGTTCCTACCTCATGCATACTACTCAACTACAAGGATTCAATGTCACTCTTTGGAGGGATTGTTGCGAAGATGACACTAGATGCAATAAAACACATAGGTATGAAAAACATGGTCAAAGTGAACTTGCACGGTAAGTTGATGAAGATAACAACACTCTCGAATAATGACTTGGTAGAACTATTCGTCACTCCGTTGAAAATCTATATAGTCAAACATAGCATTCATATAAGCAAACATCCTAGCAATCAATTCTAACACTCATAATAAAACCAACAAATAAAAATGCAAATCAAGGGACACCCTATAAAAACAAAGGAAAACTACACAACAAAACTACTAAAGAAAACTCTAAGACATAACACAAAATAGTTTTGTCCTAAGTAAAACTTAACCAAGAAAAAACTAAACTAATAAACTAACAGAAAATACAAAGTAAAACAACTAAGTTAACGAAGCTATTTTTTCCATAAAATTTTACTTTGCAAAAAGAAACAAATAAAAGCTTTTATGAAACACTAACTATGACCTAAACAAGTTTTCGTACAAAACTAAGTAAAATAATTTTTAAATAAAAACAAATTTTCTTTTGTTGACTAACAGAAACAAAACTAAATTTTTCAAGAGTGACAAAAAGAAATAATTTGAAACTAATAAAAACAATAAAGAAAAGACTAAAACAAAACTATATCTAAAACAGTACTGTTTTTCTAAAATCCTAATTTAAAAATAAAGTAAAAATAAAGAAGTATATGCTACTTTGGATAGACAAAACCATAATAAAACAATAGCAAAAGAATCAATCAAAATACTTTGTAAAACTCAAAATATGACCAAATTAGTGATTTGAACAAACTTCATCAAATTCAAATCTAAACTATTCAAATTTGAAACCTAAGTACACAAACAGAAACTTAAGCAAATTTGTGACACAATGCAAAAAGAATCAACTCAAACGGAGTTACGGAACTTAAGTTATGAACTAAAGAAGTTTGAATATGAATCTGAACAAATTTCGAAATTTTGAACTTTCAAAAACATGTTTGAGTTGAATTACTGGATAGAGGAGATCAGAATTGAAGAAGTGGGCGTTGGTTTCATCTAGTTTGGATGAACGAGTAAAAAGTTATGGCTATTTAAAAAATCAGGGCCAAGCTGTTTTATAAAAGAAAAAATAGCTATGGCTAAGGTCTAATGTATAAATACGTAGACGACAATCTAATCTATTGTATTAGTCTAAAGTAATAAACTACGGAAGTATAAGAAGAAAAAAAAAACAAAGAAAGATACCTTTATAAGGCAGAGAAAAGACGACGTCGAAGAGATGAGACAATTTCAGGAAAGTCGCCGAGAGGAGAAAAAATATTTTTCTTAGTCAAACCAAAATATTGATTTAACCCGAATCAGATGATTTTTGGAGGCTCTATGGGTCTATATTTATAGGTGGAAAAGAGGCTTAAGGGTCAAAAGTTAGGCAATGTGGGACTAAACGTAGATGAAAGGAAAAGAAACAGAGAAGAAGAGGCGCCTCGCATGGGCCTAGAGGTCTTCGGCCGGCCGCGCGCGCGTAAGCTGCGGCTGCAGTTTTTTTTTTCTTTTTTTTTTACAAAATTCGGCCTAAGGAAAAAAAATGGCTGGGCCTGGCCCATATAGAAAAAAAAGATGGAGCGCTCGCTGTTACTATGATGGGCTCGTGGGCGATAAATACTTATGGGCCGCATGTACAGTTTTTTTTTAAATAGAAACAGAGAGGAAAACTAAATAACGAAAATATAATAATCATTTTATATAGGCATATTACATATCAAAATTTTCAGAAAAAGATTTTCTACAGCATGAACATTATTCGAGCATTAAATAAAATACACACAAATTCAAATAAAGCAAAGAGTGCTTCAGCTCTAATAAAATTCAATAAAAAATCATTTTAAAAATACCAAAATGAATTGAAATTTATTCCTCTCCAATTTTCTGTTGTAGGTAATCATGTTACCCTATTTTCCATGTATTTTATTTTTGGAGAAAAATAATTTGAATAAAACTCAAATAACTCCAAATTGAAAATAAATTCAAAAGAACTTTGAATTTATTTCTTTGAAACTCCCTACTCATATTTCATATGTTTTGAAGAAGTCATTTTATCTTCGCTCGTGAAAATCATTGAGTTGCATAAAGTTTCAGAATTGGAAATATTTTCCAAATGAAATTCAAATATTTTCAACACCCCTTTTTCATTTAAATGGAAGAAGTCATGTTATCCTCTCTCCAGGGTTTTGTGATGAAAAATATTTGAATTCACGGCGATCAGAAAGCAAAAAATGAAAGGTTGGGAAAGTCCTTTTATTCCCTCTCATTTAACTTTCAAAAAGTTTCAAATTTCACTCAATCAATCACACAACAATTCAAACAAACAAACAAATCTATCTATTTATTATAACATTCCAAAATTTAGAATTTTGGGATGTTACAGCAAATTACCAGTACATTAGCCTAGACTCAATGAAAAAATTCCTATCCTATGCATCAAATGGCATCTCTTTCTCTATAGGAATTGAGACGCATGTCATCTCACTTCCTATGATTTTCATATTCCTATCCTATGAACCAAAGGAGGCCTCTGCTGGAGTAACTACTATGGCTAGCAGTACTGCTGGTACAGTAATTTTCTTCAAGAAGCGGAATTCAACAAAGTCATGATGGTTCCTTCGTCTGAGCAACTTTACAGTGGGAAAGGTTGGGCCTGTGATTTGACGGCTCATTAGTCATTATTACTGTGGCACGACGACCGGGGTGACTCTCCCTTGGAGTTCTACGTGCATGGCAAGTGGACCAGGATGGTCGATGTCCCACATGTCGGCGAACGGAAGCATTCTTTCCGATATCGAGGAGCAAGGAAACCGCGTGGTATATTATCACTGCTGATTCACATTTATTTTTTATTTCTGATGAATGCTAGCGTTTCAACTCTTACGACGAGGGAGTGCCAAACATGGCACGTTCTGGATGTCCCACACGTCAGCGAAAGGAGTGGGACATGAACAGCGTGGTAGAGCGTCTCCACTTCTTCCACTTCTGGGTCAGAGACCACACGTAGTAGTACTAGTGGTATGAACGATACAAAGTGCGACCCAGAGAGAAAGACACATCTAGTTGGAAGGTCTCGGGGCATACACGTAAACAAATATAAAACTTAATATGTGCCTCCAATTAATATAGTAATAGTAGAGTACTTAGGCACGTACTCCATAACATCACCATGCATTGCACGTACAACATTTAGTGGTAGTAAGATTCAAATGCCTATATGTCATGCATGTTCATACTATTTTTGCCTTTCTACTTCCCTTACTGCGCTACATTACTCAAGTTCGTACGTCCAGTCCTGGGTATATGGTCTCATAGTTCTAGTCCCACGTGTTCTTCATAGATGGAATGATCCATAACTGTGGGCAACGGGAGTCCATATCATCATAGTTAGTGTGGCTCCCCATGATGTAGACTCATCCAAACTATGGCCAGCCTCGACGCGGAGCAGTCACGTGCATCAGGAAGCGGCGCTCTCTCAGCCGTTGCGCTGCTTCAAAGCCGGCGCCAGTGAGAGGTCGCCTCCGCTCCGGCCGGGCGTGTCACGTTCGGCGTTAAAAGCGTCTTGGCCGTTCATGCGAAGCGCACGCCGGCAAGGGAGGGGGGTTGGGTCGGCCAGGGCGGTCAGACGCGGGTGTGGTGGTGGTATTGGTTTTGAACCGTTTCAGGTGTAGTACTGGTTGTTTGCAAAACTACTCAATTATTGCACTCAGTTTCCTAAGAAGTTGTGGTAAAAACGTTACTCCACAGCCTGCTTCCCTTCTCCTTCCTCTTCCACCGCCCGCGCATGTCCGCGGGAAGCGACCGGTCAAACCTTATATAGGAGTGCTGGCACAAAAAGATGCATGCATGACCACTAAAATTTCCGGATTAAAGTGTCGCTCCAGCGGGAGTATGGCGTATGTCGTTACCTTTGGCCAGGCCATGGCTACCGGGCGATGGCGGCCAGAGAAGAGGCGGCGGGAGGGGAATGAATGTAGATATTGTTTGGGTTCGCCGGCCGGCTAAAATAAATGCGCACCATCACGTGTACCCGCGGGTGCACAAATTGTAGCATACGTGTCTGCTTAAGTGGGCGTCATGTAACTAGTGTGTGTGAGAGATTCTGAGAGACAGAGTGCGTGTGTGCGACTCTACTATTCGGACATGTACTCAACCTTTTGCATCAGGATATAAGTATAATGGTATTACACTTTAGCTAGTGATTTACGTGGCCATGTTAACGTGGTTGTGTAAAAAAAATGTCACTTCCTGCTCGTGATTTGTGTTATATAGTTACTAGCAAGATGCTCATGCATTGCACAGAAAATCAATATGCATTTTTTTTACAAAACACCTGTTGTGATTGACCCATGCAGGGGTAATCCTATGTGTAAAAACTAATGATATCTCGAGAATTTTATCAGAAAACTGGTATCTCGAGAATTTCATCAAAAAAATGAAAGATGAGAGATAAGGTGAGGAGGAGTGGAGCGTGGTGGTGACTGGTGGTCGGAGTGGGCGGAGGCATGGGGATGGACGGCGCCGGCAGGCAGCAGCGGCCACCATGCTAGATTGTTCCACGGACTTCTTTTTTAATTGCTCAGCAAGAGATAAGGATGAACGAGGCAAGGCCTTGTCTGTAAGAGCATAATTGGTTTGGTGCCAAAAATAGGCATGCCAATGTTTGGCATTGTGCCAAATATTCGCTACTACTTGGTTGGTTACCAAGTTGTCTTGCCTATCTCACATAAAGTTGCCAATATTTGGCAAGTCTTGGTATTGTCAATATTTGGCAATTCCAACATTTGGCTAGCCAAATATTGGCAGCAAACCAATCATGCTCTAAATGTGGAGACAGGTGCGGGTATCTTTTGTAAAATTGTCATAGTTTGCTTTCGGTTTGTCAGATATAGATCGTACGGTCTATATTACAAGATGGCAGGCACACCATCATCACCAACTCGGTTTTTTATCAGAGTAGAGATGATAAGTTTGCTAACTACTAAAGTAAAGTGGAATTTCTCCATGTTATACAAGTAAATTAAGGTGATTGTTTATCATACGGGTAAGGTTGGACGAAGGGTAGTAGGAACAAATGCTCCACCTAGAGCATGTGTGTGTGAGGTGGAGTCTTAGTGTGTGTGGGGGTGAGGGAGTCCTGGATTAGGGGGTATCCGGACAGCCGGACTATATACATCGTCCGGACTATCGAAGCGTGAAGATACAAGACTCAAGACTTCGGGCCGTGTCCGGATGGGACTCTCCTTTGCGTGGGAGGCAAGCTTAGCGATCCGGATATTGTATTTCCTTCCTTGTAACCGACTTCATGTAAACCCTAGCCCTCTCCGATGTCTATATAAACCGGAGAGGTTGGTCCTTAGAAGGCCGATCACAATTACAATCATACCATCATAGGCTAGCTTCTAGGGTTTAGCCTCTACGATCTCGTGGTAGATCTACTCTTGTACTACCCATATCTTCAATATTAATCAAGCAGGAAGTAGGGTTTTACCTCCATCGAGAGGGCCCGAACACAGGTAAACATTGTGTCCCTTGCTTCCTGTTACCATCAGCCTAAGACGCACAGATCGGGACCCCCTACCCGAGATCCGCCGGTTTTGACACCGACATTGGTGCTTTCATTGAGAGTTCCTCTGTGTCGTCGCTACAAAGCTCGATGGATCCTTCAACCATCGTCAACAACACGGTCCCGGGTGAGACCTTTCTCCCGGGACAGATCTTCGTGTTCGGCGGCTTCGCCTGCGGCCAATTAAGCAGCCATCTGGAGCAGATCGATAGCTTCGCCCGCCACCAGATCAGGATCGGAAACCTGAACTACACAGCGGACATCCACGGAGACTGGATCTTCGACGGATTCGGGCCTATGCCAGGAGCACCGGACGGTCACGACAAGCACGGCTTAGACCTGCTGTTAGACAAAGCTCGGGGTATCACCCCCGCAGTAGCCTCGGACCTAAGTCCGGAGCAGGCTGCGTTGCCTAAGGACGGAGGGCTGGACACTGCCCGGCAGGTCGCACACTCATCGGCGGTGGAGCCGAACACGGGCCTTACCTCTGTGGTGGCCTGTGACTCTGGACCCCCGGATTCGTATCCAGATGTTGGTTCCGGTCCGCGCACTCCCGAGCCAGTCGAGGTAGGTTGGGCTCCGGTAATGGAGTTCACCGCTGCGGATATCTTCCAGCACTCGCCCTTTGGCGACATGCTGAACTCGTTAAAAACTCTCTCGTTGACAGAAAATTCTGGGCCAAACTATGTCCGGCTCGAGAGGGAAGCAAAGCGACGAAGAAATCTGTTGCCCACCCACCACCCACTTCATAGCCACGGTCGATGATTTAACCGACGCGTGCACGACTTCAACTCCGAAGGCATCGACGGTATGGACGACGATGCAGGAGAAGATTCGGAATCTATGGGGCGCTGGACTTCTCCCTTGTCACACGACATATACATGGTGGATACGCCCAAAGAGGACAAAGGCGACAATCCGGAAGATAAACCCCCTGAGCAAAAGCCAAAGCGACGGCACGGACGCCGTTCTAAGTCCAGCAACAGTAAAAATAGTGACAAGAGCGCCAAACGGGTCGATACTACAGTCAACTCTGAAGGCAACAACGACCATACGGACCCAGCGATGGAGCAGGGCGAACCAGGACACCCCGAACACAATTCGGAGCAGACGCCCGAGGACAATGATCCCGACGGATGAGGTCATCAAACCGAACCAAAGACAAGAAAGAAGTTCGGATGACGATGCATTCATCATCCCGGAAAAACGTGTGGAACGAGATAACCTCGACAGAAAGCTTATGGCCACCATAAGAAGTTTAAAGAAGCAGAAGCAACGGCTTAAAGCCGCACATGAAACGCTCAACCGTAGATGGAATAAAGTGCTAGACACTGAAGAAAGATACGGCAATGATCGCCATACAAAGAGCTATCCAAAACGCAAAGCCTCTTGCGCGAATTGACGCACGAAGCCGTACCACTTCATAAGCGCAACAAAGCGGCTACCGACGCCACGCACGATCTACGTGAACACTGGATAAGAAAAGGCGCGGCCAGGTCCATTTATGGATCTAAAGGACACACCCCAAATGAGGGACTATGGTCACCAAAACGATTATGCCAATCGAATACCAGTTGAATAAACACCGGACACAACAAGCGACGGCATGCCACAAAGACGTCCAGATCTGAGAGGGCTGCTCACCCCGTGCTTTTACCGAAGAAATCTTGGACCATGAATTTCCACAGGGGCTTTAAACCGTGAATATAGAGGCATATGGCGGAACATGCACCTGTGTGTCCGGATCGAGGATTTTATCCTGCATATACATATGGCTCGTGGGGATGACCTCCACGCCATCAAATACCTTCCCTCAAGCTGAAGGGACCAGCTCGACATCGGTTGAAAAGCCTCCCCAAAAATTCAATTGGGAGTTGGGAGGAACTCGAGGACGCTTTGAGGCCAATTTTCAAGGGACCTATGTCCGCCTCCGGATCTTGACGATTTAAGTCACATAATCCAACAACCCGGGAGAGTCCGCCCACAAGCTTTGGAACAGATTCCTCACTAAGAAGAACCAAATTGTCGATTGTCCGGACGCTGAAGCTTTAGCGGCATTCAAACACAGCTTCCGTGACGAGTGGCTCGCCAGACACCTCGGCCAAGAAAAGCCGAGGACAATGGCAGGCTTAACAAGCCTCATGACCCGCTTTTGCGCGGTTGAAGACAGCTAGCTGGCCCGTAAAAGCACCAGCGATCCCAGCACATCCGAAATGAGGGACGGCAACGGGAAGCCACAGTGTAATAAAAACAAACGCCAAAACAATGAAGAGAGCCCGGACAACACAACGGTTTTACCTCCATGGAGAGGGCCCGAACCTGGGTAAACATTGTGTCCCTTTCTTCCTGTTACCATCAGCCTAAGACGCACAGATCGGGACCCCCTACCCGTGATCCGCCGGTTTTGACACCGACATTGGTGCTTTCATTGAGAGTTCCTGTGTGTCGACGCTACAAGGCTCGATGGATCCTTCAACCATCGTCAACAACACGGTCCCGGGTGAGACCTTTCTCCCAGGACAGATCTTCGTGTTCGGCTTAGCCTGGTGTAATTAAGCAGCCATCTGGAGAAGATCAATAGCTACGCCCCTGGCCACCAGATCAGGATCGGAAACCTGAACTACACAACGGACATCAACGGAGACTGGATCTTCGACGGATTCGGGCCTATGACAGGAGCACCGGACGGTCACGACAAGCATGGCTTAGACCTGCTGTTAGACAAAGCTCGGGGTATCACCCCCGCAGTAGCCTCGGACCTAAGTCCGGAGCAGTGCGTTGCCCTAAGGACGGAGGGCTGGACCTTTGCCCGGCAGTCGCACACTCATCGGCGGTGGAGCCGAACACGGCCTTACCTCTGTGGTGGCTGTGACTCTGGACCCAGATTCGTATCCGGATGTTGGTTCCGGTCCACGCACTCCCGAGCCAGTCGAGCCAGGTTGGGCTCCGGTAATGGAGTTCACCGCTGCGGATATCTTCCAGCACTCGCCCTTTGGCGACATGCTGAACTCGTTAAAAACTCTCTCGTTGACAGAAAATTCTGGGCCAAACTATGTCCGGCTCGAGAGGGAAGCAGGCGACGAAGAAATCTGTTGCCCACCCACCACCCACTTCATAGCCACGGTCGATTATTTAACCGACGTGCCTGACTTCAACTCCGAAGGCATCGACAGTATGGACGATGATGCAGGAGAAGATTCGGAATCTATGGGGCGCTGGACTTCTCCCTCGTCACACGACATATACATGGTGGATACGCCCAAAGAGGACAAAGGCGACAATTCAGAAGATAAACCCCCTGAGCAAAAGCCAAAGCGACGGCACGGACGCCGTTCTAAGTCCAGCAACAGTAAAAATAGTGACAAGAGCGCCAGACGGATCAATACTACAGTCAACTCCGAAGGCAACAACGACCATACGGACCCAGTGATGGAGCAGGGCGAACCAGGACACCCCGAACACAATTCGGGGCAGACGCCCGAGGACAATGATCCCGACGGATGAGGTCATCAAACTGAACCAGCACAAGAAAGAAGTTCGGATGACGATGCATTCATCATCCCGGAAAAACGTGTGGAATGAGATAACCTCGACAGAAAGCTTATGGCCACCACAAGAAGTCTAAAGAAGCAGAAGCAACGGCTCAAAGCCGCACATGAAACGCTCAACCGTAGATGGAATAAAGTGCTAGACACTGAAGAAAGATACGGCGATGATCGCCATACAAAGAGCTATCCAAAACGCAAGCTACTGCCAGAATTCGACGACGAAGCCGTACCACTTCATAACTGCAACAAAGCGGCTACCAACGCCGCGCACGATCTACGTGAACACCTGGATAAGAAAGCTGGCGTGGCCATGTCCATTTATGGATCTAAAGGACACACCCCGGCGAGGGACTATGGTCACCAAAACGATTATGCCAATCGAATACCAGTTCGGAATAAACACCGGACATAACAACAGCCGACGGCATGCCACAGCACGTCCAGATACAGAGGGCCTGCTCACCCCCTGTGCTTTACCGAAGAAGTATTGGACCATGAATTTCCACAGGGCTTTAAACCTTTGAATATAGAGGCATATGACGGAACGAAAGACCCAGGTGTCTGGATCGAGGATTTTATCCTGCATATACATATGGCTCGTGGGGATGACCTCCACGCCATCGAATACCTTCCCCTCAAACTGAAGGGACCAGCTCGACACTGGTTGAAAAGCCTTCCCGAAAATTCAATTGGGAGTTGGGAGGAACTCGAGGACGCTTTCAGGGCCAATTTTCAAGGGACCTATGTCCGGCCTCCGGATGCTGACGATTTAAGTCACATAATCCAACAACCCGGAGAGTCCGCCCACAAGCTTTGGAACAGATTCCTCACTAAGAAGAACCAAATTGTCGATTGTCCGGACGCTGAAGCTTTAGCGGCATTCAAACACAGCATCCGTGACGAGTGGCTCGCCAGACACCTCGGCCAAGAAAAGCCGAGGACAATGGCAGCCTTAACAAGCCTCATGACCCGCTTTTGCACGGTTGAAGACAATTTGGCTGGCAGTAAAAGCACCAGCGATCCCAAAGACATCCGAAATGAGGGACGGCAACGAAGCCACGGTGTAATAAAAACAAACGCCAAAACAATGAAGAGAGCCCGGACAACACAACGGTTAATGCGGATTCAGGGGCTCTCGACCGACGATCGACAAAAGAAGCCATTTAAAGGCGGTAAAGAGGGACCGTCCGATGCGAATGGAGTCCTAGATGACGGTATGCCAAATTCATGCCACCCACGACAAACTCAGGAACCACACGCACAGAGAGTGCTGAGTCTTCAAGCAGGCCGGCAAATTAAATGCCGAACACAAGGGAAGGGAAACACCAAGTGAAGACGAGGATGAACCTCGTCAGCCGAACACTGGGGAACAGAAAAAATTCCCGCTAGAGGTTAAAACAGTGAACATGATCCACGCGACTCACACATCCATGAGAAGGCACGAACGCGCGCATAGAGATGCGCTCGATATAGAGCCCATCGTACTCACAACTAACTACTGGATATCGTACCCGATCACCTTCGATCACTTGGACGACCGAACTAGTATTCGGCGTGGAGGATCAAAGGCCTTGGTGCTTGACCCGATAATTGACGGATACCGTCTCACCCGTGTCCTCATGGATGGCGGCAGTAGTCTCAATTTAACATACGAGGACACTGCCCGCAGGATGGGGATAAACCCATCCAGAATTAACCAAAGCAACACCACCTTTGAAGGGGTGATATCAGGTGTTGAAGCCCACAACAGGGGCTCCGTCGTACTGGAGGTAACATTCGGCTCTCCAGGCAACTCCAGAAGCAAAGAGCTACTCTTCATCATCGCACCCTTCCAAAGCGACTATCATGCATTGCTTGGAAGAACGGCCTTCGCCCGCTTCAACGCATTGCCGCACTATGGCTACCTTACACTCAAGATGCCCGGTCCACGTGGCGTCATCACCGTTAGCGGAATCACAAAGCGCTCTTCACGCGCAGAGGAACTCGCGACGGCCCTAGCGGCCGGACTATAAGAGGCCTCCAATATCAGAAAACATGACTGGTCATTAAGACCACAAACACGGTTAGACGAGTCTGGTCGCCCGGATAAAATTGAATCAGGGCACCATATATGTAATCCCATAGTGGACACCAGGGGCTATAAATATTTAATACAGCCCCACACTTGGCTCAACCTTATTGGCAGGCCAACATCTTACACTTTTACTATCCATCGCATACTTACGTTGTACTCTCCTACGAGTTTTCTTTTTTTCACAGACAACGTTCGCGCGATACCCTTCCAGGATACGGCACAACAGAGACAAAGACGCAGACATGCAGCAGGGCCCCGTTCAACAGGTTTCTTTTTAGATTTAGCCCTTGTGTAAACCTTTTATATTGCCTCTTGTTGCTTAACCATCCCATGGGTCCCATACTCACAGAGGATACTGCCGTTATTGGCATTTCGCCACGACAGATTAACGCACGTACCTGGAAACACTGGGTTTATAATGAATGGGCATTCTTGAGCCCATCGTCTATTATAAAGTCCGAACACCTTCGGGAGTGTTCGGCGTCACGAGTTTGGCCTTATATGCATCAGCTCCGAATCATGTCTTTGGTCAAATGTTGGGTTTGCCCGGCTCTTGGGTTTGCCGCCTTATGTTCCGTTATTATCGGCTAAGGTGGCCAAAGGAGAACTACTGCGATTCTGCCCTGGTTATTCCGGACGAGCACCTCAAGAGAGAAAGCCAAAACCGACTATCATGATACAAATAGTGACTGTTCAACCACTCGAAGACTTATCGGAATCTTTAGGATCCCTCCGCATTAATGAAGGACCGTTTCCTGGTCATGTACACACGCGCCCGTATTCGGATGCAAGCGAAGGTACCAGGGGCTACATAGTAGCCCCACCATTAGACTCCCATGGCTAAGCAAAAGTGTTACAGCTATATAGTCCGGTTGCCTAGTTCGACGTGCGATCACCTCCTTAATGGACCAAGACTTTGGATCAAGTGTGATTAAGCATATTTTTCACGAACACCCCCACATTGTATGCGTGGGGGCTGAAGCCAACGACTGCTAACTTTCGGATTACATATTTATATATCTATATATATATAAACGGCCGCACAGGGGACACGATCATATTTTCAGGAAAACAGTATAAATATTGTCTCAAATCAAAATAAACATTGTTTTTACAATGATTCGATTCATCACTCGAACACGACATTCTTCGAGCACTGCGCCTCTATTGGGCGGGCACCTTCTGTGACCTGCGCCAAGTAGTGCTCGGCCGGATATTGGCCCCCTGCCGGATCCTGGGTCGCTATAATGGTGGCCTCCATATCCGTCCAATAGGCTTTAACACGGGCAAGAGCCATTCGTGCACCCTCTATGCACGCCGACCTCCTCATGGCGTCGATCCGAGGCACGGCCCCAAGGAATTGCTGCACCAAGCCAAAGTAAATGTCCGGCTTAGGCCCCTTCGGCCAAAGATGGTCTATCACAGACCGCATTGCAAGCCGGACAGCCTGTGAAGCTCCGCTACAGCAGCCATCTTGTCACTTAACGGCAGCGGGCGAGTGGGAGCACTGAATTGCGACCAGAAAAGCTTCTTCACTTCCTCATCACCCTGATCCTCGAAGAACTTGGTAGCGTCGGCTGTACTCTTCGCCAAATCCGCATACGCGTCCGCAGGACTCCAGCGTCCATCCAGGGAAGCGTACTTCGGATCAAAAAATTTCGTCCGCGGCAAGTAGGAGCCCCCAGCCGCGATTTTACCGGCCTGTTGAAGCTCCTCCCGCGCAACCCTGAGCTCTGTCCGTATTTCCTTGGTGGCATTAAGTGCCTTGTTCAGGTCGGCCGAATTATCTTTATGCTCCTTCTTAAGGAGCTCATACTGGTCAGCGGCATTTTTTAACTCCACAGCCATTTCGGCTATCTTTTCCTCGCTTCGGCGACGAGCAGCCAGTTCGGCTCTCAATTCCTCGGCCGACTTTAGGGCAGCCGCATTGCTAACCCGAGCTTGTTCCTTGGCCTGGGCAAGTTCTGCCCTCAAGGCCTCCACGGCAGCAGCACCATCTGCAGCCTGAACATATTACATTAATATCATGCCGCCTCCATATTTTCCTATATAAAGGAAGGCAGAGCACATACCTTGTGATTTGTCCAACCGCTCGTTCACCAGCGTGATATCGCCATCAACCGATCCAATCTGCCTTATTAGTTCGGCAACTTCAACGGACAGGTCGGCGGCCGGACCCACAGGTACCTGCACGTATTTACAGCGCAATCATTGGTTTATGACCCCCCGTTTGCCGACTAGGGCGGGCAACCAGAGTCTCAGGGGCTACTATCTATATGGGGCACACCTAACGCGTGCCTCACAGCCAAAAATAGTGTATTCTTCACTACATACCTCAAAGCCTCTGGGCAGACTTGTAAATGCTTCATTCAAACCGCTTCTAGCGGATGAAATCTTCTTGAGCACCGCGCTCATTAATGAGCGGTGCTCCTCCGAGAGCGCAGCTCACTCCAGTAGGCCTGTCAGTACGTCCGACCGGACATTGAACTGTGTCGGACCCTTCCCATCGCCCCTCGTGGGAGCCAAACGCCCGGCTCGTGGCGGCCGACGATTGGCTTCCGCCGAGATCCGGACTCCTCCGTGACGACACCTTGGTGTCGCCCGCTTCATGAGCCGGAGAGGTGGGTGGGGTCTCGCTCTCCATCATCTCCGGTGGAAGATCCCCCGAAGACGAACTCTGTTGAGAAGAGCTGCTAGCCGGACTGCGAAAGACGAATCCTGGTTATTAATCTAGGATAAACACAGTACCTTCAAATTAAGATTGACTTATGGCTCGGTGGAGGGCTGGCCCATTGGCGGGCATGGCGCGGTGAGGGTGCCCGTCGGGGCAGGCCCCCCTGGGGATACTTTTTCCCTGGTTTGGGCATCTCCGTCTCCAAGTCTTCGGAGGCAGCCCTCTTCTTCCCGCGCGGGGAGGAGGCCTTAGCCTCCCCTTTCCAACTATCCTCCTTAGGGGACACGACAATTCCCCTGGTTCGAATGCGTAGCGTGTGAAGTTCGTTTCTTCGTTCTTCCCCTTGTCTTTCCCTGAGGGCATTCTGTTGAGTACCCGGTCAAGCATCTTGGCCATGGCGGGACCAGGCGAGCCTTCGGGAAGTGGCGCCGGACACCTGATTCTCTCTGCCTTCTTTCGAGCCATTCCACAGCCACAGATGATTTTCAGAATAAACAATTATGACAAATACAAAACAAGGTGTCCAGTATCAAGGCTACTTACTTGGGTATCTAGGCGATTGCAGCTTAGGCCCGCATCCTCGATGGTGTCCAGACACTCTACTTTCGGTCCGAAGAATAATTTGCACATCCCCTCGAGCTTCAGGCCGAAGAAGTGCTTAACAGTCCGCGGACCCTCTGGATTGAACTCCCACATCCGGAGAGGCCAGCGTTGGCATGGCAACATCCGTCGGATTAACATCACTTGCATTATGCTGACAAGGTTAATGTCCCTCTCAAGAAGCTCTCGGATGCGGCTCTGAAGATCGGTACTTCGCCATGGGCCCCAATTCCGTCCTACATCGGCCCAAGACGCTAGTTGTGACGGAGGGTCCGAGCGGAACTCGGGGGCGGCCACCCACTTTGTGCCTCTAGGAGCCGTGACATAAAACCACCTCCGTTGCATACATCAGATACTTCTGGGAAAGAACCCTCTGGCCATGGGGCATCGGCGTTCCTGCTTATTATGGCACCTCCTCACTCCGCGTGTCGCCCCTTGATCATCTTCGGCTTCACATTGAAGGTCTTGAGCCATAGGCCGAAGTGTGGGGTGACATGGAGGAAGGCCTCGCACACTATAATGAACGCATTTAGATATGGAGGATGGCGTCCGGAGCTAGATCATGAAAATCCAATCCATAATAAAACATGAGCCCCCTCACAAAAGGATCGAGGGTGAGGCCCAAGCCACGGAGGAAGTGAGGAACAAACACGACGCACTCATTGGGCTCTGGTGTAGGGATGGCCTGCCCTGGAGCAGGAAGCCTGTGCTGGATGTCGGCGGTCAGATATCCGACGTCCCTAAGCTTCGCAATGTCCTCCTTTTGAATCAAGGAAGCCACCCACCGGCCTTGAGGGTTGGATCCGGACATATTGTAGGATCTGGGGTGTTGGAGCTTAGGTCTCGGGTGTTAGAACTCGAGGTGCAAGAAGGCGCGATGGAGGTGGAAAAGAGGCATAGGCCTCGGCCCCTTTTATAAAGGGGGTGAATATCAAGAGTCCTTAGGGCGACTGCTTGAGGTTTACCTGACGGCACACAGAGTCATACCAACGGTCGTCATGGGGCTACGCACGCCCGCAATAATGGAAGATCCCGTAATAAGAGGGACACGATCTCTGCCTCGACAGGACGTGCCAATAAAACCGCCTCGCAACGCGAGTCGAGGTGGGGCAAGAAACGCCGGTTCGTGTTGGACCAGGCCACGATGCAAGGGCACGACATACAAAGATTGCCAGCAGATCATATTTACGCTATGTTCCCTACAATGGTATGTGACGATCATCTTGCAGATCCGGACACGGTTTGAGTGTTCGATAATTACTTTGGAGTATTCGGAGAAGGAACCCGCCCTGCAATGCCGAAGACAAGACTACGCGCCGGACTCGTCGTCATTGAATCCTGGTTCAGGGGCTACTGAGGGAGTCCTGGATTAGGGGGTATCCGGACAGCCGGACTATATACATCATCCGGACTATCGAAGCGTGAAGATACAAGACTCAAGACTTCAGGCCGTGTCTGGATGGGACTCTCCTTTGCGTGGGAGGCAAGCTTAGCGATCCGGATATTGTATTTCCTTCCTTGTAACCGACTCCATGTAAATCCTAGCCCTCTCCGGTGTCTATATAAACCAGAGAGGTTGGTCCATAGAAGGCCGATCACAATTACAATCATACCATCATAGGCTAGCTTCTAGGGTTTAGCCTCTATGATCTCGTGGTAGATCTACTATTGTACTACCCATATCTTCAATATTAATCAAGCAGGAAGTAGGGTTTTACCTCCATCGAGAGGGCCCGAACCTGGGTAAACATTGTGTCCCTTGCTTCCTGTTACCATCAGCCTAAGACGCACAGATCGGGACCCCCTACCCGAGATCCGCCGGTTTTGACACCGACAGGGTGTGTGTGTGTGTGTGTGTGTGTGTGTGTGTGTGACGCGGGGTCCTCGATGGCGGATGTAATTTAAGTGTGTGTGGCTTCATCATAGAGAGGTGATGTGTATGGCAGAGGCCACCAACGAGGGGGTGCGAGAGAGAAAAGGCCCGTAGAGAGGGAAGAGAAGGCGTGTGCGCGTGAGAGGAGTCGACATCGAGAGAACGTGTTTGTTCGAGAGACACCGAGGAAGACTACTATATATCGATGGTGCATGTAGGCGGGAATTAAATGAAGGGATGGTCATATTGGTTTCGGGGATATAGGGGAAGAGTGAGAGAGGGGGGTAGCTCGAAGGAGATTGCTAAGTGTGAGTGTGTGTTTTACCCATCCAGGAGGAAGTTATGTGCACACAAGAAGAGAACGATTCGATGTGGCATTAGGGCTGAGGGTAATTAACTACATATGGAGACATAGGAGACCTTGAATGTGCATGTGCGAGAGGTATACATGTATACATGGGATGTGTGTGTGTGCGCGCGCGCATGATCGAGATAAAAGGAAGAAGACATAAGTCATAAGATCAACGACATGGGAGAGACGGATCAGTATGACAATATGCATGCATGTGAGAGTGCAGGGAAGAAGGCCCAATAATTGAGCATGTATTTTTGTCTTTAAGAGATAGTGGCATGGGCTGGAGCATGCATCTATGGCGAGCAGAGGGAGCGAGACATAACGATTGTGCAACAGAGATCAACCTATAAATGCATGTATGGAGAGACATATATAGTGTGGGTGATAGGAAGCAAGAGTGCACGCGAGAAAGTAATGTTGGCGAAGAAACTACAGATAGATACAGAGATAGAGATGCTAGCTAGAGGGACATCGGCTGGTTTGAGTGTTGGAAATGACTGCCGGGTGGTTCAGAGGATGAAGTTATGTGTGTGAGAGAGAAAAATAAAAACAGGGCACATGACTGCATGTAGAGAGAAACATATAGAGTGTGCGTGATAGGAAGCAAGAGTGAGGGCGAGAAATAAGGTTGATGGAGAAACAGATAAATATAAAGATAAAGATGCTAGCTAGTGTGCGTCAGAGATATGAGTCGAGTGGATCAGAAGGCTGAGTTATGTGTGTGGGTGTGAGAGAGAGAGAGATAGGGTGCGTGTGAGTCACATACAAACAAATATCAGAGAGAAATGAGATCCCGAGAGATGGAGTTTTGTGTCTGCGAGAGAGAAAGATATTTCACAACGAGAGTGATAGCTAGAGAGACATATGAGGGAACGCAAGATATCTCTAGGGAGAGAGAGTGTGTGTGAGCGACATACAAGAGAATGGTGGAGAGATGTGAGACCCTGGGAGATAGAGTTTGTGTTTGTGTGTGAGAAAGAGATATTTAAGAGGAAGAGTCGTAGCTTCTCATACCTAAGGAGCGAAAGACATCTCTGTGTGAGAGGGGGTGTGCGAGTGGAACACAGGGGAATAGTAGAGATAAATGAGACCCCGGGATACGAAGTTTGTGTTTGTGTGAGAGAAAGAGATTTCACATGGAGAATCATAGTTAGAGACACATAGCAGGGAGTGAGATATACTTAGAGAGAGATAGAGTGATGAAGGTCGAGGGAGAGAGTACCGGCAGTGTGTTATGAAGATAAAAGATCATTGTCGACATATATGTAGCACGAGAGATACCCAAGAGACGATGAACGTGTATAGGTCTAGAGAGATACTCCTATATAAGCATGAGTGATAGCTATATGAGACGAATATCTGGATTAAAGGGGATTCAGATATTTAAACTGGAGATCACGACATCGATAATATAATAACGCAAATTGGTGTATCAAACATGCATATTCATTTGAATTTGGGGACACGTGTAATGTTATATAGTTTATTAATATTAGTGATCCATAGATTCTTTAATTAGAGACAATGCATAGTTTATATGCAATTAATGTCTAAACGGGATTACACTATATGTTGCGTGTGTGAAACACATTATACATGTTTGAGAAGTAAAAAGCGCATGAAACACACATTAATTGGAGACAGTTAGCGAGGAATGCATACGTTGGATTTCAACATAAAGTGGTTTCAAATATTTGAAAATCCAAATTAAGTTGGATACAACCTTATGAATCTGAGATCATGCCATTTGTAAACCATATTTATGTATAAAGGGTGTTGTGCTTTTGAAAGTATATATATAAAAAATTGATGTATATAGAATTTTATTCCAATCGAAAATGGATCCTGCCCGAACAAAAATAGAATACAAATTGGATTCGAATTGAGTTGGCACGGTAAACGTGCACTCTTGCTCTACAAAAATTTGAACAAAGCAGGGAAAGTCGCAGTAACCGCCCGAAACCAAAATCTGCGAGATGGAAATTACTGCCTATCCCTGACACGCAAAGCCTATCGGCTCGATTTCTATAGGTTCCGATAAGGGGTAGGTTTGTAATTTCACTCAAACGTGACATAACCGCCTCTCACCCGGATTCATACACGGTGGGTGCCAAAACACAGTGTCTCCTCGACCGAAATCGACTCCCTCCCCGATTCATACACGGTGGGCGCCAAAAACAAACCCTCATCAGCAAATATACGGTGTATGCGAGATTACCTTCCTATCCCCAACTGACTAATATTGTAGTGATGTAGGAAATTTTAAATGGGGGCTAAGTTTGTCAATTTCCTCGCATTTGAGACAAGCGCGCCCTGAAGACATGGTTCCCCCTTCCTCTCTCCCTCCATGTCCCCATTCGTACTCCGTGGGCGCCAAAACACCCTCTCCACCCCAGCCTCCTCCGTCCGCCACCCCATCCACCGCCGTCCTCCTCCACCATGCCGGAGCTGATACCCCAACACCGTCGTCCGTTATAAGAGATCGACCTCTCTCATCCACGGCTTTGGACCCGGATCCTTGAATCCCGTCCTCTAGCTTCATCCCCGCCGTCGTCCACCTTGTCGGCGCCGCTCCTACGACCGTCTCGCCCATCATACTTGGCCACTGTTTGACGCCTAAGATGCGACCCTATCCTAAAGGAACTCAAAGGTCCCACCAAGGATAGAAGCGCATCTTGAAGACGCTTTTGCAAGGTGGATATCATTACATCAACATTACATAATAGTGGGGATACTCCAAGACATACAAAGGTCACATAAATACAACAATACATCATACATAAGATAAACATCCGACTACAGATGAAACATAAATGTAAACTCAAACAATATCCACTCGCTAGCCCAGTCAGCCGACCGGAACCTATCCCCGATTGAAGAAGCGTAAGAAGAACTCCAAAACAAGTAAACATCGCTCTCGGCCATGATCATCGCATAACCTGTACTTCGCAACTGTTGGTGTAGTAATCTGTGAGCCACGAGGACTCAAAGCAATCCCATTACCATGGGTATCAAGACCGACAAAGCTTAAAGGGAAAGGAAGGGGTAAAGTGGTGAGGTTGCAAATGGCGCTAAGCATATATGGTGGCTAACATACGCAAATGAGTGCGAGAAGAGAAAACAAAGGAACGGTCGTCAACTAGTAATGATCAAGAAGTGATCCTGAACTCCTACTTACGTCAGACATAACCCAGAAACCGTGTTCTCCTCTCGATCAACCCCGAAAAGAGACACTCACTACGCATTACACGGTTGGTGTATTTTAGAAGTTGCCATTTACTTCAAGTTTACTACAACCGGATATTAACAAATTCCCATCCGCCACATAACCGCTGGCACGGCTTTCAAAGTTCAAACCCTGCAGGGTGTCCCAACTTAGCCCATGATAAGCTCTCGCAATCAACGAAGGATATTCCTTCTCCCCGGAAGACCCGATCACCCTTTAATCCCGCTACAAGACATTTCGACAAAGAATAAAACAAGACCAGCAAGACCTCCCGCTGCGTCGACATCCTCGATAGTAGCCACAGATCTCGTCTCGTGCCACGACCGGATGAGCAAAGACGCATAACTAGAACCAGCCCTCAAGTTTCCCGAGGTGGCGCTGCAAGTGGTTTCTAGTTTGGACCAACACTTAGACAAGCATTGGCCGGGGCTAAAATAAAGCTGACCCTTGGGATGCGCGACTCCCAAGGGAAAAAGGTAATAGGTGAGGTAAATGGTAAAACCAATGTTGGGCCTTGCTGGAGGAGTCTTATTCAAAGCGAATCGTCAAGGGGTCTCATAAATCACCCAACCGCGTTAGGAACGCAAAATCCGGGAACATAATACCGATATGACGGAAACTAGGGCGGCAAGAGTGGAACAAAACACCAGGCATAAGGCCGAACCTTCCACCCTTTACCAAGTATATAGATGCATTAAATATATAATAGATATTGTGATATCCCAACATAAACATAATCCAACATGGAGCAATCTTCATCTTCACCTGCAACTAGCAACGCTATAAGAGGGGCTGAGCAAAGCGGTAACATAGCCAAACAACGGTTTGCTAGGAAGGGTAACAAAGGTTAGGGCTGTCATGCAATTTGGGGAGGCTTGAGCAGCAAGTGGTAGGTAACGCAAAGATAGCAAAGAGAACGAAGCAACTAGCATAGCAATGATAGTAATGAGATCCAAGGTGACGGTCATCTTGCCTGAAATCCCGCAAGGAAGAAGAACGAGTCCATGAAGAAGACAACCGGGAGTAGTCGAACGAATCCTCACAATCGCAACATTACCGGAACTAGGAAGCAACACCGGAAAGAAACAAACAACATGGTAAATGCACAAGCATAAACATGGCATAATGCACAATCAAGTATGATGCATGTCCGGTTTAATGAGGCATGGCATGACAAAGTGCAACAAACAATGCTACAAGTTAAGTGGAGCTCGATATGCAACGAGTTGCATATTGACAAACACCACATAGACATATTTAGTTTAATCTTGTTTAAGCTATCAAACAATGTTAAATGTTGTTAAACATGGCAAGAGGTGAAGCATAATTAAACTACCTATCTAGGCAAGTTTAACGAAGGCAAGGGGTGGAGCGGCAACTACGAACGGATACGGGTTTTATGAAAACATGCAGATGCAATGTGAATGATGCTATGAGATGAGATGCATGACATGAACAAAATGCAAAACAAAACACAAAAACCCAACCACGAAGGAAAAATATATCACATTGCCGAAAATGGCAAGAGTTGGAGTTACAATTATGGAAAGTTGCATCCGGGGCGTTACAACACTCCACCACTACGAGAGGATCTCGTCCCGAGATCTAGGATGGCACCCCAGAGAAAACGGAAGAGGAAGATAAGAGGTAAAACTAAGTCGCTTCTTCAACAAACGAGTGAAACCATGAACCTTGAGATGTTGAGCAAAATGAAAGAAAGAAAACAACGAAGATGAGCAAAGTTGAAAACACTCCGTTAGAAAAGAGGAACAAGGGATACGACGAGAACCAAGAGTTTTAGTGATAAGATCGATATTGAAACCACTCCGGTTAAAACTAGATAGAGAAGGAATAAGATTGATATAATTTGGGCAACACTGAATCGAAAGAAGAAGGAAAACTTGATAAGATGAAAAGAACTTGAAGAGATGACACAACACTCCGGTTAAATGGATAAGCATGAAAAGAACACGGTCCTCACAATTCGAGATGATGAGTGAAGAGAGCAACATCACCATGCCTCCGGAACAAAGAATAGAAGATAGATCATTGGAATAACAGAATGGAGTAGAGAATGCCAACTTCTGCCACAAATGAGCTTGGAAAGCACCCTTCCAAGAAGGTTATAATGGAGTTGTTGGAAAACCAACAATGAAAATAATAAGCTTGTAGTGGGCTTATGGAAACATCTCAACACTTGAGGTGAAATTATGCCACTAACGAAAAACAATTGCTTGTTTGAGATCAAAGATGAAAACTTCTTTCACGAGAGGATAGGAGAAAACTCGGATCATTGATAAGCACCACAAATAGCAACATTCCTTAGGGAAGGCTTTAGGTGAAATCTATACCAAGATAACTCCAAAGAAGGGATTGATGGATTTAAAATACCTCATTCTTGACAATATGTGAATCATGAAGCACGAGGAGAAATTGCCAAGGATGACATAACACCATCTCAAAAGATAAGGTAGAAAGAATTGCACTTCGAAATGCAAAAGAAGAATACTTGAGCTCCTCAAAACAAAACATGTGTTGAGCACCATGTTTAATTTTGAGTATAGCTTATGGATCATAACTTCGAGAAAATGTTGAAGAACAATTGAAGAATGAAAAGAATCCTTGACAAACCATCATGTAGAGCCTCCATGAAGAACTCCGGTAATAAAAGGATGATAAAAAGAAAGAGAAGTTGAAGACACAAGGTGAAACCTTGCGATGATTTAGATGGAGCTTCGCGATTATATAACCGAGAGGACTTGGAACTCCTAAAAGAAAAGATGAAAACACTTAACTAGAATTACTTCATCATGAACAATCTCCGGAAGAAAAGAATTAATCAACTCGAGGAAATAAGAATAAGATTTATTGTATGCTTATCCTTCATCAAATTAAATTGATGACAAGCAATGGATTTGGCATACTACTTATTCTCGTAGAAAGGATTAAGAGAGATATAGCGCAAACTTGAGAAGGTATTGATGGAACCATTGGTGAAATTTGGAAACAACGAATGAATTAATATGATAACGAAGGAAGTGAAATCTTGAACGAACCACCATAAGAATTGAAAATGAACATAGCAAAGGCACAATTCACCGGGAAGAATTGGAAAACGAATGAAGATTCTTGAGAGAATTTAGATACAAGAGAATGAAGAGATCATGAACTGATTAGAGGATATTTGAACGATTCACCGGTAAGATTTGGAGAACGAGAGCTGAAAGCTGAGAATGAGGAATTATGACATGATGGCCTACGGAGGAAAGAAATGGGAACAACTCATGAAATGCTCCGGATGGGTGAAAAGAATACTCACGATCGAAAACAATTATGAGAGGATGGCATCAAGCTAGAACCATGAATCTTGAAGTGAATGGAGCAAGATTTAAGAGAAACTCTTCTTAGGTCTTCAAATGCTGAGAATGACGAGGAGAAACACCACCAAATTGTTGAGAAAATCCGGAAGGATTAAAAGAGGAAAGGTTGAGCTAAATATGAAAAGAGTTTGAAAGCGACCTTGGAGAAGGCATGTGACTGATGAAAATTCATTCTTACGTCAAACTTCAAAAGACTTTGGGAATCGCTCCGGATAAATTAGAAGAGTCAGGTAAGATCTTGGGAAAAGACCTGTGGATTAGGGACCACTCAAAAGAAAACACCGTTGAACAATTTTAAAGAGAGATTGCACCGGTTGAATTAAATGTCTTGAATGAGATAACAACCTCAAAATAACTTGAACGGATCTGGAATGAAAAGACGAGCCTTCTGAGATATCTTCAACACTCCAGAACAAATGAATAGCGAGAAGTGAATGATTAAGAGGTGCATCGGCAAGAGAAATCATTAGAAACGAGGAAAGGAATATGATGAATATCGAAAGCTTGAATTGGATCCACCGGAGAAGAAACAACAATGAAGGATGATGAACTTGAAACTGTTGAGCATCTTCATGGGAAATCACCGGATAAGAACATTGAAAGAAAAGAATGAAGAGACTTCCCACAAATAAAGGGATACATGATTAAGAAATCTGAGTCCTTGAAGAAAAAGGGTGGGAGGGCGGGAAAACAAAACAACTTGGGACGGATGAAACAAACACCGTTGAGAAAACTTAGAATTGATCTTGCAAACGTTGAAATGATCGGATCCACTTGAAGAGAAGCACGCCCGGTTGGGAAAAGAATTAACATGACGACCTCGATGATCAAGAAGGATTAGTATTCACATAGCAATATGAGAACACCGCTTAGGGAAGGTATGGATTCAACATTTGACTTCAAGCAACTCGAATACCACAAATAAAACAAAACAAAGGATTTGGCTTGCAGAATAAGCCGGAACAAATACATATGATAGAGATTTACCCAATCTCATATCATGCATCTGTCGGAAAGATATTCTAGGAGCTACTTGAATTCCCACCTATAAACTCCCGAAACTTTCTGGTTATGCAATCTGGTGTTGGGAATACACGGGACACAAAATATATCACCCAAACTAACAATACCTAGATCCAGCTGTATCCATCTGTCAACACATAACCAAGAAACCTTCGGAAATCGTGTACCTCAACCTTCAAAAAGCATCCGTTATACGAGTTATGGCAATACTCCCGAACTCCCCAGTACTGGGTGACATCGAGGTTATCTCACCAACAACTGCATAAAAGAGATTTTCGATGTCGGCAAAACTCGTGTATTCCGTAATCGAACGATAAAATTGTGACGACAACACCCTGGAGCTCAACTCCCGGACACCGCCACAACCCCTAAATGTCGAGGCACCAAGAACAATGTTCTCGCCACAAGACTATCTAACGATCCCAAGATACCCGCGTGATCCTAAAAAAAATTCGTGAAATTTGAGGAGAGAAAAGACAAAACATCTACGTCAGGAGGCCTCACCAGAGCGACGAAGGAACTGAGGAGTAAAAAGAATCCTACTCTCCGATATATATAATCCTAAAACTCAAAATGGTTTTCTTCTAGACTCAACAACGGCCAACAAACAAGGGGGCTCCTATGGTTTGGTCGAGGCTCTGATACCAACTTGTCACGCCCAAGATGCAACCCTATCCTAAAGGAACTCGAAGGTCCCACCAAGGATAGAAGCGCATCTTGAAGACGCTTTTGCAAGGTGGATATCATTACATCAACATTACATAATAGTGGGGATACTCCAAGACATACAAAGGTCACATAAATACAACAATACATCATACATAAGATAAACATCCGACTACGGATGAAACATAAATGTAAACTCAAACAATATCCACCTCGCTAGCCCAGTCAGCCGACCGAACCTATCCCCGATTGAAGAAGGTAAGAAGAACTCCAAAACAAGTAAACATCGCTCTGGCCATGATCATCGTGACAACCTGTACCAAGAATCGCTGGTGTAGTAATCAGTGAGCCACGAGGACTCAAAGAATCCCATTACCATGGGTATCAAGACTGACAAAGCTTAAAGGGAAAGGAAGGGGTAAAGTGGTGAGGTTGCAGCAGCGGCTAAGCATATATGGTGGCTAACATACGCAAATGAGTGCGAGAAGAGAAAACAAAGGAACGGTCGTCAACTAGTAATGATCAAGAAGTGATCCTGAACTCCTACTTACGCCGACATAACCCGTAAACCGTGTTCTCCTCTCGATCAACCCCAAAAGAGACACTCATGGTTACGCATACGGTTGGTATATTTTAGAAGTTGCCATTTCAAGTTTACTACAACCGGATATTAACAAATTCCCATCCGCCACATAACCGCTGCACGGCTTTCGAAAGTTCAAACCTCGCAGGGTGTCCCAACTTAGCCCATGATAAGCTCTCGCAATCAACGAAGGATATTCCTTCTCCCGAAGACCAGATCAGTCTTTAATCCGGCTACAAGACATTTCGACAAAGCAATAAAACAAGACCAAAGAAGACCTCCCGCTGCGTCGACATCCACGATAGTAGCCGCCAGATCTCGCCTCGTGCCACGACCGGATGAGCAAAGACGCATAACTAGAACCAGCCCTCAAGTTTCCCGAGGTGGCGCCGCAAGTGGCTTCTAGTTTGGACCAACACTTAGACAAGCATTGGCCGGGGGCTAAAATAAAGATGACCCTTGGGATGCGCGACTCCCAAGGGAAAAAGGTAATAGGTGAGGCAAATGGTAAAACCAATGTTGGGCCTTCGGAGGAGTCTTATTCAAAGCGAACTGTCAAGGGGGTCCCATAAATCACCCAACCGCGTTAGGGACGCAAAATCCGGGAACATAATACCGATATGACGGAAACTAGGGCGGCAAGAGTGGAACAAAACACCAGGCATAAGGCCGAACCTTCCACCCTTTACCAAGTATATAGATGCATTAAATATATAATAGATATTGTGATATCCCAACATAAACATAATCCAACATGGAGCAATCTTCATCTTCACCGCAACTAGCAACGCTTATAAGAGGGGCTGAGCAAAGCGGTAACATAGCCAAACAACGGTTTGCTAGGAAGGGTAACAAAGGTTAGGGGCTGTCATGCAATTTGGGAGGCTTGAGCAGCAAGTGGTAGGTAACGCAAAGATAGCAAAGAGAACGAAGCAACTAGCATAGCAATGATAGTAATGAGATCCAAGGTGACGGTCATCTTGCCCGAAATCCCGCAAGGAAGAAGAACGAGTCCATGAAGAAGACAACCGGAAGTAGTCGAACGAATCCTCACAATCGCAACATTACCGGAACTAGGAAGCAACACCGGAAAGAAACAAACAACATGGTAAATGCACAAGCATAAACATGGCATAATGCACAATCAAGTATGATGCATGTCCGGTTTAATGAGGCATGGCATGACAAAGTGCAACAAACAATGCTACAAGTTAAGTGGAGCTCGATATGCAACGAGTTGCATATTGACAAACACCACATAGACATATTTAGTTTAATCTTGTTTAAGCTACCAAACAATGTTAAATGTTGTTAAACATGGCAAGAGGTGAAGCATAATTAAACTACCTATCTAGGCAAGTTTAAATGAGGTCGAAACAACAAACAACAATTCCGGAAAATCCTCATGTGCATATTTTTGATTTGGTACTGTTCTGCCCTAAAACATACTTTATTGTTGTTAAACAGGAAAATAAAGTGGACCATGTTAAACTAGGCATTTTCCACCCCATTTACATACAAAGTTTATTTAAAACCCAGCTACCGTTATTTAGTCATGAAATAATCATTTTATCATGGCATTTGAGCAAATTTAAACAAACATCATTCTAAACATTTTTTAACAGGGATGAAAGTGGCAAATTATTAATCGACACAAAATTATAAGCATTTTACATGTCTAAATCATTTTAATCCGATGCACGGTTCATGAGTTATTATATGCATGAAAACTAGGGGTTTTTCTCAGAAAGCAGGTAAATCATCTGGTTAATAGCTAAATTCGCAGATCTAAAAAACGATGCGGGCTGAATCGGCTGGCCCG
This sequence comes from Aegilops bicornis, assembly GCA_021605145.1. NCBI lineage: Eukaryota > Viridiplantae > Streptophyta > Magnoliopsida > Poales > Poaceae > Aegilops > Aegilops bicornis. Next base: position 387,752,275 of record CM038675.1, on the reverse strand, counting down.
ATAGGTGGAAAAAACAAGAGGAGGGGCGCTGGGTGTGGCCTCACCCATGGGCCGAGGCCCACCGGTGGAAGAGGCCTCGCAGTTCGGGCGCGGCCTCGGCGACGCGGTCAACACGTTCGATGCAGGAAGCAGGGCGCAGTCCTCTTCTCGACAGGGAGCAGAAACAGAGCAGCGGCGGCGCATGCAAGTCATCGGGAGGACGGAGCGACGGGAACGGGAAGAGATCGCCGGATCTGGGCGGCGGGGGCCCATCTCCGATGATAGTGGCGTCGGCTGGTGCTCCTGTTCGAGGCAAGGACAGAGACGGGATCGAGAGGGAAGAAGCGTAACACTAAGAAGAGGAGGCAGGGAAAGGAGAAAACACAGGAAGGAGGAGGAGCGGGACGGCGACTGCTGGTGCCGCCGCTCATGGGACGACGGCGAGGGCGGAGCAAGGCGGCGACGTATGCATTTAGATGGAGGTCACGACGATCTCTGGCGGGGGAAAACAAGGGCGACGAACAAGGTGGTTTTGCCTCTGGTAACAGAGAGAGAGAGAGAGAGAGCATTGAGAAAGAGAGAAACGGGAGAGGAAGAAAGGGAAGGTAGGGGCGGTGCGAGGCTCATCTGCTGGTCCGGCGAGGTGGAGGGCTGGACGAGGAGGAGGGTGCAGCCTCATACGCTCGCGGGCACAGGGGCGCACGAAGCAGTTCCTACTGGAGCTCAACGTCGAGGTTGCCGGGGCGGACGTCAGACCGAGGTCGGGCGCAGGGCGGTAGCTGCTTCCGATCCATACCGGATCGAGGCACGGAGGAGGGAACGAGGCGCCGGGCCTTGCGGGGCAGCTGGATCTGTGGCCTCGGTGGGATGAATCGGGACGATGAGGGCCATTCGACTGGATCGCACCGTCCTGCACTGACGGTGGGACTGCACGGGTTGGTTGGCTGGAAGTGGCTGCGCGAGAGGATTGGGCAGATGGGATTTGGAGGATCCCGAGGTGGGAGGCGGCGGCGCGCCAACAATGTGCTCCCTAGGTTTTAGGGTTGGTCTAGTTTAGGTAGGGTTTCATCCGCTATATATAGCAGTGTAAGAATTGGGTAGGGTTATTCAGCCCCTCCGATCGTAATCGGACGGACGGGAAAAATAGGCTAGGGAGTCCAATGAATAAAACGAAGATGTTTTATAGATGTTTGGGGATGATCCGGATTCATCGGTAACGCATGCACTGCTCGGTTCGGAGTAAGTTTCAGACGCTGCCGAGGGAGAAATGGGCAAGAGAGGTTAGGTGGTCACGGTCAAGAGGGAAGCGAAACCCGATTGGTCTCTAACGGTCAACGAAGGCAAGGTGAAGCGGCAACTCACTTAACGGATACGGGTTTTATGAAAACATGCAGATGCAATGTGAATGATGCTATGAGATGAGATGCATGACATGAACAAAATGCAAAACAAAACACAAAAACCCAACCACGAAGGAAAAATGTATCACATAGCCGAAAATGGCAAGAGTTGGAGTTACAATTATGGAAAGTTGCATCCGGGGCGTTACACGGTGGCCCGTGTGGTGTTCTGTATGGGAAGAATCAGAGACGAGGAAGAAGAAGGGTTAGGAGACATAGGATCTTCATCCAACCGCCTGAAATGGTCGACTGACCCAAATGACAAAAGTCACACGACTTGCATGCAGACATGCCTTTATATTCAGTACCATGATCATAGCTTCTTAGCACTCCTCCTGAATCCATCAAGCTAAACAACGTGCCATTCATAATTCCAAACTTGTTGCTCAAATACGAATCTGATATGATGCTGATGTTACTAAAACAGGTAACGTTTAATTGGTCAACTAATGTTCCTACTTTACTTTTGAAAAGCACGTGCACCACATATAGAGAGACAGCAGGGAGTTGCATTCTTAATGCTCTCTGGTTCATCATGTGTAGGCACTGCGCAACGAACATTTAATTATCCAAAATATGCTTGCTCTTCTTTAGCATGTTCCTCTTGCGTTCTTCTTTAATAAGTATTCTCTCCGTTCCTAAATACAAGTCTTTGTATAGATTCCACCATGGACTACATATGGAGCAAAATGAGTGAATATACACTCTAAAATGTATCTGTATACATCTATATGTGATCCATAGTGGAAATCACTACAAAGACTTATATTTTGGAACGGAGGGAGTATGATAGTAGTACAAAGATGTTCCTTGTAGTGAAGATGAGGGGACATTTGCAAAGGTAGAGGTCTATACAATCAGGTTGTGATGGACATTTTGAACTCTTCGGCCTCTTTTGATTCAGAGGATTTTGTAAACATAGGAATAGGAATTGTAGTGGCCTGCCCACTTGAATCCTATAAGATTAGCAAGGAAATGCGGGAGCTGTGTCGCCTTTGAGAGTTACATCGATATTAATAGTACCGCACCTTCAGCTTGAAAAGAGCCGGTATCCGAAGCCTTTCTAGCCGCATCGCAATACTAGCACATATATTCCAAAGAAGTTCCACTTTGCTGATTTTACTCCTGATGCTTACGGTTTTCCCGTTATATCTACACTGTGATCTGTGTAGTTGCTTTGTGTCGCACTAGCAGCAGTCCAGTCTTGAAGCTAAACAACACACCAATCATACGTCCTAAGGTTCTTCAAATACGAATGTGATATGATACTGACATTAGCGATCATACGCACATTTAATTGGTTAGCTAATGCTCCCAATTGAGTTTCCAAATGCATGTGGCCACATATAGAGAGACATCATGGAATTGCATTTCTTTGGGCGCTCTGATTCATCATGGGTGGGCAACCAACATTGTATAGAAAGAAGGGGAATCTCAATAATATGCTTCCTCTTCTGTTATTTATCATGTTCCTCTTTTGTTCTTCTTTAGTAAGCACAGTATGTTCCTTGTCAGGAAGGGGAGCAGGGACATCTGCAGTCGACACCTCTATTGGTCCGGTTCTGCTAAATGATTTCGCACTTCGAGTTGGTCTGCCATAATACCCCAGAAATGGTGGGAGCCATGGTCTGTGATAGACTAAATCGATAGTAACAGCCGTGCGCCTTCGGATGAATAGAGCTGGCATTCAGAGGTGATCGATAGGCTGCATATTAGTAGTGGCAAAACCCTATGTTTTCCAGGCCAGTTCCCGCTTCCCGATTTATTTATGGTGGTTATGGTGTACCCCTATTATCTACACCGCGACCGCCCTCCGGCTCAAGGCTCTCGTTATCATGGTTTGGCAATAAACTTTCTATACGGTATATTATGAACCTATCATCTGCCACCTATCCTTACATCTGGGAGCCCCCAACAGGGAGCCTATTTTTTGTGTAGTTCTGCCAGATTATATTAATCTACTCACCATATTACAGCACACATGGGCTCTCTCATCAGAATCCAGTGATAGCACACAAGTGTTTACAGGGAGCCTCTATTATATTACAATATCCTCTGCATTACAAAGATAATCTCACTACTATTTGTGTTTTTATGCTTTACAGATATTGTACGTAATCACAATGAATATAAGAATGCGCACGTCTGAAGAATATTGCGGAACAGTTCAATGGGTAACAAACTTGGCATCAAGGGGTTGAGGTCCATTGTGGACGCAATGAAACCCACATGCTCCCGACCTATAGATTCGTATTCAGAATATGATCCTAATGACTATTCTGAGCTCAAGGAGTCAAAGGCGGATGGACTATCCTGTTCACCCAATAAGGTGCTTGTTCTAATTTGGCAAGGTTTTATTGGTTGCACATATCTTGCATAAGGTGTCTTGCATTTCTTTTGCTTCGTTGCACCACCATCTGCTTAGTTTACTCATGATATATGTGAAGATGCCATGCCCATCCATTATCAACACCTATTCCATTTGTCGTCATACCATGTTTTTTCATTCAAATGTTGTTCTTGTGTTTCAGACATCCAAAAGGAAGAGGGTGATTGCAGAACCTGAAGGAGTACAAGCAAAGTCCTTGAAAAAGGTGGTGCTACCAGAGAAATCACATAGCACCCGACGTATATTGGCGATAGAACCAGCGCCGCAAAACCTAGGATATCGCAACTATGTTGGTTGCTGCTTTGCTCTTGTGAGTACCTATTGTCATATCGTTGTCCTTACATTCATACCTAGTGGATTATGTGACATCATTGTGCATTATAGCTTGCTTATCCACTATTTGCTCCAAATTATCATATCTATATTAATGCTTAAATTAATGTAGAATAAACCCAATGCCTATGAAGAAATTTAGTTCTGCATTGTTCTTGTAAATAGCTGTTGTCCTTCATCACTGTACTTATATTTGTCAGCTAGTTCTTCACATACACTTTGCAGCTTATTTTCCCTTGTCCTCCATTTTTCTACACATCAGATCTACATTTACTCTTGCCAAAATATTGAATAAAACCAATGTTACTGAAGAAGTTTAGCTCTGCATTGCTCTTGTCAGTGCCTTCTGCCTGTATGTTGTATTTACATTTGTACTCTGCATCTTAAGTTAAATAATCGCCATTTGTTCCTATATTTTCACATCTCTATTTACTCTTAACAAAATGTAGAATAAAGACAATACTCTTGAATAAGAGTGTGAGGTAAACTTCTTGAATTGCCCCCCCCCCCAGCAATATGGACAAGGCCTTTATAGAGCCTGTCTTCACTACTAATGTAAGTTTGTCCTCCTCCAGCCTTCAAACTTTGTTGTGTATATTAGGATAGCTATGAGTGCAAATGTTGTTTATTTTTGTCATCTGCATCAAATTGCTTGTTCAAAGTTTATAAAGTAGAAGTACATAAACAAAAGTTTGTCCTTCTCAATTTTAGTCTTTATTTGTACAATCTAGTTCCTTATTTGTACCATGTAAATTAAACTAAACATAGAAAGTTATCTTCTTTAGCACTATGTGTATGCTTGTGTTCTTGATCTGTAATCTAATGGTGTGGTGAGACTACCAACAACAACACAATGTCATATCCTGCTATGTATCAACTATGAACAATGCCATATTATATTAATGTTATAAATCGTGTCTCTTTATTTACCAATCTAAAATGGTATAAATTGACAGTACACTCACCATTCATGCTTATAAGTTGTTTAGAACTACATCTATGCTTGTGTTCTTGATCTGTAATCCAGTTGGTCCGTGAAGCTGGGCCGCCTCGCACAATGCCATTTCCTGCCGTCTTAACTATGAACAATGCCTGTTATGTTAATGCTATTTTAAACCGTGTCTCTTTATTTCTGACAAAGAAATGTGATGAATTGACAGTTTTGATGCTTATACGTGCAAAACCTGTTATCTACCTACATGTTTCTCTTTCAGGGTGACAACACTGCTGCTAGGAAGAACTGCCACAATGATAGTGAAACGAACCCATTGTTTGTCCCTCTAACACATATTCCAGAGGATAAGGCAACACATATTGAGGGTAGGATACAACCACGAAGTCACATCTTGATGTAGTGTCAAACTTACTCAGTGACACAAGCTCGATGAAGTCGCCGCCTAAATCTGTTCGACTTCTTCAGTCTGAAATTCAAGAAGAAATACATGATTCCGCTCAAATACGACTAGAACTCCAATCTCTATACAAGATTAATCGTAAGTACATGGTGTTTATTGATGATATGCAGCTTAAGTTGGTGAATATGAGCGCCAAAGAAGCGCAGTCTCATCAGGTTGCTAAGTCGCTTATACCTGCAGCTCCTGGGCCGGGCTAACCTTTCTTGAACTGTGTTGAAGTGTTGTTGGTTCTGTCTATTATTTTATCCGCCTGTTAACTTCCACTGGTGGCGACCTACCTAGTTTATGTAATCTGCTGTCTGGTTGCCCTTTATTATCACTAGCAGCGAACTTTGATGCCGAGGGGATGTAATATGTTGTAATTTCTTTGTTGTATAGTCTAGATTTATTCTTGGTCGGTATGCTGTAATTTAGGTCGGAAGGTTCAGTGGATCTCAGTGTTGTCGGTCTTCAGGCCGACCCGTTACTCATATGGGCAAAATGTGGGCCTATAATCATCTTGGGCCATTAGCGTGTCTAAACCTATAGTTGTTTCCGCCTTTAACAAAGTCGAGTAAAGTTCGCCACCAGGCCAGAGAATACCATGGGCTTTAACATGCTAAAACCTAGATTGGGCTAGCGTTGAGCCGAAAAATTCATGGGCCAATACAGCCTAAACCGTCTAAGGCCCATGTTTGGCCCAAATAGGACGAAAGCTAATGTGCCAAATATATCCTCGGCCTGCTTTGGCCCAATAAAATTATGGGCTTTAAGCAGGCCGGTATCTATGCGGGCCATAGGCCTAAAAGTGTCATGGGCCATTATCAGATGGCTGTAAGCAGACCGGATTCAACGCGGGCTGTAATTAGGCCCAACTGTTACACGGGCCATTAACATGTCGAAGACTACGGGCCGTTAAGAGGCCTAAAGTTACTTCGGATAAGAAATAGCCCAGTTTCTGCATGGGCCGTTAAATGGACTAAAGTTAAACCGGGCCGACAACGTCCCAGATGCACCACGGGTCTCTAACAAGCCGAAACTATTATCGGGCCGAACTGGTAAACGAGCATTTAACAGGCTGAAATACAAACTTGTCTTAGAATGGGCCCAAAAGAACAGTGGCCTGTTAACGGGCCTGATTCGATATGGGCCGTAATTTGGCCCAAAACACGGCAGGCTGTGAACGGTCCTAGTCCGATATGGGCCTCAATTTGACCCAAAACATGGCAGGCTGTTAACGGGCCAGCCCACTAGTGTTTGAAAAAACATGGTGGGCCTTTAGCTGGGCCGGCCTTTTCACCGGAATGGTCCTCTGTTGGGTCGTGCCACATGTCAACGTATCATAGGCGCCTCCTGTCCAATGAGTGGATGACATCTGTCCCAACGGTGAGCCAACACGTGTTTCCTCCGGCCAATGAGAATTTTACACGTGGAAAATCCCCATTGGTCCGGGCTTTTAAGGGGTTATCGGATTCAAAACCGGACCTGGTAGCTTAACAGCGACCCGTTACGGCCGATGCCACGTGTCGGTCACCCTTGACGAAAGCACTTCTATGACGCGGGAATTATCGTCATGGAAGTGGACACTTCCGTGATGATAATTTTGGTAATGTCATGGAACACTTCTACGACAGCACAGGTATGACTATCTTGATTCTGTCATAAAATCGTCATGGATGTACAGGCATGACAGAAAACGTGACCTACTGTGACAAACATGTATTATCACGGAAGTGTATTTTTTGTAGTGCATTGGGTGTTTTAACTTTTGCTGTGTAGCTCTTTATTTTGAGTCGACTAAGTCGTGTCGAGTGAACTCTTGGTCTAGACAGGTCATCATCGAATGTTTGATTCGGCGGGGGTCTTTGAGAAGTGTTTGTTTGTAGAACTTTCACTCGGTCTAGACAGGTCGTGCCGAGTGGGAACGGAACCAATGGGGGAACGCTAAGTGCACCCACTGGGTGTAGTACCCGAGACCGCGGTCGACTGCGGGCAATCGGTGGTGGTCTGAGAACATATGTTGTTGTTGTTGTTGTTGTTGTTGTTGTTGTTGTTGTTGTTGTTGTTGTTGTTGTTGTTTTGATCCTTCCACTCGCTCTGAGCGGACCATGTCGAGTGGGAAACCGAACCGGTGGGGGCACGCCAAGTGCACCCACTGGGTGTAGTCCCCGAGACTGTTGTTGAATGTTTGATTCGGCAGTAGTCTTGGAACTCTTTTTGTCATAATAATCAGACCTTGCTTCTTATCACTCGGAAGCGACTGATCCTTGTTTCTGTCGATTGACTTGTCTTGTTGTTTACTGCAGAAATCTTGTGAGCTTGAAACCAAGTTTGCTTGGAGAGGAAGTAGATCCAGCTCAATCTCGACCTGGAGCTGGCCAAGGAGAACCTGCAGAAGGCCAAGGATGAAGCAGCTGTCATGGGAGGTAACCATTTGTCGACTGTTCGCCTTGCTATCTTTTCCTTTCAACCCTTAAACTGTGTGATTCCACTCGAACAGATGTGCATAGTGAAAACCGTCAACTCCAAGCTCGTCTGAAGAATGTTATTTCTTTAGACAAAATGAAGCAGGCCCTGGAGCAGAAGGATCTTGACCTTGCAGCAGCTCAGAAGACGGCGCGAGAGAAAACTGAACTCGCCGATAAGAAGCTGGCTTCAGTTGGCAAGTTGGAAGAAGAGAACGCCAAGTTGAAAACTGTTGTTGATGAAGTGAATAAGGAGGTCGTGCAGCTGAAGGATGAGAAGGTGGCCTTGGCAGACAAAGTTGATGTTCTCACTCAGAAGAGAGATGAACTGGAAACTTATCTGGGAAGTCTTGCCAAGAAGATGTTCCTCATGCTTGAAGGTACCTTTCTTTATCCGACTGGCTGCAGAAAACTTTCCATTATGTTACTGTCACTTCAATAGCTTTTTGTGTGTGCAGAATTCTGCCAAAACTTCGAGGAATAAACTGTGTGGATTGAGACAGGTTTGGAGCCTATCAATTCTCCCGTCAAGGATGGAGCTGCCATGGACGTGCTGCGACTGGAATCCGGCCTCGCCAATGTTTTGGACTATCTTGCTCGACTGAAAGTGGCAGTGTCGCGGATCGACACAGAGCTCTGGCCAGGTGCGACGTTCCAGAATGATCTCGAGTCTTTGATGACTCGACTCAATGACATCCTTAACCGAGTGCAGGCATGGAAGAAGTCATCTACTCACTGCGGCACTGGCGTGGCTCTGTCTCTGGTCCGAGTTCATTGCAAGGAAGTCAAAGAAGAGAAGCTGGCGGCTCTCAAGGTTGCCAACACCAACAAGCTTCAATTCCAATCCTTCATGGAGACCTTCATCAACGCTGCTACTCGTATTGCAGACGGCATCGATCTTGAAAGTTTCGTCAAGCCAGCAAGTCCTACTCCTGCCGAGTGAAAACTTGATAACTTGATTCTATTTGCCTCGGAATGCCGAGTGATCCTGTAATCGTTAAAACTCTTTCGGACTTGACGTCTGAGTACATCTGCTGATGGTTTTGAACCTCCATGGACTTATGCGAACTTGGTTGCTTTATTTGGATGCAGTTGCTTTGTCTGTATTTCTTTCAAATTTTCTTGACTCGGGTGAACCTAGGATCGCGGCTGAGTCTCTGAGTGGGAGAATTGCTCTCCACTCGGGGTAGTCGTTGTACTTGTGGCGCAGCTCAGAGTGCGACCATACATTGTACTTGTGATGCAGCTCAAAGTGCGACCGTACGTTGTACTTGTGGCGCAGCTCAGAGTGCAACTATACATTGTACTTGTGGCACGACTCTTAGTACATGGCCAAGCTTCCGAGTGAGAGGGTTTCTCTTCACTCGGAGTCTGTTTGGTAGCTTAGGCGAGTACGGGACTGCAGCTAAGCCCCCGGGCGAGAGCGTTGCTCTTCACTCAGAGTGTTTTTCCAACCTAGGCGAGTACGGGATCACAGCTAAGCCCCCGAGTGAGAGGGTTGCTCTTCAGTCAGAGTGTTTTTGAAACTTAGGTGAGTACGGGATCGCAGCTAAGCCCCCGAGTGAGAAGGTTGCTCTTCACTCGGAGTGTTTTTGAAACTTAGGCGAGTACGGGATCGCAGCTAAGCCCCCGAGTGAGAAGGTTGTTCTTCACTCGGAGTGTTTTTGAAACTTATGTGAGTACGGGATCACAGCTAATTCCCCGAGTGAGAGGGTTGCTCTTCACTCGGGGTGTTTTTGAAACTTAGGCGAGTACGGGATCACAGCTAAGTCCCCGAGTGAGAGGGTTGCTCTTCACTCGGAGTGTTTTTGCAACTTAGGCGAATCGGGTTCGCGACTAAGTCCCTGAGTGAGAGGGTTGCTCTTCACTCGGAGTGTTTTTGAAACTTAGGCGAATCGGGTTCGCAGCTAAGCCCCCTAGTGAGAGGGTTGCTCTTCACTCGGAGTGTTTTTTGAAACTTAGGCGAATCGGGTTCGCGGCTAAGCCACCCACTGGGGGATTTGAAAACATATGCTTTATGCGATAACAATCATTAAGATACTGCAAAAAAATCATGTCTTTGATAGTAAACCGAAAGATTCTTATTACAACTCGTTGATCCGAATGTTTAGGTATAAAAATGGCGGAGCAGATCCGCATTGCGTGGATCGTCTTCTTTCTTGGCCATGTTGTAGAGGTGATACGCCCCGTTGTGGAGCACCTTGGTGATGATGAAGGGCCCTTCCCAGGCTGGAGCAAGCTTGTGAGGCCGTTTCTGGTGCACTCGGAGCACAAGATCTCCTTCCTGAAATGCTCGGCCACTGACATTTCGGGCATGGAACCGACGTAGGTCTTGTTGATAAATGGTCGACCGGATCAGAGCCATCTCTCATTCTTCCTCTAGGAGATCAACTGCGTCTTGGTGTGCCTGTTCAGCTTCAGCTTCTGAGAAGAGTTCCACTCGGGGGGCATTGTGTAGCAAATCACTTGGAAGCACAGCTTCAGCACCATACACCATGAAGAAAGGGTTCGATTAGTCGACCGATTGAGAGTTGTTCTCAATCCCCATAGGACAGATGGCAACTCAGTCACCCAAGATCTAGCAGCATGCTTGAGATCGTGCACCAGTCGGGGTTTCAGCCCTTGAAGGATCAAGCCATTTGCTCTTTTCGCCTGCCCATTCGACTGCGGGTGCGCAATGGATGCGTAATCGACCCGAGTGCCTTGGGACGCGCAAAATGCTCTGAACTCATCAGAATAAAGTTGGAGTCGTTATCTGTGATAATGCTGTGAGGGACTCCATATCTAAATATCAGCTCTCTGATGAAACTAATGGCAGTGCTTGAGTCAAGATTCTTGATAGGCTTGGCCTCGATCCATTTGGTGAATTTGTCGACTGCTACAAGCAAATGAGTGAAGCCACTTCTGCCGGTCTTGAAAGGTCCAACCATGTCCAGCCCCCAAACTGCAAATGGCCAGACGAGTGGGATAGTCTTCAAGGCAGATGCAGGCTTGTGAGACATGTTCGAGTAAAACTGACAGCCTTCGCACTTGTCGACTATATCTTTAGCCATCTCATTCGCACGCGGACACTAAAATCCCGCTCGGTATGCTTTGGCCACGATGGTCCGAGAGGACGCGTGGTGACCACAGGTCCCTGAGAGAATCTCATTTAAGATCAGTCGACCTTCTTCTCGAGAGATGCAACGCTGAGCTACTCCGGTAACACTTTCTCTATAAAGCTGCCCACTTATCACCGTGAAGGCTTTGGATCTGCGGACGATCTGGCGGGCCTCATCTTCATCCTCTGGAAGCTCCTGCTTGAGAAGATATGCAATATATGGCACCTTCCAGTCGGGAGTGATCACTAAGACCTCCATGATTAAGTTGACTACAGCTGGGATTTCAATTTCAGTCGGATTAGTTGAGCTTATCCGTTGTGGGGGCTCTTCTGTAAAAGGTTCTTCTTGAACTGACGGGGTGTGGAGATGCTCCAAGAACACATTACTGGGAATAGGTTTCCGAGTGGAACCTATCTTTGCCAGATCATCGGCTACTTGATTCTTGATTCGGGGTATGTGGTGGAGCTCTAACCCCTCGAACTTCTTCTCTAGCTTTCTCACTGCATTGTAGTAACTGGTCATAGCTGGGCTCCTGATATCCCATTCCTTCATAACCTGATTGACCACCAAATCTGAGTCGCCATAGACCATCAAGCGACGGACACCGAGTGAGATGGCCATACGCAACCCATATAGGAGTGCCTCATACTCAGCTTCATTGTTTGAAGAGTCAAAGTGAATCTGGAGTACATAACTGAGCTTGTCGCCTCTTGGAGATACCAGGACCACTCCGATGCCAAAACCATTCAACATCTTGGACCCATCAAAGAACATTGTCGTGGAATTGTCACGGCAGATGTCCTTTTGCAAGGACTTAATCGCGGAGCCATCGCAACTAGGAAGCTTAAAGGGGTTAATCGGGACAAAGGACACGAGAGGGTTTATACTAGTTCGGCTCCTTATGGTGAAGGTAGGCCTACATCTAGTTGGGTTGGCATTGCTTGAGGTTTCGATAACCAGGGAGCGAGATATGCTATGCCCGGTTCTCGAAGGATTGTTTTCTTGCCCTAAGCCGCTGCCGAGTCGTCATAAATTGATTGGCTTCAGGCGGGTTGCTAGGACCAGCTCCGGTGTCGTGGAAAAGATTCCGAGGATCGTAGTCGGAGGCAGACGGACTGGGTTTTTGATGCCTCCTTCTCATCACCTCATTGGATGCATTCAGATTCATGTTAAGTCGGAAAGCCTCCGATCAAGTCGCCGCGCCTGCGGCATCCAAAGTCGCCCGCCCGCAGCCTAGCTGGTGTCCTCACCGCCAAGACATCCTTGGCCCGGCTATCTCCTCGCGTACCTTTGCCACCTCTGCGTTATGCTCATCCGGACGGCAGGAATAACCGTGGAGGTTAACAAGGCCGTTAACTTGTCCATAAGATCTATCAAGACTGAGCGGGCGGGCGCTGGGCCTCGCCTCGCCGCCCTAACCCGGACGTTATTGCTGCCGCAGCCCTCGAGTTTTGACCGGGTTGGGTACCAGCCATGAAGACTCCTGCCCAGCTTGTCGGCTCATAGAAATCCGGAATGCTAGAGCCGTCAGAACAGCCCCCTAGCATGCCTTCTTGGACCGACATGTAGAATCATGAGCCGAGGATCTAATCATCATCTCGATGGGATGGCCGTCTCTTCGCCGTCTTTAGATCCTTCCGAAAGTGCCTCTCCATGAACACAGCCCACAAAGGCACGCTTCATCATAGGTTGAATCTGAGCGGGTCTCGCACGCTGAGCCGTCTCAATGAGGTCAGTACAGCTGTCCGGCTCTGGGCCCGGCTCACCAATCCGGCCGATAAAGACGTGAATTCCGCCAAAGGGGACCCGGTATCCGTACTCAATTGAGACGGCCTCGGGGCCCCAGCCTTTGTTGTCAATGTAGATCTTGCCGCGACGACTCTTAGTCATCCGGCCCACTGCGTATCCCTTGAGCCCTTCGAAGCTGCCCTTCAAGAACTCAAATCCACCATGCGCTGGCCCCACGGTGGGCGCTTAACCGTCGTGGAATTGTCACGGCAGATGTCCTTTGCAAGGACTTAATCACGGAGCCATCGCAACTAGGAAGCTTAAAGGGGTTAATCGGGACAAAGGACACGAGAGGGTTTATACTAGTTCTCGCCTCATAAAGGAAGGTAAGTTTCACGCCTAGTTGGGTTGGTATTGCTTGAGGTTTCGATAACTGTGGAGCGAGATACGCTATGCCCAGCCTCGAAGGATTGTTTTCTTGCCCTAATCCGCTGCCGGTCGCCCCTTATATACACGGGTTGACGCTCGCTGGCTTACGTAATCCCTACTGCTCATAAACAAAGGTCCGACTTCGGTAACTAGTCAAATCTACCTTATGATACAAGTCATGCCATTATGGCGGTTTACTATTGGGCCTTAAGTCGCCTGTGGGCCTTAGGCTCCTTGTTGAGTCGCCATCTTCATGCTTGGACTTGCTTGTCGGTAACTATTTACGTAACCTGCCCCTCCTGGGCGGCTTACACAAATAGTTATATCCCCAACATTAGGCCCGAGTCATGTTGGAAGGCTCGGGGGCTGGAGTTGTTTTAACTTCCCCTCGAGGTGACAAATTTTGCTATGTGCTCCGGCTTATGTTTCCCTGTACTAATAATGCAGCTGAATATGAGGCCTTACTCCATGGCCTCCGGATGGCCAAGGAGATGAATTTAAGCCGGGTGAGATGCTTGGGCGATTCAGACCTCGCCGCTCAACAGTGTCGTGCACATGGGATTCTAAGGATCCCCTCATGGCGGCTTATCATCGTGAGGTTGATGCGGTGGCTGGGCACTTCAAAGGTTATCAAGTAGAGCACATTGATCGAAGGAAGAATGAGGCGGCTGATGCTTTAAGCCGGCTCGGGTCTCAGCATAAGCCGGCGCCGCCTAATACCTTTCTTGACGTTTTTCATAATCCTTCTATCAGAGTGCCTACAGAGGAAGAGCTTGCAGTACCAGACCCGGAGGCGCAGCTAGTGGCGGCTCTCCATGCCACCCCAGACTGGACGGTCCCATACTTAGCCTATATGACCCAGGGAGAATTGCCTGAGGACGAGACTTTGGCAAGGCAAATCGTCAGGGGATCCAAATCCATGACAATTGTTCATGGTGAGTTGCATCACCGTAGCGTCACTGGGCGTTTCAACGTTGTGTGTCACCTACGGAGGGTCAGGAGATACTTTGTGAGATTCATGAAGGTGATTGTGGTCATCATGCCGGTTCAAAGTCTCTGGTGGCCAAGGCTTTTCGTCACGGTTTTTATTGGCTGACGGCTCATGCTGATGCGGACGATCCGGTCAAGAAATGTGACGGATGTCAAAAATTCTCAAGACGAGCTCATGTGCCGCTCAAGAATTGAGGATGATTCCAATTACTTGGACGCTTGCAAATTGGGGCTTGATATGGTTGGACCTTTCAAAAGGTCTAAAGATAAGAAGACACACCTGGTGGCGTGAGATAAATTCACCAAGTGGGTTGAAGCAGAGCGGTCAAGAAGTGTGATGCAGCCACGGCGTTCGGTTCATCAAAAGGTAATCTTTCGCTTTGGTTTTCCGTGACAAGATTATAACTGATAATGGCACTAATCTCTCCAAGGTGCCATGGAAGAGTTCTGTCAACAACAGCACATCCGGCTTGATGTTTCGGCCGTTGCTCACCCCCAGTCTAATGGTCAAGCAGAACGAGCTAATCAAGAGATCTTGAAAGGTACCAAACCCCGGCTCTTAGTTCCTTTACAAATAACTCCGGTTTGTTGGGTGGAGGAATTGCCTTCGTGCTATACGGAGCATCAACACAACGCCCAACAGTTCATCGGTTATACACCTTTCTTCATGGTGTACGGAGCAGAGGCGGTTCTACCAAGTGACATCCGCATGATTCACCCCGGTGGCGGCTTACGTTGAGGGTGATAACGAAAAAGCTCGACAGATGCACTTGACTTGTTGGATGAAGAGCGAGACTTGGCCATAGCCCGCCGGCGATTTATCAAGAAGACCGCTACCGTTATCACAGCCGCCGGTTAAAAGCGTAACTTTCCAAGAGGGTGATTTGGTGCTCCGCTCATCCAGGATCAAATCGATACGCACAAGCTGTCCCCTCCTTGGGAAGGACCTTTCGTGGTCAGCAAGAATCTCAACAACGGGTCATATTACCTCATCGATGTTCGGGAGCACAAAGACTCACGTAAGTCGGAGGAGGAGACCCGCCGACCGTGGAACGGCCCTACTATACTTAAGCCGCTGGCTTTCGGAGTATATTTACCTTTTTCTTTTTTTGCAATGTATATATTATATAAAGCAATAAAGCAGGACCTCTTTCTTTTCCATCCTACAAGGTTTATGTGTCTTCTTGACTGTGTGATGGAAACGACTAATGTGGAGCGGATCATATCTCAATCCAGCTTCCCTTTGGTCCGCTTATGATCATATCTCGATCAAGCCATGGTCAATTGGGGGCTTCTGCTCAAACATAGGTCGATTCGAACCAAAGAGAACATAGTGCCGATACCCAATTGATTGGCACACCGCCGAACCCACTTGGGGGCTTCTTGATCATATTTGAATCATAGCTTAACCTCTTTGGGCCTCGACGTGGATCGATTCGAATCACCGCTATTAAACAACTCTCATGGTCACTTGGGGGCTTCCTGTTCAAACATAGGTCGATTCGAACCAAAGAGAACATAGTTTGTCGATACCCATTTGATCGGCATCGCCAATACCATTGGGGGCTATATGATCGTATCCGAATCTTAGCTTAACCCCTCTCGAACGGTTCTACCGATCGTATTCGAATCGAGGCCTTTGAAAATCAGGTTTACTTTATTCTATAAGAGTAAATAATACTAAGGGCCGTGTAAACATTATATGTGCCAATTTTGAGAAGTTAAGTATAACTGTCTGCTTTTTTGGGATCAAGTAAGCCGGTAAGGTACGCCTTAAACCGGCTGATACTTATGATGTTTTGGTTCCTACTCTGGGTTAACGTTATCTTACATGACCCCGGATGTGGTGATATGCCAAAGGAAATTTTTGTTTTGTACACAGAGTAAAGCAGAAAGCTTTTGGATGATTCAAGTAAGCCGGTAGTGCACATTGCTGGCGGCTTGAGACATGGTTAAGCACCGCAAAACATGCGCGAAGGCATGACAGAGTTAAGGAGTTTTCTCTATCCTATTACAAGACTCCCCGAGTCTAAGGTAAGTGAAGCATTGTTTTGCAAAAGTCATAACACATCCGGGCGGCTCATTCTTCCGTCGGCTTGATGACTCCGGGTTATCCTTCCCCGCCTCCTTCGGTTGTTTTGTCCTCGAAGGTTGATGAGGTCCACCAATGCCGCTTAAAGCTTCAAATTCAGCTTCATCATCTATTGTCGGCCGGGTCAACTTCGTGGAGCGAAGGTATGCTTTCGAGTTGGAGGGATCAAATGATGTCATCATAATGTGGAGTTGGAATCCTCCGGTTCTCATTGTCATAACCCGGCCGGTACTTTGTAAGATCAATATCGCTGTCGATGATGGTGGCCACAGGACGCACGACTCTCACACGTGTGGTGAAGTCCGATTGATCGAATGCAGATCCGCCCTCCTTTAAGCTAGGGTATCCAAGAGCAATGTCGCTTAAATCTAGCTCGAGCCAATGCTTTGGCCCGGCTTAAGGCGGCTATGGCCCGGCTCTACCAGATGCTCGCCTTAACTCCGAATCCGCTGAGGTAACACGGCAAGCCGCTTGAGTACGCTCTTGGAGGAGGTAAGGAGCATCATTTGATAAAGCCACAACGGCTAAAGCATCGCCAGACCCGTGTATAGTTGTTCCACCAGAGTGTACACCGCCTTAAGCTTGACCAAAGATATTCTCGCTTAAGGTTCATGCTCTCGGGCTCAAGGCTATACATATAAGGTGAGTTGGAGTTAACAGTTAAAATAGACATCAAAGGAATTATTGTGATATTCAGAGTTATATATGGTAACTTACCAAAGATTGCGGGGACCATTTGAGATATCTGGCGCTTTAAGCCGGACATTTCAATGGGTTGCCTCTAAGAAGAGATGCCTCTCATTGCTTCACCGGGTCACCAATGAAGCCCTCTCCTCAACCCAAGTTTTCTTCTCCGATTCAAACTTTTTCTTCGCTTTCTCTTGTTCGGAGACACTGAATTCAAACTTGGAGTTGGCTTTCTGAGTTTCAAGCTCTTGGGTTTTCAACTGACTCTTCAGGTCAGCAATCTCCATCTCAAATTGACTTATGGCGACCTGCATCGACATTAGGTTATGGTAAGAATCATGGTAAGATTACATTCAAGTCCCAAACACTTTACAAGTAAAGATACTTGGCACTTGGGGGCTAATGTATGTTTAAAGAATTTCTTAACCCAAATTTCTTTACCGGGTCATGTATATTAAGTCTCAAGCACTTTACAAGTAAAGGCACTTGACACTTGGGGGCTAATGTATAACCCAAATTCAAAGTTTCATGCTATCACCGGGTTAAATATATTCAATTTAAGCCGGACAAAATTAACAGTAAGTAGATTTCTAAGTCTACAACATATTTATTCATAAGCAATAGACTTGGGGGCTAATACAGTAAGTAAGGTTCAAGGTATACCTCAGATTTATGTTGTATTTGCTTCACCATGTCAATTTCCAGGTCACGGCTATTATGCACTTGGTTCAAATAGCCCGAGACTATATCACCAATGCTTAGGTGAGTATAATCAGTGATGTCCTGCTTGGTTTTCCGACGTTGAGCAAACTCCTCCTTGGCAGTGCATCGAGCAAGGACAGTGGGCTGGCCCGGTTCAACATACTGGCTTTTCAGAAGTTGAACTTCGTTCACTCGCTTGACCGGCTAGGAATTTCCGCTTATCGACTTCGTGGACAACGCCTTCGCAGCGGGTCGAGGTTGACACCGAAATATCAAAAGCCGGTTCGTGGTGGTCGATGAGTGGAGCTATCAGAACGGATGAGTCAATTGCCGTTCAAAGCTTGATCACCGGTCTTGGGACAAATTATTCTTTCTCGCCCTCTTGCTAGGCTTCGCTTGTGTCGTCACCAAAGTGGAAGGATGAGTACCAACGAATAAGTATGAAAAAAAAACTTAAAGTAAGAAAGGTGGCATTACCCGGGAGTTGTTTTAAAAGCCGGCATGTTTGATTGCATCGACTCACCGGAAGACGGAGAGGTATCCTGATAATTGGAGTCAGATGAATTGAGGGGTCGACGAAATAAACCCGCCAAAGGATAAATAGAACGCAAAGCGGAGATGACCTCAGTTCGACGCTTCCTGGTTATATCGGGTAAGCCGGAGGAGAGTTCTGCGTCTTGAGTGGCCCGAGTTTGCCTCCGGTTCTCAAATTGTTGTTGCTTCAAAAGAAATTGAGGATCTTGGTAAGCTAGAGGGTGTGAAAACCTTACTTTCGGGTCACCCTTCGGATTTTTGTGTTGGCAAAGGCTCGAGTCGGAGGAAATTATAGTTACCTCTTCGCCATTGCTTGACTGCTTCCAAAGATCCTCTGGAAGGATCAAATGTTAGTAAGGAATGGCAAAGGAGTTAAAGAAAATTGAAAAGATTACCTCTTCCTCATCCCAAGAAGAGTCATCCAGTTTACGCAGATCAGAGGCGCTGGGTCTCTTCTTCTTAGAGGTGCCCGTCTTGGCGGTTTTTCTTTCAGTCTTCTTGGCCGCCCTGGCCTGTTTAGCAGCTTCATGGTCATACTTGACCTTCCAGAAGTCATCGCTGGCCTGTGGAAACAGATAAGGAATCATAAGTATAAGAAGGTAACATATAAAAGAGTATTTGTGAAGACTAGTAACTTACCGCAGGAGCCGGGTTCTTCTTACAGAAGGGAAGTAAGTCAAGGCATTATCGGTTACAAAGGCCTTCCTTCAACAGAGTTTGGACGGTAGCATCTATTGCATCGTCTTCGATAAATCATCGAGCTATGACGCATCGAGTCATCTTTTTCGTCAGATAAATGCACGCATTAAGCGAGCGGCGGCTTAATGGTAGTATCCGCCAGTGACCCGCATCGAACCAGATCGATGCCATTTAAACCATTCCCTAGAAGAGCTTTGATCTTCTTGATGGTGGGGTTGAGAGGCAAGCGCTCAACACCGGATAACTTATCCGCCGGTGGATGATTGGATTCGAGACGCAGGCAAAAAGCTGGGCAAGGCTTCTCATCACCGGGCGATGTATCTTAGCAAAGAGAACCACGCCCGGTTCCGCCTTTTCGGTGACTTGGCAATTCAGCATAAGGGAAAAGACAATCTCTTCGCCGCTGGATGGAGATGCCGCCAAGCTCAAGACTCGGCCCGTTGGCACGTTCGTTTTGCCGGTTCAAATAAAAAAGTTCTCTGAACAAAAGCAGACTTCGTTCTTCTCCCAGGTACACTTCGCAGAAACTTGAAAGTTGCAGAGGTTTGACACGGAATTGGGCCCGATGTCTTGAGGTCTAAGGTCAAAGAAATTCAGAACTTCTCTGAAAATTTTTGAGCCGGGAGGGCAAATCCCCGGTTCATGTGATCTGTGAAAACTACCACTTCCCCGTCTTTTGGTTGAGGCTTTTCTTCGGATGAGTCAGGAACACGATAGGACATGACTTCCTTTTTTGGCAAGTGACCAGACTTCACAAATTCAGCCAGCTTGCTTTTGGTGACAGTGGATGGAACACAGTTGCAAGTCACAGGAGCTTTGGTTGGCTTAGGCGCCATGACAACAGATTGGCCTATTGCAAAATAAGAAGTTCCGGCTTAAATTTTAACCCGGAAGAAGATATTCAAATTGCTGAAAGGTAGCGACTTAAAGGGGCCTAATGACATAAGGATAATTGGGCAGCATTATTTAAGCCGCCACAAGTGTTAGCGACAGTTCAAAAGTTTTAAAGACCTTAGAAAGTGCCAAGGTTTACAGACCAAATGGGATGTGTTTAAACCGGACATTTGAACAGTCATGTTGAAGGCATTTGACATAAGAAGTGTTCCGGGTGATAAAAACAGATTTCATAAGTTGCAACTGTTATTTTGGATCAAATGGTCGTTCAGAAAGGAAAAATTTCTAGACCTAAAACATGATACAGAGGAGTTCATGCATCCTAATGAGGATTCTTTGCAAGAAAAGAAGATCCGCTAGTATATAAAATGGATGCGGAATAGGTACCGCACAAGACTTATGCTACTTGGGATCAAAAGAAGCCCCGCAGAGGAAACACGAAGAATGTGGGATGAATCGCGAATCGATGTAAGAATCACAACCCTAGCATAGATATAAGATGCGAAGGGAAACTTATGATCGGATCTGCGCGGAGAGGCGCCGCTCTTCCTCGGGTCGGATTCAAGTTGATGCAGCGCCAAGGTCGATGAAGACGAGAGGTTCAACGGGCGGCGGAGCTTGAGTGACAGAGAAGAGAGGAAGAAGACGCATCGGAAGGAGAAGAATGAAAACCTAAAAGTCGTGCCTATTTATAGGGAGAGGGTAACCGAGACGGCGCGAAACAAGGAGATAAGAATTACTATCCAGCTGCCCCGACGCCTCGATTCTCGAACGGGCAATAAAGACAAAGATCCGCTAATGATTCGGCGGAATTAAAGGAAAGATGACGTCATGACGGGTTAACACGGATCCAAAGAGTGACGTCACGCCGGGTTAAAGAAAGTCTTTTTTGCGCAGCCTGAAGATTGAAGATTTATGTTTTAAGTTATTTTAAGATTGACATGAACAGGTTCAAATCAATCTGGGGCCTAATGTTGGGGATATAAATATTTGTGTAGGCCGCCCAGGAGGGGCCGGGTTACGTAAATAGTTACCAGACAGAAGCCCAAGTCTAAGCATGAAGATGGCGACTCAACAAGGAGCCTAAGGCCCACAGGCGACTTAAGGCCCGTTGTAGTAAACCGCCATAATGGCATGACTTGTATCATAAGGTAGATTTGACTAGTTACCGAGACGGACACTGTTTATGAGCCGGCCGGGATTCTGTAAGCCGCAGGGCGTCAACCCGTGTATATAAGGGGACGACCCGGCAGCGGCTTAGGGCAAGAAAACAATCCTTCGAGAACTGGGCATAGCGTATCTCGCTCCCTGGTTATCGAAACCTCAAGCAATACCAACCCAACTAGACATAGGCTTACCTTCACCGTAAGGAGCCGAACTAGTATAGACCCTCTCGTGTCCTTTGTCCCGATTAACCCCTTTAAGCTTCCTAGTTGTGATGGCTCCATGATTAAGTCCTTGCAAAAGGACATCTGCCGTGACAATTCCACGACAGTTGGCGCCCACCGTGGGGCCGCCAGACGGTGGATTTGAGTTCTTGAAGGGCAGCTTCGAAGGGCTCAAGGGATACGCAGTGGGCCGGATGACCAAGAGTCGTCGCGGCAAGATCTACATCGACAACGAAGGCTGGGGCCCCGAGGTCGTCTCAATTGAGTACGGGTACCGGGTCCCCTTTGGCGGAATTCACGTCTTTATCGGCCGGATTGGTGAGCCGGGCCCAGAGCCGACAACAGATGCGACCTCATTGAGACGGCCAGCTCGGCGTGCGAGACCCGCTCAGATTCAACCTATGATGAAGCGTGCCTTTGTGGGTTGTGTTCATGGAGAGGCACTTTCGGAAGGATCTAAAGATGGCGAAGAGACGGCCATCCCATCAGATGATGATTCGTCCTCCGGCTCAACAGATTCTCTGTATCAGGTCCAAGAAGGCATGCTAGGGGGCTGTTCTGACGGCTCTAGCATTCCGGATTTCTATGAGCCGACAAGCTGGGCAGGAGTCTTCATGGCTGGTACCCAACCCGGTCAAAACTCGAGGGCTGCGGCAGCAATAACGTCCGGGTTAGGAGCGGCCGGGGCAGGAGGCCCCGCGCGCCCGCCGGCTCAGGTGCTGATAGATCTTATGGACAAGTTAACGGCCTTGTTAACCTCCACGGTTATTCCTGCAAATCTGGATGAGCATAACGCGGAGGTGGCAAAGGTACGCGAGGAGATAGCCTGGGCCAAGGAGGTCTTGGCGGCTGAGGACACCAGCTAGTCATGAGCGGCGGCTTTGGATGCACGCAAGAACGACTTCATCGGAGGCTTTCCACCAACATGAATCTGAATGCATCCAATGAGGTGATGAGAAGGAGGCATCGAAAACCCGGTCCGTCGCCTCCCGACTACGATCCTCGGAATCTTTTCACGACACCCGGAGCTGGTCCTAGCAACCCGCCTGAAGCCAATCAATTTATGACGACTCGGCAGCGGCTTAGGGCAAGAAAACAATCCTTCGAGAACCGGGCATAGCGTATCTCGCTCCCTGGTTATCGAAACCTCAAGCAATGCCAACCCAACTAGACGTAGGCTTACCTTCACCGTAAGGAGCCGAACTAGTATAAACCCTCTCGTGTCCTTTGTCCCGATTAACCCCTTTAAGCTTCCTAGTTGCGATGGCTCCGTGATTAAGTCCTTGCAAAAGGATGTCTGCCGTGAAAATTCCACGACAAACATAGTCCAATGTTTCGAGTGTATCTGAGTCGGTTGCTGCTGTTCGATCCACTCGGCCAGGAAATCTGCTATTGCTTGAGACTTGATTGCTTTCTTTGCCTCGAATTTGATATCCAAAGGAAGGAGTTCAATCGCCCACTTGGCCACTCGACCATTTGCATCCCGATTGTTCAGAATTTCTGATAATGGAGCATCGCTGATGACTGAAATCGAGTGGTCTGCGAAGTAATGTGCAACTTTCTTCGTGGTCAAATAAATCCTATAGACAAGCTTCTGGTAATGCGGATTACTTTGCTTGGACGGAGTCAAGACTTCAGAAATATAGTACACTGGGCATTGAACTTTGTAGGCTTTGCCTTCTTCTTCCCGCTCGACCGTGAGCACTGTGCTGACAACTTGTCGAGTGGTTGCGATGAAAACAATAGAGGCTCTTTGCTGACTAGGGCAGCAAGCACCGGCTGGGTGGAGAGCAGGGCTTTGAGCTCTACAAACGCTGCTTCGGCTTCGGGAGTCCACTCAAACTTGTCATACTTCTTCATCAGTCGGTAAAGAGGCAATGCCTTTTCACCGAGACGAGAGATGAATCGACTCAATGTGGCCAAACAACCAGTAAGCTTCTGTACATCATGCACACGCATTGTATGCTTTCATTCGGAGAATTGCTCCCATCTTTTCTGGGTTTGCATCGATTCCTCGTTCGGAAATGAGAAAACCGAGTAATTTTCCGCCTGGGACTTCGAATGTGCATTTTGACGGATTGAGCTTGATATCATATCTTCTTAAGTTGGCAAATGTTTCAGTGAGGTCAGTCAGCAGGTCGGACCTTTACGTGACTTGACCACTATATCATCCATGTATGCTTCCATGTTCCGACTGATTTGAGTGAGTAGGCACTTCTGAATCATGCGGATGAACGTGGCGCCATCATTCTTGAGACCAAAGGGCATGGTAACATAGCAGAAGCACCTGAATGGGGTGATGAAGGCTGTTTTTATCTCATCGGGTCCATACAGTCAGATCTGATGATACCCGGAATATGCGTCCAAAAAGGACAAACGTTCACACCCCGCAGTTGAGTCGATGATCTGGTCGATGCGGGGGATACGGAAGTGATCTTTCGGGCATGCCCGATTGATGTGCTTGAAATTGATACACATACGAAGTGAATCATCCTTCTTGGGGACCATGACAACATTGGCGAGCCACTCGGGGTGGTATATCTCGCGGATGAACTTAGCTGCCAGAAGCCGAGCTACCTCTTCACCAATTGCCTTCCTCTTCTCCACGGCGGACCGACAAAGATGTTCCTTGACAGGTTTTACTTTTGGGTCGACGCGCAAACGATGCTCAACCTGTCCCCTAGGTACACCCGGCATTTTAGATGGTTTCCATGCGAAGATGTCCCAGTTCTCACGGAGGAACTGGATGAGCGCTTCCTCCTATTTGTTGTCGAGTGTTGTTGAGATGTGTGTCGAAGCAGCATTGGGATCAGTCGGGTGAATATGAACGGGCTTTGTTTCACCGGCCTACTGAAATGCAGACTCTGAAGAAGGCTTCTTAGCTCGCAACAAATCACTCGGATCTGCATTCTTGTTGTACTCTTCCATTTCTACTGTTTCCATCTATTCATCAGCAAACCCTTCTGGAGCACTCTTCCGCTCTTTGCCGGTTCCATGTGATCACGCCTCTAGGACCAGGCATCTCTAACTTGAGGTACACATAACATGGTCGAGCCATGAAACGAGCATATGCGGGCCTACCCAGAATGGCATGGTAGGCACTGTGAACATCCACCACCTCAAACGTCAACTTTTCCTTGCGGTAATTCTTTGAATCACCGAAAACCACACCAAGAGTGATCTGACCGAGTGAATCTTCTTTCTTTCCTGGGATGACTACGTGGAATCGATGTTACTCTCACTGAGCTTGGACATCGGGATGCCCATCCCTCGGAGGGTCTCAGCATACAGAATGTTCAAACCACTGCCACCATCCATCAGAACCTTGGTCAGTCGGGTGCCCCCAACGACTGGGTCGACCACCAACGCTTGCTGCCTGGGGGTAGCAATGTGCTACCGGGTGATCGGACTGGTTGAATGTAATGGGATTTTTTGACCACTTCAAATACGTCGTAGTTGTCGGAGCAACCATGTTCACTTCTCTATTGATAACTTTCAGTCGACTTTTGCTCTCGATGTCAGCAAAAATCACCAAAGTGGCATTGACATTGGGGTAACCATAATCTTCCTCTTTATCCTCTTCCTTATCAGATTCCTTCGCCTTTTCACTTGACCCTCTCGGAAGCTCTGAATTAGGAGTCGACACTGTCGAGTGGTATGCTTCGGCAGAATCAAGTTACCCTCTTCATCTTTTTTGGTGTGTATGTGACACGGCAAATCAAGAACATCGTTTCCCGCTTGATCTTTCACTTTTTTGGGGGTCCATGGCCCTTTGGGTTTTCCCTTGAACTTCCCTTGAGTCAAAACTGCGGCTTCAGCCTTGCGCTTCTGTGTCCGACTGGAATTTCCTCCTTCGGTGTCTTGGGCGACTGGTTTGTTCTTGCCACTGCGGAGTTGGTCCTCCTCTTTGACGTTAGCGTACCGAGTGGCTATTTCCATCATTTGAGCCAGGGACATGTCTCCTGACCAACCGAATTTCAGGTTGAGCTCTCTGTATCGAATGCCCTCTTTGAAGGCGCAAACAGCCTGGTGCTCTGACACATTTTCTACAGTATGATGAAGTGTAGTCCATCTCTAAATGAATTCTCTCAAAGTCTCGTTTTGTTTCTGAACGCAGTGCTGCAATTCAGTCAGTCCAGCGGGTCGCTTGCAGGTGCCCTCGAATGTTTTGATAAACACTCGGGCCAACTCTTCCCAACTGAAAATATTTCCAGGGGCTAACTGATTCAACCAAGCTCTTGTTGAACCCTCGAGCATCAGGGGCAGGTGCTTCATGGCTACGTCATCATTGCCTCCACCAATCTGCACTGTCACTCGGTAATATTTTAGCCAAGTGTCGGGCTTCGACTCACCGGTGAACTTACTCACGCCCGTCGCCAACCTGAAGTTGGGAGGGATCTCAGGAGCTCGTATGGCTCTGCTAAAACATTCAGGTCCAGAAACATGTACTCTGCTTCCACTCGGACGGTTTCTGTCTTGTCCTTCCCTGTGCGCCCGGCCCCTGTCGACCAAACCTTGTACGAGAAGTGATCTTGCATCAAAGCCAGGCTCTCTTGGGTCAACTAGAGCTCTCCGCTCATCACCATACGGGCGTTGTTGGGGAACGCAGTATTTCAAAAAAAAATGTGTTTAGTAACATGGTTGATGTAGTCGAACGTCTTCGTGATTCAACCGATGACGTCCCTCGAGCTCTTGATCCAGTTGAGGCCGAGGGAGAGTTCCGTCAGCACGATGGCGTGGCGACGGTGATGATGAAGTTACTGGCGTTGGGCTTCACCTAAGCACTACGACGATATGACCGAGGTGTGTAACTGTGGAGGGGGCATCACACACGGCTAAGAGAAGGCTTGGTGTGCCTTTGGGGTGCCCCCTCCCACGTATATAAAGGGGGAGGAGAGGTGGCCGGCCCAAGGGGGGGCTCCATGGGGGGGAGTCCTACTTGGACTCCCAGTCCTTGTAGGATTCGCCCCCCCTTTCCTATTACCACTAGGAGAAGGAGGGAAGGAGGAGGAGAAGAGAAGGAAAGCCCCCCCCCCCCAACCCTAGTCCAATTCGGTAAACCATTAAGGTAAACCCAACCATAGCATTAAGTATCAAGTCCCCTTTACTCCCATACGCAACAACCCCCTTACTCGGGTGTAAGCTTCTGTCACTCTAGCCACCCACCATAAGCGAATCATGAACATATTGCAACACCCTACAGCGGGAATCCCTCATGTGTGCGTGGCACGAAAGGCACCATAGGACAACACCAAAATAAAACATCCAACTCAAGCCAATCAAAATTAGCAATCAACCCAAAGGACAAAAGAAAACTACTCAAACATTGTAAGATGGCAAAACATCATTGGATAATAATATGTGGCATAAAGCACCATGTTCAAGTAGGGGATTATAACGGGATGCGGGAGAGTGGACCGTTAAAAAGAGACGAGGGAGGTGTTGAAGATGGTGATGTTGATGAAGACGATCACCGCGGCGATGGTTTCCCCGGCGGCACTCCGGCGCCACCGAGAGGTAGGGGAAGAGAGCCCCCCCTTGTGCTTCCTCTTCCATGGCCTCCCCCTAGATGGGGAGAGGTTCTCTCTCTGTTTTTGTGACCCTGTTTCCGACCAAAAACCATTTCTTAAATTCCCGCAGATCCGTAACTCCGATTGGGCTGAAATTTTGAGGGGATTTTCTTCCAGATATTCTCTTTCTTGTGGCCAAAGGATACCCACAACCGACTTACGAAGTGGCCACAAGCCATAGGGGCACGCCTACCCCCCTAGGGCTTGCCCTATGAGCTCGTGGGGCCCGTAGACCACCTCTCACGTTGATTCTTCTTCCCCAAAATCACATATATTACAAAATAATTCTCCATAAATTTTTATCGTATTTGGACTTTGTTTGATATGTATATTCTACAAAACAAAAAACACGCAACAAACAGGAACTGACACTGGGTACTGGATCAATAAGTTAGTCCATAAAAATAATATAAAAGTGCACCAAAACCATATAAAACTCAAGTAAATATAGCATGAATACTTCATAAATTATAGATATGTTGGATACGTATCAAGAGGTATGCCGATGTGACATCAAATAATTATTTAGCCTGGGATATGTTTACTTTAATTTAATTTCACAACAAGCTGAAGCGACTTCAATATTTTGTATGAAGAGGTAAATGAATCATGTTTTGTATATCTAACCTGGGATCCATATGCTCCAAATTGTTAGTATACCTAAAATCAACACAAGCAGAAAAACTAGACAACATCAGTATCAATAATGGAAAGCAAGAAAAAGTGTGAAGGGACCTTACATGTATTGAAGCATATTTTCAAATGCTTCCGTACCCGGGTCATGCTCCTCAAGAAATGGGAGATCTAGAGATTCATGCACTCAACTTGTTACCTTCAAGGAAGTCCATTGTTCAAGATAGTCTGGTTTTGAAATACTCTAACCTTGAGGTTAAATCACCTGATGTTCTATCATCTAGTTTTACAGTGAGATAAAAACGATCATATGAACATGACACAACTATTCAGATCCTATTATTTAAGCTCATGCTATTTAAACCTAACCCGCAATAATCATACAAAGTAAACACCTTATTGAGGGTGACATGCCAATCATCCCATAATAACTCCTAAATGAGTACGAAAATGTGCAAAGATGAACATGATGGTTCTTGTAATGTGCAAGTATACATGTGCAGCAAAGAAAGTTGCAATATTCATAAGATTGGATCACTCCTACTTAAATATAATATTTTTATAGCTGGTTAGTTTCAGAAGCTACGGTCTGACAAGGTTGATACAATTTTCTACTGGCGCAACCAGCAAGCCATACACATGGTGATCACACTACAATCAGGGAGCAGGTGCCTTGGCCGATGGAATCCCCATGATGGAAAAAATACGACTGTGAAGGATGTGAACCCAGATGGAGCAACGATGAGAGAAAACAGGAAACAGACAACCAAGATAGAGGATAACATGATGGGCCAAAGCACATCCACCCAAGATAAAGGTTCAGAAATTGTAATTGGTAACTAATACTATGATAGAAAATAGTAAACTCAGTATTCTAAATCAAAATCATGGTATGGCTATAATACGCTCAACCCGGGTGCTTGTAGCTCTTTAATTTCAGAGATTTTCACTAATTGAGGCTCACTCTCGAATTTAAACAATGAACACATCATTTAGCTTAGATGTACCTAAAAAATGAGCAAAGCAAGGTTTTCTTGGAAGAATAATATAGACAACAAAGTAAGAGAGTGAGCCATCGAGTAATGCTTCCATCCTATAATAAGCACACAACCCGAGAAAAGAAACCTGCCTACATGTCCATTGATGAAACATTCTCCATGCCATTGTATTTCATCAGGATAGATGTTACTCCCTTTGTAAAGAAATATAAGAGCATTTAGATCACTACTTGTTTGCCATTCAAACCACTCTTACTATTCTACAAATAAAATTGCAATTAATGCAAGTAGAGATAGAAATATCAACAATGCATACAAATATTCAAGGTAATGAAAGAATAGAAACTTGAACTACCTGCAAGCGAGACTTGATTCTGCCGTTACTATTTATCATTTGGATGAACTCATTTGCTATAAAAGTTGATGATGCATGGAGTTGTTGATTCAAGGGTACTTGTAGGATTAACCAATATATGTCATGAATTTCTAGACAATGCTAGGAAAAACGAAGGGCATATGATAGACCACATATCTAGAAAAAAATTCAATGAATGCTCTATTGCGGATTGGCCAATTAGAGCAATAGGAATTTCAACATTGAACAAAAAATTATCCCAGAATACTGAAATCTGATAAGCAAAAGGTAGGTCCATAGATGCTAAGTTTGGCAAACATGCCAGAGACATAACACCAAATTACCCCGCCTGATAGCGCAATAAGCAAAGCAACTTATGATCCTCTGTTCACAAAAAATTTAAACCCAAGTTCAGAAATAATCAGAAACTAAGTTGCATCTCTACCAAGTTCGGATGCCTTTGGTAGTTATTGTGACTTCTGACTATGACCAGTCTGTGTTTTGATAAAATATGCAAGCCATATGATTACAACCAAAAAGATGGACACAAACTTGTGAGCTTTCTTGTGCGCAAATCAGAATAGAGGTATACTGATAGTAGAAAGAGATCCCTTCTTTATTAAACTAAACTTCAAATGTTTTTTGGGATTGAAGGACAAAGGGAACTAAAAGTTTCCAGCGGAGAACTTCAGGAAAATAACTGAGGATATTCCAATTAGTTGACATTATACCGCAACCTAGTGCTGATGCTCCCTCCATTGAACCATGAAACAAAAAGATTGTTGCTCTCTCCAAGCAACACTATCTTCAAAATTATGTTCATATAGACACATTGTACGTAGTACAATGCATTTTGGATTAGTTTTGTCTAGGTTGGGTGTAGGGACAAAAGGTAGCATAAAAACTGAGTAGAAGAGATATAGTTGTGTAACCATTTTCTATAACAATGATTGTTAGTCATCTTGTTCTTCACCAAATTCTTCTATTGGATACTTATATCCCTCTTCTCACAGATTGTGGTGTTCAGATAAATTGTTATATTGGTTACCGTAGTTCGTTCTTTTCCCTATGGTGAATATCACATCATCTGTGGTCCATATACCCCTGAAACACAATGACATCAGTTAATGGCATACACATGTTAAAAAAGGCGAGTATATTTTCACTAACAATACACGCATCAACACCAAAATCAGAAGAAAATGGAATTAAGAATATGGCAAGTGAACTTGACACTCGATAAATTTGACAGGCCAATATATGACCACGTGACTCAAATTTACATAAATGAACTACAACATGCAAAAAATAACACATGAATATTCAGACCTTAGTCCCATCTTACCGGTTGATAGCCAGATCACCAGCATAAACCATAGCCAAGATTACACACCTATGCATTATACCACACATCCTGCGCCAGACCTGATCCCTACAACACGAAACCCCAAACGTGTGAGCAAATCGGGCCAAGAGAAAAAAGAACACACACTAAAATCAAAGGGGATCGGGAAACAGGATGGAGACTTGGAGGTGGACGCCCCTGTGCAGTGGTAGCGCCGCCGCTGGCCGTGGCACCTTCCCTCGCCATCTACTTCTCTAGGCCTCATACATGAAGGAAAGAGAGATGGAGCAGGGTTAGGCTGCTCCTTCCCCTTGTCTACGCCCTCCCTCATCTTCTCTGCAGACCTCACTGCTGCTACGCTGCTATGCACGGAGGGAGAGATAGCAGCAGCAAGGGCACAACGAGGAGGTAAAGATGGGCAACAGACTTCCTTCACCTTCCCCACAACTGCACCCCACCGTGATTGGAATTGCTTTTCTCCGGCACGGATCCACCTTCTATGTGCGCCTATAGTGGTGGAGGGGGCGTAGCAGGCAGTGGCGATGCTCCTAGGGTGGAGGCCATGGCGACGAGCGAGGAGCGAGGATGACAGAGGGGATGTGGGGATCGAAGGGAAAGGGGCTAGGGTTGTGCGGCGACTAGTGTGGAGTGGGTCGACTAGAGGGTTGAATTGGGTGCGAGCGCGCGGTGCGGATTGGGCAAATCGTTCGGCACGCGAAAACGGGCAACCCAGCCAACCAGCCGCCTCGCGAGCCCACCCGACTTGGACAATGAAAATGACCGTGAGATGAAAATCAGTTTTGACCACTGTGAAGATCCAATGGCTCAAACACGCTAGAAGACAGATCCGACGGGCAACGAAGCTCCAATCGGGAAAGCTCCGTGAAGTCAAGTTGGCTAGAAGACTTATATAGGTTTAAAATAAATAATGACAATATATTATACTACTCCTTCGGTTTCTAAATATAAGTCTGTGTAGAGATTCCACTAGATGGACTACATACAAAGCAAAATGAATGAATCTACACTTAAAATACATCTATATACATCCGTATGTCGTTACTAGTGGAATGTCTAGAAAGACTTATATTTAAAAACGAAGGAAGTAGTTAGCAGTTGGCCGTATTATTAACCATGCTTTTATACGGCCGGTTGCAAATGCCGCGAGCCCATCTGATCGTGGATACGCGCACGCGAACACAGGGTACAGAGGCCAGCACACGGTACCTTGCGGGGAACCCGTTCCTTTCTTGTCTTCCACCTCGTACGGTACCCCGCCGTTAAACTTGCCCCGTCGCCCACTTTTTTCACTTGCCCCCTTCCCGAAGGCGTGGTATTATTCTTCGAGTGCCAAGGAGGAAACGGATGCCGCTACCTTCTCCTTCTCTTCCTCCCTCCCCCTGGTTGCTGCCGTCTCTCCGTCACTTCCAAAGACCAAAACAAAACAAAACCCTGACCGGAGGAAAGGGGATTTTTCTTTTGGATTGGAAATCTCCGAGCCCTAATTTCCGACCGATTTGCGGGCAAGTGCACAATCGGGCCGCGGATCCATCGTTTGGAGTGGTGGTGGGGGGCGGGTTCGAGATCTATGCGCCTGAGAGGGGGCTGGGGAGGGAGAGGGGTGGGCTGAGAGGGAGCGATGGCAATGGCGGAGGCGGCAGGGTCGTCGACGGCGGCCACCGCGGTGACGGTGGTGCTGTTTATCGTGGTGCTAGTGGCGGCGCTACTGCTGCGGCAGAGCCTGCGGCGCGCCGCGGAGCGAAGGGAGGAGGTGCGGCGCCTAGCGCGCCTCGCGGCGGAGGAATCCGAGCTGGCGGAGCGGGAGTCGGTGCTCGCCTACTGCTCCGAGCTGTTCCCTGGCGTGCTGCACGCGGCGGATGTGCCGGAGGCGCCGATGTGGGCACCGCGGGAGGTGGTTTCACCGCAGGAGGAAGAGGAGGAGGTCGTGGAGGCGCCAGCGCCGCCACCGGCCGCAGCTGGGGTCTGCGCGGTGTGCTTCAGGCCGACGACGTTTAGGTGCAAACAGTGCAAGGCCGTCAAGTACTGGTGAGTTGGCTCAAACCCTGTTCCTAATCCCCTTTACAATTTGTGTAGTCTCAGCAGGTGATTTGGAATCGAGGGAAGATAGTCTACAATTTGTTAAATCCAGAGTGGAAATGCGCTGTATTTTCTAGAAATTTGGGTGTCAGTAACAATTTTATAGATCGACAAGATTTGGATTTTGTCGAATTTGTGTGTGGACAAGATAACTGATTGCCAGGTGAGCTAGGGCGATTTGTGATCATCCATTTAGCATGTCTCTAGGAACTCTGGTTTGAGAAAGTTCATCTGGAAGGAAGGCCAGTATAGGATCCTAATGGCTCAGTTATGCTGTCATCATTGCTGGCGCCTCTCCTTGTAAACTTGAACATTTGTTTTTTATCCCTGACTTCAAGATACCTTCCAGTTGGTTCCGGACAACTAATATTAGTCTGCTGCCTTTTTTGTTAACCAAATAGGCCACACATCCTGTCTTAGGCTATTAACCATCCTAGCGATTCACATGCTTCTAGATGAACACTTACTTTTTAAATGTCACAATGTCCTGTTGTCATGGACCTTTCTTTGATTGATATGTTGGGAGATTTGTCCTATGACATAGCCAGAATGTCCCCAATGGTGAAGCACCGGTGGACGTATTCTTAGATAATGTGGAGCAAAATAAGATGCACATTTGACTCAGTGCATGAGGCTCGATCGATTGGTTCTTTGCATGAGCGCCTGTCCTTTCTCTGCTCGTACAGAAAGGATGCCAATCCTGGGTATGTAGATTTCAACAAGGCCAACACCTTTCTCCCCGTGTTAATCTCTTTTGCTTACCACGGCATGTGGGTCAAATCAATCAGCCGATGATAATGCTATTTGTTCATATTCATGTTGAGTTCTTAGTGTTTTTGAGAAGAAGATTCATTATTTATCATTCCTGTGCAATTGATATCACTGGAAGAAACAAGCCATTGTTGCAAAGACTACTCGTATTATTTATTGTTTCTGTGCTATTGACAGAAACTAGCCTAAAAAAACACGTTTAACCATTATGTGCTGATATGTCATATACAGAATTTTCTATTGGGTTGCAACTTGAGAGTGGAAAAACAGAAAATTGACAATCACTATACTTGTAGTTATAATGTCAGCACATCTTATTGCATTACCACCACATTCATTTCATACAAACAAGCAAATAATGTCTTTATTTCTTCCATGCAACCTGTTACCTGTCTCAATTGAAACAAATAATGAAGACCTGAGGTGCATGCAGCTAAACAAAATTTTGTTAGAACTACTAGCTGTAGCTATGATACCAATTGTTAGAATCACTATCTTCTGTAGCTCTCACCCTGGACTCTCTCTAAAGAGATGTGCTTCACACACACAAAGAGCTACTACTAGCGGGAAGGTTTATATTAGATATCTCAATTGCCACAAGCTTACTTATTACATATGGGGTGCCTCTCCTTATATAGAGGCTGTAGGGACAGTGATACAGTGACTGTCCTGCTACAGTAACCAACACTGCGGGCGGTACAGCTCATAGCTAGTTCATCTACTGCACAACTCATACCCAAGTAGATGACAACTCATATATAGTTAGGATAACTATTGAGTGATGACATATGCCATGCCATCATATTCTTCTTGGCTAAGGTTTCATGGTGTCCCTCAACATCCAACCCAATTTGGCTTCTTCCTTCTCATGCATGCATCTCTTTGGTATATATGACAAGATTAGTCCTAACAAAGGTTCCATGTGATTCTGAGAAGTGTTTACCAATGATGGAACATTTATTTATGTTATGTGCATACTGACATTACATAAGCTTATTACTTAATTATACTCCCTCCGTTTGGGTTTATAGGGCTGGATCTCCAGTACCAAGGCACTGACTCGTCTTATAATTAAGTAATGCTTCGACATCCTCTCCAAAGCCTCCGTGCGTTCTCTCTCTGCCAGCCTGCGCCCAATGAAATAGCATGCATGCACAGCTGCCGCAGCCTATTTCTCCCACCTGCCTGCATGCGTTCTCTAACCTCCTTGCATGAACCAATGAATAGCGTGCATGCAGCAGCCTAGTTCTCTCCATTGCTTGCATGCGCAGCACAATTAAACGCCTGGTCTACAAATCTGGACGGAGCATGCTGGCCAGCCGGCCTTTTTAAACCCAGACGCGGCGGGGGGGGGGGGGTACCATCTGGCTAAGTAATTTGTAAGGATTAGATGTATAAGAGTCGCGAGTGCCTATACATACAGTGTTTGGTGGTGAGTAAATGCACCAGCTGACAAGTGATGCTACAATATACTTTGCACTCAATGTTTTGTGAGCAGCAGTATGGCTGTCAAAGAATTATCTAGAAACTTCCTCTGTTGACCATATTAGCTCTGTTGGCCGTTTTAGCCCATATGATAGACGTTTTACTAATCCACTTTTGTTGGGAACAGAAGGATGATTGGTACACCACTGTGCACTTTTAATTTGCTTTCCTAAACCTGAGAACTTTGGTTGTCCAACTGCAGTTGCTATTGGCTGAATTTTAGGCATGGCTGGTTACTTTTCCGATGGTATTGTTAGTATTTTTCATCCTGTTCTGAACATTTTTTAATGCACATGTCTTTTTTGTGAACTTAACAGTATGTTGATATGGACAAATTGACACTTGACTGATTTCCTTTGATTCATTACCAGTGGAACATTTGAATAAGAATCCTAAATGAATATACATGCACATGACTTGGTCTGCTGGATGAGATGTGATGCCTATCTCAGTAAAACCAAGTAATGTTGCATATTGTACATGAATAGTAAACATGCTATGTGTCGAAAATCCTAAACTGCGGTTCAATATTGTGCGCGGTGTACAAAAATTTAACTGTGTTACTTGTTCAACCTTGTGACACCTTCCCTTTTGCAGCTCATTCAAATGCCAGATATCCCACTGGAGAAAAGGTCACAAAGATGAATGCCATCCACCAAGTGCTAATGCTAAGCCAGATGATGGAGCTGCAATTTCTGTTGCAAAGGAAGGAAATGTTGAACACCAAAGAGCTTCTGAAGAGAATGTAGTGGCTGGTGTACAACCAGTGGCTGAAATTAGTGTACAGGTTGCGGCTGAGTCTGAAACGTCTGGCACAAACCATGTTGTGAAGAGCTCAAATGATAAAAAGGAAAGATACGCCTTTCGAAGGGGTATCTGCTACCACAGAGATCCCTGAAAAGGGCAATTCTGACAATGTGGTCAAACTTGGTCAAATTACCCCTCAAGTAGCATCCTTTGACAGTAAAAGGGCAGAATCAAATACCAAATCTACCAATTTTGTTGGAAATAGTTACGTGAAGGACTTAAATGATATATTGGTTCATAAATCTCAAGCTTCTGCACCAAAGATGAGTGGCCTTACCAGTTCCATCCATGAAGATATATATGTTCATTGCAAGGACCATGGCAACGCTGAGGATGCTGATGTTAGTAAGGATTGCTCTCGGATTAATCATATTAGAAAACCTGCAGATAGGAGCTATTCCCAAATGGCTGCAACTGCTGTACCAGCACCCAAAAGTTCTAGGACTTCTCTTCGCGTGGAAGTTGAACCGTGCAAAATAAAAGCTACTGGTGAAGAAAAGTCTGAAGGCTTGAAATTAGTAACGCCAGTATTAGCTGTTGATAAGGTTTCTTCCATCCATGGTGGCCGGTCTGTAGCACCTAATCCATCAAAAGGGGCTGATAATCCAACAGATAGAGGAGGTTCAGCAGCAAATAACCTTGCGACATCTTTGAAGAAAATTGTCAGGCAACAAACAACACCAAAAGTTGTGAGGCATTATCCTTCAGAGTTGGTAAATATAACTGAATGACTCTGTAGTTAGTAATTTATTTTCTTTTATTTGCTACTAAATTCTGCTTTTCAGACACTTTTTCCATATGATGTTTTCATCAAGCTCTACGACAAGGTTGAATTGCGCCCTTTTGGTCTTCATAACCTTGGCAACAGGTAAACATTGAATTACTGTTTCTGGAATGTAACAGTTGGGAGATTAACTGCATGCTTTGTATTTCTGTGAAGTTTGTCGCGTAATTTTTTTGTGTAGGCATCTCTAGCTTTTAATCTGTTTGCAACTTAGTTTTTACTTCCGTTGGAGTCTGGTTGACATGAGTAGATCTTATCTGGTTTGTTTCCCTAGGGCCAATCATTAATTTAATAATCTGTTGCTAAAGATGGACTTATTTCCCACCCACAACAATATATGAAGTGATCAGACAAATATGCTCCAGCATGCTCTGATAGTGTTTAATGGCATGATATTGTTGCTCTACTACTTTTTTGTCATTCTGTTGATAGACTTACCTACCAGTACATGGAACTATAGGCCTCCTTTTTTTCACAGGATAGGAATATCATAGGAATAGGAAAATCATAGGAAGTGAGATGACATATATCTCAATTCCTATAGGGAAAGAGATGTCATTTGATGCATAGGATAGGAATCTTTCAATTGAGTCTAGGCTAATGTTTTTTTTCCTTTGAAATGCGAAGGATTGGTTCCTATCCTACATAGGAATAGGAATCCATTCCTACAAACCAAAGGGCTCCAAAGAAATATTTCCTACAAAATTCCTATCCTTTATAATTCCTACAAAATTCCTGTAAACCAAAGGAGGCCTTATGTTAAACAAGATGTTGTCGCATTAGTTGAGATATTTTGTGTAAGTTGTTATGTGCCCCCCTGTCTAACATGTTTTTCTTCTTATTTTTCTCTTGCAGCTGCTATGCAAATGTTGTTCTTCAGTGCTTGATGTTTACTCGACCACTTACAACATATCTTCTGGGAGGGCTTCATTCGAAAAATTGTAAGTGCCTACTAAGTTTCTTATGTCATTCTTTTTCTCCATATTGCACTTGTTTGAGTAACTGCATAGTATCTTGTGTTTTCTAGGTTCCAAAAAGGCATGGTGTTTCATGTGTGAATTTGAAAGACTTATTGTGGAGGGCAAGCAGGGGAAGACTGCTTTAGCACCAACTGGGATACTGTCCCATTTGCACGAGATTGGAAGTAGCTTTGGTCCTGGTAAACAAGAAGATGCTCACGAATTCCTTCGGTAAGAAAGCGATCATTACATTTTTTCATCTATGTTGGTTATTTACAGTTGACACTTTCAGAAACTTAAGCTGGAGTTTACAGAGAAGCTATGAATATTTTTATGTGAAGTTTTTCAATATAAGGTTTCCACAATAATTTGGCTCTTAAGTTGAATCTGCCAATGTTATACTTCAAATGACCAATTATGACGTGTTAGTGGATGGTAAAATTACTGACATGCTCTGCGTGACACTTTACTAATGGTGGATGAGCTATTTTGCAATCACAGAAGTTGAATGAGGAGAGGTGTACCAGCATCTCGTCTCTGCGTGTCGTAGGTTGTGGCGACGCTCTACTCCAGACATTGACCAACCCTCCTCTTCTAGTCACTTACACAAGCTGGGCCTTATGGGCCTAAGTGGTGATGGGCCAGGCCCATACCGGTTCAACACTCACACTCCTCAAGATGGGTGGTAGATATCTATGAACCCCGTGTTGTCACATGCAAGTTACAGTCCTTTGTTCCTAGCCCCTTTATCAAGCAATATGCAATTAGCTGCCCAGTGCTGACATGATTAAGACCATCAAATTTCTCCTTAATGAAGAAGCGTTTGGTATCCACATGTTTTGTCGTATCATGTTGAACTGGGTTATTGGCAATGCTTATTGCTGACTTATTGTCACACCACACTCTCAAGGGTCCCTTCCTCAGAAGTTTCAACTTGCTCAGTAGGTTCTTCACCCAGGGCATCTCACTCAACCCTTTAGATAATGTCTATTACTCAGCTTCTGCCGCTGATCTAGACACAACTGTTTGTTTCTTGCCCCTTTAGATAATCTCTATTACTCAGCTTCTGCCGCTGATCTAGACACAACTGTTTGTTTCTTGCTTCTCCATGACACCAAATTTCTTCCCACAAACACACAATAGCCTGAAGTTGATCTTCTATCATCTGGATCATTCTCATCAGTAGCAAGAGATGCATTTTCAGGATTACCTTCATCAGTGGAGGCTCAGTGAGCAAAGTCTCCATAGGCAGCATCATCTACTTCTCTGCCCTTTGACGTCCCGTTGTCCCATTGAACTGCCATGTGTGCCCTCTGACCACCTGAGTATCCTGAATACCCACTTCTGCCTCTAGCAGTCCTCTCACTTCCCCATCTGCTATTTCCCCTGCCTCTGCCATGATTTGGACGGTTGAACTTCAGGTGGCCTTTCTCCCCACAGGTAAAACAGTCCCTGCTCTCTTTCCACTCCCTGCGCTCAGTAACGGTAAACGTCGAGGCCAGCACAACTCAAAAAATAGCCGCACCTCCTCTTGAGCTATCGCTGCAATAGCCCCATCAATAATAGGCAGGGAAGTTTGATGCAACAGGTAGGCCTTCCTGCCATCAAAGCAACCTTTGAGCCCCTCCAAAAGTTGCAGCACATGCCTGCATGCCATTCACTTGTGCCCTGACTCAATGCTTGGCTGCATAGTTCCAGAGGATCACAATTATCCTGGTCTGCCTACAATGCCTGTATCTCTGCCACATATGCCATCACTGACATGTCACATTGACGTAGATGACGAATCTTCCCATCAGTTTGAGATATGAGGATGACATTGCCCTTGTCGGAGTACTGGGTGGACAAAATCTTCCATATCTCAGCAGTACTGGGTGGACAAAATCTTTCATATCTCAGCAGCCTGTTGATAGCCCATCCACGGAGTGTCCAATAGGGGGTACTACCGAGTTCAACAACCACCCAATAAGCAGAGAGTTGATGACCTTTCACTTCTTTCCCTCCGGACTAGCCTCGCCGCTTGGTTCTTCAATAGTACCCAACAAGTTTCCATCCAACTCCTTGCTCCACAGCCAACATTGCTCTCCGAGACCAGTTCAGATAATTGGTAACCCTCTCTAGCTTGATGTCAGTGGGCAACAGCTCAATCTTCCGAACCACTTCCCGTCGAGGAACGATGGCCCTAAAATTCAAGCCCCCCTCCTTGGAAGTGAGGAACAGTGTGAGCTTCTCGATAGCCTCAGCAAGGCCTTTCGGATTACTCATCTTCCCGACCAGCTGCACACAGCAACAACGTCCCCCTTCTCTCCCCATGGCGAGTAGCTGCGTGCAACAGCTATCACTTCCAACAGAAGCAGCAGCAATTCAGCCCTCAGCAGTTCCAGCCTCCTCTTCCCTCCCCAATCACCGCACATATCTCTGGCAGCAGCAGTACATAGCAGTACGACCTCTGTCTTCCTCTGACCAAGCCGTGCCATCGCCACGTCTCCCGCGCAGCCCCGCCACGCAGCTCGCGCGCCACCTCCGCATCTTCCGCGCTCGCATGCAGTTGCTTGCGGAGCTCCCTGCCAGTCGCCGCACAGCCGCGAGACGAGTCCCTACTGCTGAGATGAGCCCCGCCGCTGCCTAGGGCCGTCAGGCCTAGGCGTTGCCGGCGTCTGATACCATGTTGAATGAGGAGAGGTGTACCAACAGCTCGTTTCTGTGTCGTAGGTTGTGGCGGCGCTCTCCTCTAGACATCGACCACCCCTCCTCTTTCAGGTCACTTACATGAGCTGGGCCTTTATTGGCCTAAGTGGTGATGGGCCAGGCCCGAACCGGTTCAACTATAGATTATGTCGACGTCCTTTTAGGTCTCAGTTTGTGAGGCAACAATGTAGCATACTAGATTAGTTTGGCAATCTTTGTTCAACTGCGCTACTAAAATTTTCAATTAATTTACCTTTTCCTGTTAAACCGAAGGTTAGTTGAAGTCAACCCTTAGAGCATCTCCAGCCTGGGGGCGCGGAAAATCGCCGCCTGGGGGCGAACCGGCGCTAAAAATCGGCGTGGGGGCGATCGGGTTCCTAGCCGCCGGCTCCAGGGTCACCCCAGTCGCCTTTTTAAAATGTTTTCAAAAATAAATTCGGCTAAAATTTGGCAAACATTACAAAAGATTCGGCAAACAGGACACAAATTTCGGCGTTCTTCATTTTTTTACATAGAAAACCTAGAAGTTACTAAATAAAAGAACTCGCTGAGCGCGGCGTAGTCGCCGTCTTTGCCGCCGTCGTCCTTCTCCTTCTTCACGGTCTTTGGACCTCGCCTGGTCGCCACAGTGGGCGAGGCGAAGCGGCGCGTCGTCGTCATTGTCTTGAGCACGATGACGCCTCTTCCTCGCTTGTGGCGTGGCGCGATCTCTGCCAAGCGCGGTCTTGGCGCTCCATCCGGCCCGCGCCCCTCCTCCGCGCCCACTTCATGGCCGCTTCGTCGTCGAGCTCCGGCTCTGTCTTCACGGCGGCGAGCCCCGGCTCCATCTTTGGCTTGACGAAGCGGGGAGGAGGCATGCCCGCCCTCGTTGATGACGATGCCGGTGCTGCGGGTGCGCCGACCGAGTGGCGTTTCCGCGGGCTCGGCCTTGACTCCGAAGATCGCCGGCGACCCGGAGGAGTGGGAGGAGGAAGAGGAGCCGGTCCTCCTCGAAATCCATTGCCCGCCACTGCGGCGGGGGACCAGGGCGGCAGGGTACGTGAACGGCGGCTCGTTGCCGCCCTCGAGGTGCTCGAGGACGGCTGGCGTCGGCGGCGCCCGCACAGCGGCGTTGCCGCTGTTCTTCGTCCCCCGCACGACCGGCGCCTTGTTGGTGGAGGCCAGCCACTCCGCCTGCCGGCGTTCGAAGTACGCCGCCCACGCTTGGTGGTTGACGACAGTGTACTCCGGGCGGGCCCACAGTTCCTCTGTCAGCGACGCCTGCACGCGCTCGACCTCGCCATTGAAGTAGTCGGGCACGGACGTCCGGGCAGCGGGCACGGGACGCGCCCAAGCCTCCACCGTCCCGGCGCGCGCATGTCGGGAGGCGCCAGGTAGTTGGCTTCGTGCAGGAGATGGGCTTCCCAATCGTGCAGAGATGGCGGGGAGGGGGCGCGACGCCGCACAGCGCCGCCCGTGAGGAATCAATGGAAGGCTGACCGGCGGCAGCCTTGGCATTGATTTCCCCGCGGGAAACCGAGGCGATGTGAGGACGACGAGGCGCGTGTCGCTGACTCGGTGGGCCCGCCTTTCGCGCCCCCGGGCGCCCCCCAGCGTGCTGGGTTCGGCCTGGGTGCGCCGGCGCCAATTTCGGCCCTAACCGGCGAAAACTGGGCTCCTGGGGGCGCGACTAGGCCTTTTTTTGGGCGCCGGCGCCGAAAAAGGGGCCGGGGGGGGGGGGCTGGAGATGCTCTTATCAATGAATTCATCAGTTGTTTGGAATTCATTGTTCAAACCAGGTGCTGGTTGACATTCTTATCAATGAAATATTGTCTTTGTGTCAAGTAGAAAACCTGATAGGACAGTTACCTAAGAATGGCTTTTTCAGTATGTTTAGTTTTGGGGAATGACCTTGTCGAAAGTAAAATAGTTAATTACTTTTGGCAACTCCTTTCTCCAAGAGTTTTTCTTAATGGCACCACATTAACTGACATGTTTACAGGCACTCAATTGATGCTATGCAATCTGTGTGCATCAAGGAAGCCAGAAAAGGTGGCGCTCATTGTTTAGCAGAAGAAACCACACTTGTACAACTAATATTTGGGGGCTATCTGAGATCTAAGGTTCTCTTTACAGAACAGCTTAGATTTTATTATTTTTGTATATTCAGTTACCTGAGGCCACCCTGTGTCTTATTGATTATTTTACTCTGTTTCTTTCATAGATAAAATGCACAAGGTGTCATATTAGTTCTGAGCAATACGAGCGTATGTTAGATCTTACTGTTGAAATAGATGGTGACATCAGTTCACTCGAGGAAGCACTTCAGCGGTTTACATCTACAGAAGTCTTGGATGGAGATAATAGATACCAGTGCAGCAGGTAATGTCACTTCGGATCTTTAGCCTTCTGTACTGTTCATCCCGTGACCTTTTATCCACCTATCAGAGTCCTTGAGCTATCACTGAAACTGTACCAAGCCGGGAGTTGAATTGAGGGTCGAAATACTTTGCCATATCATCTAATCAGGAATTTTATGGAGAAATAGAATCATTACCGTACAGCGGACTTGAACAACAGAAACATAATTGAAAGGGAAATA
The DNA here is from genome assembly GCA_021605145.1 of Aegilops bicornis. Taxonomy (NCBI): domain Eukaryota; kingdom Viridiplantae; phylum Streptophyta; class Magnoliopsida; order Poales; family Poaceae; genus Aegilops; species Aegilops bicornis. The sequence goes on along the minus strand of CM038675.1, from coordinate 387,709,998 downwards.
AAATAAATGGTAGGTATATTTTAAAGTTTGAGAGTGCTAGCCAAGAGTAGGAAAAAAAGTCGAACATTGCAAGATAACAAAATGGCACGACAATACCAGTTTTTATTTGTACTATAAACATGGTATGGATTTCTTGTGGAAAATGTTGGTCGTGTGATTTTATGCCTTTTGCTATGTTGTTTTCTTCTATTATGACTACCTAAGATGGTGTGTGGGGCCATGACATTTGGATGGTTTTCAATGTAGACTGCTAGAGTGCTCTGAATTGTATCAGGCTGTTGTTTTACTCAAAGTTTGAGTGGGTAATTGCTCAATGGATTGGATTGTGAGTCATGAACCAGATATGTTGATATGTTTAAAGGTTCAAACGAAGCATGTAAATATGACAGTATGAAATATTGTAAATTTTTGAGAGAATCTTTTTCCTTCTTGCTGTTGCCTTCTACTGCTAGTTGCTGATTTGATAATTATACAATATTGCAATTGGAGGATCAATACTTAAGAAATTAGCATGTTACCTTCTTATACCTTAGTGTTGACAATATACCAACTTCCTTTAGGGCCGGCTGAAATAATAAGGTAGGTTGTATAACTCTGATTGGAAACATTGTTCACTTCAATGTTTCTAGAAGTCAGATGTTGTAGCTTATTTTATTCAATTCATTATACTATATAATGAATTATGCAAGGATTGAAATTGCTGCTTCTCTTTAGTCTTGCTTTCTTTTCTCCTAATGCTATTATTCTTAACTTGACCCTGTATGTCAGATGCAATTCCTATGAGCGTGCCAAGAAGAAGTTGACAATATCGGAAGCCCCAAATGTCCTGACTATTGCATTGAAAAGATACCAGGTACCATATAAAATACCATCTTATTGAGGGCTAGACGCCAAACACACTTGCATAGCTCTCTTTTGTGTTGACATTTGAATCGTTGTATTTGACCTTTTTCTGGAGTTCAATTGTTTTAGTTTTGATCAAGTCTTGCAAATTGAGTTCCTCTAATTTTGTTCCCCCTTCTTATTTGTACAGTCTGGCAAGTTTGGGAAGATCAGCAAAGCCATCAGATTCCCAGAGACCCTGAACCTATCTTGCTACATGAACTCAACTGATGACAATTCTCCTGTTTACAGCCTATATGGAATGGTTGTCCATCATGATGTCATGAATGCTGCCTTTTCTGGTCATTACGTATGTTATGTCAAGGACACACATGGGAAGTGGTACAAGATAGATGACAGTCAGGTATACTTGCTCTTTCTGGACATATCAAGACGGGGTTATGCCTGTCTGGACGTTAACAATTTTTGAAATCATTTTTTGGTAAACCTATTTCCATATTTAGTATCTGTTTGTTTTAAATAAACGAGACTGCCGGTGCGGATTTTTAGGACATAGTTCTAGGCGCACCTTATATAACATTTTAATTTAAAAAATTATAAAAAAATCAAACAATTCAGAAACTTTTTTGTGGCTAGCTTGAGTGTTCTACTCATGTATGAAGTTTCGCGAAGAAATGACTTCGGTACTTATGGGAGAAAAAAACACAAAATTGCAATTTCAAAAAACTTGAATAGTAACTTTTATATAGAACCAAGTTTATCCTTTTTCCGCACAAAAGACCACGGAAGTCATTTCTTTGCGAAACTTTACATGTGAATAACACTAGACCATATCTGTTACAAAAAAGAACTGGAATTGTTTGACCTTTTATATATTTTTGAACTTTTTTTTTCAATTAGGGTACGCCTAGACCCAGGTTCCATTTGGTACTTTTTTTTGCCTTGTTGGAATAGCAATCAGATTACACCTCTTATCCTAGTGATCATAGTGTATATTCTTGTAATGCAATATTGAAAACAAATTATTTGGCTTCAACAGTGACTGCGTCGGTATCGGTGTTGCGTTGGAGTAATCAGATAGCGATCCTGTATTCTGAATAGCTGGTCTTTGCTGTGTGCAGGTCAAACCTGTATCTTTGGAAAATGTAATGTCGAAGTGTGCATACATGCTGCTCTACACAAGGTGAACACCACCATTCCTCTTCTTTTTTTATAGATACCAGCAATTTCATGCGCCTTCCCATCAGGTTTCTTACCAGTACATTCTGAATCCTCCATTAACCATATCAGGTGTTCACCAAGGGCGCCAAACTCTGTACGACATGCTATGATGGTTAACGACCCATCATATGCGAAGAAGGCCAAGCATAAGCCAAACTTGGAGCAGACACCATTGCAACGGGGTTCCTTGAACAGACACCAAGGTGGTGAGTTGCATAGAGATCACATTACAGATAACCTCACCCGCAGATTTGATGAATTTGGGGACGCACCATATCCAGCGGCAGAATCACCAAGCCCAAGTGAGAGCTCGTCGTTGTTCAGCAACTCTGATGCTGGGTCACACAGCACCGTGAGCACAGATAGCAGTGAAAGCACAAGGAACTCAACCAGCACTGATGACTACGAACAGTACTTTTTTGGGAGCTCAGATCAAATGTATCTGGGAGGCCCTAGAGGGGCACACGAGGAAATCGGCTATACGAGCTATTCTCGGTCGAGATCTGCCTTGGGCACCAGCTCATCAGGCCAGGAGGTGGATGAAGAGAGGTATATGGAGCAAAGGTTTGAGGTTAGTAGAGGGGGTTGGCTTGAGGGTGGTGAAAGCTCACCCTTGTCGTACACTGACCAAAGTAAGGAACACTTGTTAACAGAACAATATAGGCAGTTTGGTGGTAGTGAGCATGACCCTGGAGAAGCCAGGGGCAGTGTTTTGTTGAGAAGATCGGCTAGAGAAAAAACCGCCCAAACATTTTATTGATGTGGAGGGTTTGGGTTGAATAATGTAGCTTCTGTCATTACCTCGTTGCAGTGGAAATATGAAAATGGGCAATTCGTAGAATCGTGTTCCAGAAATGTGAAGCAGTTTAGTTCTTGTTCTTTGATATCGTCTTTGTAGCAGTTTCTCAGATTACAGTGCGCACACCTGATGAGTGATGACACTGGCTAAATTGATCTGCTGCCTTCGGTCGGGCAGATGAATCTGGTCTCCGCGGTAGGCGGCTAGCCAGCAACATTGATCACGGATATGCGACTAGGTACACACTTGGATCTGGGGTGGGGTCGTGTTTTGCCACCTGATATCTGCACCACGAAATACTCTGAGCCTTTTTTGAAACAAAACATCGCCTTTATTCATTGGAAATGACAATTACGTTGTTAATAAGAAAAGTTACAATATTATTCATAGGTTCCTCAAAACAATCTCTAGTCACAGAAAGTTTAGCTAATCTAGCAAATTCATGAGCAACTTTATTTGCTTCCCTATTACAATGCTCAAAATTAATACGCAGAAAATCGCACGCTATAAAATAACAATCATCAAAAACTGCCGCCGCCACTCCCGTTGAATGTCCTTTATTCTTCATTGTGTCAACTACTTCCATATTGTTGGAGCTAACAACAAGAGATTACATCCCGCCTTCTGTGCAAGTGATAAGCCAAATCTTAGAGCCAACGTTTCTGCTGTTAAGACATCTGCACACCAATTCATCCTCTAGTTCCCGCTAGTAATGAACCTTCCTTTGTCATCTTTAAGGACAGCACCTGCTATACCTTTAAGCATGTCCTAATCAAAAGAAGTATCGACATTTAATTTCACAAAACCCAGGGGAGGCCTTACCCATCCCCCTGTTCTAATTGTTGCCCTTGAGGAATGAGCTTTAACATAATTTGCCACTATAGCACGGACTCCCATCGAGGTTTGGTAAACATCTTGGGATTTTCCCTGATGAACTAGCGACCATCTATTACATCATAAATATCAGGCTGTTATAACAACCAATTCATGTGCATTCTGGGTGCCTACTGTAGATAGCTCTTTCTCTGGCATAATAAGTAAAAACTCAAGAATTGCCTTTCCCGCACGATCGATAACACAAGCTTTACTGATGGCCTCATGCAATCCCAGCTTTCTCCAAACTTCTTTCGCCTCCCGACATAGAAATAACATGTATTTTGTATCTTCTAGTCCATTCGAACATGATGGGTAGATGCGAGAAATTTCCATATGTCTATTAGCAAGTGTAACACGACATGGGAGTGTTCCGTGCAAGGTATGCCATATGAAAATTTTCACCTTTGTTGGACAAGATAATTTCAAACCTTTCTCCAAATAGGATTGACATTTGTTTTCCCCATACCATTGTGTAGTTCAATTTCCTCCCATGTTGTTTGTTCCATTCCTCGAAGTAAGCTGACCGAACCGTGAAACACCCGTCCTTTGTGTAATTCCAAGTAATGAAATCTGTCATATTATGCATAGAGAGGGGGATCGCTAGCACCCTTTGAGCATCAACTAGCCACAATGTTTGTCTTACTAAATCTTCATCTCAAGAATTGGTGACCGGGTTGATAAGGTCAGCAACTTTTGATAGTAGGTGCCCTCTTCTAGGAGTAATAATTTTCCTATTTGCACAGTTCGGGATCCATGCATCTTTCCAAATATGAATATTTAGTCCATTTCCAACTCTCCAAATATAACCATTTTTGAGAGAATTAACTCCCGCCATAATGCTTTGCCAAGTAAAAGAACAACCCTTTTTTAAATTTGCATTCATTAGGTCGCCATCCAGGAAATATTTGGCTCTCAAGACAGTGGCACATAGAGAATCAGAGTTATCAAGCAGGCGCCACGTTTGTTTGGCTACCAAGGCCAAATTAAAACAATGTATATCTCGGAATCCAATTCCACCTTGATCTTTTGGTACACACATTTTCCACCACGCCATCCAATGCATTCTCTTCTAATTGTCTCCATCACCCCACCAGAAATGCGACATCGCGTCAATGATTCCTTTGCAATTTCCTTTAGGAATTTTAAAGACGAACATGGCATAAGTTGGGATAGCTTGTACAACCGATTTGAGTAAGATTTCCTTTCCTCCTGCTGATAGCAGTTTTTCTTTCCATCCATTAATTTTCTTAATAATTCTATCAATTAAGAATTGGAAACAGCCGCTTTTGTCCATACCCATATTTGCAGGCATACCCAAATATTTGTCATTAAGGGCTTTAGTCATAATATTCAGAATAGTACAAATTTGTGCCTTGTTTTCCACTTTTATGTTGGGGCTAGAAAATATACTAGATTTTCCAATGCTCACCATTTGCCCCGAGGTCGCACAATAGGCCTCTAAAACTGATTTCAGTGCCTCCGCGTTCCTCGAGTTAGCACGCATAAGGATCAAAGAGTCATCCGCAAAGAGGAGGTTTGAAATTGATGGTGCATCTCTGCTAACTTTAATTCCAAAAATAGTACCACTCTCCTCTGCATTAGGTAAGAGGGAAGTCAAGCCCTCCGTACACAAAAAAATGAGTACGGGGAGAGAGGGTCCCCCTGCCTTAATCCTCTAGAAGGTTTGAAACTTTTAGTTTCTTACGTATTAAAACGAACCCGGTATTCCATAGAGGCAACACACTGCATAATCAAATTCACCCATTCTTGCTAAAACCCCAGTCTCAACATAATTTCCTTTAAAAAAGGTCACTCCACTCGGTCATATGCTTTATGCATATCCAGTTTGATTGCACACAGGCCCTCTTTACCAGTCCTTTTTTTCTTTATCTTATGGAAACATTCGTAAGCCACTAAAAAATTACCTGTAATCATTCTTCCAGGCACAAAAGCACTTTGGGTAGGGCTGATTATATCTGATAGGATTGTCTTCAGACGGGCATCAATCATTTTTGAAATAACCTTATACACCACATTGCATAAACTGATCGATCTAAATTGAGTTACCTTTTCTAGAGAGTTGACTTTTGGGACCATTACAATCGCAGTATCATTCCAACCATCAGGTATAGAGCAAGTATTCACCGCCCAGAGAACCTTACCAGTTAGGTCATCCCCCAACATAGACCAGAATCGTTTCTAAAATATGGCGTGTAAGCCATCATGACTTGGTGCCTTTAAATAACCGATATAAAAAGGGCTTTTCGAACCTCCTCTGCCGTGTATGGGGCGAGCAGAACGCTATTCATTTCATCTGTAACTTTTCTTTTGACAAGACAGAGAACCTCCTGGTTCGGTTGGTTAACTTCTGAGGTAAAAAGGTTAGAAAAATATCCCATAATGTGGTTCTTCATCTCGGTGTGTTTTACCCAAGCACCATTATCATCAAGCAAATTTTTATCTGATTTCTCTTCTTTCTAGCCGTTGCTGCATTATGGAAAAAAGAGGTGTTGTAGTCACCATGCAAAAGCCAGTTTGCTCGACCCCGTTGTAACCAGTATATCTCCTCCAGTTCCAACAGATTTTCAATAAGGACAAGAGTCTTCTTTTGACGCGCAAGGGAGTCCGCATTTATAGGTCCCCTCCATAGCTTTTCTAACTCTTTTTTTAGTCTGTTAATTCTTTTTTGGTCCCTTTAAAAAATCACGATCCCACGTTTGTAAATCTGCATGCATCGATCATTTCGGTCAGCTAGAGACGGCGTGATCATTCCAGTATGAATGGCTATAAAAACCCATAAAACGCCACTGTACAGTATTCTCATTCATAAATAGAACATCAATAAAATTACTTGACTCATAATTCAAAACAACTTTATTCATCTCATGATAAAACAAGACAAGGCCACTAGTCCGACCATCGCTCTCAACTACAAAGATTGAAATCAAAATTTAAAACACGACAAAGCTCATCGGCTTTACATTTATTTAAATGAGACTCTGAAAGGAAAATTAACTCTGCCTTAGTGCGCCCTTGTAGATCCAAGAGCTCACGAACTGCCGTGGGTGAGAGCATGCAACGACAGTTCCCGAGGCAGCTCCAGGGGGAGCCAGTAGAGAAGGCCTAGGATCCCGGCCCTCCTGGCCGAGCGACAGTCCTCCCTGTACTGGTTCTCCAGCCGTCCGGATGGCCGATGTCGTGGACGATGCAACACCTTTCTTTTTTACACTAAGATCACTTACAACTTTTGTCACCTTGACCACCATTCCATCAGTGGTCTGGGTGTGCAGTTGTTACTATATCTAGTGTACATAAGAGCTCTTCTACTAGGTGTTTTACCTTTTTAATAGGCCTCTACACTGAGATTTTTTTTCCAAAAACGGCTACTCTACTCTCCTTTGGGATCCTACAGAACCTCTCAGACATGTGCCCTACAAGCCCACAACACTCACAATACGATGGCAATTTTTTGTATCGGACATCAAACTCGAGTTTTTCTTTGCTACCTAAGGGAGTGAATTCTACCGTACTTTTGATTGGTTCATGAAGCGGGATTTTCACTCGCACACACAGATACTTCTCTACTACCATGTTGTTTTGGTGTGAGATAGCGATCACCTCGCCTATCTGGTCTCCTAGGGACAAGCCCATATCTTTGGTTTTAAGCTCAAACAGGAGGTCACGAACCTGGGCCCATAAAGCCATGGCTCCAAGGTCCACCTCCGCCGGGTTACCCTTGCCGTTGAACTCGGCGAAGATGAACCCTTCACGCTTATGGTGCCACGGCTGGGGCTTCAATACGAAGCGTCTATCCACGTCGACAGAGAAGTTGAGGATGAATCTCCCGTCGTTGCTGGCCACCTCCTAAACGGTGACCTCGCCTTGCAACCTCCAAGCCGACTTGTTTGGCAGAAGGGGTTTTCAAGCCCCTAGGGAGCTGGGGGTTGGAGGGGGTTGGTGAAAGGAAGGGTAATGCAGAGCATCCTACGATCATCCTCATGGACGTACCTTCATCTCAAGACACCACGTGGACCCATGACTAGAGCTCATGCAAGGGCTATCGAAACTGAGGTGTACTTGCTCCTCTCCGAACTCCCACATTCCACATGTGAGACAAGGCTACTACCTCAAGCGGAGACCTTGTGTGTGATCAGGTACTTGGAGAAAGGCCATGGAGTGGATACGACCAACGGACGTACCTTCGTCACCCGAGACACCATGTAGATCCATGACCGAGCTCGTGCAAGGCCTATCGAAAATAAGGTCAACTCACTCCTCTCTGAACTCCCACATTCCACATGCGAGACATGGCTACTACCTCAAGCGGAGACCTTGTATGTCATCAGGTACTTGGAGAATGGCCATGGAGCAAATACGGCCAACAGACAAGATGGCGAGGACACCAAGTGCAAGACGCAAGAGGAAGAGCTCCCAGTGAGCTACAGCCACCGGACGCCCGACGCCCTAGGGATCAGCTAGCCAGAAGGCCCAGCCGACGAACGCTACATCAGCCAGACAACCGACAAGTAACGGACGCCCGACACACTCCAGCGACCGTACGTCTGACAGCCTCCGGAAATCCGGCTCCACCAGTCTAGTACCAAAACACGAGAATGCCGACGTCCTCCAGACGACCGAGCCACCAGACGTCCGATGCTCTCCGGAAACCCGATGACACCTATCCAGAGTCGAATCACCGGAAGTTCGATCCTTACTGGACGCCTGGTACCTCGCGAGCAATCGGACGACCGACAACCGTCAGACGTTCGACACTGCCTACGCGCAACCACTCGGGTTTAGACCCATGTATCCCCCCTCTCCCTAGACTATAAATACCCCCTCACATGGATGAACTAGGATTAGCAAAGGATTAGCTTAGATTTGAGATAGAGCTTTTCTCATCCACTACCTACTCCCATGGAGTCCAAGGCCTCCATGTGAGATGATCCCATAGTGGATTCAAGACCCCATCATAGGGAAGATCCTTTTGGAGTCAAGACCTCGCTCCTTCAAGGATAGGGATGAACTAGTTACCCTTGTTACTTCCATGTGTTGGATTTGAATCCTTGCATCTCCTCTTTGTGTATGTGGATTTATCATATGTGTGATTGGATCTTGTCTATTTGAGTGTTCATCTTGTGTTCTTCCCTTGTTTGCTCTCTTCCCCCCTCCAAGTGTGAAAAGATCACCTATTAGTGTCGGTGTATTAAACATGGGTGTTTATACCCCGACTATGCACAGACAGTTGCAGCCTTCCCGGCGACAAGGGCTTGTCGGAGGATGGCCTTTGTAAACACTCAAGACTTGGTAATCAAATCCATGAAGAAGACCTCCAGGCAGGTCATTGAGAAGTACTAAAAATGTACTGAAGATCAAGACTCAAGTTGCCAGCAAGCTACGAGCCGGCAGGCTTCGGGCCAACAACCTCAAGACCGGCAAGCTTTGTCCCATCGCTCCAGTGTGGTAGTTGTTAGGGACTTGCCGACATGTGTCGAGCGGGCAAGTGGTTTGATAGAGCTTTTCGGGACACGTGGCAGCTCGCTGCCAAAGAATGACTTTATTGACACTGGTCCAGGAGGCGTGGCGAAGGAATAAAAGGTAGCTGGGCGAGCGATACAGGTGGAGCTAGGCTCCCTTGCCGACATTCCTCCTCAGCGTGACACCTAATGGAGCATTAAATGCTCTTTTCCTAATCCATCAAAGTTATGTATGATAGAACTGTAGCCACTATCTATTCTCTGTATTTACCATTTTGCCACTGTGGTATCCCCTTTCATCTATAAAAGGAGGCCCATGGCAACCTTTACAAAGGTCAACACCCTGTTCAATTGCACTATCTAGCTACACCTCCTGAGCATGTTGCCGACAAGGTTGTGCTCTTTGTAACTTGGACATTCCCACTCATATAATCCACCAAAATCAGGAGTAGGGTTTTATGCTTCACAAGTGGCCCGAACCTGGGTAAATCTTATGTGCTGATGTGCTCTTTGTGTGCCGCGTTCCCTTAGCCGAACTGCAAAGGGGCCTTGCTTGTCCCATATATTGCGTACGCTTCCATCTTTGGTGTGCCAGGTAGGGGGATCGCGTACGTGAATCTGCTCCAGCAGTGTAGGCGCCACCTTCATCATTCATGGCGCCCAAGAAGGCCAAGGGCGCGGCCGCCACCGCACCTTCTGATGGAAATATGCCCTAGAGGCAATAATAAAGTTGTTATTATTATATTTCCTATTCATGAAAAAGGTTTATTATTCATGCTAGAAATGTATTGATCGGGAACTTTAATACATGTGAGGATACATAAACAAATACCGTGTCCCTAGTGAGACTCTACTAGACTAGCTCGCTGATCAAATATGGTTAAGGTTTCCTAACCATGGACATGTGTTGTCACTTGATAATGGGATCTTATCATTAGAAGAATGATGTGATGGACAAGACCCATCCGTTAGCTTAGCATATGACCGTTCAGTTTATTGCTACTACTTTCTTAATGTCAAATACATATTCCTTCGACCATGAGATCATGCAACTCCCGGATACCAGAGGAATACCTTATGTGCTATCAAACATCACAACATAACTGGGTGATCATAAAGATGCTCTACAGGTATCTCCAAAGGTGTTTGTTGAGTTGGCATGGATAGAGATTGGTATTTGTCACTCCGTGTATCAGAGAGGTATCTCTAGGCCCTCTCGGTAATACACAACACAAGAAGCTTGCAAGCAAAGTGACTAAGGAGTTAGTTACGAGAAGATGTATTACGGAATGAGTAAAGAGACTTGCCAGTAATGAGATTGAACTAGGTATGTGTAGGATCGAAAGTATGTCTAGAGGGGGGGGGGGGGGTGATTAGATTACTTGACCAAATAAAAACTTATCCTTTTCCCAATTTTAGTCTTTGGCAGGTTTTAGCTAACTTAGCACAAGTCAAGCAATCTTAACACAATTCAAGCAAGCATGCAAAGAGTATATGAGCAGCGGAAAGTAAAGCATGCAACTTGCAAGAATGTAAAGGGAAGGGTTTGGAGAATTCAAACGCAATTGGAGACACGGATGTTTTTGTCGTGGTTCCGATAGGTGGTGCTATCGTACATCCACGTTGATGGAGACTTCAACCCACGAAGGGTAGCAGTTCTTTGAGTCCATGGAGGGCTCCACCCACGAAGGGTCCACGAAGAAGCAACCTTGTCTATCCCACCATGGCTGTCGCCCACGAAGGACTTGCCTCACTAGCGGTAGATCTTCACGAAGTAGGCGATCTCCTTTCCCTTACAAACTCCTTGGTTCAACTCCACAATCTTGTTGGAGGCTCCCAACTGACACCTAGCCAATCTAGGAGACACCACTCTCCAAGAAGTAACAAATGGTGTGTTGATGATGAACTCCTTGCTCTTGTGCTTCAAATGATAGTCTCCCCAACACTCAATTCTCTCTCACAGGATTTGGATTTGGTGGAAAGAAGATTTGAGTGGAAAGCAACCTAGGGAAGGCTAGAGATCAAGATTCATATGGTAGGAATGGAATATCTTGGTCTCAACACATGAGTAGGTGGTTCTCTCTCAGAAAATGTGTATTGGAAGTGTAGGTTCGTTCTGATGGCTCTCTCCACGAATGAAGAGGAGGTGGAGGGGTATATATAGCCTCCACACAAAATCTAAACGTTACACACAACCTGCCAAACTCGGTGGGACCGAATCGATAAACTCGGTCGGACCGATTCAACAAATCTAGTGACCGTTAGGATTTTTGGTGGGACCGACATGCAACTCGGTAGGACCGATATGGTTAGGGTTAGGGCATAACGTAATCTCGGTGAGACCGATTACACAATCTCGGTGAGACCAATTACACAAACTTGGTGGGACCGATTTTGGTAATAAGCTAACCAGAGAGTTGGTCAGGTAAACTCGGTGGGACCGATTCGCTCATTTCGGTGGGACCGAAATGTTACAAAAAGGAAACACAGAGTTTACATTGCAATCTCGGTGGGACCAATCGCTGATCTCGGTAGGACCGAAACGTTACGAAGGGAAACAGAGAGATTACAATCCCATCTCGGTGAGACCGAGATCCCTATCGGTGAGGCCGATTTGCCTAGGGGTTGTGGCAGTGGCTATGACATCTGAACTCGGTGGCGCCGGCTAGAAAGAATCGGTGGGGCCGAGTTTGACTTTTGGTTTAGGTCATATGTGGATGTGGGAAAGTAGTTGAGGGTTTTGGAGCATATCACTAAGCACTATGAAGCAAGAACCTCATTAAGCAACACCTCATCCCTCCTTGATAGTATTGGCTTTTCCTATAGACTCAATGTGATCTTGGATCACTAAAATATAAAATGTAGAGTCTTGAGCTTTGAGCTTGAGCCAATCCTTTTATCCTCAGGCTTTTGAGGGGTCCACTTTTCTCATCCATGCCATGCCATTCATTGAGCTTTTCCTGAAATATTTATCTTGGAATAATGTTAGCTCAATGAGCTATATGTTGTTAGGAATTACCAAAACCACCTAGGGATAGTTGCACTTTCAATCTCCCCCTTTTTGGTAATTGATGACAGCATATAGATCAAAGCTTCGACAAATGATAATAAGAGTGAAAAACATTGTCGCTTTGAGAAGTATGTGATAAGCATGAGCTCCCCCTAAATTTGTGCATAGTTTAAGATTTGCTTTGGACTGCAAATGCACAAAGAGTTAGGCTCATGGGTTACTCTTCCATGTCACATACATCTTGGGGAGCTCTCAAAATGATAACAATAGAATACATGCACTCATCACCAAGCAAAGTGAATGATCATATAGAGATAAAAGGATAATGTCATCCAACAAGCATTAATGTAGCATATGATCAAACACATCATCATCCAAGTATCACATGTACGGAAGGTATCTCAATCAAGCAAATAAAGTTCAACCACCAAAGCAAGAGAGAATAAAAAGCAACGCTCTCTCGAAGCCTATGATCTATACATTTTTCTCCCCTTTGGCAACAAGTTACCAAAAGTTCATAGAAAATGCATAGCACTAAATCGTCTCTCGTGCTTGATCTTGGTGGTGGTGTAGATGTAACTCCAAGGACGAAGGCATCGGTAGATGTGGATGGAGCCGGAGGAGTGGGTGCCGGAGCTGGTGCTTGAAGGCTGTAGGCTGGTGCAGATGAAGTGGCTCGTGTCTGTGAATCGGCACTACAAATCTGACCTCTGAGCTCTAGGCACTCTGGCAAATGCCTCAGTGGTTGTCTTGCCCTTCCTCTCCTGCATATCATCCTGAAGTTGCTCAACAATAGACTGGATATCATTTACCTTCACATCCAAGTCATAGAACTTCTGCTCCATGATCCTCTCCAGGCTCTCCTGGTTTCGAGTCAGGGTGGCCAGTCCTTTCTCAATCCTCAGAGTGGATGCAATCAAGTAGCCAAGCTGATCCTGTTTGCTCTTCAAGAAGTACTGAGATGCCTCTTCCATTGTTGGCATCTTGGCAGCCTTCTCAGTCCTTGCCTTCTCCTTCTTTGCTTGTGCTTGCATAGAAGATGGTTCATCTTCATCCATAACCACTTGGTTGTCCTCAAAATCTGGATAGATAGGCATATGATCCTTGTCCAACAAGTATGTGCCAGTGCCCATCTTGGAGTTAATCAGCTCCTGGATCTGTGGGGCATACCCACAACTTCTCTTTTGGTCAGCAGCTGTCCTCTTGATAGTTTCAACTATAAGACTCATGACCTTGAACTTTTGTGGCACATCAAATAAGTGTAGCAGATTTATTGCATGGCCTCTCGATCATGTTGTGATCACCGACTTGGGAAAAAGAGTGTGCCCGAGGATCCAGCTTGATGGTTGGCAGTCTGATAGAAGGTAATGTCTTGATCCAAACTTGTGTGTTTCAATAGCAAGATCTGGGATCTCCTTGTACATATGTGCCATAGAGTTGTGATCCATCTTCTTCTTGGCATAGACATCCAAGTCATCCTCTTTCTCCTTAGGTGCATTGATCAGATTAGCCCATTCTTCAATTGATGATTGGTACCTAGTACCTTGAGACATCCATACTATCCTCGCCATCTAGATAGAAGTGTGCTATGGAGTAAAATTGCATTATTAGCTCATCATTCCACTTTGTGAGCTTACGCCCAACAAAGTCTGCCACTCCACAAGTTAATCAAGCTGTCATACACACCAGGATAGTGTTCTTCATGCTCCTTGATGTATTCCCAGTTGACCCATCTCATGTCACACAATATTGGCTTTTTGTCCAGCAGCATTGTCTCATAGAAATCCTGCTGTTCTTTGGTATGGAACCTGTAATCCACAACAATTCTTCTCCTGGTAGCATATGGATCAGACTCTCTCCATAGTCTCAATCCTGAATCATTCCTTATCTTCATGTTCTCTGCTACAGGATGGGCATCATTATGATCTGGAATTTTAGGCTTCAATTTTCTCAAGACATGTGACTCATCATCTTCTTCTTGACAGCAGTTTGCACCTTTGGGGCCTTGTTCTTCTCAAATGGGATGTTCCTGGTACTCCTCTTGGGTGCAGTCTTGGGCTTGGAGGCAGCCTTGGGTGCTTCTTTGGGCTTTGATGAAGTAGCCCCTGACCTGGTGGCATCACCCATAAGCTTCTGAGCTTTAGGTGCTGGTGCAGCAACTTCTTCCTCTTCCTCTTCCATCATGGAAGGCTTTCCAACAACCCTGGCCATGGTCTTCTTGACCCTTTCCTTCCTCTTCTTCGCTTCCGCAACAGCCTCTTTGGGTTCAGCTTCCAAAGATGCTTGAGTGGAGGCTCTGGCTTTAGACATGGGAATCCTTTTGGCAGGTGCTTTGGTCTTCATACCAGGCTTAGTGGCAGCAGCTGTGCCATACTCCTTCTTGAGCACCTTGTTCTTGGAAATGGCCTCATCCTCAATAGCCACATAGTCTTCATCCTCAGAATCTGAAGTTCTCTTCTTCTGGTCCTGGTGGACGCCTTGGGTAAGTTGCCGGGTGTGCTCCTGCTACCCTCATCATAGCTGCTAGAGGGACTAGTGCCCTCACTCATGTGAACCTGCTCCTCTGACTTGTTCTGACTGTCACTTTGATCAGACATATTGCAAACACTAACAACCGACCATGTGAGTAGATATAGATGAGATAGAGTGGATGAGCATCACAAAATACAAAGGTTTTTGCAAAAGAATGAGTCAAAAACTTAGTTTTAGTTTTCCACAGAAAGCATTTCGGATCTACCGATTTGTAAATTCGGTGATACCGAAGCAGCTTTTGGAACCTAAACTAGTGAACTCGGTCAGACCGAGTCACAGTTCGGTGGCACCGAGACTGCTAGGGTTTCACAAAGTCCTGAACTCGGTCACACCTATTTGCAATTCTCGGTCGGACCGAGAATTACATGTGCAATGGCATTAGCCGAATCGGTGGTACCGAGTTCTACAACTCGGTTGGTCCGAGATGGTTTCGGCAGAAACCTAACCCTAAATTTTCAATTCATCTCTAATCTACGGAGTGTTTTGACTAGATAAGATAGTTTCAATCGTGGCAAGATTCAATGGCGAACACAATGTGCTAGGAATCAGATAGGGATAGCACAGTGATCGAGTTCATACCCTAGTTCGGCAATGAACTCGCGACGGCGGGAACGGTGGGGATTATTCCCGTTGACGGCAGCGGAGACCAGCGGCAGGAGGCAGCTGACGACGAGGAGGACGATCCGGAGACCCTGGAGGCAGAGCGGGCTGAGCGCAGGCGAAAGAGTTCGGAGAAAATTTCCAAAGTTTTGCCCGTGGGTATATATAGCCCGACCCTGTCGGTGTGACCGAGTGGAACAACTCGTTGGCACCGAGATGCATAACTGCAAGCAGTTACAGCAAATCGGTGTGACCGAAAAGTTCAAATTGGTTGCACCGAGATTGAAAACCTAGATCGACTTAGTGATCTCGGTATGACCGAAATGTAAGAATTGGTCAGACCGAAACGCATAAAGAAGTTTTGGAAGTTTAAGTCTATGAAGAATTGGGGACTCCGAGTGCTCCTCACACAGAGTGGTTCGAATCTGACTTGATCAAATTTTGTGATGCGGACATGAATAGAGTTTGAGACGAGAAGAGCATAGATAGCTAGAGAAGGTTCTTAGGCATTCTTGTCCATCAACTTGGCAAAAGAAAAAGAAACCAGTCAATCAAAACAACAAGTGGATGTCCTCGAATGAGTAAAATATGCAACCAACATGCTCACACAATAAAATGGCAAATGAAATATGTGGCAAAGCATGCACAACCAATTCTAGCATCTATTAATCAATTGGCGATGACTAGGTCATCTATATATGAGTATATTGACTTAGGAGTCAAATGAGAACATTTGATCATATGTCATACTCATCGTTTAAGCTCAAGTGGGGTTACCACTTTTACATAATGCATTGATGTGTTCACACCATTAGAGTTGCTTTGACTCAATTCTTAGAGTAAAGCTCCCCCTAGATGTGAGATCCCCCCTTAGAGGGATGAACTAACATTGGGTTTTGTCGATGATGACTTCATGTAGATGTAAGTGCATCTAGTGCCCCTTAGTGATTTTGGTGTATTGAAGACTTATAGGTTAAGGAACTAATGAGTTTATGAGTGTACACAGGTCTATAAGTCTATGAGGAGTTTGATATTTACAGAGAAAGTTGACCCCTAAAAATGAAGTTCTTCTTCTGAAGACTTTGGTATTCTGAAGACTTTCTGAAGACTTTGAAAGTGAAGAAATTGGTGTGACCTTGAAGACTTGGTATTCATTTGAGGAACATGAAGCGTGAAGACTTTAGTTTTCGTAGTTTCGTTTTCTCTTTCTTGAGTCATAGGAAACACCGTCTTTGTTAAAGGGGTCGAGGAAATACTAAGGAAAAATTTCCATGTGATGCTCAACTCAAAATCCTACACCTACCAATCCCTTCGAGTGAAGCCTTTGGAAATCTCATACAGTTCAGGTCAATTTCTCCAAAGGATGTGAGACGAAGTTCTTCCAGTCCTTGAGGAATTTGTTGACCGAGGAGTTAGGAATTCGCCATGCGAATCGCCTACCTGATGAGGAACATGATAGCCCCGAGGAATTTGAGAGTCAAATTTCCCTACCGTTCTTGTCTTTGTCTTGACTATCCCAAAATATCTTATCCACCTAACGGTCGTATCATTGAAGGGCATTTATGTCTTATCATGTCGGGCTGCTCCCTAGGCTATAAATAGCCATCCCCTACAACCACTAGCTGGTTGGCTGCTCCGAGAGAAACTGACACTTGTCATTTGAGAGCATTCCATCCTCCGAGGACTTTGAGTGAAAATCATCAAGTGAGGAAAACCCAAACCCAAACACCTACAAACCCAAAGTGATTGAGCATCACTGAAGAGATTGATCCTGCGTGGATCCAACACTTTTTACCTTTGAAGACTGTGCTTCTTCCAGACGGTTAGGTGTCATGGTCTAGAGCATCCAAGAGGAATTGTGGATCGCCGAGTGACCGAGTCTGTGAAGGTTTGGAAGTCGCTGAAGACTTACCACAGTGATTGGACGAGGTCTGTGTGACCTTAGTTCAAGGATAATACGGTGAGGACTTTGTGTCCCGAGCTGCGTGCTTTCGGCCGATCGGGTGTCCGGGACTGTGTGTCCTCGAGTTTAAATACTCAGCCGGTCCAACCAGACGTATAACCGAGACAACAGTTGGAACTGGTCTACCAAATCATTGTCTTCACCAAGCTTCTTGGTTCTATTTCCTCAACTCTTTCATTTCCTCATTCTTGTGTGAAGTGCTTCATCATATCGTGTTTGAAGACTTTGGTAGAAGACTTTCTCAATTTCCTCAGTTCAATTTCTTGATCTGTTTGTCTTCATCTTGTGTTAATCCTGTGATTACGCTTTACGTACTCTGTGCTTGTCTTCATTTCATCATGATGACTATATACGTATTATGTTATGCTTACTTGAGTACTTATTCATTGCAAGTAGTTCTTCGCTAAGGAATTTCCTCACCGCAAATTCCTCGGTGAAGAATTCATAAAATCGCCTATTCACCCCCGCTCTAGTCGATATAACGCACTTTCAATTGGTATCGAGCAAGGTACTCCTTGTTACGTGTGATTTTAGTTTAACCACCGGAGTTTTAGTTATGTCGACCGCAGTATGATCAAGGTCTCTGCTGGCTGTCCTACCTTCGATGGGACAGACTACCCTTATCGGACGAATAAGATGCGAATGCATCTTGAGGCAATTGATAACGATCTACGGTATGTTGTGGAAAATGGTGTTCCCTTGTCTCACCCTCACTTTGAACGCTACCGATGTGAAGAGATTCAAGCAACTCGATTCTCAAGCGAAGAATATCATATGTGGCCATCCGAGCAAAGGGCGGTATGGAAGAGTGAGTGCTTTGGAAGCGCTAAGCTTATCTGGGATAGGCTGTCCAAAGTAAATGAAGGAGTCTCAACTCAGCGTGACTCTCGAGTTGATGTTCTTCGAAATCTCTTCAACCGCTTCAAAAGACTTGACAATGAAAATGTTCAACAAACCTTCGATGGCCTCACTGACATCTCAAATGAGCTTCAAGCACTTGGTGCCACTGACATCACCGACCATGAGGTGGTGAAGAAATTGTTGAGATCGCTTGATTCCTCATTTGATACTCTGGCACGTATGATACAAGAATGTGCTGACTAAAAGTCACTAGATCCCGCTGATATCCTCGAGAAGCTAAATACTCATGAGTTCCAGCTTGCTGAAAAGAGAGATCTCTATGGTTCGAGCTATGGCAAATCACGTGCCCTGAAGGCCAAGGCTGTATGCGAATCTGAATGTGAAGATTCGGTAGTAGCCTTGGTGATCCCAAGAATTGAGCCAGGAGCTAGCACCGCTTGTGAAGAAGTTCGAAGTTCTCAAGACATGGTCGCTGGAAAATCCTCAAGAAGCGGTGATTCCTCATCCGGTGACTATAAGAGCGAGGCTATGCCACAAATGCAAGAAACCTGGTCACTATATTCAAGATTGTCCTCGGTGGGAAAATGAATTAAAGAAGAAGAAATACAAGGATTACAGTTACGATGGCGCTAAGAAGAAGAAGAAATCGTCAAAATCTTCATCGTCAAAATCCTCAAGTCTTCATCTCACAAGAAGAGCAGCTCCAAGAAGGCTCGGGCATTCATTGGCAAGGAAATGGACTCTGAAGCTGAATCTGAGGAACATGAGGAAGAGGAGGCATCTGAGGAGTCCGAGTCTGGTGTGGCGAGTCTGGCTCTCGCTACTGCATTTGTCAGCAAGTCCATCTTCAACTCTCAAGAAACTGACCTCACCAACAAGGCTGACGAAGATAATGATGACTACGCTCCCACCTATTGCTTCATGGCAAAGGGTGCAAAGGTACTCAAATATACCTCCTCTGAATCTTGTGAGAATGAATCTGATGAAGATCTCAAGCCCAGCCACTCTAAACTTGCTAAGATTGCTGTAAAACAACAAAGGGCTTTTGAAAAGGTTCAAAACATGCTAGACAAAAGTGATGATATGTTGGGTGAAGAAATGGATCACACTAAAGCCCCGATTGAAAATCTTGAGACTTGATCTAGGTTTGACAGCCTTCAAGGTCATCATAACACTCTCTTATCGATCATGAGAAGCTTTCTTATGAATTTCTTCAAAGAAAGCAAGATCTTGAGAAGCTAAGAGTGAGTTATGAAGATCTTCGAGAAGGAGCGATTCATTGCTAGCTCAACAAATCAAGCGCTTCTCGGAAGAATTTGTTCCTCCATGCTTAAAGTGCATTGAGCGTGAATCGCTAATTCTTCACTGAATGTTCAAATGCTTCAACGATTACAAATTCTTCACCTGCCTCTGCTATCACTAATTCCTCATCCGAGGACATTGCTAGTATCCTTGACAATGCAGGGCTGAAGGAATTGTACATGACAGGCATGTACAAAAGCCTCAAAGGGCATCAGACTCTTTGTGATGTGCTTAAAAAGCAGATCCTCAACAAAAACCCTAGGAAAGAGGGTATTGCCTTTGAGAGGAAACTCAATGCTGATGGAACATATTGGAAGCTGGCGGTACCCCAAAACATCATGGGTTCTTTGCAAAGGGACCTCCGGTTGACCCATCTAACTTATCTGGCTTTACATGTGAATCTCCTCATTCTTCTAATGAGTCATTTGACTCCAACTATAAACTGTTCAAAAATCAGAATGGTGAAGTATTTGCTAGATATGTTGGCATTAAATGCAGGAATGGTTCCCCTATGAAGAAAATCTGGGTTCCCAAAAGTTGCCTTGAAAGTCTTCAGGTGAATGTCCTCATGACACCACCTGCGAAGAATAGGAACCCCCAGATCAAACCCTTCATATGGACCAAATTCTTCATATGGATCCAAGTCCTCATACGGACCAAATTCCTCACGTGGATCAAATTCCTCAAAAGGATCAAAGTACTCATATGATTATCATCATGCTAACAACTCTGTTTCGCAGGGTAGAGCTAAGGGCTATGAATATGTGCATTATTCTTCAAACCATTATGTTCATAAGTCCTCGAAGAATTTCTCTGCTTATTCATATGCTTACCCTAACCCTCGTATGTAAAAGCGAAATGGTTTGGCTTCTATGCCACCATTCTCATATGGAGCTTCGTAGAGTGATGAACTCTTTGCCACCCCTTGAGATGTGGGTGGTGAAGAAAAAACTAATCTCTTCTGCAGGTCAGGTCTCGGGCGTGCTTTAACGTCGAAGAATTTCTTTGGGGCCCGACAAAAATGCCTGAAAGGACGCAGGCTAATCATGAAGAAATGAACTTTCATTTCACACGTCCTCATACTGCTATATCTGTTTTACTGCTTGATGAAATTCATCTGATGAAATTGATGTCATATTCTTCACTGATGAGGTATATGATTTCGTAAGTTGCACTAATTCATCTGCAGGATGATCAACCCAAAGCCAATGAGTGGATCCTCGATAGTGGATGTACAAATCACATGATTGGTGACAAGAATCTATTGATGGATGCTCCCTTATCTCCATAGCATCAGAAGCATATCATATTCGCTGACAAAGGCAAAAGTCAGTCTTCGAAGGCTTTAGGAGAGGAGACTTGTATATTGTTGATTTCTCCACAGGAACGCAACCAGCTGTGTGCCTACTTGCAAAAGCTTCAGAAGGCTGGCTATGGCATCGACGACTTGGTCACGCAGGCATGAGAAATTTGCACACGCTTGCGAAGAAGAAGCATGTCATTGGCATTGAGAATGTCAAATTCCTCAAGGATCACTTGTGTGGAGCCTGTGAAGCTGGAAAAATGACCAAGGCCAAGCATCCAACGAAGACTATCATGACCACTACTCGTCCATTCGAATTGCTTCACATGGACCTCTTTGGTCCCAATCATTACTCAGCAGTCACTAATGATGCATCTCTACATGGCTTTGTTATTGTTGATGATTACTCTCGTTACACATGGGTACACATTGTTACTTACAAACATGAAGTGCAGGAAGTCTTCAAACGATTTTCCTCAAGGGCTTCAACCAACTTTGGTGTGAAGATCAAGCACATCAGGAGTGACAATGGACCTGAGTTCAAGAATTCCGGTCTTGATTACTATCTTGATGAACTTGGTATTACTCATGAGTTATTTGCTCCCTATAATCCTCAGCAAAATGGCATCGTGGAGCGCAAGAACAGAACTCTTGTTGAGATGGCTCGCACTATGCTTGATGAATACAAAACGCCTCGTCGTTTTTGGATTGATGCAATTGATACCGCGTGCCACATCATCAACAGTATATCTTCACAAATTCTTCAAGAAGACTGCCTATGAACTCCTCACCGACAAGAAACCCAATGTGAGTTATTTCAAAGTCTTGATTGCTAAATGTTGGATTAGAGATCCTCATCACAATGCGAAATTTGCACCGAAAGCACATGAAGGTTTTATGCTTGGTTACGGAAAGGACTCGCACACCTACAGAGTCTTCAACAACGCTCTTCACAAGGTCGTTGAAACTGTAGATGTGCGGTTTGATGAAACTAATGGCTCGCAAAGAGAGCACCTACCTTCTGTGATAGATGAACCAGCACCTGAGTATTCTATCAAGTTCAAGGCGACCGAGGATGTCATTCCTACTGAAGAATCTGCTGAAGAATTCATTCCAGAATGTGAAGAACGTCGAGCTGATGAACCTGAAGATAATGCTGAAGAAAATGGTGCTGAAGAAAATGCTGATCAAATTCCTCGACGACAGCCAGCTCATCCTCGCGTTGCAAAAGAAGTGCAAGTTGAAAAGATCATCGATGACATTGAAGCACGGGTCCTCTCCTGCGCTCAAAAGCTTCACATTTATCTAACTTTTGTGGGCACTATGCTTTTGTCTCTATCACAGAGCCCACTAAGGTAGATGAAGCATTTACGGAGCCTGAGTGGATTCAGGCCATGCAAGAAGAATTACATCGATTCGAGCTCAACAACGTTCGGGAACCGGTCAAACGTCCAGATCCTCGCAAGCATAATATCATTGGCACAAAGTGGATCTACCGCAACAAGCAAGATGAAAATGGCCTTGTGGTGAGGAATAAGGCACGACTTGTAGCTCAAGGCTACACACAGGTTGAAGGAAATGATTTCGATGAAACTTTTGCACTGTTGCTAGACTTGAGGCTATTCAGATATTACTTGCTTATGCTAACCATCATGATATCACTTTATATCAAATGGATGTGAAAAGTGCATTCCTCAATGGTAAGCTTGAGGAAGAAATATATGTTGCTCAACCCCTGTGTTTTGAAGATCCAAAGAATCTCGACAAAGTCTTGAGACTCAACAAGGCCCTCTATGGCCTCAAGCAGGCCCCTCGGGCGTGGTATGATACTTTGAAGGAATTCTTCATGAAGAATGGCTTCACACCTGGTTCACTCGACCCTACTCTCTTTACTAAATTTTATGATGGTGAACTGTTTGTGTGCCAAATATACGTTGATGATATTATCTTTGGCTGTAATGACCAACGTTATAGTGATGAATTTGCCTATATGATGAGTGAAGAATATCAAATGTCTATGATGGGAGAGTTGAAATTCTTCTTAGGTCTTCAAATTAAATCAACAACACAATGGCATATTCATATCCCGGAGAAATACCTCAAAGATGTTACGAGGAAATTCGGCATGCAAGTTTGCAAAGGCGTCAATATTCCTATTCCCTCATATGGACTTCTATGCACTGTTTTAATTGGTTTTGTCTTCGATCACAAGGTATACCGCTCCATGATTGGTTCTTTATTGTACTTATGTGCATCTAGGCCAGATATAATGCTTAGTGTTTGCATGTGTGCCCGATTTCAAGCTACGCCAAAGGAATCACACCATAAGGCTGTGAAGCATATTCTTCGATATCTAGCTCACACACCAACACTAGGATTATGGTACCCCAAGGGCTCTACTTTTGATCTCATCGGATATTCTGACTCTGACTATGCTGGTGATCGTGTGGACCGCAAGTCAACATCTGGTACTTGTCATTTCCTCGGACGATCTTTAGTCTGTTGGTCCTCGAAGAAACAAAAATGCGTATCGCTGTCTACCGCGGAAGCTGAGTACATTGCTGCCGGTTCTTGCTGTGCTCAACTGCTGTGGATGAAGCAAACTCTCAAGGACTATGACATCAACGTGAAGAATGTGCCTCTCTACTGTGACAATGAGAGTGCCATCAAGATTGCTCACAACCCAGTTCAGCACTCGAAGACAAAGCACATTCAGATTGTCATCATTTTCTTCACGATCATGTGTTGAAGGGCGACATCTTTACTGATCACGTGAAGACTGAAGAACAGCTAGCCGATATCTTCACAAAGCCCTTGGATGAGAAGAGATTTAGCAAGTTGCGGTGTGAGCTAAATATCTTAGAATCTTCGAATGTTCTTTGAAAAGGACACACATCCTAACACTTATGCAAAATTGATGACTTAGATGTGCAACACATGAAGAAACGCTTTTCTTCAATCAATGAAGAATAACACTCTAAGTGTGAAGAAATTAATGAAGAATTTGATTCTCGTAACCCTCGACAATTATGCAGCGGTGTGAAATCATCATTCTTATACGGTGTGTCACGCCACCACCAAAGTTGAAAATCTTCAATTTAAGTTTTTTTTCTCAGTTTTGAAATTCTTCAGTTTTTTCAAATTCTTCAACTTTGCAAAATCTTCGCTGTTTCCATCGTTTTTCTTCATTGGCTATATATATATATGGGTTTATGTCCTCTACAGCATTCACTTATGGCTATTTCTTCAAGTTGTGTTTTCTGCTAAGTGAATGTGATCAGACCCTTCCCCCTCTATGCTATACTCAACCCAATCTATTCACAAATTCTTCATGTGCGTTCTATTTGAAACTCGTTGAAAATCTTCACTGTGTCCTTGTCAAATTTGAAGAATTTGCGAACGTAAACTTTTAACTTATCTTATCCAAATTTTGGCTTTGCCGCTCAAACCGCTCAGATCCCATGATAGACTTATCTATTCACCCACGATCTAACACGATCTCCACTTTTCAGTACGTGGGTGACACATGTCAAGCGAATGAGAAGGGTCAGGGGCACGTTCGTCCTAAATCTTTGGGCGAACAGTTTTTCACTGAGACTATAAATACCACCTCTCCCCTTCCTCACTTCCTTTACTCCGCTCGACCGCTCTCTCTCTCTCTCTCTCTCTCTCTCGCTCGAGCTTCTCAAACCCTAGCACCGCCGCTACTCCATCATCGCCGGTGAGGAAGAGCTTCACTGCCTCGACCTCATCGCCGTCGTACTCGCGCCGGCCGCGGAAATCTTCACTCCGCCGCCGCCGTAGCTGTCTTCGTCCGCCGAGTTAGGGCGTGAAAGATCTGAACTGACGAGCTTCAAATCTACACTTCTCAGTTCGTCGTGTTCTTCATCCAGGGTAATTAAAAGTTACTTTTACTGCCCTCCTTGATTCAAATTTTCTCTACAAAATCTTCAAAGGTGTTTTATTCTTCAAATCCTCACACACAAAATACCTCACAAGTCATCTGTTCTTGATTCGTTTCCCCAAGCATCATTTTCTTCAAGATTCCTCAATTGTGTGGATCCTCGATCTATACAACTCTGGAACCTAAGACAAAGAACGCTTAGTGAAATTCTTCAAGGCTCATCTGGTCAAATTCCTCAAACTTGTTCCTTTTGAAAAACCTTCTGAGAACGCATATGACCTCTCCAAATTCCTCGCAACTATACTCTGTTCACAGGTACTCATGTCCATTCTTTGAATCACTAGGTTCTCATCAACTTAACTCATTTGCAGCGTTCCTCGAAGAAAAATTGCATACTTCTTGGAGAATTCGATTGTTCAAATTCCTCAACTGAAGAATATGGCAGACGGTAAGAAGCCACAGAAAGGAGGAAAGAGGCCTGAGGTCATGACTGCGTTTGAAATACCTGAGGACATCTATGCTGACTATTGCACACCTGATGAGGCCAAGTTCGGAAAGGAGAACAAAAATCAGCGCAAGGTGCGCATACAGAGGATTGAAAGGAGATGGGCAAGAGAATGGAGGGAGTACAGGTATGTGACTCCAAAGTATATGAAGAAATTCACACTTAATCCTCCATGCCCAAGAGCTCCATTGGCACCTGGCCAAGAAGCCGACCCCACCAGCATCAAGCGTGGTGAGGATTTTCCTGAAGAATGGGCCAAGCGCCAAGCCAAGTTGGCGAGACAAGCCAAAGAAGCAGTGAGGAAATTCAATGAAGACTTTGCTACTGCTGCTACCACTGAGGCCTCTGTCAAGCCAAGAAAATCAATGGCTAAGAAGCCCGCGCACAAGCCAAGTGCTTCACCAATAGTGCCCTCACGGCCTAGTTCCTCAGCAATGCCCTCACGGCCAGAATCTTCAAAGCCCTCACGACCAGTTCCTCATGCTGCTCCTGCTCCTCCAAAATCCTCAGCTCCTCTTCCAAAGTCCTCAGCAGCTCCGACAAAGTCCTCAACACCTGTGCATCTGGCAACGTGCCAAAGGACTGCAGGCATCTCTATTGCCTCTGGTGTCTCAGCAAGTTCCTCAGCTGCACCAAATTCTTCATCAGGCCCCACACTGCTGAAGACAAAGGCAACGGCTGGTCGAGGTCCTCGGCCAAGTCCAAAGAAGAAACAGGTTGCCTTCCAAGTGCCATCTGACGATGAAGCTGATGATGATGAACTTGCAGAAATCATCAGAGACAGAGACAAGAAAGGGCCGCTAGAGCCAAAGGCACACATGTGCCACTTCTTTTGGATCCTAAGATGATCCTCGATTACATTGATCTCTGGCACAAGGATCCAGACACCCCTATGCCTGATTTTCATTTGACTCCTGGCCAAAGTCACATGCTGACCCATTTCATCTCTGAAGAGAAATGGAAATTTGAGAAGGCTAGGCAGATCAAGAAGGCTCAATTCAGGAAAGAGAAGTTCACGAGGAAAAGCGTTGTCAAAATGACAACCGATGATCTCCTCAAGATCGATCTGAAATCAAAGCCCTCGGCGATGACTTGATGCTTATTATGCTGATTGGCAGGAGCCAAAGTCAGATTTGTCAACCTGACCAAGAAGTTCACCAATGTTGCAGCTCCAACGCAACAAGAAGTTCCTCAGTGGAGCCTCTGCTCAGCCCTCTTGAAGAACATGCCAAGACTGGCGATGATTTTCAACCTTTGAAGAAAATGCTAGTTCGAGGCTATGAACTCCATTCCAAATTACCGAAGAAATTGCCGGGCATCCACTTGTGGTGCGCTGAAGAAGCCCGAAGAAGTCGAGCAAGCTGCATCGATTGCGCTTTGAGGAAATTCAAGCAGATTCCTCGGCTCCTCCGCGCCTACACCAACTCCTATCCTTCCATCTGCATCAGATGTGAAGAAGACCAAGGCTGCAGAGCGAGCTGCAGTGAAGAAAAGTAAAGCATCAGCTACTTCAGAATCTTCAGCTCCAAAGAAGATGAAGCCTATTACTAGCTTGTTTGAAAATCCGATTGATGCTGTTCCGATTTCCACCATGTAATCAAAGGACCTTGTTCCTTTTGGTGAAGAATATGTGATCCCTAGCGGATCTGATGAAGAAAATCATTCTGCTGCTTCGTCAGAGCAGATTGATGAAGAAATTGAAGTGGATGTGATCCCTTCACCACTGTTGTTTCCTCGCCAATGCCTCGGTTCACGGTGAAGAGGTGGCGTTGAAGAAATTGAAGATGAAGGCGTGGATATTGGATGCACTACGCTTTTGTGATGAATGATGACTTTTGGGAAAGTCGACATCCCAATTCTCCACTCTTCACTCCAATACAAGAAATACCTCATCCCTGCACCAACCGTTCAACTGGACTCTGAAGAAACCCATCCCACCTAAATGCATGCATGAAGAAATTCCAGCCACTAGTCTTTGAAGAAACTCCTGCTGGCGATTCTTTGAACACGAGATCGCAAATGAAGAGGAACCGGAAAATCCTCACCTTGAAGAACACGAGATTGCGATTCACGAGGTAGTGATGCAACTCACCGACGGCTCCTCTGCCAAAACCAAAGGATCCATTCTCGCGCAAGCAAAAGTTCAAGGCTGAAGACTTCTTTGGCGAGCATGTTTTCTTCGCGATTACAACCCTTATGATTACGCTCGCGCATAAGGAAGAGGCGTTTCTGGACTGCTAGTCAAGCCAACTTTTATTCCTCTGTGCTATTCGACAAAGACAAAGTCTTCGATCATGCACACATTCCTCACGTGGACATGGAATCTCTGCCAGGCTTCGAGCCAACCCTCAGCGTTCTTCATGATGCTGGATTGCTGAATTTCTGCGACATACGTGATTGGAATGAAGTACTCATTCTTCAATTCTGTCTTGACTGCACATATGAGAAATTCTGAAGATGTGAACTCATGGGTGCTGGACTGGATGTCAGAAAATACTCACTACAAGGCACCAGCAATTGAATTGCTTCGTGCCCTCGCACTCAGTCCTCCCCTTGATGGTGCTCGTTGCGTCTACAATGAACCTGAGCTTACAAATCATTACATGCAAGTGCTGATGAAGCCTTTGAAGCCAGGGCAGGCCCCTCGAACCAAATTCCTCGTCAAGTAGTTATTGTATGTGCCTCGGTTGTCTATCGCATTACAGCGAAGACAATGAGTCCTATCAAAGGCCACGATTCAAATGATGAAGAAGTCATTGGCATCATGAAGAATATGCTTTTCAATATCATTCATGGCGTTCCGTCAACTTCCATGATTTCTTCATGAGGACTCTGGCGAATATTGCTATGTCACCATTTGAGTGAAGCCTTATGCACCATGGATTATGAGGTTCATCGGGACAAGGTCTTCACTCAATTACAAGGCTGATACTACGAACCACTGCAGCTACTTGCCTCCAATTGAAGTCCTCAAACGGACATTTTCCTCAGTTGATGACAAAGGCAAGGCAACTGCTGTGATAGATGAAGGCATTCGTCCATTAGATGGTCAATTTCGCAAGGCTGCATCCTACTCCTCCAATGATGACTCTGCCACACATGACTCTGCCGCCAACAACTCTGCCAAGCAAAATCCTCAAGCCACAACACCCAGGGTGATGACTGATCGTGAGTTACTCCTCAGTCTTCATCAGAAAGTTGATCGCAATCATAAATGGGTCAAGCGTCAGTTTGGTTCAATTCTTCACAACATGACCTCAACACACAATGCGGTGAAGAAAAACCAGTACTACCTCCATGAAACCTTCAACCGTGCACAGGCTGTTCTATCTCATGTCTACAACGCAGAAGATCCGAAGAAAATGGGTGCGAAGGAAGAATTTGACCATCCGCACCTCCTCAGAAGAAATACAAGAAGGTCAAGGTTCCTTTCCTTGGTGGCCAGCTCCTATTCTTCATCACGCGACAACGATGAAAATGAAGACTTGGGCGACACTACGGCAGCCCTACTACGACATAACCGACCCGACAACGCCGGCGCTCCTCCATCAACTTGATATTCTTGAGGCGTTAGTCCTCGGTTTCGATCCTTTTGGTCATTCGATGACAAAGGGGAGAAATTTGAGTTAGTCTTCAAGCGGGTCTATTATATGGGCGTTTTTTGCTAAGTTACAACTCTCGCTCTTACGAAACTTTTATTGGATCGAGTTGTAATCTTAAACCCGATGGTGCTCGATACTTTTGATGTGTTCCTCTGCATGCTTATTCTTTGTTATATGTTAACACACGCATGCTGAATTACATCAGTCACCATATTTCATCATGCATTTCAAATTCTTCATATTATATGTCAAATGCATGTATGAATTACAAGATATAGGGGAGATCTCCATGATTCAACTCTTCAAATGTGCATTGCCTCAAAAGCAAATTCCTCACTATGCACATCTTGAGGGGATTTCTTCTATATCTTGCAATCAAATTCCTCAATATCGATTTACACTTCATATGTTTATCCCGTTGAAAACTTAACCTATATTGTCATCAATCACCAAAAGGGGGAGATTGTAAGTGCATCTAGTGCCCCTTAGTGATTTTGGTGTATTGAAGACTTATAGGTTAAGGGACTAATGAGTTTATGAGTGTACACAGGTCTGTAAGTCTATGAGGAGTTTGATATTTACAGAGAAAGTCGACCCCTAAAAATGAAGTTCTTCGTCTGAAGACTTTCTGAAGACTTTGAAAGGGAAGAATTGGTGTGACCTTGAAGACTTGGTATTCATTTGTGGAACATGAAGCGTGAAGACTTTTGTTTTCGTAGTTTCGTTTTCTCTTTCTTGAGTCATAGGAAACACCGTACCATTAAAGGGGGTCGAGGAAATACTAAGGAAAAATTTCCATGTGATGCTCAACTCAAAATCCTACACCTACCAATCCCTTCGAGTGAAGCCTTTGGAAATCTCATACAGTTCAGTCAATTTCTTCAGTGACAGAGACGAAGTTCTTGTCACAGCCCTAGAGCTTGCTTGTAACTAGTGGCATTGCATCCATGCATCATGTTTAATTTTCATGAAATTTGAAATGGGGATTGCCTAAACCCTAGCATTAAAGGAATTCAAATAGGCTCAACCAAAAATATTTTTCGGTGATTTCAAATGGCTTTAGAAAATGTTCATCATTTCGGAAAAATGCTTTAAAACCGAACCGGAGGTGCTGCACATTTTCATGACATATTTGGTCCTTTGGATTAATTCATTAAGTATTTGCATTTGGGCATTTAAATGCTATAAAATATTTTAAATGCTCAAATAATCATAAACTTAAATGTTTGCTGTTGGATATTTTCCAAGCAAGAGGCCTGAAACAAGTTTCATGATTTTTGGGGTATTTTAATAAAGCCACGAAAGTTCTGAGAATAATAGAAAAGCAGAAATAAAGAGAAAGAGAGAATCTTACTGGACTTACTCGGCGCCCACCAACCGCCCAGCTCAGCTGCCCAGCCCACCACCGCCTTTGGCTCCTGTCGCCTTCCTCCTCGCGCCCGATGGCGAGGGACGCGTCTTGGCAGCTGGGCGTGGCCACACGCTGCCACCTCCTCCTGCCTGGCTGCCTCCTCCTCCCTCTGGGCGTCTCCCAGGCCACGCACCCCCTGACCCTCTCTCCCTCGCCCGTGGCCTCTCTCCTCCTCTGCTCTCTCACTTTCCTTGCACTTTGAGTGGCCTCCGTGCCACCGTCGCCGTTCGTCGTGGCCACCGACCTCCCCACGGCCAGCCATCCCGCCCACGAGCTCCGCCTCGCCACCCTGCCCCCACGGCCAGTCCTGACTGTTATGTTGAGCTCGTGATCAAGTTGGTTTCCTGTGAACCATCATTTCTCCAAGAATCTGTGTTGGATACCCCTGAGCTAGTTGGTTAAGCCAAACAACAACTTGGAGAGTTGGAGGATAAAAGCTTGCACTGACTTAGTTCGTTCCAAAGGGATATTCTTGTGTAGTGTGTGTTGAAGAAAGATGATATTTTCATCGATTGGTCCTCGTGATCGATTCTTTGGACCTATTGTCTTATCAATCTTTTGACTTGAGTATGGGCTATTATTAAGTCAAATCAGAACCAGCGATATTCGTAATGTTGTCTTACTCGTGGTTGATCCCTCGAGCATACCCCATTACATCTTTTGGTGCGACCCGATTACTATCACCGTGTTCACATGATGGTGGAAGTCCAGTGATATGGAAATTTCGATGAGTTGTTGTTGAACCCATCAGCAGCATTTTGTCTCCCCCATGAGTCATGTTGAACATCAACCTAGTGTTGGAAACTTGTGTAAGCATTTCTTCGTGTTCCGTTCATGAAGCTTATGCTTGGATGGAAAGGGTGACTTCCTCGAATTCATGTGCTTTAGGTGTAAGTTGCCGCCATGAATTTGAGAAAGGTTTGTTTTGTTTCCTTTGGAATCATCCCAAGTCGATCATGCATGCGAAGTATTACGTGGTTCGATAGACTGATCATCTTCATTCCATATGAATTCCATAGCACACCAAGCCACCGATTGATTTGTTCAAGGAAAAGGAGTTGTTGTGCAAATCCTAGGTCATGCACAAGACTTGATATCCTCGTTGATGGTTCCCCACGAACTTCGGTAGTGTTTGATGATAAGACTACTACATGGTCATACTTGTCTTGGACGTCATGCTCACATGTATGTAGCGAGAATCAGCTCATGTTTTGGAGCTTGCTATCGTAGTTCATTCCGAGAATCTCGCAACATCCTCTAAATCGATTTGTGTTGCAAACTTTCATTTTTCTTTCTAGACTTCGATGAGTGCGGAATATCCTAACACCAACCAGATCTGAATCTCATGCAGATATGATGGTTGGAACATTCCCAGCATTTGCATTTTGTTCCCAGCTTGCACCCTATTGTGCCAACTCCCCATGGGCTGCCTTTCTCGGTAGTTGCTGTCCAATATAATCTTCAAAAGTGGACTTACCATGGGTCCCATCCATTTCCGGTGATAAGCAAAAGTCATCCATTGCGTTGTCTTCAACAAGGTAGTCCACATCATCCATGCTAGTCTGGGTATGCCATCCCTTTGCACTCCACCAAGCGATCGTTCGTGATTGCCGTAGGCTGGTATAAAGAGTTTCAATGATCTTGTATCAAAAGTAATTATTTTTGCCACTTAAGGGAATAGTTCTTTGCGTCACCTTTCCTAAGGTGTTCCGTTATGGAATCATGGCAATCATCTCCTTGTTACTTTGAAACATGCACCATTTTACTTAAGCGTGGAATGGTTGCCTACCAATTTGAACCTTCGTCATCCATTTCTTCTCCATCATTCCTAATGTGTGTTGGTGTCTTAACTCAAGAGTTGTTATTACGTCTCTCCATTAACTGATCTTGAGTTGCTCGATCTTAAGAAGATTAAATCCTGTAGGGTTTCCCCCTCTTTCTGTTGTCATGTCGAGTGCAGATCTCGAAAGCAAAGACGTCAAGACCAAGATGATGGAATGAATCAACATTTTCGAGAAGGGCAAATGGATCATGAAGTTTGTGGTAGTTTTGCGACTCCCCTTTTCCCTCTTACCTCAGTCTTGAATCTCGGGGCGAGATTCTTGTTTAGTGGGGGTTAGTTGTCACAGCCCTAGAGCTTGCTTGTAACTAGTGGCATTGCATCCATGCATCATGTTTAATTTTCATGAAATTTGAAATGGGGATTGCCTAAACCCTAGCATTAAAGGAATTCAAATAGGCTCAACCAAAAATATTTTTCAGTGATTTCAAATGGCTTTAGAAAATGTTCATAATTTACGGAAAAATGCTTTAAACCGAGAACAGAGGTCTTTGCACATTTTTCATGACATATTTGGTCCCGGATTAATTCATTAAGTATTTGCATTTGGGCATTTAAATGCTATAAAATATTTTAAATGCTCAAATAATCATAAACTTAAATGTTTGCTTTGTTGGATATTTTCCAAGCAGTAGGCTGAAACAAGTTTCATGATTTTTGGGGTATTTTTAATAAAGCCCCGAAAGTTCTGAGAATAATAGAAAACAGAAATAAAGAGAAAGAGAGAGAATCTTACGGACTTACAGGCGCCCACCAACTGCCCAGCTCCAGTGCCCAGCCCACCACCGCTGGCTCCTGTCGCCTTCCTCCTCGCGCCCAATGGCGGGCGCGTGCCCGGCGTGCGTAGCCACACGCCGGCCACCTCCTCCCTGCCTGGCTGCCTCCTCCTCCCTCTGGACGTCTCCCCCGAACGCCACGCACCCCCCTGACCCCTCTCTCCCTCGCCCGTGGCCTCTCTCCTCCTCTGCTCTCTCACTGCACTTGCCTTGCAAGCGGCCTCGTCGCCACCGTCGCCGTTAAATCGTGGCCACCGACCTCCTGACGGCCAGCCATCCCGCCCACGAGCTCCGCCTCGCCACCTGAACCTCTCCTTGAGCCACGCGGCACCGGATGCCCGAATGACGTCTCCGTGGTCGTCTTCTACCTCGGGCAACCGAGATCACCGGAGATGCTCCGACGCCGTCCGGCCTCCCCCGAGCCCGCTGAGCTACTCATCGACCCCGCCGTGAGCTCCTCTGTCGAACCACTCTCTCCCCGTACTCTATTTCCCTCTCTAGCCGTTGATTCATGGGAGCCGATTGCTCCTCGCTGCCGGCCATGGCGTGGCTGTAGCCACAACCAGCACGCTCGCTTCCGAGCACACCACCGCCCTCACCGCACTCGCAGGAACGCAAAACGCCACCCCACGCGCCTTGCCGTGCTCCCTAGCGCCGTGTTTGACCTCGGCCGAACTCCGGCGGCCGCCTAGGTCGTCGCTGGCGCCGATTCCGGCCACCCCGACCCCGGCTAACTCCACCAAGAGTTTCGGCTCGTCCTCAGCTCCTCCTAGATGCCCTCCGCGGGCCATTTGGTCGCCAGAGTGGCCAAAACCACTCTCGTCGCCGAGTCGGGCTCGCCGGCGGCTAGACGCCGGCAGCCGACTTTGACTTTGACCGGGGTGGGCCTGGTTGACTCTCTTGAGTCGATGACGGGTGGGGCCCACCACATTAACTATTTAGGATTAGTTTTAATTAATTTTAGTTAGGCTAATTATCTTGACACGCGGGACCCACCGTCGGGTTTGACCCGGACCATGTCTCGTTGACCTTGGCGTCCTGCGATGTCGGTGTGTGATAATTGATTTTCTGGATTTAATTTAATTCAGGAAATTTCAGAAAATACCCCAAACTTCAAATATTCATAACTTTTAATCTGTAACTCCAAATTAAATAATTTATATATGAATGATCAGAAAAATATGAAGAATCTGTTTATGGCACTTTCATGCATGATTAAACAAGTTAACCTCACTGAATAGGATGAATCATGATTAGGGCAATTTATGAAATAACATTTGGAGTTGGAATTTGTTCTTGTTTGAATTCCACTTCAATTAACTTGGCTAGATTTTGCATTAGGTGAATCCAGTACCTTAACATGACACGTCATTCATGTGATTGTGCATTGCATTGATTGTGTTCCTTCTCGGTTGCGGTGATTGTCCCCTCTCGATGAGATGACGTCTGCAAGCGATTGTTCGATGACACCGATGAAGAACTATATTATCTTGAAGTGCTGTGCAAGCAAAACCCCCTTGTCCATTCCGATATAATCCCACTCTCTCGCTCCTGCTCTATTTTACTGGTTTAGGACAACAACGACTCATGTGTTACTTGCTGCGGTAGCTGAACCCCTTTATCGTCTGCATGACCTGTCATTCCACAGTAATTAGATGAAACCCACTAGCATGAGTAGGAGTTGTTTGAGCCATGTTGTGCCTACTCATTCATGCTTGTTGTCATGCACCGCTCTTGCTTAGAGTTGAGTCAGGTGCGATTCATCGGGAATGAATTGGAATGGTTGTGTGAACATGTCCTACGTGTGTGAGCTAAGTGTGTGAACACGATCTGGTAAAGGTAGCGGTGAGAGGCCATGTAGGAGTACATGGTGGGTTGTCTCATTGCAGCCGTCCTCAGGAACTGAGTTCTGTGTTTGTGATCCATGAAACAGCTACTACCACGCATTGGGCCCGAAACCAATGGACCCTCTCGGCTTCTTAACCACCCTTGTTTCCGATCCGGGAGTTGCAAGTAGTTTACGGTGTTTGTAGCATCTTTGGGGGCATACGCAACGCTGACCGTAGGGGTGGGTTGTGTTGCGGTAGGCACCGTGGCCCGATGTACCGATTCGCCCGTTTGGTGTCGAGAACCCTGCACACATCGTTCGGGCTGTATGGGAAACCTCGGCAGGACTCCCTGCGGATGGAACCCGAATAGGCGATAAACCTGGACTTGGGACTTGTGTGTTTAGGTAGGCTGTGGCCGACACCCACGTTGGGCTTCCGCTTGAAGGTTGCCGAGTACATGTCGTGTAAACGGCGGTAAGTGGTGAGAGCGTGTGTGAAGAAGTACCCCCTGCAGGGTTAATATGATCTATTCGAATAGCCGTGTCCGCGGAAAAGGACTTACGGGTTGCCTATATCAGTTCATAGACAAGTGAAAGTGGATACCCTAAAATGCGCAAGATAAGCGTGAGTGCTATGGATGGCGTTCTCGTAGGGAGACGGAAGCGGATCCATAGTGGTGTATTGGTATGGTGAATATGTGGACTCGTGTGCGCCACCTCAAAAGAGTTACTTGCAGTCGTAGTTTAGGATAGCCACCGAGTCAAAGCTGGCTTGCTGCGGTCAAACTCCACCACCCCTTTTGATAATGATGCATATGTAGCTAGTTACGATGTAAGTCTTCTTGAAATGCGTTTGTACTCACGTTTGCTTATTTTATGTTTTGCGAGAGAGACTTGGTCTCGCTAGTAGTTCCTCTTGGACTTGACGGTTAGCTTGTTACCTCAGCTACGATCTTGTACCTCGGCAGGATCTGGTAGATAGTCGAGCTTCTCAGCCTTCTTCATTTATAGTTATGCGTACTTTCGAGACATGTTTAGCTTCCGCTTGTGCTTGACTTGTATGCTCTGAGTGTTGGGTCATGAGACCCATGTTTGTAATATCTCGCTCCTCGGAGCCTAATGTATAAATATTTGAGTCGAGAGATATGTTGTGATGCCATGTTGTATCTACACAAATAGAGCATAGTGCGTGTATGTTTGAAATTCAAGGTATTTGTCGGATCCGACAAACAAGTTGTAAATCCTTGGCAGCCTCTCATATCGGGAAATGAAGTCTCGTGCTTACGGCGATAGTAGTCCGCTACAACCCGGTTCACCGGAGTCCTGCTTAGCCAGCACTACTTTGCTTGGACACTTGACTGGCGGCATGTGTTTCACTTCGTTCCTATATACGTCGCCCTTCGGGAAATGTCACGCGGTGTTATTCGGAGTCCTGCCTAGCCTGCTATAGCCCGGGATACCGGAGTCCTGTTAGCCCAGTGCTACAGCCCGAATTTATACGCTGATGACCGACATGCTCGATGTGATTCATGTATGCCTGTCTCCATAGGTTAGCGCCGCTTTGGGTTCACGACTAGCCATGTCGGCCCGGGTTCTTTGTCATGTGGATGCTAGCGACACTATCATATACATGTGCCAAAAGGCGCAAACGGTCCCGGGCCATGGTAAGGCGACACCCATGGGAATACCGTGCGTGAGGGCGCAAAGTGATATGAGGTGTTACCGGCTAGGTCGATGTGACTTGGAATCGGGGTCCTGACAGCGTTGGTATCAGAGCCTGACTGCCTGTAGGATTACCAAGTCAAACTGGTCGAAGTTGTGTCTAGAAATGCTTTAGTTATGTAAGGGAATTGATTGTGGAAGGGAACGTAAGGCTCTTTTTACTCCTTATTCCTCATGGCCTTCTGATCTGAGTCAACCTCTTCTCTTCTACGGGGGTTAAGAACTAGGCCTTCTCATTTATCTATCAGGATGACGTGTTACCAATCCATAGACCTTAAGATTGTTGGTTTTAATCCCCAGTTCAGTTCCTACTATTTCTGTATGACAACTGTTGATCTCGGAACCTTGATATTGTGATGTTGAGTGGCTATGCCACCATTTTGCATGGTGTCTCAAATCATTTTGAGCATTTACAGCCGTTATGCTGTCCGAGTCATCCCAGGTCTCTAAATAGTCTGATGCATTTGCAAATCCTTTCCTTCCGTTTCCGATGTCCTTTTTGGTCAGAATAAGCACACTAATCGGGAAGTTGAGGTACTTTGTTGCCTCGGCATAGATGTTGGAGCTATTATTATGACCCTAGTTGTTTAGGAAGTCATCTAGCAATTTAGTGATGCTTTTGTATCCCCAGTGTGATGATTCTGGCCATTATTCTCGAAAGCATCCCGTGATGTTATTAGTTAGTAGGCATTCCACTCCACGGGTTCTTGAACCCGAGATTCCTGCTACTTCATGTTGATAGTGTTTGCTAGTTCCTTTAGGATATTAGTAACCTTGTGATAGTCCTCGAGGTCCGTGGTATTTCCTTCTTCCAAATATCATGAATTGCTTAAGGCAGAAATTCTTTGAATTAAAAGATCACAATCAGCGTACTCTTGAGGAGTTTTCCATTCATAATTGTGACTCTGCCGGTCTCACCTTCTCTGCATGGGTTATCCGGGAGAAATGTTGAGCTTTGCTCGATATACTAATCCATGCCTCCACAACTCGAAAAATTATATGTTCCTTTGAGTTGCTCTCTTTAGTTGTATCCCGACCATCCTCTATCAGTTGATAACAAAGTGTAGTTGTGCATGAGTTTATCGATGTCTATTATCCTTGTGGTCCGTCAAGCCATTACATTACGGAATGACTAGGAGAAACAAACTCGATGCCTCATCCATTTCGAGGATTGGGTCAAAGCAGTTGTATTCCGCAGATCAAAATGCCAATCCAGCTTTGATTCTGCTCTACCTTGAGTGTTACCATCTTTATGTCAGGAACATCATGAGAATTGCACCTTCTCTTATGAACTCTTGTCGTAGTGATACTTCTCACCATCATCATTCATTCCTCGGTCCTCGTGTTGTTGCAACCGGAGTGCCGACTAGTGAATTGTGGTGTGTGAAATCGATACTCCTAGCAACCTCGTTGCTTGGCAGTAAATGGACAATATTATCATTCTTAGCGTGATGGTTATTAAATCATCATCCTAAGATTAATCGTGCTACCTAGTCCTTAGTTACGGTGCACTCTTCGGTCTATGAGTTAGGATCTTGTCAAGTCCTCACTCATTTGATCATATCGTCTTGCCCTCAAAAGCAAGATTGTTCTCGAGCTTAGTAACATACCGGTGGTTCGTGACTTTCCAAATACCTTCTTGGAAGTGTTACCGGGTTGTCTCTGGCTGTTATGTTGAGCTCGTGATCAAGTTGGTTTCCTGTGAACCATCATTTCTCCAAGAATCTGTGTTGGATACCCCTGAGCTAGTTGGTTAAGCCAAACAACAACTTGGATAGTTGGAGGATAAAAGCTTGCCTGACTTAGTTCGTTCCAAAGGGATATTCTTGTGTAGTGTGTGTTGAAGAAAGATGATATCTTCATCGATTGGTCCCTGTGATCGATTCTTTGGACCTATTGTCTTATCAATCTTTTGACTTGAGTATGGGCTATTATTAAGTCAAATCGGAACCAACGATATTCGTAATGTTGTCTTACTCGTGGTTGATCCCTCGAGCATACCCGTTACATCTTTTGGTGCGACCGATTGCTATCACCGTGTTCACATGATGGTGGAAGTCCATGATATGGAAATTTCGATGAGTTGTTGTTGAACCCATCAGCAACATTTTGTCTCCCCCATGAGTCATGTTGAACATCAACCTAGTGTTGGAAACTTGTGTAAGCATTTCTTCGTGTTCCGTTCATGAAGCTTATGCTTGGATGGAAAGGGTGACTTCCTTGAATTCATGTGATTTAGGTGTAAGTTGCCGCCATGAATTTGAGAAAGGTTTGTTTTGTTTCCTTTGGAATCATCCCAAGTCAGTCATGCACGTGCGAAGTATACGTGGTTCGATAGACTGATCATCTTCATTCCATATGAATTCCATAGCACACCAAGCCAGCGATTGATTTGTTCAAGGAAAAGGAGTTGTTGTGCAAATCCTAGGTCATGCACAAGACTTGATATCCTCGTTGATGGTTCCCCACGAACTCGGTAGTGTTTGATGATAAGACTACTACGTGGTCATACTTGTCTTGGACGTCATGCTCACATGTATGTAGCAGAATCAGCTCATGTTTTGGAGCTTGCTATCGTAGTTCATTCCCGAGAATCTCTCAACATCCTCTCGTCGATTTGTGTTGCAAACTTTCATTTTCTTTCTAGACTCGATGAGTCTGGAATATCCTAACACCAACCAGATCTGAATCTCGTGCAGATATGATGGTTGGAACATTCCCAAGATTTGCATTTTGTTCCCGACTTGCACCCTATTGTGCCAACTCCCCATGGGCTGCCTTTCTCGGTAGTTGCTGTCCAATATAATCTTCAAAAGTGGACTTACCATGGGTCCCATCCATTTCGGTGATAAGCAAAAGTCATCCATTGCGTTGTCTTCAACAAGGTAGTCCACATCATCCATCCTAGTCTGGTATGCCATCCCTTTGCACTCCACCAAGCGATCGCTCGTGATTGCCGTGAGGCTGGTATAAAGAGTTTCAATGATCTTGTATCAAAAGTAATTCTTTTTGCCACTTAAGGGAATAGTTCTTTGCGTCACCTTTCCTAAGGTGTTCCATTATGGAATCATGGCAATCATCTCCTTGTTACTTTGAAACATGCACCATTTTACTTAAGCGTGGAATGGTTGCCTACCAATTTGAACCTTCGTCATCTGTCGTGGAATTGTCATGGCAGATGTCCTCATGAAAGGACTTAGTCGCAGGGCCATCGTACGGGTTAACCTAGAGGGGTTAAAGTGGACACAAAGACACGGGAGTTATACTAGTTCGGCCCCTTCGATGAAGGTAAAAGCCTACGTCTAGTTGTGATGGGATTGATGTGATTTGGCGCCTAGGGAGCAATAACCGCCTCAGCCTCGAATTCTCTCTCCTTAACTTCGCCGGGTCGTCCCTTATATACACGGGTTGACGCTTTGGCGGTCTCTGAAGTCCCGATCCGGCTCATACAAGTGTCCGGCTCGGTCTCTTCTCTCTTATCTTACAGCCCAAGTTACAAGACTAAGGCGGTTTACATGAATGGATCCTAATCCGCCTGGGCTTTGGGCCTCCTCCGTGGGCCACGATCATGGATGAGGGTAACCCGGCCCCTTGAGGCGGTTTACACTCGATAGTTATATCCCCAACATTAGGCCCCAGATTGACTTGAACGGTTCATGTGAATCTTCAACATCTCCGTAAACCGCCATTTGCTTGAACCGCCGTGGACGTCATCCTCCGACCACAACAGCAGGCGCCTTGACGTCGCCTTTAATAAAGAAATCCAAACAGTAAGATTCCCTTTCATTTAATGCTATCCCGGAAATCGAGGCGGCTGCGCCGTCCGCCGCTTTTGACTCCTCGATTCTCGTGCTTTGTTAAGCGCCCGGTCCCTTATAAATAGACCGGCAGGCCCTTTCTCTTCTTCTTCCGCTCTTCTTCTTCCTCGCGACGTTACGGCTCTGAAGCTCGCCGCCGCTGCCGACCTTCGATCGCGCGTCGGCCCGAGCCGCTGCATACTCGACCGGACAAGAAGCTCTTTAGCGCTCCTCCGCCGCTTTCGGCGCACTGTAATGTCTCCTCTTGAACCCTAGATCCGCATCCCGAAGGTCCCGTTCCTCTTGTAGTTCATAGGTGTTCATCGTGAGTGTCCTTATACCTGTCACCGCCATGGCCGTATGATTCGGCCGTAGTACACATCCTGTGGGCGACCGCCCGCCATCAGATTTACTCCTTGTTCATCTTTTACTTTGCCCAGATCTTCTTGTTTAGGGCCTTACGAACATTCCTGCCCTCTATGAGGCTTGCTAGGTCGCAAAGATTTTCTTCACTGAACCTTCGGTAGATCTAAATCACTTCCATTCGGCGTGTGAAACCTGTTTACATCCATACTTAGTAAATTTTTCAGGTCTGTCTATTTTGGCGGTTTAACTTTTTGATAACTAACCCGTCACTCCATTAGTCCCCGATTAAACCGGAATCGGAAGCGGCTGCCAGATGCGGTTTAACATTGTATAATGTGCTCGAACCGTTTAACGGTGAACCGCTTTTCCTTTCGCAGTTTTGATCTTCCGGAATGGCCCGCAATTCTCGGCGTGCAATTGGGTCGGTCTAAGGCCACCGGGGCGCAACTCAACGGATACGTCACCACCGGCGCTTTGGCTCCTAAAATGTCCTCCTTTGGCGGGTTACGGATGGCGAATGCCCTCCCACTCCATAAGAAGGAGAAGTAATTGTATTTGTGCAGCACTTAGACCGGGATTACGCCCACCGGATCAAAATTCTTCGGGATGTCCTTGCCAGTTTTCAACTCCATCCACAGGATATTGGTCCCAACTCCGTGTCAAACATATGCAATTTTCAATTGTTATGTGAAGTCTACCTTCAAGAAGAACCCTCTGTGGAGCTGTTCAGGGATTTCTTTCACTTGAACCGTCGTACAGAATTTTCTGATGGTCACAACACGTAGCTGGGCGGCGTTTCAATCGAGAAGAGGAAGGAAGCGGACTTTCCCCACGCCAAACACCACAGCCATCCAAAAGATTGGAACCAAACCTGGTTCTCTTCGCCGAACACTTGCTCCGCCAACGAGAATCCTTTGCGGGTTACCGTCCTCACCGGCTCAGCAACAATCATCCGCTGCCTTTACGCTTAACCGCCATGAGCGGAAGAACTTTGCACCTCGGATCATTAAACTCCGGGCTCTAATGGCCAATGGACTAACTGGTGTGGACCTTGTGCGATCTTTGGGTTTCTTGGGGCATCTTGCCCTTAAGCCGCCCGGATTGATGCACGAATATCTTGGCAGCCTCAAAGACCCTCAAAGGCGTCACGAATTACCAATAAGCGAACTTGAGGTCACAGAGGCGTAAAGAGGATGCTTGATGAACCAATCTCCGTCTGCAGCCCTAACCGGGTTGGCTCCGATTCTGTGTTGCCAACCAACCGCTGCGTAAGGCTCTGCTCACCGCTTTTCGGGCCTTTAATACTTTGTTGATATTCATTAATCCTTGTTACCTCGCAGGCTAACAGCTCATACGAGGCGGACCAAACCGGCCCGAGCTCCGCGTATAAAGTCCAAGGCTACCAAAAGGGCTGGCAAGAAAACCGCCGGGTCTTCTGATCCGCCGGAAGATGAAGAATCCGAAGCTGAGGTAAAACTTGATATCCTTACAAGGGAGCCGCCGTAAACCGGCTCTCCACCTTGTGTTTCTTCTTACTTATAGTTTGTCCCTTTTTATTCTTCCCTTTACTGGCATTTAATTCCCAGGATGATGCTGAAGCCAGCCATGCCGACCATGTTGAGGTAATCCTTTTTTCTTCCGACTCCGACCTCGTGCGGTTAAAAGAATTAAATCGCGCCGTTCGGAAAGTGAAAAATTTCATTCCTATGCTTATTTGAAGACACAAATTTGAAAGAGCGCCCGTACAACCCGGCACGATGGTCAACAGATTCTCTCCTCCGGTTTACCAGATACACCAACCCGTAAGCGTCGTCCGGAGGTGACTTGTTCTCTGAAAACGTTATCCCTTAAAGGGTTTCTTCCGATGTCCTCTCAATCCGTCGACCGAATTATCGGGCCTCTTCCAACTCCTCTGGCGGTTCAACAACCACGCAACTGCCTCCGCTTAAAGTTGCTGCGGGGTAAGTATCATACCTCTGTCCCGCCAATTCGGTGTATAGTTGCGTTGGTCGATATAACTTACTCTAATTCTTAACACTGCAGCACCAAGGATCGCTTGAGTAAAAAGCAAAACTCTTGAGCCTCTGCGAGATCTTGATCCGGAGAAGACCCCGAACAGCAGGCGAAAATCCTGAAGTCGCTAAAAATAGCTCTGGCGAGTTGTACCGAGACGATATTGCTAATCCGCGGAAACTGAACCGGAGGCCCAAGTGGAAACCTCGCATATCGCTTCCATCGAGTCCGACCACAGAGCGGGTCGTAACTATTGAACCGCCAAGCCAGAGCATGAAGGCACCAAGCCCAAAGAAGACCGCTGATCCGGTCAGCCCGGCCAAAAATGATGATGTTATTGTGGCCAGACGCGGCTACACCACCCCTAGCCAACCGGTCGCTTTAGCAAAACACAGCGCCAAG
Organism: Aegilops bicornis; assembly: GCA_021605145.1. NCBI lineage: Eukaryota > Viridiplantae > Streptophyta > Magnoliopsida > Poales > Poaceae > Aegilops > Aegilops bicornis. Next base: position 387,667,045 of record CM038675.1, on the reverse strand, counting down.
GGAGAGTCTGCCACTATGAGTAAAGATAAGGGAAAACTGATGCATCGACTTATGACAATTTCTCTGCCCAAGAACTTCACTCCGGCTTTCAACCGGCTCTACACAAGCCGTGACCTTGAAGCCGATGCGTAAATCGCATGAAGGACCGCTATGAGGTAAGGATTTATGCCTGTCTTGTACCTTTCTTGCGTAGTAGCCCCCAAGGGTCGGTTTAACTTGTCATAGTCAAATCGGCACTTAACCCGTGAAGAAACCATACACCTTGAACTGCAGATCTTGTAGCCCCCAAGGGTCGGTTCAACTTAGCATAGTTAAACCGGGACTTAATTTACATATCCCATACCGAATCGAGATCAATTAGCCATTAGCCCCCAAGTGCCAAGTTGAATACTTGTATTGAGCTTGGGACTTTATAATAACACAACTAACGTGCTCCCTTTGTTATCAGAATGAGATATACCAGCAAACCGTGCAACTCAAGGACCTTCGTGCCAGCTTGGAAACCCAACAAGCCGAGACCACCAAGGCCAAGGATGAATTGAGAACTGCCTTGGCCGCTACGGAACAATTTGAAGGAGGGATATACGTCCGAAGCGGGCCAAATGGGACACCGAGAAAGCCGGTTTGACAAAACGGGCAGAAGATGCTGAATCAGCTCTTAAACCGGTGACCGAAGAGCTTACCAGACTGAAGCGCCAAGTTCATACCATGACCTCTGCCATCTTTGGTAAGAAAATTCGCACTGAATACACCTACTTTAATATTGCCGCTGGTTTAACTTGAGCTGTCTGAACCTGGCGCAGGCAAGCGTATTGCTCATCTGGGCTCTGACGTGCGGAAGAAGCTCAAGGCCGCTTACACCCTGATTGAGCAGCTGTATACGGCGCCAATGAGTCATATGTGCCACATCGCATGCGACAACACAGCTCCGTCCTTGATCAAAGACACACCGGACCGGCTGTCCATGATCTGCGGCGCAGCTTGAAGAGCTAAAGCGGTCCGCGGCCGGGCTGGCACTCTCTTGGCTCGACTTCGCGCCAAGGCGTGGATAGCAGACCTTGATCCGGTGACATAGCCAAGGGTTTCCCAATGGTCAAGAGAACGGTGAAGCCTTTGATAATGACGCTCAAACGAGTAACAAAGGAGATGCGTCGTGGCGAGTCAATCGGCAGCGAAGCCAACTGGCGGTTTACCGCTCTTTTATGACGCAAACAACAAGCGGGTGGAGTTTGTTATTCAGAAGTGCGAGCCTTGTTCCTCCAACCCGTAAGCACACTTATGCCCCGACGTTGATCCGCTGAGCTTATAAGTGAAGAGGCTGTCTTCGTGCCTTAACCGGATTGACCGGTCTACAATGACTTCCGGGCTTTGGGTGATGAAGAGGAAGAAGTTGAACCGACGTAACGCCCCTCTTCCTCACGTCAACTGGCGAGGAAGCTTAATCCGTCGAGCGGATGATGCATCGAAGTCGCCGCCATAACGCCATGCGAACCATCGGGCCTTGGAAGGCTTTGTAATAGAATAGCTAGCACTTTGTTCTTGAACATGCCTTTATACCCTCCGTCAGTAACTTTTTGCACGGCGGTGCTTGATACTTTGGTTTGAAGTATTGAAACCTTCAATGTATTTTACTGCAATCACAAATTCTTAAACCGCCACGGCTTGCATCTCTAGCCGGCTTGGGATGGCTATATATTTACATAAGAAAGTATTGAGGTATATGATCAAAACTTTGTGATACCAAAAATACACCTTGTCGGGCATGCGGTTAGCCTAGCCAAACTTGGGGCGGAGGTTGTATAAACCATTACCGTCAAAGGAGAACAACTCCTGTGTGTATAATACCGGTTTACCGTGTAAACCGTGTCGGGTCATGACAAGCCCCCTGTTTACTCCATAATGGGATGTTAACAGAAAAAATCAAACCGGAAAAAATCGCCGGATTAAGAAGGCAAACAAAAGTCAAATAACTGGTATGCAAACCATATGGAAGCAAAAGGCAATGATAAAAACCGTTTGCAAGAAGAGGCTTTATTGAGCCTGATCATATGGCGTTACCATGGTCGGACAGGACCAAGCTCCCTATAAGGTGTAGCGATGGTTTCAAGTCAGCCAGGTCCCCAACTGAAATCGTGGCATTATGTCGATCAAGTGGCATTGCAATGGTTCGGGTTCGACCAAGCCCCCAAGTGATTCTATGGCCTTAGGCCGACCAAGAGGCGTGTTGGTTCAGGCGTGACCATGTCCCCAAGTGATCTGGTGGCTTCGCTTTGTCAAAAGGTGTTGCATTGGTTGGACATGACCAAGCCCCCAAGTGACAAAAACTTATGAAAAGCAAGACCAAGGGTTAAGCTGGAGGCTGCTACGACAACATCTCCATGTACCCAAACCGGACTTTTTACGTAATGATACCCGCTTTAGCCGAGGATCCGGTTTATTGCCTTTATTCATAATATATACATTGTCTTAATATGTACATAAGTGGAGCCGATGGCTCGGGTATAATAAGGCGAAGATGAGCTATGTTCCACGGCTGTTGGTCTCCTCGTCTGACGATGCGTGAGTCCTTTCGCTCTCGAACATCAATCGAGATAGTATGACCCGTTGTGCAGATTCTTGCGACCACAAAAGGCCCTTCCCAAGGTGGGGATAGCTTGTGCATATCTTTACGGTCTTGAATGAGCGAAGCACTAAGTCTCCTTCTGAAAGGTTACGGTTTTAACCGCCGATCGTGATACCGACGAAGATCCTACGGTAAACCGCCGAACGAGCAGCCGCCATATCTCGCTCTTCATCCGGTCGATCCAACGCGTCTGCCGTGCAGCCTCGCTATCCGCCTCAACATAAGTTGCCACCCGAGGTGAGTCGTGACGGATATCGCTGGGCAGGACCGCCTCCGCTCCATAGACCATAAAGAACGGTGTGTATCCAAAGAGATCTGTTAGGGGTAGTGTTGATGCTCCATATCACCGATGGAAGCTCTTCCACCCAACAACCCGGCGTCCTCTCTAAAGGGGCGATAAGCCGGGTTTGATACCTTTCAAGATCTCTGATTAGCTCGTTCCGCTTGACCATTGGACTGCGGGTGGGCCATCGAAGAAAGCGTCAAGCGGATGTGCTCTCGTTCACAAAACGCCTTCATGACTCCCTTGGACAAATTGGTGCCATTGTCCGTGATGATCTGTGTGGAAACCCAAACCGGAAAATCACCTTTTGATGAACTGAACTGTCGTGGCGCATCACACTTGCTAACAGGCTCTGCCTCCACCCACTTTGTAAATTTGTCGACCGCCACCAACAGGTGGGTCTTCTTGTCCTTGGACCTTTTGAAAGGTCCGACCATATCCAACCCCAAGTCGCATAAGCGGCCAAGTAATTGGAATCATCCTCAATTCTTGGGCGGTACATGAGCTGCGTCTGAAAACTTTTGGCAACCATCACATCGTCGGACCAGATCTTACGCATCGGCATGGGCGGTCAACCAATAGAAACCGTGGCGGAACGCTTTGGCCACCAAGGACTTTGAACCGGCGTGGTGACCACAGTCCCCTTCATGGATCTCTCGCAATATCTCACAACCCTCCTCGGGGACACACAACGCTGAAACGCATACGACACCTTGCAATGATGCAACTCGCCATTAACAATGGTCATAGACTTAGAACCGCGAACTATCTGCCGGGCCAACGTCTCATCTTACAGTAACTTCGCCCGGTTCATGTATGCCAAATAAGGAGCGTCCAATCCGGAATGACATGCAAGGCCGCCACCAAGCGAGCCTCCGGATCAGGAAGAGCCAAATCAACTTCATCAGGAAGCTTAAGCGGACGGATTATGCAAGACATCAAGGAAGGCGTTGGGCGGGGACTGGTTTACGTTGAGAGCCCGGCCGGCTTAAAGCATCACCGCCGTTCTTCCGATGATCCACATGGTCCACTGATATCCTTTAAAGTGCCCTGCAACAACATCCACCTCCCGACGGTATGCAGCCATGAGTGGATCTTTGGAATCCCAAGTACACGATACTTCTTTGGGCCACCAAGTCCGAGTCACCAAAGCATTTAACCCGGTGAGATTCATTTCCTTAGCCATCCGGAGACCATGGAGCAAAGCTTCATACTCAGCTGCATTGTTAGTACAAGGGAACATTAAGCGGAGAACGTATCAGAACTTGTCACCTCGCGGGGAAGTTAATACGACTCCGGCCCCGAGCCCTCTAATTGCTGGACCCATCAAAGTGGATGGTCCAATAGGTATGATCCGGCTTTCCTTCAAGCTTGCAACTCCGTCCAATCATTAATGAAATCCACAAGTGCCTGAGATTTTTTGCCGTCAAGGCACATACCACCTTAAACCGTGCGACTCTATAGCCCACTTAGCAATCCGCCGATCGCCTCCGGTTACGTATGATGTCACCCAAGGAGCTGAATCGACCACCGTGATGGGGTGCCTGGAAATATTGCTTTAGCTTCCGGCTTGCCATAAAAACCCCATATACCAGCTTCTGCCAATGTGGATATCTCTGCTTAGACTCAATGAGGACCTCGCTGATGTAATAAACCGGCCGTTGAACCGGATACTCCTTCCCTGCCTCCTTCCGCTCCACCACGATGGCCACGCTTAATCGCCACGGCATTAGCAGCAACATATAACAACAACGGCTCTTTGTCAATGGGAGCGGCGAGAACGGCGGGTTGGCCAATTGCCGCTTCAAATCCTCAATGCTTCATCGGTGGTGAACTCCGGACAAACTGATCCGTCTTCTTGACATCTGGTACAAAGGAATGGCCTTCTCGCCTAGGCGGTGATAAACCGGCTTAAGCGCAGCAATCCGCCTGCCAAACGCTGGACATCATTGATGCACTTTGGCTTAGCCAAGGAGGTGATAGCCGTAATTTTTCCGGATTAACCCGATCCCCTGTTGGACACGAGAAAGCCTAATAACTTGCCGTTCCGAACACCAAAGACGCACTTGGCCGGGTTGAGCATCATTTTGTACACCCGCAAGTTGTCAAAAGTTTCCTTTAAATCCTCAATCAACGTTTCCTTCTGCCTTGACTTCACCACGATATCATCCACATAAGCGTGCGTTACGGCCGATCTGTTCGTGCAAGCAATTACTGCATAGCGTTGATAAGTTGCTTGGGCGCTCTTGAGCCCAAAAGGCATAGATACATAGCGAAGGCTCCAAAGGGGTGATAAGCGCCGTCTTCTCCTGGTCCTTAACTGCCATCTTAATGCGGTGATAACCGGAATACGCATCCAAAAAGCTCAAGCGCTCATAACTTCGCCGTAGCATCAATAATCTGGTCAATGCGGGGGAGGGCGAAAGGATCTGCTGGACAAGCTTTGTTAAGATCTGTGTAATCCACACACATGCGCCAAGTGCCGTTCTTCTTAAGGACCAACACCGGATTAGCAAGCCACTCTGGATGAAAGACTTCAACGATAAACCACGCCGCTAAGAGCCTAGCAACTTCCTCTCCAATGGCCTTGCGCCTTTCCTCATTAAACCGTGAAGAAACTGCTTTGCAGTGCGTACTTGGGGTCAACATTAAGGCGTGCTCATGAGTTCCCTCGGTACACCGGCATGTCGAGAAGGCTTCCATGCAAAAATGTCCCGATTCTCACGGATGAACTTCGATGAGCGCGTTTCCTATTTAGGATCCAAGTTGGCAGCGATGGTGAACTGCTTGGACGAATCGCCGGGCACAAAATCAACAAGTTTCGTCTCGGCCGCCGATTTGAACTTCAAATCCGGATCGTGCTCTGTAGTTGGCTTCTTTAAAGGGGTCATATCCGCCGGTCGACATTGTCTTTATAATACTTTAGCTCTTGATGGCACAAACCGACTCTGCATAAGCCGCATCACCTTCCTCGCACTCCAAAGCGATCCGGCGGCTCCCATGAACCGTTATCGTCCCTTTGTGACCCGGCATTTTCAACTGCAAATAAACATAACAGGGCCGTGCCATAAACTTAGCATAAGCCGGCCGCCCGAAGAGGGCGTGGTAAGGGCTTTGAATTTTCACCACCTCAAACGTCAATGTTTCCAATCTGGAGTCATGTTCGTCCCCAAAGGCCACTTCTAGAGCTATCTTACCGATCGGGTATGTCGACTTGCCAGGCACCACACCGTGAAACACTGTGCTGGATGGCCTAAGATGCCTATCCGTTAACCCCATACGCCGGAAGGTCTCGTAGTACAGGATGTTGATGCTGCTCCCTCCATCCATAAGCACCTTGGTAAGCTTGTATCCTCCTACCTGAGGCGCCACCACCAGGGCTAACTGTCCCGGATTGTAAACCCGGGGAGGATGGTCCTCTACACTCCATACAATAGGTTGCTCGACCAGCGTAGGTAATGCGGCGCAATTTGGTTCAACAACACCGACCGCCCGCTCGAAGTTTTCGGTCTCGTCTGTCCAAGCTGGTAGTAAAGGCGTGGTCTTGTCCGCCGTTCAAGCGCTTTGGGTTAATTTGGTAACCCGATTGCTGCATTGTTGATTGTAACCCCTTGGTTACGATTGTTACGATTGTTACGATTACTCGATTGTTACGATTACTCTGATTGCCTTGCCGCCGGATTACCACCGAACCTCGGGCGGAATTTGCGTCCACCGTAACCGGGCGGACCACGAACCGCCGCCCGGGCCCTTGATCATACCGGAAAGAGTTAGAGTTTTGAACTCCTGCATAATATAACAATCCTTCCAAAGGTGGTTTGCGGTGCCTCCTTCGTCCCATGCTTCGGACAAGGTTGATTCAATATGTAATTCAGACGATCCGGATTGTGACCGCCCGGTTTGATTGCTTACCCTTGCGCCGCTGACCCTTGTCCTGCTAGCGTTGGTGTTGGCTACAAAGCCCATGTTACCGTTGCTTTACGCTTGTTCCCTCCATTGCACCGCCGAATGATGCTGCTGGCCTCTGGAGTTCTTGTTCATTTTCCCTTCCCCACTTCGTCATCCTCGGACTCGGGATCCTTGGTACTATCGAATCAGCATACTTTACCAAAACGCCCATTAGAGTGCCCATGTCATTGCAAAACGCTTCATGCGACTCCAGCTTCAATTTCAACGGTTCAAACCGCAATTGGCTTCAAGGTTAAGATCGCGAGAATCGGGGTTGATCCGGTGCGAAGAATGTAAAACTTCGAAACGCGGCGCACCCAATGGGTTGTGGATTCTCCTCCGCTTTGGACACAAGCCGCTAAATCCACCACAGGACATGGGCTGCTTACAAGTGTCTTTGAAATTTTGAATGAACCGGGTCCATAGCGGGTCCATGAACTGATCGAGTTAGGCGGCAAGTTCTTCAACCAAGTCCGGGCCGTACCTTCCAACATCATTGTGAAATACTTCGCTGCACGCAACTTCATCCACATCCAGCATCTCCATGGCCATCTCATAGCTTTCTATCCATGCTTCGGAGCCAAATCGGCAGTATAATTGGGCACCTTGCGTGGCCCTTTGAAGTCCTTGGGCAAACGCACGTTGCGTAAAGCGGGGACGAGGCAAGGCACCCCAAAGAGCCAGACGTGACCCCTGGTTCGAAGATGGTCGGACGAACCGGCGCGAGCTGATGATTCTCAGATTGTGCTGCTAACTCGGCCTCCCTACGTGCCCTGGCGCGGTCCACTACCACTTGAGCATCTTCGAAGCCACCCGTCGGGTTGTTGCCTTGGCGGACCACGCTGCGCATTGCTTGACACGGCGGCGGTTCGTCGTGGCGTCGGCTATAGCTCCGGCTTGGCGGGGTAGAGTGGATCCGATCCGATTGTATGAATACGCTTCTGTTGAGCCAGGCCGCCCCGAGGAGCTCCTTAACCCGGCGTGTCTCTACCGCTGTGGTGAATCACCTTCAATTGGAATCGCCTCCAACCGTGCCGCAGCCGCAACAAGGTTATCCATCGGGTTGGAGTAGTGACCCGGAGGTGTCTGCCTGATGCAGAAGCGGCGCCCGGTATGATGGCGAGGCAGATCTATCACACGGGCTGAACCGGTGGCGGCCGTCCAGTGCTTCCGGCGGTTTACCACCGCGGCGGATTCTTGGTCCCTGTCCCCGGGGTATTGAAAAGCTCTCTTCCCTCGAAAACCCGAAGGTAAACGGGATCTGTACTTCCTTTTCATGACTTCATGTGGCGGCGCTCGATCCAAAGATGAGCCTATAAGCTGCGCATCCAAAGCGGCCCGTTCGCCGCCATCCTCACGTCCGCGGCTGCCAGTCCGCTTTAGCTTTAGTGATCTGTTCCTCACCTTTGCAATCTCCGCATTGTGCGAGGTCACGATCCGGCGGATTAGCCTCGCCATGAGCACAGCCAATGCGTCAGCTCGATAAAACTTGAGCGGCGGGCGCCGCAGGCCTCCTTCCCGGCTGCCATCACATTGTTGAACCGGCGACCCGGGCGCCGCGGTCGAAAGAGTTAAGCGCCGCTGCGTACCGCCATGAAGATTCCAACTCGGTTGGGTAGATCAAAGGGTCGGAATACTCTCACCGTCGGAACAGCCCGATCTGGCCATCTTGCGGCTGGTACAGAGACTCGGTTTCTCCGGTGACGACTTCGTCGCGGAGTAGACAACGGTTTCGCCGCCGGATCTTGATCCGTCCTCGTAGTCTCCGTGGACGACTCCCACGAAAGCACGCTGACCGCCCGGTTTAGCGAGGCAGGACTCTTCTTCGCCAGCCGAGCCGTCTCGGCGAGGTCGGTGCAGATGTCGGCCCAGGCCACGGCTCGCCGATCTTGCCGATGAACACGTGTATGCTGCCAAAGGGGACCCGGTATCCGTACTCAACCGAGCGGCCTCGGGGCCCCGATCCGCTTCGTCGATGTAGAGCTTGCCGCGGCGACTCTTAGTCATCCGCCCACAAGATAGCCTTCGAGTCCTTGAACTTGCCCTCTAAGATCATCAAACCATCGTGCGACAGCCCCACGGTGGCGCCAACTGTCATGGAATCGTCACGGCAGCTGTCCTCATGAAAGGACTTAGTCGCAGGGCCATCGTACGGGTTAACCTAGAGTGGTTAAATCGGACACAAAGACACGTGAGTTATACTAGTTCGGTCCATTCGATGAAGGTAAAAGCCTACGTCTAGTTGTGATGGGATTGATGTGATTTGGCGCCTAGGGAGCAATAACCGCCTCGACCTCGAATTCTCTCTCCTTAACTCGCCGCCGGGTCGTCCCCTTATATACACGGGTTGACGCCTGGCCGGTCTACAGAGTCCCGATCCGGCTCATACAAGTGTCCGGCTCGGTCTCTTCTCTCTTATCTTACAGCCCAAGTTACAAGACTAAGGCGGTTTACATGAATGGATCCTAATCCGCCTCTGGGCTTTGGGCCTCCTCCGTGGGCCCTGATCATGGATGAGGGTAACCCGGCCCCTTCAGGGCGGTTTACACTCAGTAGTTATATCCCCAACATCATCCATTTCTTCTCCATCATTCCTAATGTGTGTTGGTGTCTTAACTCAAGAGTTGTTCTTACGTCTCTCCATGAACTGATCTTGAGTTGCTCGATCTTAAGAAGATTAAATCCTGTAGGGTTTCCCCCTCTTTCTGTTGTCATGTCGAGTGCAGATCTCGAAAGCAAAGACGTCAAGACCAAGATGATGGAATGAATCAACATTTTCGAGAAGGGCAAATGGATCATGAAGTTTGTGGTAGTTTTGCGACCCCCCTTTTCCCTCTTACCTTAGTCTTGAATCTCGGGGCGAGATTCTTGTTTAGTGGGGGTGAGTTGTCACAGCCCTAGAGCTTGCTTGTAACTAGTGGCATTGCATCCATGCATCATGTTTAATTTTCATGAAATTTGAAATGGGGATTGCCTAAACCCTAGCATTAAAGGAATTCAAATAGGCTCAACCAAAAATATTTTCAGTGATTTCAAATGGCTTTAGAAAATGTTCATCATTTACGGAAAAATGCTTTAAACCAGAACCAGAGGTGCTGCACATTTTTCATGACATATTTGGTCACTCGATTAATTCATTAAGTATTTGCATTTGGGCATTTAAATGCTATAAAATATTTTAAATGCTAAAATAATCATAAACTTAAATGTTTGCTGTTGGATATTTTCCAAACAGTAGGCTGAAACAAGTTTCATGATTTTGGGGTATTTTTAATAAAGCCACGAAAGTTCTGAGAATAATAGAAAACAGAAATAAAGAGAAAGAGAGAGAATCTTACCTGGACTTACCTGGCGCCCACCAACCGGCCCAGCTCCAGCGGCCCAGCCCACCACCGCCTGGCTCCCTGTCGCCTTCCTCCTCGTGCCATTAGGCAGGGGCGCGTGCCCGGTGCGCGTGGCCACACGCCGGCCACCTCCTCCTGCTGGCTGCCTCCTCCTCCTCTGGGCGTCTCCCCAGGCGCCACGCACCCTGACCCCTCTCTCCTCGCCCATGGCCTCTCTCTCCTCCTCTGCTCTCTCACTCAGACGCACTCGAAGCGGCCTCGTCGCCACCGTCGCCGTTCATCATGGCCACCGACCTCCCCACGGCCCAGCCATCTCGCCTGAGCTCCGCCTCGCCACCACTGAACCTCTCCATGAGCCACGCGGCACCGGATGCCAGATAGCGTCTCATGGTCGTCTTCTACCTCGGGCAACCGAGATCACCGGAGATGCTCCGACGCCGTCCGGCCTCCCCCGAGCCCGCTGAGCTACTTATCGACCCCGCCTTGAGCTCCTCTATCGAACCACTCTCTCCCCGTGCTCTATTTCCCTCTCTAGCCGTTGATTCTGCCGGAGCTGATTGCTCCTTGCCGCCGGCCATGGCGTAGCCGTGGCCACATGCTGCCTTCGCTTCCGAGCACACCACCGCCCTCACCGCACTTTTCGCAGGAACGCATAACGCCACCCCACGCGCCTCGGCCCGTGCTCCCTAAGGCGCTGTGTTCGACCTCGGCCGAACTCGGCCGCCTAGGTCGTCGCCGACGCCGATTCCGCCACCCGACCCGGCTAACTCCACCAAGAGTTTGGCTCGTCCTCGGCTCCTCCTAGATGCCCTCCGGGCCATTTGGTCGCGGAGTGGCCAAAACCACTCTCGCCGGCGCGTCGGCTGTGACTAGACGCCGGCAGCCGACTTTGACATTGACCAGGGGTGGGCCCTGGTTGACTCTGCTGAGTCAATGACAGGTGGGGCCCAGCCTTGTTAACTATTTAGGATTAGTTTTAATTAATTTTAGTTAGGCTAATTATCTTGACATCGCTGGGACCCACCGTCGAGTTTGACCCGGACCATGTCTCGTTGACCATCGACGTCTGCTTGACGTCGGTATGTGATAATTGATTTTCTGGATTTAATTTAATTCAGGAAATTTGAAAATACCCCAAACTTCAAATATTCATAACTTTTAATCTGTAACTCCAAATTAAATAATTTATATATGAAAAATGATCAGAAAAATATGAAGAATCTGTTTATGGCACTTTCATGCATGATTAAACAAGTTAACCTCACTGAATAGGATGAATCATGATTAGGGCAATTTATGAAATAACATTTGGAGTTGGAATTTGTTCTTGTTTGAATTCCACTTCAATTAACTTGGCTAGATTTTGCATTAGGTGAATCCAGTACCTTAACATGACACGTCATTCATGTGATTGTGCATTGCATTGATTGTGTTCCTTCTCAGTTGCCGGTGATTGTCCCCTCTCGATGAGACGGCGCATCAAGCGATTGTTCGATGACACCGATGAAGAACTATATTATCTTGAAGTGCTGCAAGCAAAACCCCCTTGTCCATTCCGATATAATCCCACTCTCTCGCTCCTGCTCTATTTTACTGCATTAGGACAACAACGACTCATGTGTTACTTGCTGCGGTAGCTGAACCCCTTTATCGCATGACTGTCATTCCACGATAATTAGATGAAACCCACTAGCATGAGTAGGAGTTGTTTGAGCCATGTTGTGCCTACTCATTCATGCTTGTTGTCATGCCTGCTACTGCTTAGAGTTGAGTCAGGTCTGATTCATCGGGAATGAATTGGAATGGTTGTGTGAACATGTCCTACCGTGTGTGAGCTAAGTGTGTGAACACGATCTGGTAAAGGTAGCGGTGAGAGGCCATGTAGGAGTACATGGTGGGTTGTCTCATTGCAGCCGTCCTCAGGAACTGAGTTCTGTGTTTGTGATCCATGAAACAGCTACTACCACGCATTGGGCCCGAAACCAATGGACCCTCTCGGCTTCTTAACCACCCTTGTTCCCAGTCCAGGAGTTGCAAGTAGTTTCTGGTGTTTGTAGCATGTTGGGGGCCGACGCATAGCTGACCGTGAGGGTGGGTTGTGTTGCGGTAGGCACCGTGTCTGATGTACCGATTCGCCCGTTTGGTGTCTCGGGAACCCTGCACACATCGTTCGAGGGCTGTATGGAAACCTCGGCGGACTCCTGCGGATGGAACCGAATAGGCGATAAACACGGACTTGGGACTTGTGTGTTTAGGTAGGCTGTGGCCGACACCCACGTTGGGCTTCCGCAGAAGGTTGCCGAGTACATGTCGTGTAAACGGCGGTAAGTGGTGAGAGCGTGTGTGAAGAAGTACACCCCTGCAGGGTTAATATGATCTATTCGAATAGCCGTGTCCGTGGAGAAGGACTTCTGGGTTGCCTATATCAGTTCATAGACAAGTGAAAGTGGATACCCTAAAATGCGCAAGATAAGCGTGAGTGCTATGGATGGCGTTCTCGTAGGGAGACGGAGGCGGGTCCATAGTGGTGTATTGATATGGTGAATATGTGGACTCGTGCGCCACCTCAAAAGAGTTACTTGCGATCGTAGTTTAGGATAGCCCTTGAGTCAAAGCTGGCTTGCTGCGGTCAAACTCCACCACCCCTTTTGATAATGATGCATATGTAGCTAGATTACGATGTAAGTCTTCTTTGATGCGTTTGTACTCACGTTTGCTTATTTTATGTTTTGCGAGAGACTTCGGTCTCGCTAGTAGTTCCGCTTGGACTTGACGGTTAGCTTGTTACCTCAGCTCTGATCTTGTGCCTCGGCAGGATCTGGTAGATAGTCAGGCTTCTCAACCTTCTTCATTTATAGTTATGCGTACTCGGACATGTTTAGCTTCCGCTTGTGCTTGACTTGTATGCTCTGAGTGTTGGGTCATGAGACCCATGTTTGTAATATCTCGCTCCTCGGGCCTAATGTATAAATATTTGAGTCGTAGAGTTATGTTGTGATGCCATGTTGTATCTACACATATTGAGCATATTGTGTGTATGTTTGAAATGCTTGGTATGTGTGGGATCCGACAAACTAGTTGTTTATCCTTGGCAGCCTCTCATATGGGGAAATGTAGTCTCGTGCTTACGAGCGATAGTAGTCCGCTACAACCCGGTTCACTGAGTCACGCTAGCCCAAAGACTACTGCTTGGACACTTGGTGGCGGCATGTGTTTCACTTCGTTCCTATATACGTCCCTTCGGGAAATGTCACGCGGTGTTATTCGGAGTCTGCCTAGCCTGCTATAGCCGGGATACCGGAGTCCTGTTAGCCCGGTGCTACAGGCCCGAATTTATCTGGCGATGACCGACATGCTCGATGTGATTCATGTATGCCTGTCTCCATAGGTTAAGCGCCGCTTTGGGTTCACGACTAGCCATGTCGGCCGGGTTCTTTGTCATGTGGATGCTAGCGACACTATCATATCGTGTGCCAAAAGGCGCAAACGGTCCCGGGCCATGGTAAGGCGACACCGTGGGAATACCGTGCGTGAGGGCGCAAAGTGATATGAGGTGTTACCGGCTAGGTCGATGTGACTTGGAATCGGGGTCTGACAGCGTTGGTATCGAGCTTTGTTGCTGTAGGATTACCAAGCCAAACCGGTGAAGTTGTGTCTAGAAATGCTTTAGTTATGTAAGGAATTGATTGTGGAAGGGAGCGTAAGGCTCTTTTTACTCCTTATACCTCATGGCCTTCCGATGCGAGTCAACCTCTTCTCTTCTACGGGGTTAAGAACTAGGCCTTCTCATTTATCTATCGAGGATGACGTGTTACCAATCCATAGACCTTAAGATTGTTGGTTTTAATCCCAGTTCAGTTCCTACTATTTCTGTATGACAACTGTTGATCTCGGAACCTTGATATTGTGATGTTGAGTGGCTATGCCACCATTTTGCATGGTGTCTCAAATCATTTTGAGCATTTACAGCCGTTATGCTGTCCGAGTCATCCAGTGTCTCTAAATAGTCTGATGCATTTGCAAATCCTTTCCTTCCGTTTCCGATGTCCTTTTTGGTCAGAATAAGCACACTAATCGGGAAGTTGAGGTACTTTGTTGCCTCGGCATAGATGTTGGAGCTATTATTATGACCCCAGTTGTTTAGGAAGTCATCTAGCAATTTAGTGATGCTTTTGTATCCCGGTGTGATGATTACGGCCATTATTCTCGAAAGCATCCCGTGATGTTATTAGTTAGTAGGCATTCCACTCCTGGGTTCTTGAACCCGAGATTCACCTTACTTCATGTTGATAGTGTTTGCTAGTTCCTTTAGGATATTAGTAACCTTGTGATAGTCCTCGAGGTCCGTGGTATTTCCTTCTTCCAAATATCATGAATTGCTTAAGGCAGAAATTCTTTGAATTAAAAGATCACAATCAGCATACTCTTGAGGAGTTTTCCATTCATAATTGTGACTCTGCCGGTCTCACCTTCTCTGCATGGGTTATCCGGGAGAAATGTTGAGCTTTGCTCGATATACTAATCCATGCCTCCACCACTCGAAAAATTATATGTTCCTTTGAGTTGCTCTCTTTAGTTGTATCCCGACCATCCTCTATCAGTTGATAACCAAGAGTAGGTGTGCATTCGTTTATCGATGTCTATTATCCTTGTGGTCCGTCAAGCCATTACATTACGGAATGACTAGGAGAAACAAACTCGATGCCTCATCCATTTCCAGGATTGGGTCAAAGCAGTTGTATTCCGCAGATCAAAATGCCAATCCAGCTTTGATTCTGCTCTACCTTGGAGTGTTACCATCTTTATGTCAGGAACATCATGAGAATTGCACCTTCTCTTATGAACTCTTGTCGTAGTGATACTTCTCACCATCATCATTCATTCCTCGGTCCTCGTGTTGTTGCAACCGGAGTGCCGACTAGTGAATTGTGGTGTGTGAAATCGATACTCCTAGCAACCTCGTTGCTTGGTAGTAAATGGACAATATTATCATTCTTAGCGTGATGGTTATTAAATCATCATCCTAAGATTAATCGTGCTAACTAGTCCTTAGTTCTGGTGCACTCTTCGGTCTATGAGTTAGGATCTTGTCAAGTCCTCACTCATTTGATCATATCGTCTTGCCCTCAAAAGCAAGATTGTTCTCGAGCTTAGTAACATACCGGTGGTTCGTGACTTTCCAAATACCTTCTTGGAAGTGTTGCGGGTTGTCTCGACTTGTTATGTTGAGCTCGTGATCAAGTTGGTTTCTGTGAACCATCATTTCTCCAAGAATCTGTGTTGGATACCCTGAGCTAGTTGGTTAAGCCAAACAACAACTTGGAGAGTTGGAGGATAAAAGCTTGCACGACTTAGTTCGTTCCAAAGGGATATTCTTGTGTAGTGTGTGTTGAAGAAAGATGATATCTTCATCGATTGGTCCACTGTGATCGATTCTTTGGACCTATTGTCTTATCAATCTTTTGACTTGAGTATGGGCTATTATTAAGTCAAATCAGAACCAACGATATTCGTAATGTTGTCTTACTCGTGGTTGATCCCTCGAGCATACCCGTTACATCTTTTGGTGCGACCGATTGCTATCACCGTGTTCACATGATGGTGGAAGTCGATGATATGGAAATTTCGATGAGTTGTTGTTGAACCCATCGCCAGCATTTTGTCTCCCCCATGAGTCATGTTGAACATCAACCTAGTGTTGGAAACTTGTGTAAGCATTTCTTCGTGTTCCGTTCATGAAGCTTATGCTTGGATGGAAAGGGTGACTTCCTCGAATTCATGTGCTTTAGGTGTAAGTTGCCGCCATGAATTTGAGAAAGGTTTGTTTTGTTTCCTTTGGAATCATCCCAAGTCGGTCATGCACGTGCGAAGTATTACGTGGTTCGATAGACTGATCATCTTCATTCCATATGAATTCCATAGCACATCAAGCCACCGATTGATTTGTTCAAGGAAAAGGAGTTGTTGTGCAAATCCTAGGTCATGCACAAGACTTGATATCCTCGTTGATGGTTCCCCACTGAACTTCGGTAGTGTTTGATGATAAGACTACTATGTGGTCATACTTGTCTTGGACGTCATGCTCACATGTATGTAGCAGAATCATCTCATGTTTTGGAGCTTGATATCGTAGTTCATTCCCGAGAATATCGCAACATCCTCTCGTCGATTAGTGTTGCAAACTTTCATTTTCTTTCTAGACTCGATGAGTGCGGAATATCCTAACACCAACCAGATCTGAATCTCGAGGCAGATATGATGGTTGGAACATTCAACATTTGCATTTTGTTCCCAGCTTGCACCCTATTGTGCCAACTCCCCATGGGCTGCCTTTCTCGGTAGTTGCTGTCCAATATAATCTTCAAAAGTGGACTTACCATGGGTCCCATCCATTTCCGGTGATAAGCAAAAGTCATCCATTGCGTTGTCTTCAACAAGGTAGTCCACATCATCCATCCTAGTCTGGGTATGCCATCCCTTTGCACTCCACCAAGCGATCGTTCGTGATTGCCGTAGGCTGGTATAAAGAGTTTCAATGATCTTGTATCAAAAGTAATCTTTTGCCACTTAAGGGAATAGTTCTTTGCGTCACCTTTCCTAAGGTGTTCCGTTATGGAATCATGGCAATCATCTCCTTGTTACTTTGAAACATGCACCATTTTACTTAAGCGTGGAATGGTTGCCTACCAATTTGAACCTTCGTCATCCATTTCTTCTCCATCATTCCTAATGTGTGTTGGTGTCTTAACTCAAGAGTTGTTATTACGTCTCTCCATGAACTGATCTTGAGTTGCTCGATCTTAAGAAGATTAAATCCTGTAGGGTTTCCCCTCTTTACATTGTCATGTCGAGTGCGGATCTCGAAAGCAAAGACGTCAAGACCAAGATGATGGAATGAATCAACATTTTCGAGAAGGGCAAATGGATCATGAAGTTTGTGGTAGTTTTGCGACTCCCCTTTTCCCTCTTACCTCAGTCTTGAATCTCGGGGCGAGATTCTTGTTTAGTGGGGGTGAGTTGTCACAGCCCTATGGCTTGCTTGTAACTAGTGGCATTGCATCCATGCATCATGTTTAATTTTCATGAAATTTGAAATGGGGATTGCCTAAACCCTAGCATTAAAGGAATTCAAATAGGCTCAACCAAAAATATTTTTCAGTGATTTCAAATGGCTTTAGAAAATGTTCATCATTTACGGAAAAATGCTTTAAACCGAGAACGGAGGTGCTGCACATTTTTCATGACATATTTGGTCACTTTGGATTAATTCATTAAGTATTTGCATTTGGGCATTTAAATGCTATAAAATATTTTAAATGCTCAAATAATCATAAACTTAAATGTTTGCTTTGTTGGATATTTTCCAAGCAGTAGGCTGAGAGAGTTTCATGATTTTTGGGGTATTTTTAATAAAGCCACGAAAGTTCTGAGAATAATAGAAAGCAGAAATAAAGAGAAAGAGAGAGAATCTTACTGGACTTACACTGGCGCCCACCAACCGGCCCAGCTCCAGTGCCCACCACCACCGCCTTTGGCTCCTGTCGCCTTCCTCCTCGGCCAAGAGGGCAGGGCGCGATGCCCGGCCAGCGGCCACACGCCGGCCACCTCCTCCCTGCCTGGCTGCCTCCTCCTCCTCCGACGTCTCCACCGAACGCCACGCACCCCCGACCCCTCTCTCCCTGCAGTGGCCTCTCTCCTCCTCTGCTCTCTCACTCGCACGCACCCGAGCGGCCTCGTCGCCACCGTCGCCGTTCGTCGTGGCCACCGACCTCCCCACGGCCAGCCATCCAGCCCACGAGCTCCGCCTCACCACCCTGAACCTCTCCGCCCGAGCCACGCGGCACCGGATGCCAGAATAGCGTCTCATGGTGCGTCTTCTACCTCGGGCAATCGAGATCACCGGAGATGCTCCGGCGCCGTCCGGCCTCCCGAGCTTTCTTGAGCTACTCATCGACCCGCCGTGAGCTCCTCTGTTGAACCCCTCTCTCCCGTGCTCTATTTCCCTCTCTAGCCGTTGATTCCGGGAGCGATTGCTCTCGCCGCCCGGCCATGGCGTAGCCGTAGCCACAACCGCGCACGCGCTTCGCTTCCGAGCACACCACCGCCCTCACCGCACTTTCGCAGGAACGCATAACGCCACCCCACGCGCCTCGCCGTGCTCCCTAAGCGCCGTGTTCGACCTCGGCCGAACTCCGGCGGCCGCCTAGGTCGTCGCCGGCGCCGATTCCGGCCACCCCGACCCCGGCTAACTCCACCAAGAGCTTCGGCTCGTCCTCAGCTCCTCCTAGATGCCCTCCGCGGGCCATTTGGTCGCCGGAGTGGCCAAAACCACTCTACTCTCGCCGCAGCGTCGGCTCGCCGTGACTGAGACGCCGGCAGCCGACTTTGACTTTGACCAGGGGTGGGCCCTGGTTGACTCTGCTGAGTCAATGACAGGTGGGGCCCAACCTTGTTAACTATTTAGGATTAGTTTTAATTAATTTTTAGTTAGGCTAATTATGCTGACACGCGGGACCCACCATCAGGTTTGACCCGGACCATGTCTCGTTGACCATCGACGTCCTGCGGCGTCGGTATGTGATAATTGATTTTCTAGATTTAATTTAATTCAGGAAATTTCAGAAAATACCCCAAACTTCAAATATTCATAACTTTTAATCTGTAACTCCAAATTAAATAATTTATATATGAAAATGATCGAGAAAAATATGAAGAATCTGTTTATGGCACTTTCATGCATTATTAAACAAGTTAACCTCACTGAATAGGATGAATCATGATTAGGGCAATTTATGAAATAACATTTGGAGTTGGAATTTGTTCTTGTTTGAATTCCACTTCAATTAACTTGGCTAGATTTTGCATTATGTGAATCCAGTACCTTAACATGACACGTCATTCATGTGATTGTGCATTGCATTGATTGTGTTCCTTCTCGATTCTTGCGGTGATTGTCCCTCTCGATGAGACAACGTCTGCAAGCGATTGTTCGATGACACCGATGAAGAACTATATTATCTTCAGAAGTGCCAGGCAAGCAAAACCTCCTTGTTCATTCCGATATAATCCCACTCTCTCGCTCCTGCTCTATTTTACTGCATTAGGACAACAACGACTCATGTGTTACTTGCTGCGGTAGCTGAACCCCTTTATCGTCTGCACGACCTGTCATTCCACAGTAATTAGATGAAACTCACTAGCATGAGTAGGAGTTGTTTGAGCCCTGTTGTGCCTACTCATTCATGCTTGTTGTCATGCACTCTTTGCTTAGAGTTGAGTCGGTCTGATTCATCGGGAATGAATTGGAATGGTTGTGTGAACATGTCCTACCGGTGTGTGAGCTAAGTGTGTGAACACGATCACGTAAAGGTAGCGGTGAGAGGCCATGTAGGAGTACATGGTGGGTTGTCTCATTGCAGCCGTCCTCAGAACTGAGTTACGTGTTTGTGATCCATGAAACAGCTACTACCACGCATTGGGCCCGAAACCAATGGACCCTCTAAACTTCTTAACCACCCTTGTTCCCGATCCGTGAGTTGCAAGTAGTTTACGGTGTTTGTAGCATCTTTGGGGGCCGCATAGCAATGGACCGTAGGGGTGGGTTGTGTTGCGGTAGGCACCGTGGCCCGGTGTACCGATTCGCCCGTTTGGTGTCTCGGGAACCCTGCACACATCGTTCGGGGCTGTATGGGAAACCTCGGCGGACTCCTGCGGATGGAACCCGAATAGGCGATAAACACGGACTTGGGACTTGTGTGTTTAGGTAGGCTGTGGCCGACACCCACGTTGGGCTTCGCTTGAAGGTTGCAGTACATGTCGTAAACGGCGGTAAGTGGTGAGCGTGTGTGAAGAAGTACACCCTGCAGGGTTAATATGATCTATTCGAATAGCCGTGTCCATGAGAAGGACTTGGGTTGCCTATATCGGTTCATAGACAAGTGAAAGTGGATACCCTAAAATGCGCAAGATAAGCGTGAGTGCTATGGATGGCGTTCTCGTGAGGAGGCGGGAGGCGGGTCCATAGTGGTGTATTGATATGGTGAATATGTGAACTCGTGTGCGCCACCTCAAAAGAGTTACTTGCGATCGTAGTTTAGGATAGCCCTTGAGTCAAAGCTTCTTTGTCGGTCAAACTCCACCACCCCTTTTGATAATGATGCATATGTAGCTAGTTACGATGTAAGTCTTGCTGAGTGCGTTTGTACTCACGTTTGCTTATTTTATGTTTTGCGAGAGAGACTTCGGTCTCGCTAGTAGTTCCGCTTGGACTTGACGGTTAGCTTGTTACCTCAGCTACGATCTTGTGCCTCGGCGGGATCTGGTAGATAGTCGGGCTTCTCAACCTTCTTCATTTATAGTTATGCGTACTTTCAGACATGTTTAGCTTCCGCTTGTGCCCGACTTGTATGTTTCGAGTGTTGGGTCATGAGACCCATGTTTGTAATATCTCGCTCCTCGGGCCTAATGTATAAATATTTGAGTCGTAGAGTTATGTTGTGATGCCATGTTGTATCTACACATATTGAGCATATTGTGTGTATGTTTGAAATGCTTGGTATGTGTGGGATCCGACAAACTAGTTGTTTATCCTTGGCAGCCTCTCATATGGGGAAATGTAGTCTCGTGCTTACGGCGATAGTAGTCCGCTTCTGACCGGTTCACCGGAGTCCTGCTAGCCCGCACTCTTGCTTGGACATTTGATTGGCGGCATGTGTTTCACTTCCTCTATGTCTGTTCCTTCGGGAAATGTCACGCGGTGTTATTCGAGTCCCGCTTAGCTCACATGACCGGGGATACCGGAGTCCTGTTAAGTAGCCCAAAGGTTACAGCCAATTTATACGTTGATGACCGACATGCTCGATGTGATTCATGTATGCCTGTCCCCATAGGTTAGCGCCGCTTTGGGTTCACGACTAGCAATGTCGGCCCGGGTTCTTTGTCATGTGAATGCTAGCGACACTATCATATACATGTTCCAAAAGGCGCAAACGGTCCCGGGCCATGGTAAGGCGACACCCGTGGGAATACCGTGCGTGAGGCCGCAAAGTGATATGAGGTGTTACCGGCTAGGTCGATGTGACTTGGAATCGGGGTCCTGGCAGTTCTTCTGGTCACTGAGGAATTTGTTCTGACTGAGGAGTTAGGAATTTGTCAGTGTGAATCGCCTACACAGTGAGGAACATGATAGCCCTGAGGAATTTGAGAGTCAAATTTCCGACCGTTCTGTCTTGTCTTGACTGTCCCAAAATATCTTATCCACCTAACGGTCGTATCATTGAAGGGCATTTATGTCTTATCATGTCGGGCTGCTCCCTAGGCTATAAATAGCCGCCCCCTACAACCACTAGCTGGTTGGCTGCTCCGCCTCCGAGAGAAACTGACACTTGTCATTTGAGAGCATCCCATCCTCCGAGGACTTTGAGTGAAAATCATCAAGTGAGGAAAACCCAAACCCAAACACCTACAAAACCAAAGTGATTGAGCATCATCAAGAGATTGATCTGCGTGGATCCGGCGCTTGTTACCTTTGAAGACTGTGCTTCTTCCAGACGGTTAGGCGTCATGGTCTAGAGCATCCAAGAGGAATTGTGGACCGCCGAGTGACCGAAGTCTGTGAAGGTTTGGAAGTCGCTCAAGACTTACCACGAGTGATTGGACGAGGTCTGTGTGACCTTAGTTCAAGGAGAATCTGGCGAGGACTTGGTGTCTGAGCTGCGTGCTTTCGGTTGGGTGTCCGACCTTTGTGTGTCCTCGAGTTTAAATACTCGGCCGCTCCAACTGCAGACGTACAAGCCCGAGATAGCAGTTGGAACTGGTCTACCAAATCATTGTCTTGACAAGCTTCTTGGTTCTATTTCCTCAACTCTTTCATTTCCTCATTACTGTGTTAAGTGCTTCATCATATCTATGTTTGAAGACTTTGACTGAAGACTTTCTCAATTTCCTCAGTTCAATTTCTTCAGTCTGTTTGTCTTCATCTTGTGTTATCCTGTGATTACGCTTTCTTTACTCTATGCTTGTCTTCATTTCATCATGATGACTATATGCATGATACATTATGCTTACTTGAGTACTCATTCCATTTGCCAAGTAGTTCTTCGCTAAGGAATTTCCTCACCGGCAAATTCCTCAGTGAAGAATTCATAAAAATCGCCTATTCACCCCCCTCTAGTCGATATAAAGAACTTTCAGTAGGTGTTTAAGATGTGGATGCTTAATGTTGATGTAGATCATTTGGAGCAATCCTTTGGAGTGAGTTGCACTTTCAATACCTACACGGGTTAGTCCCACAAGGAACAAAGAAGGATATCCATAGACATAGAGTGATGCACACATAACATGATGTCTATGAGAGCATTACGTTACCTTGTCCCTTGTCTTACCAACAAGAGGGTTTGTGACTCCTTGAACTAGTGCAATATGTGGAAGTTGATTGCACTAGTTATTGCTAAAATGATATGAGTGAAATATGTTGGCGGAGTCACCCTCAAGAACTTTCTAGTTCTTCTTCTTCGGGACCCACATCATCTTGATGGGAATCCTTGGAGTTGTAGTTGTACTAGATGAAGTAGAGCTTGATGTAGTCTTGGGAACCCACTTGACCAAGGCCTTTGGAGCTTCTACAAATGCATCAATCTCTTCTTGAAGCTTGTCCTTGCCTTTTTGCTTGTGGTCTTCTGGTGGAAGATCATCTTGGGCTTGTGTCCCCTTGAAGGAAGTAGGATCATACTTCTCTTGTTGAGGAACAAACTTCGTCTTGGGGTATTGATCTTCTTCCCACTCAACTCCATTGGCATTGAACTTCCATTCAAAACCAACACATTGATTCTTCCGGTGCCTTCCTTGCTTGCGTACAATTTCCTCAAATTGCTTACTCGGCAAGGCTCTTGTAAACACCTTTCTCTATAATTCCCTTCAATAAGCTATTTTCTTGCTCAAGTGTAACTTGGCTAATAGAATCATTAGTGGAATCAAGAGAACTACTAGAAGCAACAACATTGGATTTAGCATGATTATTGTTACTACTAGAGGAAGAATCCTTCTTGTTCTTGTTACTAGACTTGACTTGAGGCATGTAAGTAGATAAGAGTAAACGCTTGGCAATGTAAGAAGAACTTTTCTTACGAAGATCATCATTGATTGCCTTTAGGAGCTCATGCTCTTGCTCAAGGTTGAGCTTTTCAAAGCGTAACTTCTCATGAGTCCTTAAAAGTTCTCGATGATCTTCTAAGATAGTTTCATGAGCTAACTTAAGAGTGTTTAGTTATTTAGTTAGAAGCTCAATCTTCTCCTTATCATTGTCATTCGTTTTATCTTGATTAGCATGATTAATTGACGTTTCATCATAGTACTCATCACTAGAGTTGTCAACAAGTAAATCATCATCACCTAACAAGTCATCTTCATCACTATTGAAATCAACATACCCGGGGTGTGTTACCTTTGGACCTTTGGCCATGAAGCATCTTCCAATTCCTTCATTTGGTGAATCAAATATGTCGTAGGAGTTGGTTGACACAAGTGCTAGACCGGCAACACCTTCATCTTGAGTATATTCGGAGTCGGAGTGATAGCTTCTCTCGGAGTGATTGTCGGAGTCGGAGCCGGATACCCATTAACCAACATGAGCTTGATGTCTTCGTTTTGTGTAGCTCCTTGATGACTTGTCCTTCCTTTCCGAATCCTTGCTTCTCCGGGATGTTCTTCGTTCATAACGATCATCTCTACTCCTTCTCTCTCTTGGTGGTGATTCTTCTCTTCTACTTCTCCTTTTGGGAGAATCTTCTCTTCTTTTGTAGGGTGCCGTACACTCATTGGAATAGTGTCCGGGTCTTCCACAATTGTAGCAATTACACTCTCGACTAGAAGATCTTTTGTCATTGTAGGACCTTGACTTGGAGCTTCTCTCTTTGCTTCTACTCTTGTAGAATTTGTTGAAGTTCTTCACCATTAAGATCAATTCTTCATTGAAGGTTTGTTTCTCACTTGATGATGTGGGAGCTTCACATGAGGCTTTGTAAGCACCACTTGACTTGTTGTGAAGTTCCTCCTTATCCTTGAGTGACATCTCATGAGCAACAATTCTTCCAATGACTTCCATTAGCTTGAGATCTTTGTAATTGGGCATCATTTGGATCAATGTGCACACGGTATCATATTTTCCATCCAAGGCTCTTATGATCTTCTTGATGATGAATCTGTCGGTCATCTCTTCACTTCCTAAGCCGACAATCTCATTTGTGATAAGAGCAAGCCTAGAGTACATTTCAGCGACACCTTCACCATCCTTCATTTTGAACTTGTCAAGTTGACTTTGAAGCACATCCAACTTGGATTAATTGACGGAGTCAGTACCCTCATGCATATCAATCAAAGTATCCCAAATTTCCTTTGCATTCTCAAGACGGCTGCTTTTGTTGAATTCTTCGGGGCACAATCCGTTGAAGAGGATATCACAAGCTTGAGCGTTGTATTGCAACATCTTCAACTCTTCCGCGGTAGCTTCACGGTTCGGTTCTCTCCCATCAAAGAATTTGTTGGGGAACGTTGCAGAAAATAAAAATTTTCTACGTTTCACCAAGATCAATCTATGAGTCCATCTAGCAACGAGAGAGAGGAGTGCATCTACATACCCTTGTAGATCGCGAGCGGAAGCGTTCAAGAGAACGGGGTTGAGGGAGTTGTACTCGTCGTGATCCAAATCACCGATGATCCTAGTGCTGAACGGACAGCACCTCCGCGTTCAACACACGTACGGTTGGGAAGACGCCTCCTCCTTCTTGATCCGGCAAGGGGAAGGAGAGGTTGATGAAGATCCATGACCTGACGGCGTGGTGGTGGATGCAAGCGATCTCGGCAGGGCCGCCAAGCGTGTGCGAGAGGAGAGGTGTAGCAAGGGGAGAGGAGGCGCCTATAGCATGGATGCGGCTGACCTCCCTCCCCCTTTATATAGGCCCCCCAAGGCGCCCGACCTGAGATGGGATCTCCAAGGGGGGCGGCGGCCAGGGGGTGGCTTCCCCCCCAAGCCAGGTGGAGGCGCCCCCACCCCTAGGGTTTCCAAACCCTAGGCGCAGGGGGGCCCCAAGGGGGGCGCACCAGCCCAACAGAGGCTGGTTCCCCTCCCACTTCAGCCCATGGGGCCCTCCGGGATAGGTGGCCCCACCCGGTGGACCTCGGACCCTTAGGTGGTCCGGTACAATACCGGTGACCCCCGAAACTTTCCTGATGGCCGAAATCTGACTTCCTATATATTATTCTTCACCTCCGGACCATTCCGGAACTCCTCGTGACGTCCGAGATCTCATCCGGGACTCCGAACAAATTTCGGGTTACTGCATACTCATATCTCTACAACCCTAGCGTCACCGAACCTTAAGTGTGTAGACCCTACGGGTTCGGAGACATCGAACATGACCGAGACGCCTTTCCGGTCAATAACCAACAGAGGGATCTGGATACCCATGTTGGCTCCCACATGCTCCTCGATGATCTCATCGGATGAACCACGATGTCGAGGATTCAAGCAACCCCGTATACAATTCCCTTTGTCAATCGGTACGTTACTTGCCCGAGATTCGATCGTCGGTATCCCAATACCTCGTTTAATCTCATTACCGGCAAGTCACTTTACTCGTACCGTAATGCATGATCCCGTGACCAGACACTTGGTCACATTGAGCTCATTATGATGATGCATTACCGAGTGGGCCTAGAGATACCTCTCCGTCATACGGAGTGACAAATCCGATCTCGATTCGTGCCAACCCGAATGACACTTTCGGAGATACCGTAGTGTACCTTTATAGTCACCCGATTCACGTTGTGACGTTTGGCACACCCAAAGCACTCCTACGGTATCCGGGAGTTGCACAATCTCATGGTCTAAGGAAATGATACTTGACATTTGGAAAAGCTTTAGCTAAACGAACTACACGATCTTTGAGCTATGCTTAGGATTGGGTCTTGTCCATCACATCATTCTCTCAATGATGTGATCCCGTTATCAATGACATCCAATGTCCATAGTCAGGAAACCGTGACTATCTGTTGATCAACGAGCTAGTCAACTAGAGGCTCACTAGGGACACGTTGTGGTCTATGTATTCACACGTGTATTACGATTTCCGGATAACACAATTATAGCATGAATAATAGACTTATTTTATGAACAAAGAAATATAATAATAACCATTTTATTATTGCCTCTAGGGCATATTTCCAACAGTCTCCCACTTGCACTAGAGTCAATTATATTGTTACATTGTGATGAATCGAACACCCATAGAGTTCTGGTGTTGATCATGTTTTGCCCTAGGGAGAGGTTTAGTCAACGGATCTGCTACATTCAGGTCCGTATGTACTTTACAAATATCTATGTCTCCATCTTGAACATTTTCACAAATGGAGTTGAAGCGGCGCTTGATGTGCCTGGTCTTCTTGTGAAACACAGGCTCCTTGGCAAGTGCAATAGCTCCGGTGTTGTCACGCAGAAGAGTGCGATCGGCCCCGACGCATTGGGTATGACTCCTAGGTCGGTGATGAACTCCTTCACCCAGATTGCTTCATGCGCTGCCTCCGAGGCTGCCATGTACTCCGCTTCACATGTAGATCCCGCCATGACGCTTTGCTTGCAACTGCACCAGCTTACTGCCCCACCATTCAAAATAAACACGTATCCGGTTTGTGACTTAGAGTCATCCAGATCTGTGTCGAAGCTAGCGTCGGCGTAACCCTTCTGACGAGCTCTTCGTCACCTCCATAGACGAGAAACATGTCATTTGTCCTTTTCGGTATTTCAGGATATTCTTGACCGCTGTCCGGTGTTCCTTGCGGGATTACTTTGGTACCGTCCTACCAAACTTACGGCAAGGTTTACATCAGATCCGGTACACAACATGGCATACATAATAGATCCTATGGCTGAGGCATAGGGGATGACACTCATCTCTTCTTTATCTTTTGCCGTGGTGGGGCATTGAGCCGAGCTCAATCTCACACCTTGCAATCTGAGCAAGAACCCTTTCTTGGACTGATCCATATTGAACTTCTTCAATATCTTATCAAGGTATGTGCTTTGTGAAAGACCTATGAGGCGTCTTGATCTATCCCTATAGATCTTGATGCCTAATATGTAAGCAGCTTCTCCAAGGTCCTTCATTGAAAAACACTTATTCAAGTAGGCCTTAATGCTGTCCAAAAGTTCTATATCATTTCCCATCAAAAGTATGTCATCTACATATAATATGAGAAACGCTACAGAGCTCCCACTCACTTTCTTGTAAACGCAGGCTTCTCCATAAGTCTGCATAAACCCAAACGCTTTGATCATCTCATCAAAGCGAATGTTCCAACTCCGAGATGCTTGCACCAGCCCATAAATGGATCGCTGGAGCTTGCATACCTTGTTAGCATTCTCAGGGTCGACAAAACCTTCCGGCTGCATCATATACAGTTCTTCCTTAAGATGGCCGTTAAGGAATGCCGTTTTGACGTCCATTTGCCATATCTCATAATCATAGTATGCGGCAATTGCTAACATGATTCGGACAGACTTTAGCTTCGCTACGGGAGAGAATGTCTCATTGTAGTCAACCCCTTGAACTTGTCGATAACCCTTAGCGACAAGTCGAGCTTTATAGATGGTAACATTACCATCTGCAATTGTCTTCTTCTTAAAGATCCATTTGTTTTCTATCGCTCACCGATCATCGAGCAAGTCTGTCAAAGTCCATACTTCGTTTTCATACATGGATCCTATCTCGGATTGCATGGCTTCAAGCCATCTGTTGGAATCTGGGCCCGCCATCGCTTCTTCATAGTTCGAAGGTTCACCGTTGTCTAACAACATGATTTCGGTGACAGGGTTGCCATACCACTACGGTGTGGAGCGTGTCCTCGTGGACCTCTGAAGTTCGGTAGTAACTTGATTCAAGTACCTTGATCATCATCATTAACTTCCTCTTGGTTGGTCGGCACCACAGGAACATCTTCTGAGTTGCTCTACTCACGGTTCAAGAGGTAGTACTTCATCAAGTTCCACTTTCCTCCCACTTACTTCTCTCGAGAGAAACTCTTTCTCCAGAAAGGACCCGTTCTTGGCAACAAAGATCTTGCCTTCGGATCTGAGGTAGAAGGTATACCCAATGGTTTCCTTAGGGTATCCTATGAAGAAGCATTTTTCTGACTTGGGTTCAAGCTTTTCAGGTTGAAGTTTCTTGACATAAGCATCGCATCCCAAAACTTTTAGAAACGACAGCTTAGGTTTCTTCCCAAAACCATAATTCATATGGTGTCGTCTCAACGGATTTAGACGGTGCCCTATTTAAAGTGAATGTAGCTGTCTCTAGAGCGTATCCCCAAAATGATAGCGGTAAATCGGTAAGAGACATAATAGACCGCACCATATACAATAAAGTGCGATTACGACGTTCGGACACACCGTTCTGTTGAGGTGTTCGGTAGCGTGAGTTGTGAAACGATTCCACATTTCCTTAAGTGCGTACCAAATTCGTGACTTAAATATTCTCCTCCACGATCCGATCGTAAGAACTTTATTTTTCGGTCACGTTGATTCTCTACCTCATTACATTCCTTGAACTTTTCAAAGGTCTCAGACTTGTGTTTCGTCAAGTAGACATACCCATATCTACTCAAGTCGTCAGTGAGAGTGAGAACATAACGATATCCTCCGTGAGCCTCAACGCTCATTGGACCACACACATCAGTATGTATGATTTCCAATAAGTTGGTTGCTCGCTCCATTGTTCCGGAGAACGGAGTCTTGGTCATTTTGACCATGAGGCATGGTTCGCATGTGTCAAATGATTCATAATATAGAGACTCTAAAAGTCCATCAGCATGGAGCTTCTTCATGCGCTTGACACCAATGTGACCAAGGCGGTAGTGCCACAAGTATGTGGGACTATCGTTATCAACTTTACATCTTTTGGTATTCACACTATGAATATGTGTAACATCACGTTCGAGATTCATTAAGAATAAACCATTGACCATCGGGGCATGACCATAAAACATATCTCTCATATAAATAGAACAACCATTATTCTCGGATTTAAATGAGTAGCTATCTCGTATTAAACGAGATCCAGATACAATGTTCATGCTCAAAGCTGGCACTAAATAACAATTATTGAGGTTTAAAACTAATCCCGTAGGTAAATGTAGAGGTAGCGTGCGGCGGCGATCACATCGACCTTGGAACCATTCGATCGCATCGTCACCTCGTCCTTCGCCGATCTCCGCTTCTTCCGCAGCTCACCTTTGAGTTACAAATATGAGCAACGGCACGGTATCAAATACCGGGAGCTACTACAGTCTTGGTAAGGTACACATCAATTACATGTATATCACATATACCTTTAGTGTTGCCGGCCTTCTTGTTCGCTAAGTATTTGGGGCAGTTCCGCTTCCATTGTCCGCTTTCCTTGCAATAAAAGCACTCAGTTTCAGGCTTGGGTCCATTCTTTGACTTCTTCCCGACAACTGGCTTACCGGGCGCGACAACTCCCTTGCCGTCCTTCTTGAAGTTCTTCTTACCCTTGCCTTTCTTGAACTTAGTGGTTTTATTCACCATCAACACTTGATGTTCCTTCTTGATTTCTACCTCTGCTGATTTCAGCATTGAATATACCTTAGGAATGGTCTTTTCCATCCCCTGCATATTGAAGTTCATCACAAAGCTCTTGTAGCTCGGTGGAAGCGACTGGAGGATTCTGTCAATAACCGCGTCATCTGGGAGATTAACTCCCAGCTGAGTCAAGCGGTTGTGCAACCCAGACATTTTGAGTATGTGCTCACTGACAGAAATATTTTCGTCCATCTTACAACTGAAGAACTTGTCGGAGACTTCATATCTCTCTACCCGGGCATGAGCTTGGAAAACCATTTTCAGCTCTTCGAACATCTCATACGCTCCGTGTTGCTCAAAACGCTTTTGGAGCCCCGGTTCTAAACTGTAAAGCATGCCGCCTTGAGCGAGGGAGTAATCATCGACGCGAGACTGCCAAGCGTTCATAACGTCTTGGTTCTCTAGGATGGGAGCTTCACCTAGCGGTGCTTCTAGGACATAATCTTTCTTTGCAGCTATGAGGATGATCCTCGGGTTAGGACCCGATCCATTATAGTTGCTGCCATCATCTTTCAGCTTGGTTTTCTCTAGGAACGCGTTGAAGTTGAGGTGGACATGAGCGTTGGCCATTTGGTCTACAAGACATATTTGTAAAGGTTTTTAGACTAAGTTCATGATAATTAAGTTCATCTAATCAAATTATTTAATGAACTCCCACTCAGATTAGACATCCCTCTAGTAACCTAAGTGATACATGATCCGAGTCCACTAGGCCGTGTCCGATCATCACGTGAGACGGACTAGTCATCATCGGTGAACATCTCCATGTTGATCGTATCTTCCATACGACTCATGTTCGACCTTTCGGTCTCTTGTGTTCCGAGGCCATGTGCATGCGTGCTAGGCTCGTCAAGTTAACCTAAGTGTTTATGCATGTGTAAATCTGTCTTACACCCGTTGTATGTGAACGTTAGAATCTATCACACCCGATCATCACGTGGTGCTTCGAAACAACAAACTTTCGCAATGGCGCACAGTTAGGGGAACACTTTACGGAAATTATTATGAGGATCATCTTATTTACTACCGTCGTTCTAAGTAAACAAGATGCAAAAACATGATAAACATCACATGCAATCAAATAGTAGTGACATGATATGGCCAATATCATATAGCTCCTTTGATCTCCATATTAAGGGCTCCATGATCATCTTCGTCACCGGCATGACACCATGATCTCCATCATCGTGTCTCCTTGGGGTTGCTCGCCATCTATTACTTCTACTACTATGGCTAACGGTTTAGCAATAAAGTAAAGTAATTACATGGTGTTGAATCAATGACACGCAGGTCATACAATAATTAAGACAACTCCTATGGCTCCTGCCGGTTGTCATACTCATCGACATGCAAGTCGTGATTCCTATTACAAGAACATGATCTCATACATCACACATCATTCATCACAACTTTTGGCCATATCACATCACAATCACATGCTGCAAAAACAAGTTAGCCGTCCTCTAATTGTTGTTGCATGTTTTACGTGGCTGCAATAGGGTTCTAGCAAGAACGTTTTCTTACCTACGTAAAAGCCACAACGTGATTTGTCAACTTCTATTTACCCTTCATAAGGACCCTTTTCATCGAATCCGCTCCAACTAAAGTGGGAGAGACAGACACCCGCTAGCCACCTTATGCAACTAGTGCATGTCGATCGGTGGAACCTATCTCACGTAAGCGTACGTGTAAGGTCGGTCCGGGACGCTTCATCCCACAATACCGCTGAAGCAAAATAAGACTAGTAGTGGCAAGAAAGTTGACAACATCTACGCCCACAACAAATTTGTGTTCTACTCGTGCAAAGAGAACTACGCATAGACCTAGCTCATGATGCCACTGTTGTTGGGGAGCGTTGCGAGAAAATAAAAAATTTCTACGGTTTCACCAAGATCAATCTATGAGTTCATCCGCAACGAGAGAGAGGTGCATCTACATACCCTTGTAGATCGCGAGCGGAAGCGTTCAAGAGAACGGGGTTGAGGAGTCGTACTCGTCGTGATCCAAATCACCGATGATCCTAGTGCTGAACGGACAGCACCTCCGCGTTCAACACACGTACGGTTGGGAAGACGTCTCCTCCTTCTTGATCCAGCAAGGGGGAAGGAGAGGTTGATGAAGATGCAGCAGCACGACAACGTGGTGGTTGATGCAGTAGCGATCTCAGCAGGGCTTCGCCAAGCGTCTGCGAGAGGGAGAGGTGTAGCAAGGGGAGAGGGAGGCGCCTATAGCATGGGTGCGGCTGCCCTCCCTCCCCCCTTTATATAGTCCCCCAAGGGGGGGGGTGCCGGCCCTGGTTATGGGATCTCCAAGGGGGGCGGCGGCCAGGGGGTGGCTTTCCGCCCAAGCCAGGTGGAGGCGCCCCCACCCCTAGGGTTTCCCAACCCTAGGCGTAGGGGGGCGCACCAGCCCACCAGGGGCTGGTTCCCCTCCCACTTCAGCCCATGGGGCCCTCCGGGATAGGTGGCCCCACCCGGTGGACCCAGGACCCTTAGGTGGTCCCGGTACAATACCGGTGACCCCCAAAACTTTCCCGATGGCCGAAACCTGACTTCCTATATATTATTCTTCACCTCCGTACCATTCCAGAACTCCTCGTGACGTCCGAGATCTCATCCGGGACTCCGAACAACTTTCGGGTTACTGCATACTCATATCTCTACAACCCTAGCGTCACCAAACCTTAAGTGTGTAGACCCTACGGGTTCGGGAGACATGCAGACATGACCGACACGCCTCTCCGGTCAATAACCAACAGCGGGATCTGGATACCCATGTTGTCTCCCACATGCTCCTCGATGATCTCATCAGATGAACCACGATGTCGAGGATTCAAGCAACCCCGTATACAATTCCCTTTGTCAATCGGTACGTTACTTGCTTGAGATTCGATCGTT
Organism: Aegilops bicornis; assembly: GCA_021605145.1. NCBI lineage: Eukaryota > Viridiplantae > Streptophyta > Magnoliopsida > Poales > Poaceae > Aegilops > Aegilops bicornis. The sequence continues at coordinate 387,634,302 of CM038675.1, read as the reverse complement.
GGTATCCCAATACCTCGTTTAATCTCGTTACCGACAATTCAATTTACTCGTACCGTAATGCATGATCCCGTGACCAGACACTTGGTCACATTGAGCTCATTATGATGATGCATTACCGAGTGGGCCCAGAGATACCTCTCCGTCATACGGAGTGACAAATCGATCTCGATTCATGCCAACCCAGCAGACACTTTCGGAGATACCCGTAGTGTACCTTTATAGTCACCCGATTACGTTGTGACGTTTGGCACACCAAAGCACTCCTACGGTATCCAGGAGTTGCACACTCTCATGGTCTAAGGAAATGATACTTGACATTTGGAAAAGCTTTAGCTAAACGAACTACACGATCTTTGAGCTATGCTTAGGATTGGGTCTTGTCCATCACATCATTCTCCCAATGATGTGATCCCGTTATCAACGACATCCAATGTCCATAGTCAGGAAACCATGACTATGGAGTGGTCTATATATTCACATGTGTATTACGATTTCCGGATAACACAATTATAGCATGAATAATAGACTATTATCATGAAAAAAGAAATGTAATAATAACCATTTTATTATTGCCTCTAGGGCATATTTCCAACAGAATTCACCTTGCAAGCCAATACGCACAATAGCCCAGACGGCGGGGTTATGTCCAAGAATATGCATTTTCATCTTATGCTTCCAACTAGTAAAATTAGTACCATCAAAGTAAGGACCTCTACGGTGATAATTTCCCTCGCTAGACGCCATACTCTCCTAGGTTGTGAAACCAAGGCTATGACTACCAAAAGCTATGGAAATCAAAGCAAATGGAGACCAAGGCTATGATACCACTTGTAGGATTGTAAGTATGTCTAGAGGGGGGGGGTGATTAGACTACTTGACCAAATAAAAACTTATCCTTTTCCCAATTTTAGTCTTTGGCAGATTTTAGCTAACTTAGCACAAGTCAAGCAATCTTAACACAATTCAAGCAAGCATGCAAAGAGTATATGAGCAGCGGAAAGTAAAGCATGCAACTTGCAAGAATGTAAAGGGAAGGGTTTGGAGAATTAAAACGCAATTGGAGACACGGATGTTTTTGTCGTGGTTTCGATAGGTGGTGCTATCATACATCCACGTTGATGGAGACTTCAACCCACGAAGGGTAACGGTTGGGCGAGTCCACGGAGGGCTCCACCCACGAAGGGTCCACGAAGAAGCAACCTTATCTATCCCACCATGGCCGTCACCCACGAAGGACTTGCCTCACTAGCGGTAGATCTTCACGAAGTAGGCGATCTCCTTGCCCTTACAAACTCCTTGGTTCAACTCCACAATCTTGTCGGAGGCTCCCAACTGACACCTAGCCAATCTAGGAGACACCACTCTACAAAAAGTAACAAATGGTGTGTTGATGATGAACTCCTTGCTCTTGTGCTTCAAATGATAGTCTCCCCAACACTCAAGTCTCTCTCACAGGATTTGGATTTCATGGAAAGAAGATTTGTGTGGAAAGCCACTTGGGGAAGGCTAGAGATCAAGATTCATATGGTATGAATGGAATATCTTGGTCTCAAGACATGAGTAGGTGGTTCTCTCTCAAAAAATGTGTATTGGAAGTGTAGGTTCGTTCTGATGGCTCTCTCCACGAATGAAGAGGAGGTGGAGGGGTATATATAGCCTCCACACAAAATCTAACCGTCACACACAACCTGCCAAACTCGGTGGGACCGAATCGATAAACCCGGTCGGACCGATTCAGCAAATCTAGTGACCGTTAGGATTTTCGGTGGGACCGACATGCAACTCGGTAGGACCGATATGTTTAGGGTTAGGGCATAACGTAATCTCGGTGAGACCGATTACACAAACTCGGTGGGACCGATTTTGGTAATAAGCTAACCAGAGAGTTGGTCAGGTAAACTCGGTGGGACCGATTCGCTCATTTCGGTGGGACCGAAATGAGTTTACATTGCAATCTCGGTGGGACCGATCGCTCATCTCGTTAGGACCGAACGTTACGAAGGGAAACAAAGAGATTACAATCCCATCTCGGTGAGACCGAGATCCCTATCGGTGAGGCCGATTTGCCTACGGTTTGTGGCAGTGGCTAGGACATTTGAACTCGGTTGCGCCGGATAGAAAGAATCGGTGGGGCCGAGTTTGACTTTTGGTTTAGGTCATATGTGGATGTTGGAAAGTAGTTGAGGGTTTTGGAGCATATCACTAAGCACTATGAAGCAAGAACCTCATTAAGCAACACCTCATCCCTCCTTGATAGTATCGGCTTTTCCTATAGACTCAATGTGATCTTGGATCACTAAAATATAAAATCTAGAGTATTGAGCTTTGAGCTTGAGCCAATCCTTTTATCCTTAATATTTTGAGGGGTCCACTTTTCTCATCCATGCCATGCCATTCATTGAGTTTTTCCTGAAATATTTATCTTGGAATAATGTTAGCTCAATGAGCTATATGTTGTTAGGAATTACCAAAACCACCTAGGGATATTTGCACTTTTAATCTCCCCCTTTTTGGTAATTGATGACACCATATAGATTAAAGCTTCGACAAATGATAATAAGAGTGAAAAACATTGTCGCTTTGAGAAGTATGTGATAAGCAAGAGCTCCCCCTAAATTTGTGCATAGTTTAAGATTTGCTTTGGACTGCAAATGCACAAAGAGTTAGGCTCATGGGTTACTCTTCCATGTCACATACATCTTGGTGGAGCGCTCAAAATGATAACAATATAATACATGCACTCATCACCAAGCAAAGTGAATGATCATATAGAGATAAAATGATAATGTCATCCAACAAGCATTAATGTAGCATATGATCAAACACATGATCATCCAAGTATCACACAGATAGAAGGTATCTCAATCAAGCAAATAAAGTTCAACCACCAAAGCAAGAGAGAATAAAAAGCAAAGCTCTCTCTTGAAGCCTAAGATCTATACATTTTTCTCCCCCTTTGGCAACAAGTTACCAAAAAGTTCATAGAAAATGCATAGCACTAAATCGTCTCTCAGGCTTGATCTTCAGGTGGTGGTGTAGACAGAACTCCAAGGACGAAGGCATCAGTAGATGTGGATGGAGCCGGAGGAGTGGGTGCTGGAGCTGGTGGCACTGAAGCTGTAGCTGGTGCAGATGAAGTGGCTCTGGTGTCTGTAACTGGCACTGCAGCTGACCTCTGAGCTCTAGGCACTCTGGCAAATGCCTCAGTGGTTGTCTTGCCCTTCCTCTCCTGCATATCATCCTGGAGTTGCTCAACAATCGGATCTCGATTACCTTCACATCCAAGTCATAGAACTTCTGCTCCATGATCCTCTCCGGGCTCTCCACGGTTTCGAGTCAGGGTGGCCAGTCCTTTCTCAATCCTCAGAGTGGATGCAATCAAGTAGCCAAGCTGATCTTGTTTGCTCTTAAAGAAGTACTGAGATGCCTCTTCCATTGTTGGCATCTTGGCAGCCTTCTCAGTCCTTGCCTTCTCCTTCTTTGCTTGTGCTTGCACAGAAGATGGTTCATCTTCATCCATAACCACTTGGTTGTCCTCAAAATCTGGATAGATAGGCATATGATCCTTGTCCAACAAGTATGTGCGGTGCCCATCTTGGAGTTAATCAGCTCCACGGATCCGTGGGGCATACCCACAACTTCTCTTTTGGTCAGCAGCTATTCTCTTGATAGTTTCAACTATAAGACTCATGACCTTGAACTTTTGTGGCACATGAAATAAGTGTAGCAGATTTATTGCATGGCCTCTAATCATGTTGTGATCACCTGACTTGGGCAAAAGAGTGTGCCTGAGGATCCATTTGATGGTTGGCAGTCCTGACATAAGGTAATGTACTGATCCAAACTTGTGTGTTTCAATAGCAGCATCTGGGATCTCCTTGTACATATGTGCCATAGAGTTGTGATCCATCTTCTTCTTGGCATAGACATCCAAGTCATCTTCTTTCTCCTTAGGTGCATTGATCAGATTAGCCCATTCTTCAATTGATGATTGGTACCTAGTACCTTCAGACATCCATACTATCCTCGCCATCTGGATAGAAGTGTCTTTGTGGAGTAAAATTGCATTATTAGCTCATCATTCCACTTTGTGAGCTTACCCAACAAAGTCTGCCACTCAACAAGCAATCAAGCTGTCATACACACCAGGATAGTGTTCTTCATGCTCCTTGATGTATTCCAGTTGACCCATCTCATGTCACACACTATTGGCTTTTTGTCCAGAAGACTTGTCTCATAGAAATCCTGCTGTTCCTTGGTATGGAACCTGTAATCCACAACATTTCTTCTCCTGGTAGCATATGGATCAGACTCTCTCCATAGTCTCAATCCTGAATCATTCCTTATCTTCATGTTCTCTGCTACAGGATGGGCATCATTATGATCTGGAATTTTAGGCTTCAATTTTCTCAAGACATGTGACTCATCATCTTCCTCTTCAGCAACAGTTTCAGGCACTGGGGCCTTGTTCTTCTCAGCAGCTGGGATGTTCCTGGTACTCCTCTTGGGTGCAGTCTTGGGCTTGGAGGCATCCTTGGGTGCTTCTTTGGGCTTTGATGAAGCAGCCTCTGACCTGATGGCATCACCCATAAGCTTCTGAGCTTTAGGTGCTAGTGCAGCAACCTCTTCCTCTTCCTCTTCCATCATGGAAGGCTTTCCAATAACCCTGGCCATGGTCTTCTTGACCCTTTCCTTCCTCTTCTTCCCTTCTGCAGCAGCCTCTTTGGGTCCAGCTTCCAAAGATGCTTGAGTGGAGGCTCTGGCTTTAGACATGGGAATCCTTTTGGCAGGTGCTTTGGTCTTCATACCAGGCTTAGTGGCAGCAGTTGTGCCATACTCCTTCTTGAGCACCTTCTTCTTTGAAATGGCCTCATCCTCAACAACCACAGTCTTCATCCTCAGAATCTGAAGTTCTCTTCTTTATGGTCCTGGTGGCTGCCTTGGGTAAGTTGCTGGGTGTGCTCCTGCTACCCTCATCATAGCTGCTAGAGGGACTGGTGCCCTCACTCATGTGAACCTGCTCCTCTGACTTGTTCTGACTGTCACTTTGATCAGACATATTGCAAACACTGACAACAGACCCTGTGAGTAGGTATAGAGGAGATAGAGTGGATGAGCATCACAAAATCTGAGAGGTTTTTGCAAAGAATGAGTCAAAAACTTAGTTTTAGTTTTCCTGAAAGCATTTCGAATCTACCAATTTGTAAACTTCGGTGATACCGAAGCAGCTTTTGGAACCTAAACTAGTGAACTCGGTCAGACCGAGTCACAGTTTGGTGGCACCGAGACTGCTAGGGTTTCACAAAGTCCTGAACTCGGTCACACCGATTTGCAATTCTTGGTCGGACCAAGAATTACATGTGCAATAGCATTAGCCGAATCGATGGTACCGAGTTCTACAACTCGGTTGGTCTGAGATGGTTTCGGCGGAAACCTAATCCTAAATTTTCAATTCATCTCTAATCTACGGAGTGTTTTGACTAGATAAGATAGTTTCAATCGTGGCAAGATTCAATGGCGAACACAATGTGCTAGGAATCAGATAGGGATAGCACAGTGATCGAGTTCATACCCTAGTTTGGCGATGAACTCGCTACGGCGGCAACGGTGGGGATGATTCCCATTGACGGCGGCGGAGACCAGCGGCAGGAGGCAACTGGCAATGAGGAGGACGATCCGGAGACCCTGGAGGCAGAGCGGGCTGAGCGCGGGCAGAAGAGTTCGGAGAAAATTTCCAAAGTTTTGCCCGTGGGTATATATAGCCCGACCCTGTCGGTGTGACCGAGTGGAACAACTCGGTGGCACCGAGATGCATAACTGCAAGCAGTTACAACAACTCGGTGTGATCGAAAAGTTCAAATCGGTTGCACCGAGATTGAAAAACTCGATCGACTTAGTGATATCGGTATGACAAAAAAGCAAGAATCGGTCAGACCGAAACACACAAAGAAGTTTTGGAAGTTTAAGTCTATGATGAATCGGGGACTCCGAGTGCTCGTCACACAGAGGGGTTCGAATCTGACTTGATCAAATTTTGTGATGCAGCATGAATAGAGTTTGAGACGAGAAGAGCATAGATAGCTAGAGAAGGTTCTTAGGCATTCTTGTCCATCAACTTGGCAAAAGAAAAAGAAACCAATCAATCAAAACAACAAGTGGATGTCCTCGAATGAGTAAAATATGCAACCAACATGCTCACACAATAAAATGGCAAATGAAATATGTGGCGAAGCATGCACAACCAATTCTAGCATCTATCAAGCAATTGGCGATGACTAGGTCATCTATATATGAGTATATTGACTTAGGACTCAAATGAGAACATATGATCATAGGTCATACTCATCGTTTAAGCTCAAGTGGGGTTACCACTTTTACATAATGCATTGATGTGTTCACACCATTAGAGTTGCTTTGACTCAATTCTTAGAGTAAAGCTCCCCCTAGATGTGAGATCCCCCCTTAGAGGGATGAACTAACCTTGGGTTTTGTCGATGATGACTTCATGTAGGTGTTGAAGATGTGGATGCTTAAAGTTGATGTAGATCATTTGGAGCAATCCTTTGGTGCAATCCTTTGGAGTGAGTTGCACTTTCAATACCTACACGGGTTAGTCCCACAAGGAACAAAGAAGGATATCCATAGACAGAGAGTGATGCACACACAAGATGATGTCTATGAGAGCATTAGGTTACCTTGTCCCTTGTCTTACCAACAAGAGGGTTTGTGACTCCTTGAACTAGTGCAAGATGTGGAAGTTGATTGCACTAGTAATTGCCAAAATGATATGAGTGAAATATGTTGGCGGAGTCACCCTCAAGAACTCTCTAGTTCTTCTTCTTCGGGACCCACATCATCTTGATGGGAATCCTTGGAGTTGTAGTTGTACTAGATGAAGTAGAGCTTGATGTAGTCTTGGGAACCCACTTTACCAAGGCCTTTGGAGCTTCTTCAAATGCATCAATCTCTTCTTGAAGCTTGTCCTTGCCTTTTTGCTTGTGGTCTTGTGGTGGAAGATCATCTTGGGCTTGTGTCCCCTTGAAGGAAGTAGGATCATACTTCTCTTGTTGAGGAACAAACTTCGTCTTGGGGTATTGATCTTCTTCCCACTCAACTCCATTGGCATTGAACTTTCGTTCAAAACCAACACATTGATTCTTCAGGTGCCTTCCTTCTTGCGTACAATTTCCTCAAATTGCTTACTCGGCAAGGCTCTTGTAAACACCTTTCTCTATAATTCCCTTCAATAAGCTATTTTCTTGCTCAAGTGTAACTTGGCTAAGAGAATCATTAGTGGAATCAAGAGAACTACTAGAAGCAACAACATTGGATTTAGCATGATTATTGTTACTACTAGAGGAAGAATCCTTCTTGTTCTTGTTACTAGACTTGACTTGAGGCATGTACGTAGATAAGAGTAAACTCTTAGCAATGTAAGAAGAACTTTTCTTACGAAGATCATCATTGATTGCCTTTAGGAGCTCATGCTCTTGCTCAAGGTTGAGCTTTTCAAAGCGTAACTTCTCACGAGTCCTTAAAAGTTCTCGATGATCTTCTAAGATAGTTTCATGAGCTAACTTAAGAGTGTTTAGTTCTTTAGTTAGAAGCTCAATCTTCTCCTTATCATTGTCATTCGTTTTATCTTGATTAGCATGATTAATTGACGTTTCATCACAGTATTCATCACTAGAGTTGTCAACAAGTAAATCATCATCACCTAACAAGTCATCTTCATCACTATTGAAATCAACATACTCAGGGTGTGTTACCTTTGGACCTTTGGCCATGAAGCATCTTCCAATTCCTTCATTTGGTGAATCAAATATGTCGTAGGAGTTGGTTGACACAAGTGCTAGACCGGCAACACCTTCATCTTGAGTATATTCAGAGTCGGAGTGATTGTCGGAGTCGGAGCCGGATACCCATTCACCAACATGAGCTTGATGTCTTCGTTTTGTGTAGCTCCTTGATGACTTGTCCTTCCTTTCTGAATCCTTGCTTCTCCGGGATGTTCTTCGTTCATAACGATCATCTCTACTCCTTCTCTCTCTTGGTGGTGATTCTTCTCTTCTACTTCTCCTTTTGGGAGAATCTTCTCTTCTTTTGTAGGGGTGCTTAGTACACTCATTGGAATAGTGTCCGGTCTTCCACAATTGTAGCAATTACACTCTCGACTAGAAGATCTTTTGTCATTGTAGGACCTTGACTTGGAGCTTCTCTCTTTGCTTCTACTCTTGTAGAATTTGTTGAAGTTCTTCACCATTAAGCTCAATTCTTCATTGAAGGTTTGTTTCTCACTTGATGATGTGGGGCTTCACATGAGGCTCTGTAAGCACCACTTGACTTGTTGTGAAGTTCCTCCTTATCCTTGAGTGACATCTCATGAGCAACAATTCTTCCAATGACTTCCGCTATTTGAGATCTTTGTAATTGGGCATCATTTGGATCAATGTGCACACGGTATCATATTTTCCATCCAAGGCTCTTAGGATCTTCTTGATGATGAATCTGTCGGTCATCTCTTCACTTCCTAAGCCGGCAATCTCATTTGTGATAAGAGCAAGCCTAGAGTACATTTCATGACACCTTCACCATCCTTCATTTTGAACTTGTCAACTTGACTTTGAAGCACATCCAACTTGGATTCCTTGACGGAGTCGGTACCCTCATGCATATCAATCAAAGTATCCCAAATTTCCTTTGCATTCTCAAGACGGCTGATTTTGTTGAATTCTTCGGGGCACAATCCGTTGAAGAGGATATCACAAGCTTGAGCGTTGTATTGCAACATCTTCAACTCTTCCACGGTAGCTTCACGATTCGGTTCTCTCCCATCAAATAATTCACCTTGCAAGCCAATACACACAATAGCCCAAACGGTGGGGTTATGTCCAAGAATATGCTTTTTCATCTTATGCTTCCAACTAGCAAAATTAGTACCATCAAAGTAAGGACCTCTACGGTGATAATTTCCCTCGCTAGACGCCATACTCTCCTAGGTTGTGAAACCAAGGCTATGACTACCAAAAGCTATGGAAATCAAAGCAAATGGAGACCAAGGCTCTGATACCAGTTGTAGGGTCGAAAGTATGTCTAGAGGGGGGGGGGGGTGATTAGACTACTTGACCAAATAAAAACTTATCCTTTTCCCAATTTTAGTCTTTGGCAGATTTTAGCTAACTTAGCACAAGTCAAGCAATCTTAACACAATTCAAGCAAGCATGCAAAGAGTATATGAGCAACGGAAAGTAAAGCATGCAACTTGCAAGAATGTAAAGGGAAGGGCTTGGAGAATTAAAACGCAATTGGAGACACGGATGTTTTTGTCGTGGTTCCGATAGGTGGTGCTATCGTACATCCACGTTGATGGAGACTTCAACCCACGAAGGGTAGCAGTTCTTGCGAGTCCACGGAGGGCTCCACCCACGAAGGGTCCACAAAGAAGCAACCTTGTCTATCCCACCATGGCCGCCGCCCACGAAGGACTTGCCTCACTAGCGGTAGATCTTCACGAAGTAGGCGATCTCCTTGCCCTTACAAACTCCTTGGTTCAACTCCACAATCTTGTCGGAGGCTCCCAAGCGACACCTAGCCAATCTAGGAGACACCACTCTCCAAGAAGTAACAAATGGTGTGTTGATGATGAACTCCTTGCTCTTGTGCTTCAAATGATAGTATCCCCAACACTCAACTCTCTCTCACAGGATTTGGATTTGGTGGAAAGAATATTTGAGTGGAAAGCAACTTGGGGAAGGCTAGATATCAAGATTCATATGGTAGGAATGGAATATCTTGGTCTCAACACATGAGTAGGTGGTTCTCTCTCAGAAAATGTGTATTGGAAGTGTAGGTTCGTTCTGATGGCTCTCTCCACGAATGAAGAGGAGGTGGAGGGGTATATATAGCCTCCACACAAAATATAACCGTCACACACAACCTACCAAACTCGGTGGGACCGAATCGATAAACTCGGTCGGACCGATTCAGTAAATCTAGTGACCGTTAGGATTTTCGCTGGGACCGACATGCAACTCGATAGGACCGATATGGTTAGGGTTAGGGCATAATGTAATCTCGGTGAGACCGATTACACAAACTCGGTGGGACCGATTTTGGTAATAAGCTAACCAGAGAGTTGGTCAGGTAAACTCGGTGGGACCGATTCGCTCATTTCGGTGGGACCGAAATGTTACGAAAAGGAAACAGAGAGTTTACATTGCAATCTCGGTGGGACCGATCGCTCATCTCGGTAGGACCGAAACATTACGAAGGGAAACAGAGAGATTACAATCCCATCTCGGTGAGACCGAGATCCCTATCGGTGAGGCTGATTTGCCTAGGGTTTGTGGCAGTGGCTATGGCATCTGAACTCGGTGGCGCCGGATAGAAAGAATCGGTGGGGCCGAGTTTGACTTTTGGTTTAGGTCATATGTGGATGTGGGAAAGTAGTTGAGGGTTTTGGAGCATATCACTAAGCACTATGAAGCGAGAACCTCATTAAGCAACACCTCATCCCTCCTTGATAGTATTGGCTTTTCCTATAGACTCAATGTGATCTTGGATCACTAAAATATAAAATGTAGAGTCTTGAGCTTTGAGCTTGAGCCAATCCTTTTATCCTTAGTATTTTGAGGGGTCCACTTTTCTCATCCATGCCATGCCATTCATTGAGCTTTTCGTGAAATATTTATCTTGGAATAATGTTAGCTCAATGATCTATATGTTGTTAGGAATTACCAAAACCACCTAGGGATAGTTGCACTTTCAGTATGGAGATACCGACGATCGAATCTCGGGCAAGTAACATACCGACAGACAAAGGGAACTACGTATGTTGTCATAAAGGTTCGACCGATAAAGATCTTCGTAGAATATGTAGGAACCAATATGGGCATTGATACGTCTCCGTCGTATCTGTAATTTTTGATTATTCCATGCCAATATTATACAACTTTCATATACATTTGGCAACTTTGTATACTATTTTTGGGACTAATATATTGATCCAGTGCCCAGTGCCAGTTCCTGTTTGTTGCATGTTTTTCATTTTGCAGAAAATCCATATCGAACGGAGTCCAAACGGAATAAAAACCGACAGAGATTTTTTTGGAATATTTATGATTTTTGGGAAGAAGAATCAACGCGAGACGATGCCTGAGGGGCCACGAGGCAGGGGGGCGCGCCCCAGGGGGTCAGGTGTGCCCTGGACCCTTGTGGCCACCCCGTAAGGCGGTTGGAGCCCTTCTTTCGCCACAAGAAAGCTAATTTTCAGATAGAGAGCGTGTCCAAAATTAAGCCCAATCGGAGTTACGGTTCTCCGGTTATAAAGGAAACGGTGAAAGGGCAGAATCCAGAGCGCAGAAACAGAGAGAGACAGAGAGACAGATCCAACTCGGAGGGGCTCTCACCCCTCCCACGCCATGGAGACCATGGACTAGAGGGGAAACCCTTCTCCCATCTAGGGAGAAGGTCAAGTGATACGTCTCCAACATATCTATAATTTTTGATTGCTCCATGCTAGATTATCTACTGTTTTGGACCATATTGGGCTTTATTTTCCACTTTTATATTACTTTCGGGACTAACCTATTAACCAGAGGCCCAGCCCAGATTTCATCGCTTTTTTGCCTATTTGATTGTTTCAAGAAAGCGGAATATCAAACGGAGTCCAAACGGAATGAAACCTTCAGGAACGTGATTTTCTCACCGAACATGATCCAGGAGACTTGGACCCTACGTCAAGCAATCAACAGGGAAGGGACGAGGTAGGGGGGAGAGCCCTCCCCCCCAGGTGCGCCCTCCACCCTCGTGGGCCCCCTGTTGCTCCACCGACGTACTTCTTCCTCCTATATATACCTACATACCCCGAGCGAATGATCACGGAGCCAAAACCTAATTCCACCGCCGCAACTTTCTGTATCCACGTGATCCCATCTTGGGGCCTGTTAGGAGCTCATGGAAGGAAATCCACCACGGAGGGCTTCTACATCATCATAGCCTCTCCGATGAAGTGTGAGTAGTTTACTTCAGACCTTCGGGTCCATAGTTAGTAGCTAGATGGCTTCTTCTCTCTTTTTGGATCTGAATACAATGTTCTCCCCTCTCTCGTGGAGATCTATTCGATGTAATCTTCTTTTTGCGGTGTGTTTGTTGAGATCGATGAATTGTGGGTTTATCATCAAGATTATCTATGAGCAATATTTGAATCTTCTCTGAATTCTTTTATGTATGATTGGTTATCTTTGCAAGTATCCGTTTGGTTTGGCCAACTAGATTGGTAGTTCTTGCAATGGTAGAAGTGCTTAGCTTTGGGTTCAATCTTGCGGTGTCCTTTCCCAGTGACAGTAGGGGCAGCAAGGCACGTATTGTATTGTTGCCATCGAGGATAACAAGATTGTCGGTGGGAACGACACCTATGGGATCACAGGAATCCCTACTACGGTCGCGGGGCGCGGGGTTGTGAGAAGAGCGGATCAAACTGATAGCACACGGTTTCTTTATCCAGGTTCGGGCCGCGAGGATGCGTAAAACCCTACTCCTGCTTTGGTGGTTTGTTTATCTGTGTTCTTGAACTAGCAATGGGGCGTGAGGAGCTCCAAAAAGCCGAATCCTCCTCCTGGGTGCCTTGGGCCTCCTTTCATAGGGAAAGGGGTTGCCACGATGGCACACATGAGGTGGAAAGGTACTGATGATGCGAGTTTATCCTCGCATTACCTGACAAGGCGCCTTTAATTCTTCTTGCTTAGTTGTACTTGCTTTATCGGGGACGGGGAGAGCCTGTCTCGTCCGTCGCCGCTCCCTTTCATGTCGACCGCGCCACGGCCAGCGGTGCCAGCAGTGCCATGTGGCGGCGGCGGTGAGGTGGCGCAGTGGTGGGTCTCCACGAAGATCCTCTTGCCGCCACGCAGGTGCCTGCCCAACTGGTTGGGTCGGAGCTACATGCGAACGGTGGTGGAGGTTTGATTGGCGTGGGCCTGATGGTGGCCCTACGGGCGTTCTTGGCAAGGGCCTCACCGTAGCGCCGGCAAGGGTCTTGCCGTGGCGCCTGCTGTCATCCCCGGCAAGGCTCTTGCCGGGGGCCTTGTGGTCCTCCTTGGCTGGGATCCCGCCAGGGGTCGTCATCTTCTATAGTGTGTATCTGATCTTGAATGTCTTCACAAAGATCTGCATGCCACCACGGGGATGTCTCGAATCCTTGCCCCATGGGGGCAGTGGACTCAAGGGTGATTCGCTCCGTGGGTGTGGGCGAGCTGCCACGGCAAGGGTCTTGCCGGGTTTGCTAAAACCGCCTCCCGGCAAGGATCTTGCCGGGGGAGTCCGCTTCGTCCCCTTTGCTCTTTGTGGTCTTGGTCTTGGTGTCGTTCTGCTCCTTTCGAGCTTCGGCCTTACCTTGGCTCACCTCCCTTGCCTTGCTCAGTGCGGTGGTGCCCGTGGCTCAGACTGCCCGTGCAGTTATAGGGTACAAAAGTGTACCCCTCTTTTTGTCTACCAGGAGTCCCGAACTGGGCCACACGTAAGCGCAATCGCGTCGTTGGGCTAGGCCCAAAAATGGTGCGCGGGCAGGCGGGGTGGTTTTTACCGTGGTAAGTCTCTTCGCGCGCTACGCTTCCCATGCCTCCTGCGCGTGGCTCGGCGTGGGGAGGCGTGCGTGACGTGGGCGGCATGCGTGGGGCTGAGTTCCGTGCGCATGCGTCACGTCGCAGTTAATGTGAAAGGAGGCGGCCCGCGTTTTCCCCCATAAGAAGGAATAACCGTGGGCGCGCTGCTCACTTTCTCCTCTTCTCTCGTACCTTTTCCAATCTCAGAGACGCCGTTTCCTCTCTTCCTTCCTTTCTAAGCTTTCGCCGTCGCCCGCCATCGCTGCTTCGCCACCCCTCTTTCTCAATCCTCTAGACCTCTCGGCCGCCATGGCGCCCAAATCCGCCAAGGGCAAGGGGGTGGCTAAGGGCTGCAGGAGTGTGGAGCCACGGAGAGCCTTGGCTGTCGAGGACGGACGAAGTCCGCCTTCTTCTTCCCCTCGTCGGTTGATGTTCATGAACTCCGGGCCTCCTTCAAGCCCTTATGGGGAGTGTAGACGGGAATTGGGGCACCCGGCGACGCACGTCATTCCTGCCGCTTGCGCCGATCTTGCTCCAAATCGGTATCCCTTTTTTGTCGATTACCTTTCTTGCGGGCTATGCCCCCCTTTTTCTGATTTCTTCTGCAACATCATGCACACCTTCGGCTTTCTCCTCTTGGATTTCACTCCGAATGCAGTGGCGTGCCTGGCTCTCTTCACGCATCTTTGCGAAGGCTTTGCCGGAGTGCAGCCCAACATGGCACTCTTTCGCCATTATTTCTCCCCTCGAATCCAGCCCGGAGGCGCCGTCTCCGGATCGTCGCTGGATCCCAAGATCCAAGGGGCGTACCAGGGCAGTGCCATGAAGGAGAGGTGTGAGGAATGGCGTGGCGGTGGTGCTGGATTGAAGGCGAAGACCCGCCGGAATTCTGCAAAGTCCGCGGCGCCGCCAGTCCGCGGCAGCGGTGGGGTGATGTCGATCTTTGCCGACGGGAGGCTTCTGTCGCCACCACCAGATCTTCCGGTTGACCCGGCTGGGCTCACCACAGAGATGATCGGGCGGACTTCATTCGCCACGGATCGCCCCGTTGCATAACAAGTGGAGGCCAGCCTGGCTTTTTACGAACCCGGCTGACATTATGCGGCTCCGCCCTGGCCTCGACCACAACTTCACGGTGATGGCACATGCCCACTTCTACCAGCGGCTTTTCCAGCTTGATGTGGGTCGCGACGGCGAGGTAGAATGGACCGGCAAGGCTGCTAGGGCTGCCGCAAAGGTCGGCAAGGCTGTCAAGGGGGTGTTCTTCAAGTTGCCAGCGGGGGTGGTCCTGTTGTGCAATAACTCACGCCGGTCCGAGATCATTGCTATGATGCCGGACTGCAACGCGCACGGCCCTGTCCCGAGCTGGAAGGAGCCGTCGGACGCAGATGTGCAGCAATTCTTTGACTCCTTGATCGAGGTATACGTCAATGCTGACGTCGAGCGGTGGCTGGTCATGGACACCACCCAGGCGGAGCTGGACTACATCGCCACCAGGGTGAGGGAGGCACAGCTTGCCAAGGAGGCCGGCAGCGCCGGGGGCGTGGAGGACAAGGCCGCGATGGCTGCGGAGGAGGAGCAGTTCACCCTGTGGGCGGCGGCCACCGAGGAGGTCAGCAGCGTCGACGCTGGAGCTCCGCTTGTCGAGGACGCGGCCGACGAGTCGTCGGAGGAGGAGGACATGGCGGCGGGCTCGACGCCAGCCAGGGGAAGAGGGCGAGTCCTGCGGTAGTCTGGCTCCGGCGAGCCGGTCCGGCCCGGCAGGGCTACGCGGCCTCAATTGACCCTGGAGGGGTCCGGGAACCACACGAGGGCCACGACAGCGAAGGGGCTGACGAAGACCGCTGAGAAGAAGAAGGCGACAGCCCCTTCCTCATCCGGGCGCGCACAAACCCCGCCGCCTTCTTCGCCTCCTCCGGCAGGCGTCGACTCGGATGATGATGTGGAGCTCCCTTTTGATCTCGGGCCTCTCAGCCCGGAGAGGAAAAGGAAACTGGTGGAGGAGGAGGAGACGGATGACGAGTAAGTACTCCGTTCCTTACTGTCATTTCCATTTCCCCGAATCGGGTCACTTGTCTTGATCCGTTTTTGCTTTTGTAGGGAGACAGAGACGTTGGCCAGAGGGTGAAGAGGGCGAGGACCTTGGCGAGCAGTCAGTCCCACTGGGGCTTCAAAGACACAACGGTGGTGCTTTGAGCAGGGACAGCAGCCCAGCCCAGCGCAGCCCAGTAAGTTTGTCACCCTCTTCTTAGTCGACATGTGGTAGGCGCTCGATGCTATGATCTTGACCTTGCCGGGTTTGCGGGAGGGGAGCGGCAGGAGGAGCCACAGAGGGCTACTCCTAACACACCACCCCATCGACTACACCGGCCATGGGTGTCCCGGCAAGGGCATCGTGCACGGAGCTCACACCCATGGAGGAAGAGGGAACTTGGGTGGTGACCCTGCCACGGCGCCAAATCTTTGGCGGAGAGGGACTTCTGCTTCCTGATCGCACCGGTGAGTCGCTTGTCGCCGTCTCTGTTTTCCCTTATTCTTTTCTTGGCTTCATTGCTCCCATTGCTGCCCAGGCCCTCCTTCAACAGACATGGAGGACGTGGACACTTTGTTGTTGGAGACATTGCTGAGGAGACATGGCGAAGGCCAGCAGGATTGCCGCCGAGGAGGCCGCCAAAGATCTTGATGAGGCCGCCACGACGAAGCCGCCAAGGGTGCCGCCGAGACGCCTTGCCGGGGCCGCCAAGGCGACCGACGAGGCTTCTGCCGAGGGCGCCAGCGGTGGACCTGCCGGTGAGGCCGGCAAGGCCTCCGCCGAGGAAGAGGTGGTGGGTGACCAGCCTCCCTCCTCCGCAACCTCGGGCCCCGGCAGATATCTGAAGGTGGGCGACGATCTTTTTGTCCATCTTCCGTGGGGCGCTGTCGAGCACCCGCCAAAGGGAAGCCTTTGACGGCGAGGTGCTTGCTGCCACCGGGCTTGAGGTGGTTGATGAGCAGGCGTTGGCGGCGACGATTCTCGAAGAGCAGCTTTTCCGCGCCATGGGGGCCGATTTCCGGAAGCTCCAAGTGCTCTACCGTGCCCGCCTGGACAAGGTCAAGTCCAGGATGGCAACGGTGGACAACGCGGAGGTGGACTTCAAGGCACGCGTCGCTGAGACGCAGACCTGGTTTCACCAGACTCGCGAGGAGCAGAGGGCCTTTCAGGAGGAATTGGCCAAGCGCGATGTGGAGCTCACCATGAAAATGGCCGACATCGAGAAGGCCCAGGAAAAGGCGGCGAACTTGGCTGCCGCGGCCGAAGCCGCCCGGAACCAGCATCAAGCCGCCTTGGATTCCCAGGAAGAGGACCTCTCCGCGCGTGAAGCGAAGCTTATCGCAACGCTCCGCGGCAAGGATGAGGAGCTCGAGGCCCTTGTCTCGCGAGCTGGAGCAGAGGCACAAAGAGGCACTCGATGCCCAAGCTCTGGCCCATGCCGGCAAGGTGAAGGAGCTGTAAGCAGAGCGGGATGAGCTGAAGGAGCAAGCCCTCAAGCTGTCCAGCGAGAAGAGCACGCTCAACCGCGCCTTGGTAGAGGCGCAAGGAGCAATCATCAGCAGGACTGGGGAGCTCTCCGACGCGCAGAACTCCATCAGAGACCTCAAGCTGGAGCTGGAGGATCTCGAGAAGATGTTGTCGGAGAGCAGGGCTCGGGAGGAGATCTTGACCAGGAGCCTCGAGGAGGAGAAGCAGCTGCGGGCAAACGAGGCCGCCTCCCACCAGGAATATGTGGTGGGTGAGAACAGGTGGATCAGCCATCTGGAGGTTGTTGCCAGCAGGGTCACCTTGCAATTGGCCATCATGGGGATGCCAAACGTGAGGTACGCCCCGGCCAGCTGGGACCGTCAACGCCAAGCTGACCCAGTTCTTGAGGGCGTCCTTGGAGCCTTGGCCTATCTTCACTCCAACAGACGGCCACGCTGGCCGAGGAGGCCCGGACGACTTTGCCGGAGGGTCGTGACCAAGGTCCTCACCAAGATGGCGCCTTTGGAATCCCGACCTTGACTTGACGCGATGAAGAGCTTGCCGGATGGTGTTGACCTCATGGTGCTCAAGGAGCGCATCAAGCCCATCACCGACTGCATCGACGAAATCAAGAGGTTGGAAGGCCAGCGCCGGGATTAGGCATCCTGTTCTTGTTCGCCGCTGCGGGTTCCCGACCAAGACAAATTTTATCTTTAGTTAGAACCGCAACTATGACGTGATGTAATATAACTTTGAAGTACTCTTAGTTTTCATGCATGTTATTTCCCCGTTCAATTCCTCTTTGTATGCGTGCCCCACGTCGATCGGGTAGGCTTGCCGACGCGGAAGCCCCTAGCGGCATTTTGTGGGCCGGATCCCGGGGCCTGCCGAATGCAGCGTCTTTGCCGGACGAGCCACCTTTCCGTTCCGAACGCGGCCGCTCGAACTGTCGAGCTTGAATCGAGTCAGAATCGAGGGCGTTGTTGATCGCGGAAGGTTACTCTGCCATTCTCGAAGCAGCCGCTTGAGCTGTTGAGCGGACTCGAAACAGGGCAAGGGCGTTGCCGATCGTGGGAGAGCCCCCTGGCGTGCGGGTTTCTCATACAAAGGCGTGACATCTCCGGGGGGGGGGGGGGATAACTTCAAATAAGAAGGGTAGCACAAATAAGGGTTCAATGCAACTTAGCTTCTGTTTGCGATCACTCGAGTGTCGATCTTTTGGCCTCCTTTCTTCTTCAAGGGTCACGAAGATGAAGGAGTGCTGGGCTAACTGCTAAAGCCAATTCTCACAACTGCGCCCCCTACCTGGCGCGCCAAAGATGTCGGTGGGAACGACACCTATGGGATCACAAGAATCCCTACTACGGTCACGCAGGCGGGTCGTGAGAAGAGCGGATCAAGCAGATAGCACACGGTTTCTTTATCCGTGTTCGGGCCATGAGGATGCATAAAACCCTACTCCTGCTTTGGTGGTTTGTTTATCTGTGTTCTTGAACTAGCAATGGGGTGTGAGGAGCTCCAAAAGCGAATCCTCCTCCTGGTCGCCTTGGGCCTCCTTTTATAGGGAAAGGGGTTGCCACGGTGGCACACAGGGAGGTGGAAAGGGCTCTGATGATGCGAGTTTATACCTCGCGTTACATGATAAGGCACCTTTAATGTGTCTTGCTTAGGTGTCCTTGCTTTATCGGGACGGGAGAGACTGTCTCGTGCAGCCGCCGCTCCCTTCGTGTCGACACGCAGCCTGGCCAGCGGTGCCAGCGGTGCCATGTAGGCATGCAGCCGGTGAGGTGGCGCAGTGGTGGGTCTCCACGAAGACCCGCTTGCCGCCACGCAGTGCCGCCCAACTGGTTGGGTCGGCAGCTGCATGGGAACGGTGGTGGAGGTTTGATTGGCGTGGGCCTGATGGTGGCCCTACGGGTGTTCTTGGCAAGGGCCTCACCGTAGCCCCGACAAGGGTCTTGTCGTGGTGCGTGTTGTCATCCCCGACAAGGCTCTTGCCGGGGGCCTTGTGGTCCTCCTTGGCTGGGATCCCACCAAGGGTCGTCATCTTCTATAGTGTGTATCTGATCTTGAATGTCTTCACAAAGATCTGCACGCCACCACGGGGATGTCTCCCGAATCCTTGCCCCATGGGGGCAGTGGACTCAAGGGTGATTCGCTCCGTAGGTGTGGGGCGAGCTGCCACGGCAAGGGTCTTGCCGGGTTTGCTAAAACCGCCTCCCGGCAAGGATCTTGCCGGGGGAGTCCGCTTCGTCCCCTTTGCTCTTTGTGGTCTTGGTCTTGGCGCTGTTCTGCTCCTTTCGAGCTTCGGCCTTACCTTGGCTCACCTCCCTTGCCTTGCTCAAGACTGGTGGTGCCAGCGGCTCAATTGCCCGTGCAGTTATAGGGGTACAAAAGTGTACCCCTCTTTTGTCTACCGACAAAGATGGGGTTTTTATCATCTTGCATGAATTTATCCCTCTACATCATGTCATCTTGCTTACAAGCGTTACTCTGTTTTCATTAACTTAATACTCTAGATGCATGCTTTGGATAGCGGTCGATGAGTGGAGTAATAGTAGTAGATGCAGGAGTCGGTCTACTTGTCTCGGACGTGATGCCTATATACATGATCACACCTAGATACTCTCATAACTATGCTCAATTACATCAATTGCTCAACAAGAATTGCTCACCCACCGTAAAAATACTTATGCTCTTGAGAGAAGCCACTAGTGAAATCTATGGCCCCCGGGTCTATTCTCTATCATATTAATCTTCCATAAGTTTATTATTGCTTTGCTTTTTTACTTTGCTTTTTATTTTACTTTGCATCTTTATACCAAAAAATACCAAAAATATTATCTATCATATCTATCTGATCTCACTCTCGTAAGTGACCGTGAAGGGATTGACAACCCCTAATCGCGTTGGTTGCGTTGAGCTATTTTTTTGTGTAGGTATGAGGGACTTGCGCGTGGCCTCCTACTGGATTGATACCTTGGTTCTCAAAAACTGAGGGAAATACTTACGCTACTCTGCTGCATTATCCTCTCCTCTTCGGGGAAATCCAACGCAAGCTCAAGAGGTAGCAAGAAGGATTTCTGGCGCCGTTGCCGGGGAGTCTACACAAAAGTCAACATACCAAGTACCCATCACAATCCCTTATCTATCGCATTACGTTATTTGCCATTTGCCTCTTGTTTTCCTCTCCCCCACTTCACCCTTGTCGTTTTATTCGCCTTCTCTTTTCCGTTCGTCTCTTTCCGCTTGCTTCTTGTTTGCTTGTGTTGCCATGTGCCTTCTATATGCTTGCATCTTCGCTTGCTGAAAATCTATTGTTATGGATCCTCATCCCCTTGCTAATCTCTTTAAGATATCCAATTATGATGAACCTATTGCTAGTGAGTTTTGTGCACTAGATTTTCTTTATGAGGTTTTGCTTGAAATTCGTGAATCTGAAAATTGTGATGAAGTGTTGAAAGAAGAAACTTATGAAGTGATTCACGATAGATCTTTGAATAAAAAGCATGATTACAATGATGTTATTATAAATTCTATTAATGTCAATTGTGCTAATAATATGCAAAACCCTAAGCTTGGGGATGCTAGTTTTGCTATGTCTACTACTTGTTGCAATGCTCATGATTGGGGTGATTCTTCTTATGATCTTGAAAATTTATTTAAGCCCCATGATGAATATGAGATTGATAATAATGTTTGCGATAGTATTGAAATTGGGTTTGGAAGAGTGTCAACTTTAGATCCCACATATTTGGATTTTGATCAATCTTATGAAGTTTTTGATAAAAGTGGGTTTGGAGAGGTCATGACTTTAGCTAATGTTAATCCCACTATTTTGGAAGTGTCAACTTTGCATGCATGTGGATCGTGTTAAGCATATGTTTTGTGATAGCTATATTTTTGAATTTGCTTATGATCCTACAAGTAATTATTATGAGAGAGGAAAATATGGTTGTAGAAATTTTCATGTTGCTAAATTACCTCTCGTCATGTTGAGATTGGTATTGTTTCTTTCCACTTCCTTGCATATGCTAGTTTTGCTTGTCTTGATAATTTGTTTGCCTATAAGATGCCTATGCATAGGAAGTATGTTAGACTTAGATGTGTTTTGTCACGTGTTTTATGATGCTCTCTTTGTGCTTCAATTCTTGTCCTTCATGTGAGCATCATTAAAATTATCAATGCCTAGCTAGGGGCGTTAAACAATAGCACTTGTTGGGAGGAAACCCAATTTTATTTTTAGTTTTTTTGCTTTTTGCTTATGTTTAGGAATAAATATTTGATCTAGCCTCTGGTTAGATGTCTTTTTATGTTTTAATTAGTGTTTGTGCCAAGTTAAACCTATAGGATCTTCTTGGATGATAGTTATTTGATCTTGCTGTAATTTCCAGAAACTTTTGGTTCACGAAAACAATTGTTACAAATCACCAGAACGTGATAAAATAGTGATTCCAATTGATGCTGATTAATAAACAAATTTCCTAGGTCATACTATTTTGTCTGAATTTTTGGAGTTCCAGAACTTTGCGTTAGTTACAGATTACTACAGACTGTTCTGTTTTTGACAGATTCTGTTTTTCGTGTGTTGTTTGCTTATTTTGATGAATTTATGGCTAGTAAAATAGTTTATAATCAATAGAGAAGTTGGAATACAGTAGTTTTAAAACCAATATAAATAAAGAATGAGTTCATTACAGTACCTTGAAGTGGTCTTTTGTTTTCTTTCGCTAACGGAGCTCACGAGATTTCTGTTGAGTTTTGTGTTGTGAAGTTTTCAAGTTTTGGGTGATTTTTTTGATGGATTATGGAACAAGGAGTGGCAAGAGCCTAAGCTTGGGGATGCCCATGGCACCCCCATGATAATCTAAGGACACAAAAAGTCAAAGCTTGGGGATGCCCCGGAAGGCATCCTCTTTAAATCCACTTCCATCGGTAACTTTACTTGGAGCTATATTTTTATTCACCACATAATATGTGTTTTGCTTGGAGCGTCTTGTATGATTTGAGTCTTTGCTTTTTAGTTTACCACAATCATCCTTGCTGTACACACCTTTTGAGAGAGACATACATGAATTGGAATTTGATAGAATACTCTATGTGCTTCACTTATATCTTTTGAGCTATATAGTTTTGCTCTAGTGCTTCACTTATATCTTTTAGAGCACGGTGGTGGATTTGTTTTATAGAAACCAGTGATCTCTCATACTTCACTTAGATTATTTTGAGAGTATTAAATAGCATGGTAATTTTCTTAATAATAATAATATGCTTGGTATTCAAGATTTGTAAAACTTTCTTTTGAGTGCGTTGAATACTAAGAAAAGTTTAATGCTTGATAATTGTTTTGAGATATGGAGGTAGTAATATTAGAGTAATGCTAGTTGAGTAGTTGTGAATTTGAGAAATAATTGTGTTAAAGTTTGTGATTCCCGTAGCATGCACGTATGGTGAACCGTTATGTGATGAAGTCGGAGCATGATTTATTTATTGATTGTCTTCCTTATGAGTGGCGGTCGGGGAATGACGATGGTCTTTTCCTACCAATCTATCCCCTAGGAGAATGTGCGTAATACTTTGCTTTGATAACTTGTAGATTTTTGCAATAAGTATATGAGTTCTTTATGACTAATGTTGAGTCCATGGATTATACGCACTTTTCTCACCCTTCCACCATTGCTAGCCTTTCTAATACTCAAGACACTTTTCGCCGGTATCATATACCCACCATATACCTTCCTCAAAACAGCCACCATACCTACCTATTATGGCATTTCCATAGCCATTCCAAGATATATTGCCATGCAACTTTCCACCGTTCCGTTTACTATTACACGCTCCATCATTGTCATATTGCTTAGCATGATCATGTAGTTGACATCGTATTTGTGGCAAAGCCACCATTCATAATACTTTCATACATGTCACTCATGAATCATTGCATATCGATACACCATGGAGTATGCATACATAGAGTCATATTTTGTTCTAAGTATCGAGTTGTAATTGTTGAGTTGTAAGTAAATAAAAGTGTGTTTATTATATTTTTTAGATCATTGTCCCAATTGTGGAAAGGATGTTGGATACTTTGATTCCCCCATAAGTCAGGATGAGACTCCGGACGAAAAATAAATTAAAAAATAAAAGAAAAGAGGCCATAAAAAAAGAGAAAAGGCCCAAATAAAAAAAACATGAGAGAAAAAGAGAGAAGGGACAATGTTACTATCCTTTTACCACACTTGTGCTTCAAAGTAGCACCATGATCTTCATAATAGAGAGTCTCTCATTTTGTCACTTTCATATACTAGTGGGAATTTTTCATTATAGAACTTGGATTGTATATTCCGATGATGGGCTTACTCAAATTGCCCTAGGTCTTCGTGAGCAAGCGAGTTGGATGCACACCCACTTAGTTTCTTTTGTTGAGCTTTCATATACTTATAGCTCTAGTGCATCCGTTGCATGGCAATTCCTACTCACTCACATTGATATCTCTTGATGGTCATCTCCATAGCCCGTTGATATGCCTAGTTGATGTGAGACTATCTTCTTCCTTTTTGTCTTCTCCACAACCACCATCCTATTCCACATATAGTGCTATATCCATGGCTCACGCTCATGTATTGCGTGAAGATTGAAAAAGTTTTGAGAATTTCAAAAGTACGAAACAATTTCTTGGCTTGTCATCGGGGTTGTGCATGATTTAAATAC
This sequence comes from Aegilops bicornis, assembly GCA_021605145.1. Classification (NCBI taxonomy): domain Eukaryota; kingdom Viridiplantae; phylum Streptophyta; class Magnoliopsida; order Poales; family Poaceae; genus Aegilops; species Aegilops bicornis. Next base: position 387,610,494 of record CM038675.1, on the reverse strand, counting down.
TTTATGTGGTGAAGATAGAGCATAGCCAGACTATATGATTTTGTAGGGATAACTTTCTTTGGCCATGTTATTTTGAGAAGGCATGATTGCTTTGTTAGTATGCTTGAAGTATTATTATTTTTATGTCAATATAAACTTTTGTTTTGAATCTTTTTGATCTGAATATTCATACCACAATTAAGAAGAATTACATTAAAATTATGCCAAGTAGCACTCCGCATCAAAAATTCTCTTTTTATCATTTACCTACTCGAGGACGAGCAGGAATTAAGCTTGGGGATGCCTGATACGTCTCCAACGTATCTATAATTTTTGATTGCTCCATGTTATATTATCTACTGTTTTGGACCATATTGGGCTTTATTTTCCACTTTTATATTACTTTTGGGACTAACCTATTAACCGGAGGCCCAGCCCAAATTTGCTGTCTTTTTTGCCTATTTCAGTGTTTCGAAGAAACGGAATATCAAACGGAGTCCAAACGGAATGAAACCTTCGGGAATGTGATTTTCTCACCAAACATGATCCAGGAGACTTGGACCCTACGTCAAGCAATCAACAGGGAAGGCACGAGGTAGGGGGCGCACCCTCCACCCTCGTGGGCCCCCTGTTGCTCCACCGACGTACTTCTTCCTCCTATATATACCTACGTACCCCCGAACGAACAGATATGGAGCCAAAAACCTAATTCCACCGCCACAACTTTCTCAGATCCACGAGATCCCATCTTGGGGCCTGCAGAGCTCCATGGGAAGGAATCCACCATGGAGGGCTTCTACATCATCATAGCCTCTCCGATGAAGTGTGAGTAGTTTACTTGAGACCTTGGGTCCATAGTTAGTAGCTAGATGGCTTCTTCTCTCTTTTGGATCTGAATACAATGTTCTCCCCCTCTCTCGTGGAGATCTATTCGATGTAATCTTCTTTTTGCGGTGTGTTTGTTGAGAATGATGTGGGTTTATTATCAAGATTATCTATGAGCAATATTTAAATCTTCTCTGAATTCTTTTATGTATGATTGCTTATCTTTGCAAGTCTCTTCGAATTATCCATTTGGTTTGGCCAACTAGATTGGTAGTTCTTGCAATGGGAGAAGTGCTTAGCTTTGGGTTCAATCTTGCGGTGTCCTTTCCTAGTGACAATAGGGGAAGCAAGACACGTATTGTATTGTTGCCATCGAGGATAACAAGATGGGTTTTTTATCATATTGCATGAATTTATCCCTCTACATCATGTCATCTTGCTTAAGGCATTACTCTGTTTTCATCAACTTAATACTCTAGATGCATGCTGGATAGCGGCCGTTGAGTGGAGTAATAGTAGTAGATGCAGGCAGGAGTCGGTCTACTTGTCTCGGACGTGATGCCTATATACATGATCATACCTAGATACTCTCATAACTATGCTCAATTACATCAATTGCTCAACGATGAATTCGTTCACCCACCGTAAAATACTTATGCTCTTGAGAGAAGCCACTAGTGAAATCTATGGCCCCCGGGTCTATTCTCTATCATATTAATCTTCCATCACTTTATTATTGCTTTGATTTTTTACTTTGCTTTTTATTTTACTTTGCATCTTTATACCAAAAAATACCAAAAAAATTATCTATCATCTCTATCAGATCTCACTCTCATAAGTGACTGTGAAGGGATTGACAACCCCTAACCGCGTTGGTTGCGTTGAGCTATTTGTTTTGTGTAGGTACGAGGGACTTGCGCGTGCCCTCCTACTGGATTGATACCTTGGTTCTCAAAAACTGAGGGAAATACTTACGCTACTCTGCTGCATTATTCTCTCCTCTTTGGGGACATCCAACGCAAGCTCAAGAGGTAGCATCAAGGAAGAAGAAGAAGAAGGTGGGCTCTCTCCCCCTTGCTTGCGGTGGCGCCGGAACACCGCCGGGACCATCATCATCACCGCGATCTACACCAACACCGCCTTCATCTTCACCAACATCTCCATCACCTTCCCCCCATCTATCTACAACGGTCTACTCTCCCGCAAGCCGCTGTACCCTCTACTTGAACATGGTGCTTTATGCTTCATATTATTATCCAATGATGTGTTCCCATCCTATCGGTAATTAGTGAATTGCTATGATTGGTTTAATTTGTTTGTGGTTATGTTGCTGTCTTTTGGAGCCCATCATATGAGCACGCACGTGGATCACACCATAGGGTTAGTTGTATGTTGATAGGACTATGTATTGGAGGGCAAGAGTGACAGAAGCTTCAACCTAGCATAGAAATTGATGCATACGGGATTGAAGGGGGACCAATATATCTTAATGCTATGGCTGGGTTTTACCTTAATGAACATTAGTAGTTGCAGACGTTTGCTAACAGTTCCAATCATAAGTGCACAGAATTCCAAGTCAGGGATGACATGCTAGCAGTGGCCTCTCCCACATAAAACTTGCCATCGGTCTAGTAAAGTAGTCAATTGCTTAGGGACAACTTCACAATTCCTACCACCACTTTTCCACACTCGCTATACTAACTTTATTTCTTATTTATCTAAACAGCCCCTAGGTTTTATTTACGTGCTCTTTATATTCTTGCAAACCTATCCAACAACACCTAGAAAGTACTTCTAGTTTTATACTTGTTCTAGGTAAAGCGAACGTCAAGTGTGCGTAGAGTTGTATCGGTGAACTTGAGGGAATATTTGTTCTACCTTTAGCTCCTCGTTGGGTTCGACACTCTTACTTATCGAAAGAGGCTACAATTGATCCCCTATACTTGTGGGTTATCAAGACCTTTTTCTGGCGCCGTTGTCGGAGAGTTATAGCGTGGGGTGAATATTCTCGTGTGTGCTTGTTTGCTTTATCACTAAGTAGTTTTTATTTGTTGTTCTAAGTTGTTTTGTATCTTTAGTTATGGGTAGGAAATGCAAAATACCAAAAAATTAGTTGTACCTACTACACCAATGGTTGAGGAACCATTCAAAATCTATCACACTCCTAAAGCTTTTTACTTGGATCATCTTCGATCCCTTTGTGCTCGTGCTGAAACCCCAACTAGCTTAGTTCAGGGCAAATCTTTAGATGAGCATGCTTGTTATGTGCGACACCGCTTATCTAAAAAGGGGAAACTTTTACTAGATCAAATTCATCGTTTGCAATGCTATGCTTGGAATTTATGTGAAATATATGATGTGACTTGTTGTTCTGAAAACCCTAAGAAACACCTTCCCTACCAATGTGAGTTTAGTGATGATGGAATCGTATCTTCGTATGCTAAGGGTGTTTATAATTACTATGATGTTCAACAAATTGAGGAATTTGTTGCTTTTAAGGGTGCTTATGAAATTGCTTCTTTGACTTAAAAGTATGATGCTACTCTTTACAAATCTGAAAATTTTGCCATACTTGAATATTGTTATGATAATTATTCTTCTAATGCCTATGTTAAACCTTATATTGAGGACTCCCCCGCTGTCCAAGAAGAGACTAATATTTTGCAGGAGTCTATGGAAGAAGATGTTAATGACATTGTGAGCTCATTGGATGAAAAAGATGAGGAGGAGAGAGAAGAACAAAAGGAGGAAGAGCGGATTGATCACCCGTGCCCACCTTCTAATGAGAGTAGCTCTTAAACTCATACATTGTTTAATTTCCCTTCGTGCTTACCAAAGGATGAATGCTATGATGATTGTTATGATCCCGTTGATTCTTTTGAAATATCCCTTTTTGATGATACTTGCTATGCTTGTGGCCAAGATGCCAATATGAATTATGCTTATGGATATGAACTTGCTATAGTTCCTTATGTTAAACATGAAATTGTTGCTATTGCACCCACGCATGATAGTCCTATTATCTTTTTGAATTCTCCAAACTACACTATATCGGAGAAGTTTGCCCTTGTTAAGGATTATATTGATGGGTTGCCTTTTACCATTGCACATGATGATTTTGATAGATATAATATGCATGTGCTTGCTGCTCCTAATTGCAATTATTATGAGAGAGGAACTACATCTCCGCCTCTTTATGTTTCCAACACGAAAAAATTGCAAGAAACTATTTATACTATGCATTGGCCTTTACTATGTGTGCATGAATTGTTATTTTATGACATGCCGATGCATAGGAAGAGAGTTAGACTTCGTCATTACATGATATATGTTACTTTGTGCTCACTACTAAATTACAAATCATTGTTAATTAAAATTGGCTTTGATATACCTTGGGATCCGGGTGGATCCATTACTTGAGCACCATATGCCTAGCTTAATGGCTTTAAAGAAAGCGCTGTCAGGGAGACAACCTGGAAGTTTTAGAGAGTCATTTATTTGTGTTGTGTGCTTTTATAAAGTTTAAAAATAAAAATAATGTGCCAAGATTTGCCTTTAGGATGTTTACATTGCTTGTTGGTTTGTGCGGTGCAGGACATAAACTTTGGCTGTAGTGAGCGATTTTACATTTTTTACTGGAACGTCAAACGGATCTGAAACTTTTTGCACTGTATTTCTATACAAATTGTTTATTTTTCCTAATTTTTTAAGAATTTTTGAAGTACCATAAGTGTGGTGAATGTTCATATTACTACAGACTGTCCTGTTTAAGACAGATTCTGTTTTTGATGCATAGTTTGCTTGTTTTGATGAAACTATCGATTCCTATCAGTGGATTAAGACATGGAAAAGTTATATTAAAGTATCTACAATGCGAAAACAAAATATTAATTGGTTTGCAACAGTACTTAGAGTAGTGATTTTCTTTATTATACTAACGGATCTTACCGAGCTTTCTGTTGAAGTTTTGTGTGGATGAAGTGTTCGAAGAGCGAGGAGGTCTCGATATGAGGAGAAGTAGGAGAGGCAAGAGCTCAAGCTTGGGGATGCCCAAGGCAGCCCAAGTAAATATTCAAGGAGACTCAAACGTCTAAGTGTGGGGATGCCCCGGAAGGCATCCCATCTTTCTTCAACAAGTATCAGTATGTTTTCAGATTCGTTTCATTCATGCGATATGTGCAAATCTTGGAGCGTCTTTTGCATTTAGTTTTCACTTTTATTTGATGCACCATGCTGGTATGAGATAGTCCATGGTTGATTTATAGAATTCTCTCTGCACTTCACTTATATATTTTGAGTATGGCTTTATAGAATGCTTCATGTGCTTCACTTATATCATTTGAAGTTTGGATTGCCTGTTTCTCTTCACATAGAAAACCACCATTTATAGAATGCTCTTTTGCTTCACTTATATTTGTTAGAGCGTGGGCATATCTTTTGTAGAAATAACTAAACTCTCTTGCTTCACTTGTATCTATTTAGAGAGATGACAGGAACTGGTCATTCACATGGTTAGTCATAAAATCCTACATAAAACTTGTAGATCACTGAATATGATATGTTTGATACCTTGCAATAGTTTTTCGATATAAAGGTGGTGATATTAGATTCGTGCTAGTTGAGTAATTGTGAAATTGAGAAATACTTGTGTTGAGGTTTGCAAGTCCCGTAGCATGCACGTATGGTAAACGTTGTGTGATAAATTTGAAGCATGGGGTGTTCTTTGATTGCTTTCCTTATGAGTGGCGGTCGGGGACGAGCGATGGTCTTTTCCTACCAATATATCCCCCTAGGGGCATGCTTAGTAGTACTTTGCTTCGAGGTCTAATAAAATTTTGCAATAAGTATATGAGTTCTTTATGACTAATGTGAGTCAATGGATTATACGCACTCTCACCCTTCCATCATTGCTAGCCTCTTCGGTACCGTGCATTGCCCTTTCTCACCTAGAGAGTTGGTGCAAACTTCGCCGGTGCATCCAAACCCCGTGATATGATACGCTCTATCACACATAAGCCTCCTTATATCTTCCTCAAAACAGCCACCATACCTACCTATTATGGCATTTCCATAGCCATCCGAGATATATTGCCATGCAACTTCCATCATCATCATATACATGACTTGAGCATTAATTGTCATATTGCTTTGCATGATCGTAAGATAGCTCGCATGATGTTTTCATGGCTTGTCTGTTTTTTGATGTCATTGCTACGCTAGATCATTGCACATCCCGGTACACCACCGGAGGCATTCATATAGAGCAATGTTGAAGATATCGCTTATCGTTATCGTCTCGGTCAGCTAGGGATTAGAGATTAATCCAAAATCAGCCGATTAATCGATTTTATTGGTCGACTATTAATCGGATATTTTTTGCAAATCCCAGGTTCCCAACACTAAAATACGCTAGATTCAACACCAAAACCATATCTGACAGATGTGTTACCTAGATTCCTAGCCTTTGAATCCTCGTATAATGACAAACAAAATACGACACCAGTACATATTGCATAACAAGGTCCACAAAACATAAATAAACAATGTTTTTGCAAACATAGTGCTATGAATAGGTCTGATTTATCGGTAGATTCCCGATAAATCACTTGTTAGAGCGATAAACTGGTCCAAAAGATAAACGGTCAAGATAAGGCATAATCTTATCGGTCACCCCCTGATTAGCGATAAATCGAAATATTAATCGCTGAATCGGAAGATTTCCTGAACAGTGATATAGAGCCATACTTTGTTCTAGACATTGAGTTGTAATATTGAGTTGTAAGTAAATAAAAGTGTGATGATCATCATTATTAGAACATTGTCCCATGTGAGGTTATCAAAATAAAAGAGGCCAAAGAAGCCCAAAAAAAAAGAGGCCAAAGAAGCCCACAAAAAAAGGAAAAAAAATGAGAGAAAAAGAGAGAAGGGACAATGTTACTATCCTTTTACCACACTTGTGCTTCAGAGTAGCACCATGTTCTTCATATAGAGAGTCTCTTGAGTTATCACTTTCATATACTAGTGGGAATTTTCATTATAGAACTTGGCTTGTATATTCCAACGATGGGCTTCCTCAAATGCCCTAGGTCTTCATGAGCAAGCAAGTTGGATGCACACCCACTTAGTTTCAGTTTGGGCTTTCATATACTTATAGCTCTAGTGCATCCGTTGCATGGCAATCCCTACTCCTCACATTGACATCAATTGATGGACATCTCCATAGCCCGTTGATTAGCCGCGTTAATGTGAGACTTTCTCCTTTTTTGTCTTCTCACATAACCCCTATCATCATACTCTATTCCACCCATAGTGCTATGTCCATGGCTTGCGCTCATGTATTGCGTGAGGGTTGAAAAGGCTGAAGCGCGTTAAAAAGTATGAACCAATTGCTCGGCTTGTCATCGGGGTTGTGCATGATGGGAGCATTTTGTGTGACAGAAATGAAGCATGGCCAAACTATATGATTTTGTAGGGATGAGCTTTCTTTGGCTATGTTATTTTGAGAGGACATAATTGCTTGGTTAGTATGCTTGAAGTACTATTGTCTGAATGGCAAATGATAGACTATTGCTTTGAATCACTCCTGTCTTAATATTCATGCCATGATTAGATTATGTGATCAAGATTATGCTAGGTAGCATTCCACATCAAAAATTGTCTTTTTATCATTTACCTACTCGAGGACGAGCAGGAATTAAGCTTGGGGATGTTGATACATCTTCGTCGTATCTATAATTTTTGACTGTTTCATGCCAATATTATACAACTTTCATATACTTTTGGCAACTTTTTATACTATTTTTGGGACTAACATATTGATCCAGTGCCCAGTGCCAGTTCCTGTTTGTTGCATGTTTTTGTTTAACAGAAAATCATATCAAACGGAGTCCAAATGGAATAAAAATTGATGGAGATTTTTTTTGGAATATTTAAGATTTTTGGGAAGAAGAATCAACGCGAGACGATGCCTGAGGGGGCCACGAGGCAGGGGGCGCGCCCTGGACCCTCGTGGCCACCCCGTAAGGCGGTTGGAGCCCTTCTTTCGCCACAAGAAAGCTAATTTCCGGATAGAGATCGTGTACAAAATTCATCCCAATCGGAGTTACGGATCTCCGGTTATAAAAGAAAGGGTGAAAGGGCAGAATCTGGAACGCAGAAACAGAGAGAGACAGAGAGACAGATCCAATCTCGGAGGGGCTCTCACCCCTCCCACACCATGGAGACCATGGACCAGAGGGGAAAACCTTCTCCCATCTAGGGATAAGGTCAAGGAAGAAGAAGAAGAAGAAGAAGAAGAAGAAGAAGAAAAAGAAGAAGAAGAAGAAGAAGAAGAAGAAGAAGAAGAAGAAGAAGGGGAACTCTCTCCCCCTCGCTTGGGTGGCGCCGAACGCATTGGGAGCCATCATAATCACCGCGATCTACACCAACACCGCCGTCATCTTCACCAACATCTCCATCACCTTCCCCCCCATCTATCTACAACGGTCCACTCTCCCGCAACCCGCTGTACCCTCTACTTGAACATGGTGCTTTATGCTTCATATTATTATCCTATGATGTCTGAGTAGATTTTCGTTGTCCTATCGGTAATTGGTGAATTGCTATGATTGGTTTAATTTTCTTGTGGTTATGTTGCTGTCCTTTGGTGCCCATCATATGAGCACGCGCGTGGATCACACCATAGTGTTAGTTGTATGTTGATAGGACTATGTATTGGAGGGCAAGGGTGACAGAAGCTTCAACCTAGCATAGAAATTGATGCATACGGGATTGAAGGGGGACCAATATATTTTAAAGCTATGGTTGGGTTTTACCTTAATGAACGTTGGTAGTTGCGGACGCTTGCTAATAGTTCCAATCATAAGTGCATAGAATTCCAAGTCAGGGATGACATGCTAGCAGTGGCCTCTCCCACATAAAACTTGCTATCGGTCTAGTAAAGTAGTCAATTGCTTAGGGACAATTTCGCAACTCCTACCACCACTTTTCCACACTCGCTATACTAACTTTATTGCTTCTTTATCTAAAAAGCCCCTAGATTTTATTTACGTGCTCTTTATATTCTTGCAAACCTATCCAATAACACCTACAAAGTACTTCTAGTTTTATACTTGTTCTAGGTAAAGCGAACGACAAGTGTGCGTAGAGTTGTATTGGTGGTCGATAGAACTTGAGGGAATATTTGTTCTATCTTTAGCTCCTCGTTGGGTTCGACACTCTTACTTATCGAAAGAGGCTACAATTGATCCCCTATACTTGTGGGCTATCAGGCATCCAAGTCCCGCTATTGGTTATTGACCGGAGAGACGTCTCAGTCATGTCTACATCATTCTCGAACCCGTAGGGTCCGCACGCTTAACGTTCGTTGACGATATAGTATTATATGAGTTATGTGAGTTGGTGACCGAATGTTGTTCGGAGTCCCCGATGAGATCACAGACATGACAAGGAGCGCCAGAATGATCTGGAGGTAAATATTGATATATATACACATACATACACACACACACACACACACACACACACATATATATATATAGGGTGGGTCTATTCTAATAACACCCTTAAGAGTCTTATTCTGCACACCAAATCTCTTATTCTGCTAACACCGCCGAGCGACCCGCGGCTACAGACTAACCCGGTAAAAATGCCCGCCTTATCCTCTCGTTACCCACCCAAATCATCTCTCTCTCTCCCCCTCCCCCCACGGCCTCCCCCATGCCCGCCGCCGCACCACCACCTCCCCTGCTTCCCCTGCGCCGGTGCTGTACCACCACCTCCCCTGCTTCCCCCACGCCGCTGCCGCACCACCACCTCCCCCTGACTCCCCCGCGTCCTCGCCGCACCACCACCTCCTCTGCTTTCCCCTGCCGCCACCACATGACCACCTCCCCTGCTTCCCAAACACCGTCCGCGCCCGGCCACCGCCCAACCCCACCCCGGCGTTCCTCTCCTATGGCGCTGCAACACCGCCCAACACCCTGATCCGTGCCTGCCTCTCCTTGCGAATCCTCCTCCCCATCCCGAGCTCTCCTCCTCCTAGCCAAGATCCATGGCCGTCGCAGCCCACCCCTTGGGCCTAGCCAATCCCCACTCCCCGCCTTCCTTCTCTCCACCATGGCCCCGCCGCCATCAGCCCCATGGCCGGCCAACAAATCTGGCCACGCCCCTGCCAAGCAACCACTGGACCCGGTGGGATCCGGTTCCACCTCCCTCTTCTGCCCCTGCCTCCCTGGGTAGCTACCCCGACGGCGACGCATCCGCCCTGAACTCTCCCTGCTTCCCTGGTGGCGAACCTCTTCCTATCGGGGTCGCCTCCCCTCAATCCCAGCACACCCTGGTGGCGAACCTCTTCCTATCGGGGTCGCCTCCCCTCGAGCCCAGCCAGACGACACTGACGACACAGTACAGAAAGGCGTTGCGTGCGTGTGCAGCTCGCCGCCGCATTGCGTGCAGCTCGCCGATGCATTGTGTGCAGTTCTTTGGTTTTTCGGTGCCGGTGTGTACAGCTTGCCGACGCGGGCGGTTCACTTTGACTATCCCCCAATCTCTAAATCAACCGTGTGGGTGGTGCTCTCCATCAGCCAGTGTGGTTCGCCGACGACGCATGGTGCAGTGCACCTCGCCGTGCGGTGTGGTTCACAGGAGTCTTTTTCCTTTTTTTCTGGATATTGGATGTGCAGTGCACCCGGATCCCTCGTGCAGTGCGCTTCGCCCCCCGGCGTGGTTCATCCACGACCTCCGCTGACAAAAATATAGTTTATGTTGTTTGTCTCCTCTCTTGTAGATCGTCAATACTCGTGGGCGGTTTAGCATTCGCGACCATGGAGCTCACATACCCGCGTGATGCAGTTCTGCGCGAGCAGTGATGGGGGTCGTGGTTGTGCAGTTCTTTTCTCTGATATTTTTGGTATAGTTTTGCGCGTGCAGTGCACTATGTGGTGGACCAGCCAACCGCAGCATGGCGTTTCCACCGTGGTGCCCTTCCTCCTCACATCCTCTTCCTTTCTCTGTGTGGTTTACTGCAGCCCTGTCGCCGGCTGGTGCTGCTCCTTGGGGCCATTCACTATGTGATTTGCAGAAAAAATTCTCTTGCAGTCCTTGCACGTTGATGCAGATAGGAAATGAGAGTAGAAAATGAATATGGATGTGGATGGATGCTTGTGTGTAATATGTAGGGTGCAAACAAAAATTGCAGTCCTCTCGCCTCATCGCCGCAGTGCATATTTCATTTTTAAACCAAAAATTATATATATGCAATGCACTATGGGAAAACCAAAACTCTATAGAGAAAAAGAAAAAGAAAAATGCAGTGCACTCTGGTCTTTAAAAATGTTCGCTCCGAAGGACTTTGTAGTACACTTAATTTAAAAAAATGTATTTGCAAATATTTATGTTATGTTCATTGAAGAAGTTTAAAAAACTAAAAAAAGAGTAGTGTGGTTCACTGTTGAGAGTGCTTGCGGCTCATTTTCAGGAGTCTTGCGGTCCTCTTAGACCCAACGAGTAAAAATGCAAAAAATAGGCAATTTTTTTTAATGCGATTCACTTTCGTTATGTGTCGTGGTTCACTACCTACCATTGTGAATTGCAAAAAAGATGTCATGTAAACAACAACAAAAATAATGAGGTTCACATCTCGAAACTGTTGCGGTTCACTTATGTTCGACGTGAAGCACAATTCACTCGCTTGTCTTGAAGAAATTTACGTCCGGTAAAAGAAATCGTAAAGCGCACTTGCTCGTCCGATGCAGTGCAGTTATCCGTCTGAAGCAGTACACGCGTAGATTTTGGTGTCTCAAAAAACAGAATATCCGCATTTTAGTAATTTTAAAACTGCTCTTAATCCGTAAGGAATTAGAGAGCGTGTTCTAGATGAAAAAGTTGCACCTCATCGATACCTTTCCAACGGCGTATCGTTTGAATCATTCCGAGCAGCGGTTTGTGAAAATTTCGCGAAAAACAGCAGCTGCCACTCGTCGTCCGCCACACGATTTTCAAAATTAACTTAAAACTGTAAGGAATCTCAAAAACATTGCAACATATGAAAGTTGCGCCTCGTCCATAGCTTTTCAACAATATATTACACGCCTCGTTTCGACAAACGGTTAAAAAACTGGAGCAAGAACAGTACCGAAAATTTGAAAAAATTTGAAAAACAGAATTCCGCGATTCAGTAAATTTGAAACTGCTCTTAAACCATAAGTAATTAAAGAAAAATTTATATATGAAAAAGATGCGCCTCGACGATATCTATCCAATGGCGTATCGTTTACTTCATTCTGACGAGCGGTTTAGAAGAAATCGCGAAAAAACGCTCGCTGCCACTCGTCATAGGCCGCACCATTTTCAAAACTGCTCTTAAACCGTGTGGAATCTCGAAAAGTGTTCAACATGTCGAAGTTGCGCCTAATCCATAGCTTTTCAACGATATATTACACGCCTCATTCCGATAAACGGTAAAAAAATTAGAGAGAAAACAGTACCGAAAAAATAACGCGTGCAATTTTTTCCAACGAGAAGTTCACTCGTGTGAGTACTGCAGCACATTTGGTTCACAGAATGACGTGCACTTGCGTTCATCGTGCAGTGCGGAAGTGGTGTGCAGAATAGTTATTCTGCTAATATTAGTAGAATAGACCGTCTGTATATATATATATATATATATATATATATATATATATATATATATATATATATAAGACGAAGCTATTGTGTCACCAGAAAGGTTTCGAAATGTATCGGGTAGTCATCGGATCACCGGAAGGGGTTTCGAGAGGCCCGCGGAGTTTAATGGGCCAAACGGGCCAACAAGGGAGTGCACACCAGCCCACATGGGGCTGGTGCGCATCCACCTCATGGCGCCGACCATAGGGAAGGAAAGGGAGAGGGCTAGCCCCTCTTGCCTTTTCTGCCGCATGAGAAAAAGGAAGGGGGGGGGGGGGGGAGGGCGCCCAGGCGACAGAAAAAAGGAAGGGGGGCATAGGGCAGGCGCCCAAGGGGGCCGGCTGCCACCCTTGGGGCGCACCCTGGCTGCCCCTCCTCCCCCACCTATATATATGAGAGGGAGGGGGCGCGACACAACCCACGACAATACACAAGCCGTGTGCGGCGTCCCTCTCCCCGGTTTCGTCCTCCTTCTAGTTTTTCTGTAGTGCACGACGAAGCCTTGCAGAAAAAGTTCACCACCACCGTCATCACGCCATTGTGCTGCCGGAACTCATCCTCTACTTCGCCCGTCTTGCTGGATCAAGAAGGCAAGGACGTCATCGAGCTGAACGTGTGTTGAACCCGAAGGTGCCATACGTTTGGTACTTGATCGGTTGGATCATGAAGGTGTACGACTACATCAACCGCGTTGATAAACGCTTCCGATAACGGTCTACGAGGGTACGTAGACATACTCTCCCCTCTCGTAGCTATGCATCTCCATGGATAGATCTTGCGTGTGCGTAGAATTTTTTTCCATGTAACATTCCCCAACAGTGGCAACATGAGCCAGGACTATGCATAGATGATATGCACGAGTAGAACACAAAGGAGTTGTGGGCGGTGAGGTTCGTACTGCTTACCACCAATGTCTTATTTTGATTTGGCGGCATTATGGGATGAAGCGGCCCAGACCAACCTTACATGTCCACGCACATGAGATCGGTTCCACCGACTGACATGCAACTTGTTTTGCATAAAGGTGGCTGGCAGGTGTCTATTTCTCCTACTTTAGTTGAATCCAATTTAACTACGGCTGGTCCTTGAATAAGGTTAAAACAGCAAACTTGATAATCGCTGTTGTGGTTTGCGTAGGTAAGAATGGTTCTTTCTAGAAGCCCGTAGCAGCCACGTAAAACTTGCAACTATAAAGTAGAGGACGTCTAACTTGTTTTTGCAGGGCATGTTGTGATGTGATATGGTCAAGATATGATGTGATATATGTTGATGTATGAGATGATCATGTTTTGTAATAAGTTCACGACTTGCATGTCGATGAGTTCGATAACCGGCAGGAGCCTTAGGGCTATCTTTAATTATTGTATGATATGCATGTCAATCACTAAGCGGCATGTAATTGCTTTACTTTATCACTATGCTTTAGCAATAGTTGTAGAAGCAATAGTTGGCGAGATGACCCCGACGCTACGATGGAGATCAAGGTGTCGAGCCGGTGATGATGGATATCATGCCGATGCTTTGGAGATGGAGATCAAAAGCACAAGATGATGGCCATATCATGTCTCATATTTTTGCATGTGATGTTTATCCTTTATGCATCTTATTTTGCTTAGAACGACGGTAGCATTATAAGATGATCCCTTCACTTAATTTCAAGATAAAAGTGTTCTCCCTGAGTATGCACCGTTGCCAAAGTTCGTCATTTCTAAGCACCTCGTGATGATCGGGTGTGATAGACTCCATGTTCACATACAACAGGTGCAAGACAGTTTTGCACATGCAAACTACTTGGGTTAAACTTGACGAGCCTAGCACGTACAGACATGGTCTCGGAACACTGGAGACAAAAAGTTCGAACATGAGTCATATAGTAGATATGATCAACATAGAGATGTTCACCATTGATGACTACCCCATCTCACGTGATGATCGGACATGGGTTAGTTGATTTGGATCATGTATCACTTAGATAACTTGAGGGATGCTAATTTAAGTGAGATTTCATTAGTAATTTGATTAATTGAACTTAATTTATCATGAACTTAGTCTTAACAGTTTTTGCATATCTATGTTGTAGATCAATGGCCCGTGCTACTGATCCCTTGAATTTTAATGCGTTCCTAGAGAAAGCTAAGTTGAAAGATGATCCTAGCAACTACACGGACTGGGTCCGTAACTTTAGGATTATCCTCATTGCTGCACAAAAGAATTATGTCCTTGATGCACCGCTAGGTGACAGACCTGCTACAGGAGCTACTGCAGATGTTATGAACGTCTGGCAGGCTCGATCTGATGACTACTCAATACTTCAGTGTGCCATGCTTTACAACTTAGAACCGGGACTTCAAAGACGTTTTGAAGACCATGAAGCAGATGAGATGTTCCAAGAGCTGAAGTTGATATTTCAAGCTAATGCCCGGGCTGAGAGATATGAAGTATCCATCAAGTTCTATAGCTATAAGATGGAGGAGAACAGTTCTGTCAGCGAACACATACTCAAAATGTCTGGGTATCATAACCATTTGACTCAGCTGGGAATTAATCTTCTAGTTGAGAGTGTTATTGACAGAGTTCTTCAGTCACTGCCACCAAGCTACAAAGGCTTCGTGATGAACTATAATATGCAAGGGATGACAAAAACAATTCCTGAGCTCTTCGTAATGCTTAAGGCCGCGAAGGTAGAAATCAAGAAGGAGCATCAAATGTTGATGGTTAACAAGACCACTAGTTTCAAGAAAAAGGGCAAGGGAGAGAAAGGGAACTTCAAGAAGAATGGCAAGCAAGTTGCCGCTCCCGTGAAGAAGCCCAAAGCTGGACCCAAGCTTAAAACTGAGTGCTTCTACTGCAAAGGGAATGGTCACTGGAAGCGGAACTGCCCCAAATACTTGGCAGATAAGAAGGATGGCAAAGTGAACAAAGGTATATTTGATATACATGTTATTGATATGTACCTTACTAATGCTCGTAGTAGCGCATGGGTATTTGATACTGGTTCGGTTGCTCATATTTGTAACTCGAAACAGGAGCTACGGAATAAATGAAGATTGGCTAAGGACGAGGTGACGATGCGCGTCGGGAATGGTTCCAAGGTCGATATGATCGCCGTCGGCAAGCTACCTCTACATCTACCTACAAGATTAGTTTTAGACCTCAATAATTGTTATTTGGTGCCAACGTTGAGCATGAATAGTATATCTGGATCTTGTTTAATGCGATACGGTTATTCATTTAAATCGGAGAATAATGGTTGTTCTATTTATAAGTAATATCTTTTATGGTTATGCACCTTAGATGAATGGTCTATTCTTGTTGAATCTCGATCGTAGTGATACACATATTCATAATATTAATGCAAAAAGATGCATAATTGATAATGATAGTGCGACATACTTGTGGCACTGCCGTTTAGGTCATATTGATGTAAAGAGCATGAAGAAACTCCATGCAGATGTACTTTTGGAATCACTTGATTATGAATCATTTGATACTTGCGAACCATGCCTCATGGGTAAGATGACTAAAACTCCGTTCTCCTTAACAATGGAGCGAGCTAATGACTTATTGGAAATAATACATACTAATGTATGCGGTCCAATGAGTGTTGAGGCACACGGCAGGTACCGTTATTTTCTAACCTTCACATATGATTGAAGTAGGTATGGGTATATCTACTTAATGAAACACAAGTCTGAAACATTTGAAAAGTTCAAAGAATTTCAGAGTGAAGTGGAGAATCATTGTAACAAGAAAATAAAGTTTCGACGATCTGATCGCAGAGGCGAATATTTGAGCTACGAGTTTGTCCTTCATTTAAAACAATGTGGAATTGTTTCACAACTCACGCCACCTGGAACACCACATCGTAATGGTGTGTCCGAACATCGTAACCGTACTTTATTAGATATGGCGCGTTCTATGATGTCTCTTACTGATTTGCCTTTATCATTTTGGGGTTATGCATTAGAGACAACCGCATTCATGTTACACTACCGCAGGAGACTGCTAACGCGGCACTACGATCAGAGACCCTTTGCCAAAACTGTGTGCGATGCAATAATCGCAAACGGTGGTGTAAAAAAACCGTTAAAAAAGGTGCAAAACGTTTGCTAGGATGGATGCATCAAACATGGTTAAGATTTTAGTTGCGTGTGCGATGCAGGGCATACGATTAATCCATTCAAACTGTCTGTGATGAGGTAGAACAACAGAAACGGGCATCCATAACAATGTGTGTGCGATGCAGGACACACAGTTAATCCATACAAACTGTTTGCGATGAGGTGGAACAACAGAAACGGGCAGCCATATCAATGTGTTTGCGGTATATGGCATACGGTTAACTCAGACGAACTGTTTTTGATTAGGGAACACAATAGAAATGGTTCAACTTAACAAGATGTGTGTGATATGCATCATACAGTTCACATGGATGAACTGTTTGCGATGTGCCAAAAGAACACAAATGAGTCATGTAAACAAGATGTGTGTGATACGTGGCAAACAGCCGACTCGAATGAACTGTTTGCGATGAGAAATTACAACACAGACGGTCAATACAGTTACTTCATGTGTGATTCTGTGTGTACAAAAAACTTTGAAAAATGCAAACTAGTTGCTTGCGGTGGCTAGGAGTATCGCACACGATGCGTCTGCGAGTACTCGTGTGCGATGATTAGTATGTTACACATACGTTTCGTTATGTGAACATGTGTGTGAATTTGAATATGCAAATGCCTTCTGGACATCGGGCACACGCTTAAACTCAATGAACTGTGTACTATACTTATACTTTCCATGAAAATTTATGAACTTGGGTAACAACATTTGAGTAACATATATACAGTGGTTACACTATTCAACGAAAGGAGGATCTTCGTAACACGGTTTTGACAACCATATGGTTCATATCTACATACTTAACATAGTAACAACTATCACATTTTAAGAGGCTAAGGGCCAACAACCATATGGTCCATATCTACATACTTAACATATATAGTAAAAACTAGCACATTTTATGAGGCTGAGGGCCAACAACCACAACTATCCACTGGAAGCAGCTTGATCACGGCGACTCGACATCTCGTCAATGAAAAGGAAGAGCCCTCCTGTGCGTTGGTAGAGCAGGAGTAGAACAGTGTCTCCAATTTTCCAATATGGATGCATTGCCACAAGAAGCGAGAAATTGTTAATTTGAATGGTTCCATTTTTGCGGGAAATGCAGTACCTTGCAATCACTTTGGCGTTATTAGCAGGCACAAGTGTAATTCGACCACGCCGGGAAATCGATCCAGGAACTGCTATAGGGGGCACTTTCTGTTGACATGTAGAATAAAAAACAATTGTAACATATCGTTGAAGATATATATAGTTTATGAGGATCAACATTAAAATAAGACTTTTTACCAGCGCTTTGTGCACACAATTGGTCTTGTTCGGTGTATTGCACCATAGGTCTAATTAATCCCATCCAAAATCCAGCGTTCATACGCTGTGCTATCTCTGTCAGATTATCAACAAAGTTTATGACATGCTTCAAGTCCTTCCAGTGAAATTTGGTACGCTTAGTAACATATAGATCCTTCACTATGCATCCAACATATCCTGCTTAAAAGGTGGAAAGATATTATTTATTCAGAACATGGCAGAAGAATATATAGTGCACATAAATTGGTAAACAGAATTTGTTACTGCCTAGGAACGGAGTCAGAATATGATATCACAATTGATGGCTTGAATAGTGATCAATTGGTTGCTTTAATAGTTATATGACAGCATGGAGAAAGTTGAAAGGACACTAACCTCGATCAGACTTTGATCGGCTGGTGACGTTGGGGAAGTAAACATCCATGTTAATTATACCAGGATGTGGTGCACGCACTAGAATTTTATTGCCAGCTTTCAGTTCATAACACTTAGACATTTTTCTCCAAATATCCGCATTAAAATAGGAGTGACCATCTTTATCAAGTTTTACGCTAACCGTCATTGTAAATCCATGTTGCGTTGTCAATATGACATCCTGGGAGTCATAAGCAAAGTAAAGCCTAAGATTTCCTTCTACTCCTGTTCTTGCAAAGCAAGGGATGTACTGCTTGAAATGAAAATTAAGATCGTAAATTAGATATATTGAAATAACCGAGCAAGATGCAAATATGGGAGTAACTAATAGAACATATCCATATATAGATGCAAGCAAAGTACAAAAATATAGAATTAAAAATAGATAATGTAACAAAGATTTGGTGCAAATATATAGATAGTGTAGCAACAGACGGTATATGTTCACAAATTTAGGCCATGCCAACCGTGGTAGGTTGAGTTTGAACATACCGAGCGCTCCCTAAAGTCATCCGGAATGGTGAGATAGAACTTCGTTTCCGACTGGCCACGACCACAGTTGCCCGATTTGTGCTTGCACCGTGCACACATGAATGAACACCCACAAATCAGCTAGAACAAAAATGATTCCACGACGATTGCCGCCGGTTGATTACTAGCGACAGGCGGACTGCGATAAGAGATGAGTGAATATTTTGCTAATTAAGTTGATTACCTTCTCCATGAGACAAATCCTTGGCCCAATTCCACAGAAAACCGCAGTCGACCTGAGTCTAGAATGTCGGTGCAGATAGGAGGCGGAAAGCGGTGGAGGCAAAATCCAGTGCCATTTGGAGCGCGACCTACACCCGCCGCCAACAACCGCCGAACTTAGGGTGCAGAGTTACGGAGGAGTCCGTGGCGAGTGAGTGGGGACAAAGTGGGCGAGGGTTTTCTTTTCCTTTTGCATGTGTGAGTGAACACACATGGTTCGCAGAGGCGACGGAGATGAATCGTGTGCGATAGTAAATCACCGAGATTGAATGGGAATCCAAATTTCCTTTGTCCTTCATCCATGAGTTTTTTCTACGATGAACATAAACCCTGCTAATCACCGTGTTCAAATTTGACACTTTTTCGGGTTCATTTACAATATTTAGGGGATTATGTGCATTTTGTAGGCATTAATGCACGTAATTCAAATTCAAACAATCGGTGCATGAAAGGGTGCACAAGAACGGTCTGGAAAAACCATACTCGTGGTATTTAGTAATTTCTCAAGCCTTTTACAAGGAATGGGCAGAGATTTCAATGGAATGTGTGGCAATAGTCAACCACAAACACGTCATTTACTGGGTTATCAACTATAGAACAATGAAATATGTGATTGAAAAACATGACGGCTGGCATGGTGCCATGGTATGGCCTCACCATGCCCTGGTTAAAAGCTGAGAAGGTTTGATTTATGTCGTCATGCACGCCCTTCATAAATCGAACCATCACCGAGGAAGTTCAATGCTTTCGAGAGGGAAATCACCAAGATTGAAGGGGAATCCAAATTTCCGTCCTAGTTTGTCATTCAGTTTTTTTTCCAACAATCAACATACCGCCTCAAATGAAACGTGTTCAAATTTGACATTTTTCCGAACTCATTTACCATATTTAGGGATTGTGTGCATTTTTAGGCATTAATTATGCACATAATTCAAATTTGAACAATCGGTGCATGAAAAGGTGCACAAGAACGGCCTGGAAAATCATGCTCGTGCTATTTAGTAAATTCTCATGTCTTTTCCAAGGAATGGGCAGATATTTACTGGGTTAACAACTATACAAAAATGAAATACATGCTTGGAAAAACATGACGCCTGGTGTGGTGCCATGGTATGACCTCACCGTGCCACAGTAAAAATGTCGTCATCGCACCTTTCATAAAGCGAACCATCATCCGAGGAAGTTTCATGGTTTCGAGAAATCACCAAGATTGAAGGGGATCCAAATTTCCTTTGTCCTTAAAAACATGAAAAAATGAAAAAATTGCTTAAAAAACTTAACGCCTGGCATGGTGCCATGGTATGACCTCACCATGCCCTGGTAAAAATTTGAGAAGGTTTGGCTTATGTCGTCATGAACGCCCTTCATAAATCGAACCATCACCGAGGAAGTTCAATGCTTTCGAGAGGGAAATCACCAACATTGAAGGGGAATCCAAATTTCCGGCCTAGTTTGTCATTCAGTTTTTTTCCAACGATCAACATACCGCCTCAAATGCAACGTGTTGAAATTTGACATTTTCCGGGCTCATTTACCATATTTAGGGGATTATGTGCATTTTCTAGGCATTAAATGGACATATATCAAATTTGAACAATCGGTGCATGAAAAGGTGCACAAGAACGGTCTGGAAAACCATGCTCGTGTTATTTAGTACATTCTCATGTCTTTTACAAGGAATGAGCAGATATTTCAAGGAAATGTGTGGCAATAGTCAACCACAAATGTTTGTTTGTTGGGTTTTCAACTATAGAAAAAATGAAAATAATGCTTAAAAAACATGACGCCTGGCATGGTGCCATGGTATGACCTCACCATGCCCTGGTAAAAATTTGAGAAGGTTTGGCTTATGTCTTCATGCACGCCCTTCATAAATCGAACCATCACCGAGGAAGTCCCATGCTTTTGAGAGGGAAAATCCCCAAGATCTAAGGGAATCCTAATTTCCATCCTAGTTTGTCATTCAGTTTTTTTCCAACGATCAACATACCGCCTCAAATGCAACGTGTTCAAATTTGACATTTTTCCGGGCTCATTTACCATATTTAGGGGATTATGTGCATTTTCTAGGCATTAATGGACATAATTCAAATTCGAACAATCGGTGCATGAAAAGGTGCACAAGAACGATCTGGAAAACCATGCTCGTGTTATTTAGCACATTCTCATGCCTTTTACAAGGAATGGGCAGATATTTCAAGGAAATGTGTGGCAGTAGTCAACCATAAATGCGTCGTTTACTCGGTTAAAAACTATACAAAAAATGAAACACATGGTTGGAAAACATGACGCCTGGTGTGGTACCATGGTATGGCCTCACCATGCCCTGGTAAAAATTGGAGAATGTTTTCCTTATGTCGTGATGTGCGCCTTTCATAAATTGAACCATCACCGAGGAAGTTTCATGGTTTCAAAGGGGGAAATCATCAAGATAGAAGGGGGTCCAAAATTCCTTTGTCCTTTGTCCACGAGTTTTTTTTCTATGATGAACATACAACCTGCAAATCACTGTGTTCAAATTTGGCACTTTTCCGGGTTCATTTGCCATATTTAGGGGATAATGTACATTTCCTAGGCATTAATGCGCATAATTCAAGTTCAAACAATTGATGCATGAAAGGGTCCACAAGAACGGCCTAGAAAACCATGCTCGTGCCATTTAGTAAATTCTCATGCCTTTTACAAGGAATGGACCGATATTTCGATGAAATGTGTGGCAATAGTCAACCACAAATGTTTGTTTGTTGGGTTTTCAACTATAGAAAAATGAAATAAATGCTTAAAAAACATGACGCCCGACATGGTGCCATGGTATGACCTCACCATGCCCTGGTAAAAAATTGAGAAGGTTTGGCTTATGTTGTCATGCACGCCCTTCATAAATCGAACCATCACTGAGGAAGTTCCTTGCTTTCGAAAGGGAAATCCTCAAGATTGAAGGGGAATCCAAATTTTCTTTGTTCTTTGCCCTGTAGTTTTTTCTATGATGACCATACACCCTGCAAAGCACCATGTTCACATTTTGCATTTTTTCGGGCTCATTTACCATATTTAGGGGACCATGTGCATTTTCTAGGCATTTAGCGCATATAAATCCAATCCAGCTACTGGTGCACGGGTGTGATGTGAGGGACGTAGATTGTCGTTCGATCGCGGTGCATCCAACGGTGCACACGCGCGATCGCTGGGGTTCTGGCCAATCATAATGCAACACACAATAGGCTCAGCGCACACAGTTTCCGGAAGCGAAGGAGATGAACCGTGTGCGATAATTAACGAGCAAAATTGTAAGGGAAGCCAAATTTCTGTTGTTGTTTGTGGTTGAGCTCTTGAATACCACCGCCTTTGTCTGACTGCCGGCCCCTCCGTCGAGCTCTCCAGGCGTCGTCCATGGCACCGCGGCGCACAGTAATTGGTAAGGAAGTGATGGCTTACCACCGCGCCGCGTTCCTCGCCGCCCGCGATCGCACACATGGTAAGGAAGCGATGGAATCTCACCGCACCGAGTTCATCGCCGCCGGCGGCCAGACAGTTACATGGGCGGACTTTGAGGCTGCCATGGCCAAATGGGTGGTGGATATAGAGGCGGCCAAAGCCGCACAGAAGGAGCGGAAAAGGTAGAAAGCAGTCAAGAAAAGAGAGTCCCGTCGCCGCAAGAAAAAAGAGGCCGCACGCCATGGTGAGGAGAGCTTGGCGGAGATCGAAGCACGGTGGGCTGCCGCCTACAAGGACGGGAAGGAGAACACCGACGTCTGGCCAGAATGCCCTCATGGCAGCATGTGAGAAGTAGTTTAAGTTTGTAGTATTAGAGCAAATTACCAGTAGTACTTTAAGTTTGTAGTATTAACGTACAATGTCGGTAAGAGCATCCTTTGAGGGCTTTGAGCGTTGATTGGCATGTGTGCCCGTGTGCGTTTTTTTTTGCATTAATCATTAGAAGATCACAAAACAGACGGTTTCTATGCCGTACCCGTCTGCGTTTTTTGCGTTAATGACCCATAAGTCAGTTACCTGTGCAATATTTCCTAATAAACCAGGTGTACCATTGACCGAAAAAAATCAAGTACACATGTACATTTTTTTGGAGACGGGATCTTCCAACTTTCTTTTTTCTCGCACACGAGTATTTTACGTGCTTAAATACGTGTTGTGTGTTTCCGCCCCAGTTTCAAGTTTTGCACCAAAATTTTCATTAGGCGCGCGATTTCAGAATTTATTCCTCCAACCACATCCCCTTCCCCTCAGTATCCCCCCTCCCTCGCGCCTCCCCCTACCGGCATCTCAAACCGCCGCCGCCGCAACCACAGCTTCAACCACATCTACGTTCTGCTCGGATCCAGTCAGGTAACCCACCGATCTCTATCACGTCCCCAGCCTGATTGCTTAAATGGTGCCTGTGAAACATCCTCATGCCTCCAAATCCCCCCCGCCAGCAGCTGATGGTGGTCCATGGCACGGTGGCCGCTGTGCGTGTTGACCCGAAGGAACACCTCGCCTCCGCCTCCGCTGCCGACATGGTGCAGGCTCTGGCCCAGATGAAGTCCCCCAGCGACTACCCCCAAGACTTAACAGGTAAGATCTAACCAGCTAAAGCTTACCAATACCACTTGCAACGACTATGATTTGTACGGTTGATGTATTAAGCATGTTCGTGCCTTGTTTATTTCAGTACTACACACTGTATGATGTTCAAATATTACCATGTCCAGCTCAATTTCACCAATACCAGCAACAAACTTACAATATATGACTCAGGATATCACTAGAGATGCTGCCCATTTGCTATTTTTAGTGGATGCTAACCCTATTGCACTTAACATGTCTGTCCATGTACTTACGCAGGGTCATAACGGTCAATGCTTTTGTTTGCCGTCGAGGTGGGCTGCATCCCATGTCTTACAGTATTTCACATAATTTGTGCAATTGCAGTTTAACTTCTACCCATTTACTGGTTGCCTATAGGTACACATGTCAGTGGCTTGATCCACACTTCGACCGGAGGAACAGCCTGCGCCTCGGCGTCGCGACTTTGGCGAGCTCTGGCCAAGATGAAGTGCCCCAGCAACTACCTCTTAGGACTTACCAAGTATGTACTCACTAGTTCAATCTTACCAATACCAGTTACAATTAATGGCTATGTTCTGTACGGTCGATGTATTAAGCATGTTCTAGTAAACATGCCTAAGACGTTTGAGCTACTTTCCCTACCTTTTATAGAACATCTGGGCCATTCTTCCGCCTTTCGGCAGCACCTGCCTTGTGATGTTTAACTATGCCAATTGCATTTTTATCAGTACTAGTTTCAATGTCTATTAAGCCTGTTGCAATTAACAGTTGAATCCATTTTTAAACAGTTGCATTTCAATGGCTACAAACTTACAAAACATGACTTAGGATGTTGTTAAGGCTATTGCAATTAACAGTTGTATCCATTTTTTAATCTGTCCATTTGCTACCATGCTACTCTCCACAATGAAGATATACTAGAGATGCTGCCCCATTTGCTATTTTTGGTGGATGCTAACCCTGTTGTACTTAACATGCTTGTCCATGTACTTACAGCGAGGTCATAACGGCCAATCTTTGTTGTTTGCCGTGAAGGTTAGCTGCATCTCATGTCTTACAAGATTTCACATCATTTGTGCAATTGTAGTTTAACTTCTACCATTCTTGATTGCTGTAGGTACACATGTCGCTGGCACTGATCCACGCTTGACCGGAGGAATAGCTCGCCTCTGCCGTGGCCCGACTTTGGGCGGGCTCTGGCCAAGATGAAGTGCCCCAGCAACTACCTGTCAGGACTTACCAAGTATGTACCCACCATTTCAATCTTACCAATACCAATTGCACTTAATGGCTATGTTTTGTACATTCGATGTATTAAGCATGTTGTAGTAAACATGCCTAACACGTTTGAGCTATTTTCCCTACCTTTTTATAGACAACTGGGCCATTATCTGCTATGGCAGCACCTGCCCTGTGATCTTTAACTCTGCCAATTGCATTTTTATCAGTACCGGTTTCAATGGCCATTAAGCCTGTGGCAATTAACAATTGTATCCATTTTTAAAGAGTTGTATTTCAATGGCTACAAACTTACAAAACATGAATTAGGATGTTGTTAAGTCTATTGCAATTAACAGTTGTATCCATTTTTAATCCGTCCCTTTGCTACCGTGCTACTCATTCGAAATGAAGATATCACTAGATATGCTACCGTTTTGTTACCATTTGCTATTTTTGGTGGATGTTAACCCTGTTGTAGTTAACATTGGCTTTCCATGTACTTACACAGGGCTACAATGGGCGATGTTGTTGTTTGCCGTCGAGGTTAGCTGCATCCCATGTCTTATACACCATCTATTCCTAAATATAAGTATTTTTAGAGATTCCAATATAGACTACATAAGGAGCAAAATGAGTGAATCTAGATTCTAATCTAAACTATATCTATAATTCTATATACATCCGTATGTAGTTCATATTGAAATCTCAGAAAAGTAAATTACTTGTACTTAGGAACATACGTAGTTGTATTTTACATCATTTGTGCAATCTCAGTTTAGCTTCTAACATTTACTGGTTGCTTGTAGGTACATATTTGAGAGATACTGATCCACGCTTCGATCCCTTTTGCGTATGTGGCAATGAGATATTCATGAACAAGCGTCAAGTGAGGAAACTAAGAAAGATTGTTAGGCGAAAGAAACGGGTGATTGGAATTAAGCTCTTTATTTACACTTTGTCGGAGACAACACTGAACTTTAGGATGGTAAGTAATGTGTTGCCTTTTCCCCCCTGCCCACAACAAGTTACTCTATTAGACCTCAGTATCTGATTTTTCTCTCTTTTCAGTGGTTTCCGAAGCTATTTACTGTTGATTACCTTGCAAACTACATGATCGGAGTGGAGGCAACTAAAGTTAAAGTATATAATTCATGCTACCATGATAATGCTCTAGAAGTCTTCCTGAAGGCGGTGAAGGATGGGCGGGTGATCGTCACAAGGGGTTGGACAAAAGTGGTTCCTGCCTATGGCATGCAGGAAGGCACATTATGGGCATTCTGCTTCTTCAACACCGTTGGCAGTCAAAATGATTTACACTTGTCTCTTCACCTTTACCGCCTTTAAATACTGTGGTTCATCATAGTTAATTGCTGCCTAATCCTGTAATTACTGAACATAATGTACTGGCAGCTTTATTTATGGATTCGTTGTTGAACCATTGTGCTAAGAATTTGAATTGCACGTTTCGTATTTAAAAGTTTCCAGTTAGAATAATAAATTACAGGCAAAAATAAAAAGAGAACAAACATTCATGGAACTTTGCAAACGATTATGGCAGTAAAAGTGCTTGTGATGGATAGCCCAATGCAACATAGTTTTCTACATCAAATCGTGTGTGATGTAGTTAACGAAAGAAAACAGTTAACCAAGGAGAGCGTGTGTGATAGTTACACCTTTCACACACGAGCGTATACATAAAATCGTGTGGGATGTACATCCGAATGGAAACGTTTTCCTGGATTGTTGTGTGGGATGTACATAAGAGCGGAAGCGTATTCCTTGGATTGTTGTGTGTGATATACATACGAACGGAAATGATTTTCTGGGATTCACCGTGTGGGATGTACATACCTACGGAAATGATTTTCTCAGATTACCGTGTGGGATGTACATACCTATAGAAATGATTTTCTTGGATTACCATGTGGGATGTACATACCTACGGAAATGATTCGGGTTCGATGCCTCGCCCGATCGCACACGACCCCAACCTGGGTCCCAGGAGGGCCTATCCCCGACGATTTATGGGTCATGTGGGAAGGACACCCTATCACACACACTCGCTTGGCGACGGTTCCAAAAGCCGTAGCGGAAAGGGGTTAAAAACCGTTTGTTTAGGACCGACGCGCACCAGTGTTAAATAGGGCACCGTCTAAATCTATCGAGACGACACCGTATGAACTTTGGTTTGGCAAGAAACCTAAGTTGTGGTTTCTTAAAGTTTGGGGATGTGACACTTATGTTAAAAGGCTTCAGCCTGATAAGCTCGAACCCAAATCAGAGAAGTGCGTCTTCATAGGGTACCCTAAAGAAACTATTGGTACACCTTCTACCACAGATCCGAAGGCAAGATTTTTGTTGCTAAGAATGGGTCATTTCTAGAGAAGGAATTTCTCTCGAAAGAAGTGAGTGGGACGAAAGTAGAACTTGATGAGGTAATTGTACCTTCTCTCGAATTGAAAAGTAGCACATCAGAGAAAACCATTCCCGTGATGCCTACACCAAATAGAGAGGAAGCTAATGATGATGACCAGGAAACTTCAGATCAAGTTACTACTGAACTTCGCAGGTCAACTAGAACACGTTCCACACCAGAGTGGTACGGTAGTCCTGTCTTGGAAGTCATGTTGTTAGACAATGGCGAACCTATGAACTATGAAGAAGCTGCGATGAGCCCAGATTCTGACAAATGGCTTGAGGCTATGAAATCTGAGATAGGATTCATGTATGAGAACAAAGTGTGGACTTTGGTGGACTTGCCCGATGATCGGCAAGCCATTGAGAATAAATGGTTCTTCAGGAAGAAGATAGACGCTGATGGTAATATCACTGTCTACAAAGCTCGACTTGTCGCAAAAGGTTTTCGACAAGTTCGAGGGGTTGACTACGATGAGACTTTCTCACCTATAGTGATGCTTAAGTCTATCCGTATCATGTTAGCAATTGCCGCATTTTATGGTTATGAAATCTGGCAAATGGACGTCAAAACTAAATTCCTTAACGGATTTCTTAAAGAAGAGTTTTATATGATGCAACCAGAAGGTTTTGTTGATCCTAAAGGTGTTAACAAAGTGTGCAAGCTCCAGCGATCCATTTATGGACTGGTGCAAGCATATCGGAGTTGGAATATATGCTTTGACGATGTGATCAAAAGATATGGTTTTATACAGACTTTTGGTGAAGCCTGTATTTACAAGAAAGTGAGTTGGAGCTGTGTAGCATTTCTGGTGTTATATGTGGATGACATATTACTGATTGGAAATGATATATAATTTCTAGATAGCATAAAAGGATACTCGAATAAGAATTTTTCAATGAAAGACCTCGGTGAAGCTGCTTATATATTGGGCATCAAGATCTATAGGGATAGATCACGACGCTTAATAGGACTTTCACAAAGCACATACCTTGACAAAGTTCTGTAGAAGTTCAAAGTGGACCAGTCAAAGAAAGGGTTCTTGCTTGTGTTGCAAGGTGTGAAATTGAGTCAGACTCAAAGTCCGACCACGGCAGAAGATAGAGAGAAAATGAAAGTCATTCCCTATGCCTCAGCCATAGGTTCTATTATGTATGCCATGCTATCTACCAGACCTGTTGTGTGCCTTGCCATAAGTTTGGCAGGGATTTACCAAAGTAATCCAGGAGTGGATCACTAGACAACGGTCAAGAATATCCTGAAGTACCTGAAAAGGACCAAGGATGTGTTTGTCATTTATGGAGGTGACGAAGAGCTCGTCGTAAAGGGTTATGTCGATGCTAGCTTCGATACAGATCCAGATGACTCTAAGTCACAAACTGGCTATGTATTTATATTGAATGGCGGAGCTATCAGTTGGTGTAGTTCCAAGCAGAGCGTCAAGGCGGGATCTACATGTGAAGCGGAGTACATAGCTGCTCCAGAAGCAGCGCATGAAGGAGTCTGGATGAAGGAGTTCATATCCAATCTGGGTGTAATACCCAGTGCATCGGGTCCAATGACAATCTTTTGTGACAACACTGGGGCAATTGCCTTGGCGAAGGAATCTAGGTTTCACAAGAGAACCAAACACATCATGAGATGCTTCAACTCCATTCATGAAAAGGTCAAGGATGGAGACACAGAAATTTGGAAAATACATACGGATCTGAATCTGGCAGACCCGTTGACTAAACCTCTCCCGTGGGCAAAACATGATCAGCACCAAGAATCCATGGGTGTTAGATTCATTTCAATGTAATCTAGATTATTGACTCTAGTGCAAGTGGGAGACTGATGGAAATATGCCCTAGAGGCAATAATAAAGTTGTTATTATTATATTTCCTATTCATGATAAAGGTTTATTATTCATGCTAGAATTGTATTGATCGGAAACTTAAATACATGTGTGGATACATAAACAAATACCATGTCCCTAGTGAGCCTCGAATAGACTAGCTCGTTCATCAAAGATGGTTAAGATTTCCTAACCATGGACATGTGTTCTCACTTGATAACGGGATCACATCATTAGAAGAAAGATGTGATAGACAAGACCCATCCGTTAGCTTAGCATATGATCGTTCAGTTTATTGCTACTGCTTTCTTAATGTCAAATACATATTCCTTCGACCATGAGATCATGGAACTCCCGGATACCGGAGGAATACCTTGTGTGCTATCAAACTTCACAACGTAACTGGGTGATCATAAATATGCTCTATAGGTATCTCCGAAGGTGTCTGTTAAGTTGGCATGGATCGAGATTGGGATTTGTCACTCCGTGTATCGGAGAGGTATCTCTGGGCCCTCTCGGTAATACACATCACAAGAAGCTTGCAAGGAAAGTGACTAAGTAGTTAGTTACAAGATGATGTATTACGGAACGAGTAAAGAGACTTGCCAGTAACGAGATTGAACTAGGTATGGAGATACCGATGATCGAATCTCGGGCAAGTAACATACTGACAGACAAAGGGAACTAAGTACGTTGTCATAAAGGTTTGACTGATA
This sequence comes from Aegilops bicornis, assembly GCA_021605145.1. Classification (NCBI taxonomy): domain Eukaryota; kingdom Viridiplantae; phylum Streptophyta; class Magnoliopsida; order Poales; family Poaceae; genus Aegilops; species Aegilops bicornis. The sequence goes on along the minus strand of CM038675.1, from coordinate 387,580,669 downwards.
AAGATCTTCATAGAATATGTATTAACCAATATGGGCTTCCAGGTTTCGCTATTGGTTATTGACCTGAGAGGCGTCTCGTTCATGTCTACATCATTCTCGAACCCGTAGGGTCCGCACACTTAACGTTCGTTGACGATATAGTATTATATGAGTTATGTGACTTGGTGAACGAATGTTGTTCGGAGTCCTGGATGAGATAATGGACATGACGAGGAGCTCCAGAATGGTCCGTAGGTAAAGATTGATATATAGGACGATGCTATTTGGTCACCGGAAAGGTTTCAGAATGTATCGGGTAGTCATCGGATCATGAGAAGGGGTTCCGAGAAGCCCCAGGAGTTTAATGAGCCAAACGGGCCAAGGAGGGAGTGCCCACCAGCCCACATGGGGCTGGTGCGCATCCACCTCATGGCGCTCGCCCTAGGGAAGGAAAGGGAGAGGGCTAGCCCCTCTTGCCTTTTCTCTCGCATGAGAAAAAGGAAAGGGGGGGGGCACCCCCTCCTGCCTTCTCCCAGGCGACAGCAAAGGAAGGGGGGGCATAGGGCAGGCACCCAAGGGGCCGACGACCACCCTTGGGGCGCACCCTGGCTGCCCCTCCTCCCCCACCTGTATAGATGAGAGGGAGGGGGCGCCACACAACCCACGACAATACACAAGACGTGTGCGGCGCCCCTCTCCCCGGTTTCATGCTCCGTCTAGTTTTTATGCGGTGCATGGCGAAGCCATGCAGAACAAGTTCACCACCACCGTCATGACGCTGTCATGCTGCTGGAACCCATCTACTACTTCACCCGTCTGGCTGGATCAAGAAGGCGAGGACGTCATTGAGCTGAGCGTGTGCTGAACGCGGAGGTGCCGTATGTTCGGTACTTGATCGGTTGGATTGTGAAGGCGTATGTCTACATCAACTGCGTTGATAAACGCTTCCACTAAATGGTCTACGAGGGTATGTAGACATACTGTCCCCTCTCATAGCTATGCATCTCCAAGGATAGATCTTGCGTGTGCGTAGATTTTTTTGTTTGCCATGCAACGTTCCCCAACAGCTTCTAAGTTCAAGTTGCCATCCTAGATGCCTACGACAGATGGGGGCAGAGGCGACCAACTTCCTCGTCTGTCTGATGGGCCACCACAGCGACATGATCTGGACCGCTGCAAGCCAAGCCCCCAGTGTTGCGATGTCCAAGGGTGGCATTGCGATGTTTAAGGACGGCACAACAACATCCAAGAACGACTATGTGAAGCATGCATCTAGGCCATCGCAAGATGGACGTGATACACTTCCTCGAGATGTTGGCGGCTCTGGTCGACATCACGACAAGAACCCTGAGCATCATTCTCAAGATGGTCATGGGCAACTACCATGCTAACCTGCCGGCGAAAATCGACCACAACAGCAGCTGTGGGATGGAGCTCCTTCCGGCCCTGTCAGGAGTCGAGATACATCTTGTGCCTTGTGCCTAGTCATGCCAAGCATGCCAGCGAAGGCCATGGCGCAAGCTCAGCTACCGCTGAACTTCCCTCCAGCACCAAAGAAGATGGATGAGTGGAGAGCCACCATCTAGAGTCTCATCAGCTTCGCCAACGGTGACAAAGCACAACAGGCGGGACCTTCATGATAGCAACCAACGGCGCCAGCAAGATCTGCTGGCAAATGGACTGGAGGCGCTGCACCAACAGTGTAATCTCCTCCCTAGCAACATCGACAAACCACGTAAAAATGGTGTGCAGGACGAGGTGTCCCTGGCGTCGTCTAAGCCGTGGAGTCGCCAAGACCAACACCGGGTACTACAAGACTGACGAGTTGAAGACACCCGCACGACCATCGAGCAGCGCCGGGAAGCACGATGTTAGTCAGATGACCGTGCTGGGCTAGTAGTGAACGAGCCTGCGCCGGGGTATCCTGGGTGCCTACCATATGATGTGGGTTTCCTGACGTTTACTTGCCAGCTGCCGCAAGTTTGCTGGCCCTCTTCTCGGAGCTTCAAGCCAGACTGGCCGGATAAGTATGACGGAAGCTCAACTCACCAGAGGTCCTCGGCATCTACAATATAGCTATGTAAGCTACAAGAGGTAGAGACGAGAAGGTTCTCGCCAACTACTTTCCGTTGGCGCTCAAGCCCAACATGAAGTCTTGGTTGATGAACTTTTCGAAGGGCTCAATCTCATCCTGGGCAGATTTGTGCCATCAATTTGTTGCTGCTTATCACGGAGGCCACAAGCTTCCCAGTCAGCCCAATGATTTGCATGTGCTCCCACAGAGGGATGGTGAGTCCCTCCGCAAATATATTCAGATATTCGGTCATGTGCACCACAGTATCCCAGATGTTCACCCTGCCGATGTTATTGCTGCTTTCCACACTAACATGCACAATCAGAGGATGCGGGAAGACCTGAACATCAGGCAGGTAAAGGGCATTGGTGAGCTATACGCTCTTGTTGACAAGTGTGCATGTGCTGAAGAAGGGAGGCGACTTCCTCGGGAGGATGCAGGGGCCGTTGTTGATTCAGAGGATGATGATGCATCTACCCCGAAGAAGAAAGGCCAGAAACATAGTTGCAAGTGCAAAGGCAAAGCAATGCTGTCCATTTATGGGTTTGGACACACCGGCAAGAATCCCAAGACCGAGGATGCTGGCAAGGAGGTTGCCGTTTGCACATGTGGTCATGTGGCTGCTGCTGGCAAGAAGACCAATGGTCCATACTGCAAGATCCACCGCACAGCTGGCCACGATCTCCAAGAGTGTCGACAAGTTGAGAAACTTGCTAAAAAGCAGAAGCAAGAATACAAGAAGCGCGACAAGGAGAAGGGCCAGAACGGTGCCGTGGGTCCGGCAAGAAGAACAGTGGCGCCCGTGGGGGCAGTCGCGGCAAGGTCAACAAGCAGAAAGAAAAACCTGCACGTGGCCGTGACAAGAAAGAAGGAGAAGAGGAAGATGATGATTACGACAAAGAATCTGAACAAGAGTTTCAGAATGCTGTTGATGCTATGTGCATTGACGGGGTTGCATCTTTGCACTCCTCTCACCGGTAGCTCAAGCAATGGGCCCGTGAGATCAATGCGGCTGAGCATGCAATTGAGGCGCAAAAGCCCTTGAAGTGGTCCAACACGTCCATCATCTTTGACGCTGAGGATCACCCAGATTGCACGACTTCGGTTCGTTCTTTGCCATTGTTGGTCTGAACAACAATCTGCAACATTAAGGTGACAAAGATGCTGGTTGACGGTGGCGGTGGTTTGAACTTGATCTCTCTAGATGTGATCAAGAAGATGCGAATTCCCGATGAAGATCTCAAGGAAATAGGGTCCTTCCAAGGGGTCAATCCAGGAAGAACCAAGCCCACGGGCCAGATAATGTTGCCGGTCACATTTGGCAGTGAGCTCAACTACAGGAGGGAAAAGATAGTCTTCGATGTCGTCAAGATACCATTGCCTTACAATGGAATTCTTGGTCGCCCTGCCTTGGCGAAATTCATGGTGGCATCCCATTATGCCTACAACACTTTGATGATGCTAGGTCCCATGGGTGTGATCACCCGTTCATTCAAGAAAGAAATATGTAGTAATCTATGCTGATAAAGTGTATCGAGAAGCAGTTGCTGCATCTACCAGCAAGGCACTTGCTCCTGCCGACAAAGCTCTTGGGGGGCAGACACAGAAGAAGAAATCCGGGAAGCGCACTACAGAGCGCAGCACGCCCGTTGAGGAAGCAGATAATTCTGCTGACAAGAGAAAGAGCAAGAAGTCTAAATCCACTCCACCTGCGACAAAGCAAGTTTATGCGAAGGAGGATGTGACTGGCACACTTTCATGATAGGAGCCACCCTTGACAGTAAATAGGAAAGCGCGCTCATCACTTTCCTGCGGGTGAATGTTGATGTGTTTGTAGGGAAACCATCTGACATCCCTGGTGTTCCCAGAAAAGTGATTGAGCACCACCTTGCCGTCTGTCCTAATGCAAGACTCGTCAAACAGAAGGTTAGGAAGCAAGCTTTAAAGAGACAAGAGTTTATAGCCCAAGAAATCCAAAAGTTGGAAGCTCTAGATTTGGTCAGAGGATGGACCCTACATGGTTAGCCAATCCAGTTGTGGTTCGTAAAGCAAATGGAAAATGGAGACTTTGCATTGATTTATCAACAAAGCATGTCCAAAAGAACCTTTTGCTTTGCCACAAATTGACCAGATTGTTGACTCCACTGCCGGCTGCGATCTCCTCTCTTTTCTTGATGCCTACTCTCGTTATCAGTAGATCTTTACGGCCAAGGAAGATGAGGAGAAAACAACATTCATAACTCCAGGTGACACGTATTGTTTCATACGTATGCACTACAAAAAAAAGACACATCTGTGACATTATAGCCCGAACCAAAACTTTTCCTTTCATGGTTATGACACTTCTATGACGATAAATGTGAAAAAACACTTATCATCATAGATGTGGTGGGCTCCTACATCTATGACAATAAATTATGACAGTAAGTGGGCTTTTCGTCTTGGGCGGGCCGGAGACGAACCTGCATGACATTCTTTGGGCCATCCATGACGTAAAAAAGCATGGTAGAAGTGAGGGCGAGGACAATTTTGGGGAGTTCCTGATTATGGTGCGTGGTCGGGCCTTAGTGATGCAGTGTGGTTTGTGCATTTCTGTCGTACACACGTGTGCGCGAGGCATTGGCTAACTGAGCCCGAGCGAGGCGTTCATTTACTGAACCTGAGCGATTGCACCAGCTACGTACTGAACACGAGCGATCGATGTTTTGGGCCAAATTACAACCCATATAAGATCTGGCCCGTTAATAGCCTGCAATACTTTGGCCCAAATTACTACCCATATAAGATCTGACCCGTTAACAGACTGCCATGTTTTGGGCCCAATTATGACCCATATCGGATTCAGCCCGTTAATACGCACTGTGCTTTTGGGCCCATTGAGGGCCAGATTTGCACTTCGGCCTCTTAACTGCCGATTTAACAATTCGGCCCAATATTAGTTTTGGCCTATTAGCGACACTTGGTACATATGGGCCGCTGTTGGCCCGGTTTCACTTTTGGCCATTTAACGGCCCTTGCTACATCTGGGCCTATTTCTGGTCCGAAGTGACTTTTAGCCTCTTAACAACCCATAGCCTTCATGGATAAATTTTATCCCAACCTGCCAATCGACCCGTTAAAGGCCCGTGATAAATTTGGGCCTAATTATGGGCCGCTTTGCATCCGGCCTGCTTACAGCCCATCATGTGATTGGGCCAACCAAGGCCCGACTATATTTTGGCCAATTAATGGCCCATCATGTCGTTGACCTAATCATGGGACAAGGTATATTTAGGCCTGTTGTCAGCCCGTGAATTGTTCAACACAATTCAGGCCCAATCTACTTCTCAGCCTGTTAAAAGCCCAATTTATTTTCTGTCCCAACTAAGGAAAGCAGTTTACTCGGCCTGTTAAAGGCCCAAAAATAATAGTGCGCTAGTTTGAGTCAAGGCCTGCTAATGGCCCGAGATGATTGTGGGCCCATTTTCCGACCCATTTATAGCTATTAGTGAGTCGACCAATTTTAGGATCGTATTTTTTATATAAACCTAAAGTTTTGGTCCATTGCGCTCGAAGCTTGCAGACTTTTTAGAGAGCGACGATAACATATAAAGTAATTAAGTTACAACATCATAATGAAGAATAAACCTAGACTATACAATAAAGAAATTACGACATATTAGATCCACTGGGCATCAAAGTTCGCTGCCAGTGATAATAAAGCACAACCACACAGCAGATTACATACACTGGGCATCAAAAGTCGCCGCCAGTGCAAATAAACATGCCAACAAAATAATATATAGAACCGACAACACTTCAAGATAGTTCAAAAAAGATTAGCCCTGCCCAAGAGCTGCACTACAAGCAGCTCAGCAAGCTGAGGAGACTAAGCTTGTTTGACGCTTGTATCCTGCAACTCAAGCTGCATGACATCAATAGACGTCCTGTACTTCTGGTTAATCTTGCATAGAGATTGGAGTTCCAGTCAGAGTTGAGCTAAAGCATGTATTTCTTCTTGAATTTCAGACTGAAGAAGTCGAACAGATTCAGGCGGTGACTTCATCGAGCTTGTTTCAGTCCTATTAGCGAGTAACTTCGACACTACATTAAGAAATGACTTTGGGGTTGTATCACTATCCCCAAGATGCATTTCCTTCTTCCTTGCAATACATGTTAGAGGAACAAGCAATGGGTTCATCTCACTATCATTCTGGTAGTTCTTCCTAGCATTAGTGATATCACCCTGAAAGAAAACCAGGTAAACATATAACACGTTTTTCATGTATAAGCATCAGTACTGTTAATTCATTCCATTTCTTAGTGGAAAATAAAGAGACACAGTTTAATATAATATGCCTTGTTCATAGTTAAGACATGGCAGGAATGGCATTCTACAGGAGTGACCAACTTCACCACATGCTACTTCTTGAGCTAGCATTGGTTTTTCCCTTGAAGAGGAAAGGGTGATGCATCAAAGTAGAGATAAGTATTTCCCTCAGTTAAGAACCAAGGTATCAATCCAGTAGGAGGAACACACAAGTCTCCAAATGATAGCACATGCACAAACAAACAAATACTTGCACCCAACGCAGTGAAGGGGTTATCAATCCCTTCACGGTTACTTGCAAGGATGAGATCTGATAGAGATAGGTATAAAAAAATAAATAAAAGTGCAAAATGAAGTAAAGGTAAATAAAATGCAGCAAGATATTTTTGGGTTTTGGGTTTTAGAGATCTGAAAATAATACGATAAGAATATAGACCCGTGGCCATAGTTTTCACTAGAGGCTTCTCTCTTAAGAACGCATACGGTGGGTAGACAAATTACTGTTGAGCAATTGATAGAAAAGCGAATAATTATGACGATATCTAAGGCATTGATCATGAATATAGGAATCACGTCCGCGATAAGTAGACCGAATCCTTCTTGCATCTACTACTATTACTCCACACATCGACCGCTATCCAGCATGCATCTAGTGGATTAAGTTAACAAGAATGGAGTAATGTCTTAAGCAAGATGACATGATGTAGAGGGATAGATCCAATCAATATGAATAAACCCCACCTTTTTATCCTTAATGGCAACAATACATATATGTGTCATGTCCCTTTCTGTCACTGGGATTGAGCTCATTACAAAGCACATCTCCCGTTGCAAGAAAAATCAATCTAGTTGGCCAAACCAAATCAATAGATCGGAGATAAATACAAAGCTATCTTAATCATGCATAAAAGAGTTCAAAGAAGACTCAAAATAATATTCATAGATAATCTGGTCATAAACCCACAATTCATCGGATCTTAACAAATGCACTGCAAAATAAGATTACATCGAATAGATCTCCAAGAACATCAAGGAGAACATTGTATTGAAGATCAAAGATAGAGCAGAAGCCATCTAGCTACTAGGTATGGACTCGTAGGTCTATGGTAAACTACTCGACATCATCGGAAGGGCAAAAAGGTTGATGTAGAGGCCCTCCGTGATCAATCCCCCTCCGGCAGAGTACCGGAACAGGTCTCCAGATGGGATGTCACGAGGACAGAAACTTGCGGCGGAGAAAAAAGTATTTTTGGTGTAACCTCTGGTATACGCGAAATATTTGGGTATTTATGGAGCTGAGATTAGGGTTAGAGGAGCCTCGGGGGACCCACAAGCTCGTAGGGCACGCCCTCCCCCCTAGGGCGCACTTGGTGAGCTTGTGGCTCACCCATGGCCCTTCTGGCCTCCTCCCGAAGCTTCGTAAGTGTCTTCTTGTCCAAGAAAAATCGTCAAAAAGTTTCATTCCATTTGGACTCCGTTTGGTATTGATTTTCTGTAAAAGACAAAAAGAAGGAAAAAACAACAACTGGCACTTGGCACTAGGTTAGGTTAGTCCCAAAAAATGATATAAAATAGCATAATAATGCATATAAAACATCCAAGATGGATAATATAATAACATGGAACAATAAAAAATTATAGATATGTTGGATACGTATCAAGCGTCCCCAAGCTTAATTCCTGCTCGTTCTCGAGTAGGTAAATGATAAAAACATAATTTTTGATGTGGAATGCTACCTAACATGTTTAGCAATGTAATCTTTATTTATGTGGCATGAATATTCAGATCCATAAGATTCAAAACAAAAGTTTAATATTGACATAAAAACAATAATACTTCAAGCATACTAAAAAGCAATCATGTCTTCTCAAAATATCATGGCTAAAGAAAGTTATCCCTACAATATCATATAATCTTGTCATGCTCTATCTTCATCAAACAAATTATTTATCATGCACAACCCTGACGACAAGCTAAGCAATTGTTTCGTACTTTTGACGTTCTTAAGCGTTTTCAACTCTCACACAATACATGAGTGTGAGCCATGGATATAGCACTATAGGTGGAATGGAATATGATGGTGGAGGTTGTGTGGAGAAGACAAAAAAAGAGAAGTCTCACATTGATGAGGTTAATCAATGGGATATGGATTGCCATGCAACGGATGCACTAGAGCTATAAGTGTATGAAAGCTCAAAAAGAAAACTAAGTGGGTGTGCATCCAACTTTCTTGCTCACAAAGACCTATGGCATTTGAGGAAGCCCATCATTGGAATATACAAGCCAAGTTCTATAATTGAAAAATTCCAACTAGTAATATATCAAAGTGATAAAATAGGAGACTCTCTATCATAAAGAATATGGTGCTACTTTGAAGCACAAGTGTGGAAAAAGATAGTAACATTGTCCCTTCTCTTTTTTTTCTCTCATTTTGTTCTTTTTCGGCTCTTTGGCCTCTTTTTTGGGCACTTTGGCCTCTTTTATTTATGTAAGTCTGGAGTCTCATCCTGACTTGTGGGGGAATCATAATCTCCATCATCCTTTCCTCACATGGGAAAATGCTCTAACAATGATGATCATCACACTTTTATTTACTTACAACTCAAAAAATACAGCCCAATACAAGAACAAAGACATGACTCTATATGAATGCCTCATGCATATGATTATGCAAAGTAATATTACAATGATGGTGTGTGTCAAATAAAACGAAAGGTGGTAGTTGCATGGCAATATATCTTGGAATGGCTATGGAAATGCCATAATAGGTAGGAATGGTGGCTGTTTTGAGGAAGATATAAGGTGGCTTATGTGTGAAAGAGCGTACCATATCGCGGGGTTTGGATGGACCGGCGAAGTTTGCACTAACTCTCAAGGTGAGAAAGGACAATGCACGGTGCCGAAGAGGCTAGCAATGGTGGAAGGGTGAGAGTGCGTATAGTCCACGGACTCAACATTACTCATAAAGAACTCACATAGTTATTGCAAAACTTTCTTAGCCCTTGAAACAAAGTACTAATACACATGCTCCTAGGGGGATAGATTGATAGGAAAAGACCATCTCTCGTCCCCGACCGCCACTCATAAGGAAGACAATAAGAAAATAAATAATGCTCCAACTTCATTGCATAACAAGAGACCATACGTGCATGCTTCGGGAATCACAAACCTTAACACACACATTCTTACTAATCCACAATTACTCACTAGCATGACTCTAATATCACCATCTTTATATCCTTCTCACATATTCAATGATCTTCATGGAAGTTTTTATTATATCCCTCTTGAATACCTTATCATATTAGGTCTATATTCATAACCCAAGCAAATTGCCATACTATTTATAAGACTCTCAAAATAATATAAGTGAAGCATGAGAGTTCATCAATTTCTTCAAAATTAAACCACTTGTTGGGGCAGGCTGATCTGACCCACGAACACCTATGGGACCGGCGGACCGAGCCCCTTTCGGTTCTGCGGGGGGCGGAGGTCGCACGAAGAGCAGATCGAGGCGAAGCACACGAGAGGTTTACCCAGCTTCGGAGCTCTCCGGAGAGATAACACTCCTACTGCTGCATGTCTAGGTGTATTGAGTTCTTGCTCAGGAGCGCTGAGTGCTACAGTACATGCAAGCGGCTAACGAGACTGAGCGTGGGGGGAACCGACCCCCTCTACGTTGCGCATGGGCCTCCTTTTATATGCTAAAGGGGTCTCCGACAGGTGGCAACGTAGACAAGGGTAAAAATGGAAAAGGAGTGGTTGGTACAACTACTTATGCGATTATGCAGGTGTATCATACCTAACCCCGACGGAAGGGACAAAGGCATTAAATGCCCGTCTACGCCGCCTCTAACAGTGCAAACAGGGACCGCTGTGGGCGGCACCGCTGCCACGATGGCAGTCTTGTCGGCGCCGCTTGCCACCTCGATCACCGTGGCACTGACCTCTCGCCACGTGCGCTGGAAAGGTCGTAGGCGACACGTTAGTGGATGTCTGGAGCGTAGGTACAGAGAGGTGGTACGCATGGCAAGCGCCTTGCCGCGGTTGTTGTCTTGTCGCGCCCGGAAGCTTGTCGCTCATTGGGCCTTCCCGGCAAGCTCCTCTTGCCGGGGCCTTGTCTTGCAGGTGCCTTGGGTGGCCTTCCCGGCAAGCTCCTCTTGCCGGGGCCTTGTCTCCTTGGCTTGAATACTTTGTTCTTGAATGGCTCCACATGAACCACGGAGGACCTTGGCGGTCACCCGGTAAGCCTTGCCGCGGAGGGCTGCAATTTCCCGTGCACAAGTTCGGGATACAAGGGTACCCCTACTCTAGTACACCGATAGGAGCCCCCGGGCCTGGGCCACACACGGTGCCGAGCGCTGTTGGGCCAGGCCCAAAACAGGGCACGGGCACGAGCGGCCTGGGTCACGCCGTTACTCACCCGGACCCACCACGCCCTCCACGAACGACACGCGTCGAGTGCGGCGTCGTGTGAGAGATCGTGGGCGAGATCGTGGGGGTTTCTTTATTCGGAAAAGCGGAACGTCCGCCCCTCCCTCTTTATAAGCAGGGGAAACAGGGGCAGGTTTCCCATCATGCCAGTTGCTGTCCCATCTCGAAAAACCACCGCTGCTCCCCCCTTCTTCTCAAGGCTGAAGAGAGCAGCGCCCGCTTCTATCGCCACCAGCCACCAACGCCGTCGATCTCCTCCACCGCCTCCGCCATGGCTCCGAAAGCCGACAAGGGGAAGGCCGTGAAGTCGGCCGAGGCGCAGCGGCTTGCGGCGCTGTGGAAGGAGCGGGCCATCTTCCCCCCTCAGCTCGCCGCGAGGGAGCTGAGGGAGAACTACTACCTCTTCTGGTCGACGGAGACGCGAGCGCATCCGCGCACGAAGGTACTCCCAGCTGCTGCTTCGGAATTGGCCCCGACTGGATATCCCTTCTTCGCGCTCTTCTTCTACTGCGGGCTCTGCCCGCCTTTCTCTGAATTCTTCTGTGACATCATGAACACCTACGGGTTCCGCCTCCTTGATTTCACCCCCAATGCTGTTCTGACCATGGCAGTTTACGCACATCTCTGCGAAAACTTTGTCGGAGTCCATCCAAATGTAGCCCTTTTCCGCCACTTCTTTATACCCCGAGTTGAGAGAGGGGAGCCTCTTGCCGGAGGAATTACTTGGATCTCGAGGGTCCGCAAGAAGGAAGCCTATCTGGAGGGAGAGCTCCGTAGCAAATGGGAGGAGTGGAGGGCGGATTGGTGCTGGATTGTCGAGGAGAACCCGCAGCCATTTACCGCCCAGCGCCAAACCCCAGTGAGTCTTGGCAACGATTGGAGCAATCTGGCCCCGGAAGACGCTAGGCTGAAGATTGCGATCACCGAATCCTTCGCCTTAGACTTGCCGGGCTCACAGAGGCACTTGTTGGCGCAGACTTTCTTCGGCCACGCGCCATCCCCTTTGCAGGAGAGGAGGAGGCCTGCCTGGGAGTTTTAGAACGCGGCATATATCATGAGGCTGCGCCCAGGCCTCAACTTCAACTTCACCGTCTTGGAACTTGACGCAATGCTCTTGGAGCTTTTCAAGCCAGATCCTGATCATCTAGAAATGTTTAGGTTGCCGAGGGGCGTCGTTCCGCTGTGCAACAATTCCTCGCTTGACCGCATCCGTGCAATGATGCTGTTGTGCGACTCGCATGGAATTGTCCCAACTTGGCAAGAGCCTGCAGATGACGTTGTGCGGCAGTTCTTTGACAATCTGGTAGAAATGCCGGTCCGCCCCGATGAACAGAGGGGCCTCCCCCGCGACACCACCGATGATGAGATGCAGCGCATCACCACCAGGTTGGAAGAAGCGGTAGCAGCCGCTGCCGCCGGCGAGTTCGGATTCACCGTTGAGGAGGCAGAGGCAGCAGAAGCGGCAAGCCTTGTCGAGCGAAAGGAGTTTGCCGGCGAGGAAGAGCTTGCCGAGCCTGAGGCCGAGTCGAGCGAGCCCGCCGAGGGTGCCTCCTCCCCACCTTCAAGCAGCTTGCCGCGAGCGGAGCCCCCACCTCCACCAAGAAGGCGTCTTCGCAAGGCCGGATACGTAGTAGGGCGGAAGACGGGCCAACAGCCGCAGCGCCGCGCGACGCGCTCCACCGCGGCAAGCACTGTTGCCGCGGGAGCACCTCACGCTGCCGCGGCAACTGGAGCGGGGCCCTCGCAGACCACTGGTTCCGCTCCCGCCAAGCGTCCAAGGGAACCCACTCCTCCGCCTCGTCGTACTGGAGGCGGGCCAGAATTTGACCTCTCCGCGCTCAGCTCCGACGAGGAAGAAGAAGAGTAAGATTCTTTACAGCATTAGTAGTTCTTCGGCTTGTTGCTTTGTCTTGTATCTGACTTGCTTCATTCTCGAACCCATTCTTTTTCGTGACGCTGGCCCGGAGGATGTCGAAGAGAGCCAAGACCCGGTGATTGTCGTCGAGGATGAACCCATCGCGACGTTAGGGGCGCGTCTGAGACCACCTTGCCGGATGCGGCAACCCTTCTTCAAAGCAGCCCTCAGTAGCCCCCCAGCGTAAGTATATGGTCTACTTCTTGCTGTTCGGGCGTGCATGGGTGCTTCTTCTTTGCCGATATCTCGATCAAGTTGATTTGTGTAGGAGCAGAGCAGCCTCCTTCTGCTTCGACTATGCCGCCAAGGGAGGATTCCCCGGCAAGGGAGCGTTCTCCGGCAAGGGAGACTTCTCCGGCAAGGGGCAGCTCTCCGGCAAAGGACTTTACCAGCGATCCCCTGGCGGCGGAGACAATGACTGCGGACCCTAGCACAGGTAATCTTCTTGCCTGTAAACTTCCTTTGTGTTCTTCTTCTTCTGATTTTCTTTTTGAATATTTGCTTGACTTTTCTTCATCCATCCGCCACAGAGCCAATGGAGACCGAGGTCACCGGCGAGGAGGACGTGCGCGGCAACACTGATGACGCCGCTGCCATCGAAGAAGAAGCCGGCGCTGACGAGCCCGCCGGCGAAGAGGCCGCCAAAGCTGCCGTTGCAGAAGCTGGCGAGGGGTCCGGCGATCGCACTAACGACCCTGAGGCCGCAGGAGTGCCAGGCGCTACGCCGACCGCCGATCCCTCTCGCCGCTGGCAGCGTCCGGGCTCAAGAGCCCCAGCCAGCGCCTATTTGATGGCGGCGATGGCGTCTTCATCAAGCTCCCATGGGCGTCGAGCTCCAGGCGCCGCCAAAGGCGTAAACTTTGATGAAGAGCTGCTCGCCTCTGCTGGATCGACGCTGGTCGACGCGCAGCAAAGCAGCAGCGGCGAGCCCGAGGAGGAGCATTATGGAAGCTGCTATCGCTCTACCGCGCCCGACAAGCCAAGCTGGAATCCCGGGAAGCGCTTGTCGCGAAGGCGGGAGCAGACATCGAGAAGCGCGCGGAGGAGCTCCGGGGCCTCAACCAGGAAGCTCTCCGGTCCCTGGCAGAGGAGCGGGAGCAACTCGCCGAGGAGCGCAAAGCCTTCCTCCTCGAGAGGGCTGAAGCTGAAGAGGAACAGCGGCTTGCTGCCGAGAAGCTGTCTGCGCAGGAAGGCGAGTTGGCGCAGCGGAAGGTTAATCTTGACAGCCACGAGGAGGATCTTGCCATGCGCGAGCAAAAATTTGTCGGGGCTCTCAAGGAAGCAAAGGATGCTGCCGCAGCTGTCGAGGCCGCCAAGAAGGAGCTGGAGACAGAGGTGGCGCAGCTGGAGGCCAATCTCAAGGAGAGCGGCGAGGAGCTTGCTGCACTCAAGCACGAGCGCGAGAAGGACACCTACACTCTTGGCGAGCTGCAGGGCCGTCTCGCCGAGAGGAGCAAGGAGCTCAGCGCCGCCAAGGACTCCAATGCAGATCTTGAGTTGAAGCTAACTACTTTGACTCAGACTGGGACGGTGCCAGTGGAGGCGGAAGTGGCCTTGAAGGAGAAGATCAAGGCCGACGAGGCGCCGGCCGGGCGAGTGCTGTTGCCGCCCAGAGTGCCTTGAGGGAGAATGTGGAGCACTGGACCGAGGGTCTCGTGAATGTTGCTGCAGCCATCGACGAGGAGCTGGCGCAGCTGGGGATGGTGGATCTTGGATATTCCTCCGACGAGCACCTCCAACCCAGCGCCAAGCTTAGCTTGTTCTTCAAGGGCGTGGTGACGGCCCTCCAGCGACTCCGGGAAGAAGTCCCAAAAAAGTTGGCCGAGGAGTCGCGCCAGATCTGCTGGAGCTCTTCAAAAGGTCTTGATGAAGGTGGCCTTCCGCAATCCAGGCCTCAACCTCACCAACGTCCTCAAGTCCTTGCCGCCGGATGCTGATGTGGAGGCGCTCAAGACCCTCGTCGCACCCATCGTGGACAGGGTGAGCGGGATCAAGAGGGCTGAGGGCGACTGCGTAGATTAGGCCGCCCGCTTTCTCTTTTCCTTGCCGCTGCTGGTCATGTTAGGATAACAATCTATTAGCGCTGCGACAAGTTATCTTGTAATATAACTTTATTTTGGGTATCAATTGCTATGTTATTTCCTTTACTTGATTCCTTCCTTTGTATGTTTTTGCCCTACGCTTTTAGGGAACTTGTCGGTAGCACACAGGCCATGGCCGAAGTCTGGGACGTCAAGCTTCTTTGGCGGTACCGCTTCTGACAAGCAACCTTGTCGCAACTAGTTGCAGCTCACTCAAGTTGTTGAGCGGACTCGAAACAAGGTAAGGGCGCAACTAGCTACGAGTTGGTTCCTCCGCGCACAGGTTTTCCATACAAAGTACGGTCGTTCGAGGAAGATAACTTAAAAGTTTTAAAACTGATTGCTCAAACTTTAGCAACTTAGCTTTTCTGTCGTTTGCTTCCCGGTAAGGCTAGACTTCCTTGAGCGACGCTTGGTCCACACCATTATCTTCTCCTTTCCCAGGTAGGGGCAGGCTGATCTGACCCACGAACACCTATGGGACCGACGGACCGAGCCCCTTTCGGTTCGGCGGGGGGCGGAGGTCGCACGAAGAGCAGATCGAGGCGAAGCACACGAGAGGTTTACCCAGCTTCGGAGCTCTCCGGAGAGATAACACTCCTACTGCTGCATGTCTAGGTGTATTGAGTTCTTGCTCAGGAGCGCTGAGTGCTATAGTACACGCAAGCGGCTAACGAGACTGAGCGTGGGGGGAACCGACCCCCTCTACGTTGCACATGGGCCTCCTTTTATATGCTAAAGGGGTCTCCGACAGGTGGCAACGTAGACAAGGGTAAAAATGGAAAAGGAGTGGTTGGTATACCTACTTGTACAAAGGTACGATGTATCATACCTAACCCCGACGGCAGGGACAAAGGCATTAAATGCCCGTCACGCCGCCCTAACGGTGCAAGCGAGGGACCGTCGAGCGCCACCGCTTACCCACGATGGCAGTCTTGTCGGCGCGCTTGCCACCTCGCACCGCTGGCTGTGACCTCTCGCCACGCAGCGCTGGAAAGGTCCTGAGGCGACACGTTAGTGGATGTCTGGAGCGTGGAGTACAGAGAGGTGGTCTGCCGTGGCAAGCGCCTTACCTTGATTGTTGTCTTGTCGCGCCCGGAAGCTTGTCGCTCATTGGGCCTTCCCGCAAGCTCCTCTTGCGGGGCCTTGTCTTGTGTGCCTTGGGTGGCCTTCCCGACAAGCTCCTCTTGCCGGGCCTTGTCTCCTTGGCTTGAATACTTTGTTCTTGAATGGCTCCATAGGAACCACGGAGGACCTTGGCGGTCACCCGGTAAGCCTTGCCGCGGAGGGCTGCAACTGCCCGTGCACAAGTTCGGGATACAAGGGTACCCCTACTCTAGTACACCGACACCACTGCCGTGCTCTAAAAAGATATAAGTGAAGCACTAGAGCAACTACCTAGCTCAAAAGATAAAAGTGAATCACATAGAGTATTGTAATAAATTCATGATTAATTTGTGTCCCTATCAAAAGGTGTGTACAACAAGGATGATTGTGGAAAAATAAAAAGCAAAGACTCATATAATACAAGATGCTCCAAGCAAAACACATATCATGTGGTGAATAAAAATATAGCCTCAAGTAATTACCGATGGATCGTAGACAAAAGAGGGGATGCCATCTAGGGCAGCCCCAAGCTTAGATGCTTGGTTGTCCTTGAATATTACCTTGGGGTGCCTTGGGAATCCCCAAGCTTTGGCTCTTGCCACTCCTTATTCTATATCCCATCGAAACTTCACCCAAAACTTGAAAACTTCACAACACAAAACTCAACGGAAAACTCGTGAGATCCGTTAGTATAATAAAACAAATCACCACTTTTAGGTACTATTATAAACTCATTCCAATTTTATATTGGTATTATATCTACTATATTCTAACTTCTCCATGGCTCATACCTCCAGTACTACTCATAGATTCATCAAAATAACACTACAGAAAAAGACACATCCGTGACATTTTGGGCCGGACGAATTTTTTCTGTCATGCTTATGAAACTTCAATGACGATTATTGTGACAAAACCCGGTATCATCATAGATGTTGTGGCATCCTACTTCTATGACAAAAAATCATGATAGAAAATGGGCTTTTCATCCAGGGCGGGCCGGAGACGCAGCTGCATGACATTCTTTGGGCCATCCATGATGGAAAAAACCGTGGTAGAAGCCAGGGCGAGGAAAATATCGGGGAGTTCCCGGTTATGGTGGGTGGTCGGGGCCGAGCGATGCACATTTCTCTCGTACACATACACGCGTGGGTGCGAGGCCTTGGGCTCTAACTTAACCCGAGCGAGGCGTTATGCCGCCATCGAACTCGAGCAATTGCACTATGAGGCTACCGTTATCGAACCCGGCGATCGGCGATTCTTCGCCATCGCTGCTAATGAAGCCGATCGAACTCTTTGTCTCTTGATGAACAATGAGCGTTGTTGGGGGTTGGATGAACAGTTCCCGGTGGGGGTTGGATGAACATGACACCGTGGTAGTAGAGGCCGTTGCCGCTGGATGAACAGGACCCCGATCAATCGAGCCGGTTGGTGGGTGGATGAACAGGACCCCGTGGAGGGTTGGATGAACAGGACCCCGTGGAGGGCTGGTTGAACAGTAGCCGGTGGAGGGCTGGATGAACAGTAGCCCGTGGAGGGGTGGTTGAACAGGACCCCGTGGAGAGGGCTGGTTGAACAGTAGCCAGTGGAGGAGCGGTGGAGGCTGGATGAACAGGAGCCCGTGGTGAACAGTAGCTGGTGGAGGCAGGAGGGAGACGCCGTGGATGAACAGTCGCATGTGGAGGCTGGAGGAGGTCGATGGTGGATGAATAGTAGCCCATGGAGGCAGTCGACGGTGGAGATGAATAGTAGCCCGTGGAGTCCCGTTTTGCGGTACGCCACACCCTTCCCGATGAACAGGACCCCCGTTTTGACCGTAGCGCTCCAACACAAGTCTGTTTCCTCTGTTTTGCGGTACGCCACACCCCTCCCGATCAACAACACCCCGTTTCGACCGTAGGAGCTCGAACACAAGTCTGTTTCCTCCGTTTTGCGGTACGCCAGACCCTTCCCGATGAATAGGACCCTGTTTCGACCATATGCGGTCGAACACAAGGCCATTTTCCTTCGTTTTGCGGTACGCTAGACCCCGTTCCGGCTGTTCGGTCCAAGCCAGTTGGCTCCCATTGAACACGACCCATTCCGACCCAGTCTGTTGCCTCTCGATGAACATGACGTGTTCTGACCCAGTCACTTGGCTCGCGGTGAACACGACTCTGTTTCCTCCGTTCTGACCCAGCCGGTTAGGTGAAGATGAACAGCCCTGGCCGTCCGTATGCGCGAGTACGCGTTTTGAGACCCCGCTTGTATGTACGTACGTGGCCGTATTTTTTGGCGTGTGGCTTTTTGTACGTGTACATGGTTTAGATGGGACAGCCTGAACTGCTACGTGGGGGGCTCTACTATGACATGTGCTGCTACTTACTCGGCCACGGTTCATTGTTGCAGAGTGACCGATCGACCAGTATGTATGTACACGTTCGCGACAAGACAAACAACGGTACGTGCACTTCGACCGGGTGGGTCCCAGCTATCAGGGAGGATAAGGACGCTATATCTTGCATGCAAAGATATAGCTGCTGGGTCCCAGCTGTCAGGGGGAATCATTTTTCCCCCATAATAAGGACGCACTTCCTTGCGTGCAAATATGTGGCTGGTGGGTCCCAACTGTCAGGGGGAGAAAACATTATTTTTCAAGGTAAAAAGGATGCAGTTGCATGCATGCGTCCATGGGCGTGGTGCGTCCCCTCTGTCAACCTCTCATGTACAAGCATCTTCCGATGACTCTCGTTTGGTGACCATGTTGACCACACCGTGCCGAGCGCACCAAGGCCGATGGACGACGGCGAGGCCCCAGACTGGAATGACCAGGAGATGGGGAAGACGCGGCAGTGGAGTCGCAGATGGAGAGGAGTGGGAAACTTGACTAGTTCGGGTGCGCGGCAACACTGCCGCCCACGGGAGACAGGAGCAAGAACAGAGGTTGAAGAAACAACATGGCTGTTGGATTAACATCCAACGGTCGAGCTGCTAGAATCGTTTGTTGATTAAGTTGACAAAGCCCTGCGTACACGTCAGCTTAGTAGGTCCACAAGTCAGCCACCAAATCTGCTGGGTCCCAGCTATGATCAGGAGGAATAGTTTTTTCACATAACAAGGAGGCACTTCCTTCCGTGCGAAGATACAATCGGTGGGTCCCAGCTGTCAGGGGGAGGAAACATTTTTTCAGCTTAATAAGGAGGAACTTTCCTTGCGTGTGATCATGGACCTCGTGGGTCCCAGCCGTCAGGCTCTCCACGTACATTCCTCTTCCGATGACTCTCGTTTGTTGACCACGCTGCGCCGAGCGCCGCAAGGCGATGGACGACAGCGAGGCCCCGGACGGGAACGACTAGGAGATGGGGAGACGCGACAGTGGAGTCACAGATTGAGAGGAGTACAAGGGTTATTACTGGTTTTGGTGCGGCGTGGGGATGCAGTCGATGGAGAATAACAGGAGTTGTGGAGGGGTGGAGGGATAGCCTGGCCGGCGGTGGGGTAGAGCTTCAAAGCGATGCGTGCTAAGCAGAGCCGCTAGCCGCCGGAGGCTGGAGCAGGCGGTCCTGGTGACGCTGGAGGAAGAAGACGAGAGATTGAAGGTGCATGCCGACCGTTGGATATAAATCCAATGGCTCTGGATGTCATAATAATTTGTTAACCAAGTTGACAACGCCTTGCGTAGGCTTCGACCTATTGGCCCACATGTCAGCCTGCAAAAATGTGGCATATATTTAACCCATGTTTTCTAGAATTTACAGTCCATTTGCTGGGCTGGGTGAGCAAATAATTTTGCGTCAATGCGGCCAATTTAATATTTTCTAAGAAATCCCAGCCCATTTACACTCTCTTGAAATACACGAATTAGCTGGGCTTGTTCTATATATAATGTTAGGTTAGAAGGAGCAATTAATATCAAAACATAAACTGGTGTGACACATTTTTTAATATAAATTAAAAAATTAGCGAGTTATTGCTCAAAACAAAATTGAGCGCGTTATTATTACATTGGTCCTTAAAATCTTCGCAAGCTTTTGTACGCAATCACCCGGATTTTCCTTGCCTGTGAGTCAAAAACAACCAGGAATTTCCTTGCCAACTTCTGTTAAACATTTACTTTTACAAGTCAATAAGACATGGGATGTTTTTATAATGTATATATAAGTCTCTATTAAATATACGATAATAGCAATAATATAAATATATATAATGTGGTTAGAAGGGAAAACATAAATTGGACACAACATTATTATTCTTATATGTAGATAAATAGAACATAGATCTGCGTTTTATTAAAAAAATACATTAGGCTACCGATCTTTAAGAAAAAATAAAACCTACGCTGGGAGGCCCATAGTCCGGTACGTACATGATGGACCTCAAAAAATAAGTTGAAACCACTGTCCCGGTATGTCGTGGGCTACACATGTTAAAAAACAAAACCTAGGCCTAGCTGATACTTGTTCGCCCTCTGAAAAAATGATAGCAGCTAGATCCCCGACACCCCTTTCCCGCAACAAAAAAAGATCCCCGATACCCCTGAAAAAAAGCTCCCCGATGACAGTCATCGTTGGAAATTTATTTTGTTTATTGACTAAGGTTGACAAATCCGTGGGACCCAACATCAGTATACAATTAGGAGGAAGCTTTTTTTTCCAATGGGGCACTTGCTTGTGTACGGCTTGGACCTGGTGGGTCCCCACTGCTAGTCTCCCGGTGTACAGTCCTCTCCGGATTCCTCTTGTTTGTTGAGCAAGTTGACAACGACATATGGCGGCGCCACGGCGAGCGCACACGGACGGCAAAGAACCGGAGCCGGGGAAGATGCCTTCATTCTTTCGAACATACCGCACTAGCCCGGTGGCTGCAACCCTCTCACCCAAAAAGTCAGACCGCCTGGTTCGATTCCAATGGCCTTGATTGAAAATATCTAACACTTGCAAAACTTCGTCCCTAGTTTACCCAGTTTTTCGCACACTCAACATTGTCTTGCCATTTTGAAAATAGCATATCTTTTTGACTTTGCATCATATGAAGATGTGCTATACACGAATGTTGATCAGCATGATGTTAACTGGTTGTTAGTTCCATTTTTCACCATGAATAAAATTTCCAACATTCTGTTATCCATGTTTGAAAAGTGCCTGCTGATTGAAATGCTCTGCCTCTGAAACATGCAGTTCCTTATCTGAAAATCACTTGGACAAGCAGCCATCACCGCTGTTGGATTCGATGTCGTGCTTCTTCAATCCCCCCCGCAGGTATGAGGGGGAAATAAACTTCAGTCCCATGCTGCCGGTTGGGGAATGGAGCGAACTGGATTAAAGAGGGGGCCGGCGGCGCGACTGAAGAAGCACATCAGACGCGCCATTGTTACCCTAACAAGTAGGTGCAATTCTTCTCGGGAAGAAGATGTGCCGTTGACACCCACACGTCACAAATCCCATAGTACTAACAAGTTCACACACAAGTACATCAGAAAAGGTAAACATTCGTATCAAACTCAGGTTCACATGACATGTTCATATTCATAGCCAACATTCACAATCAAGAACTCAAATATTCATATATACACAAGTTCAGCATGTCTATGCATCCAAATGATTGATAGATCACACGACAATGTTCATAGATAATTCACAAAAAGATTCAGATATACACATGTTCAGTATGTTTATGCATCCAAATGATTGAGATCACAGCCAATATCATCCATGGACGAACTTTAATTACCTAGGGTACAGACTGGTAAATGGTGTTCAGTCGGAGGTACTTCTTGCTAAAACTAATGCTTGTACGAGTAAACTTTCGAGTAGAGGCAGCACAAACAATCTGAACTTTGCTTGTAGGTTTATCCTCAAATAGTGGCCTCGTGCCGAGGGAGGTTTGAGCAACTTGGCCACTACTTTCATGCGACTAGTTTACTGGCTCATCTTGGTCCTGTAGCTCGTCAAAATTCTACATTGCAGACAAGAAAGGAGGCGGTTGATGAAATGAACCACCCAATTTTTTTGTGCAGTTCAACTGAAGTGGAGCATCCCTGGCGTGCAGACTGGACTGCATCTTTCTGGGCTATGCGCCAAGCAATATTTTTGGCGTTCACTCTCCTAATACTTGGAGTTTGACAACTGGTTGATGCCAGTTGATACTCGAATGAATATAGGCACTTCTTCTTGTCAACATCGATGCTTCTCTGAGTGAACTTTGGAGTACATAGCAGCAACATAAGTATCTGTCCATCTGATCTTTTTGTGCAGTTCTACTAAAATCGCCCAATGTAATGATTTGCCTGCGAGTTCAGGCTCCAAGTTAATCCTTTATGAAATCGGAAAATAATAGCACAATACCAAATTACCAATACATATGACAAGCACAATAATCAGGATAAAGACTGGTACCAACCTGTGTGAGGTAGCATATCAATTACTATTTCCTTTGACTGGAAGCCGAGATAGGTGAAGCGACTGACAAGAAAGGAAGGAAGCAAGCCGAGAAAAGCGACTGACAGGAAAGGAAGGAAGCAGTCGAGGCAATGAAGCACACAAAGTTTTTGTGCAGTTCCACCAAAATCGAGCATCCGTGTTGGCACATATATTGAGAGAGTGAGATTACTCTAATAGTGGGACTAGTTGATGAAACGTACACTAACAAATAGAAGCACCCTCATTATCTTAATGGGTAAATTTAGCAGCATAGTAGTCTTGCTTAAAGAGAGGTATTAGTTTATTTAATTAGTGCTAAATAGCTCAACACTCAAAGCATTGCCATGTATCGTAGGTTGCAAAACTTTAACGTGCAAAGATAAAGGAGTTTCTCATGACAGTAGCAACACAGTAGCACGATACAAATAGAGATGAAAGCAAACTAATATGGATGAAGGCCTTAGGCCGGTACCAACCTGAGCAAAGAAGCTTATACATGTAGTCCGAGAAGAGATGATAAAGCACTCACTCGAATCACTCAATAGTACATATTTTTGTGCACTTCAAATGTATGGTTGAAATCACTCTTGTTTACCAGTGATGATATTATATCGAAAGATTATCAAAAACTTCCAGCAGAGTTAAAGCACTGGCTGGGATACAGTTCATTGTATTGTCTTCTGTAGTTCCACTAAAATGTACGATTGGCACAACATGATCCCTGTTTGCATAAGTAGGAACATGGTGAAACCTTCATTAGCTTAGTGAGAAAGGAAAACAAGACATTAGTATATTAATTTAACAGTAGCATCAAATTCATGATGGACAATACGCAAAACATTGCCTCATTGAACCAATGGCAATAAATTGACATGCGAAACAATAGCACTATTATGTCATGACACTACCAAGATTCCCTCCCTGCTCCACCACATGATTCACCTCCACAGACACACATACACACGTACATGATTCAGCATAGGGTGCTACTAAAGATTCTTTAACTCCGACAGGAAAATTAGGCAGCAATAAATTAGTGCTACTTAAGTACTCCTAATTAATTAAGTGACCTTGCAGGGGAGACAGCAGAAGTGGAAGGGCTCCCAAGAGGATTGTCTCACATGTAAGCTATACATTGCGGGAGCCCTTGAATGGCCTCGACTGAGGCCTCGACTTAGCAAGATCACCTTGGCACTGTTGATCGTGTAGAGCTGGGTCACACATGCATCCAGAATCCAGTTAATTAGTATGATGTGTCGTCAACCCAAGTACTACTCTGCTGCCTTTCTCTATCTATCTCTACTCTACTCTTATCTACTCTACTCTTATAAAAAACAGAGTTGGTAATGATGGTCTGCCTGCCATCCTGCAATATAGGCCGTCCGATTTATATCTGATGGATAGGGAACTTTGGCAATTTTGCAAAAAGGTACCCACACCCAAGTATGATTTATATCTTCTTCTTATCCTTCTCCTTCTTCTTCTTCTTCTTCTTCTTCTTCTTCTTCTTCTTCTTCTTCTTCTCCTTCTCCTTCTTTCTTCTCCTTCTCCTTCTTCTTCTCCTTCTTCTTCTGCTTTTTGTTCTCCTTCTTCTTCTCCTTCTTCTTCTCCTTCTTCTTCACCTTCTTCTTCTCCTTCTTCTTCTCCTTCTTCTTCTCCTTCTTCTTCTCCTTCTTCTTCTCCTTCTTCTTCTTCTTCTTCTTCTTCTTCTTCTTCTTCTTCTTCTTCTTCTTCTTCTTCTTCTTCTTCTTCTTCTTCTTCTTCAGAATTGGTTTTGTCAGTGAGGGAGTACAAGTGTACTAGTAAACAATAGCATTATTTTCTCATGGCAGTCGCAAAATAGAGATGAACACATGCATTAAATATCATTCTTACCTAAAGGAAGGTTATGGTGCCAATATGGACGATGAAGATTGGAACACAGATCTCCCTTTGTGCAGTTCCACCGAAATGAACCAATGGTTCCATTCTGACATTCCAGTTAAACAACACAAAAGTCACTTCTTTTAAGAAGTGTTTTGTGTAGTGCACCAAAAGGTCGCAATAGCAACGAGGTGAAATGGATATCCCTGTTTGCACAAAAAGCTACAGAGGAAACAGTTAGAGTCTCAAACAATTACTGGCAAAAACAATTGGCTAAACTTGTCATGGCTTATAACAGTGGCATGGCTTCATTTTACCCAGGGCATTAGATTAAGAACAACTAAATATTTGGTATAAGGGCATGGGACAGTGGGTGCACCAGCAGGCCAGCACCATGTACCTATACCGGGGCATAAAGTGGTGATTCAGAGTTTGTTGCCCCGAGAAACAAACATCCAAGAAACATATCTGGGTTGGTCCCATTTTTGTTCACTCTAGCCACCTACTCCTATGTGTGGATAGCAAGTCTAGTCCTGGTCATACCACTGTGTATAGCGTTTCCCCTATATTTCCATTTTCGATCAAGAGACCGGTTGGATGACCAGTCTGTACTACTTTCACCCCCTTTCCTTCCTGTTTGTACCAAGTTCGATGTACATACTAAACTTTCCCCCTTTATTTCTTGTTTGAACCAAGTACAAGATTCGACTCCATGAAGTAGCTTTACCTCTAACAATAGAAAAAAATAGGTGACGTTGGACCATCTGATCGAGAGGGGCTGAGAGGTAGAAAATGATGCACGTGCAGCGACGTAGCGAGCTGGGGAAGTAGAGCTAGGCCGGCTTCGAAGGAAGGTATACCTGAAGGTCATCGGGATGTCGATAGGTGGGTGGCGGGAGGCCAAATCAGCCCACACCAGGGCAACGACGAAGGGATCGGAGGACCTCCCGCGCCGGCGCTCGGCCAGAGATAATGATGCTGCCGGCAGTGGGTCTCCTCCCTCATTGTCGAAGATGGCCTAAACGCTGCCCCTCCTCCCCTTGACCGGCAAAGGGGGATACGTCCAGATCTGTAACCAGCGGTGAGGATAGAAAGGCAGTGTTACCACCGCTATCTTGTTTAGATCTGGAGAGGATGAGAGTGTGTGAATAGAGCAACCCTAGCAAGCAAGCGCGGAGGCTCCGACCTATATATATATATATATATATATATATATATATATATATATATATATATATATATATACACACACGGATAGTGGGGGAGTTTTGTTTTTTCACTCCATCAAAACAATCGTTTAAAATTGTGTACATGCCAGGTCGCCGTTTTTTTCGAGTTGTTGATTGTTTTTTTAGATAGCTACCCGCTTATTCCAAGTGGTGTTAGGGTGTGCCAAGTTGCACTTTGTATCCTTCAAGTCTGGTACTAGACCCTGCATTAAATGAACAACCACCGCCTCATAAAATTTGTAAACAAGCCCACGGCTAAAATTATCGGAAACGTGGGCTGCGCCAACATGCATTATTATTTATATTTTCTATGTGGGACTATCCTCAAAACAAACTGTGAGAGTACAATATTTATTGGGCCCCTTTGTAATTTGTGCTAAATTTTGACCAAAGATTTAACTGACAAAATATTAGTGCATGTTAACAAAAATTATATCCTTTGATTCGTATTTGAACATAGTTTTCAATGATGTAATTTTTTGTGACATGCGTGAACATTTGGTTAGTTAAATTTATAGTCAGAATTTGGCACAGATTATCATAGGGACCAATAAACCAGGACGGAGCTCCTCGTCTGTCGTCCAAACTACTACTGTACATTATATGACTAGCCGCTCTATTTACATGCGGGACATCAAAGAATCTGGGCCCGTGTGCCATCCACCAAATCACAGCGAGGTGCTACAGTCGAGACTCCGGTCACCCAGGTGTGGCCGTCCTGACCCGTCATATCACAAAACCCACACCTTTACCAGCAGTGGTAAAGTGGCTTCGAAGTTGGACTGGATGAAGCAACCATCATTTCACGGGAACGCTCGTTGAAGCCCTTTCTCCCATTTCTTGAAGAAAACCTCACTCCAGGCTACTCACTTCTGCCATTTTTCTTCTATACCGATGAAGAAAAGGTGGGCAAATCAGTGATGCTACTATATTTTCATTCCAAGAATCTTCTTTTTGCGAAGCACCGACCGATTCTCACAACCTATTCTTTTCCCGTTTTCATTGCGATTGTTGTTTCCTTTCGATTGCTTTTTGTTTGTCAGTTTGTTGATGGATCCTGGAGCAGTAGGAAAAGAGTTGCCGGCGGACAACCGAGTAGAGACAGAGATCTCCAGGAAGCGAGCATCGACCAACGAGTTGCCTATGTTGGCCGGCCAACCCATGGAGACGAAGAACTCCAAGAAGCAAGCACTTGCCAAAGAGTTGATGACGTTGGTGGACGAACTCCTCAAAGAAAGCTGGAAGAATAGCAAGGGCCCCACCGTACCTACCCTAGAAACTCTAATGGCCACCTATGAGAGGCTCAAGGCCGAGTTTGAGGATATAGTCGCCATTGAGAAGCAGTATTTCCCTGGCAAGGCGATGGCCCCTATCGAGGAGATGGCTCCTGTAGGGATGGGATCCCCCGGTGAGCTGGACAAGGTAAAAAATAATGGCTTACCATAGTTGTGGTTTTTGATTATTTGCAATGTGCTTGTTAATATGTTAGGGTTGTGCAGGTGCCGGTGGACGTCCTTCATGATACCGATGTCGCGGTCCGTCCTGTGGACAATGCACGTGCATCGTTTTCGATGTCGCGGTCCGTCCTGTGGACATCGCCCGGAGGTCGATTCCGACGCCGTTGTCCGTCCTGTGGACATCGCCCCAGAGATCGATTCTGATGCCGCTGTCCGTCCTGTGGACATCACCCTAGAGATCTATCGGTGCACTAAAGTTCTGGCCCTTTAGGTTCCCATACTTGTGCACAGGCAGTTGCAGCCATACCGACGGCAAGGCCTGCCGGGGATAGCTGGGAGCGAATACGAGACGACCAAGACGACATCTGAGCCAGTAATCAGAGAACAGAAGACAAGTTGAGGCCCTGGCAAGACCATCGCCCTTGAGGTTGAGAGATCTGACACCATCGACAATGTCAAGGCCAAGATCCAGGGGCGTCTGTGTGGTGGCATGCAGATCTCTATGAAGACCAAAAGGCAAAGTTCCCGGTAAGGTTCTTGCTGGGTACGTTTGTGAGGCCGCGGGAAGGCTTGCACACGGCAAGGTTTCGCTACCCTGCCACTACTCCAGTGCAGCGACTAGCCTCCCAGCCTGGCAAGCACTTGCGTGGCGGCATGCGGGTCTTCGTGAAGATCCTGCCACCGCTCCAGCGCAGTGGCTAGCCAGTCAGCTCGGCATTGCATGCCTCATCATCCTGGATGCGTGTGAAGACGGGGTGAGGCGGCGACGGACATGAAGGGCTCTATTTCCATCCCCGATAAAGTTAGGGGGCACGTAAACGGCGCATTTAATGTGTTTGTCCTAAGACGTCAGGGGTAAGCATATACACAGTAGCGACTTTACACCTCCTATGTGCATGTATGCCACTATGGTCGCCCCTTGGTATAAAAGGAGGCTCAAGGCGATACAGGGAGGGACTTTTGGACTTTCCGGTCCAGTTTGCATGCGTAGCAGCTAGCCGAAGCTCAAGAACACTCAATACACTAAAATCAGGACTAGGGTTTTACGCTTCTCAGTGGGCCGAACCTGGGTAAAAATCCCTCATGTTGATCATTAGATCTGCTCTTTGCGCATTCCTCTTCCCTGCCAAACCATAGAAGGGATGCACGTGATCCCATAGGCGTCGTTTCCCCGACATCTTTGGCGCGCAAGGTAGGGGGATCTGGTTGTGCAAACCTGATCTAGCAGTTAGTGCGTCAGTTTCTTCAACGTCTTCATTGCCATGTCTCCCAAGAAGAAGGGTATCATGGTGATCGGTTCATCGGCGGTCGACCTGCCCATACTAACACGGAGGGGCGACAGGGTAGGCGCGGATGGCGATGGAGGTGGAGATCACGAGCATGCACGGTGCTCTGGCGACCGGAGCCAGGCGAGCGGTATCGTCTGCGGCCACGACGACGACCCGCGCACCACTGGATCCAAGGACGGAGCAGTGCTGCCTACGGGCGGCGCGGCAACCTCCAAGAGTGGAAAGGCGACCTCCAAGACACCCCCGCCAGCCCATGCGTCGTGGTCTTCCCAGCTCGTGCGCAACGAGCAGTGCCGCGATGCTGGTGACCCCGAGCGTCCCCATGGAAAGGGCCCTCAGCATCATTTCCGAGATGCGCCAGGCCAACATGCATGCCAAGATGCTGGTGGAAAAAGCGCACGGCCGCGGAATCGTGATAGAGCTCCATCTAACATAGTTGGAAGTCAGAGCACCTCACGTTCCTCGCGCATGTCGCTGTCGCCCACACCAGCAGAAGCGTTGGCACGAGCGCAGCTACTCCTGGATTTCCCTCCCGCCGCGGAGAAGCACGAAGAATGGAGAGCTACTATCCAGAGCCTTATTGGTTTCGCCAATAAGGATGGGCACCAGGAGGCAGGTCCTACGCGACACCGGTCAACCAAGCCGATGCGTGCTGATGGCGGAAGGATCGGAGGCGCTGCAACCACAGTGCGCTCTCCTCCACCATGACAGCAACGGTCGCCAGCTCGGCGGGTTAATGCTCGCGACGATGGATCCACGGCGTCGTCCGATCCACGAGCTCGCCACGATCAACGTCAAGTCCTTCGGGAATGGGTCAAAGAAGATGCTCGAACTACCATCGAGCGGCGGCGGGAAGCGCGCCATCAATCTGATAGGCGCGCAGGGCCCACTGTTGACAGGCCTGCGCTGGGGGATTATGGTGACTTGCCTTACAAGGTGGGTTGTCCAGCTTTTATCCGTGAGCTGTGGCGGTTCCAGTGGCCCACTTCCCTCATGTTCAAACCAGAGGTCGCGGAGAAATACGACGTCAAGACTCATCCAGCTGAGTTCTTGAGCATCTACACCATCGCGAGGCAAGCTGCCAGGGCTCGAGACGGCAAGGTGCTCGCCAGCTACTTCCCGTTGGTGCTCAAGCCCAACGTTAGGTCGTGGTTGATGCACTTTCCAGTAGATTCCATCTCCTCTTGGTCAGATCTATGCCACGAGTTTGTTGGCACCTTTACCGGAGGCCACCAAGCTCCTGGCCAGGCAAGTGATTTACATCTCATCCCGCAGAAGGATGGTGAATCCTTGCGCAAGTACATACAGAGATTCAGTTGTGTGCAGTACAACATCCTAGAGTTCATCCAGCCGCTGTCATCAGCACATTTCATCAGAATGTGCGCAACTGCAAGATGTGTGAAGAGCTGGTGATGAACAAGGTTAGGTATGTTGTCGAGCTTTATGTTTTGGCGGATAGGTGTGATCGGGATGAAGAAGGAAGTATCCCAGCAAATATGCCGGTGCGGGAACTGATTTCAGAGATGAAGACATCGTCGCCCCGGCAAAGAAGGGTCGACGATGTAACAGGAAGTGCAAGGGCAAAACCATGCTTGCGGTCGAGGAATCCGGCAACCCCGGCACCACCAAGAAGGCCAAGGTTGATGACCTCGACAAAGATATTGCCGGGTGTGCCGCCTGCCAGGCCTTGGCGGCTGTCGACAAGCCAGAAGGCTCCGACAAGCAATATTGCAAGATCCATCGCACCAAGGGCCATGACCTCCAGAACTGCCGGCAAGTCGAGCAGCTTGTAGAGAGGCAGAAAGCTGAGTATGAAAGGCGAGACAGGAGAAGGGCCAGGATGGTGCTGGGGGGTCCGGCAAGAAGCATGGTGGCCGAGGGGGCCGCCATGGCAAGGACAAGCAACAGGAGAGGCCTGCTCGAGGTCGCGACAAGCAAGAGGGAGATGATGACCATGAAGAGGATGACGAGTCCAGCGAGCATGAGTTTCAAAAAGCTACAGAAGCCATGTGCATTGATGGTGGCGCCCCGTTGAATTCTTCTCACTACCAACTTAAACAGTGGGCACGTGAGATTAATGCGGCAGAGCCATCGATCGATGCTCAGAAGCCATTGAAATGGTCCAACATGCCTATCGTTTTTTACGCTGAGGATCACCCTGATCGCACAACCGTGGTCGGGTGTTTGCCATTGTTGGTTTCGCCTACGATTGGCAACCTCAAGGTGACAAAAAAGCTAGTTGAAGGTGGGGCCGGTTTGAACTTGATCTCACGCAAGGTGATCAAGAGGTTGCAAGTTCCTGATGGAGATCTCGAAGAGACGGACACGTTTCAAGGGATCAACCCGGGAAGAAGCCAACTGAAGGGTAAGATCACACTACCAGTTACATTTGGGGGTGAGCTGAACTACAGGATTGATGAGATAGTTTTTGATGTCGCCAAGATCCTATTGCCGTATAACGGGATCCTTGGTTGTCCAGCACTGGCCAAGTTTATGGCGGCGTCGCATTACGCGTACAATACACTGAAGGTGCCCGACCTGATGAGCATCATCACTGTCGCCTCCGACAAGAGAGACACACTCATCTGCAACGACCAACTCTACCGGGAGGCAGTTGTAGCACCTGCCGTCAAGGCGCTTGCTCCAGCCACTGGAGCTCCCGGGGGGAAGAAGACCGGCAAGACCTCTTGCACCCACTCTGGCAAGCACGCCTCCTTGGAGTGCTGCGTTCCTGTTGAGGAAGTGCCAGAGAGCTCCACCGGCAAGAGCAAGAAACCCAAGGAAGCACCACCAGAAACTAAGAAGGTGCCCGTCAAGGAGGACGGCATGGGCGGAGCTTTCACTATAAGCTCTACCCTCGACAGCAAATAGGAAAGCGCGCTCATTGCCTTCCTGCGGGCGAATGTTGATGTGTTTGCATGGCAAGCATCTGACATCCCCGGCGTTCCCAGGGAGATGATCGAGCACCATCTTGTGGTCTGTCCTCATGCGTGGCCCATCAAGCAGAAGGTCAGGAAGCAAGCTTTGTAGAGACAAGAGTTTATCACTTAAGAGATTAGGAAGCTAGAAGCGACAGGCTTGGTCAGAGGAGTGCTCCACCCAACATGGTTGGCCAATCCGGTGGTGGTGCGCAAGGCGAATGGAAAATGGAGGCTTTGCATTGATTATACAGATATCAACAAAGCCTGTCCAAAGGATCCTTTCCCCTCGCCACACATCGACCAGATTGTGGACTCCACGTCCGGGTGCGACTTGCTATTGTTTCTTGACGCCTACTCAGGGTACCATCAAATCTTCATGAAGAAGGAAGATGAAGAGAAGACCACGTTCATCACCCCATGTGGTACGTATTGTTTTATATAAATGCCTTTCAGGTTGAAAAGCGCTGGTTCAACATTTGCAAGAGCAGTTCAGATCGGTTTTGAGCCCTAGCTACATAGAAATATGGAAGCTTATATGGATGACATAGTGGTCAAAACCAAGGACAAGGCAACGCTCATACAAGATCTAGAAGAAACATTTGCAAATTTGCACAAGATCAATCTCAAGCTCAATACTGAGAAGTGTGTGTTTGGCATCCCATCCAACAACTTCTCGGATTCTTTGTATCTCAGCGAGGAATCAAGGCGAACCCCGACAAGATGAAGGCGATTGAGCAGATAGAAGCACCAAGACGAGTCAAAGATATGCGTTGACTTGCTGGTTGTGTTGCTGCTTTAAGCAGGTTCATCTCCAAATCTGCTGAGTGCGCCCTGCCCTTTTCTAAGATCTTGAAAAAGGCAGGTCCAATGAAATGGACTCCGGAAGCGTAGGCAGCGCTGCAAGATTTTGAAAGGTACCTCTCCTCTACACCGACACTAGTTGCGCCTAAGCCACAAGAGCCGTTGCTGCTGTATCTAGCGGCAGCGAATCAAGTGGTCAGTGTTGCGCTAGTGGCACAGAGAGAAGTAGATGAAGAAACAACGGCAGCGGCAAGGCTGTCAAATGATGAGCCAGGATCATCTCTGGCAAAGTCTGGCGCCGGCAAGGAGGGACCCTCCCCGGCAGAGTCTGGTGCCGACAAGGTGGGATCTGCACAAGCAAATGAAGTGACACAGAAGAAGAAGATGGTGCAGCACCCAGTTTATTTTGTCAGCTCCCTCTTGCAGGGGCTAGATCAAGATACTCTGGTGTGCAGAAGTTGCTCTTTGGCTTCCTTATGGCCTCAAGGAAGCTGCACCACTATTTTCAGGAACATGAGATCATCGTCATCACTCGCTTCCCATTGCAACGGATCTTGCATAACCCAGATGCGACTAGAAGGATTGTGGAGTGGGCGTTAGAAATGTCAAGCTTTGGTCTCAGGTTTGAAAGCACTTCAATGATTCAGAGCAGAGCCTTGGCGGAGTTCATTGTGGAATGGACCTCAACGCCTGACGAGGAGATTCAAGAGACCACTCTCCAGGGCAAGGAAATGAGCCGTGACTGGATTATGTACTTTGATGGGGCTTTCTCGCTGCAAGGCGCCGGTGCTGGTGTGCTACTTTTTGCACCCACCGGAGAGCACCTCAAGTATGTAGTCCAGATGCACTTTCCCCAAGAGAGATCAACAAACAACACTGCAGAATATGACGGACTGCTTGCCGGTCTCAGGATCGCGGCAGACCTTGGAATTAGGAAGCTCATTGTCAGAGGTGATTCACAGCTTGTCGTCAAGCAAGTTAATGAAGATTATCAGAGCCCATTGATGGAAGCTTACGTTGACTAAGTGAGGAAATTGGAGGAGCGTTTTGACGGTCTACAAGCAGAGCATGTTCCCCGAGTACAGAATAGCATTGCTGACGACCTGTCAAAACGTGTTGCCCTCAAGTTACTTGTGGAACCTGGGACTTTTGTGCTCCAACTGACTCAGCCATCCGTTGAACCATTAGCAAGGCAAGATAAGAGAAGGAAGTTGGGCTCCGGCAAATACTTTCCCGCTGAGCTCCCAGGGGCCACCAACAAGGAAGTTGCCGGGGACGATGAGGGAGTCCTGTACTAAGGGGTCCCCGGGCATCCGGCCTGTTGGCCATGGGCCGGACTGACGGGCTATGAAGATACAAGGACCAAAGACTCTACATGTGTCTGGATGGGACTCTCCTTGGCGTGGAAGGCAAGCTTGGTGACCAAATATGAAGATTCCTTTCTCTGTAACCGACTTTGTGTAACCCTAGTCCCCTCCGGTGTCTATATAAATCGGAGGGCCTAGTCCGGAAAAGGATATATAGTCATACAGGCTAGACTTCTAGGGTTTAGCCATTACGATCTCGTGGTAGATCAACTCTTGTAATACTCATATTCATCAAGATCAATCAAGCAGGAAGTAGGGTATTACCTCCATAGAGAGGGCCCGAACCTGGGTAAACATTGTGTCCCCCGTCTCCTGTTACCATCACCCTTAGACGCACAGTTCGGGACCCCCTACCCGAGATCCGCCTGTTTTGACACCGACATTGGTGCTTTCATTAAGAGTTCCACTGTGCCGTCCTCAAAAGGTTGATGGCTCCTCCAATCGTGAACAACGATGCTGTCCAAGGGAAAGCCTTCCTCCCCGGACAGATCTTCGTGTTCGGCGGCTTCGCACTGCGGGCCAACTCGCTTGGCCATCTAGAGCAGATCGACAGCTACGCCCCTGGCTATCAGGTCAGATTTGGGAGCTTGAACTACGTCGCGGATATCCGTGGAGACTTGATCTTCGATGGATTCGAGACCATGGCAATCGCTCCCCGTCACCACGATGAACATGACTTAAATCTATCATCGGACCATACACAGGAAATTGCACCTGTAACCATTCTGGCCTTAGATCCGGAGCAGATCGCGCCATCCGAGGACGGGAATCTCAACCCCGCCATGGAGGCCACAGACTCCACGGTGTTGGAGCCGCACACAGACCTAACCTCAGGTGATGTTTGTGTCACCGGAACGTCGGACTTGATTCCGGCCATAAGTTCCGAGCCATGTACGTCCGCGTATGTCAAGCAGGATCGGTCATCGATCGCTGAATCCAGCGTCACTGACATCTTTTGGCACTCACCTTTAGGCGATGTGCTGAACTCGTTAAAGAATCTATCCCTAGCGGGGGACTCTCAGCCAAATTATATTCGGTGTTTACGGGAGGCTGATGGTGGAGAATTTCGTTTCCCACCCGCCGCCCACTTCATAGCCACTGTCGAAGACCTAACCGACACGCTTGACTATGACTCTGAGGACATCGACGGTATGGACGACGATGCCGGAGAAGAGGAGGCCCAAAACCCGCCGTTCACCGGACGATGGACGGCCACTTCCTCATATGACGTATACATGGTGGACGCACCAAAATATAATAGCGGCGACGACAAGGAGAACCCAGCGAAGGATGACCCTCCTAAGACACAACCAAAGCACCGTCGTCAGCGGTGCCGCTCTAAATCGCGCCGCAGCAAAGACAGCAACACCGGCACAAGAGACGATAATACTCTGGATGGTGCCGAAGACACAGAAGACCCCGACGAACAAACTGTCGAACAAGACAATCGGGAAGATGGGCAAGTCAGCCTTGATGAACATGCCATAGAAGAAGACTCGGAGGATGGTAGTTATCATCCACTCTCCGAGGAGGAGGTGAGCCTCGGCAACGAAGATTTCATCTTGACTAAGGAACCTCTCGAGCAGGAGCGCTTTAAGCTTCAGCTAATAGCCACTGCGAGGAGCCTGAGAAAGAAGCAGCAGCAGCTTCAAGCTGATCAAGATCTGCTCAATGACAGATGGTTCGATGTCCTGGCAGCTGAGGAATAAGACTTTAAACGCCCAACCAAAATTTACCCGAAGCGCAAATTGCTACCTCAGTTCGATGACGAGGCGCCAGAACCCGCACTAGCATCGCGCAATGCGGCTGACCGACCACCGTGCGGTCGGGATAAAACGACAACTCAAGCCGAAAAGCAGACTGTCCCACCTCACCATAAAGGCAGGGATAAGACAGCTCGTGGTTATACATATGACCTTCGTCAAGACCTGGACAGTAGAGCAGGGCATACAAGATCGATCTATGGATCGTGAGGACGTGCCTTGACACGCGAGGATAGCTATCTATTCGGATGTGACAAACCTAGTCACACCCGGGCCGAAAACCATAGACGGACTCCATCGGAGCTACATCGCGATGCAGCTCGATATAGAGGCGCCGCACACCCTCTTTGCTTCACTGATGAAGTAATGGATCATGAATTCCCAGAAGGGTTCAAACCTACAAACATCGAATCATATGATGGAACAACCGATCCCGCGGTATGGATCGAGTATTTTATTCTCCACATCCACATGGCCCACGGGGATGACCTTCACGCCATCAAATACCTCCCACTAAAACTCAAAGGGCCAGCTCGGCACTGGCTAAACAGCCTGCCTGAAAATTCTATTGGCAGCTGGGAGGACTTGGAAGAAGCTTTCCTTGAAAACTTACAAGGTACATAAGTCCGGCCACCAGATGCCGATGACTTAAGTCCCATAGTCCAACAGCCTGGAGAGTCAGCCAGGAAATTCTAGACTAGGTTCCTAAGTAAAAAGAACCAGATTGTCGATTGTCCGGATGCCGGAGCCCTAGCGGCCTTTAAACATAGCATCCGTGACGAATGGCTCGCCCGCCACCTCAGCTAGGAAAAGCCAAAGTCCATGGCAGCCCTCACGGCACTCATGACCCGCTTCTGTGCGAGTGAGAATAGTTGGCTGGCCCGCAGCAAAAACACAACAAGCGAAATAAGCACCTCCGAGGGAAAAAATAGCAATGGCAAGCTCCGACGCAACAGACACAAAAGCCAAAGCAATGGCGACAACACCGATGACACGACAGTTAACGCCGGATTCAGTGGCTCCAAGTCCGGTCAGCGGAAGAAGCCATATAAAAGAAACAGTCACGGACCATCCAGCTTAGACCGCATACTCGATCATCCGTGCCAAATACACGGCACCCTGGAAAAACCAGCCAATCATACAAATAGAGATTGTTGGGGTTTTAAACAGGCCGGTAAGTTAAATGTAGAGAACAAGGAAAAGGGATCGCAAAGCAAGGACGACGACGAGGAGCCCCAGCAACCAAACACAGGGGGACAGAAGAAGTTTCCCCCTCAGGTCAAAACGAGGAACATGATATATGCCACACACATCCCTAAGAGGGAGAGCAAGCGTGCGCTCAGGGACGTCTATGCGATAGAGCCAATCGCCCCAAAATTCAATCCATGGTCGTCATGCCCGATCACCTTTGATCGCCGGGATCATCCGAATAGTATCCGTCATGGCGGTTCAGCCGCACTGGTCCTCGACCCAATCATTGATGGATTCCACCTGACGCGAGTCCTCATGGACGGTGGCAGCAAATACAATTTGCTCTATCAGGATACAGTGCGCAAAATGGGCATTGACCCATCAAGGATCAAGCCCACAAAGACTACCTTTAAAGGAGTCATACCAGGTGTGGAGGCTCGCTGTACGGGCTCAATTACGCTAGAGGTTGTCTTCGGATCTCCGGACAACTTCCGAAGTGAAGAGTTAATCTTTGATATTGTCCCTTTTTGCAGCGGCTATCACACACTGCTTGGACGAACCACATTTGCTCGATTCAATGCGGTGCCTCATTATGCTTACCTCAAGCTCAAGATGCCCGGGCCACGCGGCGTCATAACAGTTAATGGAAACACGGAATGTTCCCTCCGTACCGAGGAACACACTACTGCCTTAGCTGCAG
Source organism: Aegilops bicornis (assembly GCA_021605145.1). Classification (NCBI taxonomy): domain Eukaryota; kingdom Viridiplantae; phylum Streptophyta; class Magnoliopsida; order Poales; family Poaceae; genus Aegilops; species Aegilops bicornis. The sequence goes on along the minus strand of CM038675.1, from coordinate 387,543,790 downwards.
AAGTACAGAGCGGCCTTTTCAAACAGAACCTTAATTCGGCGGCCAAGCTCCCGGACACTGTCAAGAGGGTCCGGACTATTCTGCAGAAGGACAACTTGGCTCGTCAAGAGCTCGACTAGCAATTTGGCCTCTGTCTCAGGCCCACTGAAGTGGCGGCATTTGTACCGCGCATACATAACTATGCACTCAAAATACCATGGGCATAGACGGAGGCATAACTAGCTTGTGATCCGAAATACGGCTCGACCGCTCCCGGACACACATACTTTCACTGTTTCTCTTTCCCCTTTTCAGGTCTCTTTTCCACAGGCTTTCCCTGATGGCTTGATCACCGGTCCTGTCAAAGGATAAACACACCAAGATGACAAGAAGCACAAGCGTACAGGGGAATTTCTAGGTGTTTTCTTTAGCGATCACTCTACCTGTTTTCAGGACCCACACACAGCTCTCCCTTGGTCGCGGCATGTCAAATAGCCCATTGCTTATTGTCGGATTTCGGGTTCTAGCAGACCCTCTAGGTTCGAACTCTGGGGTGCACGCGGCGATCTCACCCCTACCTACCTGCACCTCGTCGCCTCGCAAGGATCTAAACTATACAAAGAGCAACAGAAGGGACACAAGGTTTATACTGGTTCGGGCCACCATTGTGGTGTCATACCCTACTCCAGTGTGTGGTGTGGTGGATTGCCTCAGGGGCTGATGATGAACAATACAAGAAAGAACAGCCTCACGAGGGTCTGTTCTTGGCCGGTGCGACAAACTGCTAGGGGGAGTTCGGTCGCTCTCTCTCTCTCTAGAATGCTTGACCTCTAGCTCTGTTCTGGATTCCCGATCCCTCTATCCTGTGGGAGGCTAGTCCTATTTATAGGCAGAGGCCCTGGGCCTCTTCCTAAATATTGAGCGGGAAGGGCGCCAACAATTGCCCATTTTGAAGGGGAACATCTAGTACACTTATCCTGACTAAAGTTGGTCCTCGCCTGTCAAAGGCTCTGATGGTGACGCCGGCTTGGGCTCCACGATGACCTCCTTCCTACTGTTGTGATGGTCTTGGTCTTGTTGCATCGAAATGGTTGCCTTTGCTTGATGCTCTCGCCTGCGCTTGCTTCCTTTGCACCAAAGAGGAAATGAGGACACTGCGCGGGCTGGCGCCCTCCTGGCGCCCCCGGTCGTCATGGCTTGCTTCATGGGCACCTCGTGAGGTACCCTGCCTTGATCTCTCCGCCTCCTCGCGAGCCAGCCTGACGAGGCCGTGCCTGAGGAAGCTTCACGTAAATCCGCCCATGAGGCTTGGCCCTCGCGAGGGTCTTGAGCTTGTCTTGATGAAGATGGGCCGTCTTGGGCCACCCTTGATCCACACCGCAGGCCGCAGCAGTGTGCAAGTCCGGGTACCCCCGTTCCCTGAACGCCGACAGAGCCTCGGGCCCAAGGCGCGCCTGGACTTGGCTGAGCAGAGAAGCGAAGGGGCAAGTGCGAAGCGCCACGGGCCCTAACAGCCTGCGGCCTTGGGCGCCCCGTGGCGCTTGATTGGACGAGGGCGTCTCTGCTTCCCCGCGACGCCTTGGCAACTGCGCGAATCGACAAAAGAGCGGCACCCGTCTAGGCTTTACCTCCTTTGCCTTCTCCAGTCATTGCCCAGATCCCCTTTCTTGTGCCTATCCTTCCTGCTTCCGAAATCTCCAGATCTACTTCGACCGCGTACCCTAGCGAGATATGGCGCCTCGCCAGACCCCGGCCAGAGCTCGGTACTCGCCTGCTTTGGACTCCCCTAACGTGTCAGAGAAGAGTCTTGCCCGGGCGCGCCGGATGGTGGCGGCGCAAGGCAACAACGGGGCAGCGGTGCTCAGGGCTGGCTCCGCCCTTCCCGAGGACCAAGGAAGCACCTTCTATCCGCTCTTCGTGAGCGCCATTGCTGCCGGTCTGGTGCCTCCCTTTTCCGAGTTCTTCTTTTCTGTCCTTCGCCATTACAAACTGCAAGCTCTGCACCTCCACCCCAACTCTGTTCTTCTCCTGGCGATCTTCGCCTACTATTGTGAGGCTCATGTCGGGGTGCAGCCCTCAGTGGCCTTGCTGCGCCACTACTTCTACCTCCGGGCCTCTCGCGGCCCCATCACCGCGTGTGCGAGCTTTGTCACGTATTGCAGCTCCAACACCATCTCGGAGCCTGGGAAGAGGATTGAAGGCTTCAGGAGCAAGTGGGTCATGGTAGATGCTGGGCGCATCCATCCTCGGTTGATTCTGCCCACGGAGTAGCCCACGCCCATCGAAGATTGGTCTCATGGAACTTCGTGGATCCTTGTGGCTTGATCTTTGGAGAAGATGAACGCGGACCTGTGGCCGGGCAACATGGCGACGGCGAAGCTGACCGGGGCGTCGCTCCTGAGGGAGTTCCTGGAGCACCGGGTGGCCCCGCTTCGTCAGTACTCGCTTCCGCTATGGAGGCCTCGCCCGAGCCCCGTAGTCTTGGCCGACGAAGATCTGGCCACGGTCCTCCAATCTTTGGGCGGGGGAGACGTGGTGAGGCTGGAGGGCGCTCCTGTACCCTTGTTCCTTCGATATGATTGGGAGCAGGTGGTGGACTCCATGCCCGCTTTCAACGGGGACGGGCCTGTGCCCGCGGAGGTTCCCGAGGACTCGGCAGCCCTGGCGACGGTGAACGCGTCCTCCGGCGACTCCAGCGGGGAGGAGGAAGAAAAGGAGCGGGGAGAGGGGCCCGACTCCGAGGCGATCGACGGGGAGTCGAGAGCGCCCCTCCCCCGGCGCAGGTCCCGCGCTCTCCGCCTCTTGCCGGACGACGCTAAGGATGTCGATGAGCGGGGCGGTGAGAGCTTGCCCCTGATCCCGAAGAAGGACATGACGGGGCTGGTCCCCCGCGGGTCTGCCCCGGCTCCGAGGCGATCTGCAGACGCGCCTCCTGCTCCCGAGCCTCTTGAGGCTGATACCTGCAGCTGGCTCTCGGGCTTCAAGTTCTACCGGAGGTTGCTCGAGCCCATGAGCGATCACCAGTAAGTGCTAGATTCTTGTTTTATTCCTTGCTTTGTTGCTGGGGCTTGATATCTGTATTCCTTGGCTGAAATTTGGCGCTGCGCGCGAAGAAGCTGAAGGGAGCTCCTCGAGGCTTCGTCCCGGCAGCACCTCCGTCTGAAAAGAAGGCTGACGACAAGACACGGGCCTCTCCTGCCCGGTCATCCTCGCGAGGCTGGCGGAGCTAGCTGGGCGAAGCTCAGCCCCATGGCCCAAGCGACTCCCGAGGTATCCTTGCCTGATGTCACTGCCGCAGTCGTCGGGGCGCAGAAGGTCCCGTCTCATGATGCTGTGATTACGCTGCCGTCCTCTACTCCTACTCCGCCAAATGCTGTCTCTCTGACTCCTTCTCTTGTCTGGATCGTCTGCTTTGCTGAACTGGACCGGCTGCAAAAGATCTTACGGCGCCGACCCTTGCTTGGTGGACGGACGCTTGGAGCTGGCCTCCGACTGGGTTCGCTCTGATGCTTCGATTCGAGCGGCGCTGGTTCAGGCCGCGACGACTTGCGACGAGGAGAAACATGCCGTCCTTGGGGCAAAGGCCGCTCGCGACGCCGCCTTGGGGGAGGTAGACGATGTCCGAGGTCGCTGCAAGGCGCTGGAGAGCGAGCTGCAGGGCCTGCGCGACCAGCTTGCCAAGGAGGCCCGTGTCCGCCAAGAGAAGGAGGAAGACATGAAAGCTCGTGAGGCGGTCACCAAGGACAGGGATGCCAAGCTTGACCGGCGCCGTGACCGCTTGGGTGCGCTGGAGCAGGAGTTGGAGGCGAAGAGGATCGAGCTGGACGGCAAGGCGCGGGTCCTCGCTGAGGACCGCGTGGCCTTCGCGGACCTGGAGGCGAAGGCTCGCACCTTGCTGAGGTCGCTTTACGACAGCGGCCTGGAAAGCCCGCTGGCCGGCGCCGAGGACGGCCCTGCCAAGCTGCTTCCCTTCCTGGTCCGCGCCCTTGAAGATGTCACCTTTGGCCTTGGCCCCACGGCTGAGGCCGAGGTGCGTGTCCTGTCTTTTGCAGCGCTGACGCGCGTCCTTACCCACGTCTACCTTCGCGACCCTGACGTCGACCTCGCAGCCTGCTGGAGCCCGGGAGTGGCGAGCTTGCCGCTGCCGCTGCTGAGGCCGTGAAGGGTCGAGCGGAGGCTCTCTTTGGCGAGTTCGGGCCTTGGCACCAAGCGAAGCGATCGCTGCAGATCCCGAGGCTTCACGAGAGAACCCGCCCAGCGCAGCTCCGCCGCCCGATGGCGGTGCTGTGCCAACAAATGACTCCTTTGTGGCTCCTATCACGCTTTCAGCTCACGCAACATGCATCATGCCTCGTGGAGGCGTTTAAACTTGCGTTTGGCGTTGTGAAAACAGTTATGGACTGTAATATTTGCTTTTGAATTCCTTGAGATTTGCGCTTTTCCTTCCTACTTGCTTATGTTCTACGCTGGCAGAGCCCGGCCCCGCGCATACCTCAGCCGCCGTTAGCCCCGACCAGAAACCAGGACGGGACCAAGGGGTGAGGGGCTACGTGACAAGTTAGGCTCCTGAGTTGCGATGCTCAGGAGTCCCCCTTGGCGCACGAACAGCAAATAGGGAGGTGAGATGTATGGGTGAATTTACCATTTTACGTCTGCAGAGCCCGGCCCCGCGCATACCTCAACCGCCGTTAGCCTTTCGGAACTAAGGGGTGAGGGGCTACATGACCAGTTAGGATCCTGAGTCACGATGCTCAGGAGTCCCCCTTGACGTTCAAACGGCCTTCGTACCTTGGCTCCGCTCGAGGAGGGACGTGCGGCGAACCAGGCCCGAGGGGCCTGGCTGGGTGGCGTCGTCTGCAGGCATGACCAGGCGTAGCCCCGTGCTCAGCCCCTTGAGCGGCACTCCCGAGGAGGCGTTACGATGAGGCCGAACACCGAGCTCTGGGCTCCGAGGTTGATGCGGCCGGGGCCACCCTCGATTGTTTATCACCGGTAGCGGAGCATAGCGCTTCCGTATGTGTCACGGGCATAGCCGCTCCTCGGCAGTGTCGTCGGCCAAAGACGGAGCATGGTGCTTCCCACAGTGCGTGGGAGGGGCTCCTCCGGACGGGCGTGTCTGACCCATACGACATGTGGCTGGCACGGTAGGGCCTGACGAGGTGTATCAGGGCTCCCGTGAGCCAGCGCGGGACTCACGGGGCCCTACCTCAAGGCTGGTTGCGCTTGACACTGGGCCTTAACTTGTGATGTGTTCCTGCAGATTTGGTTAGATGTCGACGCTCTACGTCCTCGGGTCCCGGCCCTCGAGCGGGTCTCAGCCGTGCTGGTATGCTGGTCGCGTCATGCCGTGGACAAAGGCGAGAGGTGAGTGGAGATCGATGAGGAGCCCATGAGTCGCGATGCTCAGGTACTCCCCCCCCCCCTTTAACGTGCAAGTGGCCGACATGAAGGAAGAAGGGGTGCCGTGGACAGGCACCAAATAACAATCATGATGGGTCAAACGCACGACCCAAATAAACGCAAGAGGGGTACATGCCACTGGGTCTGGCCCGAGTGGCTTGGGGATGATGCAGCCCGAGGGGCGCCCCCAATAAAGTAAGCTAGGAACATGAAGCAAAAGGGATACACGCCGTAGGGACGGATCCACGCGGCCTGGGAATGATGCAGCCCTGGGGGGCGCTCCCATCTAAAAATGAAACTCGAAGGATGTCACCTGATAACATTGAAGACGAAGGGATGCTGAAGTAGCGGACGTCGTGGGCTGCGGAAGCTGATCTTCATGAGCCCCCGGGCCCAGGAGCCTCGGGAGGCTCTAGAGGCGCTGGTGGCTCCTCGCGGACCATCTCCAGCTCCGCCAGGACTGCGGAACGCCTGGCCTCTTGAGCCTCCAGGATGCTCCCTATGAGGCGCTGGCGTGTGGCAGCTGTGTTCAGCAGACCGTAAGGCGTGCGAACGTAGCTGTGGGGTAGACCTTCACAACGCCCCACGTGCGAGGGCCAGAGGCGCTCCTGAGAGGCGGCTCGGTTGAGCTCTGGTATGTCGATGCAGACGGCGCAGCCCACCATCCTCGCCTGGATGGGGAGCTACGGCGGGTAAGCGGCGGCTGCCACTCATGACTCTTGACTCCTGCAGCTCCTGAATGATTTGGGTGACAAACTCCTGAGGGTTTGGCCCTCCTTGCCTCGCTCCTTCCTGAGGGAAACGTGCTTTGAAACACGCCTCCAAGTGGTGCCCAAGCGCCTCCCTCGTGATCTTATCAAGGTCGGTGGCCCTCCAGGAGAGAGCCCCCAAGCCTTGCTCGAGGAGGGCGCCGGGCGCGCCTTCCTATGTGACAGAAGGAGGTGCCCCCTGAATAGGCGCGGACCCCGAGGGGCCGGGCCAGGCGATGTCTTCTTCTTCTTGGGAGCAGCCTCGGGGAGCCTCCCGCTCTTGCGATCTGGGTCTTCAAGTGACGCGGCATGAAAAGCATGCTCTAGGGAGCACACTGCGTCCCTCTCTTCACAAGGCACCGTGATGACTCCGCCGCTTCCCGGCATCTTGAGGACGTTGTAGCCGTGATGAGTCACGACCATGAATTTGGCCAGAGCTGGGTACCCGAGGATGGCATTGTATGGCAGGCGAATGTGGGTGATGTCGAAGTCGATGAGCTCGGTGCGGTAGTTGTCGCGCGCCCCGAAGGTGACAGGGAGGCGGACCTACCCAATCGGAACTGTGGAGCCATCGGTGACTCCAGAGAAAGGCTTGGTTGGCTGAAGCTGATCGTAAGGCACTTGGAGATTGTTGAATGTATCTACGGATAGGACATTGAGCCCTGCTCCGCCATCGACGAGGGTCCTGGTGACTTGCACGTTGCTGATGATTGGGGAACAACGCATCGGGAGGACTCTGGCTGTGGCCGCGCACTTGGGCTATCCGCTGAGCTGAACATGATGGCGCACGCCGACCACCTGAGAGGGCGCGTGGCTTCGAGCTTGGGGAGGACTGCATTCACTTCGCGGGCGAACTGCTTGAAGATGCGCTGGGAGGCTGGGGCTTGAGCTCCTCCTAGGATGCAAGCGATTGCACGCGGCTCCTGGAAGTCCCCAGCCCCCTCGTCCTTATGATGGTCTTGGTTTCTATTTGGCTGCAGTGGCAGAGGAGGGAGGCCTGCGTTGCCTTGCGGGCGATCCTCGCGAGGCTGATCCCTCCAGCCTCCCTCGCGAGGCTGATCCTGCCAGCGGTCCTCGCAAGGTCGGTCGCGCCACCCTTGGCGAGGGCCGCGGTCTTCCCAGCGTCATGCGTTTCTTCCTCCTCCTCGGCCGTAGCCTCGATCACTGCGGTCGGGGCGTCGACCGATTTGCCCTTCTTGCACGGCTCGGAGTTCTTGACATTCGTTGGTGTTGTGGGTGTGGAGGTCGTGGTACACACAGTACCGGCTGCCCTTGGAAGACCCAGGCTGATCCCTGCCTCGCTTGGTGTCACGGATTACTGCATGAAACGGCAGCCCCCTTGCGCTTCACGTCCTTGACCTTGGGCTTCTTCTCTTCTGGGTCTGCAGCCGGCAGCTCGAGGAGGGAAAGGCGTCCTTCCTCAGCCCTGGCGCACTTGGTCGCCAAGTTGAACAGCTCCAAGGACGTGCACAGGTCTTCATGCATCGCCAGCTCCTCCTTCATCTTGAAGTCACGCACACCGTCGGAGAAGGCTGAGATGATGGCCTCCTCGGTCACCTTGGTAATCTTGAGGCGTGCGTTGTTGAAGTGCTGGATGTACTTCTGCAGGGTCTCTCCTGGCTTCCGCTTGATGCGGCGCATGTCGCTCACGGCAGGAGGCCGGTCGCGAGTGCCTTGGAAGTTGGCGATGAAGCGGGTGCGCATCTCGTCCCAGGAGGAGATTGTGCCAGAGCTGTGTTCAGAGCCAAAAGGGCACCGTCTTTGAGCGCCATGGGAAACCAGTTCACTATGACCTTCTCACCCCCGTTGGCGGCTTCGATGCCCAGCTCGTAGAGCTGGAGGAACTCCGCAGGGTCGGCCATGCCGTCGTAGCGAGGAGGCAGGTCTGGCTTGAACTTGCCAGGCCACACGACGCTGCGTAGCTCGGCGGTGAAGGCGCGGCAGCCTGCAGTGGCCACGGGAGGCCTTTGGTGACGATGGGCTTGGTCTTGTGGGTCCCCATGCGCTGCCGCTGGGAGCAGCGCGGGGTCTTGGCGTGCCGGAGCAGGAGCCCGGTCGTGACGGGCCGGTGCAGGGAGCACTCGGGCAGCCTCTTGGGGGCGAGGGACCTCTTGACAGCTCTGCTATTGCTGCGCTGGTGCCGGATGGAGTGGGTTCCGCCCAGGGGCCACGCGCCTTGGGGCCAAGGCGCCTTCTTGAGGGGGAGGCGGCGGAGGCGCCCCCGGAGCTTCATCGCCCGCGCAAGGCGGGCGCGTGCGATGAGAAGGACGGCGCGGGAGCCCCTGGCGCGCGGACGAGCTCGGCGACGCGGTCGAGCCACTCCTCGTAGACGTCATCGACAGGGCGGTAGCGCAGGAGCTCGTTTGCCGCTATGAGCACGTCTCAAGCCTCCATGGGCGTGCGTAGCGCGCGAGACGAAGAACCAGCTGGGGCGAGCGAAGGAGTAGCGGTACGGCCGTCTCGCCTCACGGACGGATGCTGGGACGATGCTTGCTGCTCGTTCCCTGCCGGGCCGGTGGCGGCGTTGACGGCAGGCGACGGGGAATGGCGGGGGCGGCCGCCGAGGGGGGCCGTCTGGGCGACGCGGGTGGGAAGAGCGGCCCGGTGCTCGGCGCGGACCCGACGAGCGTCCGACATGGATGAGATGGGCGGCGAAGAACAGGGCGGTGGAAGACGGATTCCGGTGCACCCCTACCTGGCACGCCAAATGTCGGATTTCGGGTTCCGGCAGACCCTCTAGGTTCGAACTCTGGGGTGCACGCGGAGATCTCACCCCCCACCTACCTGCACCTCGTCGCCACAAAGAGTAACACAAGGGACACAAGGTTTATACTGGTTCGGGCCACCATTGCGGTGTAATACCCTACTCCAGTGTGTGGTGTGGTGGATTGCCTCAGGGGCTGATGATGAACAGTACAAGGAAGAACAGCCTCGCGAGGGTCTGTTCTTGGCCGGTGCGACGAACTGCTAGGGGAGTTCGGTCGCTCTCTCTCTCTCTAGATTGCTTGACCTCTAGCTCTGTTCTGGATTCCCGATCCCTCTACCCTGTGGGAGGCTAGTCCTATTTATAGGCAGAGGCCTTGGGCCTCTTCCCAAATATTGAGCGGGAAGGGCGCCAACAATTGGCCATTTTGAAGGGGAACATCTAGTACACTTATCCTGACTAAACTTGGTCCTCGCCTGCCAAAGGCTCTGACGGTGACGCCGGCTTGGGCTCCACGATGACCTCCTTCCTGCCGTTGTGATGGTCTTGGTCTTGTTGCACCTAAATGGTTGCCTTTGCTTGATGCTCTCGCCTGCGCTTGCCTCCTTTGCACCAAAGAGGAAATGAGGACACTGCGCGGGCTGGCGCCCTCCTGGCGCCCCCGGTCGTCATGGCTTGCGTCATGGGCACCTCGTGAGGTGCCCCGCCTTGATCTCTCCGCCTCCTTGCGAGCCAGCCTGACGAGGCCGTGCCTGAGGAAGCTTCACATCATCCGCCCATGAGGCTTGGCCCCTCGCGACGGTCTTGAGCTTGTGCTGATGAAGATGGGCCGTGCTGGGCCACCCCTTGAGCCACGCCGCAGGCCGCAGGCAGGCAAGTCTGGGTACCCCCGTTCCCAGAACACCGACACTTATCACACTATTTGTATCAATGCGCTTTGACGTATTAATAAAATTGCAACGAAAATAGTTCGCGGCCCAAATTCTGCGGCCCTAGCTCATTACCTTTGCTCCTTTTCTGTTTTCCTTTATTTTCTGTTAATAACCTTATCAAGTAGCACCTGTACACTTTGGTACGTTTCCATTTGCCAGGGGCTTCATAGCGCCCCGCACTACGACAACAAAGTCCAAACACTTGTTTACAGAACAGTTCGGCACCCCGAATTTAGCATTATATGCATTGGCTCCGAATCATGTCTTTGGTCAATAGTTGGGTTGCCCGGCTCCCGTGCTTGCTACCTTACGTTCCGCTATATCGGCTAAGATAGTAAAGGGAGAACTACTGCGATTGTGCCCTGGTTTACCCAATGGAGCACTTCAGTAGAGAAAGCCGAAAACTGGCTGTCATGATGCGGCGAGAGCTGGTCAGCTCTTCGGAGGTCTCAAATCGTTGGAGATTTCTTCCGCGTTACGCGAGGGATCGGTACTTACCCGATCAGGTGTTTACAGCATCCTAGTTCGGATACTAGGGGCCGCGCTTATATTTTTCTTGTCAAACTCCTATGGCTAAGTGAGGGTATTCAAGCTGTATAGTCTGATTGCCTGGTTCGTTGCGCTAAACACCTCCTTCAAGGACCAAACAATTGGATCAAGAGTGTTTATATTCCATCTCGAACACCCCCGTACTACCTACGTGGGGGCAGAAGCCGACTGAAAGCACAAGTGCTCCCTGGGTGATTTTGGTAATTAATGTCAACATATTTCTTGTTGGACTAATGTTTTCATCTAGTATGTTTCAGATAAGGTCAACAATGGAGTGGCATGGACTACAGGATGTGGAACCCCTTCAAGATGATAAGGACAAGGGATTGGCTCAAGCTCAAAGCTCAGGACTGTTACTTTTCTATTTTAGTGATCCAAGATCACATCGAGTCCATAGGAAAAGCCAATACTATTAAGAGGGGATGAGGTGTTGCTTAATGGCTTGCTTGCTCAAAGTGCTTAGTGATATGCTTCAAAGCCCTCAACCACTTTCTCACATCCGCATATGTCCCAAACCAAAAGTCAAACTCGGCCCCACCGAAACTTTCTATCCGGTGCCACCGAGTTCTCTTGACATAGCCACTGCCTGAAACCCTAACCTATTCGGTCTCACCGATGGGATCTCGGTCTTACCCAGATGGGCTTGCAAACTCTCTGTTGCCTATTGCATTAATTTCGGTCTCACAGAAATATGAAATCAGTCCCATCGAGTTTGCTTGGCCAACTCTCTGTTTTGCTTATTACCCAAATCAGTCCCACCGAGTTTGTGTAATTGGTCCAACCAAGATAAGGCTTTACCCTAACCGTAGCACATTGGTCCCACCGAGTTGATCATGTCGGTCCCACCGAAATGCCTAACAGTCACATTATGAACCAAATTGGTCCGACCGAGTTTTATAATTTGTTCCCACCGAGTTTGGTGATTTGTGTGTAATGGTTAGATTTTGTGTGGAGGCTATATATACCCCTCCACCCACTCTTCATTTGTGGAGAGAGCCATCAGAACATGCCTACACTTCCAACATACATTTTCTGAGAGAGAACCGCCTACACTTGTGTTGAGGTCAAGATATCCCATTCCAACGACATAAATCTTGATCTCTAGCCTTCCCCAAGTTGCTTTCCACTCAAATCATCTTTCTACCAAATCCAATCCTATGAGAGAGAGTTGAGTGTTGGGGAGACTATCATTTGAAGCACAAGAGCAATGAGTTCATCATCAACACACCATCTATCACCTTTTGGAGAGTGGTGTCTCCTAGATTGGCTAGGTGTCACTTGGGAGCCTCCGTCAAGATTGTGGAGTTGAACCAAGGAGTTCGTACGGGCAAGGAGATTGCCTACTTCATGAAGATCTTCCCTAGTGAGGCAAGTCCTTCGTCGGCGATGGCCATGGTGGGATAGACAAGGTTGCTTCTTCGTGGACCCTTTGTGGGTGGAGCCCTCCGTGGACTCTCGCAACCGTTACCCTTCGTGGGTTGAAGTCTCCATCAACGTGGATGTACGATAGCACCACCTATCGGAACCACGGATAAAAAAATCTCCGTGTCTCCAATTGCGTTTGCACACTCCAATCCCATCTATTTACATTATTGCAACTTGCATGATTTACTTTCCGCTGCTCATATATTCTTATCATGCTTGCTTGATATGTATTGTGAATGTTTGAACTTGTGCTAAAACTCCACTTCAACTTAAAGAATTTAAAAACTGCAACTTTTCTTGGTAAGAGTCTATTCACCCCCCTCTAGACACCTCTTCTCGATGCTTTGAATTGGTATCAGAGCATTGGTCTCCATTCCCCTGGTTTAAACACCTTTGGAGGAAGATGGACGAGTCTATGTTGGGGAGTCTTAGACATAGAGTGCCTATACTTGATGGAGAGTACTTTCATGAGTGGAAAAATGAGATGCTTGAGATTTTCAATGAATATCATTTGACCAAGTACATTACTATTCCTTGTGCTTGCATTGTTGATCCTTTGCATCCCACACGCAATGAGGATCTGGACATGATTTGCAATCTTAGAACTATCAATCTTATTGTAAAAGGATTGCCTAAAAATTTGATTGCTAGCTTACCTACTCTGGATTGTGCTTACGTCATATGGAGATTTCTAGAGGAACGATTCCCAAACTATTCCTTGAAAAATCTAGATGAGATTCTCCATAAGTCTATTGCCTTGAATAGGATGAGTACTGGTGATCCTAAGTTTGATGATTGTCTTTTTGAGCTTCGTGATCTCATGCGTGCCAAAGGAGATGTTGGAATTATTAGCAATATCATTTCCGAAGTCATTAGAATTCATAGAGATGAACATTGTTACGGTAATACTTCTAATGAATCACTCTCTCTAGGAATTGATGCATCACATGACAATGTTGAACATGGATACTATGATGAGAATGATGATAGTGACTATGATCTTGATGATGCGATGAGACACTTTGGTCTTATGGCTAATCTTCGCGGCTACATGGCTGGAGGAAAGGAATGGGTCCTTGATAGTGGATGTAATGATCATATGACCGGAGACAAAGATATGTTTCGTGAGCTTGCTGAAAACGACGACCCTCAAAAGTATGCCACTTTCGGTGATAACTCAAAGGGTAAGGTGGTTGGCCTTGGTAAGGTGGCCATCTCACATGATAGCTCCATACAAAATGTTATGCTCATTGAATCACTTGGCTACAATTTACTTTCTGTATCTAGACTTGCTGACTTTGGTTTCAACGTCCTATTTACTGAAGTAGATTGCCAAGTGTTTCGTAGAGACAATCATAAAATGGTCTTTACCGGTATCCGTAGAGGTGATCTTTACATTGTTGATTTCACTAAAAAGGCTCAACCTAGAACTTGCTTTATTGCTAAATCTTCGAAAGGATGGTTGTGGCATAGAAGGTTAGGTCATGTGGGCATGCGAAATCTTGATAAGCTTATTAAGGGTGATCATATCCTTGGAGTAAATTATGTTATATTTGACAAGGATAGACTTTTTAGTGCTTTTCAGGCAGGAAAACAAGTTGGAGGAAGCCACCCCATGAAGAACATTATGACCACGAGAAGACCTTGTCAGCGTTCTGGGAACGAGGGTCCCCAGACTTGCCTGCCTGCGGCCTGCGGCGCGGCTCAAGTGGGGGCCCAGCACAGCCCAGCTTCATCAGCTCAAGCTCAAGACCATCGCGAGGGGCCAAGCCTCGCGGGGCGGACGATAGGAACCTATCTCAGGAGCAGACTCGTCAGGCAAGCTCATGAGGAGGCGGAGAGATCAAGGCAGGGTACCCCACGAGGGTGCCCTGTGACGCAAGCCATGACGATCAAGGCCAGGCGGGCGCCAGCCCGCGCAGTGTTCTCATTTCTCCTTTGGTGCAAAGAAGGCAAGCACAGGCCAAGGCATCATGCAAAGGTTACCGCTTCGGTGCAACAAGACCAAGACCAGCAGAACGACAGGATGGAGGTCATCGTGGAGCCCAGGACGGCTTCACCGTCAGAGTCTTTGGCAGCCGAAGACCAACTTTAGTCAGGATAAGTGTACTAGATGTTCCCCTTCAAAATGGCCAATTGTTGGCGCCCTTCCCGCTCATTATTTGGGAAGAGGCCCAAGGCCTCCCTCTATAAATAGGACTAGCCACCACAGAGAGAGGGGTATCTATCTAATCGAGATCACAGAGAGAGAGAGAGAGATAGAGAGAGGCGACTGGACTCACCCAAGCAGTTCGTCGCACCAGCTCAAGAACAGCCCCTCGTGAGGCTGTTCTCCCTTTGTATTGTTCATCATCAGCCCTTGAGGCAATCCACCACACCACACACTAGAGTAGGGTATTACACCACAACGGTGGCCCAAACCAGTTTAAACCTTGTGTCTCTGTGTTGTTCATCATTCGTAGTTTAGATCCCTCGCAATCCATCCACGCATGAGCTAGTAGGGGAAAGATCTCCGCGCGCACCCCAGTGTTCGAACCTCAAGGATCTGCCGGAACCTGAAATCCGACATTTGGCGCGCCAGGTAGGGGTGCGCCGGAATCTTTCTTCCGCTGGTCGTGTGTGATCTTCCACCGTGTCCATGGCTGACGCTCGCCGAGCTCGCGCCGAGCGGCGGGCTGCTCGCGCCGCTCGAGTCGCCCAGACGGCTCCCATCGGCGGACACCCCCGTCGTTCCCCGTCGCCTGCCGCCAACGCCGCCACCGGCCCGGTGGGGAACGAGCAGCAGGCCTCGTCCCAGCATCCATCCGTGAGGCGAGACGGCCGCACCGCTACTCCTTCGCTCGCCCCATCTGGTTCTTTATCCCGCGCGCTCCACGTTCCCATGGAGGCTCGAGCCGCGCTCATCGCGGCAAACGAGCTCCTGCGCTACCGCCCCGTCGACAACGTCTACGAGGAGTGGCTCGACCGCGTCGCCGAGCTCGTCCGCGCCGTAGGGGGCTCCCCCGCGCCATACCTCTCACTGCCTCGCCCCACACCATGCGCGGGAGGCAGGGGGCCGGAGGTGCCCCCGCCACCTCCTTCCCAAGAAGGCGCCCTGGCTCCAAGGCGCATGGCCCCGGGTCGAGACCCTCCGCGCCCGGTGCCCGCTCACCAAGAAAGGAGCTGCCAGGAGATCCCTCGTCCCCAAGAAGGTGCTTGCGTGCTCCCAGCACCGGAGCACCGCGACCACGCTCCTGCGCCACCGCGTCAAGACCCCGCGCTACTCCAGGCAGCGGTGCGCGGGAATCCACAAGAGCAAGCTCCGCATCATCAAAGAGCTCTGGTGGCCACTGCAGGCTGCCGCTCCTACACCGCCGAGCTATGCAGCGTCGCATGGCCCGACAAGTTCAAGCCAGACATGCCTCCTCGCTATGACGACACCGCCGATCCTGCGGAGTTCCTTCAGCTCTACGAGCTGGGCATCGAAGACGCCAACGGTGACGAAAAGGTCATGGCGAATTGGTTCCCCATGGCGCTGAAGGACGGAGCCCGAACCTGGCTCCTGAACCTGGCTCGGCACGATCTCTCCTCTGGGGACGAGATGCGCACTCCGCTTCATCGCCAACTTCAAGGCACTTCGTGATCGCCCCGGCCCGGTGGCGACATGCGCCGCATCAAGCAGCAGCCAAGAGAGACCCTGCAGAAGTACATCCAGCGCTTCAACAACGCACGCCTCAAGATTCCCAAGGTGACTGAGGAGGCCATCATCTCAACCTTCTCCGATGGTGTGTGTGACGTCAAGATGAAGGAGGAGCTGGTGATGCATGAAGACCTGTGCACATCTCTAGAGCTGTTCAACTTGGCGACCAAATGTGCCAGGGTTGAGGAAGGGCGCCTATCCCTCCTCGAGCTTCTAGCTGCCGATCCAGAAGAGAATAAGATCAAGGCCAAGGACGTGAAGCGCAAGGGGGCTGCAGTGCTCGCGGCGGAACCAGACACCAAGCGAGGCAGGGACCAGCCCGAGTCTTCCAAGGGCAGCCGGTACTGCGTGTACCACGATCTCCACATCCACAACACCAACGAATGCCAAGAGCTCAGGGCCGTGCGAGAAGGGCGAATCGGTCGACGCCCCAACCGCGGTGATCGAGGCTACGACCGAGGAGGAGGAAGAGGCACAGGACGCTGGGAAGACCGTGGCCCTCGCCAAGGATGGCGTGACAGACCTCGCGAGGACCGCTGGCAGGACCAGCCTCGCGAGGGAGGTTGGAGGGACCAACCTCGCGAGGATCGCCCTCAAGGCAATGCAGGGCTCCCGCCTCTGCCGCAGCCGCCAAGGAGGTATGAAGACAATCATCAGGACGAGGGGGCTGGGGGCTTCCAGGAGCCGCGCGCGATCGCTTGCATCCTTGGTGGCGCTCAGGCCCCAGCCTCTCAGCGCATCTTCAAGCAGTTTGCTCGTGAGGTGAATGCAGTCCTCCCCAAGCCAGAGGCCTCACGCCCTCTCAGGTGGTCGTCGTGCGCTATCACATTCAGTTCAGCAGATCAGCTCAAGTGCGCGGCAACGGCCGGAGTCCTCCCCATGCTTTGCTCACCAGTCATCAGCAACGTGCAAGTCACCAGGACCCTCATCAACGGCGGAGCAGGGCTCAACGTCCTATCTGTCGAGACATTCAACGATCTCCAAGTGCCATACGATCAGCTTCAGCCGACCAAGCCTTTCTCCGGAGTCACCGATGGTTCCACCGTCCCGGTAGGGCAAGTCCGCCTTCCTGTCACCTTCGGACAGCGCAACAACTATCGCACCGAGCTTATCGACTTTGACATCGCCCACATCCGCCTGCCGTACAATGCCATCCTCGGGTACCCAGCTTTGGCCAAGTTCATGGCAGTGACTCACCATGGCTACAATGTCCTCAAGATGCCAGGAAGCGGAGGAGTCATCAGAATGCCTTGCGAGGAAAGGGATGCAATGTGCTCTCTTGAGCGTGCCTTTGAAGCCGCAGCAATCGAAGACCCAGATCACAGGAGCGGGAATCTTCCCGAGACGATCCCCAAGAAGAAGAAGGCCTCACCTGGTCCAAGACCTCGTGGGGTAGGCACCTCCGAAGGCATGGCAACAGGACCCGCGCCCGTTCAAGGGGCGCCACCCTATGACGCATAGGAAGGCGCGCCCGGCGCCCTCCTCAGGCAGGGCTCGGGGGCTGTTTCATGGCGAGCCACCGACCTAGCCGGAGTCACGAGGGAGGCGCTCGGGCACCACTTGGAGGCGTGCTTCAAGGCACATTTCCCTCAGGAAGGAGCAAAGCAAGGAGGGTCAAACCCTCAGGAGTTCATCGCGGGGAGCACTGAGGAGCTACAGGAGTCAAGAGTCATGTGCGGCTGTCGCCGCTTGCCCGTCATGGCCCCACATCCAGGCAAGGATGCTGGGCTGCGAATCTGCATCGACATACCAGGGCTCAACCGAGCCGCATCTTAGGAGCGCCTCTGGCCCTCACGCGTGGGGCGTTGCGAGGGTCCACCTCACAGCTACATTTGCATGCCTTTCGGCCTGCCGAACGCGGTTGCCGCCCATCATGGCCAGTTGAGGGGCGCTCTGGAGGCTCAGGAGGTCAAGCAGCGCGCAGTCCTGGCGGAGATGGAGATGGCTCTCGAGGAACCCCCTGTACCCCCGGAGCCTCCTGAGGCTCCAGGCCCGGAGGGCTCATGAGGACCGACGTCCTCGTCACGCGTCATCCGCTACCTCAACACCCCGCCATCTCCGACCATATCAGGTGACACCTTTCCAAGTTTCGTTTCACTGGAGGCGCCCTCGGGCTGCATCATTCCCAGGGTGCGTGGGTCCATCCCTGCGGCATGTATCCGTTTTGCTTATGTTCCTTACTTACCTTGTTGGGGGCGCCCCACGGGCTGCATTATTCCCAAGCTTCTCGGGTCAGACCCAGTGGCGTATGCTTTCTCCGCGCCTATCTAGATGGATTTGCTCCTTCACGCTTTGTCGGTGTGGGGACGACACCTATGGGATCACAAGAATCCCTACTACGGTTGCGGGGCGCGGGGTCGTGAGAAGAGCAGATCAAACATATAGCACACGGGTTCTTTATCCAGGTTCGGACCGTGAGATGCGTAAAACCCTACTCCTGCTTTGGTGGTTAGTTTATCTGCGTTCTTGAGCTAGCTATGGGGCATGAGGAGCTCCAAAAAGCCGAATCCTCCTCCTGGTCGCCTTGGGCCTCCTTTTATAGGGAAAGGGGTTGCCACAGTGGCACACAGGAGGTGGAAAGGGTACAGTCATACGAGTTTATCCCTCGCATTACATGACAAAGCGCCATAAATGCGTCTTGCTTAGGTGTCCTTGCTTTATCGGGGACGGGGGAGAGCCCAGTTTCGTCCGTCGCCGCTCCCTTTCGTGTTGACACGCGCCCTGGCCAGCGGTGCCTGTGGCGCCATGTAGGCAGGCAGGCAGCTGAGGTGGCGCAGTGGTGGGTCTCCACGAAGGTTCGCTTGCCGCCACGCAGGTGCCTGCCCAACTGGTTGGGTCGGCAGCTGCATGGTGGAGGCTTGATTGGTGCAGGCCTGATGGTGGCCCGGCGGGTGTCCTTGGCAGGAGTTTGCCGCAGCCCGGCAAGGTCTTGCCGCGCGCCTTGTCATCCTCGGCAAGGCTCTTGCCGGGGGCCTTGTGGTCCTCCTTGGCCGGGATCCCGCCAAGGGTCGTCATCTTCTATAGTATGTATCTGATCTTTGAATGTCTTCACAAAGATCTGCATGCCACCACAGGGATGTCTCCGGAATCCTTTGCCCCATGGGGGGCAGTGGACTCAAAGGTGATCCGCTCCGTGGGCGTGGGGCGAGCCGCCCCAACAAGGGCCTTACCGGGTTTGCTAAAACTGACCCCCGGCAAGGATCTTGCCGGGGGAGTCTGCTTCGTCCCCTTTGCTCTTTGTGGTCTTGGTCTTGGCGTCGTTCTGCTCCTTTCAAGCTTCGGCCTTACCTTGGCTCACCTTCCTTGCCTTGCTTTAGTGTGGCGGCGCCCGCGACTCAGACTGCCCGTGCACAGTTAAAAGGTGTACCCCTCTTTTTCTACACCGACAGGAGCCCCCGGGCCTGGGCCACACGTAAGCGCAATCGCTGCTGGGCTAGGCTAGCCCAAAAACGGTGCGCTGGCAGGCATGGTGGTTTTACCATGTAAGTCTTTTTCGCTGGCGCTTCCCATGCCTCCCGCGCGTGGCTTGGCGTGGGGAGGCGTGCGTGACATGGGCGGCATGTGTGGGGCTGAGCTCTACATGCATGCGTCACGTCGTGGTAAAAGGGGGCGGTTCGCGCCTTCCCCATAAAAGAGGCGCGGCTCATTTACTGAACGGGGCCGGGGCATGGTCTTCAAGGCGTCCACTCCCCACGATCACGGGGTGGGGAGAGGTCGCCTCACCCGTCGCCTCGGTCCTGCATGCCTGCCACATAGTTCTCATGCGCTCGGGTTGGCGAATGGTGGAGGCGGGAAACCGGGCCGTCGCGGGCCGGGGCGGCGGGTCGGTCCCAGTTCCCTGCGCCTTCCGTGTCTTGATTGGCTGAGGGGCGGCGCTTCACCCCGTTCCTTTATAAGGAGCGGGGGGGACGGCGGTCCACACTCTTCCATCTTCTCCTTCCTCCATCTTCTGCTCCCCCTCCTTCCATCCGCCATGGAGAGAGGGAATCCTGGTTCTTCAATGGTGGCGGTAAGGGTCGCCACTCGACAACGCGTCCTTCCTTCTCCTTCACCTGCGGTGGCAGAGCCAGCCGCGAGGGGAAGGGGGAGGGGGCGAGGCCATGGGCGAGGCCGTGGACGAGGCCGAGGCGCTCAGGGAAGAGGAGAACGGGGTGGCGCGCCGGTCCCGCCTCCGCCAGTAGTTCCTCCTCCCACGGAGGGCCATGTCGGCGATGATCCTTGCGTGTTCTTCGTCAGGCTGCGCCGGCCACCTCGTCGTCGTCTTCGTCTATCGACTCCATTCGCGAGCGATATGGAGCTGGATCCACCGGAGTCATTGCGGTTGCACATGAGGGGCTGTTGGATCAGTTGCACACGAGTTCGCGTCGACTTTCCAGCCCCTCACGTGATGTACCTTGGTCGAGGGTGGAAGACGTTCACTCACATCCACCGCTTGACGGCGGGGCTCACTCTCCATTTCAAGCTGATGGAGGGCGGCCTCCTCTCCGTCAAGGTTTTCGGGTGCTTCGGGACTCAGGCAAGGTGCTACGTGGAGAGCTCTTCTGATAGCAAAGGCTCCTCCTCGAGCGGGAGTGGCGAGGAGGACAGCGGCAGCGACGACGAGGGTAGCAGGCGGCAGGATGACGGGTCCGACTAGGTGTCGGGCGTCGTTCCGTGCGGCACCAGCGATCCCATCATCCGTGTCGCCGGCTTCCTGAACTTCTCGGGGTCGTCTCCTTGGGCGGCTGGCATTGGGAGGCTGCGGAAGAGGAAGAGGGCGGGCGGCAAGGCCGCCAAATCGGAGCACGCGGGCACCGACGCCTTCGACGCGTGCTGACGTCCCGCCGCCTCGTCTTCGAGCTCTGCTTCCGGCGCCGCCATCACCATCCAGCCTTCGGACGGCCACCGAGATGTTCCCTTGGTGTCTTCTGCCACCCGTAGCTCGTCTAGGCGCCCCTTTTGCCCTTTTCGCCTCCTTGACCTGCCTCCTGAAGAGAGGGGCAAGAGAGGGGTTCTGAGCACCTTATCTCTTTTTAGTTTGTAAGCCTTCGGCCTAGGCTGAACTTAAAACTTGTAATCCCATCATTCATGTTTTTCATTCTCTATGGACTGCACTGAGTGGAATGTTTTTAATGAAAAGGGATGCTTGCTGGGTCGTTTGTTTGCGGGTAGAACCCACGACAAGGAATAAATCCTTGATATCTCTAAGATAAACATTTCCTTGCCCGGCAATAGGCCCTGCCGTCTTCCCATTTCACTTGACCTTCCTCACGCTTTTGGCGGAGGCAGGGATGAGGCGGGTTCAGGCTCCTCGTTTCATCCTTTTGCTGCCGCGACTACGACCAAACCTGGCCCCGGGAACGAGCCCTAGAGCCTAGAGTTTTTAGGGGAGCATGGTAGCTTGGGAAACAACAAAGTTTCACATATCTCAGTCCATAAGGGAATGCATGATAAGGAATGAAGAACTTATCTGAAGCTGCAGCCCCCGGCAACTCTGGATTGCCGTGGGTGAATCTTCGTACTTGCAGCCCCCGGCAATACTGGCTTGCCGGGGTCTAGATGCCGATCCGTCCCTCTTTTTCTTCCTTCGTCCTCAAGTGATCCGGCAAGGATATCTGTGAGTCCTGCGAACCAAAGGAGACAAAAGAACGGGAAAGAGACGCACACTCAACCTCTAAGCTAGGGGTTAGTCGCCGCTAAGCACTATCAACCCTAACCAAGGACGAGACTTGACCTAGCATGCATGCTATAACTTAGGGCGCCAGCGCTTCATTTATGCTCAAGATCTGCGCCTGGCTTTGTACAAAGGGTTACATGCATCATCGGTAATGCTTGTACAAAAGGTGGCTTGCCGGGGGGCCCGGCAAGCCGCCTACCACGGTAAAACTTGCGAAGATGCTCAATGTTCCATGAGTTACTCACTTTGAACGGCATCTTCGGTTCTGCATATGATCGCGGGCACAGTGACTCGTGTTACCCGTAAGGGCCTTCCCACTTTGGCGTCAACTTGTTGGAAATCTTGGCGATTGAACGCGGCCAAGGACAAGGTCGCCTTCCTCAAGGCTTCGGGCATGAACCTTGTGGTTATGGTAGCGGCGCCAAGGCTTGCTTTGGTAGCGTCTGCTCTCACACCGCCCAAGGCGATCTTCCTCAAGGAGCACTGCGTCATCTTGCCGCAGTTGCTCTTTTGCTCGAGCTTCGTCATAAGCGAGCACTCGAGGTGACCCGTATATGAGTTCGCTGGGAGAACTGCTTCTGCCCCGTATATCAGGGCAAAAGGTGTCTGGCCGGTGGCTCGATTTGGCATCGTCCTGATCGACCAAAGAACCGCTGGCAACTCATCAATCCAGCACCTTCCACTCTTGTGCAGCCTGTCAAAGGTCTTGGTCCTTAAGCCTCGCATTACTTCAGCATTTGCCCTCTCTGCTTGACCATTGCTCCGTGGGTGAGCAACGGAAGCGAAACAGACTTTTTTTGCCGAGGTCTCGGGTATATTGCATGAAGGTGTGGCTTGTGAACTGTGTGCCATTGTCGGTGATAACCCTGTTGGGCATGCCAAAACGGCACACCAGTCCCTTGAAGAACTTGACGGCTAACTGAGTTGTGACCTTCCTCACTGCCTCCACTTTCGGCCACTTTGTGAACTTGTCGATTGCAACGCATAAGTACTCAAAGCCCCGACAGCTGGGGAAAGGGCCCAAAGATGTCGAGCCCCTGCACCGAGAAGGGCCAGGAGAGAGGAATGGTTTGAAGGGCTTGAGCTGGCCGATGAAGCTTCTTTGAATGGAACCGACACGCTTCACACCTGGTGACTAGTGTCGTCGCATCTCGGAGGGTGGTGGGCGAGAAGAAGCCTTTTGGGAATGCCTTGCCGGCAAGGGCCCTTGACCCAATGTGGGATCAACATATGCCTCCGTGTATCTCTGCCAATAGCTCCAGTCCTTCCTCTCGAGGGATACACTTCAATTTCACACCATCCGGCCTCTTTCTCTACAGGACGTCATCGACGAACTGGTACATGGTAGAGCGACGGGCTACTTTTTCCGCTTCTTCCTGCTCCTCAGGAAGTTCCCCTGTCTAGAGGAATCGGACGGTATGCTGGGCCCACGCCGGAGCCTGGGGCTCGACGGCGAGGACTAAAGGCATTTCCTCCGCTACAGGAGCGGCTATCTCGACGGCAAGAGCTTGATGCTCACGGAGCGATCAAATCCCTGGCGGGCTCAAGATTCTCAAGAACATCCTCGCCGGCCCCTGTGGAGCTTCGGCGGGAAAGTACTTGCCGGGCCCTGATTTCCTCCTCTTATTCTGCTCTGTTGATGGATCAACGGATGGCTGAGTTATTGAAGCACAAAGGTACCTGGTTCCATTGTGTAGCTTGAGGGCAGCGATTTTGACAGTAATCGGGCGACATCGTTCTCCGCTCGGGAACGATGTTCAGCTCAGATACCGTCAAACGCTTCTTCCAGCTTTTCTCACTTCATCGACGTAGGCCTTCATCAACGGGCTCTGGTAATCCTTGTTGACTTGCTTGACGACAAGCTGCGAGTCTCCCCGACGATGAGTTTCTTGATTCCGAGGTCCGGCCATGATCCTAAGACCGCAAGCAGCCCCTCAGATTTCATCAGTATTTTTGTTGACACCTCCACGGGAAGTGCATCCGGATCACGTGACTTGAGGTGCTCTCCGTGGGCGCGACAAGCGACGCCAGCCCGGCGCCTGTAAGGAGAAAGCTCCATCAAAGTACATGATCCAATCACAACTTGCCTCTTTGCCGGGAGAGCAGTCTCTTGAATTTCTTCGTCAGTGTTGCGGTCCATTCCGCAATGAACTCTGCTAGGACTCGGCTCAATCGTCGAGGTACTTTCAAACTTGAGGCCAAAGCTGGACAGCTCCAGTGCCCATTCCACAATTCTCCCCGTTGCATCCGGATTGTGCAATATCCGTTGCAGAGGGAAGCGAGTGACGATAGTGATCTCTTGTGCCTAGAAGTAGTGACGCAGCTTCCTCGAGGCCATAAGGAGGCCGAAGAGCAATTTCTACACACCGGAGTACCTTGATCTAGCCCCCTGCAGGAGAGAACTAACAAAGTAGACCGGGTGCTGCATCATTTTATTCTTCGGCGGCACTTCAACTGGTTGTGTCGTCTCTGCATTGGTGGTGTCGGGCTCTGCCGCTACCATTTCCTCGTCGTCAACCTCTCTCTGCGCCACCAGTGCGGCGCTGACCACTTGGTCTGTTGCCGCCAGGTATAGTAGCAACGGTTCTTGTGTCCTGGGCGCAACTAGTATTGGCGTGGAAGAGATGTATTTCTTCAAATCGTGCAATGCTGCTTCGGCTTCTGGCGTCCACTCCATTGGGCCCGCCTTTTTCAGGATCTTGAAAAAGGGGAGGGCACGCCGATGAACTTTGAAATGAACCTTCCCATGGCGGCAACGCAACCAGCAAGCCGACGCACATCCTTGATCCGCTTGGGTGCTTCAATCTGCTCTATAGCTTTGATTTTGTCCGGATTGCCCTCTATCCCACGCTGTGACACCAAGAACCTGAGGAGCTTGCTGGATGGGACGCCAAAGACGCACTTCTCAGGGTTCAGCTTGAGATTGATCTTGCGCAGGTTTGCAAATGTTTCTTGCAAATCCGGTATGAGGGTTGCCCTGTCCTTGGTTTTGACCACTATGTCATCCATATAAGCCTCCATATTTCTATGGAGCTGGGGTTCAAAACCAATCTGGACCGCCCTTGCAAACGTCGAACCAAAGACTCTTCAACCCGAAAGGCATCCGCATGAAACAATACGTACCACATGGGGTGATGAATGCTGTCTTCTCTTCGTCTTCTCTTGTCATGAAGATCTGGTGGTAGCCGGAGTAGGCATCGAGGAATGACAACAGATCACACCCAGCCGCGGAGTCAACAATCTAATCGATGCACGGCAGCGGGAAGGGATCTTTAGGGCAAGCCTTATTGATATCTGTGTAATCAATACACAACCTCCACTTTCCATTTGCCTTGTGCACCACGACCGGATTGGCCAACCACGTTGGATGGAGCACTCCTCTTACCAAACCCGCTGCTTCCAGTTTCCGGATCTCTTCTGTGATGAACTCTTGTCGTTCCAAAGCTTGCTTTCTGACCTTCTGCTTGACGGGCCGCGCATGAGGGCAGACAACAAGGTGGTTCTCAATCACCTTCCTGGGAACACCGGGGATGTCGGAAGCTTGCCACGCAAACACATCGACATTCGCCCGCAGGAAGGTGATGAGCGCGTCTTCCTATTTGTCGTCAAGGGTGGAGCTTATGGTAAAAGCTCCTCCCGTGCCGTCCTCATTGATAGAAACCTTCTTGGTTCCCGGTGGTATGGCCCTGGGCTTCTTGTTTCCGCCGGTGGAGCTCTATGGCACGTCCTCGACGGCAGTGCTACACTCCGAAGAGGTGCGCTTGCCGGAGTGGGTGTCCGAGGTCACACCGGTCTTCTTCTTCTTCTTCCATCCCGGGGTCCCAGCGGCAGGAGCAAGTGCTCTAGCGGCGGCGCGCTGAAGCCCTTGCTTTGGTATAGTTGGCCAGCGTAAATCAGCGATCTTTCTTGTCGGAGGGAATGGTGATGATCGTCCACAGTCCTGGCATCTTCGTGGTGTTGTAGCCAGAGTGTGACGCCGCCATTAACTTGGCAGCGTATTTGCGCCAAGGATCCCGTTGTAGGGCAAGGGGATCTTGGCAACATCGAACACGATCCTCTCCGCCCCGAAGTTCGTCGCTTCCAAAGGTCACGGCAGCGTGACCTTTCCCTTGGGTTGGCTTCTTCCGGGTTGACCCCTAAACGCGTGCCCGTCTCTTGAGGTCTCCATCAGGAATCTGCAGTTTCTCGATCACGGCAAAGTAGATCAAGTTCAGACCGGCCCCGCCATCGACTAGCATCTTCGTTACCTTGAGGTTGCGTATTGTTGGTGAAACCAACAACGGCAAGCACCCGACCGCTGTGGTGCGATCAGGGTGATCCTCGGTGTCAAAGGTGATAGGTGTGCCGGACCACTTCAGCGGCCTTTGGGCATCAAACGAGGGCTACGCCAACAGTAACCTCTCGCGCTTTGTTTAAGCCGGCGGTGAGAAGTATGCAACAAGCGCCGCCGTCGATGCACATGGCCTCTGTAGCTACGAAACTCTTGGTCGCCGGATTCGTCGCCCTCTTCATGATCGTCAGATACGGCTTTCACGGCCTCGGGCGGGCCTCTCCTGTTGCTTGTACTTGCCGTGACGGCCCGTCTGGCCGTCACGCTTCTTGCCGGACCCCTCAGCACCGTCCGGGCCCTTCTCCTTGTCCCGCCTCTCATATTCATCCCTCTGCTTCTCAGCGAGGAGCTCAACCTGTCGGCAGTCTTGGAGAGAATGGCCTTTGGTGCGATGGATCTTGCGGTATCGCTTGTCGAAGTTTCCTGGCTTCTCGGCAGCCGCCAAGGCCCAGCAGGCGACGCACCCGGCAACCTCCTTGCTGGGGTCGTCTGCCTTGGTTTTCTTGGTGGAGCCGGTGTCATCAGATCCCTCAACGGCAAGCACGGTTTTTCCCTTGCGCTTCCTGTTGTGGCGCCGACCTTTCTTCGTCGGGGCGGCAATATCCTCATCTGAAGAGTCGGTTTCCACGCCGGCATCTTCGCCGGGGTACTTCCTTCCGTCTTCAGCTCGGGCACATTTGTCAGCAAGAACATAGAGTTCTGCTACATCTCTCACCTTGTTCATTGCCAGCTCTTCACGCATCTTGCGGTTACGCATGTTCTGATGAAACGCGCTGATGATGGCGGCAGGGTGAACATCAGGATATTGTATCGCACCGGCTGAACCTCTGAATATTCTTGCGGAGACTCTCGCCTCCCTTCTGAGGGATGACGTGCAGGTCGCTTGCTTGGCCATGGGCTTGGTGGCCTCCAGTAAAGGCGCCTACAAACTCATGGCACAAATCCGACAAGGAGGAAATAGAGTCTACCGGCAAGTGCATCAACCACGACATGGCGTTGGGTTTGAGAGCCAACGGAAAGTAGTTCGCAAGCACCTTATCATTGCGGGCTCCGGCAGCCTGCATCGCGATGGTGTAGACGTTGAGGAACTCGGATGGGTGGGTCTTGGCACTGTACTTTTCGCCCGCGTCGGGTTTGAAGGTGCGGTGAGTGGGCTACTGGAACTGCCGCATCTCACGGGTAAAAGCCGGACAGCCTACTGTAGGACCTTGAGAAGAGGTGTCTAGAGGGGGGGTGATTAGACACTAAGTACCAAAGTTTCAGTTTTTAAGTTTCTTTAAAGTTTGAGTGGAGTTTAGGCACAAGTTTAACATTCACAACATATAGCAAGCAAGCATGCAAAGAGTATATGAGCAGCGGAAAATAAAGCATGCAACTTGCAAGAATGTAAAGGGAAGGGATTGGAGGATTCAAACGCAATTTGGAGACACATATGTTTTTGGCGTGGTTCTGATAGGTGGTGCTATCGTACGTCCACGTTGATGGAGACTTCAACCCACGAAGGGTAACGGTTGCGCGAGTCCACGGAGGGCTCCACCCACGAAGGGTCCACGAAGAAGCAACCTTGTCTATCCCACCATGGCCGTCGCCCACGAAGGACTTGCCTCACTAGCGGTAGATCTTCACGAAGTAGGCGATCTCCTTGCCCTTACAAACTCCTTGGTTCAACTCCACAATCTTGTCGGAGGCTCCCAAGTGACACCTAGCCAATCTAGGAGACACCACTCTCCAAGAAGTAACAAATGGTGCGTTGATGATGAACTCCTTGCTCTTGTGCTTCAAATGATAGTCTCCCCAACACTCAACTCTCTCTCATAGGATTTGGATCTGGTGGAAAGAGGGTTTGAGTGTGTCGGCGTCCTGGGAACGGGGGTCCCCAGACTTGCCTGCCAGCGGCCTGCGGCGTGGCTCGAAGGAGGCCCAGCACGGCCCATCTTCATCAACGCAAGCTCAAGACCCTCGCGAGGGGCCAAGCCTCGCGGGGCGGACGACAAGGAGCTTCCTCAGGCACGGCCTCGTCAGGCTGGCTCATGAGGAGGCAGAGAGTTCAAGGCAGGGTACCTCGCGAGGTGCCCATGACGCAAGCCATGACGACCAAGGGTGCCTGTCGGGCGCCAGCCCGCACAGTGTCCTCCTTTCCTCTTTGGTGCAAAGGGAGCAAGCGCAGGCGAGAGCATCAAGCAAAGGCATCCGTTTCGGTGCAACAAGACCAAGACCAGCCCCAATGGCTGGAAGGGAGTCATCGTGGAGCCCAAGCAGGCGTCATCACGAGCCTTTGGCAAGCGAGGACCAACTTTAGTCAGGATAAGTGTACCCGCTGTTCCCCTTCAAAATGGCCAATTGTTGGCGCCCTTCCCGCTCAATATTTGGGAAGAGGCCCAGGGCCCTCGCCTATAAATAGGAGTAGCCACCCCCAGGGCAGAAGGATCCGCCCCCGGATGAGATCGGAATCCTCATCAAGAAACCAGTAGCTAGAGCGACTGAGCACCACCCAGCAGTTCATCGCACCCGCCAAGAACAGACCCTCGCGAGGCTGTTCTTCCTTGTACTGTTCCTCATCAGCCCAAGAGGCAATCCACCACACCACACACTGGAGTAGGGTATTACACCACAACGGTGGCCCGAACCAGTATAAACCTCGTGTCTCTTGTGCTTTGTTCCGTTTAGTAGTTTAGGTCCCAGCGATTCGGCGAGGTGCGAGACGGTGGAGGGTTGGATCTCCGCGCGCACCCCAGTGTTCGAACCTCAAGGGTCTGCCGGAACCCGAAATCCGACATTTGGCGCGCCAGGTAGGGGTGCGCCGGAATCCGCCTTCCGTCGCCTCGTTCTTCCCCGACCACCGCAACCATGTCTGACGCCCGTCGGGCCCGCGCCGAGCGCCGAGCCGCCCTCGCCTCCCATGTCGCCCAGACAGCTCCCGTCGGCGGGCGCCCTCGTCGTTCCCCATCACCTGCCGTCAACGCCGCCACCGGCCCGGCGGGGAACGAGCAGCAAGCATCGTCCGACCCGGCCCATGAGGCAGGCGGCCGCACCGCCACGCTTTCGCTCACCCGCTGGTTCTTCGCCACGCGCGCTTCGGCTGCCATGGAGGCCCGAGCTGCACTCATCGCGGCAACGAAGCTCCTGCGCTACCGCTTCTGCCGACGACAGCTTTACGAAGAATGGCTCGACCGAGTCGCCCGAGCTCGTCCGCAGAGGCGCCCCGCACCGCTGTCTCGCTGCACCGCACCCGCGCGGGCGATGAAGTTCCCGGGGCGCCTCAGCCGCCTCCTCCTCAAGAAGACGCCCTGGCCCCAAGGTGCCAGGCCCCTGGGCGGAACCCGCTCCGCCAGGCGCCGGCGCGGCGACAGCAGAGCTGCCAAGAAGTTCCTCGCCCACGAGAAGCTGCCCGAGCGCTCCCGCTCCAAAGACGTCAGACCCTGCGCTGCCCCCAGCGCGCCTTGAGGAGGCCCACAAGACCAAGCTCCTGCCGTCCCGAGGCCCCCCGCGGCCACGGCGGGCTGCCGCGCCTTCACCTAAGAGCTGTGCTGCGTTGCGTGGCCCGCCAAGTTCAAGCCAGACCTGCCTCCTCGCTACGACGGCACAGCTGACCATACGGAGTTCCTCCAGCTCTACGAGCTGGGCATCGAGGCTGCCAACGGGGATGAAAAGGTCATGGCGAACTGGTTCCCCATGGCGCTCAAGGACGGAGCCCGCACCTGGCTCCTGAATCTGGCCCCAGGCACGATCTCTTCCTGGGCCGACATGTGCACCCGCTTCATCGCCAACTTCCAGGGTACTCGCGACCGGCCACCCGCCGTGAGCGACATGCGCCGAATCAAGCAAAGAGCTGGGGAAACCACGCAAAAGTACATCCAGCGCTTCAACAACGACGCCTCAAGATCCCGGGGTGACGGAGGAGGCCATCATCTTCGCCTTTCTCCGACAGCGCGTCGCGATGTCAAGATGAAGGAGGAGCTGGCGATGCATGAAGATCTGTGCACCTCCTTGGAGATGTTCAACTTGGCGACCAAGTGCGCGCCAGGCTGAGGAGGGCGCCTCTCCTCCTCGAGCTGCTGCCGCGGATCTGAAGAGAAGAAGTCCAAGGCCAAGGACTTGAAGCGCAGGGGCTGCCGTACTGCGGCGAACCAGACACCAAGCGAGGCAGAGATCAGCCCGAGTCCTCCAAGGGCAGTCGGTACTGCGTGTACCACGACCTCCACACCCACAACACCAATGAATGCCAAGAGCTCCGGGCCGTGCGCGAAGGCAGGGTCGGCAGACGACCCGAGCGAAGCGACCGGGGCTACGACCGAGGAGGAGGAAGGAATGCAGGACGCTGGGAAGACCGCGGCCCATTCCAAGGGTGGCGCGACCAACCTCGCGAGGACCGGTGGTAAGACCCGTCTCGCGAGGGAGGCTGGAGGGATCAGCCTCGCGAGGATCGCCCCCAGGGGAACGCATGCCTCCCTCCACTGCCGCCACAGCCAAGGAGGATTGAGGACCGTCATCAGGACGAGGGGGCTGGGGGCTTCCAGGAACCGTGTGCGATCGCCTGCATCCTGGGCGGAGCCCAAGCCCCAGCCTCTCAGCGCATCTTCAAGCAGTTCGCCCGCGAAGTGAATGCAGTCCTCCCCAAGCTCGAGGCCACGCGCCCTCTTAGGTGGTCGGCGTGCGCCATCACGTTCAGCTCAGCGGATCAGCTCAAGTGTGCGGCCATAGCCGGAGTTCTCCCGATGCTTTGTTCCCCAATCATCAGCAACATGCTGGTCACCAAGACCCTCATCGACGGCGGGGCAAGACTCAACGTCCTGTCCGTGGAAACATTCAACAATCTTCAAGTGCCTTACAGTCAGCTTCAGCCAACCAAGCCTTTCTCCGGATTCACCGACGGCTCCACGGTCCCGGTCGGGCAGGTCCGCCTTTCCTGTCACCTTCGGGCTTGCGACAACCATCGCAGACCAGCTCATCGACTTCGACGGCGTCGCCCATTCGCTGCCGATACAACGCCATCCTCGGGTACCCGGCTGGCCAAATTCATGGTCAGAACTCCACCATGGCTACAACGCGTCCTCAAGATGCCAGGAAGCGGCGGGGTCATCACGGTGCCCTGTGAAGAGAGAGACGCAGTGTGCTCCCTGGAGCGAGCCTTTCAGGCCGCATCGCTAGAAGACCCAGACCACAGCAGCTGGAGGCCTCCCGAGGCCGCACCCAAGAAGAAAAAGACATCGACCGGCCTGGCTCCTCAAGAGGCAGGCCCCTCAGGGCCCGCACCAGGCCAGGGGAGCCTCCTTCCATCGCATAGGAAAGCTCGCCCGGCGCCCTCCTCAGGCCGGGCTCGGGGGCTCTCCCCTGGAGGGCCGCCGACCTCGCCAAGGTCACGAGGGAGGCGCTTGGGCACCACATGGAGGCGTGCTTCAAGCACGCTTTCCATAGCAGGAGCAAGGCAAGGAGGGCCGAACCCTCGGGAGTTCGTCGCCAAGGCCATTCGGGAGCCACAGAGTCAAGGATCATGAGGGCAGCCGCCGCCACTCAGCTGTGGCCCCCATCCAGCGAGGATGGTGGGCTGCGCATCTGCATCGACATACCAGGGCTCAACCGAGCCGCATCTCAAGAGCGCCTCTGGCCCTCGCGAGTGGGATGTTGCCAGGGCCCGCCCCACAGCTACGTGCGCATGCCTCACGTCCTGCCAAACGCGGCTGCTGCGCACCAACATCTCATGAGGGCCATCCTGGAGGCTCGAGAGGTCAGGCACGCCGCAGCCTCGGGCGGAGATGGAGATGGCCCCGAGGAGCCGCCAGCGCCTCCGGATCCTCCCGAGGGCCCCGAGCCTGGGGGCTCGTGAGGATCGGCTCCCGCAGCCCACCGAGTCTGCTACACCAACACCCCTTCGTCCCCAACATCACCAGGTGACATCTTTAAGTTTTATTTCCGGCTGGGAGCATCTTCAGGGCCGCATTATTCCCAGGCCGCGTGGGTCCGTCCCTGCGGCATGTATCCCTTTATTTCATGTCATTAGCCTATCCTGTTGGGGCGCCTGGGCTGCATCATCATCCCCAAGCTGCTCGGGCCTGTCCCAAGCATGTATCCTTCTTATGCTTTCCTTAGGATTATGCTCTCGTTCCACCATGCTTGTTAGTTGGTGCCTTTTCTGGTGACTAAGCTTGCGCGTTAAAGGGGGTGCACGAGTATCGCGACTCGGGGCTCCTACGGCTCTCGCCCTCACCCTCTGGTCTTGGCCATGGCATCGCGACCTGGCTGGCCAGCGACGGCTGAGACCAGCCCGAGAGCCGGGACCCCAGGACGTAGAGTTGCGTCATCCAACCCAGCTTGGGCGTTAAAGGGGGGGGGTACCTGAGTATCGCGGCTCAGGGCTCCTACCGGCTCTACGGCCCTCACCCTCTAGTCTTGTCCACGGCATCACGACCTGGCTTGCCAGGCGGCTGAGAACAGCCCAAGAGCCGGCACCCGAGGACGTAGAGTTTCAGCGTCTAACCCAGCTTGCGCGTTAAAGGGGGGGTGCCTGAGCATCGCGACTCAGGGCTCCTACCGGCTCTCCGGCCCTCACCCTATGGTCTTGTCCATGGCATCGCGACCTGGCTTGCCAGCGACGGTTGAGACCATCCCGAGAGCCGGGACCCGAAGACGTAGAGTACCAGCATCTGGCCAAATTTGCAGGAACACACTCGAAGATAAGGCCCAGAGCAAGGCGCAACCCTCCTTGAGGTAGGGCCCCGTGAGTCCCGCGCTGGCTCACGGGTGCCCCAACACACCTCGCGAGGCCTCTCGCGCCTCTCCCAAGCAACTAATGGCAGGACTAACGATCGCCACGGCGAGCTATTGTTCCTTTTGTGGTGAAACTGCAGGGTCCCTCCAAGGAGCACGGAATGACCTCGCCACGCAATCTCTCGCCGGCCTAGGCACGGACCTAGCGCCGGACCAGGAAGCATTGTCCTGACCCTCGAGATAAGTCACCCTCCGGACACACTAGTTATCGCAACACCATCCCGACACTCAATGCAACCCCGTGTTAGCAACGTCGCTCTCCTTTCTCACCGAATGATGGCTGCTTGGGCGCCAAGGGGGACCCCCGAGCATCGCGACTCGGGGCTCTTACCGGACCTCGGGCCGCTCACCTCCTGGCCTTGACCACGACGCCATGACACAGCATACCAGCGACGGTGAAGCCGCCTTTGGGACTGGGACCTGTCAAGCAGAGCATCAAGCCCTCACGAGGTCCGAAAGGAAGAAACTAAGCTAAGGCGGAATAAGCATCTCGCGCTGCTTCACAATAAGGACCATATTGACAAACGAGGCTACAAA
Source organism: Aegilops bicornis (assembly GCA_021605145.1). NCBI lineage: Eukaryota > Viridiplantae > Streptophyta > Magnoliopsida > Poales > Poaceae > Aegilops > Aegilops bicornis. The sequence continues at coordinate 387,511,085 of CM038675.1, read as the reverse complement.
CATCTTACAAGCCCCCGCGGGGTACATTCTTGGCTCCTCGCAGGAACAAAAGATGCGAATCCTAAGGAGTCCTACCTCAGGGGACCACCGCGATGACGCCATCATCAACAAGGCGGTCCAGACTGGCGCCAACCCCATCCAGATCGGGGTGGCGACGGATCGACGAGCCCGCCCTGCCCGGAGCGAGGCCTCGAGGCTCGGAGGCTCGTAGCTGTCGTCGCTCATCTCCGGAGTCGCGAAGAGCTCGACGGAGTCGCTGGATCCTCCGGCGCCTTCGTCGCCTGAGGAGCTGCCAAGGGAGTGGTCGGTCGGCCGCTGTCTCGCCATAGCAGGGCCCCGACCACCTCTCCCGGGGCAGCACTCCAGCCGACGACCCTCCGCGTCGAAGACCTTGAAGGACACCACCGAAGCACCATCATACTCCAGGTGGATCGTGAGGGCGCCCCTCGTCCTGCAGACCCGGGCGACCCCGCCCCAGCCTCGAGTCATGAAGACCCCGCCCCGGCAGGAGCCCTCGGCGTGGACTCCAGGGGGGAAGACGCACACCTTTGTGACACTTGGCGTCATCGGCGCCGCTTCGTGGCGCCAGCGTCGCCTCCTTGAGCCACCAATTTGCGGCGTACAAGGGAAGAGGGAACCACGGTGGCGGCCGCCGCACCAGGGCACGGGCGCCTCACAGCGCTCACCTCGACATCAGAGGGCAAGCCGCTTCTTTGGGGGGAGCAGGTCAGGATCCTCTTGAGGAGCCTTTCCCTTCTCTTCCGTGGAGAACCGGCGGATCGGAGCCATGGCAACCAGACGAAACGAGGAGGAGGAGAAGCAGAAGGATAGACTGGAAGGGCGCGCGCCGTTCCGTACTTATAGCCGGCGAAGGCCAACCGTCGGCCTCCACGATCACCGGTAATCATGACCAACTCTACATGCAGGGACTTGTCGAATCCGGGTAGTTACCGAGGCATCGTTGTCGGATTTCGGGTTCCGGCAGACCCTTAAGGTTCGAACTCTGGGGTGTGCGCGGAGATCCAACCTTCCACCGTCTCGTACCTCGCCGAATCGCAGGGACCTAAACTACTAGCAAGAACAACACAAGAGACGCAAGATTTATACTGGTTCAGGCCACCATCGTGGTGTAATACCCTACTCCAGTGTGTGGTGTGGTGGATTGCCTCTGGGGCTGATGAAGAACAGTACAGGGAAGAACAGCCTCGCGAGGGTCTGTTCTTGGTGGGTGTGATGAACTGCTAAGTGGTGTCCTGTCACTCTAGCTTGAGAATCGGGTCTCTCTCTCTCTCTCCCTGGATTCCAAAATGCCTGCCCGGGGGAGAGCCTTCTCTACTATGGTGGCTAGTTCTACTTATATAGACGAAGGCCCTGGGCCTCTTCCCAAATATTGAGAGGGAAGGGCGCCAACAATTGGCCATTTTGAAGGGGAACAACAGGTACACTTATCCTGACTAAAGTTGGTCCTCGCTTTGCCAAAGGCTCTGGTGATGACGCCTTTGCTTGGGCTCCACGATGACTCCTTCCAGCCGTTGGGGCTGGTCTTGGTCTTGTTGCACGAAGCGGATGCCTTTGCTTGATGCTCTCGCTGCGCTTGCCCCTTTGCACTAAAGAGGAAAGGAGGGCGCGGCTGGCTGGCCTTGGCGCCCCTGGTCGTCATGGCTTGCATCATGGGCACCTCGCGAGGTACCCTGCCTTGAACTCTCCGCCTCCTCATGAGCCAGCCTGACGAGGCCGTGCCTGAGGAAGCTCTTGGTCGTCCACCCCGCGAGGCTTGGCCCCTCGCGAGGGTCTTGAGCTTGTGTTGATGAAGATGGGCTGTCCTGGGCCTCCTTTGAGCCACGCCGCAGGCCGCAGGCAGGCAAGTCTGGGGACCCCCGTTCCCAGAATGCCGACAGTAGCCCCCAGGCCCACGGCGCGCCCGAACTTGGCTGAGCAGAGAGGCGAAAGGGCAAGTGCGAAGCATCGTGGGCCCTAACAGCCTGCGGCCTTGGGCACCGCATGGCGGTTGATTGGACGTGGGAGCCTGCTCCCCCACGACGCCTTGGTAACCGCCCATATTCGACAGGTCCTTGCATGCAGAGTTGGTCATGATGATTGGTGATCGTGGAGGCCGAGGATTGGCCTCCGCCGGCTATAAGTACGGAACGGCGTGCACCCTTCCAGTCTATCCTTCTGCTTCTCCTCTTCCTCGTCTCGTCTGGTTGCCATGGCTCCGATCCACCGGTTCTCCAGGGAAGAGAAGGGAAAGGCTCCTCAAGAGGACCCTGACCCGCTCCGGCGCCGCCGCGCCCCTCCGCCGCCACCGGCCGCGCCCGCCTCCTCCGGCCCTCGCCGCCGCCCGCCAGCCCGCCGCCCGGCGCCACCGCGCCGGCCGCCCGCTTCCGGGTCGCCGCGCGCCGCCTCCCTTCAGCGCCGCCTCCTCGGCCGGCCCGCCTCCTCTCCCTCCTCCGGCCTCGCCCGGGCTCCGGCGAGCCCGCGCCGCCGCCGCCGTCGCCCGATCGGGCCGGATCCCGATCGGATCCGGAGCCGTTGACTTCTTCCCCCCTCCTCTATTTTCTTTCTAAGTTTTTAATCCTGTTAACATTTCGTGGCATTTTCATCATAGCATATCTTTGCATCTGTAGCTCCATTTTGCGCGTATAATATATCTAAATGTTCAACTCGAAGAGTAGATCATTTCATATCATTGCAACATTTTCATTTGAGCTCATCTTGATGCCCGAAATGCTGTTGGGAGAGGGCTATGTGATGTTAGTTTCTGTTTCTTAACAGAACTTGCACTTTTGTTATTTTTGCCATGATTAATGTGTGCTCCCTATGAATTTGAGTCCTACATGTGTTTTGTAATATGCCATGCCATCTTTCCAGGGGTGTATGCCATGTAGTTTTGTGATCTATGTGGTGACTAGCACAAGCATGCAAAGTAGGTGTCCTGATGTTGCTGTTTTCAGCTCTGTTTTGGTGATATTTTGATGCCATGTTAACTTGATGCTACCGAGAGATCTATGCATATTTTGAGATACTTCAGTAAGGATGTTTTGTTAAACATGTCTTTCTCTATCCATCCATGTCCTTGTTTGCAATTATGGATTACCATAGCTTGAGTCAATAGAGCTCTACTTTTGCTATAAAATGTTTCCTGGCAGATTGTTTACATGTTATTCAATTTTTCCAAGGTTGTTGTGGTTGATCCATGTATGCTATGTTATTGTTCTTGCCATGCATGTCTTCTATGCCATGTATTCTTGATGTATGTATGCTTATTTTATCATTTAAAGCTCTGTAGTGAGTGCATTGAGCTTGTAAACATGCCTACTTGTTATCAGTTTTTGACATGCCATGTTGCTGAATCTGTTAACGTAACTTTCAATATTGACATGGATGTTACTATATTTTGTGATCCGTTTTGGCTTATGGTCAGTAAGGGACTTTTGTTATATGCTTTGATTAGATTCATGCCATGCCTTATTTTGCTATTATAAGTTCCTGTAGAATGTAGTTTTCTTGCTCTGAACATTGCTACCTGATGCTGTTTTTGCCATGTCCAGCCTGATATTTTGTGCACTTTTGCCATGCTTGTTTGAACCTGTTATGAAGCTCAGTGCTCATCTTTTCTCAAGCATCTTGTGTAGATCACTGCCATATACTTTATTGATACGTTTGGGTGCAGTAGCTTAATTTCTTGTTGCTTGCTAAATGGCATCATCTTTGTTAATGATGATTTGTGCCATTCTTGTTTTGCTTGTCATTTGCAAACCGTGCATCCGATTCGGTGATCTTTATATCGATTTCAACGAAATCATCTCATCTTTTCCAGTGGCATACTTGGTTTGCCAAGTTGATGCCTGGTTCATCATTTTCCTTCCGGAGCGCATATACGCATTGCATATCACATCTCGCATATCATGTCATGTTTTGCATCATGTTGCTTGTGCATTGCACCGTGATTTATTGTGGTTCCTTTGTTTGTGTTCTTGCTTTGGGTAGAGCCGGAGACGAGTACGTGAACGAGGAACCTGTTGAGAACGATTACGAGGATCAAGCTTTCGACAACTCCGAGAACATTGCAGGCAAGATGACCATACCCTCGAAATCACTTCTATCTTTGCTATGCTAGATGCTCGCTCTTTTGCTATGCCTATGCTACGATGCCTATCACTTGCTTATCATGCCACCCATATCGCCATGTCAGCCCCTAACCATCCTTTCCTAGCAAACCGTTGTTTGGCTATGTTACCGCTTTGCTCAGCCCTCTTATAGCGTTGCTAGTTGCAGGTGAAGCTGAAGTTTGTTCCTTGTTGGAACATGGAGATGTTGTTCCTTAGTGGAACATGTTTACTTGTTGGGGATATCACAATATATATCTGCTATAACTAATACATCTATATCTTGGTAAAGGGTGGAAGGCTCGGCCTTATGCCTGGTGTTTTGTTCCACTCTTGCCACCCTAGTTTCCGTCATACCGGTGTTATGTTCCTTGATTTCGCGTTCCTTACACGGTTGGGTGATTTATGGGACCCCCTTGACAGTTCGCTTTGAATAAGACTCGTCCAGCAAGGCCCAACTTTGGTTTTACCATTTGCCACCTAAGCCTTTTTCCCCCGGGTTTTCGCGAGTCAGAGGGTCATCTTTATTTTAACCCCCGGGCCAGTTCTCCTTCGAGTGCTGGTCCAACTTGAGCGATGTCCGCGCCGCCTTGGGCAATCAGGGGTTTATGCCAACCCGACGTCTGCTCATCCGGTGTGCCCTGAGAACGAGATATGTGCAGCTCCTATCGGGATTTGTCGGCACAATCGGGCGGCTTTGCTGGTCTTGTTTTATTGCTGTCGAAAATGTCTTGTAGTCCGGGATTCCGAGACTGATTGGGTCTTCCCGGTAGAAGGAATATCCTTCGTTGACCGTGATAGCTTATAATGGGCTAAGTTGGGACACCCCTGCAGGGTATTATCTTTCGAAAGCCGTGCCCGGTTATGAGGCAGATGGGAATTTGTTAATGTCGGTTGTAGAAAACCCGAAGTTGACCTCAAATAAAATACACATCAATCAAGTGTGTAACCGTGATGGTCTCTTCTCGGCGGAGTCCGGAAGTGAACACGGTGTTGGAGTTATGTCCGACGTAAGTAGTTCAGGATCACTTCTTGATCGCTACTAGCTTCACGACCGTGCTTTGCTCCTCTTCTCGCTCTCTTTTGTAAGTAGCCACCATATATGCTAGTCGCTTGCTGCAGCTCCACTATACTACTCTGTCCTTCCTATAAGCTTAAATGGTCTTGATCTCGCTGGGTGTGAGATTGTCGAGTCCTCGTGACTCACAGATACTTCCCAAAACAGTTGCAGTGCCGACGATGCTGCAGGTGTGACTCAACCGAGCTCAAGTGGGAGTTCGACGAGGAACGTGGTCGTTACTATGTGTCTTTTCCTGATGATCAGTAGTGGTGCCCAGTTGGGACGATCGGGGATCAGTGTAGCTTTTGGGGTATCTTCTTTATTTTGGTTCCGTAGTCGGACCTTGAGTGTACTCTGAATGATGGAGGTTTATTTATGTATTATGTGAAGTGGCTTAATCGTAAGCCAACTATGTATCTCTTTCCCTTATGTATTACATGGGTTGTGTGAAGATTACCTCACTTGCGACATTACTTTCAATGCGGTTATGCCTCTAAGTCGTGCCTCGACACGTGGGAGATATAGCCGCATCGAGGCTGCTACAAGTTGGTAATCGAGCCTTCCCGACTTAGGAGCCCCCTACTTGATTGTTTCTTTGGCGTTGTTGAGTCTAGAATGGAAAAATGTTTTGAGTCTTAGGATTATATATATCGGAGAGTAGGATTCTTTTACTTCCCAGTCCCTTCGGCCGCTCTGGTGAGGTATCCCGACGTAGAGTTTTGACTCTTCTCTCCTCAAATTTCACTAAAATTTTTTAGGATCACGTGGGTATCTTGGAATCGTTCCGATGGTTTTGTGACGAGAACATTGTTCTTGGTGCCTCGACATTTAGGGGTTGTGGCAGTGTCCCGGGAGTTGAGCTCCGAGGTGTTGTCGCCACAATTTTATCGTTGCGATTCTGGAATACACGAGTTTTGCCGACATCGAAATCTCTTTTGTGCGCTTGTTGGTGAGATAACCTCGATAGCCGATCGAGGCGAAAAGTCTTGAGTATTGCCATGACTTGTATAACGGATGTTTTTCAAGGTCGAGGTACACGATTTCCTAGGATTTCTTGGTTATGTGTTGACGGATGGATACAATTTGGATCTAGGTATTGTTAGTTTGGGTGATATATTTTGTGTCCCTGTATCCCCAACACCAGAGTGCATAACCAGAAAGTTTCGGGAGTTTATAGGTGGGAATTCTAGTAGCTTACAGGATATCTTTCCGACAGATGTATGATTTGAGATTGGGGTCCAACGTCTAGTGGTCCGCCCATTCACGGTCGATTTACAGTGGTCGCGAGGCGTCTTAAAGAATCCTTGGCTATGCTGATTCAGGGACGTCTTGTTTGTCATTCGTGATTTGCCGCTTATATCGTCGTGCCCGTGTGGGCCCCACCATAACACTTTGGGCGTAAATCTCTATCATGTGTTTGTTCCGCTCATTCTAGAAGCCAATCTTTGTTTTCAGTTGTGATATTGAATTGTTTCAAAGGCGGATGATGTTTCCATACCTTTATCTAAGTGGCTTCTCACCTTAATGGACGTGTGATGTTAACTTTGGAATTCATTCGTTCATCCTTGTTCGAATGTTTATTGTGAAGACTATATGTTGCAATTTCTATCCGTTGATTCTACTTATCTTTTGTCTATCAAAGGACTAACGGATGTCACCCTCTTCAGGATGGCTCCGCCCACGCTGGCCTCGAATCCGGATCGTAATGATGGGGATCGCCGAACCCTCCACCTCCACCTCCGCCTCCGGAGGCACGGCAAGCTATCATGGCAGCCACCAATGCCAATGCTCGATGATTTTGCAGCTCTTGCAAGAACGTACTCAAGGGCAAGGCAGTCAAGGAAATCAAGGTCAAGGCAACAATCAGCTGCACTTTGCTACTCTCGGTCGGTTCCTCGCTAATCAGCCGAAGTCTTTCCGGTTTACGTGTCGAGGCCACGTGACGCCGACGATTGGCTTGTGGACATCTGCAAGCATTTTGATTGTAGCAATGTCGACACGAGGACTTTGTCAAGTTTGCATCGTTTCAACTCAAGGATCAAAGGCTGAGTGGTACCGCAATACAAAGATTCCAGAGGAGGTCGTGTCATTACTCGATGAGTTCCACGTGATTTCAGAGCTCATCACATTCCGAAAAGTGTTGTTGAGAGCAAGCGTGAGGAGTTCCGCAATCTCAAGCAGGGCAACATGTCTGCCTATCAATACAATATCCAGTTCGAGCTTCGCTTCGTTTTGCTAAGCAAGACGTTCACGATGAAAAGAGTATGATCTATCAATTCAGAGGTGGTTTGAGAGAGGATCTGCAATTACCTCTTGTGCTGTTTGAGCCAGATAAGTATGATGATTTCTACAACATGGCTCTGAAGCAAGAGGCTGCCCAGCTCAAATGTGAGGCTTCTAAGAAGAGAATCAGGGATGCAGTTCAGTCTTCTTCTTCCTCTCAAGTGGCAGCCAAGCAGCAGAAGTTTTACCTTCCTCCTCCTCCGCTCCGTCGGCCTTATCGCCAGAAGAACTCCGGTGGCCGTGGATCTTCCCACCCGCCCAACCACAGCTATCGTAACAAGTCTAATTCTCAAGCTCCAAGGTCAAGTGCTCCTTACCACCGTCCGCTCTCGAGGTGACTTGCAACAAATGTCAGCAGAAAGGTCACTATGCGAACAAGTGCTTCAACCAAAGGCGCCTTCCGCCTCCTCCTCTGTGAAATCTTCCAAAGCAATGCAGTGGTCAAGCATAATCCCAAGTCTGCAAAGGTGAATATGATGAATGCAGCTCAAGTGGAGGAATCTTCTGATGTGATAATGGGTAATCTTCCAGTTAATGATATTCCTGCAAAAGTCTTATTTGATACTGGTGCATCACATTCTTTCATTTCAAGACCTTTTGCATCTAAGCATGAGTTGGTTTTTCAAGATTTGCCTAAACCATTATCGGTTGTCTCTCCGGTAAATTCATGCATGCAAGCTCCATGGTTCCGGATGTTTCTATCAAGATGGGCGATTATAGATTTCTGGCTAAACCAATTGTTCTTGGTGACTCGGATATTGATCTTATTCTCGGGATGGATCGGCTTTCTCGGCACAAAGCTCAGCTTGATTGTGCTGCCAGGAAATTCAATTGACTCACTCTTCTAATGATGTGATCATCTATGCACGCTTTCGTGATGAAACCATTCGGTTGTTTTCTCTCAATGAGAAGGGCGAGTTGGATGCTATCTCTCGATTCGGTCGTTTGTGAGTACCAAGATGTCTTTCCGAAGAGCTTAGGGTATGCCTCCTCACCGCCGCTTGAGTTCGTTATTGATCTTGAGCCCGGCACCGAACCCGTTTGCAAGCGTCCATACAAGCTTGGACCTAATGAGCTGAAGGAATTGAAGAAGCAGCTCGATGAGCAAGAGCGTCTGGGTTTGATCAGACCGAGTTCATCTCCTTGGGGTTGTGGTGTTCTTTTTGTCCAGGATGGCACAGACCGACTTTGCGTCGATTACCGTCCATTGAATAAGAAGACAATCAAGAACAAGTATCCACTTCCCAACATCAATGAGCTTTTCGAGCAACTCAAAGGTGCTAAAGTGTTCTCCAAGCTTGACCTTCGTATGGGTTATCATCAGATTCGCATTCGTGAGCAAGATATTCCCAAAGGCGACATTGAGAACAAGCTTTGGTTCTTATGAATATACTGTCATGTCTTTCGGCCTCGTCAATGCTCCTCCAACTTTCTCTCGGATGATGAACTTCATTTTCAACCCCTATACCAATGAATTCGCTTGATCTATCTTGATGATATTTTGGTCTTCTCCAAGAATAAGAAGGATCATGCCAAACATTTGCGATTGGTGCTAGACAAGCTCAGAGAGTATCAATTCTATGCGAAGTTATCCAAATGTGAATTTTGGCTCGATGAAGTGCTTTATCTTGGTCATATCATCTCCGCCAAGGGCATCGCTGTTAATCCCGAGAAGGTGTCCGCAATTGTGAATTGGGAACCTCCTCGTATCGTCAAGCAGCTCCATGATTTTCTTGGTCTTGCAAGCTATTGTCAAGATTCGTTGAGAACTTCTCCAAGATTGCAAAGCCTCTTTCCAACCTCCTCCGTAAGCATGTGAAGTATGTCCGGTCTGCTGATTGTGATGTTGCTTTCAATACTCTCAAAGAGAAACTTCGTCACAGCTCTGTCTTGACTCCTCCCGATGAATCCAAGCCATTCAAGTTTTACGTGATGCTTCTCTTCAAGGTCTCGGTGCTGTGTTAATGCAAGAGAAGAGAGTTGTGGCTTATACCTCTCGCGATTGAAGCCCAATGAAAAGAACTACCCCACTCACGATCTTGAGTTGGCGGCAGTTGTCCATGCATTGATAACATGGAGACATCTCTTGTTGGGAAGGAAAGTGGACATTTTCACCGATCACAAGAGTCTCAAGTACATCTTCACTCAACCCAACCTCAACCTCAGGCAGACTCGATGGGTCGAAATGATTCAAGAGTACAACCCAAGTATTGAATATACTCCGGCAAGGCCAATGTCATTGCAGATGCTTTGAGTAGGAAGGCTTATCGCAATGCCTAATCCTCAAGCCCTTCCACCGGATCTTTGTGAAGCTTTCCATAAGCTGAATCTTCAAGTTGTTCCTCAAGGCTTTCTTGCCAACCTCATAGTCTCTCCTACTTTGGAAGATCAGATTCGTGAGGCTCAACTTCTCGGATACCATGGTGAAGAAGGTGAAACGTGGTATCGACAAGGGCATTTCCAAGTACAAGTGCTTCCACATTGATGACAAAGATACTCTTTTCTTTGAGGACCGGATTGTGGTTCCAAAGGGTGATCTCTGAAAAGTCATTATGAACGAGGCTCACAATTCGCTTCTATCCATTCATCCCGGAAGTACGAAGATGTACCATGATCTCAAGCAGTCATATTGGTGGACTCGAATGAAGCGAGAAATTGCTCAATTCGTGAATGAGTGTGATGTCTGCAGAAGAGTGAAAGCAGAACACCAAAGACCAGCTGGTCTCCTTCAACCTCTTGCTATTCCCGAATGGAAGTTTGATCATATTGAAATGGACTTCGTGACTGGATTTCCAAAGTCCAAGCGTGGAAATGATGCTATCTTCGTTGTCATTGACAAGCTTACTAAAGTGGCTCATTTTCTTCCTATCAAAGAATCTATCACAAAGCAGCTCGGTTGGCGAGCTATACACCTCCAGGATTGTCTCCTTGCACGGCATTCCACAAGTGATCTCTTCGGACCGTGGCAACATCTTCACCTCCAAGTTACGGTATTCTTTTCGGAAGGCCATCGGCACCAACATCTGCTTTCAAAGACAGCTTTCCACCCTCAAACAAGTGGCCAAGTCGAGCGAGTCAATCAAATCCTTGAAGATATGCTCGGGGCTTGTGTCATTTCTTCGGTATGAAGTGGGAAGATTGTCTTCCATATGCCGAAGTTCTCCTACAACAACAGCTTCCAAGCGAAGTTCGGGCAAGGCCCCATTCGAAATTCTCTATGGCGTAAAGTGTCGTACTCCTCTCAATTGGTGCGAGACAGTGTGAACGCCAACTTCTTGGAAATGACTTGATCACGTATGGAAGAAATGTGCAAAGTCATTCGTGAGAATCTCAAAGCCGCATAATCGCGCCCGGAAGAGCTATTATGATGATAAGCACCGTGATGTGGCTTTTGAAATCGGAGACCATGTCTACCTCCGCGTCTCTCAATGAAAGGCACTCGTCGCCCGGTATCAAAGGGAAGCTTGCCCCTAGATACGTGGGTCCTTTCAAGATAATTGGCAAAAGAGGCGATCTCGCCTATCAACTTGAGCTTCCATCCAACTTTGCAAACGTGCACGATGTGTTTCACGTGTCACAGCTTCGCAAGTGCTTCAAGACTCCTGAACGCACTATCAACTTCGAAGAGATTGACCTTCAGGAAGATCTCTCTTATCATGAGCACCCCGTTGCTATTCTCGAAGAAACCGGCGCCAAGACTACGCAACAAGTCAATCAAATTCACGAAAGTGAAGTGGTCACACCATTCCGACCGAGAAGCTACACGGGAGCGCGAGGATCACCTCCGTTCGAATATCCGGAGTTCTTTCAGTCTTAGATCTCGGACGAGATCCTCTTGTAGTGGTGGAGTGTTGTAACACCCGGATGTAACTTTCCATATTTGTAACTCCAACTCTTGCCATTTTCGGCATTGTGATATGATATTCCCTCAGTGGTTGGGTTTTCTTCATTTTGCATTTTGTCCATGTCATGCATTTCATATCGTGTCATCATGTGGATCGCATTTGCATACGTGTTCGTCTCATGATTCCGAGCATTTTTCCCGTTGTCCGTTTTGCAATCCGACACTCCTATCTCCCCGGCTGCCCCTTTTACGCTTTTTCCGTGTGCGGGTACTAAACCTTCTCGGAATGGACCGAGGTTTGTCAAGTGGCCTTGGTATACCACCCGTAGACCACCGGGTCAAGTTTCGGGTCATTTGGAGCTCGTTTGGTACTCCAACGGTTAACCGCTACTCTCGCAAAGGCCTCTTTTAAGTTGCAGCCCAACACCCTCCAAAACAGCCCAATAACCCATCGAAGTCACTTCCATGCTCTCCGTCGTTCGATCACGATCGTGTGGGCGAAAACTACACCTCATTTGGACTCTCCTAGCTCCCTCTATGCCTATTTAAACAAACCCCCATTCCAATCTCGGGTCTAACCCTAGCCTTCTCCTACCTCGCGCCCGGACGAAACGTCCGCGCCGCCCGGACACTTCCGCCCCACCAGCGCCGCCGCCCTCGGCCAATCAGAGCGCGACACCTGTCCCGCGCCGCCTCCTTGAGCCCTTGAGGCCACAGCAGCCCTTGGTCATGCCGGGCGACCCAGCGCCTCCGCCTCCAGCCCGGCCCGGCCGCCGCCCGGCGCCGCCGCGCCCTCCGCCCGCCACCGGCCGCGCCCGCCTCCTCCGGCCCTCGCCGCGCCGCCACCTTGCCCGCCGCCCGGCCCGACGCCGGATCCGCCGCCCGGCGCCCGCGCCCGACGCCCGCTCCGGGTCGTCGGCGCCGCCTCCCTCGCCGCCGGCCCGCCTCCTCTCCCTCCTCCGGCCTCGCCCGAGCTCCGTGAAGCTGGCCATTGCCGCCCGTCGCCCGATCGGGCCGGATCCCGATCGGATCCGGAGCCGTTGACTTCTTCCCCCCTCCTCTATTTTCTTTCTAAGTTTTTAATCATGTTAACATTTCGTGGCATTTTCATCATAGCATATCTTTGCATCTGTAGCTCCATTTTGCGCGTAGATCATTTCATATCATTGCATCATTTTCATTTGAGCTCATCTTGATGCCCGAAATTCTGTTGGAAGGGGGCTATGTGATGTTAGTTTCTGTTTCTTAACAGAACTTGCACTTTTGTTATTTTTGCCATGATTAATGTGTGCACCCTATGAATTTGAGTCCTACATGTGTTTTGTAATATGCCATTCCATCTTTCCAGGGGTGTATGCCATGTATTTTTGTGATCTATGTGGTGACTAGCACAAGCACGCAAAGTAGGTGTCCTGATGTTGCTGTTTTCAGCTCTGTTTTGCTGATATTTTGATGCCATGTTAGCTTGATGCTACCGAGAGATCTATGCATATTTTGAGATACTTCAGTAAGGATGTTTTTTTAAACATGTCTTTCTCTATCCATACATGTCCTTGTTTGCAATTATGGAGTACCATATCTTGAGTCACTCGAGCTCTACTTTTGCTATAAAATGTTTCCTGGCAGATTGTTTACATGTTATTCAATTTTGCCAAGGTTGTTGTGGTTGATCCATGTATGCTATGTTATTGTTCTTGCCATGTATGTCTTCTATGCCATGTCTTCTTGATGTATGTATGCTTAGTTTATCATTTAAAGCTCTGTAGTGAGTGCATTGAGCTTGTAAACATGCCTACTTGTTATCAGTTTTTGACATGCCATGTTGCTGAATCTGTTAACGAAACTTTCAATATTGACATGGATGTTACTATATTTTCTGATCCTTTTTGGCTTATGGTCAGTATGGGACTTTTGTTATATGCTTTGATTAGATTCATGCCATGCCTTATTTTGCTATTATAAGTTCCTGTAGAATGTAGTTTTCTTGCTCTGAACATTGCTACCTGATGCTGTTTTTGCCATGTCCAGCCTGATATTTTGTGCACTTTTGCCATGCTTGTTTGAACCTGTTATGATGTGATTTAGCCGAAGCTCAGTGATCATCTTTTGTCACGCATCTTGTGTAGATAACTGCCATATACTTTGTTGATACGTTTGGGTGCAGTAGCTTAATTTCTTGTTGCTTGCTAAATGGCATCATGCTGTTAATGACAGATTTGTGCCATTCTTGTTTTGCTTGTCATTTGCAAACCGTGCATCCGATTCCGGTGATCTTTATATCGATTTCAACCGAAATCATCTCATCTCTCCAGTGGCATACTTGGTTTGCCAAGTTGATGCCTGGTTCATCATTTTCCTTCCGGAGCGCACATACGCATTGCATATCACATCTCGCATATCATCATGTTTTGCATCATGTTGCTTGTGCATTGCACCGTGATTTATTGTGGTTCCTTTGTTTGTGTTCTTGCTTTGGGTAGAGCCGGGAGACAAGTACGTGAACGAGGAACCTGTTGAGAATGCTTACGAGGATCAAGCTTTCGACAACTCCGAGAACATTGTAGGCAAGATGACCATACCCTCGAAATCACTTCTATCTTTGCTATGCTAGATGCTCGCTATTTTGCTATGCCTATGCTACGATGCCTATCACTTGCTTATCATGCCACCCATATTGCCATGTCAGCCCCTAACCATCCTTTCCTAACAAACTGTTGTTTGGCTATGTTACCGCTTTGCTCAGCCCCTCTTATAGCGTTGCTAGTTGCAGGTGAAGCTGAAGTTTGTTCCTTGTTGGAACATGGAGATGTTGTTCCTTAGTGGAACATGTTTACTTGTTGGGGATATCACAATATATATCTGCTATAACTAATACATCTATATACTTGGTAAAGGGTGGAAGGCTCGGCCTTATGCCTGGTGTTTTGTTCCACTCTTGCCACCCTAGTTTCCGGCCATACCGGTGTTATGTTCCTTGATTTCGCGTTCCTTACGGTTGGGTGATTTATGGGACCCCCTTGACAGTTCGCTTTGAATAAGACTCGTCCAAGAAGGCCCAACTTTGGTTTTACCATTTGCCACCTAAGCCTTTTTTCCCCGGTTTTCGCGAGTCGAGGGTCATCTTTATTTTAACCCGGGCCAGTTCTCCTTCGAGTGCTGGTCCAACTTGAGCGATGTCCGCGCCCTTTGGGCAATCAGGGTTTATGCCAACCCGACGTCGCTCATCCGGTGTGCCTCGAGAACGAGATATATGCAGCTCCTATCGGGATTTGTCGGCACAATCGGGCGGCTTTGCTGGTCTTGTTTTATTGCTGTCGAAATGTCTTGTAGTCCGGGATTCCGAGATTGATCGGGTCTTCCCGGTAGAAGGAATATCCTTCGTTGACCGTGAGAGCTTATAATGGGCTAAGTTGGGACACCCTGCAGGTAATATCTTTCAAAGCCGTGCCCATGTTATGAGGCAGATGGGAATTTGTTAATGTCCGTTGTAGAAAACCCAAGTTGACCTCAAATAAAATACACATCAAGCTGCGTGTGTAACCGTGATGGTCTCTTCTCGGCGGAGTCCGGAAGTGAACACGGTGTTGGAGTTATGTCTGACGTAAGTAGTTCAGGATCACTTCTTGATCGCTACTAGCTTCCCGACCGTGCTTTGCTCCTCTTCTCGCTCTCTTTTGCGAAGTAGCCACCATATATGCTAGTCGCTTGCTGCAGCTCCACTATACTACTCTGTCCTTCCTATAAGCTTAAATAGTCTTGATCTCGCCGGTGTGAGATTGCTGAGTCCCGTGACTCACAGGATACTTCCCAAAACAGCTTGCAGGTGCCGGCGATGCCGGTGCGGTGTGACTCAGCGAGCTCAAGTGGGAGTTTGACGAGGAACGTGGTCGTTACTATGTGTCTTTTCCTCGATGATCAGTAGTGGTGCCCAGTTGGGAAGATCGGGGATCTGTAGCTTTTGGGGTATCTTCTTTATTTTGGTTCCGTGAGTCGGACCTTGAGTGTACTCTGAATGATGGATGTTTATTTATGTATTGTGTGAAGTGGCATCGTAAGCCAACTATGTATCTCTTTCCCTTATGTATTACATGGGTTGTGTGAAGATTACCTCACTTGCGACATTGCTTTCAATGCGGTTATGCCTCTAAGTCGTGCCTCGACATGTGGGAGATATAGCCGCATCGAGGGCGTTACAGCTGGTCTCTACCGTCGCTGGCAAGCCAGGTCGCGATGCCATGGACAAGGCCAGAGGGTGAGGGCCGGAGAGCCGGTAGGAGCCCTGAGTCGCGATGCTCATGCATCCCCCCTTTAACGCGCAAACTAGGTTAGATGACGCAACTCTACGTCCTCGGGTCCCGGCTCTCGGGCTGGTCTCAGCCGTCACTGGCAAGCCAGGTCGTGATGCCATGGACAAGACCAGAGAGTGAGGGCGGAGAGCGGTAGGAGCCCCGAGTCGTGATGCTCGTGCACCCCTTTAACGCCAAGCTGGATTGGATGACAAAACTCTCACGCCCTCGGGTCCCGGCTCTCGGCTGGTCTCACCGTCGCCGGCAAGCCGTGTCGCGATGCCATGGACAAGACCAGAGGGTGAGGGCGAAGAGCGATGAGGAGCCACGAGTCGTGATGCTCAGGCACCCCCCTTTAACGTGCAAGATTTCGCCACCCAGGAGAAGGCACCAAATAACAAGCATGGTGGAACGAGAGCATAGTCCTAAGGAAGACGCATGAAAGATACATGCTGCTGGGACTGGCCCGAGCGGCTTGGGGATGATGCAGCCCGAGGGGCGCCCACAACAGGATAAGCTAAATACATGAAATAAAAAGGGATACATGCTGCAGGGACGGACCCATGCGGCCTGGGAATAATGCGGCCCTGAAGGCGCTCCCAGCCGGAAATAAAACTTAAAGATGACACCTGGTGATGTTGGGGATGAAGGGTTGTTGATGTAGAAGACTCGGTGGGCTGGGAGCCGATCCTCGCGAGCCCCAGGCCCGGGGGCCTCGGGAGGCTCGAGGCGCCTGGCGGCTCCTCATGGGCCATCTCCATCTCCGCCAGGTCACAAGGGCGTACCCGACCTCTTGAGCCTCCAGGATGGTCCTCATGAGACGCTGGTGCGCCGCAGCTTGCTGGCTTAAGGTGCCATAAGGCATGCGACGTAGGCTGGGGGCGGACCTCGAACGTCCCACTCGCGAGGGCCAGAGGCGCTCTTGAGATGTGGCTCGGTTGAGCCCCGTATGTGATGTAGACGCTGCAGCCCACCATCCTCGCCTGGATGGGGGGGCCACGGCTGGTGCATGGCGGCTGCCCCTCATTACCCTTGACTCTGTAACTCTGAATGGCCTTGTTGATGAACTCTTGAGGGTTACAGACTCCTGGTCTTGCTCCTCGCTATGGAAACGTGCTTCAAACACGCCTCCACGTGGTGCCCAAGCGCCTCCCTCGAGAGCTTGGCGAGGTCGGCGGCCCTCCAGGGAGAGCCCTCAACCCTGCTCGAGGAGGCGCCAGCCGCTTTCCTATGCGATGGAAGGAGGCTCCCTGCCCGGCAAGGGTTCACGAGGGGCCTGTCTCTTGAAGAGCCGGGCGGTCGATGTCTTCTTCTTCTTGGGTGCTGCCTCGGGAGGCATCCTGCTGCTTGTGGTGCAGGTCTTCCAAAGTGATGCGGCCCGGAAAGCTCGCTCGGGGAGCACACTGCATCTCTCTTCTCTTCATAGGGCATCGTGATGACCCCGCCGCTTCTGGCATCTTGAGGATGTTGTAGCCATGGTGGAGTTACGACCATGAACTTGGCCAACGCTGGTACCCGAGGATGGCGTTATGCAATGGCGAATGTGGGCGACGTCGAAGTCGATGAGCTCGGTGTGGTAGTTGTCGCGGGCCCGAAGGTGGCGGAAAGGCGGACCTGCCCGATCGGGACCGTGGAGCCGTCGGTGAATCCGGAGAAAGGCTTGGTTGGCTGAAGGCTGACCGTAAGGCACTTGAAGATTGTTGAATGTCTCCACGGACAGACGTTGAGCCCGCTCCGCCCGGCCGATGAGGGTCTTGGTGACCAGCATGTTGCTGATGATTGGGGAACAAAGCATCGGGAGAACTCCGACTGTGGCTGTGCACTTGAGCTGATCCGCTGAGCTGAACGTGATGGCGCACGCCGACCACCTGAGAGGGCGCGTGGACTCGAGCTTGGGGAGGACAGCATTCACTTCGTGGGCGAACTGCTTGAAGATGCGGTGAGAGGCTGGGGCTTGAGCTCCGCCCAGGATGCAGGCGATCGCATGCGCTTCCTGGAAGCCCCCAGCCCCCTCATCCTGATGACGGTCTTCGACTCTGTTTGGTGGCGGCGGCAGCGGAGGGAGGCCTGCGTTCCCTTGCGGGCGATCCTCACGAGGCTGATCCCTCCAGCCCCCTCGCGAGGTGGGTCTTGCCAGCGGTCCTCGCGAGGTTGGTCGCGCCACCCTTGGCGCGGGCCGCGGTCTTCCCAGCGTCCTGCATTCCTTCCTCCTCCTCGGCCGTAGCCCCGGTCGCTGCGCTCAGGGCGTCTGCCGACCCTTCCTTCGTGCACGGCCCGGAGCTCTTGACATTCATTGGTGTTGTGGGTGTGGAGGTCGTGGTACACGCAGTACCGGCTGCCCTTAGAGGACTCGGGCTGATCTCTGCCTCGCTTGGTGTCTGGTTCGGCCGCGAGCACGGCAGCCCCCTTGCGCTTCACGTCCTTGGCCTTGGACTTCTTCTCTTCGGGATCCGCGGCAGGCAGCTCGAGGAGGAGAGGCGCCCTCCTCAGCCTCGGGCGCACTTGGTCGCCAAGTTGAACAGCTCTGTGGGAGGTGCGAGAGATCTTCATGCATCGCGGCTCCTCCTTCATCTTGACGTCGCGCACGCCCGTCGGAGAAGGCAGAGATGATGGCCTCCTCCGTTACCACCGGGATCTTGAGGCGGCAGCGTTGTTGAAGCGTTGGATGTACTTTTGCAGGGTTTCCCACAGCTGCGCTTGATCCGGCGCATGTCACTCACGGCGGGTGGCCGGTTGCTAGTACCTTGAAAGTTGGCGATGAAGCGGAGTGCGCATCTCGGCCCAGGAAGAGATCGTGCACAGGGCCGATTCAGAGCCAAAAGGGCTCCGGCCCTTGAGCGCCATGGGAAACCAGTTCGCCATGACCTTTTCATCTCCGTTGGCAGCCTCGATGCCCAGCTCGTAGAACTGGAGGAACTCCGTAGGGCCAGCCGTGCCGTCGTAGCGTGGAGGCAGGTCTGGCTTGAACTTGGCGGGCCACGCGACGCTGCGCAACTCGGTGGTGAAGGCGCGACAGCCCGCCGTGGCCGCGGGGGGTCTCGGACGGCAGAGAGGTTGGTCTTGCGAGCCTCCCCGCCAAGCGCCGGTCAAAGCGGCAGTGGTCTTGACGCGTCTTTGGCCGGAGCGGGAGCGCTCGGGCAGCTTCTTGCGGGCGAGGGACTTCATGGTAGCTCTGCTCTTGCCGCGCCTTGGGGCCAGGGCGCCGTCTTGAGGAGGAGGCGGCTGAGGCGCCCGGGAGCTTCATCACCCGCGGCGGGCGGGGTGCGGTGCAGCGAGACGGACGGCGCGGTGTCGCCTCCTGCAGCGCGGACGAGCTCGGCGACGCGGTTGAGCCATTCTTCGTAGACGTCGTCGACGGGGCGGTAGCGCAGGAGCTCGTTGGTCAGCGCGATGAGTGCAGCTCGGGCCTCCATGGCAAGGCGCGCGTGATTTAAGAACCAGCTGGGTGAGCGGCGTGGCGGGCGCCGCCGTCTGCCTCATGGATTCTTTGGACGACGCTTGTTGCTCGTTTCGCCGGGCCGTGGCGGCGTTGACAGCAGGAGTGACGGGAACGACGAGGACGCCCGCCGACGGGGGGCCGTCGGGCGACATGGGAGGCGAGGGCGGCTCGGCGCTCGGTGCGAGCCCGACGAGCGTCAGACATGGTTGCGGTGGTCGGGGAAGAACGAGGCGACGAAAGGTAGATTCTGGCGCACCCCTACTTGGCGTGCCAAATGTCGGATTTCGAGTTCCGGCAGACCCTTAAGGTTTGAAATCTGGGTGCGCGCGGAGATCCAACCTTCCACCGTCTCGTACCTCGCCGAATCGCATAGACCTAAACTACTAGCAAGAACAACACAAGAGACACAAGATTTATACTGGTTCAGGCCACCATCGTGGTGTAATACCCTACTCCAGTGTGTGGTGTGGTGAATTGCCTCTGGGGCTCATGAAGAAACGATGCAGGGGAAGAACAGCCTCGCGAGGGTCTGTTCTTGGTGGGTGTGATGAACTGCTAAGTGGTGTCCCGTCGCTCTAGCTTGAGGATCGGGTCTCTCTCTCTCTCTCTCTCTCCCTAGATTCCAAAATGCCTGCCCGGGGGAGAGCCTGCTCTACTATGGTGGCTAGTTCTACTTATATAGAGGAATGCCCTGGGCCTCTTCCCAAATATTGAGCGGGAAGGGCGCCAACAATTGGCCATTTTGAAGGGGAACAGCGGGTACACTTATCCTGATTAAAGTTGGTCCTCGCGCCAAAGGCTCTGGTGATGATGCTGCTTGGGCTCCACGATGACTCCTTCCGGCCGTTGGGGCTGGTCTTGGTCTGTATTGCACGAAGCGGGTGCCTTTGCTTGATGCTCTCGCGCTTGCCCCTTTGCACCAAAGAGGAAAGGAGGCGCTGCGCTGGGCGCTGGCCCGGCGCCCTTGGTCGTCATGGCTTGCGTCATGGGCACCTCGCGAGGTACCCTGCCTTGAACTCTCCGCCTCCTCATGAGCCAGCCTGACGAGGCCGTGCCTGAGGCTTGGCCCCTCGCGAGGGTCTTGAGCTTGTGTTGATGAAAATGGGCTGTCCTGGGCCTCCTTTGAGCCACGCCGCAGGCCGCAGCGAGCATGTCTGGGACCCTGCCCCGAACGCCGACAATCGTGGGGAAGCAAGGCGCACGCGGCCCAATCAACCGCCACGCGACGCCTAAGGCCGCAGGCTGTTAGGGGCCATGACGCTTCGCGACTTGCCCTTTCGCCTCTGCCGCTGTTCGGGCGCGCCCGTGGGCCAGCGGCTCTTGTCGGGCGTGCAGGGAACGGGGTCCCCGGACTTGCCTGCGGCCGCGTGGCGTGGCTCGAAGGAGGCCCAAGACGCCCATCTTCATCAACGCAGCTCAAGACCTCGCGAGGGGCCAAGCCTCACAGGCGGACGACAAGGAGCTTCCTCGTGCACGGCCTCGCCGGCTTGGCTCATGAGGAGGCGGAGAGTTCAAGGCGTGGTACTCGCGAGGTGCCCATGACGCAAGCCATGACGACCAAGGACCAATGGGCGCCAGCCAAGACAAGGTCCTCCTTTCCTCTTTGGTGCAAAGGGAGAAAGCGCAGTGAGAGCAACAAGCAAAGGCACCTGCTTCGTGCAACAAGACCAAGACCAGCCCCAACGGCCGGAAGGGAGTCATCGTGGAGCCCAAGCAAAGGCCATCATCAGAGTTTTGGCAAAGCGAGGACCAACTTTAGTCGTGATAAGTGTACCATGTTCCCCTTCAAATGGCCAATTGTTGGCGCCTTCCGCTCAATATTTGGGAAGAAGCCCAGTGGCCCTCGCCTATAAATAAGAGTAGCCACCCCAGGCAGAAGGATCCTCCCGGATGAGATCGGAATCCTCATCAAGAAACCAAGTAGCTAGAGCGATCGAGCACCACCCAAGAGTTCATCGCACCCGCCAAGAAGAGACCTCATGAGGCGCTTCTTCCTTGTACTGTTCCTCATCAGCCCAAGAGGCAATCCACCACACCACACATTGGAGTAGGGTATTACACCACAATGGTGGCCTGAACCAGTATAAACCTCGAGTCTCTTGTGCTGTTCCGTTTAGTAGTTTAGGTCCCAGCGATTCGGCGAGGTGCGAGACGGTGGAGGGCTGGATTTCCGCGTGCACCCCAGTGTTAGAACCTCAAGGGTCTGCCGGAACCCGAAATCCGACAGAGTGGAAAGCAACTTGGGGAAGGCTAGAGATCAAGATTCATATGGTAGGAATGGAATATCTTGGCCTCAACACATGAGTAGGTAGTTCTCTCGTAAATAGGATGCCGGAAGTGTAGGTTCGGTCGATGGCTCTCTCCACGAATGAAGAGGAGGTGGAGGGGTATATATAGCCTCCACACAAAATCTAACCGTTACACACAATCTACCAAACTCGATGGGACCGAATCGTTAAACTCGGTCAGACCGATTTAGCAAATAATGTGACCGTTAGGGTTTTCGGTGGGACCGGAATGCAACTCGGTGGGACCGATTCGGTTAGGGTTAGGGCATAACGTAATCTCGGTAATACCGATTTTGGTAATAAGCTTTCCAGAGGGTTAGTTCTTGCAAGGAAGAGCACTTGTATATCCAAAAATGACAATCATGAAACTCAACATAGAATTTTTCAAAGGATATGTTTGAATGGTTTCGTGCTTCCTTGTCTTCAACCACCTTGTGTAGAGACTTGGTGATGTAGAGATTGCTCATGATATGAGTAGGTTTCAACCTCATGGAATTTGATTCAACCAAGTACCTACATGGGTTAGATAACATGCAAGATACAAATATATCCAAGACATAAGTTTTTCATCATAAGAGAAATATCAAGGATTAGTCATAAGCTCATGTCTTGCATGTATCCAATGGAGTTTCTACTCCAAGTTTGAAGCATCAATGATGTTCAATTCTCCTCTTAACCTGCAAAACACTTTCTCATAAAGAGGTTTAGTGAATATATCCGCTAATTGCTTTTCGGTTTAACATGCTTAAGATCAATGTCACCCTTAGCAACATGATCTCGAATGAAATGATGACGAACTTCAATATGCTTAGTTCGAGAATGTTGCACAGGATTATGACCAATTTTGATAGCACTTTCATTATCACAAAGCAATGGAACATGTCTCACATATATCCCATAATCTTTAAGAGTTTGGGTCATCCAAAGTAATTGAGCACAACATGAACCAAATGGCAATATACTCAGCTTGGCGGTGGATAAGGACACCGAGTTTTGTTTCTTAGAGGACCAAGACACAAGAGATCTACCAAGAAATTGACAAGTACCAAGTGGACTTTCTATCAACCTTGTCTCCGCATAGTCCGAGTCGGAATAGCCAACATGATCGAAGAGGCCTCTCTTAGGATACCAAATGCCAAAATTTGGTGTATGGATTAAGTATCTCACTATCCTTTTCACGGCCTTAAGATGACATTCTTTAGGGCAGCTTGATATCGTGCACACATGAACACACTTAGCATAATATCGGGACATGAAGCACATAGATATAACAATGAACCAATCATAGAGCGATAAACCTTTTGATCAACCGGTTCACCATCTTTGGTTAAGTCAAGATGTCCACTAGTAGGCATGGGTGTAGTCATACCTTTGCATTCTTGCATATTGAACTTCTTGAATAAGTCCTTGGTGTACTTTGTTTGCGAGACAAAAGTACCTTCCTTAGTTTGCTTGATTTGCAAACCAAGAAAGAATTTGAGTTCACTCATCATAGACATCTCAAACTTCTCCGACATTAGCTTCCCAAACTTTTCACTAAAATGAGGGTTAGTTGAACCAAATATAATATCATCATCATAAATTTGGCACACAAAGAGTTCACCATTAACCCTTTTAGTAAAAAGAGTAGAATCAATTTTCCCAATTTCAAAGCCTTTTTCAATAAGGAACTTGGTCAAGCATTTATACCATGCTCTAGGAGCTTGTTTAAGTCCATAAAGAGCTTTGTGAAGTTTGTAAACATGATTGGGTTTCTTAGGATTGACAAATCCGGGAGGTTGTTTAACATAAACTTCCTCCTCTATTTCACCATTTAGAAAAGCACTTTTAATGTGCATTTGGTACAAGGTGATATCATGGTGATTAGCATAGGCAAGTAAGATGCGAATGGACTCAAGTCTAGCAACGGGGGCATAAGTCTCACCATAGTCCATACCTTCGACTTGTGTTGGGCATTTAGACGTGCTTTGTTGCGTAACTACTTGTCCATCTTCATCTTGCTTGTTGCAAAACACCCATTTGGTACCGATGATGTTGTGGTTGTTGTCGGGCTTCTCAACCAATGTCCAAACTTGGTTCCTCTCAAAGTTGTGTAGCTCTTCATGCATAGCATTTATCCAATCCGGATCTTCCAATGCTTCTTCGACCTTCGTAGGTTCAATCCTAGAGATGAAAGAATAGTTTTCACAAAAGTTAGCTAAACGAGTTTTAGAGCGAGTGATTCTCCCGGTTTGAATATCATTGTAGATTTGCTCGACGGGATGGTCTTTAGCAATTCTTGCTCCAACTCGTGAAAGCTTTTGCTTGGGTCTTCATTGAACATCTTCTTCATATTGTTCTTCTTCTTGGCCTTCTTCATTGTTGGCGTTGTCGTTCTCTTGTCATGGTGGAGAAGGAGGTTGTTGATGTTCATCTTGATGCACTTCCTCGTTTTCTTCATCTTGGTGTGTCCCACTTGTGAATGCTTCCATATCAACTCTTGGTTCACCTTGTCGTGAAGTAGAAGCTTCCACTTGGACGGACGAGGTACTCTCCTTCACCTCCGTTGGACGGACCTTGCCAATAGACAAGTCTTGGATTGCTTCCGAAGGATCTTTGTCTCCTACATCAATTGGCAATTGCTCTACTTATGCAGCCATTAGATTCATCAAACTTCACATCTACCGTCTCTTCAACCTTTCGGGTGAAATTGTTGTAGACACGATAAGTGTGAGAGTTTGAGCCATAACCTAGTAGGAAACCTTCATGAGACTTAGGAGCAAATTTAGAACGACGATGCTTATCAAGAATGTAGCACTTTGAGCCGAATACTCAAAAGTATCCAACTTGGGGTTTGTTACCGGTGAGTAGCTCAGATGCCGCCTTGCCGAGTAGCTTGTGAAGATACAAGCGATTTGTTGCATGACAAGCTGTCTCAACCGCTTCCGCCCAAAAGTGCTTCGGCATCTTGTACTCATCAAGCATCGTTCTCGCCATTTCGATGAGCGTCCGGTTCTTCCTCTCACCAACTCCATTTTGTTGAGGTGTGTACGTAGCCGAGAACTCGTAGAAATCCCTTCTTCATCAAGAAAGGTGTCCACATTTGCGTTCTTGAACTCCGTTCCGTTGTCGCTGCGAACCTTCTTGATCTTCACTTCAAATTGGTTTTGGGCCTTCCTAGCGAATTTTTTGAAGATCTTTTGGACCTGCGATTTATCATCGAGAAAGAACACCCACGTGAATCTGGAAAAATCATCAACTATAACTAGACCAAAAGAATTTCCACCGAGACTCTTGTAAGAGTTGGGACCAAAGAGATCCATGTGAAGTAGCTCGAGTGGCCTCTTCGTGGTCATGATGTTCTTCACGGGATGCCTTCCTCCAACCTGTTTACCCGCTTGACAAGCACTGCAAAGTCTATCCTTATCAAATATGACATCATTAACTAAAAGGATATGATTCCCTTAATAAGCTTGTCCAGGTTTCAGATACCAACATGACCTAATCGCCTATGCCATAACCAGCCTTTTGAGGATTTAGCAATGAAGCAAGTTTTAGGTTGAGCCTTTTAGTGAAATCAACAATGTATAGATCACCTCTACGCACACCAAGAATACCATTTTATGATTATCTCGACGAAACACTTGGCAATCTACTTCAAAGAATAGAACATTGAAACCGAAATCAATGAAGTCTAGATACTGAAATTAAGTTGCAACCAAGAGATTCAACGAGCATAACATTTTGTATGGAGCTATCATGTGATATGGCCACCTTACCGAGGCCAACCACCTTACCCTTTGAGTTGTCACCGAAAGTGACATACTTTCGAGGACTATCATTATCAGCAAGCTCATGAAACATGTCTTTATCTCCGGTCATGTGATCGGTACATCCACTATCAAGAACCCATTCCGTTCCTCCTGACATATATCCCCGAAGACTTTCCATAAGACCAAAATGTCTCATTGCATCATCAAGATCGAAGTCACTATCATCATCCTCATCATAGTATCCATGTTCAACATCGTCATGTGGTGGATCAAATCCTAGAGAGGGTGATTCATTAGAATGAGTTTGACAATAATCTTCTCTATGAATTCTTATAGCTTCGGAAATAATGTCACTAATAATACCAACATTTCCTTTGGCACTCATAAGGTTTGTAAGCTCAAATAGACGATCACCAAACATAGGATCACTAGTATTCATTTTGCTCAAAGCAATAGACTTATGGAGAATTTCATCTAGACTTTTCAAGGAATAATCTGGAAATCATTCCTCAAGAAATTTCCATATGGTGTAGACACATTTTGCCTAGTGTTTACAACTCTCGTTTTTGATACATTTGGTTCTTTGAGTTGTAACACTTAAACTGGATGGTCGTCTGCTACTTATTTGCTTTACTCTGGTGGGATGATAAATTCGTGATGTGCATTTATAACTTCCGCACTTAGATCATTCTGCAGACGTCCATTTTTCATTATGCATGTCATTCTCTTAGCTATATCATTTCATGCATGATGAATTATCTTCATAGGTTGAAGATGATCTCCACAAGTACAACCTGCCATGTGCATTTGCATTCCAAAAGCAAACTACTTATATGCACATCTTCAGGGGGAGCCTTTGCCACTTATGAAGACAATTCCCTATCCTTTACAATTTCACATATTTTATCCCGTTGAAAACTTCAACCAGTTTGTCATCAATCACCAAAAGGGGAGATTGTAAGTGCATCTAGTGCCACCCCTAGTTGGTTTTGGAGTATTGACGACAAATGTGGTTGAGGGACTAATGCGTTTGTGAGAATTGCAGGATAACGCAGGTAGTGTCCCCCATTGATTCGGTTTACCTACCGGAGATGACCCCTAAAAATGTATGAAGACATTGACGACAATGGTGGTACTGTGTCGTTTCGTTGTTTCCTTTTCGTCTTTGTTGAGTCATAGGAACCACCATACTGTTAAGTGGGGTCCAAGTGATCATAGTCAGAATGACTGAAGTGATGCTCAACCCAAATCCTATGTCTTCGAGCGAAGACAATGAGAGCAAAACTTATCCAGAGCTGGATGAGTCAGCTTTGCTTGGAGTAAAATTACGTGATGCTTACTTTCAAACGTCAAGTGAAGATGACTCTGATTGTGAATCCAAACCCAGCTACAAAACACTTGCTAAAATTTCAACCGAACAACAAAGAGCTTTGGAACATACTCAAAAACTGTTAGACAAAAGCGATGACCTGTTGGACGTGGAAATGACACGTTCACAGTCCTTAGTTAAAGACATTAAAAATCTTCATGCTAAGTACCAAGAACTTGAAAGTCGTCATGAAACGCTCTCAACTACTCATGAAAAACTCTCCTATGATTATCTTCAAAGGAAGCAAGAGCTTGAGAAATTGAGAGCGGCTCATGAAGATCTTCAAAAGAGAATGAGTCACTTCGCTACCAATGTGATCAGTTCCCAGTGATGGATTTGAACCACCATGTCTAAAATGTCTTGAGCGTGATATCGCTACCTCTCTGTTTGAATGTTCAACTGCTGCCATCGTTGCATTGTCTTAAACTACTAATGTGGTAACTAACCCTCTCAAGGGGATACCATCGCTATTGTCGATGAAAATGCTAGGTTGAAGACATTGCTTGAAACAGGATGTATAAAAGTCTGAAAGGGCATCAGACACTTTGCGATGTCCTCAAAAAGCAGATTCTGAACTGAAACCATAGGAAAGAGGGTGTTGGGTTCGAGAGGAAAATGAATGTTGATGGTTCCTACTGGAAGCCTGAGTAGTATCCCAAAACCACATGGGTTGCTGCAAAGGGACCTTCAGTGGATCCATCCACCTTATCTAGCTTTACCTGTGCTAACCCTATTATCATTGATGAATCCTTTGATGCAAACTATAAGTTGTTCAAGAATCAGAATGGTGAAGTGTTTGCTGTATATTGGTACTAATCGCAGGAATGGACCACCTATGAAGAAGATCTGGTTCCCAAAAGCTGTCTTGAGAATCTTCCAATGAATGTCATCATGACACCACCGGGAAGAAGACAAACCCTGCACCTAAGGCGCTATATGTCCAAAGGCTTCATACAGACAGGATGACTCACCGAGTCACCCTAACGCCAATGTTTTGCGGTGGAAACCGTACTCAAGTTTATGAATATGAGTGTGTGTCTTCAAACCGCTATGTTCATAGAACTAAGAACTTTTCTCGCTTATTCATACGCAGTATCATTCATCTCTGCAAAGGCTATTTGCTAGGGCACCAAAGCTGAAATTCTCGAGATGCTGCACTTAGACTCATTGCTTCTAAGCCACCCCTCAAGATGTGGGTGGTTAAGAAGAATTAACTCTCTTTGCGTGAAAGGGTCTCCACCAAAATCAAAGGCGCCCGATGCTATAGTCAGACCTAAAACATCTTGTAGGGCACAAGATCAAATGCCCAAATGGTCTCACTATGTATTTTGTTCCTGAATCGTTTGCCATTCATCCTATCAGTCCTAATATTGATTTAAGCTTCAATAATCCACTTGCCCGTCAAATGTTTATGCTTCACAATGCTCTAGGTGAAGCCTATCCCCTAACTGCATTTATAGGGTATGACACCTCATGCTTCGTAATGGATTATGGACGGTGGATGCCCTAATCATATGGATCGGTGATCAAGTCTTCTCATGGACTCAACCTTACGTCCATCGGACAAGAGTCACATCACATTTGGTCGACACCGGTAAAAGCAAGGTATTGGGTCTAGGTAGAGTTGCAATCTCAAAGGATCAACACATGGATAAGTGATGCTTGTTGAATCCCTTGGTTTCAACTTGATGTCCGCCTCTCAATGCTTTGTGACTTGAACATGATTGTGATATTCGGAAAATATCGCTGCCTTGTACTAATGGAATCTGACAAGTCTCTAGTCTTTGAAGGGTATAGGAAAGATGATCTATACATGGCAGATTTCTCAAGAGGTCCACAGCTTTTGCCGTATGTCTTCTTGCAAAAGCTTCTGAATCTTGGCTCGCATCGAAGGTCGAGGCATCTTGGCATGAGGAACTTACACACACTCGCCAAGAAGAAGCATGTCATAGGCATCGAAGGTGTCAAGTTCAAGAAGGATCATTTGTGTGGTGCTCAAGGAAGTGGAAAGATGACTAGGGCAAAGCACCCTCAAGACAATCATGACGACATCTCAACCCTTCGAGCTGTTACACATGGATTTGTTTGGCCCTACTCATTACTCTACCTCACAACAATCGCTTGTCTCTATGGCTTCGCCATTGTTGATGACTACTCAAGATACACATGGGTGCACATAATTCTCTACAAGACTGAAGTGCAAGATGTCTTCAGATGCTTCGCCAATCGAGCTATGAACAATTATGGCGCCAAGATCAAGCATATCAAGTGATAACGGCAATCAATTCAAGAACACCGGACTTGATCTTTATCTCGATACCATGGGAATCACTCATGAGTTCTCTCGCTCCATACACAACTCAAAGAAATGGCATCGTGGAGCGCAAGAATGTAACCCTCATTGAGATGGCTCGAACAATGCTCGACGAGTACAAGACACCAAGAAAGTTCGCCCTGAAGCTATTGATACAGCATGTCACGCCATCAACCGTGTTTACATCCATAAGCTTCGAACAAAACTTCCTATGAGCTCCTTATCGCCAAGAAGCCAAATGTCGCCTACTTCAGAGTATTTGGGGCTAAGTGTCGGATCAAGGATCCCCATCACAAGTCAAAATTTGAACCCAAAGCTCACGAAGGCTTCATGCTCGGTTACTGAAAGGACTCAGACTCCTACAGTAGTCTTCAACCTTTATCTCTACAAAATCGCCGAAATCAGAGACGGCGATTTGATGAAACCAATGGTTCACAAAGAGAGTTCCCGCCAAGTACACTAGACGAAGCTCCGCCAAATCTAATCTATCGTCGATGGGAACCGGTGAAATCATGCCTTCAAGCACACCCTAAGGAGGAACTTATCATTTACGCACCTAACCAAATCAAGACAATGCTCAGCTCAAGACAATCCTCCCAATGATGACGGTGATCAAGAAGAGCAAAGTCTTCGCCCAGTTCATCCTCGAGTTGCAAAGGAAGTATGATTGAGAAGATAATCGATAGCATCAACGCATTCGGTCCGCTTACTCGCCAAGACAACACAACTAGCAAATTTCTGTGGGCACTTTTCTTTTGTGTCAATATCGTAACCCAAGAAAGTTGTCAAGCCTTTATGGAACCAAAATGGATACAAGCTATGCAAGAAGAACTTCAACAGTTCAAGCTAAACAATGTTTGGGAACTTGTCAAGCGCCCTGACCCTCGCAAGCATAACATTGTTGGCACCAAATGGATATATATCGAAACAAGCAAGATGAGCATGGTCAAGTCATCAGAAACAAAGCACGGCTTGTGCTCAAGGATATACTCAAGTTGAAGGAATTGACTTTGATGAAACATTTGCTCCTGTAGCTAGGCTTGAAGCTATTCGCATACTACTAGCCTATGCTAACCACCACAACATCTTGCTCTATCAAATGGATGTGAAGAGTGCAT
Source organism: Aegilops bicornis (assembly GCA_021605145.1). NCBI lineage: Eukaryota > Viridiplantae > Streptophyta > Magnoliopsida > Poales > Poaceae > Aegilops > Aegilops bicornis. Next base: position 387,481,223 of record CM038675.1, on the reverse strand, counting down.
TTCTCAACGACAAGATTGAAGAAGAAGTATATGTCGCCAACCCCCGGCTTTGAAGATCCAAAACATCCCGATATGGTGTACAAGCTAAATAAAGCAATCGTATGGCCTCAAGCAAGCTCTGGCGCTACGGTATGATACGATCAAAGACTTCAAGAGCAAAGGTTTCAAACCTGGATCCCTTTGATCCCACACTCTTCACGAAAACATATGATGGTGAACTGTTTGTATGCCAAATATATGTGGATGACATTATCTTCGGCCGCACCAACCAGAAGTATAGTGATGAATTTGGATACATGATGCAAGAACAATATCGATGTCCATGATGGGAGAGCTCAAGTTCTTCCTTGGTCTTCAAATTCACAAGAAAGGAATGGCATCTTTATATCTCAAGAAAAATACCTCCAAGATTGTCTCAAGAAGTTTGGAATGCAAGAGTGCAAAGGATACACGACGCCAATGCCAGCCTAAACACCATCCGGGTCCCGACGACAATGGTAAAGAGTTCGATCAAAAGGTATACCGCCCATGATTGGTTCCTTACTTTACCTATGTGCATCTAGGCCAGATATTATGCTTAGTGTTTGCATGTGTGCTCGATTCCAAGCGGCTCCAAAGGAATCGCATCACTTAGCTGTGAAGCGAATTCTTCGATATTTGGCTCACACCCCAACACTCGGATTATGGTATCCAAAGGGCTCAAAATTTTATTTGGTTGGATTTTAGGATGCTGATTATGCTGGTGACAAGGTGGATCGCAAGTCTACATCGTGCACATGTCACTTTCTCGACGATCAATTGTCTGTTGGTCTTCAAAGAAGCGTAACTGCGTATCACTCTCAACCGCTGAATCAATACATTGTCGCTGGATCTTGTTTGTGCTCACTTCTATGGATGAAGCAAACTCTCAAGGACTATGGCATCAATCTGAAACAAGTACCTCTCTTCATGCGACAACGAAAGCGCCATCAAGATTGCCAACAATCCAGTCCCAAAGACTCAAGACAAAGCACATTGAAATTGGCCATCATTTTCTCGTGGATCATGTCATGAAGAAAGATATTGACATCATTCACGTCAACACTGAAGAGGAACTGGCAGATATCTTCACAAAGCCCTTGGATGAGAAAAGGTTTTGCAAGTTACGGTGTAAGCTAAATATCTTGGAATCCTCTAATGTCCTCTGATCAAGCACACATCCTATCACTTATGCATGTTGATGACTTAGATGTGCAACACACGAAGTAACGTATATCTTCAATCAATGAAGACTTACATTCTGAGTGTGAATACATTAATGTGGAATTTGACTTCGGAGCGCCACGATAACTGTGTGCTGTGTCTGGGTCTAATACTTCTTATACGGTGGGTAACTCCACCACCAAATTTCTCTGTTTGAAGTATTTCAATCATGGCGTTACTTCTCAATATCTTCGCGTTTTATTTGTCTTCAACTTCAACCTATCTTCATGATTTTCTTCACTATGTTGATTTGGTTGCTTTCTAATATATATATATATATATATATATATATATATATATATATATATATATATATATATATATATATATATTGTTCTGTCCTCTACAACATTAACTTATAGCTATGTCTTCCAAGTTGAATCTTTTGAACTAAGTGAATGTGATCGGACCCTAATCTCTCTATGCTTTCTATCTGAAACCCTATCTGTCCAAATCATATGCATTATATTGAAATCGTTGAATGTCTTCTCTCAAGGCCCTTGTCGCTGTAAGACACAGAGAGAAACTTTAAGTCTGTTTTAAATGATTCATCTCATCGTTGAAATCCGGAGAAGCCGGAACGACCATCCGACAAACTCGGCGGGCGTGGGAACGTGGGACAACTCAGAGTATGTTGCATGCTTGCCACGTGCCCCTCGGGATGTGAACCGCCAGGCACTCACAGAATTGCGCTGTGTCGCACACCTCCTTATAAATACTTGTCCCCTGCGGTAAAGAAGACCTTCTTCCACCTCTCCACCTCGTCAAAACCCTAGCGCCACCGCTAGCTCTCGACGATGCCGGCGACGAAGCGCTTAGCTGCCGCGACTTCTCGATGCCGTCCTCACGCCAGCCGCGAACATCGTCATCTCCGCCGCCGCCGTAGGTGTCCTCCGTCGCCAAGTTAGGGCACGGTGGATTGAACTGCTCGGTTGCCTTTTCTTCCCGTCTAGCAGTTCTTCGAGTTGTAAATATACATCTATATTTAACATCTGTATGATCTTCAACATTCATCCTACTTACCAAAATTGGTTTCTCGCCCATACAATGTTAGATCTATTCTGCTCGCATCTCATATCGCCTAGTATATTCACTTAAGCTTCACAACTAGTTAGATTCCTCACTTGTACTTATTCACGGATTCGCATAACCGAACCAACTCTCAACAGTATAAGTGAATGTCTTCGCATCATGAGGTCAATGTCTTCAAACCGATTTATCTTCAAAATCTTCCGAGAATGCATATGACCTCTTCCCTTCCCTCGCATCTCTAATGCTGTCACAGTACATGTCCATGGGAGAATCCTTGGTTCTTATAGTCTGCATTCGCTTGCAGAATTCTTACAAAGATCAAACTAACTCTCCCGAAGCCGCCTCGCTTTGTCCAAAGAAACACAAGCCTTTGAACGTATTGAAGCCATTCAGTTTGAAGTTCATGGCTGCAGATAAATCAGTCAGGAAGGGCGGCAGACAGCGTCGTGGGGGAACCTCAAAAGATCTTCCTGATGACCTCGCAGAGCTTTATAAGACTGATCCCGAAGAGAATTACAATCAACGCAAGATGCGAATCCAATGGATTCGACGATATTGGTCTGAACAATGGTTCAAGTACAATTTCGTGACCCAGGAATATGCCGAGAAGAATGCTATCAGAAGCCCTTGGGCTGATATTCTCTTTCGAGGCCTTCCACCCAAGAACATGGCTGAAGCTATTGCACAAGGTTTCTATCCTTGTATGGTCCGTGGACCTCACCGAGAATGCCGACCCAACGCCTTTTGCTCGTGTCGTGACGATAATCTCTTCAAGCGCAACTTCAAGCATGCAAAGGCTTCGCCAAGGAAAACAAGAAGTCATTGGGATTAGACTTCAACCCTGGTCCCTCTCGCTTCCCTGCGGCCGACGGCTCACGTGATGTCGAACCCAATGTCATTGGCCCCTTTTCAAACCTTGATGGCATCATCACCTACATCTTGGTCCAAGGTGCCAAAGTGGATCACTCGATGACGATGCCGAGTCCGATGAAGCCCCAGCCCAGCCTCCGCTCCGCCTCAAGCCGCAGAAGCAAAAGAAAGTCAAGGCTTCAAAGTCACCGCTCCTCCAAAAGCTTCACGTGTGAAGCATCGCCATCGCACCTCCTGAAGCCGCAGCGGTCTCAAGATCAATCCTCAGATCTCCAAGAAGACGGAGAAGAGAAAGAAAATTGTCAAGAATACTGAATCGACATCGACTCGCTGCCATTCTCGCGTGAAGAGCACATTGATCTGTCCAAAGGATGAAAATCTTGCAGATGATGCTCTTGAGCAACTTATCAAGAGAAAAGAAGAAGCGTAAATCTTCAACAATTTGCCTCTCTTTGATGTGGCAATCATCCATCACTTCATTGATGAGTGGTTTGACACCCCAAACATCAGCTTTGAAGATCTGCAACTTCCTATCGGCCTTAGCTGCCTCCTTCAATGGCGCCATTGCTTCGAAGCTAGCTCTTGCTCAACAGCATTGTTGAACTTAAGAACAAAATCGACTATGAAAAAGCTCAGTTCAAGAAGCATATGGCTGCACTCAGCGTGCAAGATGTCAAAAACTTCAAGGTCATGCTGCACGAGCTCAAAGAAGCATTTCTCAAGAAGCGAGAAGAAGCCAGAGGCTCTCGTGAGCGCATGAAGAGTCTGGCTGACAAGTGTGTGCTTGCCTATAATGAGGTTGAGAAGCGCAAGGCTCTTGGCCGTCCTGGCATTGACCCTAGAATGGCTGCAAAGAGGAAGAAGTCTTCAACTGACCAAGCTGCACCTTCAAGGCAGGAAGAACCCCGCATAGTCTTCCCAAGCAGCATGACTGGCTCGAAGCCAAAGGTCCGGTCAACCGCTTCAATGTAAGAAGACGAGGGCTGCCGAGGCTGAAGCCGTAAAAAGGAAACTTCTCAAGCCTCACGATGCTGCTCCCTCCAAGAAGAAGCTTAAGACCAAGAAGAATCGGGCTGCTCCCACAGAGCCCTTGGTTGTTGAACCCATTTCAGTGGTTCGTCCCGTCCGCAACCCAAGAACTGTGAGATGACTGCTCATGAGCCCGCTTCCACAGAGGCTCCTCAAGTCAAGAGATTCCAAATAGCTTGATCCCATCACTATCAAGACATTGGTCACTATGACAATGTTCAAGATGATGAAGTTCTTCCTCAAATTGAATACAATGTGGTATCATCTCCGCTCGCATTTAACAAATAACTCATCAGCATTGGTCGTCCTCTGACGCCAATTGCTCAGGATGCTTCATGGGCTGATCGCTCGCAACAAGAAGAATCCCCTAGTACTCCCCAACAACAAGTCACTCCCCAACAACAAGTCACTCCCCAACAACAACAGCAAGAAGAAGAGGAAGACTTTGAGGCCCGTGACAACCCCATCTCCAAAGGCGCCGCCAAGATTTCGCAGAAGCTTCGCAAAGGTCAAAGGCTCAAGTACCTCTCTCGAGCTGCCCAGAAGGAGAAGTGCACCACCAACCTGTTGCACGTCAAGTGTTTTCGTAAGCCACTCCAACCGTGAACGCCTCCGAGTCTCAAGCCAAAGTTGCTGAAGACAATCCGCTGCATCACCAAGACACCCAAGAAGAAGAAGAACGTGTCCCTACACCCCTCTAATTGAAGAAGTTATTCTCGATATCAACGTGCTGCTCGACCCTCCAGCTCCTCAAGTGGAGGTTGAAAACATTGAGTCCGCCACCTCCAACACCAATGAAGCCAATGACGTGGTCATGGTCAAGCAAATGTGGAGCCCGCACCAACAGACTCCTCAAGCCAATGAAGGAAATGTGCTCAAGCCAATGAGGCAATCGCTCAAGCATCCGGCCGAGCAACTCGAAGCCTCGCTTGTTGCCACCGCCCAGCTCCGCCACCAAGGCCCTACACAATTGAGCAAGCATACAACTATGGTCACTAATCACAAAGAAGATGGTTCGCTTCCGTCCCTCCGCCTCATGCCTCTCGGGTCCTCAGCTTGAATATCATATTGCGCATAGGCCTCGCACCCGTAAGCCGGGCCAAGATCGCCAAGGTTTCTGTGCACCGCCACCTCTACAAAGTTATTTCAATGCAAATGGCTTCAAAGCCCACAACACTTTCTTTGACAGAGCAAAGAACCCCTACACAAGGCCAAGGATATCATGGACCGCTTACGGAGCTATCAAGAACGGGTTATTACTCATGTGTTCTGTATGATCAAGGGCGATTTTCCCTCATATGCACCTCGACATCGAAGCCATTGCCGGTCTGCCGTGCTTAGAAGAAGCACTTGATTGCTTTCGTGATGCGTGTCCGCTTGGCTTCAAGCATATGCATAAAGAACACCGGAATGAAGAACTTGTGCTTCAATTCTATGCTACCCTCCACATCCGCTGCTACAACAGTAGATACGAAGACATGGGTTCTCGAGTGGATGACAGGAAATGTTCATCACGGCCAAAGCTCTTGACGCCATTGAGCTCACAGGCCTACCCACTCCGGAGAGCTGTTTGAACCTGGTTGTCAACTCCACCGCAATGCACCGGAGAGCATATTTCATAAGCCAGAACCCAACATGAGTCAGATGTTGAGCATGATGAAGCCACTGCCACATGACGCTGAATACCCTCAGGACTTCTTTGTTGATGACCTTGAGTATCTGCCTCGCATAATATATCACATCATCAAGTTTAACTCTATGGCCTATCAAAGGGCATTCATCATCCGCAAAAGTTGAAGGAGCAATGAAGACATTGGTCTTTACATCCTCAATGGCATCAACTTCAATACGCAAGAATTCTTCATCCGACAATTGGCTGCTTCGATCTCGATCTGTTTGGTCTGAAATTTTATGATCCATGGGTCATGCGCCTCATCAAGATGCACTCTGCTATCAACTATCAGCCCTCTTCTCGCAATCATCCGATCTTTCTACCAGAGGTTGATATGTCAGTTGAAGCCATTTACCCTGAGCCTGCCAAAACGCCACTTTGTCTTCAGAATGCCGATCACCATAGCTTCTCTCAAACCATGGAAGGCGTCCAAGCAAAGATCTCGTGTCTATCCTCCGGGTTGGGAACACACGTCGCTTTCACCGCGGCGCAGACCGAAGCCACCGAGAGCACAATTGGCCAAAGGCCTCTAAGCGCCTCGAGTCCTCAATGATCGAGAACTTCTTGTCGCACCGCATCGTAAAAAGATAAGCATCACTCCTGGCTCAAGCGACAAATGCAAAGCCTCTTGGTGGACGCCAATAACATTCAAACCTTGCCACCAAGAATGCTTTTGTCACTCACGAGACCTCGTCGGCGATCATGGAAGAGTTTGACCACCTGCTCGATCTTTGAAGCGAGATCTTCAAGACGATGGCTTCACCGAATGCTTCAAGTTTGACTCCACTCCTCCACGGAATGCAGTCCCACGATGAACTCCATCACTTGAAGACTCGACTATTCTTCCTCCGCTGCAATCTGCCAATGCCAGAGTGATCGATGATGAAGATGATGCTACTTCACCGCCTCTACTTCGCATCGAATCGACACTTCACCAAGCTCGTCAAGACCGCCAACCACCAACGACAACCCCGCTGCATCATCAACTTCAAGAGGACGAGTAGATGCTCTATGTCTTCAAACCCATCGACAAAAAGGGGAGAAGCATATGAGTTTGATAGTCTTCAAGCCGGTTCATAAGGGCGGTTGCATAATATTTTGCCTAGTGTTTACAACTCTCATTTTGATACATTTGGTTCTTTGAGTTGTAACACTTAAACTCGATGGTCGTCTGCTACTTATTTGCTTTACTACTCGTGCGATGATAAATTCCGCATGTGACGATTTATAACTTCCGTGACTTAGATCATTCTACGTACATCCATTTTTCATTATGCATGTCATTCTCTTAGCTATATCATTTCATGCATGATGAATTATCTTCATAAGTTGAAGAGGATCTCCACAAGTACAACCTGCCATGTGCATTTGCATTCCAAAAGCAAACTACTTATATGCACATCTTCGTGGGGAGCCTTTGCCACTTATGAAGACAATTCCTATCCTTTACAATTTCACATATTTTATCCCCGTTGAAAACTTCAACCACTTTGTCATCAATCACCAAAAGGGGAGATTGTAAGTGCATCTAGTGCCACCCCTAGTTGGTTTTGGAGTATTGACGACAAATGTGGTTGAGGGACTAATGCGCTTGTGAGAATTGCAGGATAACGCAGTAGTGTCCCCCATTGATTCGGGTTTACCTACCGGAGATGACCCCTAAAAATGTATGAAGACATTGACGACAATGGTGGTATGTGAAGATATTCACATTGAAGACTATGACATGAGAAGGCATTGAGTGAAGACTATGGAGCGAAGATCGTGGTCGTTTCGTTGTTTCCTTTTCTTCTTTGTTGAGTCATAGGAACCACCGCACTGCGGTTAAGTGGGGTCCAAGTGATCATAGTCGTAATGATCAAGTGATGCTCAACCCAAATCCTATGTCTTCGAAAGCAAAGACAATGAGAGCAAAACTTATCCAGAGCTGGATGAGTCGCCTTTGCTTGGAGCCCAAGTAAAGTTGTTGTGTGTGTTTGAAATCGACCGTTGGAACACGTGTCGGTTCCTTAGCGACCCAGTGGTCATTTCGCCATATCAGGTCGGGTTGCCTAGTGGCTATAAATAGCCCACCCCTACACCATAAATTGGTGGCTGCTCAGAGTTAGTGCAAGGCTTTTGTCGCTTGAGAGCAACCCACCTCAAGCCTTTGAGAGAGAGAAATCCTTGCGAGGACAAAGCCCAAACACCCAGAGCCAAAGAGTGTTAGGCATCATCAAGTCTTTCTCGTCTGTGGTGACCAAGACTTATTACACTTGAGGACTGTGAATCCTCCAGCCGGTTAGGCGTCGCTGCTCGAGCATCCAAGAGTCATTGTGGATTGCCGGTGAACGTCGTCTGTGAAGGTTCGGAAGTCTACCTTGAAGACTTACCAGAGTGATTGGGAGAGGACTGTGTGTCCTTAGCTCAAGGGGAATAAGGTGAAGACGCGGTCTTCTGAGTTGAATCTCAGCCTCCCTAACTGTATGTACAGCTTGTCACAAAGAATCGAACTGGTCCAACAAATCCTGTGTCTTCTACAAGTGACTGGTTCTATTTTCTCCCTCACCTTACTTAGAGTTTGTCTTCGTGAAGTCATTTCCTATTTTTCATACCTTTTTTACTTCATTGCTTGACTACTTTTGATGATTGGCTTCTCACTATCTTCCATCTTGATCCTACTACCAAGCTGCTATTAGTCTTGTACTTTCACGTTATTGCATACTAGACTATGTTTTGCTTGTTGTAGTTTATCTTCCGCTGCATATCAATTAGGTCATTTCTATTGTTTGTCTTTGAAACATCCGTGTTTTGAAGACTTTCCTAAAAATCGCCTATTCACCCCCCCTCTAGTCGATAACTAGCACTTTCAGGAAGGGATTGGAGGATTCAAACGCAATTTGGAGACACAGATGTTTTTGGCGTGGTTCCGATAGGTGGTGCTATCGTACATCCACGTTGATGGAGACTTCAACCCACGAAGGGTAATGGTTGCGCGAGTCCACGGAGGGCTCCACCCACGAAGGGTCCACGAAGAAGCAACCTTGTCTATCCCACCATGGTCGCCGCCACTAAGGACTTGCCTCACTAGCGGTAGATCTTCACGAAGCAGGCGATCTCCTTGCCCTTACAAACTCCTTGGTTCAACTCCACAATCTTGCTCTGAGGCTCCCAAGTGACACCTACCCAATCTTGGAGACACCACTCTCCAAGAAGTAACAAATGGTGCGTTGATGATGGACTCCTTGCTCTTGTGCTTCAAATGATAGTCTCCCCAACACTCAACTCTCTCTCATAGGATTTGGATCTGGTGGAAAGAGGGTTTGAGTGGAAAGCAACTTGGGGAAGGCTAGAGATCAAGATTCATATGGTAGGAATGGAATATCTTGGCCTCAACACATGAGTAGGTAGTTCTCTCGTAAATAGGATGCCGGAAGTGTAGGTTCGGTCTGATGGCTCTCCACGAATGAAGAGGAGGTGGAGGGTATATATAGCCTCCACACAAAATGTAAACTGCTATACACAATATACCAAACTCGTGGGACCGAATCGTTAAACTCGGGTCGACCGATTTAGCAAATAATGTGACCGTTAGGGTTTTCAAGGGGACCGAATGCAACTCGGTGGGACCGATTCGGTTAGGGTTAGGCATAACGTAATCTCGGTAAGATCGACATACACAAACTTCGGTGGGACCGATTTTGGTAATAAGCTTTCCAGAGAGTTGGTCATGCAAACTCGGTTTGACCGATTATCAAACTCGGTGGGACCGATTTTGATAATAAGTTAACCAGAGAGTTTGCATTGTAATCTCGGTAGTACTGATTGCTCAAACTCGGTGAGACCGATTTTGATAATGGACATACACAGAGAGATTACAATCCCATCTCGATGAGACCGAGATCCCTATCGGTGAGACCGATTTGCCTAGGGTTTGTGGCAGTGGCTAAGACATCCAAACTCGGTGGCGCCGGATAGAAAGAATCAGTGGGGCCAAGTTTGACTTTAGGTTTAGGACAAATGTGTGGAAGTGGGAAAGTAGTTGAGGGTATTTGGAGCATAGCACTAAGCACTTTGAAGCAAGAGGCTCATTACAACACCTCATTCCTCCTTGATAGTATTGGCTTTTCCTATAGACTCAATTTGATCTTGGATCACTAAAATGTAAAATGAAGAGTCTTGAGCTTGAAGCTTGAGCCAATCCTTTGTCCTTAGCATCTTGAAGGAGTTCCCACATCCTTTAGTCCATGCCACTCCGTTGTTGAACTTATCTGAAACATACTAGATAAAAGTGTTAGTCCAACAAGAGATATGTTGTCATTAATTACCAAAACCACCTAGGGAGCACTTGTGCTTTCACTTACCTCGTAAGGTAGGCCTCTGTGGCTCCCGGCGTCGGTGGCTCACAGCAGGCCTCGTCACCTGTCTGATTGGTGGCGCCGAACGGGTCTTCATGTTCTCGCCTCAAGAACTTGGCGCTGGTCACAGTGGGCCTGCTGGTCGGACGATGCTAGAGATCTCGCCGCTCGTAACATCGCGACGGGCCGGCATCTGCGGGACCGGGCGAGGAGGAGGTGAGTGCACCGTGGTTGCGGCGCCGTCGGCTCTCCTGCCACTGGTGCGTGGGACTCCGTCGGAACATCGACCCGGGGGCTCCGCCGGACTCGGTTCGTCTTTGTTGGCCACCGCAACAAGGCTTCGGATGGTGGCTCTCCATTCGTCGAGTTTCCCCGCAGTGGGAGGAAAATCGAGGAGCAACTACGCGCGAGCCAGGGCTTCTGCTGGCGTTGGTGGCAGTGAAACCTGCACGGATCGCGACGCGCTTCGACTTCTAACCATGTCGGCGAGCTCTATCACGACCTCGCGGTCGCATGCCATCTTCACCAGCGCCTCGGCGAGCGGGCAGGTCTTCTAAACCCCGGAGGTCGCGCTCGGGGCTCTTTCCGCGGCGACGCCCGGGGTCCTCGACGTGATTATGCCATTTGTCGCGCGTCGCTTGAGAAGAGTGCGCCGTCGGCGCCGGTGTGGGAGTCTTGGAAGCCCTCGCGTCGCCTACGAGCGGGGTGGCAGCGATCTTGGAAGGCCCCGCGCCACCCGCTGGAGGGCCTCGACTGCCTTTTTGATTTGGCGGCGGCGGCCCGCTACAGCAAGATTTAACATCGCCGCCTCCCAAACTTCGCCGTCATTGACGGTGTTGGTGTTCGCGAACAGCGCCGGGTTTTCTGCGACCGTTCGCTACTCGCCACCGTCGGACGGGGTGTCCGCTTCCGACGGGCTAACCGCCACCGCCGTCTTCTTCTTGGGCGCCATGACGATGAAGAAGCGCCGAACTAATCGCTAGAGCTGATTCTCACAATCGCGCTTCTACAGCGCGCCAAAGATGTTTGCAAGGGACGACACCTATGGGATCACAAGAATCCCTACTACGGTTATGGGCGGGGTCGTGAGAAGAGCAGATCAAACAGATAGCACACGGGTTCTTTATCCGTGTTCGGGCCGCGAGATGCGTAAAACCCTACTCTGCTTTGGTGGTTAGTTTATCTGCGTTCTTGAGCTAGCTATGGGGCGTGAGGAGGTCCAAAAAGCCGAATCCTCCTCCTGGTCGCCTTGGGCCTCCTTTTATAGGGAAAGGGGTTGCCACAGTGGCACATGGGAGGTGGAAAGGGTACAACATACGAGTTTATCCCTCGACATTACATGACAAAGCGCCATAAAAGCGCCTTGCTTAGGTGTCCTTTCTTTATCGGGACGGGGAGAGCCCAGCTGTCTCGCCGCCGCCTCCTTCGTGTTGACACGCCTCGGCATACAGCCGGTGCCTGTGGGCGCCATGTAGGCGGTGCACCGAGGTGGCGAGTGGTGGGTCTCCACGAAGGTTCTGCTTGTCACACGCAGTGCCTCGCCTAACCGGTTGGGTCGGCAAATGCATGGTGGAGGCTTGATTGGCGCTGGGCTCGATGGTGGCCCCACGGGTGTCCTTATAGGAGCCTTTGCCGCAGCCCCGGCAAGGGTCTTGCCAGGCCCCGCAAGGGTCTTGTCAAGGGCGCCGTTGTCATCCCCGCAAGGCTCTTGCCGGGGCCTTGTGGTCCTCCTTGCCGGGATCCCACCAAGGGTCGTCATCTTCTATAGTATGTATCCGATCTTTGAATGTCTTCACAAAGATCTCGCATGCCACCACGGGGATGTCTCCCGAATCCTTTGCCCCATGGGGGGCAGTGGACTCAAAGGTGATCCGCTCCGTGGGCGTGGGGCAAGCCGCCCCGGCAAGGGCCTTGCCGGGTTTGCTAAACCGACCCCGCAAGGATCTTGCCGGGGGAGTCTGCTTCCCCTTTGCTCTTTTGTGGTCTTGGTCTTGGCGCTGCTCGCTCCTTTCGAGCTTCGGCCTTACCTTTGGCTCACCTTCCTTGCCTTGCTTTAGTGTGGCGGGCGCCCATGGGCCTGGGACCGCCTGCACGCTTAAAAGGTGTACCCTCTTTACGTACACCGACACGCTTAACCCGATTCATGCAATTATTGCCTACTACCCGTCATGGCCTCTCCGCCCTAATGCAAAGTGCTTGCACGTTAAAAGGGGGTACACGAGCATCGCGACTCATGGGCTCATCTGCTCTCCAGCCCTCACCTCCTGCCTTGACCCACGGCATCGCGACTGACCATACCATACCAGCGGGCCGAGGTAGCTCGAGGGTCGGACACGAGGACGAGAGCATTTGCATTCTAACCTCGCAGAACACACCAATGATAAAGGCCCAGAGCCAGCGCAACCCGCCGAGGTAGGGGCCCCGTGAGTCCCGCTACTGCTCACGGGTGCCCAGATACACCTCTCAGAGTCCCTACCGTGTGCCACGTGTCGTATGGGCTATACACGCCCGGGCTCCTCCCAAGGGGAGCCCCTCCCACGAACCATGGAAGCACCATGCTCATACTGGCCGACGACATCGCCGAGGAGCGGCTATGCCTGCACATACGGAAGCGCTTATGTTCAAGACCGGTGATAAACAATCGAGGGCGGCTCATAATCGTATCAACCTCAGTGGAGCCCAGAGCTCAAGAAACCGGGCGCCATCGCAACGCCTCCTCGGAGTGCCGCGCGAGGGGCTGGACGCTGAGTCGCGCCTGCTCGCCTCAACGCACGCCACCCAGCCAGGTCCCTCGACTGGTCGTCGTGACGCCTCCCGAGCGGAGCCAAGGTATGAAATTGCTTCAACGTCAAGGGGGACTCCTGAGCATCGCGACTCAGAGCCTAACTGGTCACATAGCCCCTCACTCCTTAGTTCCGTCCTTGATCTCCGGTCGGGGCTAACGGCGGTTGAGGTATGTGTAACGCCCCGGATGTAACTTTCCATAATTGTAACTCCAACTCTTGCCTTTTCCAGAGATGCGATATATTATTTCCTTCGTGGTTGGGTTTTGTGTTTTGTTTTGCATTTTGTTCGGCCAAGCACCTCATCTCATAGCATCATGCGCATTTCATCTGCATATTTTCATAAAGCTTGCACCCGTTCGTAGTTGCTGCGTCACCCCTTGCTTTATTTGTCCATTCCAAGACCAACCACACCTTGCACACATTGGTCTTATCTCCCTCTGCACAACCACCGACGCCCCTCTTGGCATGTCCGAAAACTGCTCCGAACCCGAACCGGTATGTCATTACCGATGGATCCGGATCATCCCCCAACATCCCTAAAATATGTTCTTTTATTTGTTTGGACTCCCGAAGCATTTTATTCTCGACCGTCCGATTTTAATCGGGTGATCCAAATTTTCCTATATATAGTCCGCCCCTAGTCCCATCCCCCACCGCCGCCACTCTCTACCATCTCCCTCGGGATCTCCTCCCGATCCAAATTCTCTCCGACCAAGTCCCTTGTTTTGCGCCGCCGACCAACCACATGCGCCACCTCCTCTGCTCCCAAGGCCCCGAGCTCCTCCTCTCGACCCAGAGCCCGAGCGCTCGACTCCCTCATCCACGAGCTCGATCAGGAGAGGATCTCCCGATCATGCACGCCTCTTCCTCGTTTCTGACCATCGCCGATGCTGCCGACGTCCACCACCAGGGGCACGAGCATCTGGCGCGCCCCTTCGCTTCCTCCATCCATGGAGACAAGCTCCTCCCCGACCAGGTCCCTCTGATCCTCTCTGTACACCTCTCTCTCACCCTCCCGCGTTTCTTCCTCCCTAAATTCTCTCCCTGTCTTCTTTTGGACAGGGAACCAAAGGAGGCGCCATGGCCTGAGCTCGGCCTCGAGGTCCTGTCGCCGTCTTCTGCAGCAGCTGCTCTGCTGCCTTGCCTGCTGGTAGCCAGCACGCCTCGCCGGTCAAGTCCGCCGCCGCCGCGCCCAAGCTCCACCACGCTAATCCGCCAGGCCAGCCACACCTCCGCCTCAGATCCGCCGGCTTCGTCCCGTTCTGGGTCTTCCCCGCCTCAAGCTGTGTCGCCCTCGCCGGAGAACGCGCCAAGTCCGCCGCCGTCGTCCTGCTTCACGAGGACGAGCCCCTGCCTCCTCGCCCGCTTAGTCCAGCCACCGCTGACCTGCTCGCCTCCTCTGCTTCGCCCTTGCGCGAGGAGGACGACCCAGCGCCAAGTTCCTCTTCGACCCCCCTGCGAACCCCGACGCCACCTCATCCTGCCGCCGCCGGCGACCAGCAGGTCATGTGGCCGTGCCCTGCCTCCTCTTCTCCGCGTTCTGCTTCTTCCCGCCGTCTTCTCTCCGCTTCTCTCGCTCAACTCTCTCTGTCGTTCTCTCTGTTTTTTCTTCAGGTAACAGCAACCCTCATGGCCTCGCCTCTTCTTCGAGCAGCGCTATCGCCGGAGTTCCTCGTCGCCTGGAACCAGTGCCCCGACCCTCGGACTGCCCGAATCTGCCCGCGCCCCTGCCTGTGCAGCTGCGCCGCTGCCTGCCTTCGACCCCCACTGCTCGGTCCTCTGTGTCAGAAACGAGACGACCCCGCCCTCTGCTTCGATCGCCTGGACGACCGCAAGCGCAGCCGGCCGCCCCGTTGACCGTGGCCCTCGCCCGCTTGGGCCAGATCTACGCCAGGCCCAGCGTGCCTCAGCCGCATCCACCGACCTGGGCCGAGCCCAGCTAGGTGAGCAGCCCAGCCGCCCAGTGCACTATTCAGATTCGGCCCGTATAGGTTTTTTTTTGGTTCTGCGATTTTAGCATTTATCCAGAGTTGGCAGATTTGCATAAAAACCCTCATGTTCATGCATATAATAATTCATAGGCTGTGCATCATATTAAAATGTTTTATATCTGTAAAATGCTTAGAATTTCATCTAGTTTCACGTTATGCCACATTCATCCATGTTTGAAATGTTTAAAATGTTGTTTGATTAAATTTGCTCAAATGCCATGCTAAAATGATTTATATCATAACTAAATAACCGTAACTCGGTTTTAAATAAACTTTACATGTAAATGGGGTGGAAAAATGCCTAGTTTAACATGGTGAAATGATTTATTCATAACTAAATAACCGTAAGTCGGTTTTAAATAAAATTTATATGTAAACGGGGTGGAAAAATGCCTAGTTTAACATGGTGCAATTTATTTTGCTGTTTAACAACATTAAAATTGTGTTTAGGGCAGAACAGTACCAAATCTAAAATATGCATATGGGGATTTTCCGGAATTGTTGTTCGTTGTTCTGGCCTCATTTAAACTTGCCTAGATAGGTAGTTTTCTTATGCTTCACCCCTTGACATGTTTAATAACATTTAATATTGTTGAGTACCTAAACGAGAGCGAACTAAATAACTCGAATGTGGCATTTTGTCAATATGCAACTCGTTGCATATTGAGCTCCACTTATTTTGTAGTATTGTTTGCTGCACTTTGCCATGCCATGCCTCATTAAACCGGACATGCATCATACTTGGTTGTGCATCATGCCATGTTTATGCTTGTGTGTTTACCATGTTGTTTGCTTACTTCCGGGTCGCTTCTCTCGTTAGCTTTGGTTTCGTTCCGGAGTTGTGAGGATTCGTTCCACCACGTCCGCTTGTCTTCTTCATGGACTCGTTCTTCTTCCTAGCGGGATTTCGGGCAAGACGACCGTCACCTTGGATCTCATTACTATCATTGCTATGCTAGTTGCTTCTTTCTATCGCTATGTCGCGTTACCTACCACTTGCTTATCAAGCCTCCCAAATTGCATGATAGCCCCTAACCGTTGTCACCCTTCCTAGCAAAACGTTGTTTGGCTATGTTACCGCTTTTGCTCAGCCCCTCTTATAGCGTTGCTAGTTGCAGGTGAAGTTGAAGTTTGCTCCATGTTGGATTATGTTTATGTTGGGATATCACAATATCTCTTATATTATTAATGCATCTATATACTTGGTAAAGGGTGGAAGGCTCGGCCTTATGCCTGGTGTTTTGTTCCACTCTTGCCACCCTAGTTTCCGTCATATCGGTATTATGTTCCTGATTTTGCGTCCCTAACGCGGTTGGGTGATTTATGGGACCCCTCGACAGTTCGCTTTGAATAAAACTCTTCCAAAGAAGGCCCAACATTGGTTTTACCATTTGCCTCACCTATGCCCTTTTTTCCCATGGGTTTCTCGAGTCCGAGGGTCATCTTTATTTTAGCCCCGCCGGTGCTCCTCCTCGAAAGTGCCGGGTCCAAACCGAGCGATGTCCGGCGCCCCTAGGCAATCGTGGTTTATGCCAACCCGATGTATTGCTCATCCGGGTGTGCCCCGAGAACGAGATATGTGCAGCTCCTATCGAATTTGCTCGCACATCCGGCGGCTTCTGCCGGGTCTTGTTTTACCTTTGTTGAAATGTCTTGTAACCGGGATTCCGAGATCGATCGGGTCTTCCCGGAGAAGGAATATCCTTCGTTGATCGCGAGAGCTTATCATGGGCTAAGTTGGGACACCCCGCAGGTTTAAACTTTCAAGAGCCGTGCCCGTGGTTATGTGGCGATGGGAATTTGTTAATATCCGGTTGTAGTACACTTGAAGTAAACTCTTCTAAAATACACCAACCGTAGCGTAATCGTGAGTGTCTCTTTTCGGGGTTGATTGTGAGGAGAACACGGTTGTTGGGTTATGTTTGACGTAAGTAGGAGTTCAGGATCACTTCTTGATCATTGCTAGCTTCACGACCGTTCCGTTTGCTTCTTGTCGGGACCCCGATTCTAAGTCATGCCGATCTAGCCTGTAACACCTCATATCACTTTGCGGCCTCACGCACGGTATTCCCACGGGTGTCGCCTTACCATGGCCCGGGACCGTTTGCGTCTTTTGGCTCACGTATATGATAGTGTCGCTAGCATCCATATGACAGAGAACCCGGGCCGACATGGGTCGTGAACCCAAAGCGGCACTAACCCATGGGGACAGGCATACATGAATCAACTTCGAGCATGTCGGACAGCAGCGTGTGAATCCGGGTCAGTGCACTGGGCTAACAGGACTCGGGAACCCGGGTCAGAAAGGCTAGGCAGGACTGGATGTCACCGCGTGACATTTCAAGGGATGCATACGTGAACGAAGTGAAAAACATGCCGTACCAAGTGTCTTGAGCAAGAGTCTTTGGGCTAGCAGGACTCCAATGAACCGGGCTGTAACAGACTACTATGGCTCAAGGAAGCACTAGACTAAATTTCCCCATAAGAGAGGCTGCCAAGGATAAACAAGTAGATTGTGGGATCCCACACATACCAAGCATTTCAAACATACACACAATATGCTCGATATGTGTAAATACAACATGGCATCACAACATAACTCTACGACTCAAGTATTTATTCATTAGGCTCCGAGGAGCGAGATATTACAAACATGGGTCTCATGACCCAACATACAGAGCATACAAGCAACAAGCACATGCGGAAGCTTAACATGTCCGAGTACGTACATCTACAAATGAAAAAGGCCGAGAAGCCCGACTATCTACCAGATCTCGCCGCAGCACAAGATCGTAGCCGAGGTAACAAGCTAAACGTCAAGTCCACGCTGAACTACTAGCGAGAGTGACGCCTCTCGCAAAAAACATAAAATAGGCAAATGTGAGTACAAATGTACCCAAAGAAGACTTACATCGTAAATAACTACATATGCATCGGTATCAACAAAGGGGTGGTGGAGTTTAACCGCAAAGAAGCCGACTTTGACTTCGGTGGATATCCTGAACTACGACTGCAAGTAACTCTTTTGAGGTGGCGCACATGAGTCCACATATCCACCATATCAATACACCACTATGGATCCGCTGCCGTTTCCCTACGAGAACGCCATCCATAGCACTCACGCTTATCTTGCGCATTATAGAGTATCCACTTTCACTTGTCTATGAACCTGCACAGCAACCTGAAGTCCTTTATCATGGACACGGCTATTCGAATATATCATATTAACCCTGCAGGGGTGTACTTCTTCACACACGCTCTCGCCACTTACCACCATGTACACATCGTGTATCTCGGCAACCTTCAAACGGAAGCCTGGTGAGGGAGTCGGCACGACCTGACTAACCACACAAGTCTCTAGTCCAGGTTCATCGCCTATTCGGGTTCCATCCGCAAGGAGATCCGGCCGGGGTGTCGCTCACGGCCCCAAACGATGTGTGCAGGGTTCCCAAGCCCACCTCGACGGGTGGTTCTACGCTTGGTACACTGTGCCATGGTGCCTAGTCTGTCCCAAGCCCACCTGCATCGGGTGCCACTTGGTAGACTACTAACACTACCTACAAACACCGTAAACTAGTTGCAACTCCCGGACAGAGATCAAGTTGATTAATAAGTCGAGAGGGCACTTAAGCATTCCAATGCGTGGTAGTAACTGCTCATGGATCACAAACACGTAACTCGGGCCTCGTGGATCTACCGCAATGAGACAACCCACCATGTACTCCTACATGGCCTCTCACCGCTACCTTTATCAAATCATGTTCACACACTTAGCTCTCAAGAGTAGGACATGTTTCACACACCTCCAATTCATCCCTGATGAATCATACCTGACACAACTCTAAGCAATAGCAGGCATGACAAACAAGCATGAATGAGTAGGCACATCAGGGCTCAAACAACTCCTACTCATGCTAGTGGGTTTCATCTATTTACTATGGCAATGACAGGTCATGCAGAGGAAGGGGTTCAACTACCGCAACATGTAACAATTGAATCGTTGTTGTCCTAATGCAGTAAAAGAGAGCAGGAGCAAGAGAATAGGATTGTATCGGAATGAACAAGGGGGTTTTGCTTGCCTGGCACTTCTGAAGATGGTATAGCTCTTCATCGGTGTCATCAAACTCATCGCCGGAACATGTCTATCGAGAGGGAACAATTACCGGCAAACAAGGAAGAACACAATCAATGCAATGCACAATATGATGCATGAATGTGACATGGCAATAATGTTATGATTTGTGCTAATGCATCTAGCAACAATTTAGATGAAGTCCATATGAACCAAGGGTTCATATGCTAACTCCATATTTAGCATTTAAAATGCCATTATCATGTTTTCACTTATACAGTGGGTATAAGTTGGTTTAACATGCACGAAAATAACATAAATGGATAGATTGGATTTTTCTGATCATTTTTCATATATAATTTGTCTCATTTGGAGTTACCGTTGAATTTATATGATTTTTAGAAGTTTAGGACATTCTCTGGAATTTCTGATTTATTTTAAAACCAGAAATCAAATACTGTGTCAGCATGACATCACCCTGACTCCAGCAGGTCAACAGTATGGTTCAGGTCAAACTCGACAAATTGGGACCCACGGTCGCTGTAACAGGCTGGTTTGGGTGGATGACATGTGGGACCGGTCAACGCCGATCAAGGTGTCACCGACGATCCGGGCCCTTGCATTTAATCTAATCCTAAACAGGAATAAATCATATACTTAACTATTCTTGTGGAGTCCACTGTCAGTGTCTGTGGTTGGTTTAGCTGGCGGTGATTAGCACTAAATACGCGCCACGCCAAGACGCCGGAGTTTAATCACGGTGACGCCAACCGACGACGGCGAGGCACGCCGGGACGGCCGCTCGGCGCCCATTTGACGCGCGGAGGGTTCTACAGGAGCTCACGCCGTGCGCATCCAATGGAGCAAGCGGAGGAGCTGGGTTAGCTGTGGCGGCAGCGTGAGGGTGAGGCGGCGGCCGGAGTTCGGGCCCGAGCGGGTGCGACGCTAGAGCAAGTAGGGGAGCGAGCAAAGGGGCTAGGCGGCCTCCTGGAGACACCAGGAGCACGCTGGTGCCACTGGACCGAGCGGAGGTGCTCAGGAGCGAGGACCTCATCGGCCATGGCGGACGGCGGCGCTCGGAACTCGCGCGGTGGCTAGCTAGAGGGCATGCGCGGACAGGGGGAGGAGGGTGAAACGACGTGGGGCTCACAGAGATCTCGCAGAGACGCTCAGAGTGGTCGGGAGGTCTCAGAGGCAGCGAATCGACGCCGGGCGGTGGTCGGATGCAGAGGATGAGGACGACGGCAGGGCGCCACTGCAGGGCTCCGGCGCCGCTGGCGCGCGAGGGGAGGAGTGGGTCGAGGCGGAGCTTTGGGATGCGTCGGGAGGTGAGGCGGTGGTCAGTGGGTCATGTGAATGGCGTCGGTGGCGGCAATTGCGCTCGGCATGAGAGGAGAGAGAGCAGAGAGGAGGGGAAATGCGCTTGAGAGAGTGAGAGGTCCTGGGGGTTGCGTGGCGTCATGGAGAGACTCCGAGGCGACGAGGTAGCCAGGCAGTGCCGGCGTGGTACGCCACGGCGCTGGGCATCTTCTCCTCTGCCTTCCGGCAAGAGGGGGATGACTGGCGGCGGTGGTTTGAGCCAGCCTCTGGGCTGCAAGTCTTTGGGCCTCTGGGCTGTAGGTAAGCGCCAGATATCTTTCTCTCTCTTTCTTCTGCTTTTTCTATTTTTACGTAATTGTGTTTAGCTTTATTAAAATGCCATAGCATTTCCAAAAATCATGCAATCGACTGTGGCCACTGCTTGGAATATTTCCAACAAGAAACATTTCAGTTTGTGATTACTTGGGTATTTAATATATTTTATAGGATTTAAATGCCCAAATGCAAATACTATATGATTTAATTCAAAATTCCAAAAATGACCTAGAAAGGTGTGCACCATTTTTGTCAGAGGTTCTAGACAAATTCAAAAATGATGAACTTTTCTAAAGAGCATTCTGGGTTCTTGAAAATGTTTTTAAGTTGAACCTATTTGATTTAATTTTGGTCCTAGGGTTTGTCATCCCCATTTCAACTATCTGAGAAATTTAAACATGATGCATACATGAAGGGCTAGCCTAGATCATACCAGAACTAGGGATGTGACAGCTCACCCCTACTAAACAAGAATCTCGTCCCGAGATTCAAGTCATGAGGTAAGAAGTTAGAGGGGTCACAAGCTAACACGATCTTCACGATCCAACTATCCTTCTCAAGATGTTGATTCATTGCTTCATATTGATCTTGACGTCTTTGCTTTCTAGATCTTCATCCAACTCGATGACGTTAGAAAGAAACTCTATCGAAAAGGATCATTGAAACTCTCCATACCAGGCTAAGGCAATTCACAACGATCGTTTGAAAGGGGTTTGGGGAAATGGCATACTCAGTTCGGAAAGGAAACTATGGTTATAGAACAACTCGGCAAACGGAAGGCACATTCCAATTGATACCGATGATATAACCTAGTGACTGAGTGTGCTCTCAAGAACTTGAGCATTTCCATAGTCATTAAGGTTTTACCAACATCCGTGCCGAGGATCCTGGCAACACATCTTACTACCATGATGAATAGTGATGGATGATGCGGATGCAAAGGAAGATAACACCTTCTCAGATTTCACCTTAGCAATGCCAAGGTCACAAAATCTGGATAATCGACCGAGAGACATTTAGCACTCCACTTCTAATGTTCTCCTTGATGTACCAGCTTACCCCAATACCAGTCGGTATCTGGAACATCAAGTAAAGGTATGACTTCGGGAGAACAAAGGATCCATAAGGAACAACTTCTAAAATAAGTCACACGACATCCTTATGGAGAGGATGGTCAACTTGCTCAGTTAAGATGCTACAATAATAGATCTTGGAATAGTTCCAACCATCATATCTGCCCGAGATTCAGATCTGGTCGGTAGCAGGACATTTCAGACATCATGTCCGGAAAAGAAATTTTGCAACACAAATCGACAAGACGATGTTGCGAGAGATTCTCAAGAAATGAACTACAATAGCAAGCTCCAAAACATGAGTTGGTTCTGCTACACACATGTGAACACGCTGTTCTAGACAAGCATGACCACATAGTAGTCTTACAATAAAACACTACCGAGTTCAGATGGGGAACCATCATTGGGGATATCGAAGTCCTTGTATAAGTCTTGCTCTTAAGAAGGAACTTCTTCTCCTTGAACAAATCAATCAGTGGCTTGGTGTGCTAGGGATACATATAGAATGAAGGTTGCAAGTCTTCAATCCACAGAATACTTTGCACGTATGCATGACTGATTTGGGATGATTCCAGAGGAAACAAAACAAACCTTTCTCAAATTCATGGCGGCAACTTGCATCTGATGTACATGAACTTGGAGAAAGTCAGTTCTTACACCAAACATATATTTCATGAGCGGGACATGAAGATAATGCTTACAAAATTCTCCAACACTAACTTAGATGTTCAACATGAATCATGGGGGAGACAAAATGTCACCGATGGGCCCAACAAAGAACTCATCGGAATTTCCATATCACTGGACTTCCACCATCATGTGAACACGGTGATAGCATTGGTCAGACCAAAATATGTAATGGTGTATGCTCGAGGGATCAACCACGAATAAGACAACATTACGAACATCGATGGTACTGATTTGATTTGGTGATAGCCCATATTCAAATCAAGTTTTTATAACACAATAAGTCCAACAACTGATCACAGGGACCAATCGATGAAGATATCATCTTTCTTCAACTAACACACCAACACCAGGATATCCCTTTGAAACAAACTAAGTTAGGTAAGATTTTATCTTCCAACTCTCCAAGTTGTCGTTTAGCTTAACCAACTACCTCAGGGGTATCCAACACGGATTCTTGGAGAAAGGGTGGTTTATAAGAAGAACGAACTTGATCACGAGCTCAACATAACAGTCAGGGGACAACCTGGTAATACTTCCGAGAAGATATTCGAAAAATCACGAACCACCGGTATGTTACTAAGCTCGAGAACAACCTTGCTTTTCAGGGCAAGATGATATGATCAAAAGAGTGAGGGATTGACACAATCCTAACTCATTGATCGAAGAGTGCACCAGAAATAAGGACTAGGTAGCACGATCAATCTTAGGATGATAATTTAGGAACCAACATGCTAAGAATGAAATTATTTCCCTTTAACTACCAAGCAATAGAGTTGCTAGGAGTATTGATTTCACACATCATAGTTCATCTGTCAACATTCCGGTTGCAACAACACGGAACCGAGAAATGAGCAATGATGGCGAGAGGTTCTGGAGTTTGTTTCTTCTATTCATTCTGAAATAGAACGGCTTGACGGACCACAAGAATAGTATGCATCGAAGAACATGAATGCACGACATAAACTTGACTATGAACTGATAGACAATGTTCGGAATACAACTACAGAGGGACAACTCAAAGGAACATATATCTTTCTGAGTTGTGGATGCATAGATTAGCATGCCGAACGAGTTCAACATATTTCTTCCAGATAACCCATGCAGAAAGGTAGAACTGGCAGAATCACAATTATGAATGGAGAACTCCTCAAGAGTACTCTGATTGCGATCTTTAGGTTCAAAGAGGAACTTCTGCCATAACTAGTTCATGGTATTTGGAAGAAGGAAATACCACGGACCTCGAGGACTATCACAAAGGTTACTAATATCCTAAAGGTACGAACAACACTATCAACACGAGGTAGGTAGAGTGAATCTTGGGTCAAGAACCCAGGAGTAGAATGCCTACTAACTAAAAACATCACGGGATGCTTCCAAGAATGGTAGCCAGAATCATCACACTGGGGATACAATGCATTGCTAGATTACTAGGTGACTCCCTAAGATGCCTAGGGTCATAATACTAGTTCCAACATATAAGTCAAGGCAAGGAGTACCTCAATGCATTTATTAGTGTGCTTATTCGACC
Source organism: Aegilops bicornis (assembly GCA_021605145.1). Classification (NCBI taxonomy): domain Eukaryota; kingdom Viridiplantae; phylum Streptophyta; class Magnoliopsida; order Poales; family Poaceae; genus Aegilops; species Aegilops bicornis. Next base: position 387,457,266 of record CM038675.1, on the reverse strand, counting down.
AAAAGGACACCGTGAACAGTGAAGGAAGAATTTGCAAATGCATCGATAGTTTAGAAACCTGGGATGACTCGACAGCAAAAACGGGTCAGAATGCTCAAAAAGATTTGAGACATCATGCAAAATGGTGGCATAACAACTCAACAACATCATATCAAGGTTCCGAGATCAACAGTTAACATACAAAAATAGTAGGAACTGAACTGAGGCTTTAATTCAACAATCTTATAAGTCTACGGATTAGTAACACGTCATCCTGAAAGATAGATGAGAAGGCCTAGTTCTTAAACCCCGTAAAAGGAAGAGGATGACTCAGATCAGAAGGCCATGAGGTATAAGGAGTAAAAAGAGCCTTACATTCCCTTCCACAATCAATTCCCTTACATAACTAAAGCATTTCTAGACACAACTTCGACCAGCTTTGGCTTGGTAATCCTACAGCAAATAAAGCTCGATACCAAAGCTGCCAGACCTCGATTCTAAGTCACACCAATCTAGCCTGTAACACCTCATATCACTTTGCGGCCTCACGCACAAGATTCCCACGGTGTCGCCTTACCATGGCCCGGGACCGCTTATGCCTTTTTGGCTCACGATATGATAGTGTCGCTAGCATCCATATGACAGAGAACCCGGCCGACATGGGTCGTGGAACCCAAAGCGGCACTAACCCATGGGGACAGTATACATGAATCAACTCTCGAGCATGTCGGTCAGAGGCGTGTGAATCCGGGTTGTAGCATCGAGCTAACAGGACTCGGAACCCGGTCAGAAAGGTGCTAGGCAGGACTCGGATGTCACCGCGTGACATTTCCCGAAGGAGTACGTGAACGAAGTGAAACACATGCTGGCCGATCCAAGTGTCCTGGCGGTGAGTCTTTGGGCTAGCAGGACTCGGTGAACCGGTCAGAAGCGCACTACTATGGCTCAAGGAAGCACCAGACTACATTTCCCCATAAGAGAGGCTGCCAAGGATAAACAAGTAGATTGTCAGATCCCACACATACCAAGCATTTCAAACATACACACAATATGCTCGATATGTGTAAATACAACATGGCATCACAACATAACTCTACGACTCAAGTATTTATTCATTAGGCTCTGAGGAGCGAGATATTACAAACATGGGTCTCATGACCCAACATACAGAGCATACAAGTAACAAGCACATGCGGAAGCTTAACATGTCTGAGTACAGACATCTACAAATGAAAAAGGGTTTATTAAAAATGCCACAAAGATTTTAAAAATCATGCAATCGATCGTGGGCTACTGCTTGGAATATTTCCAACAGTAAACATTTCAGTTTGTGATTACTTGGGCATTTAATATATTTTATAGGATTTAAATGCCCAAATGCAAATACTATATGATTTAATTCAAAATTCCAAAAATGACCTAGAAAGGTGTGCACCATTTTTGTCAGAGGTTCTAGACCAATTCAAAAATGATGAACTTTTCTAAAGAGCATTCTGGGTTCTTCAAAATGTTTTTAAGTTGAACCTATTTGATTTAATTTTGGTGCTAGGGTTTGTCATCCCCATTTCAACTTTCTGAGAAATTTAAACATGATGCATACATGAAGGGCTAGCCTAGAGCATACCAGAACTAGGGATGTGACACTTCTCTTGTCGCTCTCACTTGCGTATGTTAGCCACCATATCATGCTTAGTCGGTGCTGCAACCTCACCACTTTACTCCTTCCTTTCCCATTAAGCTTTGCTAGTCTTGATACCCATGGTAATGGGATTGCTGAGTCCTCATGGCTCACAGATTACTACAACAACGATTGCAGTACAGGTTATGTGATGATCATGACACGAGAGCGATGTTTTCTTGTTTTGGAGTTCTCCTTCCGCTTCTTCTTCGATCAGGGATAGGTTCGTGTCGGCACTTTGGGCTAGCGTGGTGGATGTCGTTTGAGTTTCTGTTTGTGTTTCATCCGTAGTCGGATGCTGCTCTTATGTAAGATGATGTTTTATTCGTGTGGCATTGTATGCGTTTTGTATGTATACCCATCTATTATGTAATGTTGATGTAATGATATCCACCTTGCAAAAGCGTATCAATATGCGGTTCTATCCTTGGTGGGACCTTCGAGTCTCTTTAGGATAGTATCGCATATTGGGTGTGACAGTATGCGCGGGGCCGGCCCTGCCGACGTAGAACGACTAATCCACTCCTATGCCTCCTATCCCTACTTGTTGTTTGCGCGTCAAGGGGGACTCCTGAGCATCGCCTATCAGGAGCCTAACTTGCCACGTAGCCCCTTACTCCTTAGTCCCGTCCTTGGTCTCTGGTCGAGGCTAACGGCGGTTGAGGTATGTGCGGGGTCGGGCCCTGCCGACGTAGAACACATGCAAGTAGGAGGGAAGAATGCGAATTCGAAGCAAATATTACAAGCCATAAGTCATTTCACAACGTCAAACACAAAGTTTAAACGCCTCCACGAGGCATGGTGCATGTTGCAGAGATTAAAACAGAGCAGGAGCTGCAAAAGGATCACTCTCCTGTGGCGCCCTCACCTCCCGAGGCCGCGGAGCTGGCGGCTCCATGCCGAGGCAAGGTGCTGAAGGCGCGAAACTTCCCCAGCAGGGCTTCGGCTCGGCCTTTCACGGCCTCGGCGTGGCAGGCAACAAGGTCATCACACGTGCTCCAAAGAGTCAGCCGAGGTCGGTCTTTGGGTCATGAAGGTAGACGTGGCTGAGGATACGCATCGAGATGCAGAAGACAAGGCGCGCCTCGGCCTCGGCCATGGGGGCAAGGCCATCCGCGACATCTTCAAGTGCTCGGACCAAGAAAGGAAGCAGCTTGGGGCCGGGCCCTTCCGCACCAGCCAACGGCTCCCCCAGGCCACCCTCGTAGAGCGTATTCAATGCGGCGCGGGCCTTCTCCTCCAACTTGGCAAAGGCCACCCGATCCTCAGCTAGAATCTTTGCCTTCCTGTCGAGCTCGATCCTCTCCGCCTTCAGCGACTGTTCCTGTGCCTCCAACCGGCTACGGTAGCCATCAAGCTCGGCGTCCCGGTTCTTGACGGCGGCCTCCCGAGCCTCCATCTCCTTCTCCTTCTCCTGGCGACCACGGACCTCCTTGGCGAGCTCGTCAGGTGCCTTGCAGCTATTCGCAGCGCTTAGGCTGTCCCGGAAGGCCGCCTGTGGTGGCATTGCGAAGCGGCCTTGGCCTGCCGAAGCTTACTTTCTCCTGCCGGAGGCCGACGCGGCTTGGCTCAAAGCATCGCCGAACGGAGGCAGCAGAGTGGGCCCACCAAGGCTGGCCCAGCGCCGCCACCAGACGGGATCAAGATTCGGAGATCCTCCCTGATCGGCTCGATTCGCCACGGCAGCTTGATCCAGGATGGCCGAGGAATCCGAGGAGACTGGAGCCAGCGGAGCAGGTGTAGAAGACGGCATCGTGATCACGGCTTGGGAAGAAGGAGCCCCCTGGGCCTTGGGCGCCTCAGCAACAACGTCAAGCCCAGGCACCTCCGGAGTCAGCGGGACCACGGGGGCTGACTCACCTCTAGAGTGCCCCTGCTGGGCTCGCGAGGATGACCGGGCAGGGGGGGCGCAAGCTTTGTTGCCTCCTTTCCCTGCAGGTGGAGCCGCAGCCACGGCAGGCGAACCTGTCACAAGCAGGGCCACAGGAGCCCCCTTCGGCCTCTTTGCTGCAGGTGCCGACCTATTCAAGAGAATACAGACGTCAGGCCCAGCAGCAGAAGCAAAGCAAAGCACGGATCAAACACTCACTGGTCGTCGTCCCCGGACCCAGGCAGCCTCCGACCGAACTTGAAGCCTGAGAGCCTGCGGCTGGGATCAGCCTTGGGAGGACCAGAAGCAGTAGGCAAGTTGGGAATGCCGGAGCTGCACTCAGGCCGCCCCGGAGTCAGAGCGGACCCTGGGGGAACCAGCCCCGACCTGCCCTTCCTCGGAACCAGGAGAGAATCCTCCCCCCCCTCGCCTGGCATCGGCCTCGTCGTCATCCGGCATGGAGCGAAGGGTGCGGGACCTGCGCCGAGAGAAGGAGTCCCCCAACTCCTCGCCAGGCACCTCGAAGTCAGAACCTCCTCCTTCCACCTCCTCTTCTTCCTCCTCACTCCCGCTAGAGTTGCTGGAGGAAACTTCACCGTTGCTAACATCGCCAGATCCTCGGGAGCCCCGGCAGGCACCAGCCCCTCACCATTGAAGATGGGCATGTCGTTCACCACTTGCTCCCAACACCGCTGAAGGAACAAGGGGCCAGGGAGCGCCCTGCATTGCCACGTCCCCCGACCAAGGAATGGAGAGCCGTGGCCAGATCTTCGTCAGAGAGGGCCTCGGAGGTCAGGCGGAGGTCATCGCCTGCCTCTCCCAGCCTCCACAGCGGAAGCGAATGTTCCCGGAGCGGAGCCACCCGATGTTCCAGGAACTCCCTCAGGAGTGTGGCCCCGGTCAGCTTCGCCGCCCCCAAGTTGGCTGGCCACATATTCGCGTCTATGCTCTTCAGCAACATCTTCGCACGGTAACCGGCGAAATCCGCGCGGGACCACGCATCAACGGCCTCGGGATGCCCCAACGGCAGCGCCAGTCGGGGATGGATGCGCTCGACGTCCACCATGACCCACTTGCTCCTGAAGCCTTCAATCCTCTTCCCGGGCTTGGAGATGGAGTTGGAGCTGGAGTATGCGACGAAGCTCGTGCACGCAGTAATAGAGCCCCGTGAGACCCGGAGGAAAAGTAATGGCGCAGCAAGGCCACCGAGGGCTTTATCCCAACATGAGCCTCGCAATAGTAGGCGAAGATCGCCAGGAGGAGAACAGAGTTGGGGTGGAGATGCAGAGCTTGCAAGTTGTATTGGCGGAGAACAGTGAAGAAGAACTCGGAAAAAGGAGGGACCAGACCGGTGATAATGGCGCTCAGAAAGAACGGGTAGAAGATGCTCCCCTGGCCTTCAGGCTGATCGGAACCGGCCTTGAGCACAGTCGCTCCCTTGTTGCCCTGTGCCACCGTCCTCCGGCGCATGAGGGCGAGATTCTTCGTCGACACAGTCAGAGGATCCAGAGCCGGGGGGTACCAGGCCTTAGTCAGGGTCTTGCGAGGCACCATGGCTCCAGGATGGGAAGCATTGAAGCAGATCTGGAGGATTTCAGAAGCAAGGAGGAGAAGGGCGAAAGGGGATCTGGAGCAAGACGAGCAAACAAGCACCAAGTCTGGCCCGGGCCTCCTTTTTGTCAGAAGGGCAGTTGCCGAGGCATCGTGGGAAGGCGGAGACGCCCGCAGCCAACCAATCGCCATGCGGCGCCCAAGGCCACATGCTGTTGGGGCCTGCGGCGCTTCGCACTTGCCCCTTCGCTTCTCTACTAAGCCATCTGGTGGCGCGGCCGAGACTCTGTCGGTGTTGCAGGAGCAGGGGTCCCAGACTTGCACTGCTGCGGCAAGGCGCGACTCAAGTGGGGGCCCAGCACGGCCCAGCTTCATCAGCTCAAGCTCAAGACCCTCGCGAGGGGCCAAGCCTCACGGGGCGGACGACAGGAACCTACCTCAAGAGCAGCCTCGTCAGGCAGGCTCGCGAGGAGGCAGAGAGATCAAGGCAGGGTACCTCGCGAGGGTGCCCTATGACGCAAGCCATGACGATCAAGGCCGTGGCGCCCGGCCCAAGAAGTTGTCCCTCATTTCCCCTTTGGTGCAAAGGAGGCAAGCACAGGCCAAGGCATCAGGCAAAGGTTACCGCTTCGGTGCAACAAGACCAAGACCAGCAGAACGACAGGATGGAGGTCATCGTGGAGCCCAGGATGACATCACCGTCAGAGTCTTTGGCAGCCGAAAACCAACTTTAGTCAGGATAAGTGTACTAGATGTTCCCCTTCAAAATGGCCAATTGTTGGCGCCCTTCCCGCTCATTATTTGAGAAGAGGCCCAGGGCCTCCCTCTATAAATAGGACTAGCCACCACAGAGAGAGGGGGATCGATCTGATCGAGATCACAGAGAGAGAGAGAGGGAGAGAGAGATAGAGAGAGGCGACTGGACTCACCCAAGCAGTTTGTCGCACCAGCTCAAGAACAGCCCCTCGTGAGGCTGTTCTCCCTTTGTATTGTTCATCATCAGCCCCTGAGGCAATCCACCACACCACACACTGGAGTAGGGTATTACACCACAACGGTGGACCGAACCAGTATAAACCTCATGTCTCTGTGTTGTTCATCGTTCATAGTTCAGATCCCTCGCAATCCATCCACGCATGAGCTGGTAGGGGAAAGATCTCCGCGCGCACCCTAGTGTTCGAACCTCAAGGGTCTGCCGGAACCCGAAATCCGACAGACCTCTCGAGCTACTTCATATGGATCTCTTTGGTCCCAATGCCTATAAGAGTCTCGGTGGTAACTCATTTGGTCTATTTATAGTTGATGATTTTTCAAGATTTACGTGGGTGCTCTTTCTTGATGATAAATCTCAGGTCCAAAAGATCTTCAAGAGCTTCGCTAGGAAGGCCCAAAATCAATTTGAAGTGAAGATCAAGAAGGTTCGCAGCGACAATGGAACAGAGTTCAAGAACGCAAATGTGGACACCTTTCTTGTGAAGAAGGGATTTCACACGAGTTCTCGGCTACGTACACGCCTCAACAAAATGGAGTTGTTGAGAGGAAGAATCGAACTCTTATTGAGATGGCAATAACGATGCTTGATGAGTACAAGACTCCAAAACACTTTTGGGCGGAAGTGGTTGAGACAGCTTGTCATGCAACAAATCGCTTGTACCTTCACAAGCTACTCGGCAAGACGGCATATGAGCTCCTCACCGGTAACAAACCCCAAGTTAGATACTTTCAAGTATTTAGCTCAAAGTGTTACATTCTTGATAAGCATCATCGATCTAAATTTGCTCCTAAATCTCATGAGGGTTTCCTAATTGGTTATGGCTCAAACTCTCACACTTACCGTGTCTACAACAGTTTCACCCGAAAGGTTGAAGAGACGGTACATGTGAAGTTTGATGAATCTAACGGCTCGCAAGTAGAGCAATTGCCAATTGATGTAGGAGATAAAGATCTTTCGGAAGCAATCCAAGACTTGTCTATTGGAAAGATTCGACCAAAGGAGGTGAAGGAGAGTACCTCGTCCGTCCAAGTGGAGGCTTCCACCTCACGACAAGGTGAACCAAGAGTCGACATGGAAGCATCCACGAGTGGGACACATCAAGATGAAGAAAATGAGGAAGTACACCAAGATGAACCTCATCAACCTCCTTCTCCACCACGACAAGAGAACGACAATGTCAACAATGAAGAAGGCCAAGAAGAAGAAGATGTTCCACCCCAACCCAAGCAAAAGCTCCCATGAGTTCGGGCAAAAGTCTCAAGAGATCATCCCGTCGAACAAATCTTCAATGATATTCAAACCGGGAGAATCACTCGATCTAAAACTCGTTTGGCTAATTTTTGTGAACATTATTCATTCATCTCTAGTATTGAACCAATGAAGGTTGAAGAAGCATTGGAAGATCCGGATTGGATAAACGCCATGCATGAAGAGCTACACAACTTGGAGAGAAATCAAGTATGGACATTGGTCGAGAAGCCCAACAACAACCACAACATCATTGGTACAAAATGGGTGTTTCTGAACAAGCAAGATGAAGATGGTCAAGTCCTCCGCAACAAAGCTCGTCTAGTCGCCCAAGGCTACACTCAAGTCGAAGGTATGGAATACGATGAGACATATGCCCCCGTTGCTAGACTTGAGTCCATCCGCATCTTACTTGCCTATGCTAATCACCATGATATCACTTTATACCAAATGTACATTAAACGTTCTTTTCTAAACGGTAAAATTGAGGAGGAAGTTTATGTTAAACAACCTCCCGTCTTTGTCAATCCTAAGAAACCCGATCATGTTTACAAACTTCACAAAGCTCTTTATGGTCTTAAACAAGCTCCTAGAGCGTGGTATAAATGCTTGACCAAGTGTCTTATTGAAAAAGGCTTTGAGATTGGAAAGATAGACTCTACTCTTTTTACTAAAAGGGTTAATGGTGAGTTATTTGTATGCCAAATTTATGTTGATGATATCATATTTGGTTCGACTAACCCTCATTTTAGTGAGAAGTTTGGAAAGCTAATGTCAAAGAAGTTTGAGATGTCTATGATGAGTGAACTCAAGTTCTTTCTTGGTTTGCAAATCAAGCAAACTAAGGAAGGCACCTTTGTTTCTCAAACAAAGACACCAAGGACTTATTCAAGAAGTTCAACATGAAATAAAGCAAAGGTATGAAAACTCCCATGCCTACTAGTGGACATCTTGATTTGACTAAGGATGGTAAACCGGTTGATCAAAAGGTTTATCGCTCTATGATTGGATCATTGTTATATCTATGTGCCTCTCGTCCTGATATTATGCTAAGTGTGTGCATGTGTGCACGATATCAAGCAGCCCCCAATGAATGTCATCTTAAGGCAGTGAAAAGGATAGTAAGATACTTAATACATACACCAAAATTTGGCATTTGGTATCCTAAGAGGTCCTATTTTGATCTTGTTGGCTATTCCGACTCGGACTATACCGGAGACAAGGTTGATAGAAAGTCCACTTCGGGTACTTGTCAATTTCTTGGTAGATCTCTTGTGTCTTGGTCTTCCAAGAAACAAAACTCGGTATCCTTATCCACCGCCGAAGCGGAATACATTGCCGCCGGTTCATGTTGTGCTCAATTACTTTGGATCACCCAAGCTCTTAAATATTATGGGATCAATGTGAAACATGTTCCATTGCTTTGTGACAATGAAAGTGCTATTAAGATTGCTCACAACCCCGTGCAACATTCTCGAACTAAGCATATTGAAGTTCGTCATCATTTCATTCAAGTTCATGTTGCTAAAGGGGACATTGATCTTAAGCATGGTCGTACCGATAAGAAATTGGCGGATATATTCACCAAACCGCTAGATGAGAAAGTTTTTTGCCATTTGAGAGGGGAATTGAACATCGTCGATGCTTCAAACTTGGAGTAGGAACTCCATTTGGATACATGCAAGGCATGAGCCTATGACTAATCCTTGATATTTCTCTTATGATGATATTCATATGTCTTGGAGATACTTTCATCCTTGCATGTTATCTAACCCTTGTAGGTACTTGGATGAATCTAAATCTATGAGATTGCAACTCACTCACATCTTGAGCAATCTCTACATCACCAAGTCTCTACACAATGGTGGTTGATGACAAGGAAGCATGAAATCCTTCAACATATCCTTTGACAAATTTTATATATCAAATTTCATTTGGTATCAAGTTTTATGATTGTCATTTTGGATACACAAGTGCTCTTCCTTGCAAAAACTAACCCATGTAGGTAGATGAACACACTTCCAAGTGGTGCTCCCGACTCTTGATGAGCTACATCAACCTCGAGCAACTCACACAAGTTCAACTACATGACTAGGATCAACACCACCACCCAAGGTATGTCATTCCATCTTAGAGAAGCTTAACATCAAGTGATAGGTCAAAGCAACTCAACAAGGTGAGAATACATCAAATGCTTAAACGAAAAATGGTAACCCCATTTTGAGCTTAAATGATGAGTATGACTTATGATCAAGTGTTCTCACTTGACTCCTTAGTCAATATACTCTAACATAGGTGACTTTGTCACCGCCCAATTCTAGATGAAGTTATCTAGTGTTTCTTTGAGTTTTTTTTTGCATTTTTCCCTTTGCATATTTATTCCCTTTCCTTTATCAAAAAAAAATCATCTAGATTTTCTTTTCTCTGTTTTGTTCTGCATTCCCTGCATCAAATTCCTTGCAAATTCTTCAGTTAATTCCTTGCAAATCTTTGTGAGATCTTATTTGCCTAGTGAGCTGAGGTGACAAGTGTTCTCTCTGTGTTGAACTCGGTCACACCGGTCTGCCATTTTCGGTCAAACCGACAGCTTTCAGTGCTACCCAAGTAAACAACTCGGTGTCACCGATTTCTATGCAGAAAAGACCATTTGCCACTTGTTCCTGCTTTTTTGTTCCAGCTCCACTTGATGATCCCTGTGCTCTACTAGCATCGCACTCTATATGCTGCTTTGCTCTGTAAATCAAGGACCAAACCTATTTTGACTCACACTCAAGAAGAACCCTTCTTGGAAACTGATGTCAAAGGGGGAGAGAGAGATCACATCAAAGCTTAATTCTTAAAAAGGGGGAAGAGAGAAATCACATAAAAGCCCCAGATGCTTGGTATTCAAAGAGGAGAGAAGTCACATGTCTTTAGGTGGGAAAAGGCATGTTCATGTTTGCTTATTTGGTTTGCTCTAATTTTCTGTTCCCTATCTTCCGCCAGTATCCCGTACAAGATTCAGGGGGAGCAAGACATCTAAGGGAAGAAAATCTTCGAATTCATTGCATATCTTTACCTTTTGGGGACATGTCTATTTCAATAGAGTATCAAGTGCTCACACTCTACATGTCATCCCAATCTTGGTACTCTTGTGGTTCTTTTTGTTCTCTCTAGCTAGTAGATGTATCTGTGTTATCTACACTTGTTTACTCAGGTTCATCCCTTTCTAAGCCAACTCAAGACCACAAGGTAAGTATATGCATCACACTCATGTGCATGAGGATTTCTTGCTGATGTACATACTGTTTGCAAGAAGGACTCATGAGCATGAAGGTACATTTCCTATATTCACATCTTTTGCTCTGATGCATATAGCCAAGATACATGTAACACATTGCTTAATATGTCATGCTTATGCATTCACATGCTCTTATATTCCATATTTGCATGATTGCATACATATAGGGGGAGCCTATGAATGTTACATGTCTTTCCAAAGCTTTACTTGTTGTTCTCTTTATCTTTCTAAAGCTTTGATGTATGTTGTCATCAATTACCAAAAAGGGGGAGATTTAAAGCACAAGTGCTCCTTGGGTGATTTTGGTAATTAATGTCAACATATTTCTTTTTGGACTAATGTTTTCATCTAGTATGTTTCAGATAAGTTCAACAATGGAGTGGCGTGGACTAGAGGATGTGGAACCCCTTCAAGATGATAAGGACAAAGGATTGGCTCAAGCTCAAAGCTCAGGACTCTACATTTTCTATTTTAGTGATCCAAGATCACATTGAGTCCATAGGAAAAGCCAATACTATTAAGAGGGGATGAGGTGTTGCTTAATGGCTTGCTTGCTCAAAGTGCTTAGTGATATGCTCCAAAGCCCTCAACCACTTTCTCACATCCACATATGTCCCAAACCAAAAGTCAAACTCGGCCCCACCGAAACTTTCTATCCGGCGCCACCGAGTTCTCTTGACATAGCCACTGCCAGAAACCCTAATCAATTCGGTCTCACCGATGGGATCTCGGTCTCACCGAGATGGGCTTGCAAACTCTCTGTTGCCTATTGCATTAATTTCGGTCTCACCGAAATATGAAATTGGTCCCACCGAGTTTGCTTGGCCAACTCTCTGTTTTGCTTATTACCCAAATTGGTCCCACCGAGTTTGTGTAATCGGTCCAACCAAGATAAGGCTTTACCCTAACCCTAGCACATCGGTCCCACTGAGTTGATCATGTCGGTCCCACCGAAATGCCTAATGGTCACATTATGAACCAAATCGGTCCGACCGAGTTTTATAATTCGGTCCCACCGAGTTTGGTGATTTGTGTGTAACGGTTAGATTTTGTGTGGAGGCTATATATACCCCTCCACGCACTCTTTATTCGTGGAGAGAGCCATCAGAACATGCCTACACTTCAAACATACATTTTCTGAGAGAGAACCACCTACACTTGTGTTGAGGTCAAGATATTCCATTCCAACCACATGAATCTTGATCTCTAGCGTTCCCCAAGTTGCTTTCCACTCCAATCATCTTTCTACCAAATCCAATCCTATGAGAGAGAGATGAGTGTTCGGGAGACTATCATTTGAAGCACAAGAGCAAGGAGTTCATCATCAACAGACCATCTATTACCTTTTGGAGAGTGGTGTCTCCTAGATTGGCTAGGTGTCACTTGGGAGCCTCTGTCAAGATTGTGGAGTTGAACCAAGGAGTTTGTAATGGGCAAGGAGATCGCCTACTTCGTGAAGATCTACCCTAGTGAGGCAAGTCCTTCGTGGGCGATGGCCATGGTGGGATAGACAAGGTTGCTTCTTCATGGACCCTTCGTGGGTGGAGCCCTCCGTGGACTCGCGCAACCGTTACCCTTCGTGGGTTGAAGTCTCCATCAACATGGATGTACGATAGCACCACCTATCGAAACCACGGATAAAAAAATCTCCGTGTGTCCAATTGTGTTTGCACACTCCAATCCCATCCCTTTACATTCTTGCAACTTGCATGATTTACTTTCTGCTGCTCATATACTCTTATCATGCTTGCTTGATATGTATTGTGAATGTTTGAACTTGTGCTAAAACTCCACTTCAACTTAAAGAATTTAAAAACTGCAAATTTTCCTGCTAAGTGTCTTTTCACCCCCCTTTAGACACCTCTTCTCGATCCTTTCACAGACAACTGGCCAACCCTCAGATTTTATAACATACGGCCGCACAGGAGGTCATTTTTTTAAAACAAACATTACATTACATGACAACTTTGTTTGATCATACAAGGCCGAGACAACATGAATGTATTCATTCAAAGATAATGTCTTTCGCACATTGCATCGCCACAATGCGAGACCCCTCCAGGACCTCTCCAAAATATCGCTCGGGTGTGCCGTGCTCCTTGCCCTCAGGCGGCCCCTCGGTCGCTAGCTTGACGGCGTCCATCTTCAGCCACCACACCGTGACATAGGCGAAGGCCAGGCGCACGCCCTCGATGCAGAACGACCGCTTGACAACGTCCAGCCGAGGACAGACATTCACCAGCCGCTTCACGAGGCTGAAGTAGCTGCTGGGTATAGCATCGGCAGGCCACAGATGGATTATCAAATCCTTCATGGCCAGTTCGGCCACCCTATGCAGCTCGACCAGCTGTTTCAGCTGATCGATGAAGGGCACTGGATGTTCTAGCGCAAGGTACTGCAACCAGAACAGCATCTCCGTCGAGCTCCCTTCTTCGGCTCGGAAGAACTCTGCAGCGTCTGACACGCTGCACGGCAGGTCCGCAAATGTCCCTAGGGAACTCCGAATTCGGGTTAGTAAGAAATACTTCTTCTTCACATACTGGCTTTGCATACTAAATGCCTTACCCTCCGCGATCTTCTTGGCCTCCTGGATCTCCTGGAGGGCGCCCTGGGCTTCAACTTGGGCCTCTTCCGCAGTTTGGCGAGCCTTGGCGAGTTCGGTCTCTCGAGCCGAAACATCGCCCTCCAAGGCATCACACTTTTTACCGCGTCCTGGAGCTCTTGCTGGACCTCGTTGAGCCTGGCCTTGAGATTTTTATGGGTGGCTTGCTCCTTGGTAGCTTTCTCCTCGGCTTCGGCTAGGGCCTTTTTAAGGGCCTCGACCTCGGTCGTCGCTCCTACACAAATCATGACATTATAGTCAATACACATCATTTATTCTTTCCGAATATATAGCGAGTCATTGCATACCTTGCTGCTCTTCCAGCTGCTTCCTCGCTTGGCCAAGCTCTCCCTCGGCCCGCTCCAGCCTCTGCTTTAGTCCGGAGACTTCGGTAGTGTGTGAGGTCGCGGCCAGCAACGACGCCTGCTTATTCATATAAGACACATTTAGTTAGTTCCCTGCGAAAATAAATTGATCCCCTATCCAGCTTCTCTTTCTGAACACCGGACAATGTCTCGGGGGCTACTGTCTATATTGGTACTTTTCTCTTTTGCGTCGCTTACCTCAAAACCTGTCGGCAGGCCGCTACGGGCTTCGGTCAGTCCGCTCTTTGACGGACTGAACCTTCTCAATCACCGTACCCATAAGGATACACTGTTCATCCACAATGGAAGCGCCTCGTAGCGCTTCCAGCAGATTGTCCGGTGCCAATGGTTGGACAGAGGTCACCGGCAGGATGGGCACACCTCCTTCTTTCGAGGTAGGCTGCTTGCCGGATTCCGGAGCCTTGTGGGTCTCCGGAACCGTATTCGGTTGGGGGCCGAACTGAACCAGGCCCCCATCATCAGTCCCCATGGGGATCTGTTCCCCCATGTGTCCGGCGGCCGAGGTCTCACCCTCTGCCGCCGCCCCGGCGGCCTCCCAAACCTCTCCCTGGCCAAGAAGGGTCCTTCGAGACGACACCTCGGCGTCGCCCTTGGCCGGGGGAGAGTGAGTAGCCGGCGGTGACTTGTTGGCCATCGCCTTTGAATCCGACGAATCTCCCGATGAGGTTCGCGGGGAGCTGTCGTGGGCCAGACTGCAATAACATAACTAACCATGTTAACATAATGAAGAGTAGATGCTGGATATATGAATACGAGTGTATCAGTACTTACGATGCGGCCAGAGGCTTGTCCCGGAGGCGTCGCTCCAGACTGCTGTTGACGTCCCACGCGGTGTTATCCGCAAGGGAGCCTTTCCCCTTCTTGGGCGCCTCCGCCTCCAGATTTGTGGAGGCCGCCCTCTTCTTCCTCCCCCCATCAGGCGGAGGGTTGCTTTCCTCCTCCTCCTCGTCGTCATCTTCAGCGGCGGAGGAGTGAGTCTTGTCTTCGGACATCACATCCGAAGCCCCCTTGCGGCGAGGGCCACCCCGGCCCCCCTTGGCCTTCTTCTTGGCATTCTTCTCCGGCGGCTGATAGGGCGCCGGGACCAGCATCTTCGCCAGGAGCGGGATGACTGGTTCTTCGGGCAGCGGAGCCGAACTTTGAATCTACTCCGCTCTCTCTGTCCATACATGAAAGAACAAATCAGTAAAGTTTAGCTACCCTCCTTGGACAGGCAAGTAGAGCGTACGCTTTGAGACTCGAAGGACTTACCGCATTTGCGGGATGGGCAAGATCGTGCCCACGATCCGAGTCTATGGCCGGCGGCTTCTCGTCGCCCTTGAAGAGCAACTTCCACGCATCTTCGTGAGTGGTTCCAAAGATCCCCGCCATGGTTTGGTGCTTCTCCGAATCGAATTCCCATAGAGGGGAAGTTCGGCTTTGGCAGGGGAGGATTCGGCGAACTAACATCACCTGAATCATGTCGACGAGCTTGATATTTTTGTCCACCATGCTTTGGATGCGTGTTTGCAGCGCAATCAGCTCATCCGACGAGGACCAATTTGGGCCCTTCTCCATCCAGGAGGTAAGCCGCACTGGAGCTCCAGACTTGAATTCGGGAGCTGTGGCCCAGGTGGCATCGCGGGGCTCCGTGATATAGAACCACAGCTTCTGCCACTCCTTGACGGTCTCCACAAACGTGCCTTTGGGCCATGTGACGTTGGGCATCTTTCTCACCATGGCTCCTCGGCACTCCGCGTGTTGGCTATCCACCACCTTCGGCTTCACGTTGAAGATCTTGAGCCACAGTCCGAAGTGGGGCTGGATGCGGAGGAAAGCCTCACACACGATAGTGAGTGCCGAGATATTGAGGAAAGAGTTCGGGGCTAAATCATGGAAATCAAGCCCATAGTAGAACATAAGTCCACGGACGAAAGGGTGAAGTGGAAACCCTAGCCCGCAGACAAAATGAGGGAGGAACACCACCCTCTCGTTGGGTTTCGGTGTGGGGACAACTTGTTCCTTCGCCAGAAGCCAGTGGGCGTTCTCCTTCGCCAGATACCCGGCCTCCCAAAGCTCGGTGATGTCCTTCTCCTTGACAGAGGAGGCCATCCACTTGCCTTGCCCTCCAAGCTGGACATGGTTGAGAGCTTGCTCGGGGTGGAAGAAACGAGAACTTGGGCGCTGGAGCTCGAGAATGGAAGGGCAGAGGAAGAAGGATGGCGTGGGTGAAGAAAGGAATCCTTATCTCCTTATAGAGGCAGTGAATATCGAACGCCTCCGCACTCGCCTTAAAACTCGCCTATTCCCAAGGGCCGTGCAAATGGCACGGTTGGTTTACCCACGCCCGTATTGATGAGAATCCTGCAATAAGGGGACACGATCTTTGCTTTTACAAGACGCGCCAAGGGAAACCGCATCTCGAAACGAGGAACGGCAGACGAAAACGGTTCAAAATAATGACCGGGCGGATGTGATGTCATCTTGCAGAAGGTTGTCAGTGGATGGGACTCGTGAAATATTATACTCTCTGCGGTTGTGTGTGTGGTACTTGTGTTGCAGATCCGGACACGTTCGTTGCGTCCGAAGACTATCTGGGAGTGTTCAGAAGGGGAACCCGCCTTGCAATGCCGAAGACAATCAGCGCGCCGGACACCTCGTCATTGAAGCCTGGTTCAGGGGCTACTGATGGAGTCCTGGACTAAGGGGTCCTCGGGCGTACGGCCTGTTGGCCATGGGCCGGACTGACGACCTATGAAGATACAAAGACCGAAGACTCTACCCGTGTCCGGATGGGACTCTCCTTGGCGTGGAAGGCAAGCTTGGTGACCAAATATTAAAATTCCTTTCTCTGTAACCGACTTTGTGTAACCCTAGTCCCCTCCCGTGTCTATATAAATCAGAGGGCTTAGTCCGGAAAAGGATATATAGTCATACAGGCTAGACTTCTAGGGTTTAGCCATTACGATCTCGTGGTAGATCAACTCTTGTAATACTCATATTCATCAAGATCAATCAAGCAGGAAGTAGGGTATTACCTCCATAGAGAGGGCCTGAACCTGGGTAAACATTGTGTCCCCCGTCTCCTATTACCATCACCCTTAGACGCACAGTTCGGGACCCCCTACCTGAGATCCGCCGGTTTTGACACCGACAGACGACGGCAAGCTTGCTGGGGGCAGCAGCAGGGCCTCGAGCCCTTGCTGTGGAGACAACTGCTCCCGTGGCGGAAGACATGCCTTTAGTCCTTGGTGTCGAGCCTCATGCTCCGGCATGGGCACAACACGTTGTCCAGTTCCTCCAAACAGGAGAACTCCCCGAGGAGCAGGAAGATGCACATAAAGTAGCCCGTCAGTCTAATATGTACCAGTTTGTGGACAATGTCCTTTACAGAAAAAGACCGAACGACGTGAAATTGAAGTGCATTCCTTGGGAGGATGGACTGCAGATGTTGGCAGAGATACATGGAGGCATATGTGGCTCTCACATAGGATCAAGAGCTCTTTCCGGCAAGGCATTTTGGCCCACTGCCCTCCAGGATGCAACTGCACTAGTAACCAAGTGTGAAGCATGTCAGTTCCATTCAAAGAAATTGCATCAACCAGCTCAAGCTCTTCAGACGATCCCTCTTTCCTGGCCATTTTTGGTCTGGGGGCTCGACATATTGGGCCCCTTTCCCTGTGCTGTTGGGGGCTTTGAGTACTTGTACGTCGCAATCGACAAGTTCACAAAGTGGCCAGATGTGGAAGTAGTGAGAAAGTTGACATCACAGTCAGCCGTCAAGTTCTTCAAAGGACTAGTTTGCCGTTTTGGTGTGCCAAACAGAGTCATCACCGACAACAGCACACAGTTCACGAGTCGCACCTTCATGCAATATATCCAAGACCTTGGCAGCAAAATGTGTTTTTCTTCTATTCCTCATCCAAGAAGCAACGGCCAGGCAGAAAGGGCAAATGCTGAGGTGCTGCGGGGTCTCAAGACTAGGACTTTCGACAGGCTACACAAGTGCGCAAGACGCTGGATTGATGAGTTGCCGGCAGTTCTTTGGTCAATCAGGACGACACCAAATCGAGCCATCGGTCATACACCCTTCTCCCTTGTATACGGGGCGGAAGCAGTTCTCCCCACAGAACTCATATACAGGTTGTCTCGAGTGCTTGCTTATGAGGAGCTTGAGCAGGAGCAGTTGCAACAAGATGATGCTACGCTCCTTGAGGAAGATTGTCTTAAGGCTGCTACCATAGCCACAAGGTTCACGCCCAAAGCCTTGAGGAAGGCGACCTTGTTCTTCGGCGCGTTCAGTCGGCCAAGAATTCCAACAAGTTGACGCCAAAGTGGGAAGGCCCTTATCGTTAATACGATTCACCAGGCCCGACGCAGTCCACCTGGAGACCGAAGATGGCATTCAGTGAGCAACTCCTGGAATATCGAACATCTTCGCAAGTTTTACCCATGTGGCGCGGTTGCCGGGTACCCCCTTTTGTACTAGCCTTGACGGCAAGGCATATAACCCTATGTATAGAGCCAGGCGTAGACCCTATGCCCAGTTGAATAAGTTTAAGTATATACAGTTCTTTTCAATTTCCATGTTTATTTACATGCATGCCTGTCCAAGATATTGTACTACGTTTGTTTCCGGCAAGTACTGATGAACCGCCAAGGTTCCATGTTCCTATTTTCTCTTCATTCTTTTTCTCAAAGGATAGAAGATTCCCTCGCGTGCAAGTCTGCCGTGGGGATGTTGGTATGGCGTATGGACACCAAAGGGCAATGTTCAAAGTGACATCTTAGGGAAAAGAGTACAACAGCGAAAAGCTGAGTTGCGAAACCCTGAGTAAATTTCTTTTGAACACGAGGTTATTTTCCTTGAACGATTTTAGTCTTGTATGGAGAACCTGCACGCGAAGAAACCTTGTCGCGATTGGTTGCGACCTTGATCTGTTTCGAGTCCGCTCAACAGTCCAAGTGGCTGCGCTAAGAACGACAAGGTATCTTGCCAGCAGCGGCACCCCCAGCAGGCTCCTAAGGATTCGTTCCTCAAAGCACTCACGGCAAGGGTGCGCGTACCGGCGAGTTTTCCCCCCCAATAAAGCGTAGGGTATATGCCATACAAGGAGAAATCAGACGAGAAAGATAGCATGCATTCATCCAAAACATAGCAAGTTATATTACATCAATAGTTACCGTGATTCTAACTTAAGATAAATTGTCTTGGGCATGAATTCATGACGGCAAGAAGAAGTGAAGCGGCTAATCCCTCTACTGGCCCTCGACCCTCTTGATCTGGTCCACCCTACGATGATTGGCGCGACGATCTCTTCCAGCCTTTGCGGTTCAAGGCCCTTCAAAGAAGTTTATCGAGCACGTTGGTGAAGTCGAGGCCGGGGTTCCTGTAAGCCACCTTGATGAGCACCTTGAGAAGAACGGCCTGATAGAGTTTGCGGGCCTCGCTGGCCATCTGGGTTGCCCGGCTGGAGTGGAGCAGCTTCGGGGCGTTGAGGAGAGCCTCGAAGAACATGGTTAGCATGGCGCTCGTGTACACCTTCTCCTCGGAAGAATACCTGAAATTCGGCAAGCCCATGTTGGGCAGTTGATCTGCAAGCCTTTCCGCAACGTCAACAAGGCATTCAGTCCAGATCCCCACGCCTTCCGGATAGTCGTTGTAGGTGGCAGCAGCGCTCTCAAGCAGTCTCTACTCGTCCTGGAGGTCCTTGGCCAGGGTCTTCTCACGAGCCCTACTGCCCTCAAGGGACTCCTCCAGTGTGGTCAGCTTCAGTTTCAGATCGGCAACGGAGTCGTTGGTGGAGGAGAACAGTTGGGTCTTGTCAGATATGGTAGTTTGCAACTCCGCCAAGGTAAAGAGAGTTTTCTCTCTATCGCCTTTGAGCATCAAGAGCTCCTTGTAGTGTTCCTCCAAATTCGCCTCTAGTTTCTTCACCTTGTCGGCCAGCTCGTTCTTGGCGGCCTCTACAGCTTCGGCGGCATCGACGACTTCCTTTAGCTTGCCGGCGTGGTCCAGGGCCAGAGCGTCAAGTGTCTTCTTGTGTTCATGCTCCAATTATTCGGTCCGCTGCGCGACAAGCTTCTTGATTTCTTCATCCTTGCCGCGAAGCTTGGTGGCAAGTGCCTCCTCGCGAGCGGAAAGGTCCTCTTCGTGAGCATCGAGCAAGACACAGTGTTCCCTTAGTTGAGCATCCTCCCTGGCGGCCTGTTTAGCGGCCTCCTCTTGTGCCTTCTCAATGTCGGACTGCTTCAAAAGGAGCTCGTCCCAATGTTGGCCCAGGTGCTCCCGGCCAGTCCTCAGCTCTTGCCAGGCCTCGTTGAACCAGACCTGCATCTGCTCAACACGCTTTTGGAGATCTACCTCTGCTACATCGACAACTGCGGCCCTGGAGTCCAGCTTCTCCTTTCTGGTGCGGTGGAGCGCCTGGAGCTTCTGGAAATTGTTACTCATGGCCTGGAGGAGCTGGTGTTCTTTTGATCCACTGCTGCTAGCGCATGGCTGGTCGACAAACTTGAGCCCGGGAGCAGCTATGACCTCTTCGTCAAAAGCCTCCCCCTCGGTTGGCGCTCCGGTGCTTGCCGTCCCCGGGATGCTGACGAACAGGTTGTCGCCAACCTTCAGATATCTGCTTGAGGGGGCTTCGGATGTTGACGGTTGGTCCTTGACCACCGCTCCCCGGCAACTTGGGGCTCCGGGACCGATGCAGCGCCAGGCGCTCCTGCGGCAAGAATGTCATCAGTTTGGTCGCCGGTCTCCTTGCCGACCTCCCCGGCAGACCACTTGGTGGCCTCTTCATGCGCATCCTTGGCGGCCTCGTCAGCAGTGACTCTGGCGGCTTCGATGGCAACATCCTTGGCAGTCTCCACGATGATGACATCGACGTCCATCTGCTCCACCAAGGGGAGATCTGAGAGCCAAGGAGGAGAAACAAGATGACACCGGGGTCGAAGTTCAAAGTAGAAAGAAAAGAGGAGAAGGCCATACTGAGAAAATGACAAGTTCCAGGAGGCAGGCGGCTTACCTGTGGCAAACTGTTGGGAGGTGGCTCCCTCCCTGACAACATTTGTTGTCGGTGTAGAACTGCCGGTGCCTGTGCTTGCCGGCTCCTCCTCCATGCGGCGGGGCTCGTCATTGGAAGCCCTTGCCGTGGATTCCTCCCTGGGTGGTGTGGTTGATGGAGGCGGCATGTCGGGGGTGGCCTTCAGTGGCTCCTCCTGTTGCTGTTTGTCTCCTGCAAATCCGACAAGGTTAGCAGTGGAGATGTATGCCCCAACACTCACCAGCGGGAAATGAGTAGTGGACTCACGCTGGGGGCTGGGTTGGGGGCTGCGTCATGGGCTTGACTCTGGGATGATGAGGACGGTCTTCGGCGCACCTACGGTGCTTGTCGAGGCCTCGTCGCCAGTTGAGGTCCTAGCCTTCTTCGTCATTCTCTGCGCCAATGTTTTCGTGTGTCTGCGGAGACAAGCCAGAGCAAGAACAAATAAAGATAAGTAAGGTCGAGAATTCAAGGAATAGAGGAGGCGGTAAGGCATTTACTCTTCCTCTTCCGGGCTCTCTTCTCCCTCCAGGCTAAAAGCGGAGAGGTCAAAGGTGCCCTCCACTATGACATCCGTGTGAAGGGATGGAGAAGGGGACCTGGGCCGCTTGGCCGTGGCGGAGGCGGCGGCTGCTGCTTCCTTTGCCGCCGCGGTCGTGCACCTCGTCTGGCGCACAGGTTGCGGTGGGACGTCTTGCCGTTGTGCAGCCTTGCCAGCCACCCCCTTGACGGGGACCTCTTCGTGCGAGGAAGCCTGACGGACTGGCTCGCCGGAGATGGTCCGCTGAAGAACACGCTTTTTCTTTCCTGGAGCTAGGATCTCCTCATGTGGCTCCTCTTGAGCTGTCTCTCCAGTGGATGAGCCCCCGTCACCTGCGCCAGTGTGCTCTCCGGCAAGCCCCCCCCCCCCCCCCGCCGCTCGGCAAAGTCCTCCTCTGCATTGGTTTCGTCCTCCATGAAGCCCATGCTGCTGGCCTCCTCGGCAAGGGCCACCTCTTCTGCCCTGCTGGCGATGTACGCCACCTCTTCGTTAGTGGTGGGGCGGATGAAATTTGTCTCTCCTGAACGGCCTCCTCTGACAGGTTGTCGTAGAACTCCTTCACCTGCTCCGTGGATGGCTCGGCAAAAGTCTGGTCAAGGCCATGGGCGTTGAACGCCGGCATCATGGCGATGATCGAGTTCAAGGCAGTGTTGTTGCATAGTGGAATGACGCTTGCCGGCAACTTGTACTTGCCGTCGGCCCGGAACATCTTGTGGCAGAGGGTTGCGTGATGCATCACCATCAAGTTGTTGTTCAGGCCAGTGTCACGCTCAAGATCCGACCCTATCCTAAAAGAACTCGAAGGTCCCACCAAGGATAGAAGCGCATCTTGAAGACACTTTTACAAGGTGGATATCATTACATAAAAGATGGGGATACATACAAAAGGCACAAATGCCACAAGAATACATCAACATCATATACAAGATCAACATCCGACTACGGATGAAACATAAACAGAGGCTCAAACGACATCCACCTCGCTAGCCTGTGGCCGACCTGGAACCTATCCCCGATCGAAGAAGAAGCGTAAGAAGAACTCCAAAACAAGTAACATCGCTCTCGCCATGATGATCATCACATAACCTGTACGCAAGAATTGGTGTAGTAATCTGTGAGCCACGAGGACTCAGCAATCCCATTACCATGGGTATCAAGACTAGCAAAGCTTAATGGGAAAGGAAGGGGTAAAGTGGTGAGGTTGCAGCAACGGCTAAGCATGATATGGTGGCTAACATACGCAAATAAGAGCGAGAAGAGGAGCAAAGGAACGGTCGTCAACTAGTAATGATCAAGAAGTGATCCTGAACTCCTGCTTACGCCGACATAACCCGTAAAACCGTGTTCTCCTCTCGATCAACCCGAAAAGTGACACTCACGGTTACGCACACGGTGGGGGTATGTTATCCGAGTTTGCTGCAAGTGTACTACAACCGGATAGTAACAAATTCCCATCTCGCCACATAACCGCTGGCACGGCTTTCAAAAGTTCAAACCCTGCAGGGTGTCCCAACTTAGCCCATGATAAGCTCTCGCGATCAACGAAGGATATTCCTTCTCCGGAAGACCCGATCAGTCTCGGAATCCGGCTACAAGACATTTCGACAGCAATAAAACAAGACCAGCAAGACCTCTCCGGCGTGCCGACATCCTCGATAGTAGCCATGGCAGATCTCGCCTTAGGCCACGACCGGATGAGCAAGACGCATAACTAGAACCAGCCCTCAAGTTTCCCGAGGTGGCGCTGCAAGTGGCTCTAGTTTGGACCAACACTTAGACAAGCATTGGCCTGGGGGGCTAAAATAAAGATGGCCCTTGGGATGCGCAACTCCCAGGGCAAAAAGGTAATAGGTGAGGCAAATGGTAAAACCAATGTTGGGCCTTGCTGGAAGAGTCTTATTCAAAGTTTAACTGTCAAGGGGGTCCCATAAATCACCCAACCGCGTTAGGGGACGCAAAATCCGGGAACATAATACCGATATGACGGAAACTAGGGCGGCAAGAGTGGAACAAAACAGCAGGCATAAGGCCGAGCCTTCCACCCTTTACCAAGTATATAGATGCATTAATAATATATATAAGAGATATTGTGATATCCCAACATGAACATAATCCAACATAGAGCAATCTTCATCTTCACCTGCAACTAGCAACGCTATAAGAGGGGCTGAGCAAAACGGTAACATAGCCAAACGACGGTTTGCTAGGAAGGGTGACAAAGGTTAGAGGTTCATGGCAATTTGGGAGGCTTGATAAGCAAGTGGTAGGTAACGCAGCATAGCGATAAAACGAAGCAACTAGCATAGCAATGACAGTAGTGAGATCCAGGGTAGCGGTCATCTTGCCTGAAATCCCGCAAGGAAGAAGAACGAGTCCATGAAGAAGATGAAGCCACGAAGACGAACCAAGCGAGATTTAACGAATCCTCACGATCGCAACGAAACAGGAACTATCGAGAAGAATCACACAACAAAGTAAACACACGACACATGAACAAGGCATGATGCACAACAAGCATGATGCATGACAAGGCTACATGGAGCTACTCATGACAAAATATGATGCAAACAAGAACAACACCTCAAAGCAAATTTAAATGAGGCCGGTAACAACATATAACAATTCCGGTAAGTCTTCATATGCAAATTTCGAAATTGGTCCAGATCTGAATAAACCTTATGTTCAAGTTGTTAAACAGCAATTTAAAATGCACCAAGATGATCTACACGAAATTCTAGTCAAGTTACATATAAAGTTCATTTAATTCGGAGCTACGGCCTAGAAGATATGAGCAAAACAAGTTGAACATGGCATTGATGCAAAAGGTACTCAAACATCAAGCAAACACCTCAAAACATGGATGCAACATGATAATATGAAAGTTCATGCAATTCTAAGCAATTTTCATATAGAGCACACTCAAAACGGAGCAACGGTTCAACACACTGTATACAAGTTATAGCAACAATCTATCCAAAACAGCAACTAGGCATATTGCAAGCACCTAAACAACAAGCTACAGCATCTTAACATGAGAACAAAAGGCATGGGCACGATGTACAGGTAAAGCATTACAAAACATGAACACTGAGCTATCTCCAGAAATCAATATAACATGCTCAAAATGACATGGCAAGATTGCAATTAATAACAGTCTCAGACTTACCAGGAAATAACATCAGGTTGCAATATTTAGAGCTATCAAACAACATGCTACAGGAACTTACCATGGCAAACAAAGGCATGGAATGAATCTAATAATTTCATATATCAAATGTCCCTTACAGACCATGAGCCAAAAGGGGACAGAAAATATGATGGCACCCATGTAAACATGGCAAATGATATGACAGATTTATACATGGCAGGAACAACAATAAGTAGACATGTTGGTGAGCTTGAACCACTCACCACAGAGCAATACATGGCATGGCAAGGCAACTCACAGTAATAATACATGTGTCTGAAGCAAAAAATGGCAAGAGCAAGTTCATAGGGTGCATGGATCACTAGCAAAGCTCAAGGCAAAACTGAACTTAATGTTAACAGGCTGACAGCAACATTATTGAGCAAATTGAGAGCAAGATTACAACAAGTTAAAGCAAACTATAATTGCAAAAAAGGGCATGGATGGATAGAGCAAGACATTTATAACAAAACATCCTTAGTGAACATCTCCAGATTATGCATAGAATGACTTGTAGCAGCAGGTTTACATAGCATCATAATATAATAGAATCAGCCTAGCAAAACAGCAATAGCAAGTACCCTACTTAACAAGCTCGATGCACTCACTACAGAAATCACAAAAATCCATGGATGGCACCACTGTGAAGATGGCATGACATAGCACAAAACACATGTAGACATCAAGCTCATAGGATGCACACACAAAATGCAACAAAAATGACAAATCATCAAGTTATAACAGTTTCAGTAGGTTAACATCTTATAGCACTCTTGCAATGATGATTCAGGCATCCAGATTAGCTCAAAAAAACATGATGCAATGGAACGAAATGATGTACTCGTTGAGGCGAACAATTCGACATATTGCACGCACAAAACGGAGCTACGGATGCAGAGTTATGATGCGATGAACTTGACATGATTATGCAAAATATCTCGGGACTTGGTGGAATTTTACCCTCCGAAAAGTTGGACGGGGTCGAACGGGACGAAGAGATCCGGGCGCGGGGGCGACGTTTGGTTGGTGGTGGTGGTGGATCTCGTCCAGATCCGGTGGATTCGGCGACGGCGGCGACGGCGAGGCCTCCGGCGAGGGCGCCGGCCGGAGTTGGAGCGGCGCGGGGAGGCGAGGCGCGAGGGCGCTGCCGAGGCGAGGCCTGGCCCGGCTGGGTTTGGGCGGGAGACGCCAAGGAAGCTTCAAGGGCAAGGCAGAGGCGACGGCTGGGCGAAGGCCGGCGGGGATGGGACCTGGCAAGGGCGGTCGAAGCGGCGGAGGCGGCACATGGGCGAGGGCGCCCGGGCGGGCAAGTGGCGCGGGGCACAGGAGTGGGCGCGGGCTGGGCGGGCGCTGGCCTTGCTGCCTGGGTGAAGCCGGGTTGTGGCCAAGGGCGGGCTGCTGGGCGGTGGAAGGAGAGAGGAGGCCGGCGGGTGACGGGCGGCGACGGATCTGCTGGGACGGCGGGCGCGGACACGCCCGGCCGGGTTTTTGTCCGGCGGCGCGAGGAGGGAGAGGGCTAGGGTTTGATCCGCGAATTTCGGGGAAGGGCACCTATTTATAGATAGAGGGAGCTAGGAGAGTCCAAATAAGGTGCGGTTTTCGCCCACACGATCGTGATCGAACGTCCGAGAGCATGGAGAGGAGTTTGCTGGGTTTTGGGCCACTTTGAAAGGGGTGTTGGGCTGCAATACGAAAGAGGCTTTACGGTTGCTCGGTTAACCGTTGGAGTACCAAACGACCTCCAAATGACTCAAAACTTGACAGGCGGTCTACCGGTGCTATACCAAGGCCGCTTGAAAAACCTCGGGCCATTCCGAGAAAGTTTAATACCCGCACATGAAAAGAGGCAAAAGCGGGCGCCGGGAGACATAGGAGTGTCGGATTGCAAAACGGACAACGGGGAAAATGCTCGGATGCATGAGACGAACACGTATGCAAATGAAATGCACATGATGACATGAAAAAATGCAACACGCAAGCAAATGACATGGCAACAACAACGAATAACTGGCAGACACCTGGCGCATCGAATCCGGGGCGTTACAGCCAGGGCATAGCCTCATGATATCTGCCGCGTTCCGGTACTCCCAGGCTGGTCTACCCTTGTTCTGCAGAGGGGCGATGCGGCAGCGGGTGAAATCGGCGCCAATCATCTCAATTGTGAGCCCGGCAGCCCTGGGCGCTTGATCCTGTCGACTGCGATTGCGAGCTCCCCGTCTCGAGGGTCGAGTTTGCTCCAACCATTGCTGCGGACCAGCTTCATTTGTCGGGGCATACAGAATGGCTGCGAATCTTCCTCCACGATCCATCACCACTTGCCCCACCATTCATCCCACTTCTCCTTGTAGACCATGTCTGGGTACGTCTTCTTGTTCCATGCCCTTGGAATCCAGGCGACGCAGCCGGAGAGGGCTTCTCCTGGCTGGATGCAATGAATGAAGAAGTGATGGAAGAGGGCTGTGTTGGGGACCACTCCGGCAAAGTTTTCATCGAGGTGGGCGAAGACAGACATACATGCCACAACATTCAGCGTAAAATCCAGAAGGTGGAAGCCAAATGTCGGTGTACAAAAGAAGGGGCACGCTTTTGTACCCCTTTACCTGTGCACGGGCAGTCAGAGCCGCGCCCACGACCACACCACGCAGAACAAGGGAGGTGAGCCAAGGTAAGGCCGAAGTCCAAGACAATCAAGGCAACGCCAAGGCTAAGACCACAAAGAGCAGAGGGACGAAGCAGGTTCCCCTGGCAAGACCCTTGCCGAGCGACCTCGGCGGCCCCGGCAAGACCCTTGCCGGGACAGCTTGCCCCACACCAACAGAGCGAGCCACCCTTGAGCCCACGATCCCCGACACCATCATCCACGTGGGGCCAGGGCTCGGGAGGCACCTCCGTGGTGGCATGAGATCTTTGTGAAGACATGCTCAAGATCATATGAGGATTAGAAGACGACGATTCTCGGCAAGATCCTTGCCCAGGAAGGCCACCAGACTCCCGACAAGATCCTTGCCGGGGACGACAGCACGCCACGGCAAGACCCTTGCCGGGCCACCCGGCAACTCCCTCACCAAGGACGCTAGCAGGGCCACCGCCAGGCCCGCCGACGACCAAGCTTCCACCGCCTTTCACATGCGGCTGCCAGCCCAACCAACTGGGCGGGCACCTGCGTGGCAACATGCAGCTCCCAGGCCAACCCATCGAGCGCCTCCGTGGCGGCATGCAGATCTTCATGAAGGCTCCACCACCGTGCCACCTCAGCTGCCTGCCTTCCTACATGGCACCGCATGCACCGCTGGCCAAGGCGCGTGTCGAAGCAAGGAAGAGCGGCGACGGACGGGACGGGCCTCGCCCCCGTCCCCAATAAAGCAAGGGGACACCTAAGCGATGCATTAAATGCATCTTGTCCTGTAATACGAGGGATAACCTCGCAACACTGTACACCTTTCCACCTCCTCTGTGGCACTGTGGCAACCCCTTTTTCCTATAAAAGGAGGCCCGAGGCGACCAGGAGAAGGATTCGGCTCTTTCGAACCACGCGCGGACCACACCTAGTTCGGGAGCTCAAGAACTCTCAGAAATACACCCACCAAAGCAGGACTAGGGTTTTACGCATCCTCGCGGCCAGAACCTTGGTAAACGATCCTTGTGCTGTCTACTAGCCCTGCTCTCCTTGCAACCATGTGTCCCGGCAACCGTAGTAGGGATTCTTGTGATCCCATAGGTGTCGTTCCACACTGACATCTTTGGCGCGCCAGGTAGGGGGCACAATTGTGAGATTCTGGTTTAGTAGTTAGCCTAACAGTTCTTTGTCGCCATGGCTCCTAAGAAGAAGACGACCACAGCGATCGGCTCGTTGGGAGCCGAACGGCCCGTGCCGGTGCGGACGAGCAGCGGACTGGTCGCGGACAGGACCCAGGCCGCGGTCCACGAGCACCAGCATCGCCCAGGCAGTCAGAGCCTGGCGAGCGACATCGTTCGCGCGCCAGACGATTGGCCGCACGCCGCCCGATCCAAAGACGGATCCGTGCCCCCCGCAGGCGCTGCAGGGGCCCTCCAGAGGTGTCGTTGTGCCACCTCCGGGCGGCGCAGTGACCTCCAAGACGCTCACACCGGCGACCACCCCGCGCTCTTCCCATGGTGTGCATGCCGAGCAGTGTCACCACGTTGGTGACCCTGGGCACCGCCGTGGGAAGAGCCCTGTGTGTCCCCCGCAAGATGAAGGTGTCCAGCACGCTCGCCGAAGCACTGGCGGAAATGGCACGCAGCCGCTGGGTCGTGACGGAGCTCCTTCTAACATAGTTAGAATTCGAAGCACGCCGCGATCCACGCAGCTGTCGCCGCCGCCCACGCCAGCGGAAGCTTTGGCACGCGCACAGCTGCTCCTCGACTTCCCTCCGCCACCATCCGGAGCCTCGTCGCCGTCGCAAATAAAGATGATCCGCGACCGGCGGGGCCCTCGGGTAGGCGCTCCACCGAGCCACCACATCCTGGCGTTGGGAGGACCGAGGGAGCTGCGGCCACGGTGCACTCTCCTCCTCCTCACCAGCCGTCGCGGGTGTCGGCCCGTCGCGACGACGCTTGTTATAACATCTCCATAGCGTCGTCCAACCCGCGGACCCTCCGCGACCTGCGCCAGGTCCTTCGGGAGCGAGCTCACGAAGACGCTCGAACCACCGTCGAGCGCCGGTGGAATAGCGCCGCTAGTCGGACAAGCGGGCGGGACCCGCTATGGACCACCCGACACCGGGGGGCCCCGGCGGCCTACCTTACGAGGTGGGCTGCCCGGCTTTTACCCATGAGCTGAGGCAGTTCCAGTGGCCGTCCCACCACACGTTCAAGCCCGACGTCGGCGAGAAGTACACTGGAAAGACCCATCCGTCCGAATTTCTCAGCATCTATACCATCGCGATGCAGGCCGCTAGGGCTCGCGATGACAAGGTGCTTGCCAACTATTTCCCGCTGGCGCTCAAGCCCAATGTGATGTCTTGGTTGATGCACTTGCCGGTGGGTTCCATTTCTTCTTGGTCAGATATGTGCCATGAGTTCATTGGTGCCTTCACTGGAGGCCACCAAGCTCATGGCCAAGCTAGTGATCTGCATATCATTCCCCAGAAGGAAGGGGAGACACTGCGCAAGTACATCCAGAGATTCAGCCGGGTGCAGTACAACATCCCCGACGTCCATCCCACCGTTGTGATTAGCGCGTTCCACCAGAACATGCGCAATCGCAAGATGCGCGAGGAGCTGGCGATGACCAAGGTTAAGGATGTGGCCGAGCTCTACGTTCTGGCCGATAGGTGCGCCCGGGCTAAATAGGGAAGGAAGTACCCTGGCCTGACGCCGGTGCGGAAACCGACTCTACCGATGAAGACGCCACCACCCCGACGAAGAAGAGCTGGTGTCGCAACAGGAAACGCAAAGGCAAGGCCGTGCTTGCCGTTGAGGGATTTGACGATACCTGTGCCGGCAAGAAGGTCAAGGCAGATGCCCCCGGTAAGGAGATTGCCGGGTGCGCCGCCTGCTGGGCCCTGGCAAGGACAACCAGCAAGACAAGCCAGGAAGCTCCGACAAGCAATACTGCAAGGTCCACCGCACCAAGGGCCACGACCTCCAGAACTGCCGACAAGTTGAGCTGCTTGCTGAGAAGCAAAAGGCTGAGTATGAAAGGCGGGACAAGGAGAAGGACCAGGACGGTGCTGAGGGATCCGCCAAGAAGCGTGGCGGCCAAGGAGGCCGCCCCAGCAAGGACAACCAGCAAGAGAGGCCCTCCCGGGGCCGCGACAAGAAACAAGAAGACGATGATCACGACAAGGACGACGAGTCTGGTGAGCAAGGGTTCCAGAAGGCTACGGAGGGCATGTGCGTCGATGGCGGCGCCTCGCTGCATACCTCTCACCGCCAGCTCAAGCGGCTAGGCGTGAGATTGCAGCAGATATAGCCGCTGCTCGACGCCGAAGCCGCTAAAGTGGTCCAGCACGCCCCTCATCTTTGACGCCGAGGACCACCCTGACCGCACTACTACGGTCGGGTGTTTGCCATTGTTGGTCTCACCAACGATATGCAACCTCAAGGTGAACAAGATGTTGGTTGACGGCGGGGCCGGCCTGAACCTGATCTCACCTGTCGTGATCAAAAGGTTGCAAATCCCTAATGGAGACCTCGAGGAAACGAGCACGTTTCAAGGGGTCAATCCGGGGAGGAGCCAGCTGAAGGGAAAGGTCACACTGCCCGTGACATTTTGAGGACAGTTGAACTACATGACAGAGAGGATCATCTTCGACGTGGCCGAGATCCCCTTGCCCTACAACGGGATCCTCGACCGCCCGGCACTAGCCAAGTTCATGGCGCGCGTCACACTACGCCTACAACATGCTAAAGATGCCCGGGCCGTTGACCATCATCGCCGTCCCCTCCGACAAGAAGGACACACTGATCTGCGCCGACCAACTCTACCGGGAAGCAGTTGCAGCAGCTGCCGCCAAAGGCCCGTGAGGGAAGAAGGAGCCCGGCAAGACTCTCGCACCCACTCCGGCAAGCGCACCTCCTCGGAGTGTTGTGCTACCGTTGAGGACGTGCCAGAGAGCTCTACCGACAAGAGCAAGAGATCCAGAGCCGAGCCGCCGTAGACCAAGAAGGTGCCCGTCGGGGAGGATGGCATGGGAGGGGCCTTCATCATAGGTCCACCCTCGACAGCAAATAGGAAGGCGCGCTCGTCACCTTCCTGCGGGCAAATGTCGACGTGTTTGCACGGCAAGCGTCCGACATCCCCGGTGTTCCTGTGGAGGTGATTGAGCACCACCTAGCTGTCTGCCCCCACGCGCGGCCCGTCAAGCAGAAGGTCAGAAAGCAGGCTCTGGAAAGGCAGGAGTTTATCACAGAGGAGATCAGGAAGTTGGAAGCGGCTGGTTTGGTGAGAGGGGTGCTCCACCCGACGTGGTTGGCCAATCCGGTAGTGGTGCGCAAGGCGAATGGGAAGTGGAGGATGTGTATTGATTACACAGATATTAATAAGGCTTGTTCTAAGGACCCCTTCCAGTTGCCACGCATCGACCAGATTGTTGACTTCACGGCCGGGTGTGATCTGTTATCATTCCTCGACACCTACTCAGGCTACCACCAAATCTTCATGACAAGAGAGGATGAAGAGAAGACATCATTTATCACCCCATGGGTACATATTGCTTTTTACGGATGCCTTTCGGGTTGAATAGTGCTGGCTCGACGTTTGCAAGAGTAGTCCAAATTGGTTTTGAACCTCAGCTCCATAGAAATATGGTGGCCGACATGGATGATATAGTGGTCAAAACCAAGGATGGGCCAACTCTTGTGCAAGATCTGGAAGAGACATTTGCTAACCTGCGCAAGATCAACCTCAAGCTGAACCCTGAGAAGTGCGTCTTCGGTGTTCCGTCCGGCAAGCTTCTCGGGTTCTTTGTGTCACAGCGCGGGATCGAGGCAAACCCAGACAAGATCAAGGCTATTGAGCAGATCGAGGCACCCAAGCGGATCAAGGATGTGCGTCGGCTCACCGGTTGCGTTGCCGCCATGAGCTGATTCATCTCCAAGTCCGCCGAGCGCGCCCTTCCCTTCTTTAAAATCTTGAAGAAGGGAGGTCCAATAGAGTGGACCCCAGAAGCCGAGGCATCACTGCAGGATCTAAAGAAATACCTTTCCTCCACGCCGATACTGGTTGCGCCTAAACCACAAGAGCCGCTGCTGCTGTATCTGGCAGCAACGAATCAAGTGGTCAGTGCCACACTGGTGGCACGGAGGGAGGTCGACGAGGAGGCCGCGATGGCGGCAGAACCAACGGATGGCAAGCCGAAGATTCCCCCGGCAGGGCCTGGTGCCGACAAGGCGCGGCCCCCGGCAGAGTCTGGTGCCACCAAGGCAATGCCCGCACGGTCGAGTGAAGTGGTGCCAAAGATGAAGATGATGCAGCACCCGGTTTACTTTGTCAGCTCCCTCTTGCAGGGGCTAGGTCGAGGTATTCAAGGCAGTAAAATTGCTCTTCGGCCTCCTTATGGCCTCGAGGAAGCTGCGTCACTACTTCCAGGCCCACGAGATAACTTTCGTCACTTGCCTCCCATTGCAATGGATATTGCACAACCCGGACGCGACCGGAAGGATTGTGGAATGGGCCTTGGAGTTGTCAAGCTTCGGTTTAAAGTTTGAAAGTACCTCGACAATTCAGAGCAGAGTCTTGGCGGAGTTCATCGCAGAATGGACCTCGACGCCTGAAGAAGAAATCCAGGAGACCACTCTCCTCGGCAAGGAAGCAGACCGCGACTGGATCATGTACTTTGATGGGGACTTCTCGCTGCAAGGCGCCGGTGCCGGTGTGCTGCTCGTCGCACCCACCGGAGAACACCTCAAGTACGTGATCCAGATGCACTTCCCCAGGGAGATGTCCACCAACAACACCGCTGAGTACGAGGGATTGCTTGCCGGTCTCAGGATCGCGGCAGACCTCGGGGTTAAGAAGCTCATCGTCAGGGGTGACTCGCAGCTCGTTGTCAGGCAGGTCAACAAGGATTATCAGAGCCCATTGATGGAAGCTTACGTAGATGAGGTGAGGAAGCTGGAGGAACGCTTTGACGGTATCCAGGCGGAGCACGTCCCCCGAGCGGAGAACGACATCGCCAATTACCTGTCAAAGCATGCCGCATTCAAGCTACCTGTGGAACCATGTACCTTTTTGCTCCGGTTAACTCAACCATCCATCGTACCATCAGCGGGGCATAGCAAGCGGAGAAAATCAGGTCCTGGCAAGTACTTTCTACCGAGCCCCCTGGGGCTGCCGGCAAGGGTGTTTCCGCGGACACTGAACCTACCCAAGAGCAACTGACTCTGGCAGGGCGTCAAGCCCTGGCCGTAGAGACAACCGCTCCCATGGCGGAAGAGATGCCTTTGTTCCTTGCTTGGCCGAGCCCTGTGCTCCGGTGATGGGCGCAGATACCGGCCCAATTCCTCCAAACAGGGGAGCTTCCTAAGGAGTAGGAAGAAGCGGAGAAAGTAGCCCGCCGGTCCGCCCTGTACCAGTTCGTCGATGACATCCTGTATCGGAGAAGGCCGAATGGTGTGAAACTCAAGTGCATCCCCCGGGAGGAAGGACTGGAGCTGTTGGCGGAGATACATGGAGGCGTATGTGGCTCCCACATAGGGTCAAGGGCCCTTGCGGGGAAGGCGTTCCGGCAAGGTATCTTCTGGCCCACCGCCCTCCAGGATGCGACGACACTAGTAACCAAGTGTGAAGTGTGCCAGTTCCATTCAAAGAAGCTTCATCAACCAGCCCAAGCCCTTCAAACAATCCCTCTCGCCTGGCCATTCTCGGTCTGGGGGCTTGATACACGAGGCCCTTTCCCCCGCGCTGTCAGGGGCTTTGAGTACTTGTACGTTGCAATCGACAAGTTCACAAACTAGCCAGAAGTGGAAGCAGTGAGGAAGGTGACTGCTCAGTCAGCCACCAAGTTCTTCAAAGGACTGGTATGCCGTTTTGGTGTGCCAAATAGAGTCATCACCGACAACGGCACGCAGTTCACAAGCCACACCTTCATGCAGTACATCCAAGACCTTGGCGTTAGGTTCTGCTTTGCTTCCGTGGCACATCCACGGAGCAACGGCTGCGGAGAGGGCAAATGCTGAAGTGTTGCGAGGCCCGAAATCTGAAGACCTTTGACAAGTTGCACAAGAGTGGAAGGCGCTGGGTTGATGAGTTGCCGGTGGTTCTTTGGTCGATCAGGATGACGCCAAATCGAGCCACCGGCCAGACACCTTTTGCCTTGGTATACGGGGCAGAAGCAGTTCTCCCCACAGAACTCATATACGGGTCACCTCGAGTGCTCGCTTATGATGAGCTTGAGCAAGAGCCGCTATGCGCCAAGATGACGCGATGCTCCTTGAGGAAGATCGACTTCGGGCAGCTGTGAGAGCGGCACGCTACCAGCAAGCCTTGCGTCGCTACCATAGCCGCAAGGTTCATGCCCGAAGCTTTGAGGAAGGCGACCTTGTTCTTCGGCGCGTTCAGTCGGCCAAGGATTCCAACAAGTTGGCGCCGAAGTGGGAAGGCCCTTATCGGGTAATATGAGTCACCAAGCCTGGCGCAGTCCGCCTGGAGACTGAAGATGTCGTCCCAGTGAGCAACTCCTGGAACATCGAGCATCTTCGCAAGTTTTACCCATATGGCGCGGCTTGCCGGGCCTCCCGGCAAGCCACCTTTTGTACAAGCTTTGCCGGTGAGGCATGTAACCCTTTGTACAAAGCCAGGCGCAGACCCTGAGCATAAATAAATGAAGCGTTGGCGCCCTAAGTTATAGCATACATGCTAGGTCGAGTCTCGTCCTTGGTTAGGGTTGATAGTGCTTAGCGGCGACTAACCCCTAGCCTAGAGGTCGAGTGCGCGTCTATCTGTTCCTTTTCTGTCCTCCTTTGGTTCGCAGGGCACATGAGCATTTCTGCTGAGCTACTCGGAAAGAAGGAAACGGACCGGTGCCCCGACCCCGGCAAACCAGAGTTGCCGGGGGCTGCAAGCACAAGGATCCAACCGCGGCAAGATGAGATTGCCGTGGGCTGCAGATCCAGATAAGTCTTTTTATCCTCTGTCATGCATTTCGGAACCGGACTGGGGTATGTGAAACCTCGTTTTTATCTCTAGGCTGTCGTGCTCCCCCTTTTCCTCTACCTAAGGATTATTTCCTAGGTCCGGATTTGGTCGTAGCCGCGGCGGCAAGGAGGTGGGACGAGGAGCCTGAAGCCCACTTC
The DNA here is from genome assembly GCA_021605145.1 of Aegilops bicornis. Classification (NCBI taxonomy): domain Eukaryota; kingdom Viridiplantae; phylum Streptophyta; class Magnoliopsida; order Poales; family Poaceae; genus Aegilops; species Aegilops bicornis. Next base: position 387,422,170 of record CM038675.1, on the reverse strand, counting down.
ATCCCATCCTCCTCCAAGAGCGCGAGAACGGTCGAGTGGAGTGGGGGGACGGCAAGGCCTGTTGCTGGGCAAAAAATGTTTATCTTAAACAATAACAAGGATTCGCTCCTTGTCTTGGGATTTACCCGCGAACGAAAAACCCGGCAAGAATCACGTTTTCATTAAAAACATCCCGTACAGGTACAGTTCGTGCGAGATGAAAAACATGAGCAAGGGGATTACAAGTTTTAAATTTAACAAAGGCCCGCAGGCTTACAAACTAAAAAAGAGATAAGATGCCCGTAATCCCTTTCTTGTCCCTCTCCTCAGGAGGCAGGTCAAGGAGGCGAAGGGAAAAGGGCGCCTGTGGAGCTACGAGCAGAAAAGCACCACGAGAACACTCGGTGTCCGCCCATGCAGGCGGGCCGATGATGACGGTGCCGGAAAGGAATCAAGACGAGGCGGCAGGACCGCAATACGCTGGCGATGAAGGCGTAGGTGCTCACAGACTTCGAAGTTGACGGCCTTGCCGACGCCTCTTCCTCTTCCGCAGCCTCCCGATGCCACCGCCCAAGGAGACGGCCCCGAGAAGTTCAAGGAGCTGGCCCGCCGCAAACCTCGCCAAGGAGCGGCCAGGTGCAGATGTTGCCGCCGACTCCGCCCATGCGCTGGGCGTCCGATGCCTAGTCGGACTGCCCCCGCTTATCCGCCTCGCTGTCCTCCTCATCACTTTCGCCGAGGAAGAGCTTCCATCGCCGTAATCTCCATCGGAGGAGCTCTCCACGCAGCACTTCAAAGTAGTCCCGAACTCTCCAAGACCTTGACGGAGAGTAGGCCGTCCTCCATTAATTTGAAGTAGAGGACGAGCCCGCCCGTCAGCTGTGGATGCGAGCGAACATCTTCCACCCACGACGGAGGTACATGACTCGAGGAGCCGGGAAGTCGACGTCGACCCGCGTGCCCCCGTTCCCGCAACCCCTCATGTGCAATCTGAGGGATTGGGGCCGGTCATGCTCCATCTACTAAGCAAACGGTGCGGGAAGACGAAGACGGCGATGCGAAGGCCAGGGCAACCTGATGAAGAACTCGCGGGGCTGGTCTCCGACATGGCCTTCCATCGGGAAAGGCATCATTGGCGGGGGTGAAGCCGACGCGCCGCCCCGTCCTCCCCTTCCCCGAGCACTGCGACCTCTGCCCGCGCCTCGCCCACGGCCTCGCCCCCTCCCCCTTCCCCTCGCCGCCGGCTCCACCACCACGGGCTCAGGAGGAGGAGGGACGCGTTGTCGAGCAGCGACCCTCGCCACCACCGTCGAAGGACCAGGATTCCCTTTCTCCATGGCAAGTGAAAGGAAGAAGCAGAAGCAAGACAAGATAGATGACATAAGAGTGCGGGACGCCATCCCCCCTTCCCGATCCTTATAAAGGAGTGGGGTCGGGGTTCGACAGCCCAGTTCGACCAATCCAGCCACTAGAGGCGTGCGGAATCGGGACCGACCCGCTGCCCCAACCAGCGACGACCCGGTTTCCCGTCCCCACCGCTTGCTACCCCAAGTGCATGGGGGACGCGTGGCGGACGTGCAGGACCGAGGGGACAGGAGAAGCGACCTCTCCACACCCTGTGATCGTGGGGAGTGGACGCCTTGAAGACCGCGCCCCGGCCCTGCTCAAGAATGAGCCGCGCCTCCACGCCTCCCTCTTTTTACGGGGAAGGCGCGAGCCGCCTCTTTACTGCGATGTGACGCATGCATGTGAAAACCGCCCCACGCATGCAGCCCACGTCACGCACACCCCTCCACGCCGCATCGCATGCGCGGGCCGTGGGAAGCGGAGCGCACGGAAAGTCTTACCACGGTAAAAACCGCCACGCCTGCCCGCGCACCATTTTGGGCCTGACCCAACAACGTGTCGCGCTTATGTGTGGCCCAGTCTCGGGGGCTCCTGTCGGTGTACAAAAGGAGGGGCACGCTTTTGTACCCCTTTACCTGTGCACGGGCAGTCAGAGCCGACCCACGACCGCACCAAGAAGAACAAGGGAGGTGAGCCAAGGTAAGGCCGAAGCCCAAGACAATCAAGGCAACGCCAAGGCCAAGACCACAAAGAGCAGAGGGATGAAGCAGGTTCCCCCGGCAAGACCCTTGCCGGGACAGCTCGCCCCACACCAACAGAGCGAGCCACCCTTGAGCCCACCATCCCCGACACCATCATCCACGTGGGGCCAGGGCTCGGGAGGCACCTCCGTGGTGGCATGCAGATCTTTGTGAAGACATGTTCAAGATCATATGAGGATTAGAAGACGACAATTCTCGGCAAGATCCTTGCCGAGGAAGGCCACCAAACCCCCGGCAAGATCCTTGCCGGGGATTTACAAAGACGCCACTTGCAAGAAGACCCTTTTGCTGTTACCGGCGAGACCCTTGTCGGGCCACCCGGCAAGGCCCTCACCAAGGACGCCAGCAGGGCCACCGCTAGGCCCGCCGACGACCAAGCTTCCATCGCCGTTCACATGCGGCTGCCAGCCCAACCAGCTGGGCGGGCACCTCCGTGGCAACATGCATATCCCAGGCCAACCCATCGAGCGCCTGCGTGGCGGCATGCATATCTTCGTGAAGGCTCCACCACCGCGCCACCTCAGCTGCCTGCCTGCCTACATGGCGCCGCATGCACCGCTGGCAAAGGCGCGTGTCGAAGCAAGGAAGAGCGGCGACGGAAGGGACGGGCCTCACCCCTGTCCCCAATAAAGCAAGGGGACACCTAAGCGATGCATTAAATGCATCTTGTCCTGTAATACGAGGGATAACCTCGCAACATCAGACACCTTTCCACCTCCCTGTGGTGCCACTGTGGAAACCCCTTTTTCCTATAAAAGGAGGCCCGAGGCGACCAGGAGAAGGATTCGGCTCTTTTGAACCACGCGCTGACCACAACTTGTTCGGGAGCTCAAGAACTCTCAGAAATACACCCACCAAAGTAGGACTAGGGTTTTATGCATCCTCGCAGCCCGAACCTGGGTAAACAATCCTTGTGCTGTCTAATAGCCCTGCTCTCCTCGCAACCCTGCGCCCCGGCAACCGTAGTAGGGATTCTTGTGATCCCATAGGTGTCGTTCCACACCGACACCAAATGTGTACATGATGTCGACAAAGAAATCGGAAATGGGGGCAGAGCCCACAGAGAGATAATCAAAAAGAAGGGGAATTTATTTGGAGCGGGCGGGCGCTGAAGCAGTGGATGACGCGGGTGGCGGGATGCCCTTCGCCGCTTCTTCCCACATGCATGTGTCCCGATCCTTGGCAGCACGCTGCCGAAAGGCCGGGTGAAGACGATGTTCCTCTTACGCATCTTCACCAACTTACTCTCTGGCACATCTTTGCCCTTGCCCGCCTTGGGCGCTTCCTTGCCCTTGCTCACTTTGGGCGCCATAGTAGCAGGGGAGGGCAGGAGGCTGAGGGCGGTGGAAGCGTGGCGGCGTCAGACGGATGAGGAAGCTCCGGCTTGTGCTCAAGGAAGGAGACGATGATGGTTCCTAGATTGGAATGGGCGAGAGGTAAATGAGCGGCGCCTCTACAGATTCCTCTTTTTATGGGGAAGGCGCGGGGCTGCCTCTTTACTGTTCGATGTGAAGGCGTTGCAGACAAAGGCATCGCCATCGCGATCGTTCTCAAGAATCGCATCCCACGTCACACACTCAATGCGGATCGTGGGGAAGCACAACAGACGAGATGATTACAGCAGTTAAACCCTACCACGCGTGCCCATGCCCTATTTGGGCCTAGCCCAACAACGCCTCACATTCGTGTGTGTCCCAGGCCCAGGGGCTCCTGTCGGTGCACTAAAGTTCGGGCCCTTTAGTGCCCCAAACTTGTGCATGGGTAGTTGCAGCCATAACCGCGGCAAGGCCTTTCGGGGACAGCTGGGAGCGAATACGAGATGACCAAGACGGCATCCGAGCGAGGCTCAGAGAACATAAGACAAGTTGAGGCCCCGGCAAGACCATCGCCCTTGAAGTTGAGAGCTCTGATACCATCGACAATGTCAAGGCCAAGATCCAGTGGTGTCTCTATGGTGGCATGCAGATCTTTGTGAAGACCATAAGGCAAAGTTCACAGCAAGGTTCTTGCCGGGGACGTTTGCGAGGCCCCGGCAAGATTCTTGCCGGGGATGTTTGCGAGGCCATGGCAAGGCTCGCACACGTCAAGGTTTCTCCACCCTGCCACTACTCCAGCGCAGCGACTAGCCTGCTAGCCTGGCAAGCACCTGCGTGGCGGCATGCATATCTTTGTGAAGATCCTACCACCGCTCCAGCGCAGCGGCTAGCCAGTCAGCTTGGCACTGCATGCCTCGTCATCCTGGGTGCGTGTCAAGATGGGGTGAGGCGGCGACGAACGGGACGGGCTCTGTTTCCGTCCCCGATAATGTTAGGGGGGGCACGTACACAACGCATTTAATGCATTTGTCCTAAGACGTCAGGGATAAGCATATACACTATAGCAACTTTACACCTCTTGTGTGCCTGTACGCCACTATGGTCGCCCCTTGGTATAAAAGGAGGCCCAAGGCGATACAGGGAGGGACTTTTGCACTTCCTGACCCAGTTCGCATGTGTAGTATCTAGCCGAAGCTCAAGAACACTCAATACACTAAAAGCAGGACTAGGGTTTTACGCTTCTCTGCGGCCCGAACCTGGGTAAAAATCCCTCGTGTTGATCGTGAAGATCTGCTCTTGCGCTGCTCCTCTTCCCTGCCAAACCGTAGAAGGGATCCACGTGATCCCATAGGTGTCGTTTCCCTGACAAGATCGATTCCGATGTTGCCGTCCGTCCTGTGGACATCGCCCCAGAGATCGATTTCCATGCCGCTGTCCGTGCTGTGGTCATTGCCCGAGAGATCGATGACAAGAAATAGTTGGTCGCGCTAATCCTTCAAGGTAGTTTGAATTGTGTTTAATTACCAGAAAGATGCGTGTTATCAAACCATCTTAGGGCTAGTGCAATCGCCTTGTGTGGGCGGTACTTGCTACTTTTGTTTGATAGTGAATCATGCGAACCCTCTCCGAGTTATGGAAACAGATGTATCCTCACCAGCTTTAGATGTACTATATGGCATGCTTAGATGTAAGTTTTAACTATTTATCGTATTACCAGGGCTTATTTGCTGATTTTTGGGGTTAGTAGGCTAGCTACTGTGTGAGCTATTGTACTTGCAAAACACTCACCGAAGAGAAACATTGGGGCTCATGAGCTCGTGCTACGCTTATAGGTCTGATCCGTCATCGATCGACCAATAGCCCAAGCTCCTAAAATTGTAGGCTTAGCGATCGATCAGACAATAGTCCACAATTACACATTAATTCACATCAAACTCAAAGAGTTGGTTCACGAATACATTTAGGCCTCATTTGGTTCAAAGGGTAGGAAAATCGTAGCAATACGAAACTCATAGGAAATGAGATGGCATGTATCTTAAATCATATGAGTAGGAATAGGAAAGGAGATTCCCTTTGATTCACATCATAGGATTTTTTCCATTTAGTCTAGGTAATTTTTATTTTCCTATGAAAAATGTGGAGGATAGGAAGAATTCCTCCATAGGAAGATGATTCCATTCCTATAAAGCAAAGGGCTCTATAGAAATTTTTCCTATAGAAATCCTATCCTATGAAATTCCTACAACATTCCTCTAAACCAAAGGAGGCCTCACATTAATAGCCATAAAAATTGGCACATACTTGTAACACGTGTGAAAGTGTAATTTTTTTGTTGGAAGCGTGAATGTGTAGTGACGTCGTACATTCGGAGTGGCTACAGAGAGTGTGTATGTGTGCTAGAGGGGTTCTGGGATGGAGAGAGATCTAGAGAGAGAGAAAGACTCTCTTTCTACTCCTAATCGTTAGATTAACAAAGGATATTTTTTGAGAACACAAAATCATAGCAGTACAGAGACGTACTTGATACGTCTCCAACGTATCTACAATTTTTTATTGTTCCATGCTGTTATATTATCAATCTTGGATCTTTTATAATCATTTTATATCATTTTTTGGTACTAACCTATTGACATAGTGCCAAGTGCCAGTTGCTATTTTCTGCATGTTTTTTATATCGCAAGAAATCAATACCAAACGGAGTCCAAACGCAGCGAAACTTTTTGGAGATTTTTTTTGGACCAGATGACATCAAGTGGGCCGAAGAAGCGCCTGGGGTGCTCCGAGGGGAGCACAACCCGCCAGGGCGCGCCCGGAGGCCCAGGCGCGCCCTGGTGGGTTGTGCCCACCTCGGGTGCCCCCTAAACCGACTCTTTGCTCTATAAATACCCCAATATTCCATAAACCATAGGGGAGTCGACAAAAATAATTCCAGCCACCGCAGAGTCCAGAACCACCAGATCCAATCTAGACACCATCACGGAGGGGTTCAACACTTCCATTGGTGCCTCTCTGATGATGCGTGAGTTGTTCTTTATAGACCTTCGGGGTCCATAGTTAGTAGCTAGATGGCTTCCTCTCTCTCTTTTGATTATAAATATAATGGTCTCTTGGAGATCCATATGATGTAACTCCTTTTGCGGTGTGTTTGTTGGGATCGGATGAACTGAGTTTATGATCAGATATATCTTTTTATCCATGAAAGTTATTTGAGTTTCTTTGATATCTTATATGCATGATTGCTTATATCCTCGTATTTCTTCTCCAATATTTGGGTTTTGTTTGGCCAACTTGATCTATTTATCTTGCAATGGGAAGAGGTGCTTTGTAGTGAGTTTGATCTTACGGTGCTTGATCGCAGTGACTGAAGGGGAACCGACACGTATGCATCGTTGCTACTAAGGATAAAACGGTGGGATCTATTTCTACATAAATAGATCTTGTCTACATCATGTCATCGTTCTTATTACATTACTCCGTTTCTCCATGAACTTAATGCACTAGATGCATGCTGGATAGCGGTCGATGTGTGGAGTAATAGTAGTAGATGCCGGCAGGAGTCGGTCTACTAATATTGGACGTGATGCCTATATAATGATCATTGCCTGGATATTTGTCATGATTATTTGAAGTTCTACCAATTGCCCAACAGTAATTTGTTTACCCACCGTTTGCTATTTTTCTCGAGAGAAGCCACTAGTGAAACCTACGGCCCCCGGGTCTCTTTCTCACATTATTCGCCTTTGTGATCTATTTTCCTTTGCTTTTATTTTAAGATCTATTAAACCAAAAATACAAAAATACCTTGCTGCAATTTATTCTTATTTATTTTATCTCGCGTTCTTGCGACCCAATCTATCATATTTTTATCACGTTCATTTGCCAATTTCTTCGCTTACCCGAAGGGATTGACAACCCCTTTTACACGTCGGGTTGCGAGTATTTGTTATTTGTGTGCAAGTGTTGTTTACATAGTGTTGCTTGGTTCTCCTACTGGTTTGATAACCTTGGTTTCATCACTGAGGGAAATACCTATCGCCGCTGTGCTGCATCATCCCTTCCTCTTTGGGGAATACCGACGTAGATTCAAGCCGCATCAGTACTCCCTCCGTTCCAAAATAGTAGATGTTTCAAGTTTTTACTAACTTTGAAACAGAGGGAGTACAAATCCTCGGCGGGCTAGTTTGGCCTAGTGGGTTTCAGTGATATGACGCGTGCACAAAGGCGGTCCCTCTTGGCGTGTGGTAGCAGTATTGCGGGTACAATAAGTTTTCTTGAAGAAGCAGAATTCAACGAAGTCACGATGGTTCCTTCGTCCGACCAACTTACAGTGGGAAATGTTGGGCCTGCGCTACGACCGGGGTAGACCAGGACAATTTTGTGTATGGTAGGTGGACCAGGATGGTCGACGTCCCACATGTCGGCGAATGAAAGTATTCTTTCCGATATTGAGGACGAGCAACGAGTATTCATTGTTTATTTTTTATGAAAGCTATTGTCTCCATCAGGATTTACGACGGAGGAGTGTGAAACACGGCAGCCCAAAGTGAACTTGGCATGTGCACAACTCCCTCCTTCCTCATGTACTGTACCATAGTGTTGACTATAAGGTTGGCTATAAGGTTACAACTTTTTCTCGCTTTCTCTCTATCTATTTCCTCTCAAATGTTTTTTACCTTTCTTTTTTTAGACACAATTGTTTTTTATACCTGTTTTTTTCTAGAATTAGTTTTTTTATACCTAGGAGCACATGTAGAGACTGGTTCTTGCACAGCCCACTCCTTGACTTTGTCAATGCCTGTCTCTCCTCCACATAAGCGGCTCTCTCTCCTCCACATAAACGGGCTTATAGCCCAGTATTGTACTAGTACTACTTTCTATGAATGCAGGCAGCTAGCATCTAAGGGGGAGCGCGCGCGGGAGGGGGGAGGGGTTTTCTGGTGGGCCAGGGTGGTCAGAAGCGGGCTTGGAAGCGGTCCGGACTCCCGCATGGCCCACCTCACATTATCACCATATTTCTTGGAGTCTGTGCATGGCGGGCGGGCGATCTCTTCTCCCTCCCCCGTCTCTCTCTTCTCAGCCGATGCCCGCCAAGCGATTAGATTTGGGCTATCGATGGTTTATTCAATAACAGTCCTACATGTCAGTGAAGATGCAAGACAACACGTTTCCCCTCTTGTAAGCAGCGTGCGAGCCAGACTGTCGGGGGTGCGACGCGAACGCGACAGGCGTGCTTTAAGTGTGCCGTCTTTTCCTTTTAAACTTGCAAAGCATAACATTTTTGTGCGATCGATCTATAGAAATTTGGAACAAAATGACGAGGGCGGGGCTTTCCCGCGCGTTAGTCAGGCTAGTTTGAGTGATATGACGTGCTACAGTGCCATCCACTTGCTCCATTTTTATGTAAGCAAGCGTCTACTCTCTTACGCGGGAGGAGTGCGAAACACGACGGATCTGATTTTGATCGAGGGATAACTGTTCCCTACAAAATAATGGAGCACTGTTAGCGATTATAGCATGACTTTCGACAACTATATGAACAACAGGATTAAATACGTGCAAACAAATCAAATATAAAAATAAATGGATGAAATTCATTACATTTCGAGAACTTTTCCTATAAATCGGACGAAATTCAATACATATTTCGCAGACAAACCGCATTAAAACCCATCAGTAAACCTAATCTATGATCACGGCCAGATGACCACCATGTTCGGCCATGAGCACCGAGAACTGACGCTCCGGCTATTGCCTTTGCCTCCTTCTCAAGTGCCTCGGCTTTGTCCAGCTCCGCCTCGATAACCTCCTCCTCCGGAGAACAAGGTTCTGAAGATTTCCGCCTCCACGTCACCATCAAGCAGCTAATCGGCCACCGATGTTTAGCCCGCTAAGCTTGGCGCCGACTGAGTGGAGGAGCATGGATTTCCTGGGACCAGAGCGGCGGCGACCTACCATGTACTACTCTTGCTCGCTGTCAGCTGCGCCCGCGCACGCACGTCGGCTTCGTGGTCATGGCGGCGGAGGGCGGTTGGGGGGGGGGGGGAGCCGGCAATCTCCTTCGTTTGCTCCTGCGACAGTACGTCCAAGAAAGCTTTGGAGCGCGGCCGGAGCGGAGCCACCGATGTCCTTCATTTGCTCCTGCGATAGTACGTCCAAGAGAGCTTTGGAGCGCCAGGAGGCCATGGTTGGAGTGGTGCCGACAGAAGGAAGGGACCGGAGGAGAATGACTGTGGGTCTTTGGCTATCGCTGGGAGCTGGGGCTGAAGTTAATATAGCGGGTGAATGGCAATGAGCCGCAACAGACAGATGGACGGCTGGCGCCGGAGTACATTCGTCGGAAGCCGCGTGTCATTAATGTGGGCGGCGGACGGACGGATGGCTGTGGTGTCGTTAACGCGGAGCAGTCGCTTGCACCGGGATGCCGCACGGGTGGCGCTCTCTCGGCTCTCGCGCTGCTGCAATGTCGGCGCCAGTGAGAGGTCGCATCAGGCATGAATGCGGACGATGCTTCAGTGACTTAACTGCAGGTGCATGTGGGTCACTGACATGTGGGACCAACAGGCATCTGGCCCACATGTCAGTGACCCAACTGCACCTGCAGTTAAGTCACTGAAGCTTAGTCCTGTGAATGCGGCATTGACGTTCTAGAGAGACGGTGACCATATCAATTGGGAAGCGCGCGCTAGCGATGGAAGGGGTTTCGGTAGGCCAGAGCAGTCAGACGCTGTCATGGTGGTAAAATGTGAAATCATGGATGACGAGCCTTTGAAGCGTATGCGGCACATATAGACAACTAGGCGTCCATGAATCACTCTTGTCGCCAGCTAGCCTTCGACAACCACCATTAGTCACCACACAACCATGCATAACTTACGAATAATGGACGAATCGATCAAACACACACTCGTGTGCAGTGGCACTATGATCCGTCGCTCATGATACATATATAGATACCATAGTACCCTCTCTAGCTAGGCTGTTTTATAGATTGTCATTGTGATGGATGATATACATGAGCGAGGCGCCGAGTCACATCGTCACATTGTGTGCAGAGCCATGGCTAATGTCGAGCATCTCGGCGCCCAAGCACGAGTATGATGTTGGTGTTGAGCCAGGTGAATACATGCTCGGTGTTCGCGGAGGCCGCCAGCAAATGTCTAAACAGTAATGTAAGGCACCGCCGGGGCACGCAGATGATGAGCTCGACGTTTGCGTTGCGCCATGAGCAGAACTTTGATTGAGAGGGCGACGTGCATGCATTAGCATGGTTTGACAGCGTGAGCGTGAGCATGAGTGTCTGCACGCGTACATGCTACTTGCGTCTATGGACGGTGTGCGCTAATGTGTGCATCGCGTATAATATAATCGGTTTGTGCATTTAACGCAAAGTATTTCATTTTCATTTGGCTGACGAGTGTGCGTTGCAGCAACGAGTCCGTGATTTGATTCCTCACATATGAATAATTTTGGTTTTTATTTCTTTCTCCACTGACAGGTAGGCCCGCATAGATAGATAGTAAGATACATAACATGAACTGATGAGGCGCATGTGGAATGTTTGACTGGTCAACCAGACAAATATGGAGCTATACGCTGAGCCAGTGACTATATAATCACCATATCTCGTATACAATGATAAAAGTGAGCTATCAAGACAAGTTCGATGACCGCCAATGCATTTTACTCGGTAATAAATGACCAAGATTAAAGGGGAATCCTAATTTCCTTCGTCTTCTGTGCTTGAGCTCTTGACAAACCAATGCACTATACGGTTGTCCGGCCACTCCACCCCAGAGCTCTCACCAAGCGTCGTTCATGCCACCCTGCCGCACACTAACCGGTAGGCAAGTGATGGCATCCTACCGCGCCGAGTTCCTCGCCGCCCACGACCACACACAAAATGGTAGGGAAGCGATGGCATCCCGCCGTGCTGAGTTCATCACCGCTCTTGACCTCACACGTATGTGGGCGGACTTTGAAGCTGCCAAGGCTGAATGGGCGGTAGAGAAAGAGCCGCCCAAAGCCGCACAGAGGGAGTGGAAAAGGCAGAAAGCACTCAAGAAAGGAGAGGCCCGCCGCCGCAGGAAAGAAGAGGACGCACGCGCTGCTGCGGAGAGCCCGGTGGAGATCCAAGCACGGTGGGGTGTTGCCGACAAAGCCGGGAAGGAGAACGACGGTGTGTGGCCAGCATGTGAGAAGTAGTAGTACTGGTAGTTAGTGTGTGTGTCTGTGTCGCTCGTACATTTGTTTAATTAATTACGAGCATGTACAGTACTAGTTACTACTGTAGTTTTTAGAGCAAATTACCAGTACATTAGGGAAAATTCCTATCCTATGCATCAAATGGCATCTCTTTCTCTATAGGAACTGAGATGCATGTCATCTCACTTCCTATGTTTTTTATATTCCTATAAAATTCCTATCCTATTAACAAAAGGAGGCTCAGGTTGAGTACAAGACTACCGTAGCTAGCAAGATTGCTTGCAGACAAAGAGTTTTCTTCAAGAAGCGGAATTCAACAAAGTCATGATGGTTCCTTCGTCCGAGCAACTTCACAGTGGGAAAGGTTGGGCCTGTGATTTGATAGCTCATTAGTCATTATTACTGTGGCACGACAACTGGGGTGTCTCTCCCTTGGAGTTCGGCGTGCATGGCAAGTGGGCCAGGATGGTCGACATCCCACATGTCGGCGAACGGAAGTATTCTTTCCGATATCGAGGAGCAAGGAAACCGCGTGGTATAGTATCACTGCTGATTTATATTTATTTTTTATTTTTGATGAAAGCTAGCGTTTCAAATCTTACGACGAAGGTGTGCCAAACACGGCACTTGCTGGATGTCCCACACATTAGCGAAAGGAGTGGCACGTGAACAACGTGGTAGAGCGTCTCCACTTCTTCCACTTCTAGGCCGGAGACCACACATAGTAGTACTAGTGGTATGAACGATATAAAGTGCGACCCGGAGAGAAAGACACGTCTAGTTGGAAGGTCTCGGGCCTTACACGTAAACAAATATAAAACCTAATATGTGCCTCCAATTAATATAGTAGTAGAGTACTTAGGCATGTACATCATAACATCACCGTGCATTGCACGTACAACGTTTAGTGGTAGTAAGAGACAAATGCCTATATGACATGCATGTTCTACTATTTGTGCATTTCTACTTCACTTACTGCGCTACATTACTCAGGTTCATACGTCCACTCCTGGGTACATGTCCGTCTCGTAGTTCCAGTCCCACGTGTTCTCCATAGATGGAACGATCCATAACGGTGGGCAACGAGAGTCCATATCATCGCAGCTTCTTAGTGTGGGTCCCCACGATGGAGACTCATCCAAACTATGGCCAGCCTCGACGCGGACCAGTCGCGTGCACCGGGAAGCGGCGCTCTCTCGGTCGTCACGCTGCTTCAAAGCCGGCGCCGGTGAGAGGTCGCCTCCGCTCTGGCCGGGCATTAATGCAAGATCGACGCCCGGGCGACGCTGACCATTTCACGCGGGAAGCGCGCTTCGGCAAGGGAGGGGGTATGGGTCGGCCAGGGCGGTCAGACACGGGCGTCGTGGTGGTATTGATTTTGAACCATTTCAGGTGTAGTACCGATAGTTTGCAAAACTACTCAATTATTGCACTCAGTTTCCTAGTTAGAAATTGTGGTAAAAAATGTTACTGCTTACAATGCATGCATGCGTGACCAATATAAATGACCAATAAAAAACTAGTACATGCACGCAACGACTTAATGGACATTGTAATCTCAACATGTGATGGGGAGCTCTAAATTTGAATTTGAAACTTATAAAATGAAAAAATTCAAAACAAAATAAACTGGAAGAGAGGGAGTATACCGTAGGATGTGTCCCATATGAAACAAGCTCCATGGTTTATCACCGCGAAGATGCGGTTAGAAAGGAGCATAGCGTCTTTGTACTCGTATGGCAACAAATCGGCCACGGACAGCATGGTCCACCTTTGAACTCCATGTACAGGGTTCGTGAAAGTAATCGCAATGTCGAACACCGTGATGCGAGTGTAATTTTGGTTGGCGGAAGACCTTACTGGGGCTCCCGGGATTGCTATCTTCTTCAATCTCACCGTGGTTCCATCGTACCAATTCAGGCGATGGCCCATTGCATGGCTGATCCCAATGTTGGACAAAGGTTCTACGAATGGTGTCACCATTGTAAATGTTGTGCAAATTGATGTTGGTACCCTCCAGTACATATGCAAGCCAAACTCCACTCGCACCAAGCCTAACCTGTGAAACAGTGGGCAGCGGGGGAATTAGGAAATGGACACGGAAGTAGTCTTTAGAATGCATTTACTACGTGATCAAACTCATCACTTACCTGCTCATCGGACAAAATCCGAGTGCCCCTCAACGTCGACATCTCAAGGGGCGTCAACTTGCAGCTACGGCCACGCGCGCTGGAGAGACCCCCAAGGAAACATCCTCGTGTGTTGCACGTAACATGAAGATGCATTTGTATGAGTAATTTATCTTGTGATAGAAAAGGATGAACGAGGGAAGGCCTTACTTGCAAATGTGGAGAGGGGTGTGGGTATCTTTTTGCAAAAATTCCATAGTTTTCTTCCTATCCGTTAGATATAAATCGGACGGCCTATATTGCAGGATGACAGGCACACCATCATCACCAACTCTATTTTTATAAGAATAGTAGAGTAATAGAGGAGAGATAGAGATAGATAGATAGATTATTATTATTATAAGAGTAGAGATAGAGATTAGGGAGCTGGCGGGTGGTTCGTTGTACGGCATGTTCGCGTCCATCCACTAGCCCGGAATTAAAGCATGCACGACATTTACAGCGACTGGGATTAGTTGTTTTCTGGGCGCATGGACCAATGCGGAGAAGCGGACCTGGTCGCCCTTTTTCGAGCATGCCTTTGGCAAGTACGTGCGTGACATGCGTGCATGCAAATCTTGCATGACCAAACCGTGCGAAGAGGAGCGGTAGGCTATCGAACTATAGCCTGCATGTTGCAGCCATGTCATCGGCATGCAACCTAAAGGCCAATTCATAATCCGCTGGACTATACTATACAACTATGCATTGTTTGGCACGAACGTTCCTTGGAGCTCATGCTGCAATTGGGGTACTCCACAACCCGCTTCCCTTCTTGTTCCCCTTCCACCACGCACGCACGTCCGCGGGAAGCGACTGGTTAACCCTTATATAGGAGTGCTAGCACAAAAGATGCATGCATGAACACTAAAATTTCCTTTCTCTTATCTTTGTGAAATAAATGTGGCGTGAAACTCAAAGCCCTTTAAGTCTGAGTATAATGGAAATCATCGTCCTCCTCCAGCTCCGCTTCGCCCGCGTTGTTGTCCTCCTGTTCTGGCTCCGCGTCATTGTTCTCCTCCTCCGGCTCCACGTGCTGCTCCGCCTCCAACGCCTCCTCGTCCGGCTCTGGCTAGTCCGGACTCCGTAGGAAGGGTGGCTGCGATCCGTCTTCGGGCTGCCTCCAGATTAAAGAGCCGCTCCGGCGGGAGTATGGCATATGTCGTTACCTTCAGCCGGGCCATGGCTATCGGGCGACGACGACCTGAGAAGAGGCGGTGGGAGGGGAATGAATGCAGCTACTGTTTGGGTTCGCCCTCCGGCCTAAATAAATCTGCACCCTCACGTGTACCCGCAGGTGCACAAATTGTAACATACGGGTCTACTTAAGGGGGCGTCACATAACTAGTGTGTGTGTGAGAGATTCCGAGAGATGGTGCGTGTGTGCGACTCTACTCTTCGAACATGTACTCAACCTTTTCATCGGGATATAAGTAAAATGGCATTACACTTTAGCTAGTGATTTACGTGGCCATGTTAACGTGGTTGTGTAAAAACAAATGTCACTTCCTGCTCGTGATTTGCGTTATATAATTATGAGAAGTTTGCAAACTACTAAATTAAAGTGGAATTTGTCCATGTTATACAAGTAAATTAAGGTGATTGTTTATCATACGGGTAAGGTTGGACGACCTAGAGCATGTGTGTGTGAGATGGAGTCTTAGTGTGTGTGTGTGTGTGTGGGTGCGTGTGCGTGTGTGTGTGTGTGAAGCGGAGTCTTCGGTGGCGAAAGTAATTTAAGTGTGTGTGGCTTCATCGTAAAGAGGTGATATGTATGGCAGAGGCGACCAACGAGGGGGTGCGAGAGAGAAGAGGCCCTTAGAGAGGGAAGAGAAGGCGTGTGCGCGTGAGAGGAGTCGACATCGAGAGAACATGTTTGTTCGAGAGACACCGAGGAAGACTACTATATGTCGGTGGTGCATGTAGGCGGGAATTAAACGAAGGGATGATCTTATTGGTTTCGAGGATATAGGGGAAGAGTGAGACAGGGGGTAGCTAGAAGGAGATTGTTAAGTGTGAGTGGGTGTTTTACCCATCCAGGCGGAAGTTATGTGCACATAAGAAGAGAACGACTCAACGTGGGGCCAGGGCTGAGGGTAATTAACTACGTATGGAGACCTAGGAGACCTTGAATGTGCATGTGCGAGAGGTATACATGTATACGTGGGATGTGTGTGTGTGCACGCGCACATGATCGAGATAAAAGAAAGAAGACATAAGTCATAAGATCAACGACATGGGAGAGGTGGATTGGTATGACAATATGCATGCATGTGAGAGTGGAGGGAAGAAGGCGCGATAATGGAGCATATTTTTTTGTCTTTAAGAGATAGTGGCATGGGCTGGAGCATCCATCCATGGCGAGCAGAGGGAGCGAGACACAACGATTGTGCAAAAGAGATCAACCTATAGATGCATGTATGGAGAGACAGATATAGTGTGCGTGATAGGAAGCAAGAGTGCATGCGAGAAAGAAATGTTGACGGAGAAACTAAAGATAGATAGAGAGATATAGATGCTAGCTAGAGGGACTGTAACGCCCTCGATGCGGCTATATCTCCCACGTGTCGAAGCACGACTTAGAGGCATAACCGCATTGAAAGCAATGCCGCAAGTGAGGTAATCTTCACACAACCCATGTAATACATAAGGGAAAGAGATACATAGTTGGCTTACAGGCCGCCACTTCACACAATACATAAATAAACATCCATCATCCAGATTACACTCAAGGTCCGACCACGGAACCATAATAAAAGAAGACTACCCCAAATGCTACACAGATCCCCGATCATCCCAACTGGCTCCACCATCGATCATCGTGAAAGACACATAGTAACGACCACGTTCCTCGTCGAACTCCCACTTGAGCTCGGTTGCGCCACCTGACCGGCATCATCGGCACCTGCAACTGTTTTGGTAGAATCTGTGAGTCACGGGGACTCAGCAATCTCACACCCGCGAGATCAAGACTATTTAAGCTTATAGGAAGGACAGAGTTGTGAGGTGGAGCTGCAGCAAGCATCTAGCATATATGGTGGCTACATTCGCAAAAGAGAGAGAGAAGAGAAGCAAGGCACGGTCGTGCAGCTAGTAGCGATCAAGAAGTGATCCTGAAACTACTTACGTCAAACATTACTCCAACACCGTGTTCACTTCCCGGACTCACGAGAAGAGACCATCACGGTTACAAACGCGGTTAATCTGTTTTAATTAAGGTCAACTTCGGGTTTTCTACAACCGGACATTAACAAATTCCCATCTGCCTCATAACCGCGGGCACGGCTTTCGAAAGATAATACCCTGCAGGGGTGTCCCAACTTAGCCCATTATAAGCTCTCACGGTCAACGAAGGATATTCCTTCTACCGGTAAGACCCGGTCAGTCTCGGAATCCCGGACTACAAGACATTTCGACAATGGTAAACAAGACCAGCAAAGCCGCCCGATTGTGCCGACAAATCCCGATAGGAGCTGCACATATCTCGCTCTCGTGGCACACCGGATGAGCGGATGTCGGGTTGGCATAGACCCCGATTGCCCAAGGGCGCCGGACATCGCTCAAGTTGGACCAGCACTCAAGGAGAACTGCCCGGGGTTAAAAGAAAGATGACCCTCGGGCTCGCGAAAACCCGGGGAAAAAGGCTTAGGTGGCAAATGGTAAAACCAAAGTTGGGCCTTGCTGGAGGAGTCTTATTCAAAGCGAATCATCAAGGTGTCTGTGGTACTAGAGTAGGGGTACCCTAGTATCCCGTGATCAGCACGGACAGTTGCAAAGACTTCGCTGCAAGCTTGGCCTCGCCACCGCTTAAGATCCTCCGTGGCTCCTTTGGAGCCATTCAAGAACAAAGTATTTGATCGAGAAGACAAGGCCCCGACAAGAGGAGCTTGTCGGGAAGGCCACCTGTGCACGCAGAAGACAAGGCCCCTAAGAAGAGGAGCTTGCCGAAGACCCGGAGCGACACAGGATTCGCCGCTGCAAGGCGCTACCGCTGCATGCAACTTCTCTCCGCCTCCGCCCAGCTCACCCAAATGACGCGGTCGCCATGGGACCGCTCCATGCGCTGCTGGTCGAAAGCGGTCAGGCAGCCAGCGGAGAGCAGCGATAAGCGGCGCCGACAGCTCGCCATCGTGGGCGAAGCGGAGGCGCACTCGACGGCCTCTGTTAATCTGTTTGGGCGACAACGACGGGCATTTATTGCTTTTGTCCCTTGCCGTCAGAGTTAGGTATTTGCACTGTACACTATTCGTAGGTGTACCAACTCCCTGTTTTTACATTTGTACCCGCCTATGTTGCCACCGCCGGAGACCCTTGAGCATATAAAAGGAGGACCGAGTGCAACGAGAAAGGGTTCGGCTGGTTCGGTTCATTCGACCCACCATAGACTAGACACACTCACGCTAGGTTTTGTAGCTCGCATTGCTCCCTAGCAAGAACACAATAGATCAAACAAGCAGCAGTAGGAGTTTTATCTCTCCGGAGAGCTCCGAAGCTGGGTAAACTGCTCGTGTGCCTCGCCTCGATCTGCTCTTCGTGGGATCTCCGCCCCCCTCCGAACCACAAGGGGCCTGGTCCGCCGGCCCCATAGGTGTCCGTGGGTACGATCAGCCTCCCCGACATATTTGGCGCGCCAGGTAGGGGGCGTCGAGGTCGTGTGAATCTAATCCGGCGTTCACACGAGCAGCGTCATCAACATCTTCCTCAGCATGCCACCGAAGAAGAAGGCTTCGGCGGCGGCAGAGCCGTCCGCGTCGTACCCACCCTCACCGCAGCAAACGGGTGGTATGGCAGACGCTGGCGGAGGAACGGGCGCCGCGAAGGTGCTCGCGACGCTGCAAGTCCAAGGACAAGGCACCGCAGACTCGGCGTTCGCGCATCCCCCGTGATCCATCTCAGAGACGCTGGGACCAACAACGCCATGGCGTTCACAACGCCATACGCTCGCTGGATCGAGACCTCAAGACCAGCATGCGTGCCAACATGCCGGCACGAGTGAGATACGGCCGCCGGACGGGCGCCGCTTCCTTCTAACGTAGTTAGAAGTCCGAGCGTGTCCCGCCTCGCACCGCTTCTCCAATGCCACCCACTACTCCAGCAGGCTACCGCGAGCTCACCTGCTCGACTACCTCTCCAACGGCCGACAAGGTCGACGAGTGGAGGGCCACTATCCAGAGCTTCATCGGCTTTGCTAACGGCGACGCCCGCGGCAACCAACGCCATCATTGCCGCGGCGCGTGACGACAAGGCACGAGCCGGTGGCGACGAGATCGCCGGAGGTGCAACCACCGTGCACTCTCCGCCAAGAAGGCCAAGATCGCCGACTCACGGGATCCACCTCGACAGCGACTCCAATCGCCGCTGCCGGATCCGCGAAGCTCGCCACGATCAGCGCCAAGTTCCTCATGAGCGACAACAAGAGGACGCCGAACCCGCATCGAGCGCCGAAGAGAAGCGCGTCATCCGGCTGCCGCTGGGCCTTCGTTGACATACGCGCGCCAGAGGGGCCAGCGACTTGCCGTGACGCGGTAGGTTGCCCCTGCTCACTCGTGAGCTGCGGCAAGTCCAAAGGGCTCGCCGTAAAAACTTCAAACCAGACGTGCGGAGAAGTATGATGGCAGGACGATCCGTCGGAGTTCCTTAGCATCTACACCATCGCTGTGCAGGCTGCGGGGACGAGACGACAAGATCCTCGCCAACTACTTCCCGCCGTGCTCAAGCTTCCAACGCCGATCTTGGCTCATGCACTTGCCGGACAGCTCCATATCCTCTTGGGCAGATCTGTGCCACATCGCTTTGTTGGCGCCTTCACGTGTGGCTACAAACCTCATGGCCAAGAGAGTGACCTTCACTTGCTTGCCCGTAAGGAAGGAGAGACCCCGCAAGTTCATTCAGAGATTCAGCCGTGTGCACTACAACATCCCGGACGCCCACCCCGCCAAGGGTGATCAAGATTTCATCGTAATGTGCGGAACTGCAGGATGAGGGAGGAGATGGCGATGTGCAAAGTCAAGGACGCCGCTGAGCTGTACGCCTTGGCCGACAAGTGTGCACGCTACCGAGGAAGGGAGGAGACTCGGAGAGAATGCGTAAGCAGTGATCTCGACAAGGATGACACCGCCCGCAAAGAAGGGCCGGCGCAGGCAACAGGAAGAAGAAAGCCGAGAAGTGCTAGCAATGAAAGCAGTCCGCAATGGAGGTGGCAACAAGAACGCCAAGGCTGGTGGCTCCGGCAAGGAGGTTGTCACTGACGCCAACCACTGGTCGGTGGCGGCCGTCGACAAGGTGACAGCTCCGCAAGCAGTACAGAAGATCCACCGCACTAAGGGCCACGATCTCCGTGAGCTGCAAGAAAGTCAAGCTGCTCGCCGAATGCCAGAGAGCTGAGTACGAGCGGCGCGACAAGGAGAAGGCCCAGAAGGTGCCGGGGAGCAAGCAAGAAACGCCCCGCCGGGGAGGACGCCGCGCAAAGCCAAGCAGCGGCAAGGAGATCGACCTCCCGCTGCCGCGATAAGGATGAAGATGAGGACGACGACGAAGATATGGAAGACGACGACGCCGACGCAGCAGGAGTTTCAGAAAGCCACAGAGGTTCTCTGCATTGACGGAGGTAAGCTTCCTCGCATACCTCCCACCGCCAACTCAAGCAATGGATGCGGAGGTCAATGCAATGGAGCCATCCGCAGAGTCACGCAAGCCTCAAGTGGTCCAAGACGCCTATCATTTTTGATATTGAGGACCACCCCGACCACGTGATCGCGGGTCGGGTGCTTGCCGATGTTGGTCTCACCAACCATCCGCAACCTCAAGGTCACAAAATGTTAGTTGACGGCGGGCCGGTTTGAATCTGATCTCCTCCGCGGTGCTCCGTAAGCTTCAAATCCTCGACAGCCGAGCTCGAAGAGACCGGTACTTTCCAAGGAATCAATCCGGGAAGGAGCAAGTCAAGGGGAAGATTACGCTGTCGGTGACATTTGGCGCCGAGCTGAGCTTCAGGATCGAGAGGGTCACGCTCGACGTTGCCGATTTCCCATTGCCTTACAATGGGATACTTGGCCGCCCAAAGACTCGCCAAGTTCATGGCAGCCTCTCACTACGCTTTTTACAACCCATCAAGATGCCAGGCCCGATAAGCGCCATCTCCGTCCACGGGCGACAAGAAGGATGCCCTTATCTGTGCCGACAAGATCTACCGGATGCAAAGAGCCGCGACAGATCGCCCAACACTTGCCGCTGAAGCTCCCGGGGAAGAAGACCAATTCCAAGTCCGCAAGGGCTCGATGCTCACTCCGCAAGCGCACCTCTTCGGAGTGCCGCGCTACCGCCGAGGACGCACCATCGAAGCTCCACCAGCAGAAGTGCAAGAAGATGGTGGCTCCGCCAAGACCAAGAAGGTGCCCGCCAAGTAGGACGGCACCGGTGGTACCTTCACCATCAAGGCTCTCTCGACCCTAAATAGGAAGGCGCCGCTTGCTTTCCTCAGAGGCGAATGTCGACGCGTGTTTGCATGGCAACCGTCTGATATCCCCGTGTTCCTGTGAAAGTGATTGAGCACCGCCGCCGCTTGTCATCGCGCGCGCGCCGTCAAGCAAAAAGTCCGGAAGCAAGCAAAGGAGCGCCAAGAATTCATAGCCAAGAGATCAAGAAACCGGAAGCAAAGGCCTTGTCGAGGAGTGCTCCATCCTACGTGGTTGGCCAATCTCGTAGTCGCGGCGCAAAGCAAATGGGAAATGGAGACTTTGTATTGACTTCACGGATGTTAATAAAGCTTGTCCCAAAGATCCATTTCCCTTGCCGCGCATTGACCAGATTGTTGACTCCACGGCTGGATGTGATTTGCTTTCGTTTCTTGATGCATACTCAGGATACCATCAGATCTTCATGGCTGAAGAAGATGAAGAGAAGACCGCATTCATCACACCATGCGGCACATACTGTTTCATACGGATGCCTTTCGGTTTGAAGAATGTTGGTTCAACATTTGCAAGGGTAGTCTATGAAGCTTTTGAGCCACAGATGCACAGAAATGTAGAAGCCTACATGGATGACATAGTGGTCAAAAGCAAGGGCAAAGCAACTCTGGTTCAAGATTTAGACGAGACCTTTACAAATCTGCGCAAGATCAACCTCAAGCTCAACCCCGAGAAGTGCGTGTTTGGAGTCCCTTCCGGCAAGCTTCTCGGGTTCTTCGTGGTCTCAGCGAGGGATTGAAGCTAATCCCGACAAGATCAAGGCCATCGAGCAGATTGAAGCACCAAAGCGCTGGCCAAGGATGTACGAAGACTTGCTCATGCGTGGCTGCTCTCAAAGAAGTTTATTTCTAGGTTCTGCCGAGCGTTCTCGCCATTTTTCAAGATCTTGAAAAGGCAGGTCCAATGAAATGGACTCCGGCGGATGCTGCGCTGCAGGACTTGAAGAGATACCTGCCCTCCACTCAACACTTGTCGCACCTAAGCCACAAGAGAAGTTGCTGCTATACATAGCGGCAACCAATCAAGTGGTTAGTGCTGCATTAGTAGCGGAGAGGAGGCGGATGACGAGCCAAAGAACCACGGCAAGCACATCCAACGACAAGCAGGGGGCTTCACCGACAAGCTCGTCCCGACAAGGATGACTCCACGCAGGCACATGACCAGACATGTAAAAGTATGGTGCAGCCTACCTACTTTGTCGCCCCTTCGCAGGGGGCTAGGTCAAGGTACTGGTGTGCAAAATTGCTTTTCGCCTCCTCATGGCCTCGAGAAAGCTGCGCCATTACTTCCAAGCACATGAGATCACAGTTGTCACTCGCTTCCGTCAAGAGGATACCGCAGAATCCGTGTTTACGGTGCAGGATTGTCGAGTGGGCATCGAGAGTCAAGCTTTGGTCTCAAGTTTGAAAGCACATCAACTATCCAAAGCGTAGCTGGCAGAATTCATTGCAGAATGGACGCCAACACCAGATGAAGAGATTCCGGAGACGCAGCATTCCCTGGCCAAAGAAGCAAGCAAAGAGTGGTCGATGTACTTTTGATGGTGCCTTCGCCGCAAGGCGCCGGTGGTCGGGCGTCGCTTATCGCACCCACCGGAGAGCACCTCAAGCACGCCGACCAGATGCACTTTCCCAAGGAGCAAGCGACAAACAATACCGCAGAGTATGAGGGTTTGCTTGCCGGTCTCAGGATCGTGAGTGGACCTTGGGATCAAGAAGCTTATTGTCGGGTGACTCGCAACTTGTCGTCCGCAAGTGAACAAAGATTATCGTAGTCCATTGATGGAAGCCTACGTTGATGAAGTGAGGATGTTAGAAGAGCACTTTGACGGGCTCGCAAATGGAACATATGTTCCAAGAGCTCGTAATGATATTGCCGACGGCTCACAAAGTGCGCTGCGCTTAAGTTACCTGTGGAACCAGGGATTTTCGTGCTCAAGCTGAATCAGCCAACCGTAGCACCATCAACAAGACAAAGCAAGAAGAGGAAGTTGGCCTCTGGTGACTACTTTCCGACAGAGCTTCCTGCCGCTGCTGTAAAGGTCCCCAAGATCAACACCAACAAAGGCCGAGGAGCAGTCATTCGGCTGCACCCCTGTGGTTTGTTTCGCTGAAGCAGACGCCCCGACAAGTCTTGCTCAAGAAGCTTGTCGGGGACCATCAAGCTCCGGCAGGACCTCGTGTCCTTGCCGTGGAAGCTGATGTTCCCCGCAGCAGCAGATGTGCCTTTAGTCCTTGTTGTCGAGCCACAAGCTCCAAAGGCGCAGCCGATTGTCCATTTCCTTCAGACAGAGAACTTTCCAAGAGCAAGAAGAAGCGGAAAGAGTAGCCCGGCAAATCAAGTATGTACCAGTTTGTCGACAAAGATACTCGCATGTAAGAAGACTCAACAAAGGTGAAATTGAAGTGTATTCCTGTGGAAGATGGATGTAAGCTGTTGGCAGAGATACACGGAGGCATATGTGGTCACCACATTGGCAAGAAGAGCACTTGCCGCAAAGCTTTCCCAAGAAGGTTTCTTCCGGCCGACAGCCCTCCGTGATGCAATCGCACAAGTAACCAAGTGTGAAGCGCAAGGCCCATTCCAAACAGATACACCAGCCAGCTCAAGCTCTCAGACGATCCCTTTATCCTGGCCATTTTCGTCTGGGGTTTCGACATCTCGGCCCCTTCCCCGAAGGTCGGGGCTTTGAGTACTTGTACGCCGCCATCGACAAGTTCACAAAGTGGCCGGAAGTGGAAGCAAAGTGAGGAAGGTGACGGCACAACAAGCAGTAAGTTCTTCAGTCAATTGTTTGCCGCTTCGAATCCCTAACCGGATCATCACCATAACGGCACACAATTTACGAAGTCGCACCTTCATGCAAGACGCCCAAGACCTTGGCGCCAAGGTTTGCTTTTGCTTCGCTGCTCACCCGAGAAGCAACGGTCAAGCAGTAGAGGGCAATGCTGAAGTGTCGCACGGGCTCAAGACCGTAACTTTCGACAGTCGCACAAGTGCGGAAGAAACCGGATCGAGGAGCTGCCGGTGGTTCTTTGGTTGATCAGACGACGCCAAATCGAGCCACCGCCGCATACACCCTTTGCTCTAGTCTATGGAGCGCAGGCAGTTCTCCCCACGGAACTCAGATATGGATCGCCTCGAGTACTCGCCATGATGAGTTTGAGCAAGAGCAGCTGCGGCAAGATGACGCGCTGCTCCTTGAGGAGGATCGCTTTTAGGCCGCCAGGCGAGCCGCCGCACAAAGCAAGCTCGCTGGCCGATACCATAGCCGCAGAAAGTTAGTGCCGAAGTCTCGAGGAAGGCGACCTTTGTTCTTCGGGCGCGCTCACCGCCAAGAATTCAAACAAGTTGACGCCAAAGTGGGAAGGCCCTTTATCGGGTGAAACGAGTCACTAGGCTCGGCGCTGTCCGGCTTTGAGACCGAAGATGGCATTCCGTGAGCAACTCCCCGAACATTGAGCATCTTCGTAAGTTTTACCCATAGGGCGCGGTTGTCGGAACTGCTCAAGAACCACCTTTTGTACAA
Organism: Aegilops bicornis; assembly: GCA_021605145.1. Classification (NCBI taxonomy): domain Eukaryota; kingdom Viridiplantae; phylum Streptophyta; class Magnoliopsida; order Poales; family Poaceae; genus Aegilops; species Aegilops bicornis. The sequence continues at coordinate 387,397,399 of CM038675.1, read as the reverse complement.
GTCTTGCCGCTGTTGCATGTAATCCTTTGTACAAAGCCGGAGCAGACCCTGCGTGCATCAAGAAGCTTCATGTGTTGCGCATAACTTGTCAAGTTCATGCTTTCATCAATTTATTGCATGTTTTGGCTAACACTTTGTGCAAAGCAACCACACCCGTAAGCAGAATCGAGCCGCTAGGCTCCATAACGTTATTTCCTCTTCTTTTTCTTTTCTCAAAGAAAGGAAGGCTCCCTCGCGCACAAGTTAACCGGGGGGGGAGGAAGAGATAATACTATGGACCAAGCACCACTCGAGGAAGTTCCACCTCATCGGGAAGCAAGAGATGTAAAAGCTAAGTTGCCAAAGTTTGAGCAATCAGTTTTAAATTTTCAAGTTATCTTCCTCGAACGATAGTACTTTGTATGGAAAACTCAGCGCAGAGGAACCAACTCGCCGTTAGTCGCGCTTCTTACTTTGTTTCGAGTCTGCTCAACAACTTAAGTGAGCTGCAGCTATTCGCGATAAGGTTGCTTGTCGGAGGCGGCACTGCCAAAGAAGTCAGCCGACGTTCAAGACTCAGCGCCATGCAAGTGCCCGCACCGACAAGTCCCCTAAATGCGTAAGGCGTAAACGCATAAAGGAAGGAATCAAGTAGAGGAAATAACATTGCATTGATCGCTCACCTAAGATAGAGTATATTACGTAATAACTTGTCGCTGATCTAACAAAATTTTCTAAACATGATCCAGCCGACAAGGGAAAGATAAGGTCGGCGGCCTAGTCCACACGGGTCGCCTTCGATCCGCTTGATCTTGTTCACCTTGTCCACAATGGGTGCGATAAGGGCTTTGAGCTCCTCCACGTTGGCGCCGGACGGCAAGGATCCGAGAACGCCGTTAAGGTTGAGGCCCGGGTTGCGGAAGGCCACCTTCATCAACACCTTCGAGGGCCTCGCACAAACTTGGCGCGATTCCTCGGCCAGCTGCTTCGGGACCTCTTCCGGAGTCGCCGGAGGCCCGCCGCCACGCCTTTGAAGAATAAGCTGAGCTTGGCGCTGGGTTGAGATGCTCGTCGGAGGAGTATGCAAGGTCCGCCATCCCAAGCTCCATCAGCTCGTTGTGGATGTCGGCGGCGGTGTCCACAAGACCGCCGGTCCAAAGTGCTCCACGCCTCCCTCAAGGTGTTCTCGACGGAGACAAGATTCGCCAAAGCCTCCTCCTTGGCCTTGATCGCCTCCAACAAGCCCACCTCTCCCCTCTCTCGGGCGCCATCCAACGCTCCAAGGCAGAGTGGCCGGGCCAGCTCCAGATCCGCCTTGGAATCCTTGGCGACATTGAGCTCCTTGGCCTGTCTGAGACGGCTCTGCAGCTCGCCAAGGGTGTAGGCGTCCTTCTCGCTCACGCTTGAGCACGGCAAGCTCTTCGCCGCTCTTCTTGAGGGTGGCCTCAGCTGTGCCACCCTCGCCTGCCTCTTCCTTGGCGGCCTCGGCGGCTGCGGCAGCGCCCTTCGCCTCGGCGCCCAAGCGACTCCTCGCTGCAAGGTCTTCCTCGTGGCTGTCCAGGTTGACCTTCCGCTGCGCCACTCGCTTTCTGCGCTGGGCGAAGCTTCTCGGCAGCCAGCCGCTTCCTCATCACCGCGGCCTACTCAAGGATGAAGGCCGTGGCGCTCATGAAGCTGCCCCCGCGCTTCCGCCACGTCACGGAGGGCTTCTTTGTTGGCACTCCGGAGCTCCTCGGCGCGCTTCTCCATATCCGCTCCCGCCCTCGCGACAAGGGCTCCCCGGGTCTCTAATTTGGCCTGCCGGGTGCGGTAGAGCAACAGCAGCTTCTTCAGTAGCTGCTCCTCCTCGGACTCGCTGCTGCTGCTGCTTGGCGCGTCCACCAGCGTCAGCCCAGCGGAGGCGAGCAGCTCGCCGTCGAAGGTCTCCCCTTCGACCGGCGCCCTGGAGCTCGGGTTCCTGTGGAAGCTTGATGAAGACGCCTGCCGGCCTTCGTGTAGGCACCAGTGGGGCTCCTCGAGTTCGACGCCCGGCAGCGGCCGGGAGTCGGCTGTCGGTGAAGCGCTTGCCACTCCTCAAGGCCTCGTGGCTGCCAAGACGATCGCCTCGATCCTCGCCGGCCTCTGCGTTGGCAGCCTCGGGCGGCCTCCTCGCCAACAGGCTCGTCGGCGACGGCCTCTTCCTCCACGACGACGACCTCTTCTTCTTTGACGGGCCTCGTCGGTGTTGCTGCTGCTTTCCTCCTCGCCGGGCGGCTCCTCGACCTCCATCGGTCTCAAGGCCGATGAAGAAAGAGCACCAAGCAGATATTCAAAGAGAGAAACAAAAGAAAGCAAACCCAAGGGACATTTTCACAGTAAGGGAATTACTCCGCGACGGGTCCGCAGCCGTGGCCTCGACCACCGGAGGGTCATCGGGCGCCATCCCTTGTCGGGTAGCCTCCTTGCCGGAGTGGCCTCCCTTGCCTGGGTGGCCTCCCTTGCCGGGGTGGCCTCCCTTGTCGGAGGGAGCTCCCTTGCCGGTGAGTTCTCCCTTGGCGGCGTAGTGGCAGCGGGCAGGATCTTGGAGGCGGCTTCCGAGTCCTCCTGATGAGGCTGCTCTGCTCCTACACAAGCAAACTATCAGAAATCAACGCAGAAGGAGCACCCCTGCACACCTAATAGTACGAAGAAAACGCCACACTTACTCTGGGGCAGGCTGGGGCTGCTCGAGGAAGGGTTGCCGGGTCCGGCAAGGCGGTCTTGACGCGTCCCCTGCCGCCACGGGAATCGCCCTCAACGACGATCGCCGGGATCTTGACCTCTTCGCCGCCTTCCGGGCCAAAGGCCCTGAAAAAGGAAAGAGTCCAAAACGAAGCAAATCAGATTCAAGATGAAGCAATAAAAATTGAAGAAATACAAGCACAAGTCTCAAGAGCTTACTCTTCGCTTTCCCTCCTGAGCTGAGCACGGAGAAGTCAAATCCTGCCCACCTCCGGTGCGCGATGAGGCGGGGAGGGCTCTCTTGGCCGCTTACGGAGGCGCCGGCGGTGGCTCGAGAAGATTCCGCCCGGTTGTCGCTGCAGTGTGAGGCGCCTCTGCAACCTCGCTTGCCATGTGGAGCGCTGGCCGAGCGCTGCTGTGGGCCGGTTCTGTCTGCTTCCGCTCTCCAACTCTGCGGAGACGCCTCCTCGGCGGAGCCGGGCTCCGCTGGCGGCAAGTCGCTTGGTGGTGGAGAAGAAGCGCCTCGGCGGTCCAGCCGACCCGGCCTCGGCTCGACAAGCTCGCCCTCGCCGGGCGACCTCCTCGCCGGCAGAGCTTGCCGCCCTCGGCCCCGCCTCCTCTATGGTGAACCCGAAGGCTCAGCCGCAGCGCCGCAGCCGCCTCCACCTCGGTGGCGACCGCGCCATCTCCTGGTCGGTGGTGTCGCTGGTGAGCCTCTTCGCTGGCCGGCGCTGATCGGCACTTCTTGCAAGTCGTCAAGAATCGCTGCACGACCTCTTCGGGGGCTCCTGCAAGGTTGGGACGATCCTGGGAGTCGTGACAGCGGCATCTGGGCGCTGGATGCGGTCGAGCGCCGAAGTTGTTGCACAATGGGACGACTTCGCTGCAACCTGAACCACTGGATGTTCGGGTCGTTCTTGAACAGCTCGAGCAGCACCGAATCTAGCTCCATGACGGTGAAGTTCCACCAGGCCCGGCGCAGCCTCATGATGTCCGCCAGATTCTCGAACTCCCAAGCAGTGCCTCCTCCTTTCCTGCAAGGGAGCGATGCGCGGCGAATGAAGTCTGCGCCAATCGCTCCCATCACAACCCGGCAAGCCCGAGGCGCAGAATTGGTCACAGCTATCTTCAGCTTCGCATCCTCCGCGCCAAGTTACTCCAATCCCTCGCCAAGACTATTGGGGTTTGGCGACGGCGGTGAAGGGCTGTGGGTTCTCCTCACGACTCCAGCACCAGCTGGCTCTCCACCTCCCACTTGTTCCGAACTCCCCTCTAAGTAGGCCTCTTTCTTGCCGATCCTAGAGACCTGTGCTATCCCTCCGCAAGTGGCTCTCCTCTCGACGCTGGGAACAAAGAAATGGCGGAAGAGTGCCACATTCGGTGGATTCTCGACAAAGTTTTCGCACAAATGTGCGAAAACGGCCATGGTCAAGATGGCGTTGGGGGCGAAATCAAGGAGGCGGAGGCTAAAGGTGTTCATTATGTCGCAAAAGAACTCAGAAAACGGCGGGCAAAGACAGCAATAGAAGAAAAGGGCGAAGAAAGGGTACTCTGTTGGGGCCAACCAAGGGCGGAGGCGGGAGCACTTCGCGGCGCGGATGCGCACGCAGTCTCCGCCGACCGTAAAAGGTAGAAGACATCCCGCAGCTCCTGCGGCGCCGAGCTGCAGGGGAAGATGGCTCGCTTCCTTGCGCAGCGCCATGAAGCCATCGCGCAAGCCGACTTGACGCCTCTTCTCCTTATCGGCCTTCGGGCCATGGCGAGGAGGGCGGAGGAGGTCGACGGCGGTGAGTGTGCTTGTGGCGGCGGGGCGGGCGCTGCTCTCTTCGCACCGGAGAAGAAGAGGGAGCGGCCGTGGTTTCTTGACAAGACAAAGAATGGCAGGGGTGGTCGGCCAGCCTCTCGCTTCCTCCGCTTATAAAGGGGAGGAGGGGCGGACGCCCGCTTATATTAATAAAGAACCCCCACGACCGCCGCCCACGATCTTCGCACGACGCCACGCCCAAAGATGCGCTGCCGTTAGTGGGGATCGTGGTGGGTCCGGGCGAAGGCGACGTGGTCGAGGCCGCTGCAGTGTCCGGCAGACAGCTCGGGCCTGGCCCGACAAGCGCCGGCACCATGTACGGCCCAGGCCCGGGGCTCTGCCGGTGTACTAGAGTAGGGGTAGCCTAGTATCCCGTGATTGCAGCACGGACAGCCAGCAAGACTCGCTGGGCAAGGTTTGCCTCACACCGCTTAAGATCCTCCGTGGCTCCTTTGGAGCCATTCAAGAACAAAGTATTTGATCGAGAAGACAAGGCCCCGACAAGAGGAGCTTGTCGGGAAGGCCACTCCAGGCACGCAGAAGACAAGGCCCCGGCAAGAGGAGCTTGCCGGGAAGACCCGGAGCGCCGACAAGTCTCCGGCGCGCGACATGATTCGGCCGCTGCAAAGGCGCTTTTTGCGGCATGCAACTTCTTCCGCCTCCGCCCAGCTCACCCAAATGACGTGTCGCCATGGGACCGCTCCATGCGCGCAGTGTCGAGCGGGTTGTGCAGCCAGCGGAGAGCAGCGATAAGCAATACCGACAGGCTCGCCATCGTGGCGAAGCGGAGGCGCACTGACGGCCTTCATTACATAATGTTTGGGCGACAACGACGGGCATTTATTGCTTTTGTCCCTTGCCGCCGAAAGTTAGGTATTTTGCAATGCATACACTGTTCGGTAGGTGTACCAACTCCTGTTTTTACATTTGTACCCCGCCCATGTTGCCACCTGTCGGAGACCCTTGAGCATATAAAAGGAGGCCCGAGTGCAACGTGAAAGGGTTCGGGCTGGTTCGGTTCATTCAACCGCCATAGACTAGACACACTCACGCTTAGGTTTTGTACCTCGCATTGCTCCCTAGCAAGAACACAATAGATCAAACAAGCAGCAGAGGAGTTTTATCTCTCCGGAGAGCTCCGGCTGGGTAAACCGATCGTGTGCCTCGCCTCGATCCGCTCTTCAGGCGATCTCCGCCTCCGAACCACAAGGCTCGGGTCCGCCGCCCCATAGGTGTCCGTGGGTACGATCAGCCTCCCGACACAAGGGGTCCCATAAATCACCCAACCCGTGTAAGGAACGCGAAATCAAGGAACATAACACCGGTATGACGGAAACTAGGGCGGCAAGAGGAACAAAACACTGTGCATAAGGCCGAGCCTTCCACCCTTTACCAAGTATATAGATGCATTAATTAAACAATAGATATTGTGATATCCCAACAAGTAAACATGTCCCAGCAAGGAACAACACCTCCATGTTCCAACAAGGAACAAACTTCATCTTCACCTGCAACTAGCAACGCTTATAAGAGGGCCGAGCAAAGCGGTAACATAGCCAATCAACGGTTTGCTAGGAAAGGATGGTTAGGGCTTGACATGGCAATATGGGAGGCATGATAAGCAAGTGATAGGCATCGTAGCATAGGCATAGCAAAAGAGCGAGCATCTAGCAAGCAAAGATAGAAGTGATTTCGAGGGTATGGTCATCTTGCCTGAAATCCCGCAAGGAAGAAGAACGAGTCCATGAAGAAGACAGACGGACGTAGTCAAACGAATCCTCACAAGTCCGGAACGAAACCGAAGCTAACGAGAGAAGCAACCCGGAAACAAACAAACAACATAGTAAACAACCATCACATAAACATGACATGATGCACAATCAAGTATGATGCATGTCCGATTTAATGAGCATGGCATGGCAAAGTGCAATAAGCAATACTACAAGTGAAGTGGAGCTCAGTATGCAACGAATTGCATATTGACGAAACTTCACAACATTTATTTAGTTCACTCTTGTTTAGGCTACCCAACAATATTAATGTTATTAAACATGGCAAGGGGTGAAGCATATGAAACTAACTATTTAGGCAAGATTAAATGAGGCCGGAAACAACAACAACAATTCCGGAAAAATCCTCATATGCATATTTCGAATTTGCTACTGTTCTGCCCGAAACACAATTTTAATGTTATTAAACATGCAAAGCAAGTACACCATGTTAAACTAGGCATTTTTCTACCCCATTTACATATAAAGAACATTTAATTTGGAGCTACGGCTAATTAGTTATGAAATAATTCATTTTAGCATGGCATTTATGCAAGATTAAACAAACAACAAGTTTAACATTTAAAACATGGATGAGAGTTGCATATTAAGAAACTAGACAAAATTCTAAGCATTTTACATATATGACATGTTTTATTTGGATGCATGGATTTTTAGTTATTAACAATTTAAGATGATGGCATTCCTGTAAATATGCATGCACTGGAAAAATGCTAAAATACACAGACTCGGAAAAAAATATGTACGGGCCGGATTCAACGCACTGTGCAAGCCCGGTAGCAGATCGGACCCATTGCGTGTGAGGGAGAAAAGGTGGCAAAATTGGGGAATCTGGGAATCGAACCCCACACCCCTCGGATGGATACTGGCTGCGCTAGCCACTGGGCTACCTTTGTGTTCTTGATGAAAAGGGAGATCGCCCCAGATAACGCATATGGGCAACGCGACCAGGACCCAAACTGAAGCGCAGACGAGGATCTCAGCGGCGACGGCAGCGAAAGCAAGCATGGCGCATGCGGTGGATGCAGAGCTACGCCGGGCGCAAGGAAAGGTTCAGGGTGCAGCGCACAGGTGTGGAGAATGCTCGGGACGTGTGTGGCATGGTCTCGAAGCTTCCGAGCTATCGGCCATGGGGTTTTTGGCTCGGTGTTGGGCGGCTGCAAGGCAACAGGCGAGGCTCTGGTTGCGCATGAGAGCTGCTGGTGTGCGTGGTTGGTGCGGAGCAAGACGCGAGGTATTGGTGCTGCAAATTGGCCTCGGCTGAAGCCTGAAGATGCATACTTACTAAACGGATCTGAAGTCTGAACCCAAGTGAAGCAACTACAGAGAAACATGGCCGGTATTGCAGGTCGAGGGACTCGGCCACGGCCACGGCGGGGCGTGCAGTCGTGCAGCGGGGCAAGCGTGGGTATGGGCGTGCAGCGGATGTGGTGCTAGGTGTGGATGCAGGTGCACGCATGTGCAGGAGGCGCATGGGTGTGAGTTTCAGAAACTCGTCCATGGCAGATATGGGATCGGCGACTCGGGAAGACGACCACGGTGACAGAATTGAACCGGAGAGAGAGAGAGAGAGAGAGAGAGAGAGAGAGAGAGAGAGAGAGAGAGAGAGATGGGGAGGAACGGGCTTCACCGTGGGGTGTCTTTGAGTCGTGACGAGGTTGGGGATGAGCGAGGACGGCGAGAAGATGCGCTGATCGGGGCGGCATCCTCGTGTCCACGAAGCAGAGGAAGCAGGGGAAGAAGAGGACGACGGGAGGTAGTCGGACTTGGCGATCCTTGGGCGCGGCTCGTCGTCAGAATGGGTCCGGGGCAGTGTTCTCGAGCGAGAATACGACAGAGGGGAGGCCACTGCGGAGGGATAGGCCAGCGGCGAGGTCGTGCCCGAGCCGGCCATGACTCCTGGAGGCGGGGAAGCAAAAGCGTGGTGCCTTTACCTGGCGGCGGGCGCAGAGGGGAAAAGAGGGAGGAGGAGGAACCCTAGGGCGACGTGGCTGGTTTTATAGGAGGGCGAGGCGAGCTGGCTCGGCCACGGTGGCCATGGCGAGCGTGTAGAGCAGAGGAGGAGAGGTAGGAGAAAAGGTGGTGAAAGCTACAGTCTCCCCCGCTGACGGATGGGTCCAGCGTTGCCACGTGGGACAAGTGGAAGAGCGGGTTGGCTGGGTTTTGGGTGGGAAAAGGATCTGGAGGGATAAGTGGGCTGTCATTGGGCTGCCTTCATCTTGGCCGACCGCTGGAAGTCGGGCTCATTGTCTCTTCCTTTTTTCCCATCTCCTCAGCCGTAAAATAAACAGAAAAGCACAGTGGATAAAAGATGGGTGTATGAGAGATATAAGAATATCCCTACGACGCTGGAATTAAGCAATAATTGAAATAATTGGTTTGGGCATTTTTAGAGAAAGAAATTATCGCAAGTTTGAACTAAATTCAAACTTGAGGCAATTTTGATTCCAACCAACTCAAGTCCAAAAGAGTTGAAAATTGGCAGAGAGGGTGTAGGCAAGGTTTAAGATTAATGTAAAAAATGAACATTTAGGAAGGGCTTCGAAAAGTGGGGAAAAGAATTATAGGCAAGGTTAGAGAGTCAAAACTTGAAGAAGGAAAGGCCACGGGATTTAACATGCACGTGTGCTGTGGTAAATTCCAAATTAATGGAATATTATTTTATAGCTCCTAAATATCGAGAGGATATGTTTTAAAGAGAATCACCATGTGAATTCCTCGATTTGAATGGATCAAAGATCCATGCCATTTATTTAGTTGAGTTGCAAAAGATTTATGAGATGATGGCATGATGACATGATGCAATGCAGATGATGCAATGAAGAATGCAACGAATAAAACAAATCACACGACAAAACCCGGAATATATGGAAGTCTTCTCGAGCATCGGTCTCGTATGCTACAACACTCCACCACTACAAGAGGATCTCATCCCGAGATCTAGGGATGGCACCAGAGAGAACCGTAAAAGGAAGAGGAGAGGTAAAACAAAGTTGCTTCTACGACAAACGAAAGTGAGACCAATGAACCTTGAGAGGTTGAACAAATTGAAAGAAAGAATACAATGAAGATGAACGAGATTGCAAACACTCTGTTAGCAAAGAGGAACAAGGAACATCACGAGAACCTTGTAGATTGAAAGACATGGAAAAAAGAACTTAACGGATCAAAAGGAATATGAAAGCACACCGGTAGAAAAGAGAAGCAAGGAACACCATGTGAGCCTTGGAGTTTGCAAAGCTATGAATGACGAGAACAATGGACGAAAAGTACATGCAAGCACGCCGGTTGAAACGAGATGTACAAGTAACGATAAGGATCAATTACGACAACACTCCGGTTGGAATGGAAGGAATAGAATATGAGCTTGGCAAAATGAAAGCACTTGGATGATACTCTGATTAAAATAGGAATGATAGACCTAACACTCCGGTTAAATGGATAAGCACGAAAAGAACATGATCTTGGCAAAACGAGATGATGGGTGAAAAGAGCAATAACACAATGCCTCCTAACAAAAGCAAGAATGGAATCAAAAGAACGGAGAAGAAAACAACATGTTCTACCTCAAATGAATTTGAGAGAGCATCCTTAAAGAATGATTGAACGGAGTTGTTGGAGCTTGTAGTGGACTTATGGAAACATCTCAACATTATGAGGTGACAAACAGCCACTAACGGAAACCATTGATTGCTTGAGAGCAACACGGAGATGAGAACTCTTTCACCGAGAAGAGAAGGAGAAACTTGGATCATTGATAAGCACCATAATAACAACATTCCTTAGGGAAGGCTTTAGGTGAAACATGACACAAGATAAATCCAACGAAGAGATTGGTGGATTTAAAATATCTCATTCCTGACAGCATGTGAAACATGAAACGCGAACTCAAATTGTCAAGAATGACATAACACCACCTCAAATGATAAGGTAGAACGAATTGCACTTTGGAATGCAGGAAGAAGAATATTTGAGCTCTTCCAACAAGAATCTTTAGAACGCTTCGAGAATGAATTAAATCCTTGATGAACCACCATGAAGAAACTCCAAGAAGAACTCCGGTAATAAAAGGATGATAGAAAGAAAGAGAAGTTGAAAACACTGTGTGAAGCCTTGCGTTGATAAGATGAAGCTTTGAAATGATATAACCAAGAAAACTTGGAACTCCGAAAGAAAGATGAACAAATGAAATCAATAATTTTGATGAACCTCCGAATAAAGAATTGAATTTACTCGATGAAACAAGAATAAGAATTACATTATGCTCATCCTTCACCAATTAAATTGATGACAAGCAATGGATTTGGCATTCTACTTATTCTCGTAGAAAGGATTAAGAGAGATATAGCGCAAACTTGAATAAGGTCTTCAGAGAACCACCAATAGGAATTGAAAAGAACGAATGAAATGATATGGTAATCAAGGAAAAGAAATATTGAACGAACCACCGTAAGAATTGAAAATGAACGTAGCAAAGGCACAATTCACCAGGAAGAATTGGAAAACGAATGAAGACGCTTGAGAGAATTTAGATACAAGAGAATGAAGAGATCATGAACTGATCAGAGGATATTTGAACGATTCACCGGTAAGATTTGGAGAACGGTAGCTACACGCTGAGAATGAATAATTCTGAGATGATGGCTCCGGAGAATCAAACTGAAAAGATTCCTGAATTGCTCCGGATGGGTGAAAAGAATTCTCACAATCGAAAACAATTATGAGAGGATGGCGTCAAGCTTGAACTAGGCATCTTTGGAAGAACGGGTAAGGATTTAAGAGGAACTCCTCTTCGGTCTTCAAAATCCGAGAATGACGATGAGAAACACCACCATGAATTGATCAGATACTCCGGGATGAAAATGAGAAAGGTTGAACCAACAATGAAAAGAATTTGGAAGATCTTGGAGAAAGACATTTGAGTGATGATAACTCATTCTTATGTCAAACTTTGAAATGAATTTGAGAATAGTTCCAGGAAAATTAGAAGAGTCAGATAAGATCCTGGAAAAAGACCTGTGGGTTATGGGCCCACTCGAAAGAAACATCGTTGAAGGATTTTAAAGAGAGGTTGCACCGTTTGAATTAAATGACTTGAATGAGATAATAATCTCCAAATAGCTTGAACAGATCTTGGAAGAAAAAACGAGCCTTCTGAGATATCTTCAGCACTCTAGGACAAATGAATAGCGAGAAGTGAATGATTAAGAGGTGCATCGGCATGAGAAATCATTAGAAACGAGGAAAGGAATATGATGAATATCGAAATCTTGAATTGGATCCACCTGAGAAGAAACAACAACGAAGGATGATGAACATGAAACTGTTGAGCATCTTCATGGGAAATCACTGGATAAGAACATTGATTTGAAAAGAGTGAAGAGACTTCACATGAATAAATGGATACTTGATTAAAATATATAAGTCCTTGCGTAAAAGGGTGGGAGGGCGGAAAACAAAGACAACTTGGGACGGATGAAACAAACACCGTTGAGAAAAACTTAGAATTGATCTCGCAGATGTTGAAAATGATCTGATCCACTTGAAGAGAAGCGCGCCGGTTGGAAGAGAATTAACATGACGACCTCGATGATCAAAAGGATTAGTATTCACATAGCAATATGAGAACACCGTTTAGGGAAGGTATGGGTTCAACATTTGACTTCGAAGCAACTCGAATACCACAAATAAAACAAAACAAAGGATTTGGCTTGCAGAATAAACCGGAACAAATACATATGATAGAGATTTACCCAATCCCATATCATGCATCTATCGGAAAGATATTCTAGGAGCTACTTGAATTCCCACCTATAAACTCCTGAAACGTTCTGGTTATGCAATCTGGTGTTGGGATACAGGGACACAAAATATATCACCCAAACTAACAATACCTAGATCCAGCTATATCCATCCGTCAACACATAACCAAGAAACCTTCGAAATCGTGGTACCTCGACCTTGAAAAGCATCCGTTATACGAAGTCATGGCAATACTCCCGAGCTCGCCTCAAAGATCGGGTTATCGGGTTATCTCACCAACAACTATACAAAAGAGATTTTCGATGCCGGTAAAGCTCGTGTATTATATCAAGAACGATAAAATTTCGACGACAACACCTCGGAGCTCAACTCTCCGGACACCGCCAAAACCCCTAAATGTCGAGGCACCAAGAACAATGTTCTCATCACAAAACCATCGAACGATTCCAAGATACCCGTGATCCTATATTTTTTTAGTGAATTTTGAGGAGAGGAGTGTCAAAAATTCTACGTCAGGAGACCTCACCAGAGCGACTAAGGGACTTGTGAGTTAAAAGAATCCTACTCTCCGATATATATAATCCTAAGACTCAAAACATTCTTGTTCTAGACTCAACAACGCCAAAGAACAATCAAGCTAGGGCTCCTAAGTTGGGGATGGCTCTGATTACCAACTTGTAACGCCCTCGATGCGGTTATATCTCCCACGTGTCGAAGCACGACTTAGAGGCATAACCGCATTGAAAGCAATGTCGCAAGTGAGGTAATCTTCACACAACCCATGTAATACATAAGGGAAAGAGATACATAGTTGGCTTACACTCGCCACTTCACACAATACATAAATAAACATCCATCATCCAGATTACACTCAAGGTCCGACTACGGAACCATAATAAAAGAAGACTACCCCATATGCTACACAGATCCCCGATCGTCCCAACTGGGCTCCACTACTAATCATCGTGAAAAAGACACATAGTAACGACCACGCTCCTCGTTGAACTCCCACTTGAGCTCGGTTGCGCCACCCGTGACCGCATCGTCGGCACCTGCAACTGTTTTGGTAGAATTTGTGAGTCACGGGGACTCAACAATCTCACACCCGCGAGATCAAGACTATTTAAGCTTATAGGAAGGACAGAGTTGTGAGGTGGAGCTGCAGCAAGCATCTAGCATATATGGTGGCTATATTCGCAAAAGAGAGCGAGAAGAGAAGCAAGGCACGATCGTGCAGCTAGTAGCAATCAAGAAGTGATCCCGAAACTACTTACGTCAAACATTACTCCAACACCGTGTTCACTTCCCGGACTCCGCCGAGAAGAGACCATCACGGTTACACACGCGGTTAATGTGTTTTAATTAAGGTCAACTTCGGGTTTTCTACAACCGGACATTAACAAATTCCCATGTGCCTCATAACCGCGGGCACGGCTTTCGAAAGATAATACCCTGCAGGGGTGTCCCAACCTAGCCCATTATAAGCTCTCACGGTCAACGAAGGATATTCCTTCTACCGGAAGACCCGATCGATCTCGGAATCCCGGACTACAAGACATTTCGACAATGGTAAAACAAGACCAGCAAAGCCGCCCGATTGTGCCGACAAATCCCGATAGGAGCTGCACATATCTCGCTCGTGGCACACCGGATGAGCCAGACGTCGGGTTGGCATAGACCCTGATTGCCCAAGGGGCGCCGGACATCGCTCAAGTTGGACCAGCACTCGAAGGAGAACTGGCCCGGGGGGGTTAAAATAAAGATGACCCTCGGGCTCGCGAAAACCCGGGGGAAAAAGGCTTAGGTGGCAAATGGTAAAACCAAAGTTGGGCCTTCTTTGGAGGAGTCTTATTCAAAGCAAACTGTCAAGGGGGTCCCATAAATCACCCAACCGTAAGGAACGCTAAATCAAGGAACATAACACCGGTATGACGGAAACTAGGGCGGCAAGAGTGGAACAAAACACTGCATAAGGCCGAGCCTTCCACCCTTTACCAAGTATATAGATGCATTAATTAAACAATAGATATTGTGATATCCCAACAAGTAAACATGACCCAAAGAAGGAACAACACCTCCATGTTCCAACAAGGAACAAACTTCATCTTCACCTGCAACTAGCAACGCTATAAGAGGGGCTGAGCAAAGCGGTAACATAGCCAATCAACGGTTTCCTAGGAAAGGATGGTTAGGCGCTTGACATGGCAATATGGGAGGCATGATAAACAAGTGATAGGCATCGTAGCGTAGGCATAGCAAAAGAGCGAGCATCTAGCAAGCAAAGATAGAAGTGATTTCGAGGGTATGGTCATCTTGCCTGAAATCCCGCAAGGAAGAAGAACGAGTCCATGAAGAAGACAAACGGACGTAGTCGAAGCGAATCCTCACAACTCCGAACGAAACCGAAGCTAACGAGAGAAGCAACCCGGAAACAAACAAACAACATAGTAAAAAACCATCACATAAACACGACATGATGCACAATCAAGTATGATGCATGTCCGATTTAATGAGCATGGCATGGCAAAGTGCAATAAGCAATACTACAAGTGAAGTGGAGCTCAGTATGCAACGAATTGCATATTGACGAAACTTCACAACATTTATTTAGTTCACTCTTGTTTAGGCTACCCAACAATATTAATGTTATTAAACATGGCAAGGGGGTGAAGCATATGAAACTAACTATTTAGGCAAGATTAAATGAGGCCGGAAACAACAACAACAATTCCGGAAAAATCCTCATATGCATATTTCGAATTTGCTACTGTTCTGCCCGAAACACAATTTTAATGTTGTTAAACATGCAAAGCAAGTACACCATGTTAAACTAGGCATTTTTCTACCCCATTTACATATAAAGAACATTTAATTTGGAGCTACGCTAATTAGTTATGAAATAATTCATTTTAGCATGGCATTTATGCAAGATTAAACAAACAACAAGTTTAACATTTTTAAACATGGATGAGAGTTGCATATTAAGAAACTAGACAAAATTCTAAGCATTTGACATATATGACATGTTTTATTTGGATGCATGGATTTTTAGTTATTAACAATTTAAGATGATGGCATTCCTGTAAATATGCATGCACTGGAAAAATGCTAAAATACACAGATCGGGAAAAAATATGCATCGGGCCGGATTCAACGACCGTGCAAGCCCGTAGCAGATCGGACCCATTGCGGTGAGAGAGAAAAAGCAGGGCAAACATTGGGGAAGCTGAATTGAACCCTGCACTTCTGATGGATCTCGCGCTTAGCCACTGGGCTACCTTTGTGTTCTTGATGAAAAGGGAGATCGCCCCAGATAACGCATATGGGCAACGCGACCAGGACCCAAACTGAAGCGCGCACGAGCATCTCGGCGGCGACGGCAGCGAGCAAGCATGGCGCATGTGGTGGATGCAGAGCTACGTCGGGCGTGCGGAAAGGTTCAGGGTGCAGCGCATGCAGTGTGGAGAGTGCTCGGGACGTGTGTGGCATGGTCTCGAAGCTTCCGAGCTATCGGCCATGGGGGTTTTGGCTCGGTGCTGGGCGGCTGCAAGGCAACAGGCGAGGCTCTGGTTGCGCGCGAGAGCTGCTGGTGTGCGTGGTTGGTGCGGAGCAACACGCGAGGTGTTGGTGCTGCAAATTGGACTCGGCTGAAGCCTGAAGATGCATACTTACTGAACGGATCTGAAGTCTGAACCCAAGCGAAGCAACTATAGAGAAACATGGCCGGTATTGCAGGTCGAGGGACTCGGCCACGGCCACGGCGGGGCGTGCAGTCGTGTAGCGGGGCAAGCGTGGGTATGGGCGTGCAGCGATGTGGTGCTAGGTGTTGATGCAGGTGCACGCATGTGCAGGAGGCGCATGGGTGTGAGTTTCAGAAACTCGTCCATGGCGGATATGGGATCGGCGACTCGGGAAGACGACCACGGTGACAGAATTAAACTAGAGAGAGAGAGAGAGAGAGAGAGAGAGAGAGAGAGAGAGATGGGGAGGAACGGGGCTTCACCGTGGGGGTGCTGCTGGAGTCGTACGAGGTTGGGGATGAGCGAGGACGGCGAGAAGATGCGCTGATCGGGGCGGCGTCCTCGTGTCCACGAAGCAGAGGAAGCAGGGGAAGAAGAGGACGACGGGGAGGTAGCCGGACTTGGCGATCCTTGGGCGCGGCTCGTCGTCAGAATGGGTCCGGGGCAGTGTTCTCGAGCGAGAATACGACAGAGAGGAGGCCATCATGGAGGGATAGGCCGGGCGAGGTCGTGCCCGAGCAGCGGCGACTCGGAGGCGTGGAAGCAGGTGCGTGGGTGCCTTACCCAGCCGGGCGGCGCGGAGGGGAAAAGAGGGAGGAGGAGGAACCCTAGGGTGAGGGCTGCTGGTTTTATAGGAGGGCGAGGCGAGCTGGCTCGGCCACGGTGGCCATGGCGAGCGTGTAGAGCAGAGGAGGAGAGGTAGGAGAAAAGGTGATGAAAGCTACAGTCTCCCCCGCTGACGGATGGGTCCAGCGTTGCCACGTGGGACGAGTGGAAGAGAGGGTTGGCTGGGTTTTGGGTGAGAAAAGGATCTGGAGGGATAAGTGGGCTGTCTTGGGCTGCCTTCATCAGGCCGACCTTCTTTGAAGCTGGGCCGCTGCTCTCTCTTCCTTTTTTTCCCATCTCCTCAGCCAGAAAATAAACAGAAAAGCACAGGGATAAAAGATGGGTGTATGAGAGATATAAGAATATCCCTACGACGCTGGAATTAAGCAATAATTGAAATAATTGGTTTGGGCATTTTAGAGAAAGAAAATTATCGCAAGTTTGAACTAAATTCAAACTTGAGGCAATTTTGATTCCAACCAACTCAAGTCCAAAAGAGTTGAAAATTGGCAGAGAGGGTGTAGGCAAGGTTTAAGATTAACAGAAAAAATGAACATTTAGGAAGGGCTTCGAAAAGTGGGGAAAAGAATTATAGGCAAGGTTAGAGAGTCAAAACTTGAAGAAGGAAAGGCCACGGGATTTAACATGCACGTGTGCTGTGGTAAATTCCAAATTAATGGAATATTATTTTATAGCTCCCTAAATATTGAGAGGATATGTTTTAAAGAGAATCACCATGCTCGATTTGAATGGATCAAAGATCCATGCCATTTATTTAGTTGAGTTGCAAAAGATTTATGAGATGATGGCATGATGACATGATGCAATGCAGATGATGCAATGAAGAATGCAACGAACAAACCAAATAACACGACAAAACCCGGAATATATGGAAGTCTTCTCGAGCATCGGTCTCGGGGCGTTACAACACTCCACCACTACAAGAGGATCTCATCCCGAGATCTAGGGATGGCACCAGAGAGAACCAGAAAAGGAAGAGGAGAGGTAAAACAAAGTTGCTTCTACGACAAACGAGTGAGACCACGAACCTTGAGAGGTTGAACAAATTGAAAGAAAGAATACAATGAAGATGAACGAGATTGCAAACACTCTGTTAGCAAAGAGGAACAAGGAACATCACGAGAACCTTGTAGATTGAAAGACATGGAAAAAAGAACTTAACGGATCAAAAGGAATATGAATGCACACCGGTAGAAAAGAGAAGCAAGGAACACCATGTGAGCCTTGGAGTTTGCAAAGCTATGAATGACGAGAACAATGGACGAGAAGTACATGCAAGCACGCCGGTTGAAACGAGATGTACAAGTAACGATAAGGATCAATTACGACAACACTCCGGTTGGAATGGAAGGAATAGAATATGAGCTTGGCAAAATGAAAGCACTTGGATGATACTCTGATTAAAATAGGAATGATAGACCTAACACTCCGGTTAAATGGATAAGCACGAAAAGAACATGATCTTGGCAAAACGAGATGATGGGTGAAAAGAGCAATAACACAATGCCTCCGGAACAAAAGCAAGAATGGAATCAAAAGAACGGAGAAGAAAACAACATGTTCTACCTCAAATGAATTTGAGAGAGCATCCTTAAAGAATGATTGAACGGAGTTGTTGGAGCTTGTAATGGACTTATGGAAACATCTCAACATTATGAGGTGACAAACAGCCACTAATGGAAACCATTGATTGCTTGAGAGCAACACGGAGATGAGAACTCTTTCACCGAGAAGAGAAGGAGAAACTTGGATCATTGATAAGCACCATATAGCAACATTCCTTAGGGAAGGCTTTAGGTGAAACATGACACAAGATAAATCCAACGAAGAGATTGGTGGATTTAAAATATCTCATTCCTGACAGCATGTGAAACATGAAACGCGAACTCAAATTGTCAAGAATGACATAACACCACCTCAAATGATAAGGTAGAACGAATTGCACTTTGGAATGCAGGAAGAAGAATATTTGAGCTCTTCCAACAAGAATCTTGAGAACGCTTCGAGAATGAATTAAATCCTTGATGAACCACCATGAACAAACTCCAAGAAGAACTCCGGTAATAAAAGGATGATAGAAAGAAAGAGAAGTTGAAAACACCAGGTGAAGCCTTGCAGTGATAAGATGAAGCTTTGAAATGATATAACCAAGAAAAACTTGGAACTCCGGAAAGAAAGATGAACAAATGAAATCAATAATTTTGATGAACCTCCGGAATAAGGAATTGAATTTACTCGATGAAACAAGAATAAGGATTACATTATGCTCATCCTTCACCAATTAAATTGATGACAAGCAATGGATTTGGCATTCTACTTATTCTCGTAGAAAGGATTAAGAGAGATATAGCGCAAACCTGAATAAGGTCTTCAGAGAACCACCAGTAGGAATTGAAAAGAACGAATGAAATGATATGGTAATCAAGGAAAAGAAATATTGAACGAACCACCGTAAGAATTGAAAATGAACGTAGCAAAGGCACAATTCACCGGGAAGAATTGGAAAATGAATGAAGACGCTTGAGAGAATTTAGATACAAGAGAATGAAGAGATCATGAACTGATCAAAGGATATTTGAACGATTCACCGGTAAGATTTGGAGAACGGTAGCTACACGCTGAGAATGAATAATTCTGAGATGATGGCTCCGGAGAATCAAACTGAAAAGATTCCTGAATTGCTCCGGATGGGTGAAAAGAATTCTCACAATCGAAAACAATTATGAGAGGATGGCGTCAAGCTTGAACTAGGCATCTTTGGAAGAACGGGTAAAGATTTAAGAGGAACTCCTCTTCGGTCTTCAAAATCCGAGAATGACGATGAGAAACACCACCATGAATTGATCAGATACTCCGGGATGAAAATTAGAAAGGTTGAACCAACAATGAAAAGAATTTGGAAGATCTTGGTGAAAGACATTTGAGTGATGATAACTCATTCTTACGTCAAACTTTGAAATGAATTTGAGAATAGTTCCAGGAAAATTAGAAGAGTCAGATAAGATCCTGGAAAAAGACCTGTGGGTTATGGGCCCACTCGAAAGAAACATCGTTGAAGGATTTTAAAGAGAGGTTGCACCGGTTGAATTAAATGACTTGAATGAGATAATAATCTCCAAATAGCTTGAACAGATCTTGGAAGAAAAAATGAGCCTTCTGAGATATCTTCAGCACTCTAGGACAAATGAATAGCGAGAAGTGAATGATTAAGAGGTGCATCGACATGAGAAATCATTAGAAACGAGGAAAGGAATATGATTAATATCGAAATCTTGAATTGGATCCACCGGAGAAGAAACAACAACGAAGGATGATGAACTTGAAACTGTTGAGCATCTTCATGGGAAATCACCGGATAAGAACATTGATTTGAAAAGAGTGAAGAGACTTCACATGAATAAATGGATACTTGATTAAAATATATAAGTCCTTGCAGAAAAGGGTGGGAGGGCGGGAAAACAAAGACAACTTGGGACGGATGAAACAAACACCGTTGAGAAAAACTTAGAATTAATCTCGCAGATGTTGAAAATGATCCGATCCACTTGAAGAGAAGCGCGCCGGTTGGAAAAGAATTAACATGACGACCTCGATGATCAAAAGGATTAGTATTCACATAGCAATATGAGAACACCGTTTAGGGAAGGTATGGGTTCAACATTTGACTTCGAAGCAACTCGAATACCACAAATAAAACAAAACAAAGGATTGGCTTGCAGAATAAGCCCGAACAAATACATATGATAGAGATTTACCCAATCCCATATCATGCATCTGTCGGAAAGATATTCTAGGAGCTACTTGAATTCCCACCTATAAACTCCCGAAACTTTCTGGTTATGCAATCTGGTGTTGGGGATACAAGGGACACAAAATATATCACCCAAACTAACAATACCTAGATCCAAATGTATCCATCCGTCAACACATAACCAAGAAACCTTCGGAAATCGTGTACCTCGACCTTCGAAAAGCATCCGTTATACGAGTCATGGCAATACTCCCGAGCTCGCCCCAGTACTGGGTTATCGGGGTTATCTCACCAACAACTGTACAAAAGAGATTTTCGATGCCGGTAAAGCTCAGGTATTTCAAAACTGCAACGATAAAATTCTGACGACAACACCTCGGAGCTCAACTCTCCGGGACACTGCCACAACCCCTAAATGTCAGGAGGCACCAAGAACAATGTTCTCATCACAAAACCATCGGAACGATTCCAAGATACCCGCGTGATCCTAAAAATATTTTAGTGAAATTTGAGGAGAGGAGAGTCAAAACTACTACGCGGGGAGACCTCACCAGAGCGACGAAGGACCGGGAGTAAAAGAATCCTACTCTCCGATATATATAATCCTAAGACTCAAAACATTCTTGTTCTAGACTCAACAACGACAGCAAACAATCAAGCAGGGGCTCCTAAGTTGGGGATGGCTCTGATTACCAACTTGTAACGCCCTCGATGCGGCTATATCTCCCACGTGTCGGGCACGACTTAGAGGCATAACCGCATTGAAAGCAATGTCGCAAGTGAGGTAATCTTCACACAACCCATGTAATACATAAGGGAAAGAGATACATAGTTTGCTTACAGTCGCCACTTCACACAATACATAAATAAACATCCATCATCCAGATTACACTCAAGGTCCGACTATGGAACCATAATAAAATAAGACTACCCCAAATGCTACACAGATCCCCGATCGTCCCAACTGGGCTCCACTACTGATCATCAGGAAAAGACACATAGTAACGACCACGTTCCTCGTCGAACTCCCACTTGAGCTCGGTTGCGCCACCTGCACCGCATCGCCGGCACTGCAACTGTTTTGGTAGAATCTGTGAGTCACGGGACTCAACAATCTCACACCCGCGAGATCAAGACTATTTAAGCTTATAGGAAGGACAGAGTTGTGAGGTGGAGCTGCAGCAAGCGTCTAGCATATATGGTGGCTACATTCGCAAAAGAGAGCGAGAAGAGAAGCAAGGCACGGTCGTGCAGCTAGTAGCAATCAAGAAGTGATCCTGAAACTACTTACGTCAAACATTACTCCAACATCGTGTTCACTTCCGGACTCACGAGAAGAGACCATCACGGTTACACACGCGATTAATGTGTTTTAATTAAGGTCAACTTCGGGTTTTCTACAACCGGACATTAACAAATTCCCATCTGCCTCATAACCGCGGGCACGGATTTCGAAAGATAATACCCTGCAGGGGTGTCCCAACTTAGCCCATTATAAGCTCTCACGGTCAACGAAGGATATTCCTTCTACCGGGAAGACCCGATCAGTCTCGAAATCCCGGACTACAAGACATTTCGACAATGGTAAAACAAGACCAGCAAAGCCGCCCGATTGTGCCGACAAATCCCGATAGGAGCTGCACATATCTCGTTCTCAGGGCACACCGGATGAGCCAGACGTCGGGTTGGCATAGACCCTGATTGCCCAAGGGGCGCTGGACATCGCTGTTGGACCAGCACTCGAAGGAGAACTGGCCGGGGTTAAAATAAAGATGACCCTCGGGCTCGCGAAACCCGGGGAAAAAAGGCTTAGGTGGCAAATGGTAAAACCAAAGTTGGGCCTTCTTTGGAGGAGTCTTATTCAAAGCGAACTGTCAAGGGGGTCCCATAAATCACCCAACCATGTAAGGAACGCGAAATCAAGGAACATAACGCCGGTATGACGGAACCTAGGGCGGCAAGAGTGGAACAAAACACCAGGCATAAGGCCGAGCCTTCCACCCTTTACCAAGTATATATATGCATTAATTAAACAATAGATATTGTGATATCCCAACAAGTAAACATGTCCCAGCAAGGAACAACACCTCCATGTTCCAACAAGGAACAAACTTCATCTTCACCTGCAACTAGCAACGCTATAAGAGGGGCTGAGCAAAGCGGTAACATAGTCAATCAACGGTTTGCTAGGAAAGGATGGTTAGGGGCTTGACATGGCAATATGGGAGGCATGATAAGCAAGTGATAGGCATCGTAGCATAGGCATAGCAAAAGAGCGAGCATCTAGCAAGCAAAGATAGAAGTGATTTCGAGGGTATGGTCATCTTGGCTGAAATCCCGCAAGGAAGAAGAACGAGTCCATGAAGAAGACAAACGGACGTAGTCGAACGAATCCTCACAACTCCAGAACAAAACCGAAGCTAACGAGAGAAGCAACCCGGAAACAAACAAACAACATAGTAAACAACCATCACATAAACACGACATGATGCACAATCAAGTATGATGCATGTCCGATTTAATGAGCATGGCATGGCAAAGTGCAATAAGCAATAATACAAGTGAAGTGGAGCTCAGTATGCAACGAATTGCATATTGACGAAACTTCACAACATTTATTTAGTTCACTCTTGTTTAGGGTTATTAAACATGGCAAGGGGGTGAAGCATATGAAACTAACTATTTAGGCAAGATTAAATGAGGCCGGAAACAACAACAATTCCGGAAAAATCCTCATATGCATATTCGAATTTGCTACTGTTCTGCCCGAAACACAATTTTAATGTTGTTAAACATGCAAAGCAAGTACACCATGTTAAACTAGGCATTTTTCTACCCCATTTACATATAAAGAACATTTAATTTGGAGCTACGGCTAATTAGTTATGAAATAATTCATTTTAGCATGGCATTTATGCAAGATTAAACAAACAACAAGTTTAACATTTTTAAACATGGATGAGAGTTGCATATTAAGAAACTAGACAAAATTCTCAGCATTTTACATATATGACATGTTTTATTTGGATGCATGGATTTTTAGTTATTAACAATTTAAGATGATGGCATTCCTGTAAATATGCATGCACTGGAAAAATGCTAAAATACACAGACTGGGAAAAAAATATGCACGGGCCGGATTCAACGCACTGTGCAAGCCCGGTAGCAGATCGGACCCATTGCGTGTGAGAGAGAAAAAGCAGGGCAAAAATTGGGGAAGCTGGGAATCGAACCCCAGACCCCTCGGATGGATACTGGCTGCGCTAGCCACTGGGCTACCTTTGTGTTCTTGATGAAAAGGGAGATCGCCCCAGATAACGCATATGGGCAACGCGACCAGGACCCAAACTGAAGCGCGCACGAGGATCTCAGCGGCGACGGCAGCGAGCAAGCATGGCGCATGCGGTGGATGCAGAGCTACGTCGGGCGTGCGGAAAGGTTCAGGGTGCAGCGCACAGGTGTGGAGAATGCTCGGGACGTGTGTGGCATGGTCTCGAAGCTTCCGAGCTATCGGCCATGGGGGTTTTGGCTCGGTGCTGGGCGGCTGCAATGCAGCAGGCGAGGCTCTGGTTGCGCGTGAGAGCTGCTGGTGTGCGTGGTTGGTGCGGAGCAACACGCGAGGTGTTGGTGCTGCAAATTGGGCTCGGCAAGCCTCAAGATGCATACCATCGAACGGATCTGAAGTCTGAACCCAAGCGAAGCAACTACAGAGAAACATGGCCGGTATTGTAGGTCGAGGGACTCGGCCACGGCCACGGCGGGGCGTGCAGTCGTGTAGCGGGGCAAGCGTGGGTATGGGCGTGCAGTGGATGTGGTGCTAGGTGTGGATGCAGGTGCACGCATGTGCAGGAGGCGCATGGGTGTGAGTTTCAGAAACTCGTCCATGGCGGATATGGGATCGGCGACTCGGGAAGACGACCACGGTGACAGAATTGAACCGGAGAGAGAGAGAGAGAGAGAGAGAGAGAGAGAGAGAGAGAGAGAGAGAGAGAGAGAGAGATGGGGCGGAACGGGGCTTCACCGTGGGGGTGCTGCTGGAGTCGTACGAGGTTGGGGATGAGCAAGGACGGCGAGAAGATGCACTGATCGGGGCGGCGTCCTCGTGTCCACGAAGCAGAGGAAGCAGGGGAAGAAGAGGACGACGGGGAGGTAGCCGGACTTGGCGATCCTTGGGCGCGGCTCGTCGTCAGAATGGGTCCGGGGCAGTGTTCTCGAGCGAGAATACGACGGAGGGGAGGCCACTGCGGAGGGATAGGCCGGCGGCGAGGTCGTGCCCGAGCCGGCCATGACTCCTGGAGGTGGGGAAGCAGGTGCGTGGGTGCCCCTTACCTGTGGCGGCAGCGCGGAGGGGAAAAGAGGGAGGAAGAGGAACCCTAGGGCGAGGGCTGCTGGTTTTATAGGAGGGCGAGGCGAGCTGGCTCGGCCACGGTGGCCATGGCGAGCGTGTAGAGCAGAGGAGGAGAGGTAGGAGAAAAGGTGGTGAAAGCTACAGTCTCCCCCGCTGACGGATGGGTCCAGCGTTGCCACGTGGGACGAGTGGAAGAGAGGGTTGGCTGGGTTTTGGGTGAGAAAAGGATCTGGAGGGATAAGTGGGCTGCTGCTGGGCTGCCTTCTACTGTGCCGACCTGGGCTTTGGAACGGGCAGCTGCTCTCTCTTCCTTTTTTCCCATCTCCTCAGCCAGAAAATAAACAGAAAAGCACAGGGATAAAAGATGGGTGTATGAGAGATATAAGAATATCCCTACGACGCTGGAAATAAGCAATAATTTAAATAATTGGTTTGGGCATTTTTAGAGAAAGAAAATTATCGCAAGTTTGAACTAAATTCAAACTTGAGGCAATTTTGATTCCAACCAACTCAAGTCCAAAAGAGTTGAAAATTGGCGAGAGAGGGTGTAGGCAAGGTTTAAGATTAATGTAAAAATGAACATTTAGGAAGGGCTTCGAAAAGTGGGGAAAAGAATTATAGGCAAGGTTAGAGATTCAAAACTTGAAGAAGGAAAGGCCACGGGATTTAACATGCACGCGTGCTGTGGTAAATTCCAAATTAATGGAATATTATTTTATAGCTCCCTAAATATCGAGAGGATATGTTTTAAAGAGAATCACCATGTGAATTCCCTCGATTTGAATGGATCAAAGATCCATGCCATTTATTTAGTTGAGTTGCAAAAGATTTATGAGATGATGGCATGATGACATGATGCAATGCAGATGATGCAATGAAGAATGCAACGAACAAAACAAATCACACGACAAAACCCGGAATATATGGAAATCTTCTCGAGCATCGGTCTCGGGGCGTTACAGGGACATCAGCTAGTTTGAGTGTTGGAGATGACCGCCGAGTGGTTCAGAGGGTGAAGTTATGTGTGTGTGAGAGAAAGATAAAAAGAGGGCCCATGACTGCATGTAGAGAGAAACATATATAGTGTGCGTGATAGTAAGCAAGAGTGAGGGCGAGAAAGAAGTTTGATGGAGAAACAAATAAATAGAAAGATAAAGATGCTAGATAGTGTGTGTTAGAGATAAGAATCGAGTGGATCAGAAGGCTGAGTTATGTGTGTGTGTGAGAGAGAGATAGTGCATGTGAGTCACATACAAACAAATATCAGAGAGAAATGAGATCCCAAGAGGCGGAGTTTTGTGTTTGCGAGAGGGAAAGGTATTTCACAATGAGAGTGATAGCTAGAGAGTCATATCAGGGAACGCGAGATATCTCTAGGGAGAGGGAGAGTGTGTGTGAGTGACATACAAGAGAATGGTGGAGAGATATGAGACCCTGGGAGACAGAGTTTGTGTTTGTGTGTGAGAAAGAGATATTTAAGAGGAAAAGTCGTAGCTTCTCATACCTAAGGAGCGCAAGACATCTCTGTGTGAGAGGGGGTGTGCGAGTGGCACACAGGGGAATAGTAGAGAGAAATGAGACCCTGGGAGACGAAGTTTGTGTTCGTGTGAGAGAAAGAGATTTCACAGGGAGAATCATAGTTAGAGACACATAGCAAGGAGCGAGATATACTTAGGGAGAGACAGAGTGAAGGTCGAGGGAGAGAGTACCGTCAGTGTGTTATGAAGATAAAAGATCATTGTCGACATACAAGTAGCACAAGAGATAACCGAGAGAGGATGAAGGTGTATAGGTCTAGAGAGATATATAAGCATGAGCGATAGCTTTATGAGACGAATATGTGGATTAAAGGGCAAATATTTAAACTAGAGATCACGACATCGATAATATCATAACAAAAATTGGTGTATCAAACATGCATATTTATTTGAATTTGGGGACACGTGTAATGTTATATAGTTTATCAATATTAGTGATCCATAGATTCTTTAATTAGAGACAATGCATGGTTTACATGCAATTAATGTCTAAACGGGATTACACTATATGTTGCGTGTGTGAAACACATTATACATGTTTGAGAAGTAAAAAAAACCGCATGAAACACACATTAATTGGAGACAGTTAAAGAGGAATGCATACATTGGATTTCAACATAAAAGTGGTTTCAAATATTTGAAAATCCAAATTAAGATGGATCCAGCCTTATGAATGTGAGATCGTGCCATTTGTAAACCATATTTATGTATAAAGGGTGTTGTGCTTTTGAAAGTATATATAGAAAAATATGTATATAGAATTTCATTCCAATCGAAAATGGATCCTGCCCGAACAAAAATAGAATACAAACTGGATTCGAATTGAGTTGGCATGGTAAACGTGTACTCTTTTTCCGAAAAAATTTGAACGAAGTGGGGAAAGTCGCAGTAACCGCCCGAAACCAAAATCTGTGAGATGGAAATTACTGCCTATCCCTGACACGCAAAGCCTATCGGCTCGATTTCTATAGGTTTCGATAGGGGTAGGTTTGTAATTTCACTCAAACGTGACATAACCGCCTCTCACCTGGATTCATACATGGTGGGCGCCAAAACACAGTGTCTCCTCGGCCGAAATCGCCTCCCTCCCCGATTCATACACGGTGGGCGCCAAAACAAACTCTCGTCGACCGAAATCTCCATCAGCAAATATTCAGTGTGTGCGAGATTACCATCCTATCCCCAACCGACTAATATTATTGTGATGTAGGACATTTTAAACGGGGTCTAAGTTTGTAAATCTCCTCGCATTTTAGACAAGCGCGCCCTGAAGACATGGTTCCCCCTCCCTCTCTTCCTCCATTTCCCCATTCGTACTCCGTGGGCGGTATAAGACCCTCTCCACCCAGCCTCTTCTGTCTGCCACCCCATCCACCACCGTCGTCCTCCACCATGCTGGAGCTGATACCCCGACGCCATCGTCCATTACAAGAGATCGACTTCTCTCATCATCGGCTTCGGACCAGGATCATTGCATCCCATCCTCTCGCTTCATCCCCACAGTCATCCACCTTGCCGGCGCTGCTCCTACGACCGTCTCATCCACCGCGTCGGGGTATTTCCCCCGCAGCCACCGTCTGCCCTCCTAGATCTGCTTCCATGCTACCGACAGCCATCGCTACCATAGCACCGTCAAATTCTCAGCAGATGCATACACAGCGCCACACCAGATGCGGTACTCTTTCATATCTGCTCAACTTATTTATCACAACAAGAAAATAGATCGCCACTGCTTTACTCTGGTTTCTTGTCCAACACTTACTTGTTAGTTGAAAGCAAACATTGGTTGCGAAGTTGCCTTTGTCCGGTTTGCACCTTCAGATCCGCCATGGCACGCTCAACACTATACACGCAATGCTTATGGTTTTTCCCTTTTATATTTCACACTAGTTAAATGATAGTAGACTAAATTTCAAAATTGGGCCAGTCGATTTTTGAGAGCTCACCGGAGTTCGCCGGTGAGAAGGAAGGGGCTCGGGTGGGGACGGTGGTTGTGGGGGCCGGTGGCCTGGTGGTGGTGTGGCCTCGTTGGACGAACAAAACTCGATGCGGGTGGGGGCGGGTGAGGGAATCCTAGATTAGGGGTCTTTGGACGTCCGGCCTATGTGACGTGGGACGGACTGATGGGCCGTGAAGATACAAGACATAAGACTCTCTCCTGTGTCCGAATAGGACTCTCCTTTGCGTGGATGGTGAGGGAGTCCTTGATTAGAGGGTATCCGGACAGCCGAACTGTGTACAACGTCCGGACTATTGAAGCGTGAAGATACAAGACTCGAGACTTCGGCCCGTGTCCGGATGGGACTCTCCTTTGTGTGAAAGGCAAGCTTGGCGATCCGGATATTGTGTTTCCTTCCTTGTAACCGACTCCATGTAAACCCTAGCCCTCTCCGGTGTCTATATAAACCGGAGAGGTTGGTCCTTAGAAGGCCGATCACAATTACAATCATACCATCATAGGCTAGCTTCTAGGGTTTAGCCTCTACGACCTCGTGGTAGATCTACTCTTGTACTACCCATATCTTCAATATTAATCAAGAAGGAAGTCGGGTTTTACCTCCATCGAGAGGGCCCAAACCTGGGTAAACATTGTGTCCCTTGCTTCCTGTTACCATCAGCCTAAGACGCACAGATCAGGGCCCCTACCCGAGATCCGCCGGTTTTGACACCGACATTGGTGCTTTCATTGAGAGTTCCTCTGTGTCGTCGCTACAGGGCTCGATGGCTCCTCCAGTCATCATCAACAACACGATCCCGGGTGAGACCTTTCTCCCCGGACAGATCTTCGTGTTCGGCGGCTTCGCCCTGCGGGCCAACTCGCTTGGCCATCTGGAGCAGATCGACACCACGCCCGGCCACCGTGTCAGGTTCGGAAACCTGAACTACACGGCGGACATTCGTGGAGACTTGACCTTCGACGGATTCGGGCCTATGCCAGGAGCACCGGACAGTCACGACGAGCACGGCTTAGACCTGCTGTCGGACAAAGCTCGAGGTATCACCCCCGCAGTAGACCCGGACCTAAATCCGGAGCAGGCTGAGCTGCCTAAGGACGGAGGTATGGACCCCGCCCCGCAGGTCGCACACTGATCAGCGGTGGAGCCGAACACAGGTCTGACCTCTGTGGTGGCCTGTGACTCCGGACCCCCGGATTCGTATCCGGACGATGGTTCCAGCCCGCAGACTACCGAGCCAGTCGAGCCAGGTTGGGCTCCGGTAATGGAGTTCACCCCTGCGGATATCTTCCAGCACTCGCCCTTTGGCGACATGCTGGACTCATTAAAGTTTCTCTATTTGTCAGGAGGCTCTTGGCCGAACTATGTCCGGCTCGAGTGGGAGGCAGGCGATGAAGGAATTCGTTGCCCACCCACCACCCACTTCATTGCCACGGTCGATGATTTAACCGAGGTACTGGACTTCGACTTCGAAGACATCGACGGTATGGACAACGATGCAGGAGAAGAACATGAACCACCGCCATCGGGCGGTGGACAGCCACCTCTTCCTATGATATATATATATGGTGGACACTCAAGGAAACAAATGGCGATGAGGCAACGGAGGATAAAACCTCGGGAAAAAGCAAAGAATGGGCGCCGCCGGCGCCACTCCAAGCCCCCACAGCAATACCGCCCAGAGACGAAAACAATCCGAATGGTGCCGAAGAAGAATACAACCTCGATCAGCCCGCCGAGCATGCCGAACAGAGGATGAGAAGGTCAGCCTGTAAGAACAAAGCGACGGATTTAATACCCGGAGGAGGACAACTACATGCCCCCCTCCGAAGACGAGATTAGCCTCGGTGACGACGAGTTCGGCGTGCCTGAGGATCCCGTAGAGTAGGAGTGCTTCAAGCATCGGCTTATAGCCACTGCGAGGAGCCTGAAAAAGAAGTAGCAGCAACTTCAAGCTTATCAAGACCTGCTCACAGATAGATGGACTGAAGTCCTGGCAGCTGAGGAATACAGACTCGAGCGCCATACGGCTGACCGGCCACCTAGTGGCCGGGATAAAACGGCATATCAGCCCGCATACCAGCCAGCACCCCCACGCCAACATACTACGGCCCGGGGCAATAGGCAGGACCTGCAAGATATACTAGAAAACAGAGCAGGACAGCCAAGATCGATCTACGGATTGCGGGGGCGCGCCTCGGCGCGCGACGACAACCGTCACGCCGGATACAACTTCAACAAGTCCGGCCGGGCCAAACATAGCCACCCACAGCAATTTGAACTACATAGCCATATAGCCCAGCACAGAGGCGCCGCGGACCCCCTCTGCTTCACCGACGAAGTGATGGATCATGAATTCCCAGTAGGGTTCAAACCCGTAAACATTGAATCATACGATGGCACAACAGACCCATGTATGGATCAAGATTTCCTTATCCACATTCACATGGCCCGCAGAGACGATCTACACGCCATCAAGTATCTTCCCTTAAGCTCAAAGGACCAGCCCGCATCGGCTAAACAACCTGCCAAAGAAATTCCATTGGCAGCTGGGAAAACTCGAAGACGATTCCTCGACAACTTCGGGAACATATGTGTGACCACCAGACGCCGATGACCTGAGCCACATTACTCAACAACCCGTAGAGTCAGCCAGGAAATTTCGGACTCGGTTCCTAACTAAAAAGAACCAAATAGTCGATCGTCCGGATGTCAAGCCTCGCGGCTTTTAAGCATAATATCCGTGACGAGTGGCTCGCCCGACACCTCGGCCAGGAAAAACCCAAGTCAATGGCAGCTCTCACAACACTAATGACCCGCTTTTGCGCGGGCGAGGATAGCTGGTTGGCTCGTAGTAGCACTACGCCACATTCTGGCACTCCAGACGGCCGCGGCAATAATGACAAGCCACGGCGTAATAGAAATAAGCGACGGAACAACGGCGACAGCACTGAAGACATGACAGTCAACGCCGGATTCAGCGGATCCAAGTCCGGTCAGCGGAAGAAGCCGTTCAAGACAAATAATCAGGGACCGTCCAGTCTAGATCAGATATCGAGCGCTCGTGCCAAATTCATGGCACCTCGGACAAGCCAGCCAACCACACCAACAGAGACAGCTGGGTGTTCAAACAGGCTGGCAAAATAAACGCCGAAAAAAAGGACAAGGGGCTACAAAGCAACGATGACGAAGAGCCCCGGCGTCCGAACACGGGGGGGACAGAAGAAATCCCCCCCCCCCCAGGTGAAAACGTTCAACATGATTTACGCCACACACATTCCCAAGCAGGAACGGAAGCGAGCACTACGAGACGTCTATGCGATGGAGCCAGCCGCCCCCAAATTTAACCATGGTCAGCTTGCCCGATCACCTTTTATCATAGGGATCACCCTACTAGCATCCGTCACGGCAGCTCAGCCGCATTGGTCGTAGAACCAATCATCGACGGATTCCACCTCACGCGAGTCCTTATGGACGGTGGCAGCAGCCTGAACCTGCTTTATCAGGACATAGTGCGCAAAATGGGCATTGACCCTTCAAGGATCAAGGCCACCAAAACCACCTTTAAAGGTGTGATCCCTGGAGTAGAGGCCCGTTGCACGGGCTCTATAACATTGGAAGTGGTCTTCCGGATCTCCGGATAACTTCCGAAGCAAAGAGTTAATCTTCGATATCGTCCCTTTCCGCAGTGGTTACCACGCACTACTCGGACGAGCCGTATTCGCTAGATTCAATGCGGTACCACACTACGCATACCTCAAGATCAAGATGCCCGGACCACGCGGGGTCATAACAGTCAACGGAAACATGGACCGCTCTCTCCGAACAGAAGAGCATACTGCAGCCCTCGCGGCGGAAGTACAATGCGGCCTCCTCCGACAAACCAATCCGGCGAAAACAACTTCAAGCACCATCAAGAGAGTCCGGAGCACCCCGCAACAGGATCATCAGGCATGCCAAGAGCGCGACTAGCAGTCCGGCCTCCGCTTAAGCCCCATCAAATCAGCATTCGTACTTAAGATACCATGGGCGTAGGTGGAGGCGCAACAACGACTCAGTCAACAGCGGGATAACCGCCACATACCTTCATAACATGTCCTTCTTCTTTTTCAGGACATTGCTTTAGAGCAGCCTCTTCCGAAGAGCCGGATTGTCGGACTTACATAGAAGAGAAAACCAAGGAGGCAACAGGCTTTCACAAGACGTATGAAACACCTGTGTGGAATCTATTTACGATCGTTATACCTGTTTTATATATCCATACGCTGCCTGCCCTCAGTATAGGACATGTTAAATAGTCCTATTTATCTCCGCTTAATGCATTCATTGTAAACATACGCTTAAACATATTTTCATCAATGGGAGATTATATATAGCGTCAGCTCATTATTCTTATTTGAACATTTTTTACAAATGTCTCTTTGATATTGCAGCCATACACTTTGGTACGGGTCCGCTTGCTGTGGGCTTCCTATGGTGCCCCGTTCTACGGCAAATAAAGTCCTAACACTTTAAACAAAGGCGGCACCCCGAACTTATAGCACTATATGCATCAGCTCCGAATCATGTCTTGGGTCTACAGTTTGGTTAGCCCGGCTCCCTTGTTTTGGTACCTTACATTCCGTTATATCGGCTAAGGTAGCGCAGGGAGAACTACTACGATTGTGTCCCGGTTCTTCCGGACGAGCACCTTAGTAGAGAAATCCAAAAACTGACGGGCATGATGAGGCGAGAGCTGGTCGCTGTTCGAGAGGTCTTAAAATCCTTAAAGATTTTTTCCGCTTTAGGCGATGAATCGGCCTTGTCCGATTTAGGCGTATATAGCGCCCCAATTTGGCCCTCCGAATTCTAGGGGCTTCGCCGAAATTTAAAATTATAGACTTCTATGGCTAAGTGAAAGTCATAAAGCCACATGGTCCGATTCCCTTGTTAAGCGCACGGATACCTCCTTAAGGGACCAAACATTTGGATAAAGAGTATCCGGTTTTTCCAGAACACCCGGCATCGCACGGGGGCGGAAGCCGACGATCGCCTACTTTCAGAATTTTATAAACAGCCGCACGGATGGTAATATTTTAAATCAAAACAATGCTACATAGCATGTGCAACTCCGTCCTTAAATTACAACAGCGGCAAGAGGTACATTTAGTCAAAGATCTTGTCTTTAGTACATTCGTCACCATGAGACGAGCGCCTTCATAACGCCATCATAGTACTTCTCGGGATGGCGATGCGCCTTGCTCCGGCCGCCCTGGCCCTTCACCAAATTTTCTCCGCATCCAGCTTGCCCCAATGCACCTTCGCACGGGCAAAGGCCCGACGGGCACTGTCAATGCAAACAGATCGCTTGATTACTTCAAGCCGCAGACAGGTATTTACCATCCGCTTGATGAGGCCAAAGTAGCTAGTGGGCAGGGGCTCACCAGGCCACATCTGGACTATGAAATCTTTCATAGCCACTTCGGCCGCCCTGTGGAGTTCAACCAACTGCTTAAGTTGGTCACTCTGAGGCATCGGATGTTCAGGCCCAGCATACTGGGACCAGAATAGCTTCTCCATTGAGCTCCCCTCCTCGGCACGGTAGAACTCCGTGGCGTCTGAGAAGCTGCCTGGCAGATCTGCGAATGCCCCTGGAGGGCTCCAAATTCGGGTAAGTAAAAGAAACGCCTCCTCCACATGTTTGCTTTGCATAAAGAATTTCTTACCAGCCGTTATCTTTTTGGCCTCCTGGATTTCCTGCTGTGCCTTCTCGGTTTCGGACTTGGTGTCTCTCATACTCACAAGGGCCTTCGCAAGCTCGGCTTCTTTCATCTTCAGATCATGCTCCACGGACACGAACTTCTTGCCGAGGTCCTGGAGCTCTTGCTGTACCTCGCCCACTCTAGCACTTTGCTTCTCGCGCTCCTTGCATTCCAAGGTCGCCTTTGTCCGCGCCCTACCGGATAGCGCTTTCTTGAGGACGCCACTGGCAAAGGGACCGTTATTACCATCACGACGCTTGGCGCCGATTAAACTATTACATCTATCTTTACATACATAAGAGCGGAGAATCACTCACCTTTGCTCTCTTTGAGCCGCCTCTTCGTGAGGTCGAGCTCTCCCTACGCCTGCTCCAGGTTCCGCTTTAGTTCGGAAACCTCGGTTGTGCGGGCAGCAGCAGCAAGCAGCACGGCCTGCTTATTCACATAAATGCTTATTAGACTCTTGCGGATTATAATTGGCCCTCTGTTTGGCTTTTCTTTCCGAACACCAAACAGAGTATCAGGGGCTACTACCTATCGGGTGGTAATTTCGCACATTTTTATTACTTATCTCGAAACCCGTCAGGAGGCTTGTGTAGGCTTTGCTAGTCCGCTTTGGACAGAACCTTTTGAATCACCGCACTCATAAGAGCACGGTGCTCGTTATCCATGGAAGCGCCAAGCGCTTCCACCAGATTATCCGGCGTTACCGGGCGCCGACGGAACTCCTCGCACGGATGGCTCGCCTCCCTAAGGAGGGGCTGCTCGCTTAAATCCGGAACCGCCGAGGGTTCCGGATGTTGTTCGTCAAGATTCCGCCTTTGCGGCTCTCATCGATGCGATCCGCGGGATCTTGAACCCAGCGTGTCCGACATCTCGAACGCCGCCTTTGGGGCGTCTGTGGTCACCTCCCCGCCAGTGGAACCTTCGGGACAACACCTCCGTGTCATCCGCAGGCTGAAGAGTGGTGGCCATCGGGAGCGAGTTCATCTCTGAAGTGCTCAAAGACCCATCAAAAGACGACACCTCCGGATGAGCCCTGGCCGGACTGCATATATGTTCGGCGTTATTAAACAACTATGAAGTAAAATCACGGTAGAGTGCGGACACTTACGATCGCGCTAGGGGCTTCCCCCTGGGCATCCACTCTTCCTCGCTATGAGCGGCCATGGTGGAGTAGACCGGAAGGGACGTCTTTCCCTTCTTACGCGTCGGCCTCCCCTCGGGGAGGCTTTCCTCTTTTTCTCCTCCCCAGTGCGGGAAGGTAGAGTTTCTTCTTGCTTCCCCCCGCCTCCGCGGGAGGAATCTGTTTCGTTGTCATCAGACGACGTGGGTATGACGTCCTTGCGTCGAGGGCCTCTCTCGGCCCCATGGCCCGTCTCCTCAGGCCCCTCATCCTTTCCGGATGGGGCGGCTTCTTCTTCTTCCTCCTCTTCGGGGGAGGAGTGTGGCTCGTCGTCTTTGGACGAGGCTTCCGGCACAACCTTGCACCGGAGACCCTTTCGGATCCCCGAGGCCTTCTTTTCGGCCTTCTTCTCCGGCGCCTTATAGGGCGCCGTGACTAGAATCTTCGTCAGGAGAGCATCAGCTGGGCCTTCTGGCAGTGGAGCCGGATAGTTAATCTTCTCCGCTGTCTCCACATAGTCCTGAATAAATATGCACAATTACTTAAGGCTCCCCCATGAATATATTGGGAAAAACCGAATCCGGTGGTGGCTCGGAAACTCACCTGGCTAGGAGGCCGCACGGCATGGAGCCCACGGTCCTCGGATGTGGGAGGAGGTACTTCGGAGGCCTTGAACAACGCCTTCCACGTGTCTTTGTGCTTCAGGCCATAGAGCCTCTGAAGCGTCTGGTGTTCGGCTGGGACAAACTCCCACAGATTGAATGCCCGCCTTTGGCACGGCAGAATTCGGCGAACGAGCATGACCTGGATCACGTTGACAAGCTTGATGTTCTTGTCCTTCATGCTCTTGATGCAGGTTTGGAGTCTGGTCAGCTTTGTAGGTTCGCCCCAAGTCAGGCCCTTCTTTTCCCAGGAGGTGAGCCGCATGGGGGCTCCGGATCGAAACTCGGGGGCCGCCGCCCAGTTGGCGCCAAGGCGACTCGGGTGATGTAGAACCACCCCGATTGCCACCCTTTTACGGTCTCCGCAAAGGAGCCGCCCAGCCAGTGACGTTAGGCATCTTGCCCACCATGGTCCCTCCGCATTCCGCTTGGCGGCGCTTACAATCTTCGGCTTCACGCAGAAGATTTGCAGCCACAGGCCGAAGTGAGGCCGGATGCGGAGGAAGGCCTCGCATACGACTATGAACGCCGAGATGTTGAGGACGAAATTCAGGGCTAGATCATGGAAATCTAGCCCGTAGTAGAACATGAGTCCGCGGACGAAGGGATGAAGTGGAAATCCCAGTCCACGGACGAAGTGGGCGACAAACACGACCCTCTCGTGGGGTCATAGGGTCGGAAAGACCTGCCCGACGTCTGGTAGCCGGTGTGCTATGTCTGCGGCCAAGTATCCGGCCGCCCGAAGATTTGTGATATGCTTCTCCTTGACGGTGGAAGCCACCCACTTGCCTCCTGCTCCGGACATGTTTAGCTGTGCGGAAGAGGCTTGGGCTTGGGTGCTGGAGCTCGAGGGGGCAAGAGTGGGCAAAGGAGGAAGAAGGCGTGGGTAAAAATGGGGAAATCTTATCCCTTGATAGAGGCAACGAAAGCGGTGCGCCTCCCCACTTGCCCGTTGGGAATCACTTGCTTCCCAAGCGCCACGATTGATGGCGTGGTGGGATTACCCATACCCATATTGATGAGAATCCCGTGATAAGGGGACACGATCTCTGCTTTGACAAGACATGTCAAGGAAACCGCCTCGCAATATGCGCTGTGGCTGGTTGTAGGAAAACGGTTCGAATAGTGACCCGACCGTAATGACACGTTGTGTTGTCTAAAAAGTTGTCGGCAGATTGCATTTGTGGAATATCATTCTCTCTACGGTGGCATGTGAAGATTATTTTGTGGATCCGGACACAATTCAAGTGTTCGATAATTACTTTGGAGTATTCGGAGAAGGAACCCGCCCTGCAATGCCGAAGACAAGACTGCGTGCCGGACTCATCGTCATTGAAGCCAGGTTCAGGGGCTACTGAGGAGTCCCGGATTAGGGGTATCCGGACAGCCGGACTGTGTACAACGTCCGGACTATTGAAGCGTGAAGATACAAGACTCAAGACTTCGGCCCGTGTCCGGATGGGACTCTCCTTTGCGTGGAAGGCAAGCTTGGCGATCCGGATATTGTGTTTCCTTCCTTGTAACCGGCTCCATGTAAACCCTAGCCCTCTCCGTTGTGTATATAAACCGGAGAGGTTGGTCCCTAGAAGGCCGATCACAATTACAATCATACCATCATAGGCTAGCTTCTAGGGTTTAGCCTCTACGATCTCGTGGTAGATCTACTCTTTTACTACCCATATCTTCAATATTAATCAAGCAGGAAGTAGGGTATTACCTCCATCGAGAGGGCTCGAAACTGGGTAAACATCGTGTCCCCTGTCTCCTGTTACCATCGACCTTAGACGCACAGTTCGGGACCCCCTACCCGAGATCCGCCGGTTTTGACACTGACATTGGTGCTTTCATTGAGAGTTCCACTTTGACGTCGAAAACAAGATCGATGGCTCGCCTTGTCATCAAGGACAGCATCACCTCTGGAGGAGCCCTGGCCTCAGGCCAAACCCTCCGGTTAGGTGACTTTACCATAATCGCCATGTCGGTCGTTAAGCCGACGGTGGCCTCTCAGGCCATCAAAAATCGCCTTCGTATTGACTCCGAATACTCCAAACGGATGGATCCGGCAGAGTTGTCATCTTTATATGAACTCTTGGATCGCATCGCCGCTATGGGGGTCGCTACAATCTATGATCAGATTGGGCTTAAACCCGATCACAGAGAAATTAAATCTCCACCGATCACCCATCAGATAGCAGTCATAGAGGAGAAAAACAATGACTCTTCCCTTATGTTGAATATGAACTATGTTCGGATATCCAAACTCGAACAGCCGGATACTCATCTGCGGAACGACATTCCTAGCCCTCCGAACCTAGAGTCCGACGTTGGGCCCAAAAAATCAGTTGACATCCTGGAGCCTGAACTATCAAGCTCGGAAATTCTTCAAACTCCAAACTCCAAACTGGTTCAGGGTTCGTATTTTAGGCCACCCACCCACCACAAGCAATATTCGCCAAGTAATTCTGGTCATCCGGATATATGCGACCTCACATGCATACGACAACAGTCTCAGGAAACAGTCCATCACTTTTGGGCCAGGTTCCTCCTTGTCAAAGACAAAA
The DNA here is from genome assembly GCA_021605145.1 of Aegilops bicornis. NCBI lineage: Eukaryota > Viridiplantae > Streptophyta > Magnoliopsida > Poales > Poaceae > Aegilops > Aegilops bicornis. The sequence continues at coordinate 387,359,314 of CM038675.1, read as the reverse complement.
TTAAAGATTGCCGCGACGAGGATGTGATTTCAGTATTCTGCAATAATTGCACGGACGAAGGAATCCTCAACGCCATCAACCACCGTCGTGCATTACACTTCGCCGACTTGGCAACTATAGTACAGAAGTACTGTGCAATGAAAAGCGCCTGGAAAACTCAGACAGCTTGCTGGGAACCCCCGGTTTTTGCTCACCCCCCTGGCGAGCAAAAAGGATGCACCCTCACAGGGAACCCGACCACATAGTGAAGAAAATTAAGCCCACTACGGCATGCGGAACCGTTCTGGAGGGATGGATCGATAGGCCGTGCAAAATACACGAGGACACACTCAATAAAATGGAAATAGACAGGAGCCACATCGGGCAGAGTAATATGATCTTCCGAGGAATAATTCCCAGCCGGGAGGCGCGGTGCGCGGGGAAAATCACACTGGACGTGGTATTCAGCACACCGAAGAACTACCGGTCCGAAGAAATAACCTTCCAAGTGGCCCCTTTCAACAGTGGATATCATGCCTTGTTGGGGCGAGATGCGTTCACACGCTTTCAAGCCATACCTCACTAGGGGTATATGAAGCTCAAGATGCCTGGGCCAAACGGTATTATCACTCTTGCCAGTGATCCGGACATAGCCCTCCGCTCCAAAAACAAAACCACATCCCTGGCCCTCGAGGCATTGTCCGAGGCCCTCGCGGCCGAAGAGTTAACCGCCTTACGCTCCACGGTGGACAGGGACGACGTAATCCTTGATAAGCGGCCCAAATCCATCTCTTTCAAACCAGCAGATGAAATCGTCAAATTTCAGGTCCACCCAACGGACCCCAAGAAGACAGCCTCTATCGGGTCACAGCTGGACCCAACGGTTGACGCTGCATTACGAGCGTTCCTACTTGAAAACTGGGACATATTCGCCTGGCATCCTTGTGATATGCCAGGAATCCCACGCAGGTTGGCCGAACACAGCCTCAATATACTGAATGGATATAAGCCAGTCAACCAAACACTGCGGTGCTCTTCCGAACCCAAACGACAAGCTATGGGGGAGGAGCTAGCCAAGCTAATCGAGGCCGGATTTATCAGAGAAATAAAACATCCGGACTGGCTAGCAAACCTGGTGATGGTACCAAAGAAGGATAAATCCTAGCGCATGTGTGTCAATTTCAAAGACCTCAACAAGGCCTGCCCTAAGGATTCCTTCCCTCTCCCCCGCATCTATCAGATCATCGATGCTAGCGCAGGACACGACTCACTGTGTTTCCTCGAAGCATACTCCGGATACCATGAAATCAAAATGAAGGAGTCCAATCAAGCCGCAACGGCATTCATTACCCCATACGGGCCTTTCGGCTTCAACACTATGCCCTTCGGGCTCAAAAACGTTGGCGCCTCCTACCAACGCATGATTCAAACATGCCTGGAGAAACAAATCGGCTAGATAGTTGAAGCATATGTGGATGATGTAGTCATCAATACTAGGCACGTCGAGTCACTAATAGACGACCTGCATCTCACATTTGACAACCTCCGTACATAGGACATCAAGCTCAATCCGGAAAAGTGTGTTTTCGGTGTTGCCGCTGGAAAACTGCTGGGCTTCATCGTTTCCAATAGAGGAATTAAGGCAGATCCAGCCAAAATCCGGGCTTTGTCATAATTGGCTATACCAACAGACCTTAAGCAGGTCCAAAAACCAGCCGGACGTGTGGCAGCTTTAAGCCGCTTTATCTCCATATTAGGAGAAAACGCATTGCCACTTTATCGCCTTCTCTGGCGCACCGACCACTTCGAGTGGACGGATGCGGCTATGGCTGGACTGGAAGAAATAAAGGCTCGTTTAGCAAGCACCCAATCCTGGCCGCGCCAAGCGTCGGTGAACCAATGTTGTTATACATAACTGCAACTCACCAGGTGGTGAGGGCGGTGCTCGTTGTTGAGAGAGAGGAGGGCGGACACAAATTCCCACTTCAGAAACCGGTATACTACGTATCCACCATCCTCACACCATGCAAATCCCGTTACCCTCATTACCAAAAGATAGCATACACGGTCTTCATGGCATCCCGGAAGCTACGACACTACTTCCAAGAGTGCTCCATCACGGTGGCTTCCGAAGTGCCACTCAATGACCTAATAAACAACCGCGACGCTACGGGCCGGATTGCTAAGTGGGCCATTGAGCTCCTACCATTCGACATAGCATACAAACCACGTCGGGCCATTAAATCCCATGTATTGGCTAATTTTGTCGCCGAATGGATAGAGGCCGAACTCCCTAAAGAGTATGGCACATATTCCAAATGGGTCATGTACTTTGATGGCTCTAAAATGCTGGCCTGTTTGGGGGCAGGCGTCGTTTTAACGTCCCCCACTGGAGACACAGTACAGTACGTACTCCAAATACTATACACAGACTCCAACAATGCAGCCGAATACGAGGCCTTATTGCACAGTCTTCGGATGGCTACCTCCATGGGCATACAACACCTGGAGGTGCGCGGGGACTCAAATCTCGCCATATCTCAAATAAATGGGGACTTTGACGCCAAAGATCCGAAGATGGCGGCCTACCGTAATGATGTACTCAAAATATGAGCTCGGTTCGAGGGACTCGAGTTTCATCATGTGGCTCGAGAAAGCAATCAAGCCGCGGATGTCCTTGCTCGCATGGGCGCCAAGCGTGACCCCGTCCCGCCTAACATCTTTTTGTAAAGGCTCTTCAAGCCATCCGTGGTGTGGTAGGATGAGAGCGGCAACACTAGTCCGGATCCGATTATACCCCAAGATTCCGAACACAATACCGATATCATCGGGGGCTCAGCCACCGAAACAACACCATCAGCCCATCTAATAATGGCAGTAATTGCCCCATGGACCGAACCTTCTTGGCCTACCTTAATAGGCAAGAGCTCCTGAGGACCAGAATGAGGCTTTCTACATTGTTCGGCGCTCGAAAGCCTACAAGGTCCATGACGGAGAGCTCTACAAGAAAAGTGCTACCGGAGTTCTTCAAAGATGTATCTCTGAAGAAGAGGGACGACAGCTCCTGGTTGATATCCATGCTGGTCTCGGCGGTCACCACGCCGCAGCTCGGGCCCTTGTAAGTAAGGCCTTCCGTGTAGGTTTCTGCCAACGGCACGAGCAGATGCACAGGACTTGGTCCAACGTTGCGTCGGATGCCAGCTCTTCGTGAATCAAAGCCATATGCCGCCTACCGCTCTACAAACAATCCCCATTACTTGGCCTTTTGCGGTCTGGGGGCTTGATATGGTCGGACCCCTTAAAGGGGGAAGCCATAAGAAAAAATATCTGATAGTCATGGTAGATAAATTCACAAAATGGATAGAGGCCAAACCAGTAAAAATGGCCGAATCTAGACCGGTGATAGACTTTGTATCCGGTGTCATGCACTGTTATGGTGTCCCACATACCATCATCACCGATAACAGCTCCAATTTCACAGCCAATGAAGTGAAATCCTGGTGCACTAAATTGGGCATTAAGCTCGATTACGCCTCGGTCTATCACCCAGAAACAAACGGTCAAGTCGAACAAGCTAATGGTCTTATTATGAGTGGCATTAAGCCCAGACTAGTGAGGTCGTTGAAAGAATCAGATAAGCACTGGGTTGAGGAGCTCGACTCCGTACTCTGGGGGCTGCGGACCACGCCCAATCGCACTACCGGATATACACCATTCTTCATGGTGTACGGTGCAGAGGCCGTTTTTCCCTGCGACATCATTCATGACTCACCTCAAGTGCGCATGTACGAAGAGAGAGAGGCCGAGCTCGATCGGCAGGACAGTTTAGATGCCCTGGAGGAGGAGCGTGACGTTGCAAAAGCCCGTTCTGCATTCTATCAACAACAGGCTCGCAGATACCAAAGAAGAGAAGTGCGGGCTAAGACTTATAATATTGGTGAACTTGTTCAACGCCTGCCAGAAAAGAAAAAGGAAAAACTCAAGCCCAAGTGGGAGGGTCCCTTCATCATAGATGAGTTTCTCACTAGAGGAGCGTAGCGCCTGCGTGATGCATCTGACAATCGCCTAGAGCTGAACCCGTGGAATGCCGCAAGACTCCGAAGATTCTACGCCTAGAGCCGTACTCTTTATTCGTTCTTCTTCTCCCTTTGTTTCCATTTTTACTCTCTTCGCTTTTTTCTCTAGATCTATAGCTCTTGTGCAACCAAGCCGCACACCTATGATGTGCACATCCTTAAATGTATACAATCATAATACCTGGGGGCTTCTTTTACCAAAGCTTATTATTATTTTCCGAGCATCCATCTCTGCACATATGTGTCCTCTTCCGCATATGTACCTTTTCTTCGCCATTATATGCATCTTTATGACTTACGTTTTTGCCAAGTTGGGTTGCCTGGCTCCTGTGCTTATGCCCTACGTTCCTGTTAGTTCGGCTAGGGCATAAAGGGAGCACCTCTGTGATTGTTACAGCCGGGTCATCCGGACGTGTACCTCAGACTGGGTGAAGCCCAAAGCTAGCGTTCTTAAGGGAATATTCGGTCGGTGGATTAAAGATGTTTTACACTTGTTACACTATGACCCCCCCAGATGTTATGTATACTGCGATTTTTTTAATCACAGTTCGGACATGCATACTAACGCATGTCCGCCCAGGGAAAGGAAGCCTTAACGGAACTATTTTCCCTGGAAGATGTTTCTTACAATCAACATGTAATATACATAGCTAGCCGGATACAACTTGTCTGTTCAAGCAACTTTGACCCCTACACCTGGTTTCCACGCATACCCCGATCTATATTACCGAGCGAGTATTCGGAAGCACTCCGCACCTTCAGGTCCAGAGATTGAAGCGAAAATGTCTGCCATGACAATCGTATTACAATCCGGCTAGGGACAAATTTGTCAATTGAAGTACATAGTCACTTGGACTCAAACACTTCTTCCTCTATGCCCTCCAACAGGCCATCTAGCTTACAATCCTGTTGGGAATACTTGGCGGCTATCTTTACCTGGTCATATACCAGACTAACTGGGACTTCTTTTCCATCTGACCCCAATGGTCCGACCCGGGCCATATGATTCAGATCAAGCTTGGTGTACCGTGTTTTTACCATGGCCCAGGCCTCTCGCACGCCTTCTCGGCAGGCCGATGTCTTCCATAATCGTAAGCGCCGCCGAGCTCCTTGGAATAGCTTCACAAGCTCCTCCATACTTCCTGGAGGAGAGGCGGATGGCCACAAGGCTTTAGCAATGCTCTGCATTGCCTGCTGATCTCGCTCGTGCAATTGGGACAACTCTTGCAGCAAGTCGCCTTGAGATCCGGACATTTCCTCTTCAAGACGGCCGGTTAGCATACCTACAGACATAAATCTGTTATTTCATTTCTTTGCTGAATTACACGAAGATAAGTTCAAAATCATACTAAATATGCCGCCTCATAGCCTCCTATTCTCCTTGACAGCGTCAGCTAGCTGGGCTCGCACATCTTTTAGCTCTTCGCCCAGCAGGGTATTGGAGTCCTGCAGCTTGTTCTTCCCGACACTGTGTCAAGACACGTCACCGTTCGCTGCCGATTGCCTTTGGCCTCTCGTTCGCCAACCTGCCTAACTTTCGGTGCCCCTTCTAGTTGATCTACTGATCCTGTCATCAGAAACGCAAACAATATTAACATTACTGGTATATAATTACATTTTTCTGGATGGAAGGGAATATTACCAGGCGTTGCCTTCTTGGATTTCTCCAGTTCGGTGGTAACTGCAGTCAGCTGGGTCTGACACTTTTGCAGCTCTTGGGACAACAGGTTATTCCTCTCCATGAGTGCCTGATTATACGATGATCCTTAAATCAGTTGTACCAACTGCTTCAAGTCTCAGGGGCTGCTGGTATATGATTACCAAATCCGTACTTACCCGCATATCTTTAAAATGCTGGTCCGTGGCTCTGGCGAGCCCATCCCGAGCAGCTCGGATATATGCATGCTGAAGGCATTGAATGCCTCTTTTGAAAAGCCGGGGTCATGGAGAGCGGCCTTCCGGCGCTGATGATTCATGGCACTCTCCACTTCAGAATTCATGACGGACATATCATCCGAATCCTCTGCGGAAGGACAATCTGGCATCACTCCCGTGTTAGCCTCCGTCCTTAAGGCAGCATCTGGAACCTGACTGGTGGAGGCACGACCGGCAGGATCCCCGGACATAGCCCGACAAACGCTCTTCCTGATAGGACGCATTGGACAGTGTCACAGTTCGATGTGACGGCCAAGGGGCATATTTAAAAAGCTATACCTCTTTGATGAAGGCTCGGCCGTGTTTTCATTTGCCTTCCTCTTTGAAGGCTTGCCCGTCGCGGGCGTTGCTCTCTTATGAGTCACCTCCGGTGCAGCATGGCTCGCCGAACGCCTCCGCTTTGGATCATGAGACAGTGCGGTGGGCGAGGCAGAATGAGGAAGCTCTTTCAGAGGAGATGTCTCCTAATTACTTACATGCGAGGCAGGAAGGAGGCTGGGATAGTTGGCTATGATGGCCACTTCTGTGTCGTCGTAACTCGCCTGGTTAAATACTTCCTCCTCAAGCTCTACAAATATGTCCGGATCCTCTTCGAATCCGGGGTCAAGATCCCGGTTATGGTTCTTCGGCTGTGGAGCGGGGCTATAGATCCCCTCAATGGCCTTTCACCATTCCTGTTACAAATGGACGGGTTAGTGTCAATCAAAATTGACTCAGGGGGAGGATTGAGTAAAGTGGTGGGATCAAAACTCACCCAGCTAGGAGGATTGTACATGGAAAATCCATCTTGGCGTTTAAGGCGAGAGAACTCCTCTTTCTCCCCTTTGTACAGTTCGGCCAATATTTTTGCCGAAGCGGCGGGTGTCTCCGGGCCCTTCCATCTACAGCGTGAGGCGTCATCTTCCCCATTATAGTGCCACATAGGGAGTCCTCTGAATTGGAGGGGCTGGGCACCCTGCACTATGGAAGTCGCCATTACCTCAATTATTGATAATCCGGACTAGGCGAGTGTCCTTATCTTGCCCATTAATTGACGGACTTCCGCGCTATCTTCCTCCTCGAGGCTCCGAGGGCGCCAGCTGTTGCGTTTCTTCAGTGGAGCACTGGCAAATTTGGGAAGACCCATACGGATCAGGTCGGGGAGAGCGACATCCTCAATATAGAACCACTCTGAGGGCTAGTCTTCGGGATCCTTCTTTGGTGCGAGGAACGAGGCGGAATAGCTTTCTCCATAAATCAAAATGGGCCTCACAGCCCAGGAATAGCTCGCAAAGAGCAACAAATCCCGCGATATGCAGGATTGAGGCCGGTGTGAGGTTGTGCAGCTGGAGGCCATAATACTCCAGGAGTCCTCGGAGGAAGGGGTGGATTGGAAACCCGACGCCCCTCAACAAGTAGGAAACAAAGCACACCCGTTCCCCCCTGGTTGGATTAGGGAAATTTTCCACCAGGGCTTCGCCAGAGAAGGCGGTCAATCCTGCCCGAACAGGGACTAGATCCACGGGGGGAAGGGATCCCTGTGTTTGAAGCTTGACCAGCTGATCGTGGGATACTAAGCATCTTTCCCAAGTCACATTTTTCGGAGCCGTGGGGACGGGAGGAAGATCTGGGAACGCTAGCCATGTTGGAATGGTTTCTCCTGGCAAGCTCTAAGGATTTTCTGCTGGATGTGGAATGGGATTTGAGATCCAATCTCTTCAAATAGATGCCTTTCTTTCATGGCCGGGGTGTTATGTGCAAAAAAAACCTGACCTCTCATATTCGCTCGACACGTGGCAGCAGAGGCAATGGAGGCACAGAAGCCGAAGGGCATGACATTAAAATCACAAGCTGAATACAGCTCCCTAAGTCAGGTGCTTTGAAGTAATCGGAGGAGGAACCCGAGTTGCAATGCCAAAGACAATCTGCGCGTGAGATACATCGTCATTGAAGCCTGGTTCGAGGGATACTGAGGGAGTCCTGGATCAGGGGGTCCTCGGGCGTCCGGCCTATGTGATGCGAGCCAGACTGATGGGCCGTGAAGATACAAGACAGAATACTCTCTCCCGTGTCCAGATAGGACTCTCCTTTGCATGGATGGCAAGCTTGGCATTCGGATATAAAGATTCCTTTCTCTGTAACCAACTTTGTACAACCCTAGTCCCCTCCAGTGTCTATATAAACCAGAGGGTTTAGTCCGTAGGGGCAATTACAATCATGCAGGCTAGGCTTCTAGGGTTTAGCCATTACGATCTCATGGTAGATCAACTCTTGTAACCATCATATTCATCAAGATCAATCAAGCAGGAAGTAGGGTATTACCTCCATCGAGAGGGCCCGAACCTGGGTAAACATCGTGTCCCCTGTCTTCTGTTACCATCGACCTTAGGTGCACAGTTCGGGACCCCCTACCCGAGATCCACATGTTTTGACACCGACAGCGAGGGTGGGGTGGGGGTGGCAGAGGAACACAGGAGGTGGGGGCGGTTCAGGGTAGGGCGGGGGGTGGGGGGTTGGGGCCGGTGGTTCGGCCGGCGGCCCATGCAGTTTTCTGTAGGGGAAGAATTAGAGACGAGGAAGAAGGGTTAGGAGATGTCGGATCTTCATCCAACCGCCTAAAATGGTGGACTGACTCGAATGACGAAAGTCACACGACTTGCATGCAAACATTACTTTATATTCAGTACCATCATCATAGCTCCTTAGCACCGCTCCTCAATCCATCGAGCTAAACAACGTGCCACTCATAATTCCAAACTTATTTCTCAAATACTAATCTGATATGATGTTGATATTACTAAAACACATAATGTTTAATTGGTCAGCTAATGTTCCTACTTTACTTCGAAAAGCACCTGCACCACATATAGAGAGACAGCAGGGAGTTGCATCCTTATTCATTCTCTGGTGCATCATGTGTGGGCACTATGCAGCGAACATTTTATTATACAAAATCTACTTGGTCTTCTTTAGCATGTTCCTCTTCTGTTCTTCTTTAATAAGTACTCTCTCCGTTCCTAAATACAAAGACTTATATTTTGGAACGGAGGGAGTATGATAGTAGTACAGTATGTTCCTTGTAGTGAAGATGAGCAGTGACATTTGCAGTGTAGAGGTCTATACGGTCAGTTGTGATGGACATTTTGAACTCTTCGGGCCTCTTTGATTCGTCGGATTTTGTAAACATAGGAAAAGGAATTGTAGTGGCCTGCCCACTTGAATCCTATAAGATTAGCAAGGAAATGCGGGGAGATGTGTCGCCTTTGAGAGTTACACTGATATTAACAGTACCGCACCTTCAGTTGAAGAGAGCTGGTATCTGAAGCCTTCGTAGCCGTACCGGCAATACTAGCACATATATTCCAGCAAGTTCCACTTTGCTGATTTTACTCCTGATGCTTACGGTTTTCCCGTTATATCTACACTATGATCTGTGTAGTTGCTTTGTGTCGCACTAGCAGCAGTCCACTCTTGAAGCTAAACAACACACCAATCATACGTCCTAAGGTTCTTCAAATACGAATGTGATATGATACTAACATTAGCTATCAGACACACATTTAATTGGTTAGCTAATGCTCCCAATTGAGTTTCCAAATGCATGTGGCCACATATAGAGAGACATCATGGAATTGCGTTTCTTTGGGCGCTCTGATTCATCATGGGTGGGCAACCAACATTGTCTGTAAAGAAGGGGAATCTCAATAATATGCTTCCTCTTCTGTTATTTATCATGTTCCTCTTCTGTTCTTCTTTAGTAAGAACGGTATGTTCCTTGTTAGGAAGGGGAGCAGGGACATCTGCAGTCGACACCTCTATTGAGCCGGTTCTGCTAAATGATTTCGCACTTCAAGTTGGTCTGCCATAATACCCTAGAAATTGTGGAGCCACGCGGTCTGTGATAGACTAAACTGATAGTAACAGCTGTGCGCCTTCAGATGAATAGAGCTGGCATGTAGGTGATCGATAGGCTGTATATTAGTAGTGGCAAAACCCTATGTTTTCCAGCTAGTTCCGCTTCCCGATTTATTTATGGTGGTTATGGTGTACCCCTATTATCTACACTATGATCTGCCTACTGGCTCTGCACTCTCGTCATCATGGTTTGGCAATAACTTTCTATACGGTATATTATGAACCTATCATCTGCCAGCTATCCTTACATCTGGGCCCCCCAATAGGGAGCCTATTTTTTGTGTAATTCTGCCAGATTATATTAATCTACTCACCATATTACAACACACATGGGCTCTCTCATCAGAATCGAGTGATAGCACACAAGGGTTTACAGGGAGCCTCTATTATATTACAATATCCTCTGCATTACAAAGATAATCTCACTACTATTTGTGTTTTCATGCTTTACAGATATTGTACGTAATCATAATGAATATAAGAATGCGCACGTCTGAAGAATATTGCGGAATAGTTCAATGGGTAACAGACTTGGCATCAAGGGATTGAGGTCCATTGTGGATGCAATGAAACCTGTCGTGGTTCTGAGACTGACAGTAGAATAGGGGGGGGGGTAGGAATGTAGAGGCAAGATCTTAGCTATGGAGGAGTTGTCATGCTGGTTTTACGAGTTCAGGCCCTTCTCGGAGGAAGTAACAGCCCTACGTCTCGGAGCCCGGAGGCGGTCGACTGGATTATACGCGTGTGTGTTACAGGGGGTGCGAACCCTTGTCCCAGAGGAGGGGGTGGCTTATATAGAGAGCGCCAGGACCCAGCACCCCTCCGTTACATAGGATTCAAGGTACATAAAGAGGTGGCATTACAGGTAACGCCTGTATTGAAATGTTGTAAATGGTCATTAAATATCTAAGTAAATGCCCGACCGTTGCTGCGCGGAGCGGCTTTAGGTCTTCTTATCGTCGAGTGGTTTGATGGTCGAGTGACCTGGATAAAGTGAGATCACCGAGTGGATGGTAGGTCGAGTATACTTCGCTTGACGCCTTTGCCGGATCCCTTCTTCTGATACTTGAACTTGTTTGTTCTTAGGACTAGGACCTTAGGTAGGATGTATAGGTCAGGCCTATTACCCTACCCTAGGTTTATGTCTACATCATTAGCCCCCGAATGGATCGAGGTTTGAGTGAAACAGAAGGACGGAGTTGACCTTGCTTTTACTCTTGATTGTCTCGTCTATATCTCCGAGTAGAGGCCAGTTGACAGAACTTCAGCTTCATTTCGGTCGCCTTGATCGATTCAGAAATTACACACTGGTTTATATCACCACATCCGTCGAACGAAACCTCTGACAAGAAATCTTTGGCGTGATCGGTTGCAGAGGATCTCAGATTTCCTGGGATTCAAAATTTTGGTAGGAGCGCGCCAGGCGGAGCGTCCCGCGGTAAGTGGAGTAGATAAATAGGACTTTTCGATTACTACGCCACCTTTTTCGCCACGTATCCCGTGTGCAATTGTTGGGGAGATTTGACAGGACCGCTCGGGCCCACGCGTCAGCCACTCGGGAGTAGGCTCTTAAAAGCGGCGAGACCGAGGCGTTCGCACTGTGCGTGCTCATTCCCTTCTTCTTCCTCTTGCGACTCCGCTCTGCCCAGACCATCCACTCTCGATGCCTTCCCTCCGCTGCCATGGGGAAGGAAAAAACGGCGGCGCTGGAGCGTGCGAAGAAAGCGACGGGGGCGGCGAAGAGGAAGAAGGTGAATTGGGGGTCTTCGTCGCGCTCAGGGTTGCCGTCGGGTTGGATCCAGGGAGATTGGATCCGATCCTCGCTCCGACAGGAGGACTTCGACGATATGGCCAAGCTGGGGTTGATCGTCCATAAGTGTGCGAGCCTGCCGAGGGGAGAAACGGAGCCATAGCCGCGGCCGGGTGAGTGCGTCCTGCTCACCACCCACGTCGACCGTGGTTTTTCTCTTCCCCCGCATCCCTTCTTTCGCGGATTCCTGAATTTCTTTGGGGCCCAACTCCACCATTTCACTCCCAACACTATCACATATCTTGATGCGTTCGTCTCCATGTGCGAGAATTTCTTGGGGTGCCGACCGCACTGGGGTCTTTTCAAGCACATATTTACCATCCGATCCCAAACTATGAAGAAAGCGAACTTGAAAGATGAGAAAACCCATGTCATTCAGATGTGTGGATGCCTGGGAATTCAGAAGAGGAAAAGGAGCTCTTTCCCTCCGATGACTCTTCCCGAGTCGGTAAGGGGCTGCCAGTCGACCTGGTTCTACTGCCAGGACCTCGCAACCCCAAGCCAGTCGACTGGGCTTCCTCCTTTCTCTTTTGACCGTGTTCAAACTCCATCTTCTTTGAAAGTGACTGATGCAGAGAGGCAGAGACAGACATGCTAGTTGAGAGAGTGGTACAACTGATCAACCAGGGTGTCACTGGTATGGATCTGCTCGAGGTGTTTCTCGGCCGGCGGATCCATCCTCTCCAAGCTCGTGACCGTCCCATGTGGATGTACTCCGGGGCTGGTGACACTGCTCGGGTTCATCCGGAGGAGGTGGAGGCCAAAACCATAGCCGAGTGGTTGATGCTTATCACCGGGAACAAGGACAACCCCAGGGGTGCTAGGCGAGTCGACCCTTTCAGTGAAAGCAACCCGCCAGAGAAGGTGTGGTCATCATGACTGAGTTTTTGAACGCATTCTCCGACTGATTGTTGTTTCGACTGACTTAGGATTGGTCTCTTGCTTTGCAGATCTATACGGAGATGTATTCGATGCCCAATGGTGAACAAGCTCTGGAGCAAGACCAAGAGGGCGAGGACAGTGCTGAGGAGAGCGGCAAGTGGGAGTCCCCAGCTGATGATAATGAAGATGAGAGCGACGAGTCGGGAGACGAGGAGGTAGCCGACTCACCGCCTCGCTCCGAACGTTGATCCAAGAAGAAGCATGACCCCGCGAACAGGCGCGGCAAGGCCGTGGCGTCAAGTGCTCCATCTCACAAGCGCGTTCGGTCCCCGACACCGGATCTGACCGAGAAGGTCACCAAGCAGCCCAAAGCTAACCCTTCGAAAGCTCGGAAGACCTTGCCTAAGATTAAGATGGATGTCCCTGTTGCTTCTGGGTAAACGCTCTTCTCATATCTTTTGTCGCGATCAATTTTTCAGTTCCGACTGGCTTTCTTGTTCTGACCGAGTGGACGATGAATTTCTGTAGCCCGACCTCAGCTGCGACCGACATGGATATCGACAAGTCTCCAGCCGACGAGGAAGCTGACGAGGCCGTCACCTCCAAAGCCGCGAAGCTGTGTCGATTCGAATTAAATCGTCGATCAATGATTTGTCAGTTATTCTTACGGCTTTCTCTGTTCCTTGCAGATCCACGAAATGTTGTTGTGCTTCCGGATGTTGACGAAGAGGTGCCGCTGAGAGGGAGGAGGATGAAGGACATGGAGCTGAGTGGGAAGGTGCCTGAGGTCCAAGTTCCTCACCGACCGTGGACGCTCGAACGGTGGTCGGCGCCGGCAGATCCGGCTCGAACCAACGTCACCTTTGTTGTTCCGCTGTCGACTGATTGCCCCTCGGGATCAGCTGCTCAGACTTCTACTGTGCCGATACAACTCTCTGCTTCAGATCCGGCGATTTCTCTGCATCCATCACTTTTCACTTCATATCAAACTCCAGACGATCCGCCAGCTGCTGCCAAGGAAGCTCTTCTTCAGTTGAATCTTGTGATGGGACAGATGAAAATGGTGCATGAGGCTAGTCAGGTAGCCTTCAACGCCGGAGCTGCTCTGCAAGCCAATGTCCAGGTTAGTCGACTTTCTGATCGACCGTATTTCTTGTCTGATCACCCACTGGGGTGTGGCAGTTTTAATGTTGTATGTCTCTTTCTGTCGATTCGAACTGAACCTCACGCTGAGTGGAATCGAAACCAGTGGGGGCACGCTGAGTGCACCCACTGGGTGTAGTCCCCGAGACCATAGATGACTGCGGGTAGTCGACTATGGTCTGAGAATGGGAACCTCTCTCCCTTTTTTTGCCACTCGAGCTGGGCAGACCATGCCGAGTGGAATCAAAACCAGTGGGGGCACGCTGAGTGCACCCACTGGGTGTAGTCCCCGAGACCATAGGTGACTGCGGGCAGTCGACTGTGGTCTGAGAACCTTCTTTTCTCTTTTTTTTGAAGAATCAGTGGGGGCACACTAAGTGCACCCACTGGGTGTAGTCCCTGAGACTGCCATTGAATGTTTGATTCGGTGGTAGTCTTAGAGTAACTAGCATTATGATGTCTTTTTATCTCTGTCGACTAATATGACTTGTGACTGTAGAAATCTTGCGATCTTGGGGCTCAGCTCTCTGCAATGAACAAGCAGCAAATCAGCCTCAACCTTGATCTGGAGTTGGCTAAGAAAAATTTCCAGAATGCTCGTGATGAAGTAGCTGCCATGGGAGGTAATCAATCGCCGACTGTTTATCCCACTGCTGGCACTTTTTCTTTCCATTTTTTTGAACCGAGTGACTCCACTCGAGCAGATGTATGTAGTGAAAACCGCCAACTCCAAGCCCGTCTGAAGAATGTTATTTCTTTAGAGAAAATGAAGCAGGCTTTGGAGCAGAAGGACCTGGACCTAGCTGCAGCTCAGAAGGAGGCGCGATATAAGACATCGCTTGCTGACAAGAAGATTGCTTCAGTCGGCAAGTTAGAAGAAGAAAATTCCAAATTGAAGACTGTTGTTTCTGACGCCAACCAAGAAGTCGAGAGACTAAAGAAGGACAAGGAGAAACTGACCGACGAACTTGGGAGCCTCAAGATCAAGAACGGCGAATTAGAGTCTTATCTGAGCCAACTTGCTGCGAAACTGGTCCTGAAACTGCGAATCTGTCTTTTTTCTGTCGACTGATAATTTTAATTGCGCTGTCGACTCATACTTCACTCGACCGTGCAGAATTTTGCCAAGACTTTGAAGCGGAAACTGGGTGGGTCGAGACGGGTCTTGACCCCATTAACTGTCCAGTCAAGGATGAAGTTGCAATGAACGTTCTGCGGTTGGAGTCTCGCATGGATGGCGCAATTACCTATCTGACCCTCTGAAGGTTGCAATGACCCGGATTGATGCAGAACTTTGGCCTCAGGCGGAACTGTCTCAAGATCTCGAGTCTCTGATGGCTCGACTGAATCAAATTCCTGAGCGTGTGCAAGAATGGAAGAAGTCCTCTGCTCGCTGTGGTGCTGACGTCGCTCTGTCTCTGGTCCGAGTGCACTGCAAGGATGCCAAAGAAGACAAGCTGGCGGAGCTTAAAGTTGCAAACACGAAGAAGCATACTTTCCAGTCTTTCATGGACACTTTTCTTGCCGCCGCCACTCGCATTGCAGACAGCATCGACCTTGACAGTTTCTGCGACCCGTCCAGTCCTTCTCCTGATGCGTGATCGAAAAAACATTAAGCTTCACCTTTATTTGCCTCGGGATGCCGAGTGATTGTGTAACCGTTAAACCGCCGGGCTTGATGCTCGAATACTTTTGAACCGTCGTCCGAAACCTTAGGAATTTATCCGAACTTGGTTTATTTCTGAATATGCTTGCGTTTACTTTCGAGTGGAATTTTCTTCACTCGGAATAATCTTTGTGTTTGAGATTTCAATCGTCATGTGCTTCATCGTCCTTGCAGGTAGGGATGGAGCGAACGTTGTACTTATGGCGTAGCTCCGAAGGAGAAGGCCGCAGTCGACCTGCACCTCGTCGTCCTTGCGGATAGGGATGGAGCGAACGTTGTACTTGTGGCGTAGCTCCGAGGAGAAGGTTGCAGTCGACCTGCACCTCGTCGTCCTTGCGGATAGGGATGGAGTGAACGTTGTACTTGTGGCGTAGCTCCGAGGAGAAGGTTGCAGTCGACCTGCACCTCTTCGTCCTTGCAGATAGGGATGGCTTCTATACTTAGGCAAGTTCTGGATTGCGGCTAAGCCTCCGAGTGGGAGGGTTGCTCCCCACTCGGTAGGATTTTTCATACTTAGGCGAGTACTTGACCGCAGCTAAGCCCCCGAGTGGAAGGGTTGCTCTCCACTCGGTAGGATTTTTCATAATTAGGCGAGTACTTGACTGCAGCTTAGCCCCCCAGTGGGAGGGTTGCTCTCCACTCGGTAGGATTTTTCATACTTAGGCGAGTACTTGACTGCACCTAAGCCCCCGAGTGGGAGGGTTGCTCTCAACTCGGTAGGATTTTTCATACTTAGGCGAGTACTTGACTGTAGCTAAACCCCCGAGTGGGAGGGTTGCTCAACACTCGGTAGGATTTTTCATACTTAGGCGAGTACTTGATCATAGCTTAAGCCCCGAGTGGGAGGGTTGCTCTCCACTCGGTAGGATTTTTCATACTTAGGCGTAGTACTTGACTGCAGCTAAGCCCCGAGTGGGAGGTTGCTCTCCACCCGGTAGGAATTTTTGAACTTAGGCGAGTACTTGACTGCAGCTAAGCCCCGAGTGGGAGGGTTGCTCTCCACTCGGTGGGATTTTTCATACTTAGGCGAGTACTTGATCAGAAGCTAAGCCCCGAGTGGGAGGGTTGCTCTCCACTCGTTAGGATTTTTCATCTTAGGCGAGTACTTGACTGCAGCTAAGCCCCGAGTGGGAGGGTTGCTCTCCACTCGGTAGGATTTTTCAAACTTAGGCGAGTACTTGACTGCAGCTAAGCCCCCGAGTGGGAGGGTTGCTCTCCACTCGGTAGGATTTTTCAAACTTAGGCGAGTACTTGACTGCAGCTAAGCCTCCGAGTCGGAGGGTTGCTCTCCACTCGGTAGGATTTTTCAAACTTACACGAGTACTTGACTGCAGCTAAGCCCCCGAGTGGGAGGGTTGCTCTCCACTCGGTAGGCTTTTTCAAACTTAGGCGAGTACTTGACTGCAGCTAAGCCCCCGAATGCGAGGGTTGCTCTCCACTCGGTAGGATTTTTCAAACTTAGGCGAGTACTTGACTGCAGCTAAGCCCCCAAGTGGGAGGGTTGCTCTCAAGTCGGTACGATTTTTCAAACTTAGCGAGTACTTGACTGCAGCTAAGCCCCCGAGTGGGAGGGTTGCTCTCCACTCGGTACGATTTTTCAAACTTAGGCGAGTACTTGACTGCAGCTAAGCCCCCGAGCGAGATGGTTGCTCTCCACTCGGTAGGATTTTTTGAACTTAGGCGAAACGGATTCGCAGCTAAGCCTCCGAGTGAGAGGTTTGCTGACCACTCGGTAGGATTTTTCAGACTTGGGCGAAACAGATTCGCAACAAAGTTACCCACTGGGGGATTTCAAACGGAAACAAAAGCAACAACAATCGTTTAGGAAGATTATAAAGCTCTTGCCTTTGATAAATAAACTACAAAGGTGTTTCTTATTACATCTCATCTGAGTGAGTACTTAAGTATAAAAGGGGCGGAGCAACTCCGCATTCCAAGCTCGTGGCTCGTCTTTCTGATGTTCGACATTGTAAAGATGGTATGCTCCATTGTGGAGAACTCTAGTGATAATGAAGGGACCTTCCCAAGAAGGGGCAAGTTTGTATGGCTTCTGTTGATCCACTCGAAGAAGCAAGTCTCCCTCCTGAAAAGCTCGGCCCTTCACGTTTCTGGCGTGGAATCGACACAAATCTTGTTGGTAGATGGTCGACCGGATCAATGCCATCTCTCTTTCTTCTTCTAAGAGATCGACTGAATCCTGCCGGGCCTGTTCCGCTTCTTCTTCAGAGAAGAGTTCTACTCGGGGTGCGTTGTGGAGCAGGTCACTTGGCAGAACAGCTTCGGCTCCGTAGACCAAAAAGAAAGGGGTTCGCCCAGTAGATCGATTGGGAGTTGTCCTCAAACCCCAGAGAACTGATGGAAGCTCATCGACTAGCACCTTTTCTGCGTGTTTGAGATCACGCATCAGTCGGGGTTTTCAGTCCTTTGAGGATTAGACCATTCGCCCTTTCAGCTTGACCATTCGACTATGGGTGAGCCACTGAAGCATAGTCGACTCGTGTGCCTTGAGAAGCGCAGAACACTCTAAACTCCTCAGAATCGAAGTTCGATCCATTGTCAGTGATGATGTTGTGTGGAACTCCATATCTGAATGTCAATTCTCTGATGAAGCTGACAGCAGTGCTGGCATCAAGATTCTTGATAGGTTTGGCTTCGATCCATTTGGTAAACTTGTCGACTACTACAAGCGCATGAGTAAATCCGCTCTTACCAATCCTCAGCGGCCCGACCATGTCCCATCCCCAAACAGCAAAGGGCCAGACGAGTGGAATGGTCTTCAGGGCTGATGCAGGCTTGTGAGACATATCAGAGTAGAACTGGCAACCTTCACATCTGTCGACTATAACTTTCGCCATTTCATTTGCTCGGGGCCAATAAAATCTGGCTCGGTATGCTTTAGCCACAATGGCCCGAGAGGACGCATGGTGACCACAGGTCCCCGAGTGGATGTCGTTGAGGATCATTCGACCTTCTTTTGGTGTTATGCATTTCTGACTAACCCCAGTCACACTTTCTCTGAACAATTGTCCCTTTATCACCATAAAGGCCTTGGATCGACGGACGATCTATTGAGCCTCTTCTTCATCCTCTGGGAGTTCCTTCCTAAGGATGTACGTGATGTAACGTATTGTCCAGTCGGGAGTGATAACCAGAACTTCCATGATTAGGTCGACCACGGCTGGGACCTCGACTTCAGTCGGATCTATGGCGCTCTTAGGCTGCGGGGGCTCTTCTGTAAAAGGATCTTCTTGAACTGATGGTGTGTGAATGTGCTCCAGAAACACATCGCTGGGAATGGCTTCTCTCTTGGAACCTATCTTCGCCAAATCATCGGCTGCTTGATTTTTCAGTCGGGGTATATGATGGAGCTCTAACCCCTCGAACTTCTTTTCCAACTTTCTCACCGCATTGCAGTAGCCAGTCATGGCTGGGCTTCTGATGTCCCACTCTTTCATCACTTGATTGGCCACCAAGTCTGAGTCGCCATAGACCATGAGGTGACGGACGCCGAGTGAAATGGCCATGCGCAACCCATATAAGAGTGCTTCGTATTCTGCTTCGTTATTGGAGGAATCAAAGTGAATCTGGAGTACATACTGAGCTTGTCTCCTCGGGGGGATACTAGCACCACCCCGGCACCAGAACCATTCAGCATCTTGGAACCGTCAAAGAACATGGTCCAGTGCTCCGAGTGAACTTGAGTCGGCAGTTGTTGTTCGATCCACTCGGCGAGGAAATCAGCTATTGCTTGGGACTTGATAGCTTTCTTTGCCTCAAACTGAATATCTAAGGGAAGGAGTTCAATCGCCCATTTTGCCAGTCAACCGCTTGCATCTACATTGTATGCAGATCTCTACGGTAATGGAGCGTCACGACGAATCAGAACGGAGTGGTCAGAGAAATAGTGTGCAACCTTCTTCGTGGTCATATAAATCCCATAAACAAGCTTCTGATAGTGCGGATATCTCTGCTTCGACGGAGTCAGTACTTCAGAAACATAATAAACCGGGCGCTGAACTTTATAGGCTTTTCCCTCTTCTTCTCGCTCGACCGTAAGTACTATACTGACGACTTGTCCAGTGGCTGCTATGTAAAGCAGTAAAGGCTCTTTGCTGATTGGGATAGCAAGCACCGGCTGGGTGGAAAGCAGGGCTTTTAGCTCTGCAAACGCTGCATCAACTTCGGGAGTCCACTCGAACTTATCTGACTTCTTAATCAGTCAGTAGAGAGGTAGCGCCTTCTGACCGAGTCTGGAAATGAATCGACTTAGGGTGGCCAAACAACCAGTAAGCTTCTGAACATCATGCACACGCACTGGGCGTTTCATTTGGAGTATGGCACCAACTTTCTCGGGGTTAGCATCGATCCCTCGTTCGGAAACGAGAAAACCGAGTAACTTTCCTCCTGGAACTCCGAACGTGCACTTTGATGAATTAAGCTTGATATCGTACCTTCTGAGGTTGGCAAAGGTTTCAGCAAGGTCAGTCAGTAGGTCGGGACCTTTGCGTGACTTGACCACAATGTCATCCATGTACGCTTCCACATTCCGACTGATTTGAGTGAGTAAACACTTCTAAATCATTCGCATGAATGTGGCTCCAGCGTTCTTCAAGCCGACTGGCATAGTTACATAACAGAAGCACCCGAATGGGGTGATGAAAGCTGTTTTGATTCATCGGGTCCAAGCATGCAGCGGATCGATGATACAGAATAAGCGTCCAAAGAGGATGACGCTCACATCCTGCGGTCGAATCGACTATCCGATCAATGCGAGGGAGAGGAAAGTGATCCTTCGGGCAGGCCCGATTGATATGCTTGAAGTCGATGCACATGCGGAGTGAATTGTCCTTCTTAGGGACCATGACAACGTTAGCTAACCACTCGGAGTGGTAAATCTCTCAGATAAACTTAGCTGCCAGGAGCCGAGCCACTTCTTCACTGATTGCTTTTCTCTTCTGTACGGCGGACCGTCGAAGATGTTCCTTGACCGGTTTTATCTTTGGGTCGACTAGCAAACGATGCTCAGCCAGCCCCCTGGGAACACCCGGCATGTCAGAAGGTTTCCATGCAAAGATGTCCCAGTTCTCACGGAGGAACTGGATGAGCGCTTCTACCTATTTGGAGTCGAGAGTTGTTGAAATGTGGGTCGGAGCAGCGTTGGGATCAGTCGGGTGGATATGAACTGGTTTCGTTTCACCGGACGACTGAAATGCTGAATCCATTGCAGGCTTCTTAGCTCATAGCAAATCACTCGGATCTGCATTTTTTTGATACTCCTGCAATTCCACCACTGCCATCTGCGCATCAGCGATTTTTTATCCCTTCTAGAAGCACTCTTCTGCCTTCTTTCGATTTCCAGTGATGGTGATCACTCCCTTGGGACCAGGCATTTTCAATTTGAGGTACGCATAGCATGGTCGAGCCATAAAATGCGCGTAAGCCGGCCTGCCCAGTATGGCGTGATAAGCACTCTAGAAATCCACCACTTAGATTGTCAACTTTTCTTTGCGGTAATTCTTGTGATCACCGAAAACCACGTCAAGAGCAATCTGGCCGAGTGATTCAGCCTTTTTGCCCGGAATGACTCCATGGAAACTCATACTGCTTTCACTGAGTCTGGACATCGGAATGCCCATCCCTTTCAATGTTTCTACATACAGGATGTTCAGGCCACTGCCACCATCCATCAGAACTTTAGTCAGTCGAGTGCCTTCGACAACTGGGTCGACCACCAAAGCTTGCCTCCCAGGGGTGGCTATGTGTGTCGGGTGATCGGACTGGTCGAATGTGATGGCAGTCTGGGACCATTTCAAATAACTGGGCGTCGCCGGAGTGACCATATTCACTTCTCTGTTGATCACTTTCAATCGACTCTTACTCTCAACATCGCAAAAATCATCGAGTGGAATTGACGTGAGGGTAACCATCATCACTCTCCTCCTTGTCCTCAACCTTGTCGGAATCTTTTTCCTTGTCTTTGGGCTGTTTATCCCGGGCTAGCTGGATCGAGAGCCGGCCTTTGCCGAGTGGTATGCTTCGGGTAAATGATTTTACCCTCCTCATCTTTCTTTGTGTGGATGTGGCATGGCAAATCTAGCACATCATTTCCATCTTGATATTTTATCTTCTTAGGGTTCCATGGCCCCTTGGGCTTCCCTTTGGCTTTTCCTTGAGTCACGGCTAAGGTTTCCCCAGGGTGGCTCGGCTTTCTTGCGCTTCTGCTTCCGACCGGAGTTTCCCCCTCCGGTTTCATGGGCGACTGATTTGTGCTTGCCACTCCGGAGCCGATCCTCTTCTTCACCATTAGCATATTTGGTGGCAATCTCCATCATTCGACTCAGAGACATGTCTCCGGTCCGACCGAACTTCAAGTTCAACTCTCGATATTTGACGCCTTCCTTGAAGGCGCAGATCGCTGGTGATCACACACGTTCTCAACTGTGTGATGCGGTGTGATCCATCTCGGATATAATCCCTCAAAGTTTCATTTGTCTTACGCACATAGGATTGCAGCTCACTAACCCCGCCGGGTCGTTTGCATGTCCCTTCAAACGTTCTGACAAACACTCGGGCAAGTTCTTCCCAAGTGTAAATGCTGCTGGGTGCTAACTGATTCTGCCATGCTCTGGCCGAATCCTCCAACATCAGAGGCAGGTGTTTCATAGCCACTTCATCATTACCGCCGTCAATCTGAACAACCACTCGGTAGTCCTCAAGCCAAGTGTCAGGCTTGGACTCACGATGAACTTATCGACTCCGATCGCCAACTTTGAAGTTGGGGGAATCGCCATGACCTGATGGCTCTGCTGAAGCACTCTGGTCCTGAGACGCGCGCTCTACTGCTGGTGGGTACATCTCTATCATGACCTTCTCGGTGAGCTCTGTTCCTGTCGACCAAACCCTGAACGAGAATAGATCTCGCATCAAAGCCTGGCTCCCTGAGGTCGACTGGAATCCTTCGCCCAGCGCTGTGAGGGCGCCTGTCATCCTGCTGTCGACGCACATATGATCTACTCCTTGGGGGAGGAGTGGGCACTCGATGACGATCGTCACGATCGAGTCAGTGATCATACTGCTCACGGTTTACATCTTGATCACGCCGATCGTCCACGTCCCTCACGCCGGGGCGATCTTGGACTATGTGCCGATCGGATCAGATTCTGCAACAACGGACCTGCTATGGATCCTATTCCGCGACTGTGATACAGCCGTATTCTGCTCCCCCGCTGCCCGGAGTAAAGCTCTGATCTTCATTAAACCCCTGTCGGCTTCTAACTGGGAGGGCTGAATTGACTCTGCTATACGAGCTGCAGCTGTAAGATTTTGGATCGGAGCTCGATATACCTGAGTCGGAGGTGGAAAAAGTTGGCGTCAACTGGATTCTTGAACCCTTTGTCGCGCACGCTCGTCGAGTACTCATTGGAGATTTTCGGTCGAAAAGCGCCACCAGATTGGCGGTGGGCGCCCTCCAAGGCCCGGGCCTCGGGAGTTTCTCCAACGATAGGAGTGTGAAGAGCATCCATGTTCCAGCGGCGAAGCTCTTCCCTCTGCTCCGAAGAGAGGGGCTCGGGGCGGTATTCCTCATGAGCATGCGACGGATCGCCTCTATCGTCGCCATCGTCGGTGCGAGGGAAGCTGGGAGGACTGCGAGGTCCATCGACCATCAGGACCTCCGCCGCTGGATCACTGTTGTCGCACTCGGATGCGGTCTCTGCGGAGCCAGTCGAACAGGCCGTAGAGAGATTCGTCGGGCTCGATCGCTACGACTTGAGGGGTGGCTATTTGGCGAGCCACTGCGTGCCTCACCCATTGCTGAAGCCTTGACCGACCGGAGCGCTTGCGCCGGCGGGCAACGGGGAGGGAGGACGCCACAGGTGCCGACCGATAATGGGTCGACGGTTTCCTCAGGAGGACAACGCGGACGCACGCGCAAAAGTGCGTTGCCCCGCGGACGGGGAGTGCATCGACATCGAGTGGAGCCTCCTGAAGCCAAGCAGAGTCGTCGGCGACGAAAACGAGCGCGCCGAGACGGATCTCGCGGCCCTCAGCCAAACCCCCTCCTGAAACCATGATGAAGGGGATCGGAAAAATTGCAACTTCTCCAACAAGTCGCTAAGACACCTGCCCCATGGTGGGCGCCCACTGTCGTGGTTCTGAGTCTGACAGGAGAATAGGGGGGTAGGAATGTAGAGGCAAGATCTTAGCTATGGAGGAGTTGTACACGCTGGTTTTACGAGTTCGGGCCCTTCTCGGAGGAAGTAACAGCCCTACGTCTCGGAGCCCGGAGGCGGTCGACTAGATTACACGTGTGTGTGTGTGTGCAAACCATTGTCCCAGAGGAGGGGTGTGGCTTATATAGAGTGCGCCAGGACCCCAACACCCCTCCGTTACATAGGATTCAAGGTACATAAAGAGGTGGCGTTACAGGTAACGCCGGTATTGAAATGTTGTAAATGGTCATTAAATATCTAAGTAAGTGCCCGACCGTTGCTGCACGGAGCGGCTTTGGGTCTTCTTATCGTCGAGTGGTTTGATGGTCGAGTGACCTGGATAAAGTGAGATCACCGAGTGGATGGTAGGTCGAGTGTACTTCACTCGACGCCTTTGCTGGATCCCTTCTTCTGATACTTGAACTTCTTTGTTCTTAGGACTAGGACCTTAGGTAGGATGTATAGGTCAGGCCTATTACCCTACCCTAGGTTTATGTCTACATCAAAACTCACATGCTCCCGACCTATAGATTCGTACTCAGAATAGGATCCTAATGACTATTCTGAGCTCAAGGAGTCAAAGGCGGATGGCCTATCCTGTTCACCCAATAAGGTGCTTGTTCTAATTTGGCAAGGTTTTATTGGTTGCACATATCTTGCATAAGGTGTCTTGCATTTCTTTTGCTTCGTTGCACCGCCATCTGCTTAGTTTACTCATGATATATGTGAAGATGCCATGCCCATCCATTATCAACTCCTATTCCATTTGTCGTCATACCATGTTTTTTCATTCAAATGCTGTTCTTGTGTTTCAGACATCCAAAAGGAAGAGGATGATTGCAGAACCTGAAGGAGTACAAGCAAAGTCCTTGAAAAAGGTGGTGCTACCAGAGAAATCACATAGCACCCGATGTATATTAGCGATAGAACCAGCGCCGCAAAACCTAGGATATCACAACTATGTTGGTCGCTGCTTTGCTCTTGTGAGTACCTATTGTCCTATCGCTGTCCTTACATTCATACCTGGTGGATTATGTGACATCATTGTGCATTATACCTTGCTTATCCACTATTCGCTCCAAATTATCAGATCTATATTAATGCTTAAATTAATGTTGAATAAACCTAATGCCTATGAAGAAATTTAGTTCTGCATTGTTCTTGTAAATACCTGTTGTCCTTCATCACTGTACTTATGTTTGTGAGCTAGTTCTTCACATACACTTTGCAGCTTATTGTCCCTTGTCCTCCATTTTTCTACACATTAGATCTACATTTACTCTTGCCAAAATATTGAATAAAACCAATGTTACTGAAGAAATTTAGCTTTGCATTGCTCTTGTCAGTGCCTTCTGCCTGTATGTTGTATTTACATTTGTACTCTGCATCTTAAGTTAAATAATCGCCATTTGTTCCTATATTTTCACATCTATATTTACTCTTAACAAAATGTAGAACAAAGGCAATACTCTTGAAGAAGAGTGTGCGGTAAACTTCTTGAATTGCCCCCCCCCCCATCAACATGGACAAGGCCTTGAGCATGTCTTTACTACTAATGTAAGTTTGTCCTTCTCGAGCCTTCAAACTTTGTTGTGTATATTTGGATAGCTATGAGTGCAAATGCTGTTTATTTTTGTCGTCTGCATCAAATTGCTTGTTCAAAGTTTATAAAGTAGAAGTACATAAACAAAAGTTTGTCCTTCTCAATTTCAGTCTTTAGTTGTACAATCTAGTTCCTTATTCGTACCATGTAAATTAAACTAAACATAGCAAGTTATCTTATTTAGCACTATGTGTATGCTTGTGTTCTTGATCTGTAATCCAGTGGTGTGGTGAGACTACCAACAACAACACAATGTCATATCCTGCTATGTATCAACTATGAACAATGCCATATTATATTAATGTTATAAATCGTGTCTCTTTATTTACCAATCTGAAATGGTATAAATTGACAGTACACTCACCATTCATGCTTATAAGTTGTTTAGAACTACATCTATGCTTGTGTTCTTGATTTGTAATCCTGTGGTCTGGTGAAGCTGGTCGCTCCTGCACAATGCCATTTCCTACCATCTTAACTATGAACAATGCCTATTATGTTAATGCTTTTTTAAACCGTGTATCTTTATTTCTGACAAAGAAATGTGATGAATTGACAGCGCTGATGCTTATACGGGCAAAACCTGTTATCTACCTACCTGTTTCTCTTTTGGGGTGACAGCACTGCTGCTAGGAAGAACTGCCACAATGATAGTGAGAAGAACCCATTGTTTGTCCCTCTAACACATATTACAGAGGAGAAGGCAACACATATTGAGGGTAGGGATACAACCACGAAGTCACATCTTGATGTAGTGTCAAACTTACTCAGTGACACACGCTCGATGAAGTCGCCACCTAAATCTATTCGACTTCTTCAGTCTGAAATTCAAGAAGAAATACATGCTTCTGCTCAAATACGACTAGAACTCCAATCTCTATGCAAGATTAACCGTAAGTACATGACGTTTATTGATGATATGCAGCTTAAGTTGGTGGATATGAGTGCCAAAGAAGCGCAGTCTCATCAGGTTGCTAAGCTGCTTGCGCTGCAGCTCCTGGGCCGGGCTAACCTTTATTGAACTGTGTTGAAGTGATGTCGGTTCTGTCTATTATTTTATCTGCCTGTTAACTTGCAATGGTGGCGACCTACCTAGTTTATCTAATCTGTTGTCTGGTTGCCCTTTATTATCACTGGCGGCGAACTTTGATGCCGAGGGGATGTAATATGCTGTAATTTCTTTGTTGTATAGTCTAGGTTTATTCTTGGTCAGTATGCTGTAACTTAGGTCGGAAGGTTCAGTGGATCTCAGTGTTGTCGGTCTTCAGGCCGGCCCGTTACTCATATGGGCAAAATGTGGGCTATAATCATCTTGGGCCATTAGCAGGTCTAAACCTATAGTTGTTTCCCGCCTTTAACAGGCCGAGTAAAGTTCTGGCCAGCTAGGCCAGAGAATACCATGGGCTTTTAACATGCTAAAACCTAGATTGGGCTAGCGTTGAGCCGAAAAATTCACGGGCCAATACAGGCCGAAACTGCCTAAGGCCCATGTTTAGCCCAAATAGGACGAGCAGTTAACAAGCCAAAATATATCCCGAGCCTGTTTGGCCCAATAAAACTATGGGCTTTAAGCAGGCCGGTATCTACGCGGGCCATATGCCTAAAAGTGTCACGGGCCATTATCAGATGGCTGTAAGCAGACTGGATTCAACGCGGGCTGTAATTAGGCCCAACTGTTACACGTGCTGTAATTATTATTATAGTAGTACAGTATGTTCCTTGTAGTGAAGATGAGCAGGGACATTTGTAGTGTAGAGGTCTATTGGTCAGTTGTTATGGACACTTTCAACTCTTCAGGCCTCTTTGATTCGTAGGATTTTGTAAGCATAGGAATAGGAATTGTACTAGCCTACCCACCTAAATCCTGTAAGATTAGCAAGGAAATGCGGGGAGCTATGTCGCCTTTCAGAGTTACACTAATATTAATAGTACCGCACCTTCAGTGGAAGAGAGTTGGTATCCGAATGTAGCGACCCGACCTCAGACGGTCAAGTCTCTGTGTATTTGTGCCATTCCTGGATCAGTATGCTGGCACACACAGTACATCAATGTATATATCAAAGTGCAATCACATGTATAAATAACGTAAAACTGATATATACCTCATATGTCTCAGTGGAAACAACAACGGGTGTGGAGTCCCATCAACGCCATCGGCAGGTTGAGTGTAGATCGTAACCCTGTATCGTAACTCTTACTCGTCGAGGAAATATCTGCAACATGATACGTTGCAGCCGTGTAGGTCAAGACATTGAATGTACCGCAAGATCACAATAAGAGAAAACAGATGATAAACTATACTATATGCGGTATGGCTTTGTGGCTCAGATCTGAGTTTTGTTTGTGTAAAAGCTGGTTTTATTTTCCCTACATCAAAGGAATAAATGAAGTATGTACTATAGAGTTTTCTATCATGACATGGTTCCGCCTAACCGATGTCTCATAGCCCAAATTCATCATAAGTTGCCCACAATTAAGTTATCAGTCCGGTGTTGAGAGTTCGAGATAGATCCAAGTCCAGAGGCTCAAATTGTCCGTAATCGGGGACACGGCTAATCGATTAGGTTTAAACCCTCTGCAGAGGTTTGTACACTTTACCCGCAAGATTCGATCCCTCTTTTACGCTCTCGCACTTCGTGGTGTTTGAGAACAAGATGACCGAAACATGGTATTCAAGAGTTCCCACGACCCTTGTCCGGTGCTCATCCAATCCTACCGTAGTTCTACATCTGCTAGCACCGTCCCCAGCCAGAGTCACAACTAAGGTCAACCAAGCCAGAGCCCATAGTGACTTGCGGTTGCATGTAAGCTTCCGGGCATGAAGTATTCTTCCGTCTCTTTGAGTCTGGGTGAAGCTTTCCGCAAGATGTCATGGCGCTTCTCCATGCAACCCGTCCATCCACTGGTTTCTCCAGGGTGCCCGTTAACCGTCCTTCACCCAGTAGTGTGTATTGAATTCTTGTCTCGAGTCTTGAAGTCTTGAGGCCTTGAAGATGCAGTCCTTGCAAATGTCATCATGGAGTTGTCATCATTGACGTAGAGTCCTCCTTCTTCACACCACTCTCGTGGACTCATACCAAACCCCGTCTACTATAGCGTAGCATTAAAATAAATAACGTCCCGGGCTTGGTAACAGGGTGATGGGTTCCTACCTCATGCATACTAATCAACTACAAGAATTCAATATCACTACTGGAGGGTGGTTGCAAAGATGCCACTAAATGCAATAAAACATAGGTATGAAAGCATGGTCAAAGTGAACTTGCCTGGTAAGTTGATGAAGATAACAACACTCTCGAATAATGACTTGGTAGAACTATTCGTCACTCCGTTGAAAATCTATATAGTCAAACATAGCATTCATATAAGCAAACATCCTAGCAAACAATTCTAACACTCATAATAAAACCAACAAATAAAAATGCAAATCAAGGGACACCCAATAAAAACAAAGGAAAACTACACAACAAAACTACTAAAGAAAACTCTAAGACATAACACAAAATAGTTTTGTCCTAAGTAAAACTTAACCAAGAAAATACTAAACTAATAAACTAACAGAAAATACAAAGTAAAACAACTAAGTTAACAGAAGCTATTTTTTCCGTAAAATTTTATTTGCAAAAGAAACAAATAAAAGCTTTTATGAAACACTAACTATGACCTAAACAAGTTTTCGTACAAAACTAAGTAAAATAATTTTTTTAATAAAACAAATTTTCTTTTGTTGACTAACAGAAACAAAACTAAATTTTTAAGAGTGACAAAAGAAAAAATTTAAAAACAATTAAAACTATAAAGAAAAGACTAAAACAAAACTATAACTAAAACAGTACTGTTTTGCTAAAAACCTAATTCAAAATAAACTAAAAATAAATAACTATATTCTACTGGATAAACAAAACAATAACAAAGCAGTAGCAAAAAGAATCAATCAAAACTCTATTTCTAAACTCAAGTTAAATCAAATACAAGGATTTAAGATAATTTGATCAAGTTCAAATTTAAATAGTCAAACCTAAACAATATTTACCTATTCAGAAAATTTACAAAATTTGTGATCTAACGCAATTGGAATCACTCAATTTGGATATGTATACTAATAGATATGAATTTTCTAAGATCGCTACTTTTCTGAAAAGAAGAATTACGGGATTTCTTTGATCTCACCGTAGTAGTCGACGGAGTTGGGGAAGAAGATCGGATCCGAGGTTATGGGGGCTCCTAGAGGAAGGAGAGCACGGGACGGTGCAGAAGAGATCTCAGCAAACTCAGGGGAGGCCGAGTAAGTACCAACCGAGCCTCGGGCGGCGATGGAGAAGCCGCCGGAGTTTATGAACTCCGATGAGTAATTGTGCTGTATAGGGAGGGGGATAAGCTCCCATGGGAGAGGGCTTTGGGTGAGGGGAAGGAGGGCAACACGAGGGAGGTATTTATAGGGCGAGGGGGTGTCCAGATGCGTGCAGCCATGGCGAGCAAAAAAAACGGTAAGTTCGGATCTCCGTCAAGGAAATCCGGGGCATTAATGGCCTTTTACTTGGAGAAGGAGGTGTAGGGGAAGGAGGTGGATCCATTCAGAGGATTCTTGGGGAAGGGGAAGGAGGGAAGGGCGTGGGGCGCGGGGTGGGGTGCGTGCGTGCGTTCTGCTCCTGTAGGTGCAGAACGATTGTAGGAGGAAGACGACCTGTTGGGTCGTGGAGGGGGCTGGGCCTAGTGCGGCTGGGCTTTGGCCAGTTTTTTTTGTTTTTTTTATAAAATAGAGAAGGAAAACTGAAATAGAGGGCAATAAATAAAATAAATATATATGCATATTATATATCAAAATTTTCGGAAAAACATTTGTTACAGTATGAACAATTTTTCAAGTTCAAATAAAATTCACAGCAAATCCCAAAATTCGAAAGGTGCCACTGTTGCATTTAAAATGCAAACAAAATTATTTTAAAATACCAAAATGATTTAAAAATCATTTTTCTCCACTTTCCTACTGTAGGGAATCATTTTACCCTATTTTCGTATATTTTAGTTTTGGAGAAAAATAATTTCAATATAACCAAATAACTCCAATTTGAAAGTGGGTTTCAAAATAATTTCAACCAGCCTTTCAATTTGATTCTTTTAAACTTCCAACACATATTTCATATAATTTGAAGAAGTCATTTTATCTTCTCTCATGAAAATCATTGAGTTGCATAAAGTTTCTAAATTTGAAATATTTCCAAATGGAATTCAAATCTTTTCAAAACCCTTTTCATTTATTTAAATGGAAGAAGTCATATCATCTTCTCTCTAGGGTTTTGTGTTTGAATTGAATTTGAATTCTCACAGATCAGAAGTCAAAAAAAGGCCTGGGAAAGTCATTTCATTCCCTCTCATTAAACTTTCAAAAAGTTTCAAATTCCACTCAATTTCACACAGTCAATCACTCAACAATCAAACAAACAATCAGAATTATTTATTTAATATAACATTCCAAAATTTAGAATTTTGGGATGTTACACCGAAGCCTTTCTAGCTCTACCGGCAATAGTAGCCCATATTTTCTAGCAAGTTCCACTTTCCTGGGTTTACTTGTG
This sequence comes from Aegilops bicornis, assembly GCA_021605145.1. Lineage (NCBI taxonomy): Eukaryota > Viridiplantae > Streptophyta > Magnoliopsida > Poales > Poaceae > Aegilops > Aegilops bicornis. The sequence continues at coordinate 387,328,540 of CM038675.1, read as the reverse complement.
ATGCTTACGGTTTTCCCGTTATATGTACACTATGATCTGTGTAGCTGCTTTGTGTCACGCTAGCAGCAGTCCACTCTTGAAGCTAAACAACACACCGATCATAAGTCCAAAGCTTACTTCTTAAAATATGAATTGTGATATATACTGATATTAGTTAACAGACACACATTTAATTGGTCAGCTAATGCTCCCACAAGATTTAACAAATGAATGTGGCCACATATAGAGAGACAACATGGAATTGCATTTCTTTGGTCGCTGTGATTCATCATGAGTGGGCAACCACCATTGTATGCAAAGAAGCGGAACCTCAAGAATATGCTTCCTCGTATGTTCTTTAACATGTTCCTCTTTTATTATTCTGTATTTAGTACGTACATTATGTTCCTTGTCAGGAAGGGGAGCAGGAACATCTGCAGTCAACAGCTGATAGAGCTAGCCTATACGTGATCGACAGGCTTTCAATTAGTAGTGGCAATACAACACCGTATTTTCCAGCAAGTTCCACTTTCTCGATTTATATATGCTGGTGATGGTGTTCCCCTTCTATGTACACTACGATCTGCCTAGTTGTTGTGTGCTCTTGTTATCAACGTTTGGCAATAAACTCTCTATACAATACATATTATGAACCTATCATCTGCCAACTATCCTTACTTCTGGAGTCTATTTTTTTGTCTACTTGTGCCAGATTATATTAATGCACGCATCATATTACAACACACATGGGCTCTCTCATCAGAATCGAGTCATAGCACAGAAGGGTTTACAGGGAGCCCCTATATTAGAATATCCTCTGCATTACAAAGATAATCTCACTACTATTTTTCTTTTCATGCTTCTCAGATATTATACAAAATCAAAGTGAATATTAGAATCCGCACATCAGAAGAATATTGTGGAACACTGCAACAACTTACAAAATTGGCGCCAAGCCATTGAGTGCCATTCTGGACGCAATGAAACTCATACGCTCCCCACCTGCAGATTCTTGTTCTGAATATGATCCTAATGACTATTGTGACCTCGAGGAGTCGAAGGAAGATGGCCTGTCATGTTCACCCATCAAGGTGCATGTTCTAATTTGGCAAGGTTTTATTGATTGAGCGTATCATGCATAAGGTGTCTTGCATTTCTTCTACTTTGTTGCACTGCCATCTGCTTAGTTTACTCATCATATATGTTAAGATGCCATGCCCATCCATTATCAACACATATTCCATCTGTCATCATACCATGTTTTTTCACTCAAATGTTGTTCTTGTGCATCAGACATCAAAAAGGAAGAGGGTGATTGACGAACATGAAGGAGCACCAGCAAAGTCCTTGAAAAACATGGTGGTGCCGGAGAAATCAGACAACACCCCACTAATATTGGCTCTACAACCAATGACACAAAACGTAGGACCGAATCCAGCAGACTGTACCCATACTTCAGTGTCCATAAAACTAGCCCCACCACAGACGACCCGCACTCCAGCAAAAGGTATGCCGATTTCAATTTCCATAGCACCAGTTGTACCATAGAAAATCCCACTCCAGCAAAAAGTATAGCAAGTGCACCAGCCGAAGACCTATCCCAACTACAGAGACGGCCAATTCCTGCAGATTGGAACCCCATTCCAGTAATTCCCAGTTTAAAAGACAATGCTTTCAATGTTGTTAGGGACTACGTGCATATATTCCCATCATGAGAAGATTATAGTGAAGCGAAACACCATTTTCACATCTTCCTGTCCCACTTACGTGTAAGTGTTACTATTCATGGTGATTATTTTCCTTTTTTCATCTGATTTAACACATCAATGATTTACATTACATTATTGTAAGTAGGCGATGGTCAATCTGGATAGTCATGACAAGCAAACCTTGCTTGCGCTTTTCAAGGAAGCATTGCAGCAGTATCGGTGTTACCTGAGGAAATCACACTTTGATGGCAAGTCTATAAACGAATTTCTGGTGAAATCTCCTGTGCTAAATTTAGAAGACATTGAATGGAAAAACCTTGTTATGCACTGGTCTCGTTCCCATCATGAGGTACTGTCTATGATATCACATGAAAATTTGAACTTCCACTTTTCCGCATGTGCCTTACGGATCTCTTTTGCAGGAAATTAGCTCGAAGAAGAATTCCGGTTTGAAAAGGGCGACAAGATATTGCAAATATGCTGCCCGCTACTTTGCTCTTGTTAGTACCTATTGTCCTGTATCACTGTACTTGCATTCACACCTGGTTCATTATGTGACAGCAGTATGCATGATAGCTTGCTTATCAATTGTTCGCTCCAAATTATTTGATCTGTATGAATGGTTACATTAGTGTAGAATATATCCAGTGCCAATGAAAAAGTTTAGCTCTGCATTGTTCTTGTAAGTACCTGCTGTCCTTTATCAGTGTACTTATATTAACAGCTAGTTGTTCATGTACCATCACTCTCCAGCTTATTTTCCTTTGCCCTCCATTTTCTACACATCAGATCTATATTTACTCTTACCATAAGGTTAGATAAGACCGATGATACTGAAGAAGTTTAGCTCTACATTGCTCTTGGCTGTACCTTTTGCATGTATCCCTGTACTTACATTTATATCTACTTGGTTATGTAGCATCACTCTTCATCTTATCTTAAATATTCTCCATTTTTTCTTATATTATCACATTTAAATTTACTCTTAACAAAATGTAGAATAAATGCAATGCTTATGAAGAAGATTATGTGGTAAACTTCTTGAATTGCCCCCCCATCAACATGGACAAGGCTTTATAGAGCCGGCCTATAGAACTAATGTAAGTTTATCCTTCTCAAGCCTTCAAACTTTGTTGTGTATATTTGGTTAGGCATGACTGCAACAGCTGTTTATTTTTGGTGTTTGCATAAAATTGCATGTTTAAAGTTTGTTATGTTGTCGGTGTACTAGAGTAGGGGTACCCTAGTATCCCGAACTTGTGCACGGGAAGTTGCAGCCCTCCGGGCAAGGCTTGCCGGGTGACCGCCAAGGTCCTCCGTGGTTCCTTTGGAGCCATTCAAGAACAAAGTATTCAAGCCAAGGAGACAAGGCCCGGCAAGAGGAGCTTGCCGGAAGGCCACCCAAGGCACCTAGGAGACAAGGCCCCGGCAAGAGGAGCTTGCTGGGAAGGCCACCCAAGGCACCTAGGAGACAAGGCCCCGGCAAGAGGAGCTTGCCGGGAAGGCCCGGTGAGCGACAAGCTTCCGGACGCGACAAGACAACAACCGCGGCAAGGCGCTTGCCGCGGCAGACCACCACTCTGTACCTGCGCTCCAGCACATCCACTAACGTGTCGCCCTGGGACCTTTCCGGTAGACGTGGCAAGAGGTCACGACCAGCGGAGCGCCAGTGGCAAGCGGGCGCCGACAAGATTGCCATCGTGGCAAGCGGTGGCGCCTGGCGGTCCCTTTCTGCCTTTATTAGAGGCGGCGTGAGCGGGCATTTAATGCCTTTGTCCCCTGCCGTCGAGGGTTAGGTATGACACACTTTGTACAAGTAGCTGTACCAACCACTCCTTTTCCATTTTACCCTTGTCTACGTTGCCACCTGTCGGAGACCCTTTAGCATATAAAAGGAGGCCCATGCATAGCGGAAGAGGGGTTCGAAAGGTTGAAGCCGAGAGAACACTCACGCTCGGTATCGTTAGCAGCTTGTGTGTCTTGTAGCACTCAAGCGCTCGAGCAAGAACTCAATACACTCGGACATGCGGCGGTAGGAGTGTTATCTCCCGGAGAGCTCCAAAGCTGGGTAAACCGCTCGTGTACTTCGCCTCGATCTGCTCTTCGAGCGACCTCCGCCCCCCGCCGAACCGAAAGGGGCTCGGTCCGCCGGTCCCATAGGTGATCGTGGGCCAGATCAGCCTCCCGACATCTTTGGCGCGAGGTAGGGCGTCGAGATTGTGTGAACCTGATCCGGCGTCCACGAGCTAGATCTTCATCATCTTCATCGACGTGCCACGAAGAAGAAGGCTTGGCCCGCAGATGTTCCGTCTGCGTCGAACCCACCACCACCGGAGCAACCGGGTGGTGGGGTAGACGCCGGCGGAAGAATGGACGTCGACAGGGGAGCCCACGGTGCTGCCAAGTCCAAGGACAAGGCTGCGCAGACCTCGGCGTCCGTACATGCACCGCGCCCGTCTCAGGAGGCGCGGGACCGACAGCGTCATGGCATTCACAACGCCATACGCTCGTTGGACCAAGATCGAGCTGGTGGATCTCGGGATGCTCAAGACCAGCATGCACGCCAACATGCTGGCGCGAGCGAGCATGAGTCGCTGGGCGGGATCTGCTCCTTCTAACATAGTTAGAAGTCCGAGCATATCCGCTCCTCGCGCCGTTCGCCATCGCCACCCACCACTCCAGCAGAAGCTTTGGCGAGAGCTCAATCGCTCTGGATTACCCTCCAACAACCGACAAGGTTGATGAATGGAGGAGCCACCATTCGTAGTCTCGTCGGCTTTGCCAGCGGCGACGCTGCCTTGGCGCAGCCGAGTGCATCGCTATCAGCGGCAGGACTGCCAAACACGAGCGGTGGCGGCAGAAACCGTGGGGTGCAACCACCATGCACTCTCCGCCCGAAGGCCAAGATCGCCGACTCGCGGATCCACCTCGGCAGCGACTCCACCGCATCGCCGGATCCACGAGCTCGTCGCGATCAGCGCCAAGTTCTTCACGACGACAGCAAGAAGACGCTCGAACTTCGCATCGGCGCGAAGAGAAGCACAGCGTCAATCCGACCAGCGCTGGGACCTCTGTCGACATGCATCCGCCAGAAGAACCGAGCGACTTGCCGTCTGTGATGGTTGCCCTGTGTTCACTCGTGAGCTGCGGCAAGTCCAGTGGCCCAGCAAGAAGAATTTCAAGCCAGACGTACCAGAGAAGTACGACGGCGAGACGCATCCGTCGGAGTTCCTCAGCATCTTCACCATCGCGGTGCAAGATGCGAAGCGAACGACAAGATCTGGCTAACTACTTCCGGCTGGTGCTCAAGCCCAATGTCGAGATCTGGCTCATGCACTTGCCGGACAACTCCATATCCTCTTGGGCAGATCTATGCCATCAGTTTGTCGGCGCCTTTACGGTGACCACAAGCCCCATGGCCAAGAAAGCGACCTTCATCTGCTCACCCGGAAGGAAGGAGAGCCCCTGCGCAGAAGTACATTCAGAGATTCAGCCGCGACTGGCACAACATCTCAGATTTCCACCTGCTGCGGTAATCAGCGCGTTCCATCGAGCGTCTTGAAACGCGAGATGCGGGAGGAGATGGCGATGTGCAAGATCGAGAGACGTCGATGAGCTATATGTCTGGCCGACAAGTGTGCGTCTTTGAGGAAGGAGGAGACTCCGGAGAGAATCTTTGGGAGCAGGAGGATCGACGATGGTGAGGATACCGCCCGGCAAAGAAAAACCGGCGGCGGAACAACAGGACGAAGAAAGGCAAAGATGTGCTAGTTGTTGAGCAGTTCGGCAACGGAGGTGGCGCCAAGAAAGCCAAAGCTGGTAGCTCCGGCACGGAGGTTACCGCTGGCACCAACTGCCCGAGCTGTGGCGGTCGCCGACAAGCGGACGGCTCCAACAAGCGATCTTGCAAGATCCACCGCACCAAGGGCCATGACCTCGAGCTGCAAAAGGTCGAGCAACTTGTCGAGCAGCGAAGAAGGCTGAATCTGACGAACGACGCGACAAGGAGAAGGCCGGAAGGTCCGGAGGAGCTAGCAAGAAACGTCCCGCCGAGGAGGGCGCGCGGCAAGGCCAAGCAGCGGCAAGGAGAGCAGACCTCCCAGCGGCGCGACAAGGATGAAGGCGAAGGCGATGATGAAGACATCGATGATGGCGAGACCGATGAGCAGGAGTTCGAAAGCCACGAGAGGTCCTGTGCGTTGATGGCGGTGCTTCTCTGCATACTTCACACCGCCAGCTCAAGCAGTGGATGCGGGAAGTCAATGCGGCAGAACCATCCATCGAGTCACGCAAGCCTCTGAAATGGTCCAGCACGCCTATCATCTTTGATATTGAGGACCACCCTGATCGGCGTAAGCTGCGGTCGGTGCTTGCCGATGTTGGTTTCACCAACTATCCGCAACCTCAAGGTCACTAAGATGCTAGTTGACGGCGGGGCGGCTTGAACCTGATCTCCTCCACGGTGCTCGAAACTCCGGATCACGATGGCGAGCTCGAAGAGACCGGCACATTCAAGGAATCAATCTGGGAAGGAGCAAGCGAAGGAAAGATCACGTTGCGGTGACATTTGGCAGCGAAGTTGAACTTCAGGGCTGAGAGGGTCACTTTTGACGTTGCTGACTTTCCATTGCCTTACAATGGGATACTTGGCCGTCCAGCACTCGCCAAATTCATGGCAGCCTCTCACTATGCATACAACATGCTGAAGATGCCAGGCCCGATAAGTGTCATCTATGTCCCTGGCGACAAGAAGGATGCTCTTATCTGCGCCGACAAGATCTACCGGGAAGCAGCAGCTGCAGCAGATTGCAAGCCACTTGCCGCTGAAGCTCCCGGGGCGAAGAAGAAGACCAAGTCCGGCAAGAGCTCTGATGCCCACTCCGGCAAGCGCACCTCTTCGGAGTGCTGCGCTACCATCGAGGACGCACCATCGAGCTCCACCGGCAAGTGTAAGAAGACGATGGCAGCTCCACGAGAGACCAAAAAGGTGTCCGCCAAGGAGGACGGCACTGGTGGTACCTTCACCATCAGTGCCACTCTCGACCCTAAATAGGAAGGCGCGCTTGTTTCTTTCCTGCGGGCGAACGTCGACGTGTTTGCGTGGCAACCTTCTAACATCCCCGGTGTTCCCAGGAAAGTAATTGAGCACCATCTTGCCGTTTGTCCTCATGCGCGGCCCGTCAAGCAGAAAGTCAGGAAGCAAGCAGTGGAGCGCCAAGAATTCATCACAGAAGAAATCAAGAAATTGGAAGCAGCAGGCCTTGTCGGAGGTGCTCCATCCTACGTGGTTGGCCAATCATGTAGTTGTGCGCAAAGGCAAGCGGAAATGGAGGCTTTGTATCGACTTTACCGATGTCAATAAAGCTTGTCCCAAAGACCCATTTCCTTGCCGCGCATCGACAGATTATTGACTCCACGGCGGATGTGATTTGCTTTCATTTACGGATGCATACTCGAGGATATCATCAGATCTTCATGGCAGAAGAGGATGAGGAAGACCGCATTCATCACCCCATGTGGCACATACTGTTTGTCACGGATGCCTTTCGGATTAAAGAATGCTGGTTCAACATTTGCAAGAGTAGTCCATGACGCTTTTGAGCCGCAAATGCACAGAAATGTGGAAGCCTACATGGATGACATAGTGGTCAAAAGCAAGGACAAGGTGACTCTGATTCAAGATTTAGACGAAACCTTCGCAAATCTGCGCAATATCAACCTCAAGCTCAACCCTGAGAAGTGTGTGTTTGGAGTCCCTTCCGGCAAGCTTCTCGGGTTCTTCGTGTCTCAACGGGGAATTGAAGCCAATCCCGACAAGATCAAGGCCATTGAGCAGATTGAAGCACCAAAGCGCGTCAAGGATGTACGAAGACTTGCCGGTTGCGTAGCTGCTCTCAACAGGTTTATCTCTAGGTCTGCTGAGCGCGCCCTGCCATTTTTCAAAATTTTGAAAAAGGCAGGTCCGATGAAATGGACTCCGGAAGCGGAGGCTGCGCTGCAGGACTTGAAGAGATACCTGTCCTCCACTCCAACACTTGTCGCACCTAAGCCACAAGAGAAGTTGCTGCTATATATAGCGGCAACCAATCAAGTGGTTAGTGCTGCGTTAGTAGCGGAGAGGGAGGCGGATGATGAGCTAGCAATCATGGCAAATGCATCCAGCGATGAGCAGGGGGCTTCACCGGCAAGCTCTGGTCCCGACAAGGATGGATCTGCGCAGACGCATGAGAAGATGCAGAAAAGATTGGTGCAGCGCCCAGTTTACTTTGTCAGTTCCCTTCTGCAGGGGGCTAGGTCAAGATACTACGGTGTGCAGAAATTGCTTTTCGGCCTCCTCATGGCCTCGAGAAAGCTGCGCCATTACTTCCAGCAGATGAGATCACGATCGTCACTCGTTTTCCGCTGAAGAGGATCTTGCAAAATCCAGAGGCAACAGGCAGGATTGTCGAGTGGGCACTTTGGAACTGTCAAGCTTTGGCCTCAAGTTTGAGAGCACTTAAACTATCCAAAGCGAGAGCATTGGCGGAGTTCATAGCAGAATGGGCGCCAACACAAGATGAAGAAATTCGAAACGAGCATCCCGTCAAGGAAGCAAGCAAAGAGTGGCTGATGTACTTTGATGGTGCCTTCTCGCTTCAAGGCGCCCGGTCTTGGGCGTGCTACTTGTTGCACCCCGGAGAGCACCTCAAGTACGTGGTCGGATGCACTTTCCCAAGGAGCAAGCAACAAACAATCTGCAGAGTATGAAGGTTTGCTTGCCGGTCTCAGGATCGCAGTAGACCTTGGGATCAAGAAGCTCATTGTCAGGGGTGACTCATAGTTTGTCATCCGCCAAGTGAACAAGAGTTATCAGAGTCCGTTGATGGAAGCTTATGTTGATGAAGTGAGAAAGCTAGAAGAACACTTTGACGGCCTACAAATGGAACATGTTCCAAGAGCTCAGAACGACATTGCCAATGGCTCGTCGAAGTGCGCTGCACTTAAGTTACACAATGGAACCAGGGATTTTTGTCAAGTGACTCAACCGTCCGTGGCGCCATCAACCGGACAGAGCAAGAAGAGGAAGTTGATCTCTGGTGACTATTTTCCGTGAGCTTCGAAAGTCGCCGTCAAGAAGGTCCTCAAGATCAACACCAAAGGGTCTTTGAGGAAGCGATCTGCTCCGGCAAGCCCTAGGGTTTGTTCCTTTGAAGCGAGCGCTCCCGACAAGTTTTGCTCGGCAAGCTTGCCGGGAACGTCAAGCTCGGCTGAGCCGCGAGTTCTCGCCGTGGAAGCGAGATGTTCGCAGCGGCGAGATGTGCCTTCGATCCTTGTTGTCGAGCCGCAAGCTCCGGCATGGGCACAACGGATTGTCCGTTTCCTTGACAGGAGAACTTCCGAAGAGCAAGAAGAAGCGGAAAGAGTAGCCCGGTAGTCAAGTATGTACCAGTTTATCGACAACACCTTGCATGTAAGAAGACTCAACAGTGTGAAATTGAAGTGTATTCACCGCGAAGACGGACAAAAGCTGTTGGCGAGAGATACATGGAGGCATATGTGGTCACCACATTGGCGCGAGCACTTGCCGCAAAGCGTTAAGCAAGGTTTCTTTTGGCCGACAGCCCTCCAGGATGCAATTGCATAAGTAACCAAGTGTGAAGCATGACAGTTCCATTCCAAGCAGATACACCAGCCAGCTCAAGCTCTCTAGACGATCCCTTTATCCTCGCCATTTTTGGTCTGGGGGATCGACATCCTCGGCCCCTTTCCCCGAGCTGTCGGGGGCTTTGAGTACTTGTACGTTGCAATCGACAAGTTCACAAAGTGGCGGAAGTGGAAGCGATGAGGAAGGTGACACCGGTCAACAGTCAAGTTCTTTAGGTCGATTGTTTGCTGTTTCGGAATCCCTAACAGGATCATCAACGACAACGGCATGCAATTCACGAGCCGCACCTTCATGCAGTACGTCCAAGATCTTGGCGCCAAGGTCTGCTTCACTTCTGTTGCTCATCCGAGAAGTAACGGTCAAGCGGAGAGGGCGAATCTTTGAAGTGCTTGCAGCGGGCTCAAGACCAGAACTTTCGGCTGTGCTGCACAAGTGCGGAAAGAAGCTGGATTGAGGAGCTGCGGTGGTTCTTTGGTCGTCAGACGACGTCAAATCGAGCCACCGCGAGACACCTTCGTTCTAGTCTATGGAGCAGAGGCAGTTCTCCCCACGGAACTCGTGATCACGGATCACCTCGAGTGCTCGCTTATGATGAGCTTGAGCAAGAGCGATTGCGACAAGATGACGCGCTGCTCCTTGAGGAGGATCGTCTTGATTTCTTTGTCTGAGCTGCTCGATACTAGCAAGCTTTGCGCCGCTACCATAGCCGCAAAGTTAATGCCAGAAGTCTCGAGGAAGGCGACCTTGTTCTTGGCGCGTTCGATCCGCCAAGAATTCCAACAAGTTGACGCCGAAGTGGGAAGGTCCTTACCGGGTGAAACAAGTCACTAGGCCTGGCGCTGTCCGCCTTGAGACCGAAGATGGCATTCCGGTGAGCAACTCCTGGAACATTGAGCATCTTCGTAAGTTTTACCCGTAGGGCGCGGTTGCCGGAACCTGTTACGGCAACCACCATTTGTACAAGTCTTGCCGATGTTGCATGTAATCCTTTGTACAAAGCCGGGCGCAGACCCCGTGCATAAAGTAAAGCTAATGTGCTTGAACATCTTGTCAATTTCATGCTTTCTACTTCTATTTTGCATGCGTTATCGACACTTTGTGCAGCACCTACCCCGGTAAGCAATAACGAGCCATAAGGCTCCATATCTTTATTTTCTCTTCTTTCTCTTTCTCAAAGAAAGGAAGGTTCCCTCGCCTAAGTTTGCCGGGGGGAAAGGAGAAGATAATGGTGTGGACCAAGCGTCGCTCAAGGAAGTCTAGCCTTACTAAGTTGCTAAAGTTTGAGCGATCAGTTTTAAATTTTTTAAGTTATCTTCCTCGAACGACCGTACTTTGTATGGAAAACCTGTGCGCGGAGGAACCAACTCGTAGCTAGTTGCGCCCTTACTTTGTTTCAAGTCCGCTCAACAACTTAAGTGAGCTGCAACTAGTTGCGACAAGGTTTCTTGTCCATAGCAGCACCGCCAGCAGTGCCGACGTCTCAAGACTCGGCCATGCGGCCTGTGCTGTACCGACAAGTTCCCTAAAAGCGTGGGGCAAAAACATACAAAGGAAGGAACCAAGTAAAGGAAATAACATAGCAATTGCTACCGAAATAGAGTTATATTACAAGATAGCTTGTCGCAGCTCTAATAGATTGTTCTCATAACATGACCAAGAGCGGCAAGAAAAAGAGAAAGCGGGCGGCCTAATCTACGCGATCGCCCTCAACCTTTTGATCCCGCTCACCCTGTCCACAATGGGTGCGACAAGGGTCTTGAGCGCTTCCACATCAGCATCCGGCGGCAAGGACTTGAGGACGTTGGTGAGGTTGAGGCCTGGGTTGCGGAAGGCCACCTTCATCCGCACCTTTTGAAGAGCTCCCGCGCAGATCTGGCGCGACTCCTCGGCCAGCTGCTTTGGGATTTTTTTCCCGGAGTCGCTGGAGGGCCGTCACCACGCCCTTGAAGAACAAGCTGAGCTTGGCGCTGGGTCGGAGGTGCTCATCGGAGGAATATCCAAGATCCTCCATCCCAGTGCATGACTCCACAGCCGATGGCTGCAACAACATCCACGAGACCCTCGGTCCAGTGCTCCACATTCTCCCTAAAGCTATTCTAGGTGGCAGCAGCACTCGCCAGCAGCGCCTCGTCGGCCTTGATCTTCTCCTTCAAAGCCACCTCCTGCTCCCTGGCACCGTCCAGCGCCTAAGTCAAGGTGGTCAGCTTCAACTCAAGATCTGCGTTGGAGTCCTTGGCGGCGCTGAGCTCCTTGCTCCTCTCAGCGAGACGGCCCTGCAACTCGCCAAGAGTGTAGGCGTCCTTCTCGTGCTCATGCTTGAGTGCAGCAAGCTCCTCGCCGCTCTCCTTGAGATTGGCCTCCAGCTGCATCACCTTCGTCTCCAGCTCCTTCTTGGCGGCCTCGGCAGCTGCGACAGCATCCTTTGCTTCCTTGAGAGCCCCGCCAAATGTTTGCTCGCGCGTGGATAGATCCTCCTCATGGCTGTCAAGATTAACCTTCCTCTGCGCCAACTCGCCTTCCTGCGTAGATAGCTTCTCGGCGGCAAGCCGCTGTTGCTCCTCAGCTTCAGCCTTCTCGAGGAGGAAGGCTTTGCGCTCCTCGGCGAAGTCGCTCCGCTCCTCGCCAAGGACCGGAGAGCTTCTGGTTGAGGCCCCGAGCTCCTCCGTGCGCTTCTCGATATGCTCCCGCCTTGGCGACAAAGCGCTTCCGGGATTCCAGCTTGGCAGCCGAGCGCGGTAGAGCGGCAATGACTTCCGCGGCATTTGCTCCTCCTCGGACTTCGCCACTCTGCTGTTTGGTGCGTCGACCAGCGTCGATCCGGCGGAAGCGAGCAGCTCTTCATCAAAAGTTTCTCCTTGACGCCACAGGGCTCGGCGCCCATGGGAGCTTGATGAAGACGCCATCGCCCGGCCTTCAACAGGCACCGGCTGGGGCTCTTGAGCCCGACGCTACCGCAGCGGGCGGAGGGATCGGCGGTCGGCGTGGCGCTGGCGCCCTCGCGCCTCGGGGCCGTCGGTCGATCGCGGACCCTCGCCAGCTTCTGCGGCGGCAGCTTTGGCGGTCTCTTCGCCGGCGGGCTCGTCAGCGCCAACTTCTTCTCCGATGGCGGCGGCGTCGTCAGCATTGCTGCGCGCGTCCTCCTCGCCGGTGGCCTCGGTCTCCATTGGCCCTGTGGCGGATGGATCTGACGACCGGAAAATGAAGAGAAGTCAAGCAAATATTCAAAAAGAAAACCAGAAGAAGAAGTAAACAAGGGAAGTTTTCAAGCAAGAAGATTACCTGTGCTAGGGTCTCTGATCATGGTCTCCGCCCCAGAGGATCGCTGGTCTTGTCCTTGCCGGAGAACTGCCCCTTGCCGGAGAATTCTCCTTGCGGAGAACGCTCCCTTGCCGGGGAATCCTCCCTTGGCGGTGTAGTCAAGCGAAGGCATGTCGAGGCGGCTTCAGGGCACTCCTGGTGGGGCTGCTCTGCTCCTACACAAATCAGCAGTCAGATATCAGCAAAGAAAGAGCACCCATGCACGCCGGACAGCAGGAAGTAAAAACCATATACTTACGCTGGGGGCTGCTTTGAGGAAGAGTTGCCGCGTCCGGGAAGGAGGTCTCGGACGCGCCTCCTGCTGTCGCGGTGGGTTCGTCCTCGATGACAATCACCGGGGCCTTGGCTCTCTTCGACGCTCTGGGCGGCGTCACGAAAAGGAATGGGTTGAGTGAGGCAAATCAGATACAAGACAAAGCAACAAATCGAAGAACTGCAAGTACAAAGAAAGAATCTTACTCTTCTTCTTCCTCGTCGGAGCTGAGCGGAGAGAGATCAAATGCTCGCCTCGATGACGACGAGGCGGAGGAGTAGGTTCCCTTGGCCGCTTGGCGGGAAGCGAAGCGATGGTCTGCGAGGCCCGCTCCGATTGCCGCAGCGGCGTGAGGTGCTCCAGCGGCATGATGCTTGCCGCGGTGGAAGCGCGTCATGGCGCTGGCGGCTGTTGACCCGTCTGCCGCCCGCCACGTCTCCGGCCTTGCGGAGACGGCTTCTTGGTGTAGTTGGGGGCTCCGCTTCGCGGCAAAAATTTGTCTGAAGGAGGAGGCGCCCTCGGCCGGGCTCGCTTCGACTCAGCCGGGCGACAAGCTCTTCCTCGCCGGCAAACTCCCCTCGCTCGACCAGGCTTGCCACCTCTGCTGCCTCTGCCTCCTCCACGGTGAATCCGAATTCACCCGCGGCAGCGGCTGCTGCCGCCTCTTCCAGCCTGGTGGCGATGCGCTGCATCTCATCATCGGTGGTGTCGCGGGTGAGGCTCTTCTGTTCATCGGGGCGGACCGGCACTTCTACCAGGCTATCAAAGAACACTCGCACGACGTCATCTGCAGGCTCTTGCCAGGTTGGAACGATTCCATGCGAGTCGCACAACGGCATCATTGCACGGATGCGGTCGAGCGAGGAATTGTTGCACGCGGACGACATTCTTCGCAACTGAACGCTCCGGGATGCTCGGGATCGTGCTTGAACAGCTCCAAGAGCATCAGCGTCCAGTTCGGGGCAGTGAAATTGAAGTTGAGGCCTGGGCGCAGCCTCATGATATCCGCTGCGTTCCGGAACTCCCAGCGGGCCTCCTCCTCTCTGCGAAGCGCGATGCGGCGGCGAAGGAAATCTGCGCCAACGGCGCCTGATGAGTCCGGCAAGCCTCGAGCGTAGGATCCGGATGACAGCAATCTTCAGCCTAAGCGTCTTCCGGGGCCGAATTGCTCCAATCGTTGCCGCGACCATCGAGGTTTGGCGTTAGGCGGTAAACGGCTGCGAGTTCTCCTCGATAATCCGGCACCAGTCCGCTCTCCACTCATCCCATTTGCTGCGGAGCTCTCCCTCCAGATAAGCTTCCTTCTTACGGTCCTCGAGATCCATCGATCCCACCGGAAAGAGGCTCCCCTCTCTTAACTCGGGGCATAAAGAAGTGGCGGAAAAGGGCTACGTTTGGATGGACTCCGACAAAGTTTTCGCAGAGATGTGTGAAAACTGCCATGGTCAGAACAGCATTGGGGGTGAAGTCAAGGAGGCGGAGCCCATAGGTGTTCATGATATCGCAGAAAAATTCAGAGAAAGGCGGGCAGAGCCTGCAGTAGAAGAACAGCGCGAAGAAAGGGTACCCATTCGAGCCGATTCCGGCAGCATTGGGAGTACCTTCATGCTGGATGCGCTCGCGTCTCCGTCGACCGGAAGAGGTAGTAGTACTCCCTCAGCTCCCTCGGCAAGCCGGGGGAAAGATTGCCGCTCCTTCTTAGCGCCAAGAAGTCATGCCTCGGCCGACTTCACGGCCTTCCCTTGTCGGCTGGAGCCATGGCGGAGGTGGTGAGGGAGATCGACGGCGTTGGTGATGCTGGTGGCGATGGGGGCGGGCGCTGCTCTCTCTTCAGCCTTGGGAAGAAGGGGAAGCAGCGGGGTTTTTCGAGATTGGACAAGAATCTGGCGAGATGGGCGAACTGCCCTGCTTTCCCTCGCTTATATAGAGAGAGGCGGACGTTCCGTCTTTCGAATAAAGAAACCACCCACGATCTCTCACACGACGCCGCATTCGACGCTGCAGGCTGCTCGTGGAGGGCATGGTGGGTCCGGGGTGAGTTACTGGCGTAACCCAGTGCCGCGTGCCCGTGCCTGTTTTGGGCCTGGCCCAACAATGCTCGGCTTGCCGTGTGTGGCCCAGCCGGGGCTCTGTCGGTGTACTAGAGTAGGGGTACCCTAGTATCCCGAACTTGTGCACGGGCGATTGCAGCCTCCGCGGCAAGGCTTGCCGGGTGACCGCTAAGGTCCTCCGTGGTTCCTTTGGAGCCATTCAAGAACAAAGTATTCAAGCCAAGGAGACAAGGCCCCGGCAAGAGGAGCTTGCCGGGAAGGCCACCCAAGGCACCTAGGAGACAAGGCCCCGGCAAGAGGAGCTTGCCGGGAAGGCCACCCAAGGCACCTAGGAGACAAGGCCCCGGCAAGAGGAGCTTGTCGGGAAGGCCCGGTGAGCGACAAGCTTCCGGATGCGACAAGACAACAACCGCGGCAAGGCGCTTGCCGCGGCAGACCACCACCCTGTACCTCGCGCTTCCAAAGACATCCACTAACGTGTCGCCCACAGGGACCTTTCCAGCGCAGCGTGGCAAGAGGCCGTGGCGGCCGTGAGCGCGGTGGCAAGCGGCGCCGACAAGATTGCCCTCGTGGCAAGCGGTGGCGCCCTGACGGTCCCTTTACGCCTTTGTTAGAGGCGGCGTGAGACGGGCATTTAATGCCTTTGTCCCCTGCCGTCAGGGTTAGGTATGACACACTGTACAAGTAGCTGTACCAACCACTCCTTTTCCACTTTTACCCTTGTCTACGTTGCCACCTGTCGGAGACCCCTTGAGCATATAAAAGGAGGCCCATGCGCATAGCGGAAGAGGGGTTGAAAGGTTCGAAGCCGAGAGAACACTCACGCTTCGGTCTCGTTAGCAGCTTGTGTGTATCAGAGCAATCAAGCGCCCCGAGCAAGAACTCAATACACTCGGACATGCAGCGGTAGGAGTGTTATCTCTCCGGAGAGCTTCGAAGCTGGGTAAACCGCTCGTGTGCTTCGCCTCGATCTGCTCTTCGTGCGACCTCCGCCCCCCGCCGAACCGAAAGGGGCTCGGTCCGCCGGTCCCATAGGTGTTCGTGGGCCAGATCAGCCTCCCCGACATATGTAGTTCATAAACAAAAGTTTGTCCTTCTCAATTTAAGTTTTCAGTTGTACAACCAAGTTCCTTCTTCACACCATGTAAATTAAACTATACAGAGCAAGTGATATTCTTTTGCACTACATTTATGCTTTGTTCTTGATCCGTAATCCAGTGGTGTGGTGAACCTACCCACTACATCACAATGTCATATTCTGCAATGTCTTAACTATGAACAATGTCATATCATTCTACTATTATTTAAACCGCCTCTTTATTTGCCAATCTGAAATGGGATAAATTGACATCACACTAACCATTGATACTTATGAGTTCTTGATCTGTAATCCAGTGGTGCCGTGAAGCTGCCTACTCCTTCATAATGTCATTTCCTGCCATGTCTTAACCTGAACAATACCATATTGTGTTAATGCTATTTTAAACTATGTCACTTTATCCGCCAATAAGAAATGTGATGAATTGTCAGCATTGATACTTATATGTGCAAAACCTTTCATCTATCTGCTTGTTTCACTTTCAGAGTCAGGAGGATATAAGCGTCAAACAAGCGCAGTCTCATCAGCTTGCCCAGTTGCTTATGCCGCAAGACTGAAAGGGCTAACCTTTCTTGAACTCTATTGAAGTGTTGTCGGTTTTGTATATTATTTTGTCGGCGTGTTTATTTGCACTGGTGGCGATCTTTGATGCCCAGTGTATGTAATCTGCTGTCTGCTTGTGTTTTATTATCATAGCGGCGAACTTTGATGCACAGTGGATGTAATATGCCATAATTTCTTTATTGTATAGTCTAGGTTTTTTCTTATTCACGATTCTGCAGTTATTTTAGTGTACATATATTATGTCTTCGCTCCATGAAAAGTAAACCGGCCAAACTGTAAAATTACGGTACATAATCGGGCCGTCATGCAAATCACTATGTATGGGCCGCATCATGGGCCCATTCATCTGAGTCCGTTAACAGGCCTAAATGTAAACTGGCCCACTAGTAGTATCGGGCCTTTAATAGGCCGAGTAAACCACCGACCCTATTTTCGCACGAAAATTCAATGGGCTTTTAGTAGGATGAAAAGTAGGTTGGGCCTGAAACATGCCGAACAGCTCATGGGCCAACAGCAGGCCGCAATAGACCCTGGCCCATGATTGTGCCAACCACATCACGGGCCGTTAACATGCCAAAATTGTCTCGGTCCTTGTTTGGCCCAGTCAGATTATCGGCTGTGAGCACGCCAGATGCAAAGAGGGCCATAGTTAGGCCTAACTATATGACAGGCTTTTAACATGCCGAAATAAATATAGGGCTGAAATGTTAAACGTGCCTTTAACAGGCCGAAACTAATATCGGGCCATATTACTAAATGGGCCTTTAGCAAACAGAAATCCTAATCGGGCCTCAAGTGGGCCCAAAAGCACTGGCGATCCGATTAAGGGGCTTAATCTTATATGGGCCATAATTTAGCCCAAAGGCTCTTAAAGGGCCGGATTTGTTATGGGCCGTAATATGGCCCAGAACATGGTAGGATATTAACGGGCCGTATCTCATATGGGCCCTTATTAGGCCCAGAACGTGGCAGACTGTTAATGGACTGGTCAAATATGGGCCGGCATTTGGCCCAAAACATGGCCGCCTATTAATGGGCCGGCCCACTAGTGTCTTCAAAATCTTGTGGGCCTTTAGCTGGGCCATCCCATTATGGTGTGCAAAATCTTGTGGGCCTTTATCTAGGCCGGCCCATTATGGTCTGGAAAATCATGTGGGCCTTTAGCTGGGCCGGCCCATTATGGTCTGCAAAATCTTGTGGGCCTTTAGTTGGGCGGGCCCATTTAATATTTATGGGCGACATTTCGGCCGGTCCACGTGTCAACATATCATAGGCGCATCTCACCCATTGGATGAGTGACGTCTGTGCCAACGCGGAGCTGATACGTGGTTCCGTCGGCCAATGAGAATTCTACACATGGAAAACCGCCACTATCGTGGTTGTTAGCGGGTTATCGGATCCAAAACCAGACCCGATAGCTTAACGACGACCCGTTATGGTGGATGCCATGTGTCGGTCACCCTTGACGAAAGCACTTCTATGACGCGCGTTGTATCGTCATGGAAGTGGACACTTCCGTGATGACAATTTTGGTAATGTCATGGAACACTTCTACGACAGCACATGTATGACTATCTTGATTCCGTCATACAATCGTCATGGATGTACATGTATGACTATCTTGATTCCGTCATAAAATCGTCATGGATGTACATGCATGACAAAAACCGTGACCTACTGTGACTAACACGCATCATCACGGAAGTGTATTTTTTTGTAGTGTAATCAAACAACACAATGAAAACAGAATCTGACAAAAAACAGAACAATCTGTAATGATCTGAATATTGGTCATACTTCTGTTACTCCAAAAATTCGGAAACATTAGGATAATGTGGACCATTTGTATATAAATAAATTGGAAAAAATTCAGAAAATTTTGTCGCTCCAGCAGATTAGATCAATTATGTTACTAGGCTCAAACGTTTCAGTTTTCTCACAGATTCAAATCAATAATCTTCCAAACCATCCCAAAGGTCTTACTTGGCACACATACTAATTAAAACACTAAAACACAATAATAACAGAAGTATAATTGCACAACCAAAAATAAAAATATTGGGTTGTGTCCCAACAAGCGCTTTTCTTTAAAGCAATTAAGCTAGGCTTTGTGATTTCGATGATGCTCACACGAAAGATAATAATTGAAATACAAAAAAAAGCATCATAAAACATGTGACAAACTCATTCAAGTCTAAGATAATTCCTATGCATAGGCATTTTATAAGCAAACAAATTATCAAAACAAGCAAAAACTAGCATATGCAAGGAAGAAGAATAAAACATTGAAAATCTCAACATGAAGAGGGGTAATTTAGTAACACGACAATTTCTGCAACCATATTTCCCTCTCTCATAATTATTACACGTGGGATCATATTCAAATTTGATAATATATCTATCACATAACCTATTCTCTACCTGATCCACATGCATGCAAACTTGACACTCTTCCAAAATAGTGGGATTATCATCAAATAAATTCATGACCTCTCCAAACCCACTATCATCAAAAATTTCATAAGATTGATCACACCCCAAATATGTGGGATTATTTTTAGGTAAAGTTGACACTCTTCCAAACACACTTTAAATATTATTTCAAACATTATTACCAATATCATATTCATCATGAGGCTTAAACAAATTTTCAAGATCATAAGTTGATCACTCAATCATGATCATTACAATAAGTAGTGGACATAGCAAAATTAGCATCCCCAAGCTTTGGGTTTTGCATATCATTAAGACAATTGACATTAATAGAATTTATAATAACATCATTGCAATCATGCTTTTCATTCAATGAGCTATCATGAATCACTTTATAAATTCCATCATAATTTTCAAATTCACGAATTTCAAGCAAAACTTCATAAAGATAATAATTTGATCTTTTAAAAAGATTAGAAAGTGGATGAGGATCCATAAACTTTTTGCTTTCTGATTTGGAATAAACATGCAATTATACCAAGAAAACAAGCAAACAAACCAAGTAAGACAAAAAAGGGCAAATAAAAAGGCAAATATTTTTGTGTTTTTCTGAAACATTTTAGAAGTGGGGAAGAGGAAAATGGGAGGAAAATGGCAAATAATGTAAGTGCAAGAGATGAGAGTTTATGATAGGTACTTTGTAGGCTTGATGTTGATCCTCCCCGACAACGGCACCGGAAATTCTTCCTGCTACTTTTTGAGCTTGCGGTTGTTTTTTCCCTTGAAGAGGAAAGGGTGATGCAGCAAAGTAGAGATAAGGATTTCCCTTAGGTAAGAACCAAGGTATCAATCCAGTAGGAGGAACACACGAGTCTCCAATGATAGCACCTGCACAAACAAACAAATACTTGCACCCAACATGACAAGTAGACCGACTCCTTCCTGCATCTACTACTATTACTCCACACATCGACTCCTATCCAACATGCATCTAGTGTATTAAGTTAACAAGAACAGAGTAACACCTTAAGCAAGATGACATGATGTAGAGGGATAGATCCAATCATTATGAATAAAGCCCACCTTTTTATCCTTAATGGAAACAATACAATTACGTGTCATGTCCCTTTCTGTCACTGGGATTGAGCACCACAAGATTGAACCCATTACAAAGCACCTCTCCCATTGCAGGAAAAATCTATCTAGTTGGCCAAACCAAATCAATAGATCGGAGAGAAATACAAAGCTATCTTCATCAACCATAAAAGAGTTGAGAGAAGACTCAAATAATATTCATAGATAATCTGATCATAAACCCACAATTAATCGAATCCCAACAAATGCACTGCAAAAGAAGATTACATCGAATAGATCTCCTAGAACATCGAGGAGAACATGGTATTGAAGATCAAAGAGAGAGAAGAAGCCATCCAGCTACTAGCTATGGACCCGTAGGTCTGTGGTAAACTACTCATACATCATCGGAAGGGCAACAAGGTTGATGTATAGGCCCTCCATGATTGAATGCCCCTCCGGCAAAGTACCAGAACGGGTCTCCGGATGGGATCTCACGAGGACAGAAACTTGCGGCGACGGAAAAGTATTTTTGGTGTGCCCTCTGGTATATGGGAAATATTTGGGTATTTATGGAGCTGCGATCAGGCTTAGAGGAGCCTCGGGGGACCCACAAGCCTGGTGAGCTTGTGGCTCACCCGTTTCCCTTCTGGCCTCCTCCCGAAGCTTCATAGGTGTCTTCTTGTCCAAGAAAAATCTTCAAAAAGTTTCGTTCCATTTGGACTCCGTTTGGTATTTATTTTCTATAGAAGAAAAAAACAAGGAAAAAACAGCAACGGGCACTTGGAACTAGGTTAATAGGTTAGTCCCAAAAATGATATAAAATAGCATAATAATGCATATAAAACATCCAAGATGGATATTATAATAGCATGGAACAAAAAAAAATATAGATACGTTGGAGACGTTTCACCACACCATTGGGTTACAAATCAAGAACACAAGCATACATGAGTGATAAACAATGTATAAGCATCGATGGTGAGTGTTCTGTCAATTTATCCCATTTCAGATTGGTAAATAAAGAGACACAATTTAAATAACATTAACATAATATGGCATTGTTCATAGTTAAGACATAGCAGGATATGACATTGTGCTGGAGTTGGTAGTTTCACCCCACCACTGGATTACAGATCAAGAACACAAGCATACATGTAGTGCTAAAGAATATAACTTGCTATGTTTAGTTTATTTTACATGGTATGAACAAGGAACTACGTTGTACAACTAAAAACTGAAATTGAGAAAGACAAATTTATGTTTATGAACTTCTTTGTAATAAACGTTGAACATGCAATTTGATTCAAACGACAAAAATAAATAGCAGTTGCAGTCATAGATATCCAAATATACACAACAAAGTTTGAAGGCACGAGAAGGACAAACTTATGTTAGTAGTGAAGACCGGCTCTATAAAGCCTTTGTCCATGTTGATGGGGGCAATTCAAGAAGTCTACCATAGAGTCTTCTTCATGAACATTGCCTTTATTCTACATTTGTTAAGAGTAAATATAGATGTGATAATATAGGAAAAAATGGAGATTAATTAAGCTAAGATACAGAGTGATGCTACATAATCAAGTAGCTATAAATGTGAGTACAACATACAGGCAAAAGGTACTGACAAGAGAAATGCAGAGCTAAACTTCTTCAGTAGCATTGGTTTTATTCAACACTTTGGCAAGAGTAAATAGATCTAATGTGTAGAAAATGGAGGACACGGGAAAATAAGCTGCAAAGTGATGGTACATGAATAACTAGCTGAGAATATAAGTACAGTGATGAAGGATAACATATACTTACAAGAACAATGCAGAGCTAAACTTCTTCATGAGCATTGGCTTTATTCTATACATTAATGTAAGCATTAATATAGATCTGATGATTTGGAGTGAACAGTGGATAACCAAGCTATAATGCACACTGGTGTCACATAATCACTAGGTATGAATTTAAGTACAGCCATACAGGACAACAAGTACTAACAAGAGCAAAGCAGCGAACAACATAGTTCCGATATCCTAGGTTTTGTGGCGCTGGTTCTATCGCCAATATAAGTGGGGTGCTATCTGATTTGTCCGGTACCACCACCTTTTTCAAAGACTTTGCTTGTACTCCTTCAGGTTCTGCAATCACCCTCTTCCTTTTGGATGTATGATACACAAGAACGACATTTGAATGAGAAAACAAGGTATGATGACAAATGGAATAGGTATTCATAATGGATGGGCATGGCATCTTCACATATATGATGAGTAAACTAAGCAGATGGCAGTGCAACGAAGTAGAAGAAATGCAAGACACCTTATGCAAGATACATCCAAATAATAAAACCTTGCCAAATTAGAACAAGCACTTTATTGGGTAAACAGGATAGGCCATCTGCCTTTGACTCCTTGAGCTCAGAATAGTCATTAGGATCATATTATGAACACGAATCTATAGGTGGGTAGTGGGTTTCATTGCATCCAGAATGGAACTCAATCCCTTGATGCCAAGTTTGTTAGCCATTGTGTTGTTCCACAATATTCTTCTGATGTGCGCATTCTCATATTCATTGTGATTATGTTAAATATCTAAGAAGCATGAAAACATAAATAGTAGTGAGATTATCTTGCAATGCAGAGGATATTCTAATATAATAGGGGCTCCTTGTAAAACCTTGTGTGATATCACTTGATTCTGATGAGAGAGCCCATGTGTGCTGTAATTTGGTGCCTACATTAATATAATCTGACACAACTACACAAAAAATAGGCTTCCTGTTGGGAACTCCAAAAGTAAGGATAGTTAGTAGATGATAGGTTCATAATATACTGTATAGAAAGTTTATTGCCAAACCATGATAACGAGAGTGCACAAAGAACAAATAGTATTCCCTCGTGTCTATATATGTGGCAGACATGCATTTCAAAACTCACGTAGTAACATTAGATGAACAATTAAATGTAAGCTTTGGGAAATATGACTGGCATGTAGTTTGCGCTAAGGATGGAGTGCTTCTAGTTCGATATAAATCCACTACGAAGATCATAATGTAGATAAAAGGGGTACACCATAAGCGCCATAAATAAATCGGGAAATTAGAACTGGCTGGAAAAAACGGGGTTGTATTGCCGCTACTAATTGAAAGCCTATCGATCACCTACACGCTAGCTCTATGCACCTGAAGTCGCACTACCATTACTACCAGTCTAGTCTCTCAAAGGCCACACAACTCCCCGCATTCCCTTGATATAATGGCAGACCAACTCGAAGTGTTGAAAGCATCTAGCAGAAGCGGCCTGATACGTCTCCAACGTATCTATAATTTTTTATTGTTCCATGCTATTATATTATCTGTTTTTGATGTTTTATATGCATTAATATGCTATTTTATATTATTTTTGGGACTAACTTATTAACCTAGAGCCTAGTGCCAGTTTCTGTTTTTTCCTTATTTTTTAGCATCGCAGAAAAGGAATACCAAACAGAGTCCAAATGGACTAAAACCCGCGCGATAATTTTTCTTGGACCAGAAGATACCCAGGAGACTTGGAGTGCAAGTCAGAAGAGCCATGAGGTGGCCACAAGGGTGGAGGGCGCGCCTAGGGGGTTAGGGCGCGCCCCCTACCTTGTGGGCCCCTCGATGACCCCTGACCTATACCTTTCTCCTATATATTCACATATATTCCCAAACCACCAGAAGTATCCACGAAAACACTTTTCCACCATCGCAACCTTTTTTCCCATGAGATCCCATCTTGGGGCCTTTTCCGGCATCCTGCCGGAGGGGGATTCGATCACGGAGGGCTTCTACATCAACTCTATTGCCCTTCCGATGAAGCGTGAGTAGTTTACCTCAGACCTACGGGTCCATAGCTAGTAGCTAGATGGCTTATTCTCTTTCTTTGATTCTCAATACCATGTTCTCCTTGATGTTCTTGGAGATCTGTCCGATGTAATCTTCTTTTGCGGTGCGTTTGTCGAGATTTGATGAATTGTGGATTTATGATCAGCTTATCTATGCATATTATTTGAATCTTCTCTGAATTCTTTTATGCATGATTTGATATCTTTGTAATTATGTTCGAACTATCAATTTGGTTTGGCCAACTAGATTGATTTTTCTTGCAATGGGAGAAGTGCTTAGCTTTGGGTTCAATCTTGCGATGTCCTCTCCTAGTGACAGTAGGGGCAGCGAGGCACGTATTGTATTGTTGCCATCAAGGATAAAAAGATGGGATTTACATCATATTGCTTGAGTTTATTCCTCTACATCATGTCATCTTACTTAAAGCGTTACTCTGTTCTTCATGAACTTAATACTCTAGATGCAGGCAAGAGTCGGTCTATGTGTGGAGTAATAGTAGTAGATGCAGGCAGGAGTCGGTCTACTTGACACGGATGTGATGCCTACATTTCATAATCATTGCATTGGATATCATCATAACTTTGCACTTTTTTATCAATTCCTCGACAGTAATTTGTTCACCCACCGTATTATTTGCTATCTTGAGAGAAGCCTCTAGTGAAACCAATGCTCCCCAGGTCTATTTTCCATCATATAAGTTTCCGACCTACTATTTTGCAATCTTTTACATTCTGATCTATAAACCAAAAAACCAAAAAATATTTACTTTATCCTTTGTTTAGTTTTATCTATCTCTATCAGATCTCACCTTTGTTTAGTTAGGCAATTATAATAATTCTTATGGAAATTATAATAAGATGTCCTCTGATTTTGAGAATAGTGTTAAAGAATTTATTAGTTCGCAGAAGAATTTCAATGCTTTGGTTGAAGAAAAATTGCTTAAGGTTGATGACTTAGCTAGGAACGTGGATAGAATTTCTCTTCATGTTGATTCTTTGAAAATTAGATCTATTCCACCCAATCACGATAACAATGAATCTCTAAAGGCTATGAGAATCTCCATTGATGAGTGCAAAGAAAGAACCGCTAATATGCGTGCTAAGCGAGATTGGTTTGTAAAAGCGTGTTCTTCTAGTTTTTGTGAAAATAATGATAAAGATCTTAAAGTGATTGATGTGACTCCTATTGAATCTTTTTTTCCAATATAAATCTGATAAAGATGGGACTAGAGATGAGTCAACTTTAGTTAAAAGGCGTCCCAATGATTCGAAGTATTAAGACCTTGATGCAAAAATTGATAAAAGTGGGATTGGAGAGGTCAAAACTTTAAGTAGCGATGAACCCACTCTTTTGGATTTCAAGGAATATAATTATGATAATTTTTCTTTAATATATTGTATTTCCTTGTTGCAATCCATGTTGAATTCTCCTCATGATTATAATCGAAATAAAGCTTTTACTAAACATATCGTTGATGCTATGATGCAATCTTTTGAAGAAAAGCTTGAATTGGAAGTTTATATCCCTAGAAAACTTTATGATGAGTGGGAACCTACTATTAAGATTAAGATTAAATATTATGAGTGCCATGCTTTGTGTGATTTGGATGCTAGTGTTTCCATGATTCCAAAAACTTTATGTGATGTGCTAGGTTTCCGTGAATTTGATGATTGTTCTTTAAATTTGCATCTTGCAGATTCCACTATTAAGAAACCTATGGGAAGGATTAATGATGTTCTTATTGTTGCAAATAGGAATTATGTGCCCGTAGATTTCATTGTTCTTGATAGAGATTGCAACCCTACATGTCCTATTATTCTTGGTAGACCTTTCCTTAGAACGATTGGTGCAATTATTGATATGAAATTTCAATTTCCATTAAGGAAGGGCATGGAACACTCTCCTAGAAAGAAAATTAAGTTTCCATATGAATATATTATGAGAGCTACTTATGGATTGCGTACCAATGATGACAATACCTAGATCTATGTGTTTTCATGCCTAGCTAAGGGCGTTAAACAATAGTGCTTGTTGGGAGGCAATCCAATTTTATTTTTGAGTTTTTTGTTTTGCTACTGTTTTGAATAAAATACACATTATTACATGTTTAGTAATTGTGTTTTGGTGTTTTAATTAGTTTTTGTTCCAAGTAAGACCTTTGGGATAGCTTACGGTGATAGTTGATTTGATCTTGCTGAAAAACAGAAACTTTTGCACCCAGTCCCAGAATTTTTAAAAATCACAGAAGCGTGATAAAATTCTGAATTTTTTACACAAGATTAAGATACAAATTTCCTATGTTGTCCTAATTTTTTAGAATGTTTGGAGTTACAGAAGTATTCGAAGTAACCAGATTACTACAGACTGTTCTGTTTTTGGCACATTCTGTTTTCTATGTGTTGTTTGCTTATTTTGATGAATCTATGGGTGGTATACGGGGGTATGAACCATGGAAAAGTTGGAATACAGTAGATATTACACCAATATAAATAAAGTATGAGTTCAGAACAGTACCAAAAGTGGTGATTTATTTTCTTATACTAACGGAGCTTATGAGATTTTCTGAGTTTTGTGTTGTGAAGTTTTCAAGTTTTGGGTAAGGATTTGATGGAATATGGAATAAGGAGTGGCAAGAGCCTAAGCTTGGGGATGCCCAAGGCACCCCAAGATAATATTCAAGGACAACTAAGAGCCTAAGCTTGAGGATGCCCTAGAAGGCATCCCCTCTTTCATCTTCGTCTATCGGTAACTTTACTTGAGGCTATATTTTTATTCACCACATGATATGTGTTTTGCTTGGAACGTCTTGTATGATATGACTCTTTGATTTTTATTTTGCCACAATCATCCTTGATGTACACACCTTTTGAGAGGGACACACATGAATCGTGATTTATTAGAATACTCTATGTGCTTCACTTATATGTTTTGAGCTAGGCAATTTTGCTCTAGTGCATCACTTATATCCTTTTAGAGCACGGCGGTGGCTTTATTTTGTAGAAATAATTGAACTCTCATGCTTCACTTATATTATTTTGAGAGTCTTTTTAAACAACATGGTAATTTGCATTGGTTATGAATTTAGTCCTAATATGATAGGCATCCAAGAGGGATATAATAAAACTTCCATATAAAGTGCATTGAATACTATGAGAATTTGATTCCTTATGATTATTTTGAGATATAAAGATGGAGATATTAGAGTCATGCTAATGAGTAATTGTGAATTGGATAAATACTTGTGTTAAGGCTTGTGATTCCCATAGCATGCACATATGGTGAACTGTTATGTAACGAAGTTGGAGCATGAGGTATTTTTTTATTGCCTTCCTTATGAGTGGCGGTCAGGGATGAGCGATGGTCTTTTCCTACCAATCTATCCCCCTAGGAGCATGCGTGTAGTACTTTGTTTCGATGATTAATAGATTTTTTCAATAAGTATGTGAGTTCTTTATGACTAATGTTGAGTCTATGGATTATAAGCACTCTCACCCTTCCACCATTGCTAGCCTTTCTATTACCACGCAACTTTCGCCAGTGCCATACACCCACCATATACCTTCCTCAAAACATCCACCGTACCTACTTGTTATGTCATTTCCATAGCCATTCCGATATATATTTCCATGCAACTTTCCACCATTCCATTTTATTATGACACGCTTCATAATTGTCATATTGCTTTGCATGATCATGTAGTTGACATCGTATTTGTAGCAAAGACACCTTTAATAATTCTTTCATACATGTCACTCTTGAGTCATTACACATCCCGATACACCACCGGAGGCATTCATATAGAGTCATATTTTGTTCTAAGTATCGATTTGTAAGTAAATAAAGTGTGATGATCTTCATTATTAGAGCATTGTCCCATGTGAGGAAAAAAAAGGGAGGCCAAAGAAGCCAAAAAAAGAAAAAATGAAAAAATGAGAGAAAAAGAGAGAAGGGGCAATGTTACTATCCTTTCTCCACATTTTTGCTTCAAAGTAGCACCATGATCTTCATGATAGAGAGTCTCCTATGTTGTTACTTTCATATACGAGTTGGAATTTTTCATTATAGAACTTGGCTTGAATATTCCAATGGTGCGCTTCCTCAAATTGCCCTAGGTCATCATGAGCAAGCAAGTTGGATGCACACCCACTTAGTTTTCCTTTGAGCTTTCATAAACTTATAGCTCTAGTGTATTCGTTGCATGGCAATCCCTACTCACTCACATTGATATCTATTGATGGGCATCTCCATAGCCCGTTGATACGCCTAGTTGATGTGAGACTATCTCCCTCTTTTTTGTCCTCTCCACAACCACCAAATTCTATTCCACCTATAGTGCTATGTCCATGGCTCACGCTCATGTATTGCGTCAAAGTTGAAAAGGTTTGAGAACATCAAAAGTATGAAACAATTGCTTGGCTTGTCATCGGCATTGTGCATGACTTGAGTATTTTGTGTGATGGATATGGAGCATAGCCAGACTATATGATTTTGTAGGGATAAGCTTTCTTTGGCCATGTTATTTTGAGAAGACATAATTGCCTTGTTAGTATGCTTGAAGTATTACTGTTTTTATGTCAATATTAAACTTTTGTTTTGAATCTTATGGATTTGAAAATTCATGCCACCATAATTACATGGATAAATATGTTAGGTAGCATTCCACATCAAAAATTCTGTTTTTATCATTTACCTACTCAAGGACGAGCAGGAATTAAGCTTGGGGATGCTTGATACGTCCCCAACATATCTATAATTTTTGTTTGTTCCATGCTATTATATTATCTGTTTTGGATGTTTTATATGCATTAATATGCTATTTTATATTATTTTTGGGACTAACTTATTAACCTAGAGCCCAGTGCCAGTTTCTGTTTTTCCTTGTTTGTGAGCTTCGCTGAAAAGGAATACCAAACGGAGTCCAAAGGGAGTAAAACCTTCGCGATGATTTTTCTTGGACCAGAAGACACCCATGAGAATTGGAGTGCAAGTCAGAAGAGCCACGAGGCAGCGACAACGGTGGAGGGCGCGCCCCTACCTTGTGGGCCCCTCGGTGACCCCCTGACCTAGATCTTATCCTATATATTCACATGTATTCCCGAACCACCAGAAGTATCCATGAAAAAACTTTTCCATCGCCACAACCTTTTGTTCCAGTGAGTAGTTTACCTCAGACCTACGGGTCCATAGGTAGTAGCTAGATAGGTTCTTCTCTCTATTTTATTCTCAATACCATGTTCTTCTCGATGTTCTTAGAGATCTATCCGATGCAATCTTCTTTTGCGGTGTGTTTGTCGAGATCTGATTAATTGTGGATTTATGATCGGCTTATCTATGAATATTATTTGAATCTTCTCTAAATTCTTTGATGCATGATTTGATATCTTTGCAATTCTCTTCGAACTATCGGTTTGGTTTGGCCAACTAGATTGGTTTTTCTTGCAATGGGAGAAGTGCTTAGCTTTGGGTTCAATCTTGCGGTGTCCTCTCCTAGTGATAGTTGGGGCAGCGAGGCACGTATTGTATTGTTGCCATCGAGGATAAAAAGATGGGATTTACATCATATTTCTTGAGTTTATTCCTCTACATCATGTCATCTTACTTAAAGCATTACTCTGTTCTTCATGAACTTAATACTCTAGATGCAGGCAGGAGTCGGTCGATGTGTGGAGTAATAGTAGTAGATGCAGGCAGGAGTCAGTCTACTTGACACGGACATGATGCCTATATTTCATAATCATTGCCTTGGATATCATCATAACTTTCCGCTTTTCTATCAATTGCTCGACAATAATTTGTTCACTCACCGAATGATTTGCTATCTTGAGAGAAGCCTCTAGTGATACCTAAGGCCCTCGGGTCTATTTTCCATCATATAAGTTTCCGATATACTATTTTCCAATCTTTTACTTTCTGATTTATAAACCCAAAAAAACCCCCAAAATATTTACTTTATCCTTAGTTTAGTTTTATCTATCTCTATGAGATCTCACCTTTGCAAGTGACCGTGAAGGGATTGAGAACCCCTTTATCGCATTGGGTGCAAGTGTTTGATTGTTTGTGCAGGTATTGGTGATTTGTGCGTTGTCTCCTACTGGATTGATACCTTGGTTTTCTAACTGAGGGAAATACTTATCTCTACTTTGCTGCATCACCCTTTCCTCTTCAAGGGAAAAACCAACGCAAGATCAAGAAGTAGCACGGCCCAATAGACTTGTCGACTGCAGATGTCCCTGCTCCCCTTCTTGAAAAGGAACACACTGTACTTATTAAAGAAGAACAGAAGAGGAACATGTTAAAGAATTGAAGAGGAAGCATATTATGTAGATTCCGCTTCTTTCTATACAATGTTGGTTGCGCAACCATGATGAATCAGAGCGTGCAAAGAAATGAAATTCCCTGCTGTCTCTCTATATGTGGCCACATGCATTTGGAAACTCAAGTGGGAGCAGTAGCCGACCAATTAAATGTTGTCCATTAACTAATATTTCGGTGTATTAAGAATGGGGTCCTTAATACCCCTGAGTTATGCATAGGAAGTAGCATCCTTCCCGACAACAGGGCTTGCTGGAGGATAACCAAAGCCAAATTCAAAACTAGATTATGGGAAGCAAAAAAGATATCAGAAGACAAAGATCAGAAATGATGAAGTCATAGCACGAAAGCCCGACAAGACCCTTGTCGGAACAACATCATCAAGATTCAAGCCCGGCTAGCTTTGAGCCCGGCAAGTATCCCACTACCTTGCCACCGCTCCACCTCATCGATCAGGTTGTCACTTGTCGATTAGGTGTCGAGCAGGTAGGCGGTTTGGTGAGACTCGTGTGGGCACGTGGAAGCTCACCGTCGAAGACACCACTTTAATGACACCCGTCCAAATGATGTATCAAAGGAATAAAACGTAGATGGGCGAATGACACAGAAGGTGAGACCAACCTTGCCGGAGAGCTCCATCCATATGACACCTCACGGTGCATTAAATGCATTTGTCCTTACCCGTCAGAGTTAGGTATTTGGCACAATAGCTAGTATTTACAGTGTAGATTTACTATTTTACCATTATGGTGACCCATTAGTCTATAAAGGGAGGCCCATGGCTACCTTAGCAAAGGTCGAAACCCTACCACTACTAGAAAAACCCCTACTAATGGCGCACCTATTATGGCTATTAATGGCGCATCTGTGGTGCGCCATTAATAGCACGCCATTAGTAATTTTTACTAATGGCGCACCACCTGGTGCGCCATTAGTATATCAGATACTAATGGCGCACCATGTATAGCCCACGGTGCGCCATTAGTATACGGTATACTAATGGCGCACCATATAGAAGGCGCCATTAGTAACATTTTTTTCAAATTTTTTAAATTTTTTCAAAATTTTTTTAATTTTTAATCTCAGTTCACTATGGCTTAATCTCGGTCAATATGCTTAATCTCAGGTCAAATCGCACTGTGGTCAAACTTCCCGAAAGGTCACCCATCCTCACACTACTCCAGCCCAAGCACGCTTAACTTCAAAGTTCTATCCAACCCCAAAGAATAAATCACTTCACGGGCACTTGTTGATATATCTAGCATATCAATCATGTTATACCTTATTGATGTCTAGGACTTTGTTCATGTTAATGACTATGATGAAATTTTGAAAAATATTTCAAACTTCTCGATCATATTACGTATCATTTTTTGAAAAAAAATAAAAAAAAAATTCAAAACCAATTTTTTTTGAATTTTTTTGAATTTTTTGCCGCTAGATCTTGAAAGCCCCGTAACTTTTTTTCTGTTAGGTTTTTGGGGATTTTGAAAATGTTTAACGGGGTTCCCCCAGTTAAATTTGGATGTAACTTTTCGAGTAGATGATTTTTCATATAAAAAACTTTTTCATCAGAGTTCGTATGAAAAAGTTATTCCCATTTTACAAATTCTAGAGATTTTGCAAATGAAGTCGAAATTCATATTTGTAAATTTTCCCAACAACTAGACCACATATCACATGGGAAACTTATTTTCTTTTATTTTTTGACATTTTTTTCATTTTCTTTTATTTTTTAAAACTGAAAAGGCGATCCACTTGGGGGGTGCATTCGGTGGAAGGTGGTTGTTACTAATGGCGCACCGTGGGAGTGGTGCGCCATTAGTAGTTGAACTACTAATGGCGCACTACTCCCACGGTGCGCCATTAGGTTCTGGCCACCTTCCACCGACGACGCATCGTGGAAGGTGGAAGGTGGTTGTTACTAATGGCGCACCGTGGGTGGTGCGCCATTAGTAGTTGTTCAACTACTAATGGCGCACCACTCATGGTGCGCCATTAGTAGTTGAAAAAAATAAAAAATGATATTTTTTTGATTTTTTAAAAAAAACTTAGTAATGGCGCATCAGGTGGAAAGTGCGCCATTACTAGTTAAAACTAGTAATGGCGCACCACCCCAAGGTGCGCCATTAGTAACAAAAATTTCTTATGTTTTTTCCCAAACTACTAATGGCACACCACACACCAGGTGCGCCATTAGTAATATATTACTAATGGCGCACCGAGACATGGTGCGCCATTAGAATATACTAGTGGCGCACCACATCACAGGTGCGCCATTAGTAGCCATTCCATCTATAGCCCTTTTTGTAGTAGTGTACCCATTTATGCACATAGCAGCACTCTCTAAGCTCCTTGCCGGAATTGCGCTCCTTGTAAACTAGACACATACACATCCAATACACAAAGCAGGAGTAGTGTTTTATGCTTCACAACGCCTTGAACCTTGGTAAACACTGTGCGTTCTCTGCTGACCCTCCTCTTTCTGCCTGTCGATCCCTCTAGTCGAACTGCAAAGGGATCGACATGATCCCATAGACGATCGTACACACAACATCTTTGGCACGCTAGGTAGGGGGGTCGCTTGTGTGAACCAGGTTCAGCAGTGTCGTGGTTCAACATGATCACCTATGGGGCCATCGGCCCCTTGTGGTTCGGCAAGGGGGAAGGGTGCGTTGCACAAAGACCGGAGGCCGTAGAGCAACACGACAGCGGTGACACAGGCAGTTTTCACCCAGGTTCGGGCCGCCGCGAGGCGTAAAACCCTACTGCTGCTTTGGTGGATTGATGAGAGGACCGTGGTGGAGATGCAGTGCTCAAGCCCGGCAAGGTCTCCTTGGGACGAGAGCAGCTACACGCGTATCAGTGTATAGAGGTCTGAATCCTTCCTAAGGTTGCCTCGACCCTCCTTTTATAGGTCAAGGGGCTACCACAATGGAAAAACAATCATTATCCGGTGATTAGATAGCCACAGTGCTATCATACCTAACTCTACAGACAGGACAAGGTGCATTAAATGCATCGCTTAGTGTCACGTAGTGGGTGTAGCCCAGCAAGCCTTGCCATGCCATTTAACCACCTTCTCGCCTGCCTGCGTAACACGCCCCTGGACGGGTGTCATTTATGGGTGATCTTCCTCAGAAATGGTTGCCACGTGCCAAATGACAACCACTTAATCACTTGGGGGCTCGACACCGCACCGATAAGTGACTTGTGTTGCTGTGGGGTGGAGTGCTAGAGCCTTGGCGGGGAAGCAGGCCGCCAACGTCCTGGCAACCCTTGCCGGGGAAGCCTTGGGACTTGCCTTTGGGGTGGCCTCGACCTTTACCAGGCTTGCCTGCCTAGTAAGGGAGGTTTTTCCCTTAGTGACATCTTGTTTCTGTGGCTTGTCTTGGTCTTCTTGATCCGCCCTTTGGTTCCTCAAGAGCTATCTCTTTTGCTTGGCCTTGTTTTGTTGCTGTAACCTTCCCATGAGCCTGTGTATAGTTTGGTCAACATATGCCAGGGTTTGTTGCACCGACAGGAGCCCCCGGGCCTGGCCCGAACGCGCTGCCAAACGCCGTTGGGGTAGGCCCTATCGGGTATAGAGGTAGAAGGTTCGTTATGGTTCATCCCTTGAGATTTTCTTCGCTTCTTCATTAGTCTGTGCTTGAGTCAGTTTCCGGTTTTTTCTGTGTGTCGTGCAAGATGTTATGGGGGAGTTTTAAGCCACGATCTATGGGCTACCCACGTCCCACATTCATGGCGCGATAACTACCATTCCACTTGCTTCTCCGCTTCTGGCGTTTCTGCCACGTATGCTGCATGCATTGCGCAGGGTTGGTGGTGGACTCGAAGGGCGCGGAAATGTGTGCCATGGCAGAAAGCCAGACACCACGGATTGGCGCAGGGGGTCGGCCTTGATTCCACGAGTCGTTGGTGATCCGCGGGAGTCGGATTGGCAGAATGGGGCGGTTGGCTCCCCTGAGTAAGGAGCCAGCTCCAGGCCTCGTTTGCCAATAAAAGGGGACGTGGGTGAGGTGCTGGCTCACATCTATCTCTTCCTCCTTTCTTCTGGTATTGTTTCTCCATCATGGTGAGGGGGAGAGGGCGCAGTGGCACTCCAGTACCGGTGGCGAGGGCTTCTGCTCGACAGCGCCTCCCTCCTCCTACTGGGGACGCGGGAGTGGAGCCCGTCGTGAGGGGAGGAGGGAGAGGACGGGGACGTGGTCGCTGTGGCGCGCTCGGGCTTGAGGAGGACGGGGTGGTGCGCTGATTGTACCTCCCCCGACTATCTAGGACACGAATGAGGGCCACGTCGGGAACCAGCCGCTGGAGTTCATCATCAAGTTGTGAGGGCCTCCGTCTTCGGCTTCCCACTCCATTTGCAAGAGCAATGGAGGTCGAGCAGTCGCCGGAGCTGAGGCTGCACATCAGGGGCTGTTGTAATGGCAACATGCGGGCGGATGTGGAGTTCCCCGCTCCTCATGTCATGCTTCTCCGGCGTGGTTGGAAGAATTTTGCTCATGTCCACATCTTGGCGGCCGGGCACGTCCTCCAATTCAAATTAATGGATGCCACCCCGCTCTCCGTCAAAGTCTTCGGACGCTCGGGTGCTCACTTAGGGTGCTGCGTGGAGAGCTCGACTGACGACGAAAGTTCCTCCGCGAGTGATAGAGATGAAGAGGACAGTGACGGTGATGATGGCGGAGCCGATGGGGAGGACGACGACTCTGACTCCGGCTGAACACCAGCCGCACCATCACCGTCAGCCGGTGACACCACCATATGCACCTGCATCTCCTTCCAGGCAAGGCAATTTGTCAGGGTGTTGGGTGCGGGCGGTGCGTCCGCTTCCTCCAGCGGTCTTCCAGCTGGACCCAGGTAGGCTTCCCCATGGGCTCCAGCTTCGTTCGCCCTGCCGCGTCCTGCTGGCCCTGGTGGCGGTGACCAGGGTGTCGCCTAGTCGCTCTCCCCATCCATCACCTTCGTCTGCGCCCTCCTGATCTTGTGAAGCTTCGTCTCTTGAGCCCTGACGGGTTCAGGCTGGGCTTCTGCCCAGGCGCTCCTTTTGCCCTCTTGACATCCCCCTGTAGTTCCTAGGAGGAGAGGGACACGAAAGGGGCACTTATCTTTTTTCAGTCTAAAACGTGTAGGCACTTGCCAAACTTAGTCTCAAATATGTGATCTTCTTTATCCATGTTTGTGTTCTGTAAGATCTGTACTTGTTTATCCACATATTAATGAAAAAAGACAAGCCTTGTCAGGTACTTGTGCATGTACTATGTCCATGAAGAGGTGAGATGCCTCTATATGTTTAAGTAAACAAGTTTTCTCCGGAAAGCTATACTGCCAGTTCCTTCTGTTTTTTGCCACGGGGCTTGGCCCACCGGGCTCAAAACTATGGTAAGGGACCAGCCCCTCGTCGAACCTCCTCCTTCAAAGGCCACAACAACCACCTTGACCGTAGCAACGTTCGAGACAAAGGATGGGAGCACCCATGCTTCAAGGTGACGAGGTTTTCATATGCACAAGTTTCCTTCTTACAAAACATGGATGGATAAGAAGGAACTTATCTGTTTGGCTTGTCAGGGAATGATACATAGGCTCGTCTTCGTTTCTTCTCTTCGGGACCGAGTCCGCGGCAAGAGCCCTGTAGTTTACGGCAGAGAAAAACAAAGCTACATATGATCTTATCTACATGATCATGCCATGCTCATGTTATGCTATGCATGCATGCAAGTTTTTTTGGGGCCCCAGCACTTCGTTTATTTATCTGTTTCTTAGGATCTGCGTCTGGCTTTGTACAAAGGGTTACATGAAACATCGGCAAGGCTTGTACAAAACGGTGGCTGTCGGGCAGGGCCCGACAGCCGTGCCTCATGGGTAGAACTTACGGAGATGCTCAATGTTCCACCAGTTCTACAACTGAATACCATCTCCGGTCTCCAGAAGGACTGTGCCAGGTCTGGTGACTCGTACTACCCGGTAAGGGCCTTCCGACTTTGGTGTCAACTTGTTTGTACCCTTGGCGGACTGAACACGCCTAAGGACAAGGTCGCCTTCCTCATGGATCTGGGTATGAACCATGTGGCTGTGATAGCGACGCAGGGCTTGCTGGTAGTGTGCAGCACGTGTAGTAGCCTGGAGACGGTTCTCCTCGAGGAGCATGACATCGTCATGTCGGTGCTTCTCTTGCTCTACTTCATCGTAGGCAAATACTCGAGGTGACCCGTATATTAGTTACGTGGGGATCACTGCTTCTGGCCCATAGATTAGGGAGAAGGGAGTCTGGCCGGTGGCTCGATTTGGTGTGGTACGGAGGGACCAAAGAACCATCGACAGCTCATCAATCTAGCGCCTGCCGCACTTTTGCAGCCTATCAAATATTCTTGTCTTGAGTCCTCGCAGCACTTCAGTGTTTGCCCTCTCAGCTTGTCCATTGCTTCTGGGATGGGCAACCGAGGATAATGAGACCTTGCTTTCGAGGGCTTGAATGTATTGCAAGAAGGCGCGACTTGTGAATTGGGTGCCATTGTCAGTGATGACTCTGGCGGGTACTCCGTATCGGCACATCAATCCCTTCAAGAACTTGATAGCTGACTGTGTAGTTACCTTCCTCACGGGCTCCACCTCCGGTCACTTTGTAAACTTGTCGATGGCAATGTATAAGAATTCAAAGCCCCCATAGCACGGCGGAAGGGGCCCAAGATGTCGAGCCCCAGATCAAAAATGGCCATGATAAAGGAATTGTCTGGAGAGCTTGAGTAGGCTGATGGATATTCTTGGAGTGGAACTGGTAGGCTTCACATCTGATGACGAGCTCAATTGCATCTTGGAGGGCCATGGGCCAGTAGAAACCTTGCCGCAAGATTTCCAACCAAGGCCCTTGATCCAATATGGGAGCCGCACATGCCTTTGTGTATCTCCGCCAACAGTTCCTTCCCCTCTACCCGGGAAATGCACCTCAATTTCACACCGTTGGGCCTCCTTCTGTATAGTGTGTTATCGACAAACTAATACATACTGGCCCTCCGGGATACTCTTTCAGCTTCTTCTTGCTCTTCGAGAAGTTCTCCTGTCTGGAGGTAATGGACTATGTGTCGTGCCCAAGTTGGAGCCTGAGGCTCGACAACAAGGATCAGCGGCACCTCCTCGTTTGTGGTGCGCATGCCTCAACCGCAAGGGTTGGTAGTTCGGCGGGAGGGTGCTGCTCACCGAGCAAAGTGGAGTTGTTCCTGCCAACCTCTCTGCCGGGGGCTTCAGGAAGCTCTGCCAGGAGAAGCTTGCCGGAGTCCAGTTTCCTCCTCTTTCTGGCCATTGTTGCCGGGGATATGGAGGGTTGAGCCAGATGGAGAACAAAAGTCCCTGGTTCCACAGGGAGCTTTTGTGTAGCGCATTTTGACAGATGGTCAGCAATGTTGTTTTCTGCACATGGCACGTGCTCTGTTTGCAATCCGTCTAAACGCTCCTCCAACTTTCTCACTTCCTCCACATATGCCTCCATCAATGGGCTTTGATAATCCTTGTTCACCTGCCTCACACAAGTTGTGAGTCTCCACAAATGATCAACTTCTTGATTCCAAATTCTGTTGCGATTCTGAGCCCGGCAAGGTGTCACGCCCAATATGCGACCCTATCCAAAAGGAACTCGACGGTCCCACCAAGGATAGACCCGCATATTGAAACGCTTTTGCAAGGTGGATATCATTACATCAACATTACATAATAGATGGGGATACATACATAAGGCACAAATGCCACAAGAATACATCAACATCATACAAGAGATCAACACCCGACTACGGATGAAACATAAACAGAAGCTCAAACGACATCCATCCTGCTAGCCCAGGCTGCCGACCTGGAACCTATCCCCGATCAAGAAGCGGAAGAACAACTCAACACAAGCAAGCATCGCTCTCGCGTCATGATCATCGCAAACCTGTACCTGCGAATCGGTGGTGTAGTAATCTGTGAGCCACGAGGACTCAAAGCAATCCCATTACCATGGGTATCAAGACTAGCAAAGCTTAAAGGGAAAGGAAGGGGTAAAGTGGTGAGGTTGCAGCAGCGACTAAGCATATATGGTGGCTAACATACGCAAATGAGAGCGAGGAGAGAAACAAAGGAACGGTCGCCAACTAGTAATGATCAAGAAGTGATCCTGAACTCCTACTTACGTCAGACATAACCCAGAAACCGTGTTCTCATCTCGATCAACCCCGAAAAGAGACACTCACGGTTACGCACACGGTTGGTGTATTTTAGAAGAGTTTGCTTCAAGTTTACTACAACCGGATATCAACAAATTCCCATCTGCCACATAACCGCGGGCACGGCACTCGAAAGTTTATACCCTGCAGGGGTGTCCCAACTTAGCCCATGATAAGCTCTCGCGATCAACGAAGGAATAGACCTTCTCCCCGGGAAGACCCGATCAGTCTCGGAATCCCGGCTACAAGACATTTCGACAGCAATAAAACAAGACCAGCAAGACCTCCGGCGTCGACACCACGATAGTAGCCGCTGTATCTCGTCTCGAGCCACGACCGGATGAGCAGTCCGTACAACTAAAACCAAACCTCAAGTTTCCTTGAGGGGCGCTATAAAGCACTCTAGTTTGGACCAACACTTAGACAAGCATTGGCCGGGGGCTGAATAAAGATGACCCTTGGGTTAATTACTCCCAAGGGAAATGTAGGTGGTGGTGAAGCAAATGGTAAAACCAATGTTGGGCCTTCTTTGGAAAAGTCTTATTCAAAGCGAACTGTCTAGGGGGTCCCTTAAATCACCCGACCGCGTTAGGGACGCGAAATCCGGGAACATAACACCGATATGACGGAAACTAGGACGGCAAGAGTGGAACAAAACACCAGGCATAAGGCCGAGCCTTCCACCCTTTACCAAGTATATAGATGCATTAATAATATAAGATATATTGTGATATCCCAACAAGTAAACATGTTCCAACAAGGAACAACATCTCCATGTTCCAACAAGGAACAAACTTCATCTTCACCTGCAACTAACAACGCTATAAGAGGGGCTGAGCAAAGCGGTAACATAGCCAAACAATGGTTTGCTAGGAAGGGTGCAAAAGGTTAGAGGCTGACATGGCAATTGGGATGGCTTGATAAACAAGTAATAGGTAGCGCAGCATAGCGACAGAACGAAGCAACTAGCATAGCAATGATAGTAGTGAGATCCAGGGTAGCGGTCATCTTGCCTGAAATCCCGCAAGGAAGAAGAACGAGTCCATGAAGAAGACGAACGGATGAAGTCGAACCAAGCGTAGACGAACGAATCCTCACGATCGCAACGAAACAGGAACTAACAAGAAGAAGCACACAACATAGGTAAACACAACACACATGAACATGACAAGATGCACAACAAGCATGATGCATGACAAAGCTACATGAAGCTACTCATGGCAAGAGATGATGCAAACAAGAGCAACACATCAAGGCAAGTTTAAATGAGGCCGAAACAACATATAACAATTCCTAAGTCCTCATATGCAAATTTCGAAATTGGTCCAGATATGAATAAACCTTATGTTCAAGTTGTTAAACAGCAAGTTAAGATGCACCACGATGATCTACGCGAAATTCTAGTCAAGTTTCATATAAAGTTCATTAGATTCGGAGCTACGGTCTAGAAGATATGAGCAAAACAAGATAAACATGGCATTGATGCACAATGCATACAAACATCAAGCAAACACCTCAAAACAAGGATGCAACATGATAATATGCAACTACATGCAAGATCAAGCAAGTTTCATATAGGGCACACTCAAACGGAGCAACGGTTCAACACATACACACAATACAAGTTATAGCAACAATCTGTCCAAAACAGCAACTAGGCATATTGCAAGCATCAAAACAACAAGCTACAGCATCTGCACGTAAAAACAAAAGGCATGGGCATGATGTACAGGTAAAGCATGACAAAACATGAACACTGAGCTATCTCCAGAAATCACTAGAACATGCTCAAACACACATGGCAAGATTGCAACTAATAACAGTTTCAGACTTTAGCAGAAATAACATCAGGTTAACAAGTTTAGAGCTATCAAACAACATGTTACAGGAACTTAACATGGCAAACAAAGGCATGGCATGAATCTACTAATTTCATAGAACAAATGTCCTTTACTGACCATAAGCGAAAAAGGATTAGAAAATATAGTAACACCCATGTCAATATCGCAAGTTATATTACAGATGCATACATGGCAGGAACAACAATAAGTAGGCATGTTGGTGAGCTTGAACCACTCACCACAGAGCAATACATGGCATGGCAAGGCAACTCACAGTAATAAGAAATGGCATAGAAGCTATACATGGCAAAAACAACAATATAGCATGCAAGGATCAACTACAACAACCTTGGCAAAATTGAATAACAAGTAAACAATCTGCCAGGAACATTTTGTAGCAAAAGTAGAGCTTGATTGACTCAAGCTATGGCACCCCATAATTGCAAACAAGGGCATGGATGGATAGAGCAAGACATGTATAACAAAACATCCTTACTGAAGTATCTCAAAATAAGCATGTATCTCTCGGTAGCATCAAGTTAACATGGCATAAAAATATCAGCAGAACAGGGCTGAAATCAGCAACATCATGAAGCCTAGTTTGCATGCTTGTGCTAGTCACCAAATAGATCACAAAAATACATGGCATGCACCCCTGGAAATATGGCATGGCATATTACAAAACACATGTAGGACTCAAGTTCATAGGATGCACACATCAATCATGGCAAAAATGACAAAAGTGCAAGTTCTGCTAAGAATCAGAAACTAACATCACATAGCACTCTTCTAACAGCATTTCGGGCATCAAGATGAGCTCAAATGAAAATGATGCAATGAGACTAAATGGTCTACTCGTCGAGGCGAACATTTTGTCATATTACACACACAAAACGGAGCAACGATGACAGAGATATGATGCAACGAAAATGCAACAAAATATTCACAGATTTCGGGACTTGGTGGATTTTCTCACCCCGGAGAAAAGTCAACTGGACGACGAGGTACAGGGACGGAGTGGATCGGGGGAGGCGTGGCCGTTTGGATGGGTGTACGGGTGGATCTCATCCACCCCGGCCGGATCCGGACGAGGCGTCTCGGCGAGGAGGAGCCGGCGACGAGGCGGCGGAGGAGGTGGCCGGGCGCCGGAGATCTCCGGCGGGCGGCGGGCGCGGTTCTCCGGTGAGGACGCTGGGCCGACGAGGTGTAGGAGGCGCGCGCGGCGGAGCGGGCGGCGGACGAGCTAGGCGCGGGGGGGCGGCCGGGCGATGGAGCTTCCGCCCGCGGGCGGGAAGGCGCGGGCGCGCGGCAATGCCGGGATGGCGGCGCCATGGCGGGGCGGAGGGCGCCGAGGCGCTGGGACGAAGCGGGGCGGCGCCGGATCTGGCCCGCTGGCCCCGGATGGGCTCCGCTGGCCGGGCGGCGCGGGACGGGCGGCGGAGGACACGTGGCGCGCTACCGATGGCTGCGCGGGCGGCGCTGGTTTCGTCCGGACGGCGGCGACATGTCCGCGCAGGCAGAGGTGGGATCTAGGGTTAGGGACGAATTCATCCGCGAATTTCGGGGGAGCGGCTAGTTTTATAGGTAGAGGGAGCTAGGAGAGTCCAAATGAGGTGCGGTTTTCGGCCACGCGATCGTGATCGAACGACCGAGAGAATGGAGGGGAGTTAGATGGGTTTTGGGCCAGTTTGGAAAGGGTGTTGGGCTGCAAAGAGAAAGGAGGGTTTGCAGTTACCCGGTTAACCGTTGGAGTATCAAACGACCTCCAAATGATCCGAAACTTGACAGGCGGTCTACCGGTGCTATACCAAGGCCGCTTGACAAACCTCGGTCCATTCCGAGACCGTTTAACACCCGCACACGAAAAGAGGCAAAAGGGGGCGCCGGGAGACATAGGAGTGCCGGATTGCAAAACGGACAACGGGGAAAATGCTCGGATGCAAGAGACGAACACGTATGCAAAATGAAATGCACATGATGACATGATAAAAATGCAGATGATGACATGGCAAAGTGCAACACGCAAGCACATGACATGGCAACGACGGCGAATAAATGGCGGACACCTGGCGCATCGAAACCGGGGCGTTACACAAGGAGTCCTTCATATTCTATGGTGTTGTTGGTAGCCTTCTCTCGAGGCAAATGCATCTAGACCACATACTTGAGGTGCTCTCTAGTGGGTGCGATGAAAAGCATGCCAGATCCTGCGCCTTGTAGGGAGAAGGCACCATCAAAGTACACGATCCATTCTTGGGGCGCTTCCTTGCCGGGGATAACTATTTCCAGCGCTTCTTCGTTGGGGGTAGGCGTCCACTCTGCAATAAACTCCGCCAGGGCTCTGCTCTGAATAGTTGACGTGCTCTCAAACTTCAAACCAAAGCTTGATAACTCCAAAGCCCATTCCACTATTATGCTAGTGGCCTCAGGGTTCCTCAGTATGCCTTGCAAGGGGAAGCGGGTGACAACCGTGATCACGTGGGCTTGGAAGTAGTGGCGTAGTTTCCTTGAGGCCATGATGAGGCCAAAGATCAACTTTTGCACACCAGAATACCTTGATATAGCCCCTTGCAGTAGGGAGCTGACAAAGTACATGGGCCGCTGCACCACCTTCTTCCTTGCCATGATCCTGGAATTGTTTCCGTTGCCCCGCTCCTCTTTGTCCTGATCTGCATCTGACCTTGCCGGGATGAGTCCACTTTCCTCTCCGGAGGCGACGGTAGTCGCAGCTGCTCCTTCATCTACTTCCCGCTACTTCACCAGCGCTGCACTAACCACTTGATTGGTTGCTACTAGGTATAGCAGCAACAACTCTCGTGGTTTAGGATCGACTAAGGTGGGGACAGATGAAAGATAGGTCTTCAAATCTTGCAGCACTGCTTCTGCCTCCGGGGTTCACCTCATGGGCCCTGCCTTCTTCAAAATTTTAAAGAACGTCAAGGCGCGCTCGGTAGACATGGAAATGAACTTGCTTAGCGAGGCAACACATCCGGTCAGGCGCCTCGCATCTTTGACTGTCTTGGGTGCCTCAATATGCTCGATCGCCTTGATCTTGTCAGGGTTGGCCTCTATCCCCCGGTGGGACACGAAGAAGCCAAGTAGCTTGCCGGAAGGAATGCCAAACACACACTTTTATTGGTTTAGCATCAAGTTGATCTTGCGCAGATTTTCAAAGGTTTCTTCCAAGTCCTGAATGAGAGTTGATTTGTCCTTGGACTTGACCACAATGTCAATATTCCTGTGCAGCCGGGACTCAAAACCAATTTGCACTGCTCCTGCAAAAGTGGATCCAGCGCTCTTTAACCCAAAGGGCATCAGTAAAAAAACAGTATGTACCACATGGGGTTAT
Source organism: Aegilops bicornis (assembly GCA_021605145.1). Taxonomy (NCBI): domain Eukaryota; kingdom Viridiplantae; phylum Streptophyta; class Magnoliopsida; order Poales; family Poaceae; genus Aegilops; species Aegilops bicornis. The sequence goes on along the minus strand of CM038675.1, from coordinate 387,284,862 downwards.
GAATGCGGTCTTCTCTTCGTCTTCTCTGGCCATGAATATCTAGTGATACCCTGAGTAGGCATCCAAGAAGGAAAGCAGATCACACCTAGAGGTGGAATCCACGATCTGGTCGATGCGCGGCAAGGGGAATGGGTCCTTCGGGCATGCTTTATTCATATCTATGAAATCTATGCAAAGCCTCCACTTCCCATTCGCCTTGCTTACCACCACGGGATTTGCCAACCACGTTGGATGCAATACTCCTCTGACCAAACTAGCTGCCTCAAGCTTCTTAATATCGTCGGTAATGAACTGTTGCCGCTCTAAGGCTTGCTTCCGGACCTTCTGCTTGATGGGCCGGGCATGAGGGCAGAAATCAAGGTGGTGCTCGATTACCTTCCTGGGAACACCGGGGATGTCAGATGGTTGCCAAGCAAACACATAGACATTCACCCGCAGGAGGCAACAAGCATGCTTTCCTATTTGTCGTCAAGGGTGGAGCTGATAGTAAATGTACCATCAGCGCCAACCAGCCCTGCCGGGACCTTCTTCACAGTGGCTGCAGTAACCTTGGATCTCTTGCTAGTGGAACTCTCCGGAAGTCATCGACAGGTGCAGCGCACTTCGGAGAGGCGCGCTTCCCGAATTCCTTGCCGGTATCCTTGATAGCTTTTATCCCTTGTTTGTTTTCCTTGGCGGGGACTGCGACTTCTGCGGCTTCGGCAGCGACCGCATCCCGGTACATCTTATCTGTGCATATAGTTGCGTCCTTCTTGTTTGATGGGATGGAAATAATGCCCATTGGTCCTGGCATCTTCACGGTGTTGTAGGCATAGTGGGATGCCGCCATGAACTTTGCCAGGGCAGGTAATCCAAGTATCCCAGTGTATGGCAATGGAAGCTCAACCACATCGAACACAATCTTCTCAGTCCGGTAGTTCAATTCTCCTCCAAATGTCACCGGCAGCATGGCCTTCCCCTTTGGACGACTCCTGCCGGGGTTGATTGATTGAAACGTGCCAGTAAACTTCAGCTCTTCATCTGTGATCTATATCTTGCTAATTACTTTGGGGGAAATCAGATTCAACCCGACCCCGCCGTCAACCAATATCTTTGTGACCTTGAGGTTGCGGATTGTTGGTGATACCAACAACGGCAAGCAACCTACCGCAGTGGTGCCGTCAGGGTGATCCTGTTTGTCAAATGTGATGGGTGTGCAAGACCATTTGAGAGGTTTCCGCAAATCTGCCGTTGGATCCACAACATTGACTTCACGCGCCCATTGTTTCAGCTGGCGATGAGAGGAGTGCAAGGATGCACCCCCGTCAATGCATAGTGCGTCAGTGGCTTTTTGAAACTCTTGCTCGCTGGTTTCCTCTTCATCCCCTTGATCACTTTCTTCACCACATTCCTTCTTCTCATGACCTCTAGCAGGTTTCCCTTGATGTTGAGGAACCTTGCCGGGGCGGCCTCCTCGGCCGCCTCGGCCCTTCCCGCCAACGCCATCTTGGTCTCTCTCCTTGTCACACTTCTTGACGAGTTGCTCGATTTGATGACACTCTTGGAGATCATGGCCCTTGGTCCAATGGATCTTGCAGTACGGCCCGTCTGCCTTCCCAGCCTTCTCGGCAGCTGCAGCTTCCCGATAGTCAGTGCACGCAGAAACTTCCTTGTCGGGGGCCTCGGTCTTGGCCTTCTTGCCGATACTAGGAGTGTTCGATCCTTCAACAGCCAGCACTGCTTTATCCTTGCGCTTCTTGTTGCGTTTCTTCTTCTTCTTCTATCTGGCAGCATCGTCATCATCTTCTGGCTAGCATCATCATCATCATCATATTCTGAGTCGACATCAATGCCATTCTCTTCTCCAGGGAGCCGCCTCCCCTCCTCCGTACGGGCACACTTATCTACCAAGGTGTAAAACTCATTCACAGTCTTGGGAAACCGGTCGTTCATCTTGGAACGTATCCTGGGGTTGCGCGCGTTGGACTGGAATGCGGCAATCACAGCTGCCGGGTGGATATATGGAATGTTCCTTTGTACCCGGCTGAACTTCTGCATGTACTTCCGCAAACTCTCCCCTTCCTTTTGTGGAAGGAGCAGCAAATCGCTGGGCCATCCTGGTTCTTGATGGCCGCCCGTGAAGGCACCAACGAACTCGTGGCACATGTCAGCCCAAGTTGAGATGGAGTTCTCCGGCAAGTGCATCTGCCACGACCTCACGTTTGGCTTGAGTGCCAGAGGGAAGTAGTTGGCGAATACCTTCTCATCTCTTCCTCCGACGGCTTGAACGGTGATGGTGTAGATTCTCAAGAACTATGCTAGGTTCAGTCTTCCATCATACTTTTCTGGTATCTATGGCTTGAACGTACGGGTAGATGGCTAACAGACTTGCAGCAACTCACGGGTGAAGGCAGGACACCCAACATCAAAAGGCAGGTATCCGTCTCCACTGGGTGCGGGCTCGTCGACTTTGGTGCCATTGTGCCTATCAGACTGGCGGTGGATTTCACAGCGTCGTTCTATGGTGATGCGCGCATCTTCCCTCCGTCTATATTCCAGGACCTGCCACTGATCTCGATGGGCTCAAGGATCAGACGAAGCCATCGACACCTCATCAGGTTCTTGATCGCGCAGCTCTGACTGTGGCCCTTGCGCTGGTTGCCGTGGGGGGACTGCACTACAAGATTGGCCCCTTCAGCACGGCTAGCGGCTTGGGCCGTTGTCGTCGCCTGCAAATGCTGTGGCGGATCTGCCCGCTGTGATCCTCCTGTCTCAGCGAAACCAATCAAACTTTGAATGGTGGCTCTCCATTCATCCATTTAAGTGGCTGCTGGCGGGAATCTCAGCAAGAGTTGGGCTCACGCCATGGCTTCCGAAGCGGTACTTGTCATGGACGACGTCGCCCGACCCCTGATGGTGCAGGTAGTGGCGGCGCCGTGCTCTCGTTGCCGCGAGCCAGTCGCCATGGTGGCATGGCGTCAAGAATGGTGCGCCTGGGGGTTGACGACCCCATTTGGCACTACGTCTTGACTGCCTTGCCCTGGGGAAGGCGTGTGCCCCGTAGCTGCGCCCGCAGCAGGGGCAGCTAGGGGTTGTGATTCGCGCTAGAACGGGCGCCATCGCTACGGCTGCGCCCTTCAGTAAGGTGGAGAGGTGGGGACAAAATATCCTCCCCACCCTGCCTTGTGGAGCGTAACCACGAGGGTGCTGCTGATGCTGTTCTTCTCTGGTGCCTCCTGCTCCTACCTCAGTCACAGGGGGAACGGTGATGGCAATGCCCGCGCCGGTCACGTTCCTCGCGGCGTCCACGTCCCCCGACACCACCGCAGCTCCCACAGAATCAGTGGCTGCATGCGAGGGAGCCTTCGAGGTTGAAGGGTGGCCTGCTGCGCCGGACTTTTTGTTGGGCGCCATGGATGATGAAGTCATCGACGAAGATTTGACGCGCTGCTTGCGACTCGGGTTCGCACAAGCGCTCCCCCCTACCTGGCGCACCAAAGATGTCATGGTTCAACATGATTACATATGGGGCCATCGGCCCCTTGTGGTTCGTCAAGGGGGAAGGGTGCGTTGCACAAATAGTGGAGGCCGTAGAGCATCACGGCAGCGGTGACACATGAAGTTTTTACCCAGGTTCAGGCCGCCGCAAGGCGTAAAACCCTACTCCTGCTTCGATGGATTGATGAGAGGACCGTGGTGGAGACACCGTGCTCAAGCCCGACAAGGTCTCCTTGGGATGAGAGCGGCTACGCATGTATGAGTGTATAGAGGTCTGAATCCTTTCTAAGTTTGCCTCAGGCCTCCTTTTATAGGTCAACGGGTTAGCACCAAAAACAGTCATTATTGAGTGATTAGAGAGCCATAGTGCTATTATACCTAACTCTGCAGACAGGACAAGGTGCATTAAATGCACCACTTAGTGTCACGTCGTGGGTGTAGCCCGGCAAGCCTTGTCGTGCCATTTAACCACCTTCTCGACTGCCTACGTGACACGCCCCTGGACGAGTGTCATTTAGGGGTGATCTTCCTCAAAAATGGCTGCCACGTGCCAAATGACAGCCACTTAATCACTTGGGGGATCGACACCGCACCGATAAGTGACTTGCCTTGCTGTGAGGTGGAGCGATGGAGCCTTGGCGGGGAAGCAGGCCGCCAGCATCCTGGCAACCCTTTCCGGGGAAGCCTTGGGACTTGCCTTTGGGGTGGCCTCGACCTTTACCGGGCTCGCCTTCCCAGCAAGGGTGGTTTTCCCCTTAGTGATATCTTGTTTCTGTGGCTTGTGTTGGAGTTCTTGATCCGCCCTTTGGTTCCTCGAAGAGCTATATCTTTTGCTTGGCCTTGTTTTGTTGTTGTAACCTTGCCCTTGAGCCTGTGTATAGTCCGGTTGGCATACACCATGGTTTTTTGCACTGACAAGCAGTTAGCGTGTCAGCTTCATCACCAGCTTCGTCTATGGTACCCAAGAAGAAGGGCACCGCGGTGATCGGTCTGTCTTTGTCCAGGCCACCAGTGCCCTCGCAGATGGGCGACAACACATGCGGTGGCACGCGCGACGGCAAAGGAAGAGGCCAAGAACAACCTCGGCGACATTCGGGCGATCAAAACCATGTGAGTGGCATCGTCCGCAACAACAACAATCCACATGCCACCAGGTCCAGGGATAGAGCCGTGCTGCCAGCAGGTGGTGCGGCGCACTCCAACACGCCCACTCTGGTGCCCATGCGCGACGAGCGGCACCATGGCACCGGCGGCTCCAAGCGTCCCCACGGCAAGGGTCTTGTGGATCATCCTCGGGACATGCAAGGCCAACATGCACCCCAGTGCATTGGCAATGACAGGCCGAGGTCGTAGGTTCGAGACGAGGCTACTTCCAGATCGGTTGGAAGCAAGAACACTTCTCGTTCCTCATGCCTCTCCATGCCGTCCACGCCATAAGAAGTCATGGCGCATGCACAACTACTTCTATTGTTTCCTCTTGCTGCAGACAAGATGGATGAGTGGAGGGCCACTATCCAGAGTCTTGTTGGCAAAACAGATAATCATCAAAGTGAAGATAGATAAGTGACAAGTAATTCCAACAAGAGTGAATAAATGTTATGTTGCTCGATGATGAAATAGACTCCGCCTAAATGTATGCAGGGAAGAAGATATGAGATTAATTCTCCTGCAAATATTGAAGTATGCAGAGGAAATTTCAATCATTCAGGACAATGATTCACAATGATGACATATAATCCATCGAGATTGTAGTGTTATCATTCATAATTTCTGATAATAATTCCACCTGCAAAACAAATGCATCGAGAGGGATAGTGCGGCAGGAGGGGTTATTAACATTATAGCATGGAAGTTTTACAACTTAGAGCGGATAAGCTTAAACCATAAATTACAAACTTGCACAAAAACAAACCAAAGAAACATAGAAAGCAAATCTATCGGGACTCGATGTAATTCTCCCGCTTTTTGTAAACTAGTGTCAAAAAGGTAACGAATAACATGAGTGCAAAAACGCAGAACTTGGTTCACTCGGTGGCATCTCCAGAAGAATTGTCTGAGGTGACTTTGTCTTCAGAAGTGACTGGAGTAGCTTTGTCTTCAGCAGCAGTGGATTTTCCTTCAAGGATAATAGCTTGGGGCTGAGAGGACGAGGGCATATTTGGGGTAGCCACATGAGGAACACGTGATAGCACATTGCCTGTGGTAGGTTTCTCCGTCGGTGACGTGGCTTCAGACTCTTCAAGTAGTTTGCGAAGCTTGAGATGCAGAAGATCAGTTGTTGAGGACTTTGTCAATATAATCATAGAGCTCTTGGAGATTGACATTCAGGAGTTGTTTCTCAGTAAAGAACTTGCAAAGAAATTTCCAGAGCCTATTTTTGTTTTCATCCGCAATCAGATGCATATTCTAGTGAGATTGTTGAGAGCATTTAGCTCGGAGGCGAGATGTTCTTTTTCGCGTCGATCCTCAGTGATGTGCTGCAGCAGCAGTTATTGAGTGTGCAAACGAACTTCGAGTTGCGATGGAGGTTCAGGCGAAATCTTTTGGTCGCGCTGAGGGAGACGTGGCCCGTCAAATTGCTTTTCATAATCGTGAGGGCTTGACATGGGCGATTTACCCTGAAGAAATATCTTCCATGATTTGCAAGGTATCACGAATAGGAGGTATTATGCTTTTATGACTTTCCTTCGCCAGATACACTATGCGTATAGAGTGATCAATAACTTTCTAGATCCATGGCGCGAAAACTTTGAGGCAGAAAGGATATTGAGCAGAATCCTTCAGAATACGTAGAAACATGTCCTCAACTTCGAAGATATACTGTTTAGAGACCGCATAGATAACATTCCGAAGAATATCTGAGATGGACTTATCTGGATTCATCCCGGCCATAGGGAAAATAGTGTAAGAGAGCATGTGAAATATCGTCTGATTCTGGAACGTTATATGCTCAGGACGGGGAGGACCAGTGTAGTCATGAATCTTTTCTGAATCCATAGTCCACCGAAAAGTTTCATCTGATATGACATCAATGTTGTGCACCCGAATTTCAGTGTCACCATGCTCAAAGTGAGGGAAATGGAAGTGCGAGACAAAATCTGTTGAAGCGCATTTGATGCGTTTTCCTTTGGTCATCCACTCCATAATCCATTTTGACCTGTCGGATTCATCACCAGAGATATATAGAGTAGCATAGAACTGAAGAATAATCTCTCTGTTCCAAGGATGCTTGAATTCGAATACCTTTGTGAGGCAGAAGTCATCCAAATCTTGCAACGACTGATTGAAGCAGCCAATATTTCGCATAGCAGGGATGTTCAGGTATTCACGCGGAAAGATCTTTTTGCTCTCATCACTACAAAAAAAGACACATCCGTGACATTTAGGGCCGAATGAATTTTTTTTGTCATACTTATGACACTTCTATGACGATAATTGTGACAAAACCCGGTATCGTCATAGATGTGGTGGGCTCCTAGTTCTACGACAAAAGATCATGACATAAAATGGGCCTTTCATCTTGGGCGGGCCGAAGACACAGCTGCATGACATTCTTTGGACCGTCCATGACAGAAAAAACCGTGGTAGAAGCGAGGGCGAGGAAAATATCGGGGTGTTCCCGGTTACGGTGGGTCGAGCGTAACCGAGATGCACGTTTCTCTCGTACACGCACGCGCGTAGGTTCGAGGTGTTGGGCTCTAACTAAACCAGAGCAAGGCGTTGGGCTCTAACTGAACCCGAGCGATTGCACTGCAGGCTACGTGTTACTGAACCCGAGCGATCATCGATGGCTGTTAACTGAACCCGATCGAGCGATTCCTTTGCTACTGCTACTAACTGAAGCAGATCGATGTTGCCTATGGATGAACAGTGAGCGTTGCTGGGGGGTTTGGATGAACAGTTCCCGGTGGGTGTGGATGAACATGACCCCGTGGTGTTGCCTCTAGAGAACAGGACCCTGATCGATCGAGCCGGTTGGGGCTGGATGAACAGGACCCCGTGGAGGGCTGGATGAACAGGACCACCCCGTGGAGGGCTGGATGAACAGTAGACGGTGCAGGGGTGGATGAACAGTAGCCCGTGGAGGGGTGGTTGAACAGGAGCCCGTGGAGTGGGCTGGTTGAACAGTAGCCAGTGGAGTAGCGCGCGGTGGAGGATGGATGAATAGGAGCCCGTGGATGAACAGTCACAGGTAGAGGCTAGAGGAGGTCGGCAGTGGATGAACAGTAGCCCGTGGAGGCTGGAGGGGGTCGATAGTGGAGATGAACCATACCCCGTGGAGTCCCATTTTGCGGTACGCCACACCCCTGGCGATGAACAGGACCCCCGTTTCGACCGTAGCGCTCCAACACAAGTCCGTTTCCTCCGTTTTGTGGTACGCCACACCCCTCCCGATCAACATGACCCTCGTTTTGACCGTAGGAGGTCCGTTTCCTCCGTTTTGCGGTATGCCAGACCCCTCCTGATGAACAAGATCCCGTTTTGAACGTGGCCGGTCGAACACAAGGCCGTTTCCTCCATTCTGCGGTACGCCAGGCCTCGTTTCCATCGGCTGTTCTGTCCAAGCCCTCCCGATGAACACGACGACGGATTCCATTTCGACCTAGCCTGTTGGCTCCCCATGAACATGACAACGACGCTATTTCTCCGTTCTGACCCAACCATGTACACGAGCCCTGGCCGTACGTATGCGCAAGTAGGCGTTCGAAACCCTGCCCGTATGTACGTACGTGGCCGTATTTTCTTTCTTGCACATCGGCGTCAGACGACGTGTACATGCTACGTACGCGCTATGTACTATGACACATGCGCGCCTCTACATCGACCAAGATGTAATGCATACATTCGCGACCAGAATGACAACGCTACGTACGCTTCGACCAGGTGGCTCCCGACTGTCAGGTACTTCTTTGCGTGCGAAGATGTAGATGGTGGGTCCCAGTAGTCAGGGGGCGAATCGTTTTTTTTTGCCCGGATGCACTTCCTTGCATGTGAAGATGTAGCTGGTGGGTCCCAGCAGTCAGGGGGAAATGTTTTTTTCGTGAAATACGGTGGCCCGTCCGGTGGGTCCCCGCTGTCAGGTGGAGGAATAATTATTTTGCGCGTAATAAGGAGGCACTTCCTTGCTGCGGCCGTGGACCCAGCTGTCAGCCTCTCCACGTACAGTCCACGTCCGATGGAAGCCATTGCTTGACCACGTTGACCACGCCGCACCGAGAGCACCAGGGTGGTGGACGATGGCGAGGCCTAGGAAGGGGACGACACGGAGCCGGGGAAGACGTGGCAGTGGAAGCCCGCGCGGAGAGGAGTACGAGGGTTCACTGGTTCGGCTGCGGTGTGAGGCTTCGCTGCAGAATAACAGGGGGTGTGGGTGAGTGGAGAGATGGCCTAGCCAGCGGTGGGAGTAGTAGGGGGCGGTGAGGCCTCCGCGGCAGCACAGCCGACCACGGGAGGCAGGAGCACGAGGCATGACCAGCGCTGGTTTGGGAGGCTGTAGCAAGAAGACCAGAGGTTGAAGAAGCACTACGACCATTGGATGGACATCGTACGGTCACTGGAGCTAGAATCGTGCATATTGACTAAGTTGACAAAGCCCTCCGTCCCTGTCAACTTAGTAGGCCCATAAGTCAGCCTACCACTATACCGGGTCCCAGCTAACAGGGGGAGTATTCATTTTTTTGTGCGTAATAAGGAGGCACTTCCTTGGGTACGAAGATATAGCTGGTGGGTCCGAGCTGTCAGCGGCGGTAACGTTTTTTTGCGAAATACAGAGGCCCTTTCGATGGGTCCCAGATGTCAGGTGGAGGAATCATTATTTTGCGCGTAATAAGGAGGCATTTCCTTGCGTGTGGTCGTGGACCCAGCTATCAGCCTCTCCACGTACAGTCCACTTCAGATGCATGTCGGTCGTTGACCATGTTGAGCCGGCCGCGCTGAGAGCACCAGGGCGGTGGACGACGGCGAGGCCTAGGAAGGGAACGACACGGAGCCAGGGAAGACTCGGAAGTTGTTTCCCATGCGGAGGGGAGTACGACTGTACGAGGGTTTACTGGTTCGTCTGTCGTCGCTGGAGAATAACAACAGGTGTGGGTGAGTAGAGGGATGGCTAGGCCAGCGATGGGTGTATGGTGGGGCGGTGAGGCCTGCGCGGCTGCACTGCTGGCCACGCGGAGGAGGGAGCAGGCAGTCCCGCCGACACTTGTTTGAGCGGCTGGAGCAGGAAGAGCAGAGATTAAAGAATCACGACGACCGTTGGATGGGCATCCAACAATCACTGCTTGTGCGTCAACCTTTTTTTTAGGAAAGCCTCATATCTGTGGAAAACAGCATACATCCCATCTGCCATTATTTCTAATAATTTACAGCCCATTTGCTAATTCTTAAGGGTTTTTTTGGAGCCCATATTCTTTTTGTTAGCATTACAGCCCATATTGTGGCCACGGTTAAAAAATTGTATCAAATTTTGCATATTTCGGTGCGGTCCGAACTGTTTTTAATCCCGAAATTTTGAGTCACATTCAAACTAATTTTAAAAACAAATGTATATCAATATAAAATCCAATAAATTGTCCACGCATAAAAATCAATGCAATTTAAAATCTCAAAACGAAAAAAAGAAATTTGAAACTAATTGCCGGTTTGATGTGTTTTAAAAATGTACAACCCATTTCTCATTACTGATAGGCCATTTTCTCGGCCAGCCGAATGAAGCTCTCCTCGTCTTGAAAGATTTGCAGCCCAACAGGCCTGACAAAGCGACTTACTTGGCAAATCACAAAAAAACTGGGTTGTGGCCATGGACCCAACTGTCAGCCTCTCCACGTACAGTACTCTTACGATGGAAGTCGGTCGTTGACCACATTGACCACGCCGCGCCGAGAGCACCAAGGTGGTGGATGACGGCGAGGCCTAGGAAGGGGACGAGGCGGAGCTGGGGAAGACGCGGCAGTGGATGCCCACGCGGAGAGGAGTACGAGGGTTCACTGGTTCAGCTGTGGTCTGAGGCTACCGTCGCTGCAGAATAACAGGGGGTGTGGGTAGAATCGTTCATATTGACTAAGTTGACAAAGCCCTCCATCCACGTCAACTTAGTAGGCCCACAAGATATAGCTGGTGGGTCCGACCAGTCAGCGGGGGGGGGGGCATTTTTTCGTGAAATACAGAAGCCCTTCCCACATACAATCCACGTACAGTGCGTAATAAGGAGGAACTTTCCTTGCGTGCGACCATGGACCTCGTGGGTCCCAGCCGTCAGGCTCTTCACGTCTGATCCTCTTCCGATGATCGTCAGATGTTGACCACGCTTGGCCGAAAGCACCGAGGTGGTGGACGACGGCAAGGCCCCAGACTGGAATGACCCGAAGATGGGGAAGACGCGACAGTGGAGTCGCAGACGGAGAGGAGTGGGAAACTTGATTGGTTCGGGTGAGGGGTGGGCCTACACTCGGCAGAGAATAACAGGATGTGTAGAGTGGAGGGATGGCCTGGCTGTCGGCGGGGTAGCGTTTCAATGAGGAGCGCAAAACAACACCGCTGGACGCTAGAGGCTGGAGCAGGCGGTCCTGGCAGCGCTAGGGGAAGAAGATGAGAGATTAAAGAAGAATGCCGGCCGTTGGATGTAAATCCAACGCCTTCTTAAACTTTCACCCATCGCCCACATGTCAGCCAGTCCATTTGTTTTTTTAGTCCATTTGGTGGGCTAAGTGAAACAATGATGTAGCATCTATGCAGCCCATTTATATGGTAGAATTTAAAGCCCATTTGCATTTTTATCGAAATCCGCGGACTTGCTGGGCTGGGTGAAAATATCATGTTGGGCTAGACGGAGAAATGTTATAAAAACATAAACATATGATTGCACGTCTATTACTGCATTGGTAAGTAAAATCTTTGCAAGCTTATGTACGCAATCACTAGGAGTTAACTTGCCATGTTATATATAAACAATTATTATTATTATTTTGTAAGAACTTTCAACTTACAAAATAAAATATCATTTTAATTTGATGATTTAATAGTACGTGGGGTATTATTATTTTTTAGGCTAGACGTGGGACAATTGAGTTGGTTCTAGGGAAAAGTACTGGGAGAAAACTCAGTTTACATCGAAAAAGAAAGTGGTAGAAAATTCAGATATAGGATTAATGAAAACGAAAAATAAAGGAAGTGGGAAGGTCTATAAAATGGTTGGATGAACGACAGGTTTAACGGAAACTTGTTCAGGTGCAGGGGGAAGACGCAGAACGACAGGTCTATAAAATAGAGCACCAAGGCGGAGGACGACGTCGAGACCTCGGACTTAGCAAACCGGAGCGGGGGAAGACGCAGGCGGAGGGGAGTACGAGGGTTGACTTGTTCGGGTGCAGGGTGGGCCGATGGAGCTGCCACCGCCGGACAATGTGTGGTATTAGAGGGATGGCCTGGCCAACGCCATAGGCTATGATGGCCAGTCGCTGTATAGGAAGAGGACGAAAGATTGAACAAAATAAAGAAATACAAATGGATAGGTGATTGGTCCCATATGTCTGTGTACGAGACCTGCTGGGTCCTCCTGAGGAGGGGAATATGTTGGGAGGAAGGAGATTCAAAGCACGACAACCGAGTGAACTAGTTTTTTTAACGGACAAGTGAACAAGTTACATACATAAGCAAATAGCCACTAAAAGCAAACAGGTTAATGGGTTCTTAAAAGAAATATTTCGGACAAAACAGATAATTACGACACATAGGCTAATGCATGAAACACTCAGATGATAAAGGTGCTTATAAACAGATGAAGTACAACATCTATACTTTCCTGGCACGCTTGATCATGACGCTGCGGCTGTCCGTGTACTCGTCGGTTACGGGAAGCAGACACGCCCTCATGTCCAAGATTTGCCTGTACATGTCGTAGCATGCGTATGCATCCTTGGCCACATAGGTTATGTAGGCTAGATTAAGAGGTACCTCCCACGTGTTCAGGTCCTTGGTATCATTTTCTTCTTTCATGTTGGCGTATCAGGGGTCGATGATGGTCTCGGCGAGGTCAACCACAGAGTCCTTCTCCTGCCCGTTGCTAATGATCTTGTATTGCTTCTGGATGTCGACAAGCTTGTTGCACCAGATGGCCAAATCGTCGCGTTCTTCCTTCTCTCCACCATAGCAAAGGTGCAGTCGGCGCTGCCGATGAAACGGGCAAATGATCCAGAACCTCTGATGGCCCTACCGAAGTGGTAGATGATAACCTCGTCCCGCACACATACCTGGGCGATGACGCTCCGCTGGTCCCTGTCAGGAGACAAATTGATGGGCACAAGGTCTAGTCCTGAAACCTTGTGATTTCTTGTCTCAGACGTCGCTTGAACTTCGGGCGAAGGTAGCTTCACCGAGTCCGGGTCGTTGGTGTACATCACATTCAACTTGTTGCAACCATAGGACTGAACGGCGAACTCAAAGGGGAACTCCTTGGTGAAGTCCATATCCAACAGGCTCACCCCTCGGATCGCCATTGGAGTCTCTTGAAGTGAACGAGTGTGTAGGCAGCGGCAGCAGTGCGTTTTTCAGCTCTTGGGGAACTGGATTCAACAGTAAACTGAGTGTGTACAGGCGACAACAGTTACTACTCCTCCCTCGTCCGCTGCACGCCCGGCAGAAGATGCACCCTCGGCGTATTCAAACGCCTCCATTAAGAAACCTACTCCGTCCACACATCGGTTCACGAGCGGGTCTGTATTGGTACTGTAATAACAGGAGTTAGTGGTCACTTTACTTAAATTTAATTATCTTTAATAGAAATTTATACTTAAAACAAGCAATGCATTGGCTCGCTCTATCATGGCACATGATCAACATGCACAAAAATTAGAATTATTATTCTCAGGACGCACATGATCAACACATTTGTCGCACTTCCACAAAGATAATACTACCAAGTTTGAACTGTTTGTTATGGTTGTTGTCCTCTGCATCATCATGCCGTGTTTCCCAGCTTGCAAGATTCAGAACCAACAAATAAGATCCAAATAATAAGTACAACAAATATGCCTACACATCTCATTGATTCCCAGCTTGCAAGATCCAGAACCAACAAATAAGATCCAAATAATAAGTACAACAAAGATGCCTACACATCTCATTGATTTCCAGTTTGCAAGATTCAGAACCAACAAATAAGATTCAAATAATAAGTACGACAAAGATGCCTACACATCTCATTGATTCCCAACTTGCAAGATTTAGAACCAACCCATTAGAGCCTTTTGATAAAGTGAATATCGGGATTAAATCCATCTTGGCTACCCATGTCATACAATCGAAGAACTTGGCGAATGCTCTTGACCGTCACAACATTTGTAGTTGAGTATTCCTGTTTGCATAGCACAAACAAGAAGAGCATGATTTCACTTTAATAGTAGCCTCCTTGAACTGAACCTGCAGCTCCACTCGGATGAGGCCTGCCTGGAGTTACATGATTCAATTCATGCGCCTTTTTCTGCAGTTCACCTGAAATGAAGCAAAGATTGCATCATTCAGCTAGCAAGAAGTACTTGCTCTCGTGAGCTGGCAGGTTTTCTTTATTAGTTGCACTAAAATTGAGGAACATTAACGTTGGCTATCCGGCTCATGTAAGGTGCAACTATAATTTTCTTATCCTTTTGTGCAGTTCCACTAAAATAAAGTGCCATTGTGGTGACAGTGACGGCTCAGCTTGCAAAGGCTAATAAAATGTTGCATGAGATTACCAGCAGAACTTGACGGACATTTTGGAAACTCCAATCACCATTTTGTGCAGTTCCACCAAAATTGAGAGATGTTGCCCACGTGACATTTTAGTTGAACTGCACAAGACACTCATTCCACAAAAAAGTGTTTTGTGCAATTCACCAAAAGGTCACAATAGCAACAAGGTGAAATGGATATCCCTATCTGCACAAAAAGATAGAAAGTAAACAGTTGCTGGTCAATAAGAATATACAAAACATATACGAAATGAAAAGAAGCATCTTAATTATGTTCATGGCAATCACGCAAGGACAAAGAGAAATTTTAAAGCGCCAAGAATGCTTCATGTTACCAGAAGCATTACGATCAACAATGAGATTCCTCAAATATGGGATTACTTTAATGGTGGCATTGCTTGTTTACCAGATATAGTAAATCAACAGCAACTAAAGAGTTGGTTTAAGGGCATGGGACCATGGGGACACCAGGACACTCAGCAGCGTAAAGGAGCAACTTACTTATCATACTTGGGGAAACAGCAGGAGTGCCATTTGTAACCCAGTTTAATTGCATATTATCACTGGAGGCATTAGATTAACAATAACACTGGTTAGATATGTCCCTAAGGTAACAGTGTGATCACTTCATTTTACATGCGCCCTTACATTAACAACAGCAAAAGGTTGGTATAAGGACATGCGCCAGTGGACGCATTAGCACAATGTAGCTACAAGGAGGCATAAAGTGGTGATGCTGAGTTTGTTCATGCTATGTGAGGGCAGCAAATCTAATCCTGGAGACCTTTTACTATGTGAGGGCAGCAAACCTAATCCTGGAGACCTTGTACTATGTGAGGGCAGCAAATCTAATCCTAGAGACCTTTTACTATGTGAGGGCAGCAAATCTAATGCTGGACACCTTTTACTATGTGAGGGCAGCAAATCTAATCCTGAGACCTTTTACTATGTGAGGGCAGCAATTCCAATCCTAGAGACCTTTTACTATGTGAGGGCAAAAAATCTAATCCTGGACATACTCTGTTGACTTGTCCACCAGACGCCACTTTCTATCCTTTTTTCAACCAATAATATATATGTTCCTTATCCAGTTTGTGTTGTGTTTTCCCATTATTTCCCTTTTCAACCAAGAGACCGGTTGGGTATCTGGTCTCTACTACTTTCACCATATTATTTCCTCTTTGAATCATGTCCTAGATTCATGCTACAACTTTCCCCCCTTTCTTCGTTGTTTGAACAAAGCCCTAGATTCAAATGCATGAAGTAGCTTTACCTCTAATAATACTAAAAATTTAGGTGGCTTTGGAAGAGCTGATGGGAGTAGAAAAAGAAGCACATGCAGACACGTGGGGACCTGGGGCAGTAGAGCAAGGCCGCTTTCGAAAAACTTATACCCGAGGATCGTCGGGATGTCGGCGGCGGCAGGTCGGATCTGCGGACAATACGGCAGGGAGGAAGAAAGGTCGGAGGACCGCCCGAGCCAGCGCTGTGTCGGAGAGAATGGCACGGGCAGAGGATCGGGCCCCTCCGGCAGCTGTGGGTTTCCTCCCTCGTCGGTGATGACCGCGTGAATGATGCACCTAGTCCTCTACACACACCAGCTGAAGGGATCCGGCTAGATCTGTGACCAGTGGTGAGCAGAGAGAAAATGTCGCTACCGCTATCTTGTTTATATCTGGAGAGGATGAGAGAATGAAGAGAGCAACCCTAGTAAAGCAAGCGCCAGTGCCCTCACGTACATATATAGTGGAGTGATTATCTTTTTCTCTCCACAACAAGCATTTCCATTTGTGTACATGGCATTAAAGAAAAGAAACTCTCTATTTAAGGTGACTACCTGTACGACTCCTACTTACTACTACTAGTAGTAGTATTGTTCACTTGTGCTCCCTGGCCCTCCATTTATTGAACAACCCACAGGTGAATAAACATACAATACTAGTATTTATATAGAACGAACAAGATCGAACTATTTTCGCGTAGTTAAAAGTTGAGGGCGATGCTTTTCGCGGGCAGTACGCGCAGCAGTTTTCGCGTAGGCGATTTGACAGAGAGGCGAGGAGGGTGAGGGAGTAGCGGATTCAACTTACTTACTGCTAGAAAGGTCGGGCTGTGCGATTTTACGACGCGTTACTGTTTGGATCCATGTGTTAGAGTTAGTTTGGGTTAGTTTGAACTCAACTAACCCAAAAATGTCCAAACAGGAGGGTTAGTTTGGGTTACTGTTTGGATGCATATGTTAGAGTTAGTTTGGGTTAGTTTGAACTCAACTAACCCAAAAAACTCTAACCCACCCAAGAGGTGCTTATTTGGGTTAGTTCTTCTCGGGACACTAAAAAACGCATTTTTCTCTCGCTCTCCCCACAGCAGATCCCTCCCCACTTCCTCGAAGCTTCTCGTCATCTCCCTCCCTCCCTCTCGCACCGCCCATGAAGGCACCTGGCCGTATCAGCGCTCCATCTAACCCTGTTATCCAAACACCTCTTTCGCTAGGGTTAGTTCAGGATTAGAATCTAATTCTAACCTTTAACTGAGTTAGAGTATCCAAACAGGGCCAGGCGGTACGACCGGGGTGATGCCCCCCTTCCGTTCCACACTCTAATCTGGTGCATGACACGTATTACGTCGACCCGGATGCTGCTGGCTGTCCCACATGTCGGCAAAGTAGTACGTAGTAGTAAGAAGGAGCAAAGAATCATGCGGTATAAGTCTTTCTAGAGATTCCAACAAGTGACTATACTACACCGCATGCAGTATCTCAAATCTCCCTTCCGGTTTATAGGGCTCAAATCTTGCCCAGGGAGGTGGTGGGGTGGGGGAGGGGTTCTAGTGGGCCAGGGTTGTAAGAAGCCCGCTTGGAAGCGGTGCTGACTCCCGCATGGCCCACCTCACATTATTACCACATATTTCTTAGAGTCCGTGCACGGCGGGTGGGCGATCTCTTCTCCCTCCCCCGTCTCTCTCCTCTCAGCTGACGCCCGCCGAGCGATTAGATTTCGTCTATCGATAGTTTATTCAATTGCACTCCCACATGTCAGTGAAAATGCAAGACAACACGTGTCCCCTCTGGTGAGCAGCGTGCGAGCCGGACTGTCGGGGGTGCGACGTGAACGCGACACGTACGAGTTGTAAGTGTGCCACCTTTTCCTTTTGAACTTGCAAAGTGTAACATTTTCGTGCGATCGATTGATAGAAATCCAGAACAAAATAACGAGGGTGGTGCTTTCCCGCGCGTTAGGCGGGCTAGTTTGAGTGATATGACGTGCTACAAAGGCCGCCCACTTGCTCCATTTTTATGTAAGAAAGAGTCTACACTCTTACGTGGGAGGAGTGCGAAACACGGCGGATCTGATTTTGATCGAGGGATAATTGTTTCCTGCGAAATAATGGAGCACTGCTAGCGATTATAGCATGATAGTTAGGTCATCTCCAGCACTGGCCCTCAAATTTACACCGGCATCTCTCCGAGGACACTGATGGATGCCATCCAATGCTGCACGCATACCTTTGGACAACTATATGAACTAACCAAACGAAATTCGTGCAAACAAAGCAAATTTCAAATTGACCGGATGAAATTCATTACATTCCGAGAACTTTTCCTATAAACTGGATGAAATTCATTACATATTTCGCACAAACCGTACTAAAACCTACTGTAAACCTAATCTAAACGATCGTCGGGCCCCGAACACCATGTCCGGCCATGAACCCGAGAAAGCCGACCATTGCCTTTGCCTCCTCCTTATCCGCCTCGATAACCTCCCCCTCCGGAGCACAAGGTTATGAAGATTTCCGCCTCCACGTCGTCGTCAAGCGGCTGACCGGCACATAGGGAGTGGAAAAGTCAGAAAGCACTCAAGAAAAGAGAGGCACGCCGCCGCAAGAAAGAAGAGGACGCACGCGCTGCTGCGGAGAGGTCGGCGGAGATCCAAGCACGGTGAGGTGTCGTCGACAATGCCGGGAAGGAGAACGACGGTGTCTGGCCAGCATGTGAGAAGTAGTAGTACTAGTAGTTAGTGTGTGTGTCTGTGTCGCCCGTATGTTTGTTTAATTAATTATGAGCATGCTACAGTACTACTAGTTACTACTGTAGTTTTTAGAGCAAATTACCAGTATATTAGCCTAGACTCGATGGAAAAATTCCTATCCTATGCATCAAATGGCATCTCTTTCTCTATAGGAATTGAGATGCATGTCATCTCACTTCCTATGATTTTCATATTCCTATAAAATTCCTATCCTATGAACCAAAGGAGGCCTCTATCGGAGTAACCATCGTAGCTAGGTTGCCGGTACATGTAGTTTTCTTCAAGAAGCGGAATTCAACGAAGTCATGATGGTTCCTTTGTCCGAGAAACTTCACACTGGGTAAGGTTGGGCCTGTGATTTGATGACTTATTAGTAATTACTATGGCACGATGACCGGGGTGACTCTCCCTTGGAGTTCTGCGGGCATGGCAAGTGGACCAGGATGGTCGACGTCCCACATGTCGGCGAGCGGAAGTATTCTTTACGATATCGAGGAGCAAGAAAACCGCGTGGTATAGTATCACTGGTGATTTATATTTATTGTTTATTTCTAATGAATGCTAGCGTTTCCACTCTTACGACGAAGGAGTGCCAAACACACGACACGTGCTGGATGTCGCACACGTCAGCGAAAGGAGTGGGACATGAACAACATGGTAGAGCGTCTCCACTTCTGGGTCGGAGATCACACGTAGTAGTACTACTGTACTAATGGTATGAACGATACAAAGTGTGACCCGGAAAGAAAGACATGTCTAGTTGGAAGGTCTCGGGGCATACACGTAAACAAATATAAAACCTAATATGTGCCTCGAATTAATATAGTAGTCGTAGAGTACTTAGTCACGTACTCCATAACATCACCGGGCATTGCACATACAACATTTAGTGGTAGTAAGAGACAAATGTCTATATGCCACGCATGTTCATACTATTTGTGCCTTTCTACTTCACTCATCGCGCTTACATTACACAGTGTTCGCACGCCCACTCCTCGGGTACATGTCCGTCTCGTAGTTCCAGTCCCACGTGTTCTTCATATAGATGGAACGATCCTTGCATGACACGTGCACCTTGATACTAGATGTCGCATGTTGGCAAAAGGATGAACAAAGCTCACGTAAAAAAATAGAGTGGAAGAACATAGATTCCCGACGATCGAGAAGGAGCAAGGAAACTCAAGGTGGAGCGTCTGCACCCATAATATTTTATATTATTCAGCGATATAGAATCAACCAATCATCTCCACAGTGGACTGGAAGAGTACGAAACACGGCAGCCTAGTGTAGTTAAACCATACTAGTACATGGCTAACCCACACTATCACCATATTTCTTGGCTTCCGTGCGAGACATATCTCTAGTAATCCAGCAGCCCGTATCGCTTCTCCCTCCTTGTCTCTCGCAAAGCGCGGCGGGATGGCGTTTTTGCCGTCTATTGAGGTCGGTTAACTCATCACATGTTAGTGACATGCCAAGAGCATTCTAAAAAAATTCCTTTCACGTTCCGTTTTCAAAAACAAAACAAAAAATCCTTTCACGTACGAATTTGACTGTATGCTTTCAGCAACTTGCATGTCCTATACTACTCCTGTTTGGATACTCTAAGTTAGCTAGAGGTTAGACTAACTCATGACTAACCCTGAACTTACTATAGCCAAAGAGGTGTTTGGGTGACAGGGTTAGATTGACAATAAATGCACTTGATGGAGAGAGATAAGTGATTTTTCAGTGGTCCCAATGAGAACTATCTCTAGTTAGCACCTCTTGGGTGGGATAGTTTTTTTTTGGTGGGTTCGGTGCAACTTGCTCCAATTTAAACCCTCATGCTAGGATACTTTAGGGCTATTTGAGCCCCAACTAGCTCAAACTAACTCTAACCCTTGGATCCAAACAGGGCCTATGGCCAGCCTCAACGCGGAGCAGTCGGTGCACCGGGAAGCGGCGCTCTCTCGGCCGTCGCGCCGCTTCAAAGTCGGCGCCAGTGAGAGGTCGCCTCTTCTCTCGCCGGGAATTAATGCGGCACTGACGCTCCAGGGCGACGCTGACCGTTTCACACGGGAAGCGCGCGCTGGCAAGGGAGTATAGGTTTTGAACCGTTTTGTGTAGTAATCTTGGTAGTTTGCAAAACTACTCAATTATTGCACTCGCTTCCTAAGAAATTGTGGTAAAAACATTACTCCACAGCCCGCTTCCCTTCTCCTTCCTCTTCCACCGCCTCACAGACGTCCAAGGAAGCGATCGTCAACCCTTATATAGGAGTGCTAGCACAAAAAGATGCATGCATGACCACTAAAATTTCCAGATTAAAGAGTCACTTCGGCGGGAGTATGGCGTATGTTGTTACCTTCGGCCGGGCCATGGCCACCTGCGGGACATGGATCCTCTGACGTGGCTTTACCCTGCCTTTCCGTCACTGACTAGTGGGACCCACGCTTGGGGGTCCCACATGTCAGTGATAGAATGGTAGGATTGTTCACGTCAGGGGATCCTCATCCTACCGGGCGACGGCGACCAGAGAAGAGGCGGCGGGAGGGGAATGAATGCAGCTACTGTTTGGGTTCGCTATCCGGCTTAAATAAATGTGTAGCATCACGTGTACCCGCGGGTGCACAAATTGTAACATAGGCCCTGTTTGGATACTCTAACTCAGTTAGAGGTTAGAGTTAGATTCTAACCTTGAACAAACCCTGAACTAACTCTAACCAAAAATGTGTTTGGATAGCAGGGTTAGATGGAGCGCGGATAAGGCGAGGCGCCTTCACGGGCGGTGCGAGAGGGAGGGAGGGAGAGGACAAGAAGCTTCGAGGAAGTGAGGAGGGATCTGCCTCAGGAAGAGCGAGAGAAAAAGGTGTTTTTATACTCGTTCTTAGAAGAACTAACCCAAATAAGCACCTCTTGGGTGGGTTAGAATTTTTGGATGAGTTAGATGCATCTAACCCAAACAAACCCTCCTGTTTGGATATTTTTGGGTTAGTTGAGTCCAAACTAACCCAAACTAACTCTAACCCGTGCATTCAAACAGGGCCATACGTGTCTGCTTAAGTGGTCGTCACGTAACTAGTGTGTGTGTGTGTGTGTGTGTGTGTGTGTGTGTGTGTGTGTGATTCTGAGAGACAGAGTGCGTGTGTGCGACTCTACTCTTCGGACATGTACTCAACCTTTTGCATCGGGATATAAGTATAATGGTATTTACTTTAGCTAGTGATTTACATGGCCATGTTAACGTGGTGGTGTAAAAAAAGTCACTTCCTGCACGTGATTTATGTTATATAATTACAAGCAAGATGCTCGTGCATTGCACGGAACATCAATATGCATTTTTTTACAAAACACCTATCGTGATTTACCCATGCAGGAGTAATCCCATGTGTAAAAACTAATGATATTTCGAAAAATTTATGAGAAAATTGGTCTCAAGAATGTCATCGAAAAAATGAAAGATGAGAGATAAGGTGAGGAGGAGTGGAGCGTGGTGGTGACTGGTGGTCGGAATGGGCGGAGGCATGGGGATGGACGGCGCCGGCAGGCGGCAGTGGCCACCATGCTAGATTGTTCCAGAGACTTTCTTTTTTAATTCCTCAGCAATGAGGTTGTGGGAGATAAGGATGAGGAGAGAGGTGCGGCTATATTTTGTAAAATTATCATAGTTTGCTTTCTATCCGTCAGATATAGATCATACGGTCTATATTACAAGATGGCAGGCACACCATCATCGCCAACTCGATTTTTATAAGGGTACAGATGATAAGTTTGCTAACTACTAAAGTAAAGTGGAATTTGTCCATGTTATACAAGTTAATTAAGGTGATTGTTTATCATACGGGTAAGGTGGATGAAGGGTGGTAGGAACAAATGCTCCGCCTAGAGCATGCGTGTGTGAGATGGAGTCTGTGTGTGTGTGTGTGTGAGAGAGAGAGAGAGAGAGAGATGGAGTCTTAGTGTGTGTGTGTGCGTGTCTGTGTGATGGAGTCTTAGTGTGTGTGTGTGTGCGTGTCTGTGTGATGGAGTCTTAGTGTGTGTGGGGGGGGGGGTGGGGGGTGTGTGTGTGTGTGTGTGCGTTTGTTTGTGTGTGTGTGTAACATCCCAAATTTTGGAATGTTAATATAATTAATTGAATTCTTTGCTTGTTTGCTTGAGTGAATTAAACTTGAGTGAAATTTGAACCTTTTCAAAAACTTTTGAATGAGAGGGAATAAAATGACTTTCCCTTCTCCGTAAATTCAATTCATCCTATTAGAATCAATGAGAGAAGATGACATGACTTCTTCAACTATAAAGAATTTGAACGGAGTTTTGCAATTTAATTCTTTCAAATATTTGCACTTGCTTCTCTATTTTTCTTCCCAGAAATACCCGAAAAATAAATTCTTGCAAGCAAGAAAGAGCGGAGGAAAATGACCCTCCAAAATCAGGGGCATTTTTGAAAATATTTGAGCCAAGAAAAACCAAAGTTTTATTTAAAAATTATTTGCAAAAAGAAATAAAGCCTTTAGGGATTTTCTGAAAAACATTTTTTTAAGTTTTTATTTTGGCCGTGGAATAATGCTCATCATCTACATTTTATTTTTCTGATAATTTTAGTATATAAAAACTCTTTATTCCGAATTGATTTGGTTTCCTTTTTATTGTTTTAGTTTCCTAATTTTAAAAATAGGAATGGAATCGTTTTATTAGGAAAAACCTGCTGGCCCATTAAGCACTTTCCTATTCTAGCCCAACAAGAGATCATCTCCTTCCTCTGTTTCCTCTCACGTTACGTAAGCTTTCCATATCCATGGAGACAGGAAACTCCACCTTCCCGATCTCCCTCGTCTTTCCATCCCAGCGCCTCCCGAGACCGCCTATAAAACCCCCTCCTCTCCTCGCTCCATTTTTCCCATCACCACGCCTCCTCCTGCCCGTAGCCACCTCGCCACCGTCCTCCTTTTCACGCCTTAGAACGCTCACCAGAGCTCTCCTAGAACCTCCCCATCGCCCAGCGCCACCTCCCAAGCGCCGACCCCTCCTCCGCCACCCCACCCCTCGCCCGGCGACCTCGCCCCCTCGCCGAGCAGCCCTCCACATCGCCATCTCCTTCCTGCCATCTCTGCCTCACGTCTGAGTAACTCCTTGTTGTTTTTTCGTTTTCAGATTTATTACCGTAACAGATTTAGTTCCGTTCTTGTTTAGCTTATAACTTTTGATCTAGAAGTCCAATGATGCTGATTCTTTTTGAGTTAGATCACAATTTTCTTGTAGTTTCCAAAAATATATAATTTGTCTATGTTTGGATTTATAAAAATTGAGTTAGATCAGATTTGAATTAAAGCTTGTTTTGCTTATTCCGGGAGTTTAAAAATAGATTTTATTTGACTCTTTTTTCTACTGATCACTAGTGATCATATTTACCAGTGCTAAAAAGTTCAAAATTGTTTGAGTATTTAGCTTATTGTTTCATGTAAAAACAAATTCTGTTTTAGTTCTATTCGAATAATAGCTACTTCTTTTTCTATAGTTGTTTTTAAATTATTTTATTTTATATTTCAGAAAGTTTATGTTTGGTTTCTATTAGTTAAACAGTAGGCGTTCAACAAGTTTTTATATTTATTTTTATTTTGTTATCGTGAAATCAATTCAAGTTCGCTAATAACTTGCAATGGATTTCTCTACTGTTTTAACTCCCAATTGAAAATACTTTCAAAATAGCTTTATGAAAAAAATACTTTATTTTGTCTTAACTAAATTTATATTTTATTCTCTGTTATTTTAGTGTTTTAT
This sequence comes from Aegilops bicornis, assembly GCA_021605145.1. Taxonomy (NCBI): domain Eukaryota; kingdom Viridiplantae; phylum Streptophyta; class Magnoliopsida; order Poales; family Poaceae; genus Aegilops; species Aegilops bicornis. The sequence goes on along the minus strand of CM038675.1, from coordinate 387,260,873 downwards.
TTTCCGTTAGACAAAACTATTTTTGTGAATGTTGTAGAAGAAGACTCCCTAGTTTTATTTGAAGTTCCTTGGATTCTTATTCGCTCTCTCTTTTGTTTTGATTGTTAGTGTGAGTGCTTATGTGAATGATATGTTTGTTATATAGATTTCATCAGAGAGTGACGAGTAGTCTATCAAGTTATTTCTTGAGAACGATAATTCTTCTTCGTCAACATCACCAGTGCAAGTTCACTTTGATCATTGCTTTCATACCTATGTTTTTATTGCATTTAGTGGCATCCTTGTAACCACCCCTCAAAGAGTGTTATTGAATCCTTGTAGTTGAGTAGTATGCATGAGGTAGGAACCCATCACCCTGTTACCAAGCCCGGACGTTATTTATTTTAATGCTACGCTATAGTAGACGGGGTTTGGTATGAGTGCTCGAGTGGTGTGAGAATGAAGGATCTACGTCAATGACGACAACACCATGATGAAAGCTGCAAGGACTGCATCTTCAAGGCCTCAAGACTTCAAGACTCGAGACAAGAATTCAATACACACTCTTTGGGTGAAGGACGGTTGTGGGCACCTGGAGAAACCAGTGGTTGGCCGGGATGCATGGAGAAGCGCCATGACATCTTGCGGAAAGCTTCACCTGCACCCAAAGAGACGGAAGAATACTTCATGCCCGGAAGCTTACCTGCAACCGCAAGTCATTATGGGCTCGCTTGGTTGACCTTAGTTGTGACTCTGGCTGGGACGGTACTAGCAGATGTAGAACTACGGTAGGATGGGTTGAGTACCGGACGGTGGTCGAGGAACTCTTTGGAAGACCATGTTTCGGTCATCTTGTTCTCAAACACCTCAAGTGCGAGAATGTAAAGAGAGGGATCGAATCTTGCGGGTAAAGTGTACAAACCTCTGCAGAGGGTTATAACTTAATCGATTAGCCGTGTCCCCGGTTATGGACAATTTGAGCCTCTGGACTTGGATCTATCTCGGAACTCTCAACACCGGATTGATAACTTAATTGTGGGCAACTTATGATGATTTTGGGCTATGAGACATCGGTTGGCGGAACCATGTCATGACAGGAAACTCCATAGTACAGACTTCATTCTATTCTTTTGATGTAGGTAAAATAAAATCAGCTTTTATGCAAACAAAACTCGAATCTGAGCCACAAAGCCAAATTGCATATAGTATAGTTTTACCATCTGTTTTCTCATGTTGTGATCTTGCCGGTACATTCAATGTCTTGACCTACACGGCTGCAACGTATCATGTTGCAGATATTTCCTCGACGAGTAAGAGTTACGATCTGAGGTTACGGTCTACACTCAACTTCGTCGATGGCGTTGATGGGACTCCACACCCGTTTGATTGTTTCCGCTGAGTATTATGAGGTATATATCAGTTTTACATTATTTATACATGTGATTGCACTTTGATATATACATTGATGTACTGTGTGTGCCAGCATACTGATCCAGGGATGGCACAGTAACACAGAGGCTTGACCGTCTGAGGTCGGGTCGCTACAGAAATGGTATCAGAGCACATGTTGACTGTAGGACGTGACCCTAGAAACCGGAAAAGCCCTTAGGACAGGATATCTCAAAAACTTTATTTACAAAAAGACTATTACTTCTCATCTCTTTCTGATTTTATCGAATAGACACTCTCACCTCAAAATAGTTAGGATATACCCCTTTTCCCTTTTGACCACATGAAGGATCAACTGAAGCCACTCCAAGAAAGATATCGGAGGTCTGATGACCTCTTCCAAGTAAAGAGGATTTCACCATGTATTAGAAGCTACAACAGTTGAAGACTCAAGATTTGAAGTTCCTAAAGAAATATTTGACCTTTAGAAGACCAAACCCTGTTACACACTTACGTTAGATGCGACGATGTGTGAGCTGTCATTTGTTTGATGTTTTTCCGACAGCCACAAAGTAAAACTTGTTTCATCAAAAAACTATTGTTTGTATTGTGTGTATATCCCTCCCCACCTCTCTCTCATCTCACCTTAAAACCCTTGAACCCCATAGATGATGAATGAAGTTGGACTGATATTCTCTGGATCAAGACTTCGGTAGGAGGCGGAGCTATGGATGCAGAACATGGAGAATCACTTCGGGAACAATTTGGTTTCAAGGAAGTATGAGGTCCAATACGCTCTTCAAGATTTTACGAAAAGTGCTGCAACCTGGTGGAGAATGCATCAATCCATACAAGGATTTAAAGGAGCAAGAACTTGGGAGGAATTCAAGAAGACCCCGATGAGATCACGTCTTATCCGGAAGCACAATGATACACCAAGAAGAAAACCTTGTGCCTCGCAAGATTTGCGGAGAAATAGGACACACCAGGAGGAACACAAAGATGGATGCCCTCATTGTGAGGAGAAACACCCAGTGAGGAATGCCCAACTAGCTGTGTGACTTGCTTCCTGTGAAGGAACCACCCACTACCGGTGCGATGTCACATTTACTCCACGGTGCAACAAACTATTCAAGCGGGAAGATGGAATGAAAGAAGCCCTCAAGGAAGATCTAGAAGAACCGTAATGAATGAAAGTGTTGAAGACACGGAGGGAGAAGGTCTCGACAGATTTTACTCCAATGCCTGCTATTCATGTGGAGAAGAAGGACATTTTTCACAGTATTGCACCAAGGAAAGAAAAGAGTATCCAGGATATTTCCCGACAGCAGAAGTGAAGTTTGACCCTCTGGAGATAGAAACTCTGATCATTACAGAGAATTCCAGGAAGAGAAAAAGAAGGCAACCCGAGAACAACACAATTTTTGTAGAGAAGGACCTAAGTCATATCACTTGTTACAGGTGCAAGGATTTAGGTCATTTCGCTAGTAAATGCCCGTAAAAGAAGCCAAGAATCCAAGGAGCCCGCATAATCACAAAGAAGCCCCGAGACATGTCGGAAGTCATTTGTTTTCGCTGCAAGGAGGCAGGACATTATGCTATTAAATGTCCCGACAAGATGAAAACTGGAGTTGAGTAGTTGAAATTTTGATATGGATAATAAGAGTAGTAGAAAGCAATTTCATTTTCATGAGCTCAATGAGTTGAGTTATGTAATAGATTACTACGAGATTGTAATAGTTCATGACTCAATAAAGTTGTAATGTCACATGCTGAAAAGCTTTAAGGAGTTGTCATATTTTATCTTGGAAATTAATATTCTTGATGAACATGGAAGAAGGTGAGTTGTGATGCATAAACAGGAAATTGGAAATTGAGTTTGAAGTTTTGTTTGGATGATATGAATGTGTGCCCCAGGAGATAAGTACCTTACTCTGAGCATCATTTCTGTTTCACAAACTGCAGATGACGACACTTTACGAGTCTTTCCTTAAAGGTCTGAAACGATCATGACCTCGACAAGTGATCATGATTACCAAGATCCTGAAGGACATGATGAAGCATATTCACCTTGAAGGAGATGCAGTCTACAAAGGCTACCCCTTCATGCAAAAGGGAGTGGAACTTTGGTATGTGGAGGTACACCTCCACCGTTTGAAAGGAGTTTGCCCAAAGAGGATGGGGCATTACTTTTTCATCTCACGTGTGCCACAAGCAACTTTCTTCGATGCTGTTCGTGAAACAGCCATGGAAGCCATACGCCAGATCGGAGAAATACTTGAAGCAAGACTCCGTTATACTCAGGAATACCTAAGCGAAGTGCATGCAGAGATGATGTTGACGAAGCTCAAGACCACCATGATGAAAAAGAAGATTGAAGATTTCAAGGCTCATGTCGCACAATTCCGATTGGGATCAAGAATCCTCGAGGAGGATACATAAATAAAGTTGGAAGTAATGTCTGACCATACCAAACCATGTGGGTGGCAGCATTTGTAACAAGTACTTTTTGGAATTTGGATTTACGAAAATGGTTAAGGATGTAATGAAAGATTGATATGAGATTAATGAGATTTTATGGATAAACTTGTGCACTTCTTTTGGTCATAGTACTCTATAAAGCCACATGATCAATGAAGAAAGAAATGTGTTATTCATGACGGCCATAGAAGGAAGTCGGACAAAATAAGTTGGAGTTTTGTTTTGATATGATGGTATGAAGAAACAGTACTCTGGATTTAAGGAGGTGTAACAAGAGATTTACTCCAAGGATGAGTTAAAGCTGCACTAGTGTTGAAGTGGGCCATAACCCACAGGCCCGTGGATTTTGAGAAGGAACCGTTGTAACCTCGATAAAGGAATAAATCTGGAAGAATCAGTGATCCAATCAGCATAAGTTTCGTAGGAGGTTACGCCAAAAACCTGAGAGTGGTGAAGTAACGATAGATGTTTTATTTGGCTTGCGGAAACCATGGATTTACTCGAAACCAGTTTGAGAACAAGAGAAATTCTGCAATGCTTGTGAGTATGCCCAAGTGTTAGAATACGTGATTCGATATTTACACATGTGGTAATGATTCAAATGCAGGATGGATTGGCCCCATACCGAGACTTCTATCATGAACTATCATATGTTGATGGAAAATCGAGAGCCTTGAAAACCTTAGAAGAGTGTCGATGCGATAAGCCATAAAACCATAAAATGGTAGGACGATGGAACCCCATTACAGCAAACTGCTACAAACGTAGGTTATACGGTGAAGTTCAACCCAGAACCGCTTTCTGCAGGAGAAACCATTAATGGTAGACCACCATGAGTGTTTCGATAGTTGTCTAGAATGGACACAGCATCGGTCAGCTAAGAAGATCCAGTCTCGGACGAACTTCAACTTTGACGAACCGACCCAAGATTACGAGGAAAACTCTATGCTTCTCGATGTAAGAGCTTTAATGAAGGAGCTATTGTAAGATATGTGAAGAGGCATACATTGTCAGCCTCCGGAGGAAGTATCTGAGTTTATTGAACTGTAACCTTGCATTTTAAGTGTGGTAGCACCCTGACCTTTCGACCAAAACAATTGCTAGAAGACCCCAACCCCTAACCTTTTCTTGTTAGCCTCTTGAATCTCGAGGACGAGATTCATTTTAAGTGTGGTAGGTTTGTAACATCCCAAATTTTGGAATGTTAATATAATTAATTGAATTGTTTGTTTGTTTGCTTGAGAGAATTAAACTTGAGTGAAATTTGAACCTTTTAAAAAACTTTTGAATGAGAGGGAATAAAATGACTTTCCCTTCTCCGTAAATTCAATTCATCCTATTAGAATCAATGAGAGAAGATGACATGACTTCTTCAACTATAAAGAATTTGAACGGAGTTTTGCAATTTAATTCTTTCAAATATTTGCACTTGCTTCTCTATTTTTCTTCCCCGAGAAATATCCCGAAAAATAAATTCTTGCAAGCAAGAAAGAGCGGAGGAAAATGACCCTCCAAAATCAGGGGCATTTTTTGAAAATATTTGAGCCAAGAAAAACCAAAGTTTTTATTTAAAAATTATTTGCAAAAAGAAATAAAGCCTTTAGGGATTTTCTGAAAAACATTTTTTTTTAGTTTTTATTTTGGCCGTGGAATAATGCTCATCATCTACATTTTATTTTTCTGATAATTTTAGTATATAAAAACTCTTTATTCGAATTGATTTGATTTCCTTTTTATTGTTTTAGTTTCCTAATTTTAAAAATAGGAATGGAATCGTTTTTATTAGGAAAAACCTGCTGGCCCATTAAGCACTTTCCTATTCTAGCCCAACAAGAGATCATCTCCTTCCTCTGTTTCCTCTCACGTTCTGAAGCTTTCCATATCCATGGAGACAGAAACTCCACCTTCCCGATCTCCCTCGTCTTTCCATCCCAGCGCCTCCCGAGACCGCCTATAAAACCCCCTCCTCTCCTCGTTCCATTTTTCCCATCACCACGCCTCCTCCTGCCCGTAGCCACCTCGCCACCGTCCTCCTTTTCCTGCCTAGAACGCTCACGGGAGCTCTCCTGAACCTCCCATCGCCAGCGCCACCTCCCCAAGCGCCGACCCCTCCTCCGCCACCCCCCACCCTCGCCTTGGCGACCTCGCCCCCTCAGCAGCCCTCCACATCGCCATCTCCTTCCTGCCATCTCTGCCTCACGTACAGGTAACTCCCTTATTGTTTTTTTCGTTTTCAGATTTATTTCCGTAACAGATTTAGTTCCGTTCTTGTTTAGCTTATAACTTTTGATTTAGAAGTCCAATGATGCTGATTCTTTTTGCGTTAGATCAAAATTTTCTTGTAGTTTCCAAAAATATATAATTTGTCTATGTTTGGATTTATAAAAATTGAGTTGGATCAGATTTGAATTAAAGCTTGTTTTGCTTATTCCGGGAGTTTAAAAATAGATTTTTATTTGATTCTTTTTTCTACTTATCGCTAGTGATCATATTTACCAGTGGTAAAAAGTTCAATTTTTTTTGAGTATTTTAGCTTATTGTTTCATGGAAAACAAATTCTGTTTTAGTTCTATTCGAATAATAGCTACTTCTTTTTCTATAGTTGTTTTTAAATTATTTTATTTTATATTTCAGAAAGTTTATGTTTGGTTTCTATTAGTTAAACAGTAGGCATTCAACAAGTTTTTATATTTATTTTTATTTTGTTATCGTGGAAATCAATTCAAGTTCGCTAATAACTTGCAATGGATTTCTCTACTGTTTTAACTCCCAATTGAAAATACTTTCAAAATAGCTTTATGAAAAAATACTTTATTTTTTTGTCTTAACTAAATTTATATTTTATTCTCTGTTATTTTAGTGTTTTATTTTCCGTTAGACAAAACTATTTTTGTGAATGTTGTAGAAGAAGACTCCTTAGTTTTATTTGAAGTTCCTTCGGATTCTTATTCGCTCTCTCTTTTGTTTTGATTGTTAGTGTGAGTGCTTATGTGAATGATATGTTTGTTATATAGATTTCATCAGAGAGTGACGAGTAGTCTATCAAGTTATTTCTTGAGAACGATAATTCTTCTTCGTCAACATCACCGTGCAAGTTCACTTTGATCATTGCTTTCATACCTATGTTTTTATTGCATTTAGTGGCATCCTTGTAACCACCCCTCGGTAGTGTTATTGAATCCTTGTAGTTGAGTAGTATGCATGAGGTAGGAACCCATCACCCTGTTACCAAGCCCGGACGTTATTTATTTTAATGCTACGCTATAGTAGACGGGGTTTGGTATGAGTGCTCGTGGAGTGGTGTGAGAATGAAGGATCTACGCCAATGACGACAACACCATGATGAAAGCTGCAAGGATCTGCATCTTCAAGGCCTCAAGACTTCAAGACTCGAGACAAGAATTCAATACACACTACTGGGTGAAGGACGGTTGACGGGCACCTGGAGAAACCCGGTGGTTGGCCGGGATGCATGGAGAAGCGCCATGACATCTTGCGGAAAGCTTCACCTGCACTCCAAAGAGACGGAAGAATACTTCATGCCCTAAGCTTACCTGTGCAACCGCAAGTCATTATGGGCTCGCTTGGTTGACCTTAGTTGTGACTCTGGCTGGGACGGTACTAGCAGATGTAGAACTACGGTAGGATGGGTTGAGTACCGGACAAGTGGTCGAGGAACTCTTTGGAAGACCATGTTTCGGTCATCTTGTTCTCAAACACCCTGAAGTGCGAGAATGTAAAGAGAGGGATCGAATCTTGCGGGTAAAGTGTACAAACCTCTGCAGAGGGTTATAACTTAATCGATTAGCCGTGTCCCCGGTTACGGACAATTTGAGCCTCTGGACTTGGATCTATCTCGGAACTCTCAACACCGGATTGATAACTTAATTGTGGGCAACTTATGATGATTTTGGGCTATGAGACATCGGTTGGCGGAACCATGTCATGACAGGAAACTCCATAGTACAGACTTCATTCTATTCTTTTGATGTAGGTAAAATAAAATCAGCTTTTATGCAAACAAAACTCGAATCTGAGCCACAAAGCCAAATTGCATATAGTATAGTTTTACCATCTGTTTTCTCATGTTGTGATCTTGCGGTACATTCAATGTCTTGACCTACACGGCTGCAACGTATCATGTTGCAGATATTTCCTCGACGAGTAAGAGTTACGATACAGGGTTACGGTCTACACTCAACCTGCCGATGGCGTTGATGGGACTCCACACCCGTTTGTTTCCGCTGAGTATTATGAGGTATATATCAGTTTTACATTATTTATACATGTGATTGCACTTTGATATATACATTGATGTACTGTGTGTGCCAGCATACTGATCCAGGGATGGCACAGTAACACAAAGGCTTGACCGTCTGAGGTCGGGTCGCTACAGTGTGTGTGTCGCGGGGTCCTCGGTGGCGGATGTAATTTAAGTGTGCATGGCTTCATCATAGAGAGGTGATGTGTATGGCAGAGGCCACCAACGATGGGTGCGAGAGAGAAAATGCCCGTAGAGAGGGAAGAGAAGGTGTGTGCGCATGAGAGTAGTCGACATCGAGAGAACGTGTTTGTCCGAGAGACACCGAGGAAGACTACTATATATCGATGGTGCATGTAGGCGGGAATTAAACAAAGGGATGGTCGTATTGGTTTCGGGGATATAGGGGAAGAGTGAGAGGGGGTAGCTAGAAGGAAATTGTTAAGTGTGAGTGTGTGTTTTACCCATCCAGGTGGAAGTTATGTGCACACAAGAAGAGAATGATTCGATGTGGCGTTAGGGTTGAGTGTAATTAACTGCGTGTATGCGAACATCTGCACCTTCAACGTGCATGTGTGAGAGGTATACATGTATATGTGGGATGTGTGTGTGTGCGCGCGCGCATGATCGAGATAAAAGAAAGAAGACATAAGTCATAAGCAAAGATCAACAACATGGGAGAGACGGATCGATATGACAATATGCATGCATGCGAGAATGTAGGGAAGAAGGCCCGACAATTGAGCATGCGTTTTTGTCTTTAAGAGATAGTGGCGTGGGCTGGAGCATGCATCTATAGCGAGCAGAGGGAGTGAGGCACAACGATTGTGCAAAAGAGATCAACCTATAAATGAAAGAAGGTTGATGGATAAACAGGTAAATAGAAAGATAAAGATGCTAGCTAGTGTGCGTTAGAGATAGGAGTCGAGTGGATCAGAAGGCTGAGTTATGGGTGTGGGTGTGAGAGAGATGAAGAAAGGGTGCATGTGACTCACATACAAACAAATATCAGAGAGAAATGAGATCCCGAGTGAAAGTGCAATATTGCACTAAATTGTTTTTGACATCTATGACAACATCATTTGTGTTTCTAACCACATGCTCTAAGTGTTAACAGCCCTGAGCAAGTCAAAGTGAAGCATGGATGTTTTTTCCCCTCTCTTATTGGAAAAAGGAAAAGCGGTGTGCCCAAGGAAAGAAGAAATTCCATTAAGTTTTCTTTTTACTTGAGTCCTTAGGGCAGCCGCACTATTAAGAGGGGGTGCATCATAAAAACATCCAGGGAATCAACTTACCTTCTCACATTGATCTGAAAATCTTAGTGTCATGTTTACATTCACTTGGAACTTCCGGGACGGAAGGTCCGGAAGCTTCGGGTACCAGAAAAACTGCACTTTTCGTGCAATCTCTGTGTAGCTCGGAACCTCTCTAGAACTTCCGTCTCCCGGAACTTCTGGGGCGGCCGGAACTTCCGGGCGCCGGAACTTCCGTCCTCTGTTTCTGCAGCTTCCGGGGTACAACTGAGTGGTGCAAACTCTCTGTGTATCCCAGAACCTGGCCGGAACTTCCGAGGTCCGGAACTTCCGTCTGTCGCCGGAACTTCCGGGTTACGCAGAAATCTGCCTCCAACGGCCAGATTCCATCCCCACCTATAAATAGTCTTCTTCTTCCTCACGAAGAAGGCGGGGACTCCATTTCTCTCACCTCCATTTTCAGACCTCTATTTCTTGGAGATCTCCCTCCTTAGCCAACAAAAGCTCTTGATCTTTTGAGAAGTGAAGGAGAAGTGGTCGATCTACACATTCACCAAAGCGAAAGTTGATTCCCCTCTTGTTTTTGTGGTTCATCTTGTTACTCTTGGAGGTTGGAGACTCCTAGGCGGTAGGAGTGCTCCGGCGAGGAATCGACCCTTGTGATTACCCCTGGAAATGTTTGTGAGGGTTTGGAGACCACCCAAAGGTCTACCACTAGTGGTTGAGAAACACCTTCATGGTGTTGTCTCAAAGGGAGAATAGGGTGAGCCTTCGTGGCGTTGGTGTGACTTCGTGGTAACATCCACCTCTCTAACGGTGACTAGCTTCCCTCTAAGGAAGTGAACATCGGCATACATCCTCGTCTCCTCGAAGTTGCGGTTATTCCTAACCCTAACTTTCTACTTGTGGTTACTTGTCTCTTAGCACTTACTTATATCATATTGTGCTTTCTTACCTATGTGCTCGTGTTACTTGCTTAGTACTGTGTACTCACTTGCAATTGTTAGGCTCACCTTTATATTCCGCATTATTGCCTAAAATTGCTAAGTAAAACTTAAAATTTGTAATTGTACCTATTCACCCCCCCCTATAGGTCCATCTCGATCCTTTCAATTGGTATCTGAGCCTCGTGCTCTATTCATGTGGCTTAACCGCTGTCGGTGTCAAAACCGGCGGATCTCGGGTAGGGGGTCCCGAACTGTGCGTCTAGGCGAATGGTAACATGAGACAAGGGACACGATGTTTTTACCCAGGTTCGGGCCCTCTCGATGGAGGTAAAACCCTACTCCTGCTTGATTAATATTGATGATATGGGTAGTACAAGAGTGGATCTACCACGAGATCGTAGAGGCTAAACCCTAGAAGCTAGCCTATGGTATGATTGTTGTTCGTCCTACGGACTAAAACCCTCCGGTTTATATAGACACGGATAGGGTTAGGGTTACACAGTCGGTTACAATGGTAGGAGATCTACATATCCGTATCGCCAAGCTTGCCTTCCACGCCAAGGAAAGTCCCATCCGGACACGGGACGAAGTCTTCAATCTTGTATCTTCATAGTCCAGGAGTCCGGCCAACGGTGATAGTTCGGCTATCCGGACACCCCCTAATCTAGGACTCCCTCAATAGCCCCTGAACCAGGCTTCAATGACGATGAGTCCGGCGCGCATATTGTCTTCGGCATTGCAAGGCGGATTCCTCCTCCGAATACTTCATAGAAGATTTTGAACACAAGGATAGTGTCCGCTCGCAAAACAAGTTCCACATACCACCGTAGAGAGAATAACCATTGCAGATCTGCCGACGTATTCCATGGCGTGACATCACACCACGGCCAGGCCTTTATACGAATCGTTTTCTTTATTTCCACCTCGGTAGCGTTTAGCGAGGCGGTTTCCTTGACACGTCTTATCAAAGCGGAGATCGTGCCCCCTTATTCTGGGATTCTCATTAATACGGGCGTGGGTAACCCAGCCGTGCCCGTTGGCACGCCCCCTCCATCGAAGGCGAGTCCCGAACGGTCACGGGGAGGGCTCTTGGTATTCAACCTCTTTATAACGAGACCAAGGCCCGCTCCTTTTTTTCAATCTCAATCGAATCCGCCCCTCGCCTCGAGTTCCAACACCCAAAGCTCTAGATTTAGGCGCCGGACATTCAACGATGTCCGCTCCGACCTACCTGCGACGGTGGATGTCTTCCTCCGTCACGGAAGAAGATATGCTAAAGCCGAGACGCCAGTATCTAATCGGCGAAATTTCGATAGGCTACCTGCCCAAGGGCAGGTTATTCCCACTCCGAGCCTGGTGAGAGCGTGGTATTCGTGTCTCACTTCCTTCGGGTTTAGGCTTCGACGGACCCCTTTGTGAGGGGGGCTCATGTTTTATTATGGGCTGGAATTCCATGACTTGGATCCGGAGTCCATCCTCCACATCTCGTCGTTCATTGTCGTATGTGAAGCCTTCCTCCGCATTACCCCTCACTTCGGATTATGGCTCAAGATCTTCAAAGTGGAGCCGAAGATGATCAAGGGGCATCAGGCAAAGTGCGGAGGGGCTGTTATAAGCAAGAATGCGGACGCTCCATGGCCCGAGGGCTCTTTTCAAGACGAGCTCAATTTATGGCAACAGGAGTGGTTTTATATCACCGCTCCCAGGGGCACCAAATGGGCGGCGCCACCTGCCTTCCGCTCAGTTCCTCCACTGCGGCGGGCGTCATGGGTCAATAAAGGGCTCGACTGGGGACCGTCCAAGGACGTACCTCTGTTGCAGGGCCGTATTCGAGACCTCCGAGAGAGAGAGAGAGAGATCAATCTGGTCGTAGTAGCGCAGGTCATGCTGATTCGTCGCACCTTGCCCTGCAAACGTCGCCCCCTCCGCCTGTGGGAGTTTAATCCGGAGGGAACACGAGCTCTCCAACATTTTATGGGCGTAACGCCTGTGGAGATGTACCAACTGTTCTTCCGATCACAAGAAATGTGTCCGGACTTAACCGAGGACGCAGGTCTGAGCTGCAATCGCCCGGTGAGGGAGTCCTGGACTAGGGGGTGTTCGGATAGCCGAACTACCATCACGGCCGGACTCCAAGACTATGAAGATACAAGATTGAAGACCTCGTCCCGTGTCCGGATGGGACTTTCCTTGGCGTGGAAGGCAAGTGTGGCGATACGGATATGTAGATCTCCTACCATTGTAACCGACTCTGTGTAACCCTAACCTATCCGGTGTCTATATAAACCGGAGGGTTTTAGTCCGTAGGACGAACAACAATCATACCATAGGCTAGCTTCTAGGGTTTAGCCTCCTTGATCTCGTGGTAGATCTACTCTTGTACTACCCATATCATCAATATTAATCAAGGTGAGTAGGGTATTACCTCCATCGAGAGGGCCCGAACCTGGGTAAAAACATCATGTCCCTTGTCTCCTGTTACCATCCGCCTAGACGCACAGTTCGGGACCCCTACCCGAGATCTGCGGTTTTGACACCGACATTGGTGCTTTCATTGAGAGTTCCTCTCTGTCGTCACCGATAGGCCCGATGGCTCCTTGATCATCAACAACGACGCGGTCCAGTGGTGAGACTTTTCTCCCGGACAGATCTTCGTACTTGGCGGCTTTGCTGCGGGCAATTAAGCTGGCCATCTGGAGCAGATCGAAAGCTTCGCCCCGCCATCGTGCCAGATTTGGAAGATTTGAACTATACGGCCGATGTCCGCGGAGAGTTGATCTTCGACGGATTCGAGCCACAGCGGCGTGCCGCACTATCTCGATGGGCATGATCTAGCTCGCAGCCGAGCGATTGCCACGGAGGCCGCATCAAAGATCCGCTCCGACCCTTAATCCGAAGCCGGATTCCCGATCGAGGGCAGTGGTTGGGCCGCGCCTCGGGGGCTACAATCTCTACGGCGATCGAGCCGAACTCCATCCCTGTCCTTTGCGAAGACCTCGACTCCAGGGTGCCGGACTCCTCTCCGGACTCCGAACCCTCCGTGCCCCTGCCAATCGAATCCGATTGGGCGCCGGTCATGGAGTTCACTGCCGCGGACATCTTTCAGCACTCGCCCTTTGGCGACATCTTGAACTCACTAAAGTCTCTCTCTTTATCCGGAGAGCCCTGGCCGGACTACGGACAGGAAGGTTGGGATACGGACGACGAAGAAATTCAACGCCCACCCACCACCCACTTTATATCCACTGTCGACGATCTAACCAACATGCTCGACTTCGACTCCGAAGACATCGACGGTATGGACGACGATGCCGGAGACTACCAAGACCCAGCGCCTACAGGGCACTGGAAGGCCACCTCGTCATATGACATATACATGGTGGACATCCCAAAAGATGGGAACGGCGATGGAACAACGGAGGATGACCCCTCCAAGAAGCAACCGAAGTGCCGACGTCAGCGGCGCCGCTCTAAATCCCGCCACAATAAAAACGGTGATTCCGGCACGGGAGATAATAAAACCCCGGGTAGTGCCAAAGAAAACCCCCTCCAGCAGGACTCAGCGCAGGAGGAGGGAGAAGCAAGTCCGCACGACAGTGCGGCAAAAAGGGAGGTCGAGCACGATAATCATGCGCCTCCCTCCGAAGATGAGGCAAGCCTCGACGACGACGAATTTGTCATGCCTGAGGATCCCGCCGAACAGGAGCGTTTCAAACACAGGCTTATAGCCACGGCAAGCAGCCTCAAGATAAAGCAGCAACAGCTTAGTGCTGACCAAGACCTGCTAGATGACAGATGGACTGAAGTCCTTGCAGCCGAAGAGTATGAACTCGAACGCCCCTCCAAAAGCTACCCCAAACGCAGGCCGTTGCCTCGATTAGAGGAGGAAGCACCCAAGTCACCAGCGCACGACATGGTAGACCGACCACCCCGTGGCCGCGACAGATAAGCCTCTCGGCCCTCCGCTCAAGACACACCCCGATGCCGCTCAAAAAGTACCAAGGCACGGGAAAACGCGTCGGACTTGCGAGATATATTGGAGGATAAGGCAAAACATACAAGATCGATCTATGGATCGCGTGGGCGCCCAACGATGCAGGATGATTACCGTCGCGCGGGATACAGCAAACTCGGCCGGGCCGAACACAGTAGACAAAGCTCATATGAGCTACGTCGTGATATAGCCCAATACAGAGGCGTCGCACACCCACTATGCTTCACAGATGAAGTAATGGATCATCAAATCCCCGAGGGATTCAAACCCATAAACATCGAATCATACGATGGTACCACAGATCCTGCGGTCTGGATCGAGGACTATCTCCATATCCACAAGGCCCGCGGTGATGATCTACATGCCATCAAATACCTCCCACTCAAGATTAAAGGACCAGCTCGGCATTGGCTCAACAACTTGCGAGCAGAATCAATTGGTTGTCGGGAGGACCTGGAAGCCGCATTCCTTGATAACTTCCAGGGAACATATGTGCGACCACCAGACGCCGATGACCTTAGCCACATAATTCAGCAGCCAGAAGAATCGGCCGGAACAATTACGGACATGGTTCCTAACAAAGAAAAATCAAATCGTTGACTGTCCGTATGCAGAGGCCCTTGCAGCCTTCAAACATAACATCCACGACGAGTGGCTTGCCCGGCACCTAGGACAGGAAAAGCCAAAATCCATGGCAGCCCTCACAACACACATGACCCGCTTTTGTGCGGGAGAGGACAGCTGGCTAGCTCGAAGCAACAACTTGGACAAACACCCTGATAGTTCGGATACCAAGGACAACAATGGCAGGTCGCGTCGCAACAATAACAAGCGCCGCATTAACGGTGATAATACTGAAGATACGGCCGTCAATGCCGGATTCAGAGGCTCTAAACCCGGTCGTGAAGAAGCCATTCAAAAGAAATACCTGGGCCAGTCCAACTTGGACCGAATACTCGATCGCTTGTGCGGATACATGGCACCCCGAAAAACCAGCCAATCACACCAACAGGGATTGTTGGGTGTTCAAGCAAGCGAGCAAGTTAAGTGCGAACTCAATGACAAGGGGCTGCATAGCGATGACGAGGAAGAGCCCGGCCGCCAAACAATATAGGATGAAGGGTTTTCCCACACAAGTGCGGACGGTGAACATGATATACGCAACCCATATACCCAAAAGGGAGCGGAAGCATGCACTAAAGGGACGTATATGCGATGGAGCCACGCCTCAAGTTCAACCCATGGTCTTCCTGCCCGATCACCTTCGATCGAAGGACCACCCACTAGCATCCATCACGGCGGTTTCACCGCATTAGTTCTTGACCCAATTATTAACGGATTTCACCTCACGAGTCCCGATGGACGGCGGTAGCAGCCTGAACCTGCTTTATCGAGGATACAGTCATAAAATGGGCATAGACCCTCAAGAATTAAACCTACAAAAACGACCTTTAAAGGCGTCATACCGGGTGTAGAGGCCAATTGTACGGGCTCAGTTACACTCGAAGTGGTCTTCGGATCCCCGGATAACTTCCGAAGCTAAGAGTTAATCTTCGACATACTCCCATTCCGCAGTGGCTATCATGCACTGCTCGGACGAACCGCATTTGCAAAGTTCAATGCGGTGCCACACTACGCATACCTCAAGCTCAAGATGCCAGGCCCTCGAGGAGTAATCATGGTCAATGGAAACACCGAACGCTCTCTCCGAACGGAGGAGCACACGGTGGCCCTCGCGGCGGAGGTAAAAAGCAGCCCCTCACAGCAATTCTCGAGTCCGGCCACTAAGCGTCCGGACAACATCAAGCAGCGCTGAGTAACCTACAACAAGACCGCTCGCACGATTCAAGCATCGCGTAGCAATCCGCCCCAACCCCAACCCTCGCGAAATTGCGAAAGATTACGCTGGCGTACATAACTACGCTCTGGAGATACCATGGGCATAAAGGGAGGGGCACGACCACGGCACGCCCGGAATGTGGCTCACCCGCACCAGGGGCTCCCGATTGTGTCATTCTTTTTCTTTTTTCCTTTTTCTTCCTTTTTCTTACTTTCAGGACTCCGTTTTCCAGAGATCCTGTCCGGCACTAGAATCGCCGAACTCACGATGCAATAGCTGGGAAGCGAAAAGCCACGTCGAATGTTCAGGTGGTCTCTATTACGAGCATTATACCTGTTTTACATACCATCCCGCAGCTTACCCCTAGAGGGGGACATGTTAGATAGTCCCATCCCTTGCTTATCGCATTATTTGTATCGTTCTGCTTTCATTGCAGTACCTTTTTGAATAAACAATACATAGCTTTTGCCTATTATTGCACTCCTTTCTTTATCTATATATATGTCCATTTCATGACATGCTGCACCCGTACACTTTGGTACGGCCAATACACCAGGGGCTTAAGTACCCCAAAATTATGGTGTGACAAGTCCGAACACTTTCACAAGTGCGGCACCCCGAACTTATAGCATTATATGCATCGGCTCCAAATCATGTCTTGGGTCAATAGTTGGGTTTGACCGGATCCCGTGTTTTGGTACCTTATGTTCCGTCATATCGGCTAAGGTAGCACCGGGAGAACCACTGCGATTGTGCCCCAGTTGAGCTGGGTCGAGCACCTCAGTGGAGATAGCTAAAACTGACCGTCATGATAGGGCGAGAGCCGGTCGCTGTTCAAGAGGTTTTTTCGGGTCCCTGAAGACTTATGCCTCTTAGAGCGAGGAACCGGAATTGTCCGGCCAAGGCGTGTATAGCGCCCTGAACTCGGTCTTCCGAATACTAGGGGCTTCGCCGAAATCTAAAATTATAGAATTCTATGGCTAAGTGAGAGTGTTCAAGCATTATAAGTCCGGTTGCCTTGTTCGCTATGCGTTGAGCGCCTCCTAGATGGACCCAAGAATGGGAATAAGAGTGCTCAAGTTTATCCCGAACACCCCAGCACTCGTGGCATGGGGGCTGAAGCCAACGACTTGCCATCTCTCAAATTTGATAAACGGCCGCACATAAGTTAATATTTTAAATTAAACAAGCGTTTCTTAGCGCATATGAACAAGTTTTCAGCGTACAGGATAACAAATGCGAGTCTATTCAAAAATTACATCTTTGGAGCACTCATGCGCTATTCGGCTGGCACCCTTCAGGAGGCCCTCATAGTACATTTCGGGCCTGCGATGCTCCTTGCCCTTCGGTGGCCCGTCCGTCACAAGCTTCTCCGCATCCAGCTTGCCCCAGTGCACTTTAGCACGGGCAAGGGCCCGACGGACACCTTCAATGCAGACGGAGCGCTTGATGACTTCAATTCATGGACAGGCGTCCACCAGCCGCTGCACTAAGCCGAAGTAGCTCCCAGGCATGGCTTCCAATGGCCACAGCCGAACTATAAGGCCCTTCATGGCCTGTTCGGCGACCTTGTGGAGCTCGACCAGCTGCTTCAGCTGGTCGCTTAGGGGCACCGGATGTCCGGCCTCATCATATTGAGACCAGAACACCTTCTCCGTTGAGCTCCCCTCCTTGGCGCGGTAGAATGCGGCAGCATCAGACACACTACGGGGCAGATCTGCGAATGCTCCTGGAGAGCTCCGAATCCGGGTAAGTAATAGGTAATTCACTTTCACATGCTCGCTTCGCATAAAGAATGCCTTACCCGCCGCTATCTTCTTTAGCGATTCAATTTCTTGGAGGGCTTTTTGGGCCTCGGCCTTAGCAGCTTTGGCACTCTCAAGAGCCGAAGCAAGCTCGGAATCTCGGGTCTTCGAGTCACGCTCCAAACCCTCGTGTTTTTTCACGAGAGCCTGGAGCTCTTGCCGCACCTCCGCCAGCTGCGCCTCCCCCTTCTCTCGCTCGGTGCGCTCCGCGGCCGCTTTGCTTTCGGCCACGGACACCGCTTCCTTCAGGGTCGCCACCTCGTTCGTGGCCCCTGTAGTACCCAAGTTATTCCTGTTATTTTTTGCAACCAAAACCTTTTCTATAAGGTATTTCTTTCATAAGGTATTACTTACCTTTCTTGTCCTCGAGCTGCTTCTTGGCAAGGCCGAGCTCGTTCTCGGACCGTTCGAGGCTTTGCTTCAATGCATTGACCTCCATCAAGGTCGGGCAGAGGTCAGCCAGAGCCTGCATTCACATATTGACATACTTATGTTAGACTCCCACAGATATCTTTTAGATCCTTAGTCTGGCTTTTCTTTTCGAACACCGAACCAAGCATCAGGGGCTACTGTCTATGCGGTAATATTTTTACATATTCTAAACTTACCTCAAAGCCGGTTAGAAGGCTGGTACATGCTACCAGCCCGCTCTTGGCGGATCGAATCTGTCCGATCACCGCCCTCATAACAAAGGCGGTGCTCCACCTTGATGGAAGCGCTGTTAAGCGCCTCAAGAAGCTATCCGGTGCCTCGGTTGGACGAAGGACACCGGCGTCTTACCCTTCTTGCGAAGGGACCGCTTGCCGGACTACGGAACCGCTGAAGGTTCCGGCATGGAGTCCGGACGAGGGTCGGGCTTAGAGTCCCTGGGGGTCTCGCCCCCACGCGCCTGGAGTCCAGGAGGTTGCCTGGTGGCGCCTCCTGCGCCACCTCCTCTTGACCAAGCCCCCCCTTGGGGCGCCACCTCGGCGTCGTCCGCAGCATGAGGCGAGGAGGCGGCCGGAAGCAAAGTACTATCCATTTTGATTTAACCCAGGACCCGCCGACGTGCGGCAAACTCGCCTTTCATGGGCTACATAATTGTTCGGCATTAGAGAACACTATGCGATGATAAAAAGCCAGGGGTATCCGGACACTTACGATCTCGCCAGAGGCTTGGCCCTCACACACTCCTCCTCCTCCTCGCCGACGTTGGTGGAGAAGTCCGGAGGAAGGGTCCTTCCCTTCTTAGACCCTCCGGCCTCCCCGGTTGGGGCGGCCTTCCTTTCCTCTCCTTCACCGGGGAGAAGCTTTTTCCTCCTCCTCGTCCTCGTGGAGAAGATTCTGTTCAGAATCCGACAAAGACTGGCGTCAGGAGCTCCTTCGAGTTCCCGTGGCCTCCTTCTTGGTCTTCTTCTCCGACACCACATGGGGTACCGGAGCCAGCAGCCCCGTCAATCGGGCGTCTGCTGGTCTTCCGCAAAGGAGCGGACAGTTAACCTTTCCGGATGTCTTCACCATCTGTTAAAGGTTAGGGAATTTTAAATCCGCATAGAGTCAAACTATGAAAAAGAATCCAATAAAGGGTAAAATAACTCACCTCGCTGGCTTGACGCTGCGAGCTGAATCCGCGATCTTCGGTAGCGGATGTGGGAGCCTCGGCGCCCTTGAACAAAGACCTTCGAGCATCTTCGCACGTAGTGTCAAAGAGCCTTGTCGAGTTGGGTCTGTGCGGATCGAACTCCCACAATTTGAAGGCCCGTTGTTGGCATGGGAGAATCCGGCGGATGAGCATCACCGGATTACGTTGACAAGCCCGAGATTATTGTCCACCGTGTTTCAGACGCATGTTTGGAGTCCGGATAGCTCCTCCGAATTCCCCACGTCGGGCCCGTCTCTTTCCATGACGAGAGCCGTGGGGAAGCCAGATCTGAATTCGGGGCCGCCACCAATTTGGGGTCAGCGGCTCGGTGATATAGAACCACCCCGATTGCCACCCCTTTATTGTGTCCATGAAGGAGCCCTCGAGCCATAGGACTTTGGCCATCTTGCCAACCATAGCTCCTCCAAGACTCCGCTTACGGCCGCCCACTACCTTCGGCCCGACATTGAAGATCTTCAGCCATAAGTCAAGTGGGGATGGATGCAGAGGAAGGCCTCGCACCTGACGATGAACGCCGAGATGTTGAGGATGAAATTGGGGCCAGGTCGTGGAAGTCCAGGCCGTAGTAGAACATGAGCCCCCGGACAAATGGGTGAAGTGGAAAACCTAGTCCACGGAGGAAGTGGGGGAGAAACACCACCCTCTCATGGGGCCTGGGGGGTGGAATGAGCTGCCCCGTGTCGGGCAGCCTGTGCGCGATGTCGCCGGACAAGTATCCGGCCTCCCGCAGTCTTGTGATGTGCCCCTCCGTGACGTAGGAGGCCATCCACCTGCCTCCCGCTCCGGACATAGTTGGAGAACGTTGAGGTGGGGTGTGCGAACTTGGGCGCTGGAGCTCGAGTGCGCGGAAATGGATGAGCAAAGGAGGAAGAAGGCGTAGGTGAAAAACGTGGATCCTTATCCCCTTATATGGACGGACGAAGCTATGCGTCCCCCACCAGCCTGGTAAAACTCGCTTATCTCCCAAGCGCCGTAATCAATGGCACGAATGGGTTACCCACGTCCGTATTGATGGTAATCCCGGAATAAGGGGGCACGATCTATGCTTTGATAAGACGTGCCAGGAAAACCGCCTCGCTAAACGTGCTGAGGTGGAACAGTAAAAATGATTCATATAAAGGCCTGGCCGTGGTGTGATGTCACGCCGCGGAGTACGTCAACAGATCTGTGCAAAAATTATTCTCTATACGGTGGTTTGTGGAACTTGTTTTGAAGAGCAGGACACTATCCTTGTGTTCAAAACCTTCTATGAAGTATTCGGAGGAGGAACCCGCCTCGCAATGCCGAAGACAATCAACGCGCCGGACTCGTCGTCATTGAAGCCTGGTTTAGGGGCTACTGAGGGAGTCCTGGACTAGGGGGTGTCTGGATAGCCAAACTACCATCACGGCCGGACTCCAAGACTATGAAGATATAAGATTGAAGACCTCGTCCCGTGTCCGAATGGGACTTTCCTTGGCGTGGAAGGCAAGCTTGGCGATACAGATATGTAGATCTCCTACCATTGTAACCGACTCTGTGTAACCCTAACCTATCCGGTGTCTATATAAACCGGAGGGTTTTAGTCCGTAGGATGAACAACAATCATACCATAGGCTAGCGTCTAGGGTTTAGCCTCCTTGATCTCGTGGTAGATCTACTCTTGTACTACCCATATCATCAATATTAATCAAGCAGGAGTAGGGTATTACCTCCATCGAGAGGGCCCGAACCTGGGTAAAAACATAGTGTCCCTTGTCTCCTGTTACCATCCGCCTAGAAGCACAGTTCGGGACCCCCTACCCGAGATCCGCCGGTTTTGACACCGACACCCGGATACTCAAGTAAGTAGTCCTGTACCCGGACATGCTATCCGCATATTTATCATACACTTGCCCTTAAAAGAGCTATCCTTTAAATAGGAGTGGATAGCAAAAGCAAAACTGATCAGGTGTCCGGCCCCCCTCCCTGAGACCACGCTGGATCCTCAGATAACCAAGATGCTGGAGGTTGTGCCTTTTGAAGAAGGCGAAGGGGGGAACAAGGAAACTACTACCTCCGTGAAGGAGGCTATCAAGAAAGGGGGGATCGAGAATCCCTCCCTCCAAGGGGAGAAGAGGACCGCTTCTGAAGATCCGGAGACCAAAGCCTCGAAGCGGGGGAAGAAATCTTCACCAGAGGGTCTTGCGGCGGGACATGCCCCGGCCGCACTATTTCCCCAAGGAGATTAGCCCTCCAGCGAGCCGTAAGTAAAGGGGGGTGTTTTTTTTCAAAGAGAGACATCCCCGTTTTATTTCTGAAGGTACCCGAAAGTTTACATTGTAGTTCGGATCTCAGCCCTTCACAGCAAAGCTCGTCTTCAGGGGATCTTGGTCCGGAGATGATGGAGAGCGAAACGCCTCCGCCTGCCGTACCATTAGGTGAGGTGGACGACCCCGAGGTGTCGTCGCGGCGGGATCCTCCGAATCCGGCAGGGCCAGAAGGCATCCGTATGTCCCCTCAAAGCCCTCCGTGTCCAGCCTTCGAAAAAGGCCACCGGATGAGTCCGGCACCAACGGGTGTACGGTAGGAGGAGCCGAAGGATCTGCTCGGGCGAGCGTCTATCTCGGAAGATCACCGTACGCTAATGGGTACGGTGATTGAAAGGATTTCATCCGCTGGGAGCAGATTGCATGAAGCCGTCGGAAGTTTACTGACGGGTTTTGCATATAAAACGCGCCCTGTATAGATAGTAGCCCCTGAGACTTGGTGCGGTGTCAAAAATGACGGTGCGCCGAGGATCATAACCCCGGGTATAATATGCGCTCTTCCTATGTAGGTGGCAAAGCGTCCGGTGGCTAGCCGGGCTGATGAATTTGCCGAACTGAAGCGGCAACTTGACGAGGCGGATGCAGACATCACGCTTGTTAATAAGCGGCTTGACGAGTCACAAGGTATGCAACTTCTCCGCGGACACCTGGTATGGGAGCTTGACGCCCATGCCTTACAACATGTATGCTTAATGCAGATGGTGCCACTGCTATGGAGAGCCTTGAGGCGGAGCTCGCCTTGAGCCAAGGAGCAAGCCGGAAAAAGTGATGCGGCTGCTTTAAAGGCGGCATGGAGCTAAAAGCGAACAGGCTGCTCATCGCCAAGCAAGAAAGAAATGGCCGAGATGGTCGTGAAATTGAAGAATGCTATCGACCGCTATGCGAGCTTCTTGAAAAAGAAGATCGAGCGAAACAAGAGGACTTGAAAAGGCCGCCACCGAGGCCAAGGATACTAAATGCGCAATGAGAGCTATGAAGGAGGAGCTACGTCAGGCCGGAGATATTGGGGCTGGAAAGCCCTTTCTGTTGCGGAGGAAATTCACGGATCCTAGGTACGCTCAATTGGACCGGCTGTGGTATGCTTATCTGGACTTGGCGGCGAGTGCTGCAGACGCGGCCGAACACTTCCGAGGTCAAAAGGATCACGGAATGGAAGAGCTTTTTTGGTCGCAGTTCCATAGTCCGGAGCGTCCACTTTCATTAACCGATTGTTTGGCCGAATGGGCTGAGCTGAATAGGTTGTCCGGACTTGCCATGAAGGCTGTCGTGACTCATTTGTGGCCGAAAAGGCCCGAGCTGAAGAGTTATTTTGGCTTGGTGCAACAGTTCCTTGGTGCGGTGCCGCATATCGATGCAATGAAGCGGTCAGCATGCATAGAGGGTGCGCAGATGGCTCTTGCCCGTGTTAAGACATACTGGGCGGAGATGAAGGCCACCGACGTTGCATCCCGAGATTCGGATGAAGTCGAGTACCGCCGAGCACTATTTTGAGGAAGTCTGCAGGCGCTTGCTTAATAGAGACGCAGATGCTCAAGGATATTATGCTTTAATGACATGTATGATTTGTGAAAACAATGTTTCAATATAATATAAGAGCTTTTTATACTTGTGCGTTCAAGTATTAAGACACCTCTGTGCGGCCGTTGATGTATATGTGTATATAACTTGAAAGATGGCAGTCTTCGCTTTAGCCCCACGCACATAGTGCGGGGTGTTTGCAAAAAGGCGCATTTTCACACTTAATCCAATGTCTTGGTCCTGTGAAGGAGGTGATAGCGTAGCAAACCAGGAAACCGGACTATAATGCTTTATCACTTTCACTTAGCCATAGGAGTTCGATGGTGGGGATACTATATAGCCCCTAGGGGTACCGCGCTCTCCTGAATTCGGGGCACGTATGTGCCTGACCGGGAAACGGTCCTTCGTTAATGCGTGGGAATTCTAAACATTCCGGTGGGTCATCGAGTGGTTGACCAGTCTCACGCTATATCATGACAGTCATTTTTTGGCTTTCTCTACTGAGGTGCTCACCTGGCCGAACCGGGGCACAATCGCAGTAGTTCTCCTGGTGCCGCGTTAGCCGATAGAACAGAACGTAAGGCAGCAAAACGCAGGAGCCGGGCAAACCCAACATTTGACCAAAGACATGATTCGGAGCTGATGCATATAAGGCCTAACTCAAGACGCCGAACACTCCCTAAGGTATTCGGTCTTTATAAAAACGAGCAGAATAATGCCCTAAGCCCCTAGTGTCCCGGTACGCGCAAAAATTCTGGTGCGGCCGATGCCAAAACGCCAGCCTCCTCCTCGGTTGTAGCAAAAAACCGGGGGATTTGTATCAACAAGAGACAGTAAGAAAGGTTTACGCAGGGTCTTAATCTGAAAAGAATCCTTGCAACGGGTCCCTGCTGCACGTCTGCGCCTGTGTCTCCGTTGTGCCGTATCCTGGACGGGTGTAGCACGGTGTTCATCTGTAAAAGAGTAAAACTTAGTTGAAAAAAAAGATCGTGCGAAAAATGTACTTTATATTAAATAAACAGAGTACGGTTTGAAAAGTGAATAAAATTGAGCTTTATTGTCTCTTGTTGTACATGCGTGCATCCCCTTGCACGGGGGTATGCCGCTAGTAGGCGTTTATATGTTTACGCCGGACTCGTCTAGCCATGTCCGGGGTTCGAATAACCTATTCAGGTGCTTTGATTAGCGGATCTGGATTAGTGTGGGGCTGTCAGGGCAGTCTCATGTTCTTCCGTGCTTGAGTAACACTTGATACTCCCTTTTAATGAGATGATGCCGCGTGGACCGGGCATTTTAAGTGTAAGAGATGCATAATGCGGTATTGCGTTAAAGCGGGTGAAAGCTTCAAGGCCCCAAGAGTGCTTGATAGCTACTTTCGAATGGGGCGATGTGGAAGGTTAACTTTTCGCAGCGGAAGTTGTCGGATGACCCGAACACAACTTCTAGTAGTAGGGAGCCCGTACGATGGGCATATAGGCCTGGCATTACCCCTTTGAAGGAGGTTTTGCTATGGCGAATTTTGGTTGGGTCTATCCCCATTTTGCGGATTGTGTCCTGATATAGCAGGTTTAGATCGCTACCTCCATCCATTAGGACTTGTGTAAATTGGAGTCCGTCGATTATATGATCTAATATCAAGGCAGTCCATCCTGTGTTCCGGATACTTCCGGAATAGTCCTGATGATCGAAGCTGATTGGTTTTGACAACCATCGTTGGGATTCTGCTGGGATAGACCGTGTGGCGCGTGTTTCTATGGGCGCCGCTCTGTTTTTCCCTTTTGTCACTTGAAGTGAGTTCACTGTTTTGACTTTTTGTGGGAAATTCTTTTGTTTTCCGGTGCTCTACTTGTGGGGTTCGTCATCGTCCTCGCTTGGTGTGTCGAGCCCCTTGTGTTCAGCATTGAGTTTGCCGGACTACTTGAAGACCCAACAATCTCTGTGGGTATGGTTTGCAGGCTTTCCGGGAGTACTGTGGATTTGGCATATTTTTTCCAAGATTTTGTTTAGGTTGGATAGCTCGTCGCTGTTGTCCTTGAGGGGCTGTTTTTTATGGTTCTGCCGGGAGCTTCTGAATCCGGCGTTGACTGCCGTGCTCTTCGGGTTGTTTCCCTTTGTCCGGCGCTGGTCCTTGCTGCATCGTGGTTTTCCATTTCCATCCCTGACTTCGGATGTACTTGGGTCGCTGGTACTGCATCTTGCCATCCAACTATCCTCTCCCGCGCAAAAGCGAGTCATGAGGCTTGTTAATGCAGCCATTGTTCTCGGCTTCTTCTGGCCGAGGTGTCTGGCGATCCATTCGTCTCGGACGTTGTGTTTGAAAGCTGCTAAGGCTTCGGCGTCCGGACAGTCGACTATTTGGTTCTTTTTGATGAGGAACCTGTTCCAGAATTTGCGGGCTGACTCTCCAGGTTGTTGAGTTATGTGACTTAAATCGTCTGCATCCGGAGGACGGACATAAGTCCCTTGAAAATTTGTTCAAAAAGCATCCTCGAGCTCTTCCCAACTTCCAATGCTATTTTCGTGGAGGCTTTTGAGCCAATGCCGGGCTGGCCCTTTGAGCTTGAGGGGTAAGTATTTTATGGTGTGGAGATCATCTCCTCTAGCCATGTGTATGTGGAGGATGTAATCCTCAATCCAGACTCCAGGGTCTGTTGTTCCGTCGTATGCCTCTATGTTTACGGGTTTGAATCTCGCTGGGAATTCGTGATCCAGCACCTCATCGGTGAAACACAGGGGTGTGCGGCACCCCTATACTTGGGTGTGCCGTGATGTTCGGATATTTGGCGTGTTGCATTGCTTGGAAGAGCTTGCTTTCTCGGCCCATAGATGGACCTAACTGGGCCATCCTTTTGATGCGAATCCTTATGCGGATCACGTGCCGGCTTGTGTGCGGCGCCGCTTGCCGCTCCATGTTTGCCATGTGGTCATCTATCCGACCGGGCGGCCTCTTTGTTATTTGATTGCGGGGGCTCTACGGCCTCCTCATCGAATTCGGGCAGTAATTTGCGCTTCGGGTAGCTCTTTGTTTGGCGGCTGTCACCGTATTTCTCTGCGGTGTTGAGTACTTTGCTCCATCTGATTCTGAGTGCATCTTCTGCTGCTTTGAGCTTCCGCCTCTGCTTTTTCAGGCTACGCACAGTGGCGACGAGCCTTTTGTGGAGGTTCTTCTGCTCCAACAATTTGTCCGGCGTGAGATCGTCCGGACTGTTATCTTCGCCGGGGACGGGTTGTTTATCCAAGTTGTCCTGTTCGGACGGTTGCTCGATAGCATGTTCGTCGTCCGCCGGTTCGCCCTGCTCTATGGCTGGGTCTGTGTAGCTGCCATCTTTGTCGAGGCGGGACTTGGTGCGGCGTTTACGTTGCCATTTTGACTGCTTTTCGAGGGATTTATCCTTCGTAGTGTCCCATTGTTCCTCGTCGTCACTTCCTTTAGGTGTATCCACCATGCATACATCGTGGGATGAGGTGGCTGTCCAGTATCCTATAGGTGCTGGTTCATGGTTGTCTCCTACATCGTCGTCCATACCGTCGATGTCTTCGGAGTCAAAATCGAGCACGTCGTTTAAGCTTTCGACAGTGGCTACAATGTGGGCGGTGGGTGGGCGTTGAATTTCTTCGTCGTCCGCATCCCAACCTTCCTGACTGGTAGTCCGGCCAGGGCTCTCCTGATAAAGAGAGAGACTTTAGTGAATTAAGGATGTCGCCAAAAGGCGAGTGCTGAAAGATGTCCGCGGCAGTGAACTCCATAACCGGCGCCCAATTGGATTCGATTGGCAGGGGCGCGGAGGGCTCGGAGTCCGGAGAGGAGTCCGGCACCTTGGAGTCACGGTCTTCGCAAAGGACAGGGATGAAGTTCGGCTCAATCGCCGTAGAGATCGTAGCCCCCGAGGCGGTGTCCAACCACTCGTCCTCGATAGGCGGAGTAGGCTCCGAGCTAAGGGTCGGAGCAGACGGCTGTGCGGCCTCCGTGGCAATCGCTCGGCAGCAGAGCTAGATCGTGCCCATCGAGACAGTGCGGCACGCTTGGCTGTGGCTCGAATCCGTCGAAGATCAAGTCTCCGCGGATGTCGGCCGTGTAGTTCAAACTCCCAAACCTGACCTGGGAGCGTAGCTTTCGATCTGCTCCAAATGGCCAAGTGAACTGGCCCGCAGTGCAAAGCCGCCGGATACGAAGATCTGTCCGGGGAGAAAAGTCTCGCCCTGGACCGCGTCGTTGTTGATGATCAAAGGAGCCATCGGGCCTAAGGATGATGACACAGAGGAACTCTCAATGAAAGCACCAATGTCGGTGTCAAAACCGGCGGATCTCGGGTAGGGGGTCCCGAACTGTGCGTCTAGGCGGATGGTAACAGGAGACAAGGGACACGATGTTTTTACCCAGGTTCGGGCCCTCGAGATGGAGGTAAAACCCTACTCCTGCTTGATTAATATTGATGATATGGGTAGTACAAGAGTGGATCTACCACGAGATCAGAGAGGCTAAACCCTAGAAGCTAGCCTATGGTATGATTGTTGTTCGTCCTATGGACTAAAACCCTCCGGTTTATATAGACACCGGATAGGATTAGGGTTACACAGAGTCGGTAACAATGGTAGGAGATCTACATATCCAGACGCCAAGCTTGCCTTCCACGCCAAGGAAAGTCCCATCCGGACACGGGACGAAGTTTTCAATCTTGTATCTTCATAGTCCAGGAGTCCGGCCAACGGTGATAGTTCGGCTATCCGGACACCCCCTAATCCAGGACTCCCTCAACCGCCCTAGAGTGAGATGAGCCCGAATGGGACTCCCCTGGTTGTAGATCCTAAGGATAAAGGCGAGGCTTCCTCTGATGTCAAGTCCTTTATGTCGGAGGATCTAGAACATGCCCTTGCTAAGCAAAAAGAGGAGCATGATGCTTCTCTTGAGGCCTTGGTCCAAATGATATTAGCCACGTTGTCCACGGTGCTTGCACCACTCTCGGGTAGTGCTGCTTCGAGGCCAACTGTGCCTACTCCATCACTTGGTCAACAACCTCCTAGCAATGAACACGTCAGTGTTCCTTGGCTTTATGCAAGACCTCAGGTTGAGAAACCAAGATATAATCCTCAAGGCAAACCTCCTTTACTTAGTGCCACTTCCGATTTTGCTTTGTGGAGAGTTGCTATGCAGGATCATCTGCGACATGGAAATGATGAGATGCTGGAGATCTTGGAGTATGGCTATCATGTGGTTGATCCAAAGAACCCCACACCAAGAGAAATATATGACAAGAACCT
The DNA here is from genome assembly GCA_021605145.1 of Aegilops bicornis. Classification (NCBI taxonomy): domain Eukaryota; kingdom Viridiplantae; phylum Streptophyta; class Magnoliopsida; order Poales; family Poaceae; genus Aegilops; species Aegilops bicornis. Next base: position 387,232,217 of record CM038675.1, on the reverse strand, counting down.
CAATGACACTGCAATCATGTGTATAAGGAGAGGTATGGGTGAAAACAAAGGAGACCCTTCATACACGTCACAAGTGCCAAGGAACTATGGGAAAGTGTTATACGATCCAAGACTGGCACTTCTACCCTCCAGAGTGCTCAATATGGAATTGCCAAGGGGCAATTGCAAAACTTTTGTATGGAGAAAGGTGAAACCCCCAATCAACTCCATGAGCGTCTCATGACTCTCACTGCCGATATTGAGTCATGTGAGTGTGACAAGACACAAGATGGATTCAACATGACTAAGAGGTTCCTTGTGGATAAGTTGCTTCATGCTCTTGCTCCATATCACCATCAAATGGTGTGGGACATAAGACAACACCATACCTTCAAGGAAATGACTACAGATGACATCGTATCCACCTTTCAACTATTTGAAGAGTCAAAGGCTAATGCCACAAAACATCTTGCCATGCATGGTTCCCCATCATCAAAGATCAATCTTGCATAGAAGGCCAAGCATGTATGTGAAGATGAACAAAGTCAAGAAGAGGAAGAACAAGATGATGATGATGTTGAAGATGGTGATGAGATTGAATCCGACGAGGGCCCTTCATATGAAGACATGGCTCTTTTTGTCAAGAAATTTAGCGCGGGAAAATTCAAGGGAAGATTTCAAAAGAAGAAAGTAAGAAAATGCTACAACTGTGAAGAAACCAATAACTTCTCCAACGAGTGCCCTTATGAGAAGAGAGAAGATAAACCAAGGTTTCCCAAGACCTTTTCCAAGAAGTTGCCAAATCCTTTGAACTCCAAGCTCAAGAAGAGAGATGGAAAAGCAATGGTTGCTCAAGAAGAATCCGATCCGGATGATGTTAGTGGTGTTGGCGGAGTTGCTCAAGACTCTCAAAACACTTTGAGGTTAGTAAACAAGAGTGGTGATGTGGTCACCTACAACTACATGAAAGACTACAAGGGCAACGCTCACAAGTGCCTAATGGAAAAGGCCGTGGTAGAAGATGGAGAGGACCAAAGTTCTCCTGACAAGGTCAAGGTAACTCCACGATCAAATCCTCCTCTTTTCACTCCTTCTAATCCTAGTGATGAGTATCTTGATGCGGAGGATAGTTATGAGGATGATGATCTAAATGATCCTATGCTTTCTAAACTTAATAAGTTCATGTGCTCCCTCAAAGGAAAGAAGCTCATTATGTTTCGTATGCTTATGGAGATGGTGAGTAAGCACACCATCACCATTAAGGAACTCGAAACCCTCGTCACCAAGGAAAAGGAAAAATGTGAAATCCTTGAGCGGAAAGTCCAATATGAGGAAGCACGAAATGATGAACTATGCTTAAAAGTTGGTGCAAATATTGATGTTCATACTAAAGATCTTGCCTCCTTGAAAAAGGCTATTGGCTCTTGTGAAGAGTTGATGAATGATAAAAGTAAGCTTGCTAAGTCTCATGCTTCTCTCTCTAAGGATTGTGAGCTTCTATCCATGTCCCTCAAGACTAAGGAAGAAGAGCACACCCTTCTTACAAAGAGTTTTGAGATGCTCAAAGTTACTTATCTTGAAACTCTAGCTAAGGCTTACTCGTCTCCTATTATCAATGTTGATGCTTGTTCTACTAACTCTAGTAGTGATCTAGCATCTATTCTTGAGGAGAATCGTTTTCTCAAGGCTCAAATCGAGAAAGGGCTAATGACATGTGCTCAAGGGCAAAAGAACCTTAATGAGGTGTTGAGCCAACACAATGAAGTGTTCGCCAAAGAGGGACTTGGGTTTGACCCAAGCACAAGCAAGAAGAAGACGTCCTCTCAAAAGTGCACCACCCCTTTAAAAGAAACTTTTGTACGAGAAGGACACAAGGAGAAAGGTAAAGTTGTTAGTGGGAAGGCCACAAGGGGCATGCCCACTCTCAACAAGCCAAAAGAGTTCATGCCTCCATCCTATGTACTTCGTAAGACTAAGGATGGAGAAGTTTATGAAAAGTTTGTTGGTCCTCGAAATGCATTTCGGTTTTATGCTATTTGGGTCCCTAAGACCCTTGTGACTAACTTGAGAGGTCCCATTGCAAAATGGGTGCCTCTAACCAAGTAATAATTGTGTGTAGGTTGCCTTCTCCGGTGGAGTAAAATGGGTGATTGATAGTGGATGTACTAATCATATGACCGGAGATAGCAAATTGCTCTACGATTTCATGGAAGCTATTCAACCATTTATGAGCATTATGTTTGGTGGAGGATCAAAAGGACAGGTACTTGGGTTGGGGAAGGTGGCTATCACAAATGACATGTCTCTTGCAAATGTCATGCTTGTCCAATCCCTTAAATACCATTTGCTTTCTGTTCGTCAATTGGCTTCCGTTGGTTATGATACACTATTTGGAATAACAGATGTGAAAGTCTTTAAATGAGATACCTCGAAGTGGCCTTTGTTAGAGAGTTGGATGGCAACCTTTACACAGTTGATTTCTCGAAAGAGAGCACATTCCATGCAACTTGCTAATGGACAAGGCCGACAAGGGGTGGCTATGGCATCGCCGGCTAGCCCATGTCGGCATGAGGAATCTTCAAGATCTCTTAAAGGGTAATCACATCCTTGGACTAACAAATGTCTCTTTTGAGAAAGATCGTGTGTGTAGTGCATGCATAGCCGGGAAGAAACATCAATCAAAGCACCCATCCAAGAATATTGTGTCTACTTCAAGGCCTTTGGAGCTCCTTCATGTGGATCTCTTTGGGCCTCCTTCATGGGATAGTCTTGGTGGGAAAAAGTATGGACTTGTCATTGTTGATGATTACTCAAGATATACATGGGTGTTTTTCCTCAAGTCCAAGGACGAGACGAAGATCACCTTCATTGATTTTCTTGAAGCAAGCACAACGCAAGTTTGACAAAGAAATCTTGGCAGTAAGAAGTGACAATGGATCTGAGTTCAAAAACTATACCTTGGAAGAATTCCTTAGTGATGAAGGGATTGAGCATCAATATTTGGCTCCATACACTCCTCAGCAAAATGGTGTAGCCGAAAGGAAGAACCGTACCCTTGTAGAGATGGCAAGGTCCATGTTGGATGAATACAAGTCACCACATAGTTTTTGGGCCGAAGCTGTCAACACTGCATGCCATGCATCAAACCGGCTTTTCCTCCGTACTATACTGGAAAAGACTCCATATGAGCTCCTAACTGGGAACAAACCAAATGTCAAGTATTTTCGTGTATTTGGGTGCAAATGTTTCATCCTCAACAAAAGAGAACGGTTAGGAAAATTTCAATCCAAAAGAATTGAGGGCATATTTGTTGGATATGGATCAAACTCTCACGCCTATAGAGTCTACAACAAATTCAATGGATGTGTTGTAGAAACTTGTGACGTGGTGTTTGATGAATTTAATGGCTCCCATGGGGAGCAAGTTGATCTAAGTGATGTAGGTGAAGAAGATTCCTCTCAAGATATTTTAACCATGGGTGTTGGTGCACTTATTCCAATTGAACAAGAACCTCATGATGATGAAGAAGAAGAGGGAAGTCTCACACATCATCAAACTACTTCAACACCCATACCACCACAAACTCCTATTGTTCAACTAATGCCCTTAGTCCAAGTACAAGAAGATGATCAAGTTCCTCTTTATGAGAATCATAAAGAACAAGATCATCATCAAGGGAAAGAACAAGAAAGTCAAATCATTGATGATGAACCCCAACAAATGCAATATGTACAAGAAGATCTGCCACCACACATTAATGATCCGTATGTTGAGGACGTGGATGATGGACATGAAGTTGAACCTCGCGAAACCTTAACCTCCATCATGCCTCGAGTGGCCGGTCGTGTTGATGTTGATAAAATCCTTACCGGCATATCGGAAGGTAGAGTCACTCGTAAACAATTGACTAACTTTTGTGCTCACTTCTCGTTTGTGTCTAGTGTTGAACCTCTCAAGGTACAAGATGCATTGATGGACAACGATTGGCTCGTTGCTATGCAAGAAGAGTTGAACAGTTTTGAACGCAACCAAGTGTGGTCATTAGTCAAGAGACCAACTACGGAACACAATGTCATTGGAACAAAATGGATTTTCAAGAACAAGCAAGATGAGAATGGTATAATCATGTGCAACAAGGCAAGGTTAGTGGCTCAAGGGTACTCACAAGTTGAAGGTTTGGACTTTGGTGAGACCTTTGCCCCGTTGCCGCCTTGAATCCATTCGCATCTTACTTGCTTATGCTGCTTTCAATGGATTTACATTGCATCAAATGGATGTAAAGAGTGCTTTCCTTAACGGTCCTCTACAAGAAGTATATGTGTCACAACCACCCGGGTTCGTTGATCCCGATCACAAAGACTATGTGTATAAACTTCATAAGGCTCTGTATGGCCTCAAACAAGCACCTCGTGCTTGGTATGATCATCTTAAGAAGTTTTTACTCGATGATGGCTTTGTGAGAGGGGTGATCGATCCCACTCTTTTTACTAAGAGGGACAAGGGTGATTTGATCTTATGCCAAATCTATGTAGATGATATAATTTTTGGTTCTCCTAACATTCATTTTGTGCAAGAAGTTTGCGGACTCCATGACCAAAAATTTTGAAATGTCGCTCAATACGGATTTGAAGTTCTTTCTTGGATTTCAAATTCAACAATTTCAAGAAGGAATTTTCTTGTCTCAAGCAAAATACCTCAAGGATATCCTAGAAAAGTTTGGCATGACTGATGCTAGTCCATGTAAGACACCCATGCCAACCAAAATTGTACTCACTGAAGACACCAACAATATTCCTTTTGACCCATCTAAATACCGCTCTATGATTGGTTCATTGCTTTATCTTTGTGCATCTAGACCAGACATCATGTTTAGTGTATGCATGTGTGCTAGATTTCAAGCTTCCCCTAGGGAAAGTCATCATAAGGCGGTTAAGCATATCCTTAGATACCTTGTTCACACCCCAAAGTTGGGTCTATGGTAGCCCAAGGATGCTAAGTTTGATCTCATTGGGTATACGGATGCGGATCGGGCTGGAGACAAAGTGGATCGGAAGTCCACCTCCGGTGCATGTCAATTTCTTGGTCGCTCCTTGGTAAGTTGGTCCTCAAAGAAACAAAATTGTATTACCCTCTCTACCGCAGAAGCTGAATACATTGCAGCCGGCAGTTGTGCAACTCAATTACTATGGATGAGACAAACCTTGAAGGATTATGGTATCACTTATAGACATGTGCCTCTCCTATGTGATAATGAAAGTGCCATCAATATTGCTGAGAACCCCAAGGATCATCTCAGAACCAAGCACATTGATATTAGGTATCACTTCTTGAGAGATCATGTGGAAAAGGGTGATATTCACATCGATCATGTTGGTACAGATTTACAACTTGCAGATATTTTCACCAAACCATTGGATGAAGCAAGGTTTTGTCGACTTAGGCGTTAACTTGGTATCTTGGGACTTGACAACATTATGTGAAATCTAGTACCCATGCATGCATTTTCATAATGTTTTGTCTTGATGTAGGCATATATTTAGGGGGAGACATTCAATTCATGAATATGCTCACCCTACACAATGCATAAAAAGAACAAACATTCTCAAAGTTATCATGGTTCTCGGACTATGGTGCTTTCCATGATGGAGTAGTGATTCTGGGCTCAAGGTTAAAATCTTCGCAGTACCAAGTCACGTATACTCAAACATGGTGGACTCGTCCACCGCCCTCTCTTAGAGAGGCTGGACTTATTCTTAAATTTCATTCTCTGTGTGTTTGTCCGGTTTTTTTCTCTCTTTTGAGTGTTCTCGTTGTTGCTCTTGCACTTTGCCCCTTGTATTCATCCAACATGCCCCTTGCTCAAGTTCTACTCAAGCCTCTCTCATCTCGAAACCATATGATATTTGTCTAGTGCACAAGCTTCAAATCATAACCATATAAATGTTGATGTGGTGTGTGGTGGTCTTGGGAGATTTCTGACTCTCTCCCTCTAGTTCTCAGGAGTTCAGAGAGGCTGTAATCTCTCTGGATATCCCAGAACTTCCGGGGTGAGCCCGGAACTTCCGGCCACCGGAACATCCGGCCTTGCCCGGAACTTCCGGGCATCGCGGGTCATGGGCGCTTATTATGGGCAGGGGATAACGAAGGGGTCCTTTTTTTCCTTCTCCCCCGTTCCACTGCTCTCTTTCCCTGCGGCGCCCCTCACCCTTCGACAACTTCTGGGTGAGCTGCCGGCCCCCGGAACCTCCGGCTCCTTCTTCCCTTTCATCGTGCTTGGAGGGGATCTGTCCTCTCCACCATCTCCATGGAGGAAGGTAACCTAAGCTTCTCTCTGCTCTCTCTAGATTCCTAGGGATTGTAGGCTACGCTTATGGTTCTAGAATAAACACAAACTTCACATCTCGAGTCCTGCATCCACTTTAGATCTGCAGTACTCCATGACTTTCACTTCTCGTTGGTCGATCCATGTCTGTCCCCTGCTTAGATTCGGAAGGAGCCCTGCGACCATGCTGGTTCCTGGAACTTCCGGGCAGGCCGGACCTTCCGGCCTCGCTAGGGTTTCCATGTTCGGGATGGGCCGGTACTCCGTCGGCCAGAACTTCCGGGTTCCCCGGACGTTCTAGTTCCCAGAACTTCCGGCCTCCCCGAAACTTCCGGCCTAAGCAGAATTCTACCAAATCTCCTCGACCAGTGAGATTCTCTGATTTTCTTTTTTTAGGCTTGTGTACTTATTCTGTCCCTATGAAATTCTCTCTCCCTCTCTGTCAGCAGGAGGGTCTGGTTCGCGTGCTCACTCATCTAAGGTATATGAACAGAAATCCAAGGCTAGGGTCAAGAAGACAACGGCGGTTGTTTTGGGGCGTGAGAACATGTTTGACTGCCATCCTGAGAAAGATGTTGAGGCTGAAGATAGTGCATCTCCTCCTGCTGCTCCCGTCCACTCCAAGAAGCGGAAGACTACTTCCAAGAAGGCCAAAGCACCAAATGTTCAACCTCCACCTCCTGAGCCGGTCACTATGAAGGAAATGCCCGCACCAGAGTGGGTTGCTCTGCGCCGAGTCAATCCCTATTGTCAGGACCATGATCATGTGGCGGATTCCAAGTTTTGGACCCTTTTCCAGCAACGCAACTATGAAGAGATTTTTTCTCAATTCGTCAACAAGTATGTTCCCCAGAAGAGTATCAACATTGCTCACTATGACAAGACTTCAACAAATTCTGCTTACTTTGAGGGGATCCAGAACATGTGTGTGAAGCTCAACCTCCTTCCACTCATGCGCTTTCAACATGATGTGTCTCCGCCCCTTGTGGCTCAGTTCTATGCCACGGTGCATTTTGGGACTAATATGCAACGCACTCTTACCTGGATGAGTGGCAATGAGAAGTTCTCTGCTCCGTTCTCAGTGCTGGCCGGGCTTCTGGGCTATGAGTATACTGACACTACTGTTGACCATGGCTGCAAGATTCACGACAAAGGGGTCTTCTAGGCTATTCACTTGGCTGATTTGTATCCTCCATCAGGAAAGGTTGGATCTTTTGGTGATCTTCTGCCTTTCTATGACATCATGCACCTAATCTTTCGAGAGATACTCGCGGTCAAGGTGGGTGATAAGACCAAGATTCGTGGTCACCTCATCAATCTTCTTCACTACAGTTGTCACAACTCCAAGCAGGGCCCCATTGATGTGATGGACTTTATGTGGCATGAGATGTATAGTGTGGTAATGAACTGAAAGGTTCCTATCTATGCTCCTTATATTACTGCCTTGATTGCTGAGATTGCTCATGAAGCACTTGCGGGTCGGCGTCTGACTGGCCACTCCAGTATTAACTTGCTTGTTATGAAGGGCAAGGCCACTGCTCATGAGGATGAGGATGAGGAGGAAGAGGAGCTACCGCTTTGATTTTCGTTCCAGCTCTCACACTTTTCATCGTGGGGAGCCCAGTTACTCCGGATCAAAGAAGAGCAACGAAATTTGGCGCCTTCTCAAGAACATGTTTTGTCTTCAGCAAGATATGCATAAGAAGCAGTGGGAGGAGCACAAGTCTAGGAAGGAGAGCATGAAGGCTCTTAAGGATGGTCTGCGTGCATCTGGTATGACCATTGCTCACGGCTCCGAGTCTCGTGTGACTTTGTTTGCGAAATACCAGTCCAAGTTTGCTCAGTTTGATGTTGAAGCCGGCGATGAAGCCTCTTCTCACCGCCCTCATGGCTCCGAGTCTTCTGGAGAGTCGACCAATGACCCTTCTGCGTCCCTCTCCTAGGGGCTGTTTATGGTTTCCTCCATCCTTCCTTTTTGCCATCTTGGTGACAACAGGGGGAGATGTTGTGGTGCTTGATAGGGTTTATCGCTTATCTTCGATTTATCTGCCTTGAACCTTGGCTTTTATCTGCCTTAATTTGGATCTTTGCTTTCTATTTGAACCTATTTATGTTCTATTAAATATTCTATCTATGTGTGAGAAACTTATGGCAAGGGGGTTACATGGCATATTCTATTTGCTCATATTGTGGGTACAAAGGTTAGTAACGCGTTCTATGTCGATATATCATTCTTGTCTTGGTACGCATATAGATAGGGGGAGAATCCCTTAACCATGTCATTTCATTCAAATGCAATCTTAAAATAAGGCATGGGTTGTGGGGGAGTACCTTCCTGTCATTGAAATTGCTTAAATACTGTATATACTTTATGAGGTTATCCTCTCAAGCATTGTTGTTATCCATGTCAAAAAGGGGGAGACTGAAAGTGCAATATTGCACTAAATTATTTTTGACATCTATGACAACATCATTTGTGTTTCTAACCACATTCTCTAAGTGTTAACAGCCCTGAGCAAGTCAAAGTGAAGCATGGATGGTTTTTCCCTCTCTTATTGGAAAAAGGAAAAGCGGTGTGCTCAAGGAAAGAAGAAGTTCCATTAAGTTTTCTTTTTACTTGAGTCCTTAGGGCAGCCGCACTATTAAGAGGGGGTGCATCATAAAAACATCCAGGGAATCAACTTACCTTCTCACATTGATCTGAAAATCTTAGTGTCATGTTTCTGTTCAGGCCGGAACTTCCGGGGACCGGAAGGTCCGGGAAACTTCTGGGGTACCCAGAAAAATTGCACTTTTCGTGCAATCTCTCTGTGTAGCTCGGAACCTCTCTGGAACTTCCGTCTCCCAAAACTTTCGGGGCGGCCAGAACTTCCAGGCGCCGGAACTTCCGTCCTCTGTTTCTGCAGCTTCCGGGGTACAACTGAGTGGTGCAAACTCTCTGTGTATCCCGGAACCTGGCCGGAACTTCCGAGGTCTGGAACTTTCGAGGTCCGGAACTTCCGTCTGTCGCCCGAACTTCCGGGCTACGCAGAAATCTGCCTCCAACGGCCAGATTCCATCCCCACCTACAAATAGTCTTCTTCTTCCTCACAAAGAAGGCGAGGACTCCATTTCTCTCACCTCCATTTTCATACCTCTATTTCTTGGAGATCTCCCTCCTTAGCCAACAAAATCTCTTGATCTTTTGAGAAGTGAAGGAGAAGTGCTCGATCTACACATTCACCAAAGCGAAAGTTGATTCCCCTCTTGTTTTTGTGGTGCATCTTGTTACTCTTGGAGGTTGGAGACTCCTAGGCGGTAGGAGTGCTCCGGCGAGGAATCGACCCTTGTGATTACCCCCGGAAAAGTTTGTGAGGGTTTGGAGACCACCCCAAGGTCTACCACTAGTGATTGAGAAACGCCTTCGTGGTGTTGTCTCAAAGGGAGATTAGGGTGAGCCTTCATGGCGTTAGTGTGCCTTCGTGGTAACATCCACCTCTCTAACGGTGACTAGCTTCCCTCCAAGGAAGTGAACATCGGCATACATCCTCGTCTCCCGGAAGTTGCGGTTATTCCTAACCCTAACTTTCTACTTGTGGTTAATTGTCTCTAGGCTCACCTTCATATTCCGCATTATTGCCTAAAATTGCTAAGTAAAACTTAAAATTTGTAATTGTACCTATTCACCCCCCTCTAGGTCCATCTCGATCCTTTCACCAAGAGACGGTGTTTTGTGTCTGCGAGAGAGAAAGATATTTCAAAACGAGAGTGATAGCTAGAGAAACATATGAGGGAACGCAAGATATCTCTAGGGAGAGAGAGTGTGTGTGAGCGACATACAAGAGAACAGTGGAGAAATATGAGACCCTGGGAGACAGAGTTTGTGGTTGTGTGTGAGAAAGAGATATTTAAGAGGAAGAGTCATAGGTTCTCATACCTAAGGAGCGAAAGACATCTCTGTATGAGGGGTGTGCGAGTGGCACACAGGGGAATAGTAGAGAGAAATGAGACCACGGGAGACAAAGTTTTGTGTTTGTTTGAGAGAAAGAGATTCCACATGGAGAGTCATAGTTAGAGACACATAGCAGGGAGCGAGATATACTTAGAGAGAGATAGAGTGATGAAGGTCGAGGGAGAGATTACCGTCAATGTGTTACAAAGATAAAAGATCATTGTCGACATACAGGTAGCACGAGAGATACCCGAGAGACGATGAACGTGTATAGGTCTAGAGAGATAGTCCTATATAATCATGAGTGATAGTTATATGAGACGAATATCTGGATTAAATGGGATTCAAATATTTAAACAGGAGATCACGACATCGATAATACCATAACGCAAATTGGTGTATCAAACATGCATATTCATTTGAATTTGGGGACACGTGTAATGTTATATAGTTTATCAATATTGGTGATCCATAGATTCTTTAATTAGAAACAATGCATGGTTTATATGCAATTAATGTCTAAACGGGATTACACTATATTTTGCGTGTGTGAAACACATTATACATGTTTGAGAAGTAAAAAACCCCGCATGAAACACACATTAATTGGAGACAGTTAGTAAGGAATGCATACATTGGATTTCAACATAAATTGTTTGAAATATTTGAAAATCCAAATTGATGGATACAACCTTATGAATCTGAGATCATGCCATTTGTAAACCATATTTATTTATAAAGGGTGTTGTGCTTTTGAAAGTATATATATAAAAATGATTTATATAGAATTTTATTCCAATCGTAAATGGATCCCGCCCTAAAAAAATAGAATACAAATGGGATTCGAATTGAGTTGGCACGGTAAACGTGCACTCTGCAAAATTTGAACGAAGCAGGGAAAGTCGCAGTAACCGCCCGAAACCAAAATCTATGAGATGGAAATTACTACTGCTTATCCCTGCCACACAAAGCCTATATGCTCAATTTCTATAGGTTTCGATAGGGGTAGGTTTGTAATTTCACTCAAACGTGACATAACCGCCTCTCACCCGGATTCATACACGGTGGGCGCCAAAACACAGTGTGTCCTCGGCCGAAATCGACTCCCTCCCCGATTCATACACGGTGGGCGCCAAAAACAAACTCTCGTCGGGAAATATTCGGTGTATGCGAGATTACCGTCCTATCCCCAACCGACTAATATTGTTGTGATGTAGGAAATTTGTAACGGGGGCTAAGTTTGTAAATTTCCTTGCATTTGAGACAAGCGCACCATGAAGACATGGTTCCCCCTTCCTCTCCACCTCCATTTCCACATTCGTACTCCATGGGCGCCAAAACACCCTCTCCACCCCAGCCTCCTCCGTCCGCCACCCCATCCACCGCCGTCCTCCTCCACCATGTCGGAGCTGATACCCCGACGCTGCCGTCCATTACAAGAGATCGACCTCTCTCATCCACGGCTTCGGACCGGGATCCTTGCATCCCGTCCTCTCTCTTCATCCCCACCATCATCCACCTTGCCGGTGCCGCTCCTACGACCGTCTCGTCCACCGCACCCCGCCGCCATCGTCTACCCTCCTAGATCTGCTTCCATGCTGCCTACAGCCATCGCTACCGCATGACGTCAAATTCTCAGCAGATGCATACATCGCACCGCACTGCAGAGGCGGTACTCTTTCAGATGTCTGCTCAACTTATTTATCGCAGCAAGAAAATAGATCGCCACTGCTTTACTCTGATTTCTTGTCCATCACTTACTTGCTAGTTGAAAGCAAACATTGGTTGCGAAGTTGCCTTTTTCGGGTTTGCACCTTCAGATCCGCCATGGCACGCTCAACACTATACTCCCAATGCTTATGGTTTTCCCATTTTTATATTCCACACTAGTTAAACCACAGTAGACTAAATTTCAAAATTGGGTCAGCCGATTTTTGAGCTTCACGGAGTTCACGGTGCGAACAAAGGGGCTCGGGTGGGGACTTTGGTTGTGGGGGGTGGGGCCTCAATGAAGAAAACTCAACGGTGGTGGGGGCGGGGTGGGGGTGGGGTGGCGGAGGAACTCTGGCGGTGGGGGCGGTGGTCGGCCCGTGACCCGTCGTTGATTACGTATGGGAAGAATCAGAGACGAGGAAGAAGAAGGGTTAGGAGACATAGTATCTTCATCCAACCGGCTAAAATGATCGACTAACCCAAATGACAAAAGTCACGAGACTTGCATGCAGACATGCCTTTATATTCAGTACCATCATCGTACCTGCTTAGCACTGCTCCTGAATCCATCAAGCTAAACAACGTGCCGCTCATAATTCCAAGCTTGTTGCTCAAGTACGAATCTGATATGATGATGATATTACTAAAACAGATAACATTTAATTGGTCAGCTAATGTTCCTACTTTACTTTTGAAAAAGCACGTGCACCACATATAGAGAGACAGCAGGGAGTTTCTTTCTTAATGCGCTCTGGTTTATCATGTGTGGGCACTGCGCAACGAACATTTTATTATCCAAAATCTGCTTGCTCTTCTTTATCATGTTCGTCTTCCGTTCTTCTTTAATAAGTACTCTCTCCGTTCCTAAATACAAGTCTTTGTATAGATTCCACCATGGACAACATATGGAGCAAAATGAGTGAATCTACACTCTAAAATGTATCTGGATACATCTGTATGTGATCCATAGTGGAAATCTCTACCAAGACTTATATTTTGGAACGGAGGGAGTATGATAGTAGTACAGTATGTTCCTTGTAGTGAAGATGAGCAGGGACATTTCCAGTGTAGAGGTCTATACGGTCGGTTGGTATGGACACTTTGAACTCTTCGGGCCTCTTTGATTCGTAGGATTTTGTAAACATGGGAATAGGATTTGTAGTGGCCTGCCCACTTGAATCCTATAAGAATAGAAAGGAAATGCGGGAACTGTGTCGCCTTTGAGAGTTACACTGATATTAAAGTACCGCACCTTCAGTTGAAGAGAGATGGTATCCGAAGCCTTTCTAGCCGTACCGGCAATACTAGCACATATATTCCAGCAAGTTCCACTTTCTAATTTTACTCTGATGCTTACGATTTTCCCATTATATCTACACTATGATCTCTGTAGCTGCTTTGTGTCGCACTAGCAGCAGTCCACTCTTGAAGCTGAACACCACAATGACTTACAAAATTGGCACCAAGGCATTGAGTGCCATTCTGGATGCAATGAAACTCATATGCTCCCCACCTGTTGATTCTTGTTCAGAATATGATCCTAATGACTATTCTAACCTCGAGGAGTCAAAGGCAGATGGCCTGTCCTGTTCACCCATCAAGGTGCCTGTTCTAATTTGGCAAGGTTTTATTGATTGCGCGTATCTTGCATATGTTGTCTTGCATTTCTTCTACTTTTTTGCACCGCCATCTACTTAGTTTACTCATCATATATGTCGAGATGCCATGCCCATCCATTATCAATACATATTCCATCTGTCATCATACCATGTTTTTCCACTCAAATGTTGTTCTTGTGCATCGACATCAAAAGGAAGAGGGTGATTGCCGAACCGGAAGGAGCACCAAAGAAAGTCCTTGAAAACGTGGTTGTGCCGAGAAATCGATGACACCCACTTATATTGGCTGTACAACCAGTGACACAAAACGTAGGACCGACTCCAGCAGATTGTACCCGTATTTCACTGGCCACACCACTAGCCGCACCACACATGACCTGCACTCCAGCAAAAGGTATGCCGATTTCAATTGCCATAGCACCAGCCGTACCACAGAAAAAATCCCACTCCAGCAAAAAGTACAGCAAGTCCACCGGCCGAAGACCTATCCCAACAGCAGGGACGGTCAATTCCTACAGACTGGAACCCCATTCCAGTTATTCCCAGTTTAAAAGAAAATGCTTTCAATGTTGTTAGGGACTACGTGCATATATTCCCATCATGGGAAGATTATAGTGAACACAAACACCATTTTCACATCTTCATGTCCCACTTACGTGTAAGTGCTATTATTCATGGTGATTATTTTCCTGTTTTCTGCTGATTGAACACATCAATGATTTACATTACATAGTTGTAAGTAGGTGAGGGTCAATCTGGATAGTCATGACGAGCAAAGCTCGCTTGCGCTTTTCAAGGAAGCATTGCAGCAGTATTGGTGTTACGTGAGGAAATCACACTTTGATGGCTAGTCTATAAATGAATTTCTGGTGAAGTCTCCTATGCTAAATTTAGAAGACATTGAATGGAAAAACCTTGTTATGCATTGGTCTCGTTCCGAGGATGAGGTACTGTCTATGACATCGCATGACAATTTGAACTTCTACTTTTCTGCATGTGCCTTATAGATCTTTTTTGCAGGAAATCTGCTCAAAAAATAATTCCGGTTTGAAAAGAACGACATGATATCGTAAAATGATGCCCGCTGCTTTGCTCTTGTTAGTACATGTTGTCCTGTATCACTGTACTTGCATACATACCTGGTTCATTATGTGACAGCAGTATGCATGATAGCTTGCCTATCAATTGTTCGCTCCAAATTATCTGATCTGTATGAATGGTTACATTAGTGTAGAATATATTCAATGCCAATGAATATTTTTAGCTCTGCATTGTTCTCGTAAGTACGTCCAGTCCTTTATCAGTGTACTTATATTGACAGGTAGTTGTTCATGTACCATCACACTGTAGCTTATTTTCCTTTACCCTCCATTTTCTACACATAAGATCTATATTTACTCTTACCATAAGGTTGGATAACACCGATGGTACTGAAGAAGTTTAGCTCTGCATTGCTCTTGGTTGTACATTTTGCCTATATCATTTGTACTTACATTTATAGCTACTTGGTTATGTAGCATCACTCTTCATCTTATCTTAAATATTCTCCATTTTTCTTATATTGTCACACCTATATTTACTGTTAACAAACTGTAGAATAAAGGCAATGCTTATGAAGAAGATTCTGTGGTAAACTTCTTGAATTGCCCCCCCCCCATCAGCATGGACAAGGGCATTATAGAGCCTGCCTTCACCAATAATGTAAGTTTGTCCTTCTCAAGCCTTCAAACTTTGTTGTGTATATTTGGTTAGGCATGACTGCAACAGCTGTTTATTTTTGGTGTTTGCATCAAATTGCATGTTTAAAGTTTATTATGTACTCCGTTCGTCCCATAATATAAGAATGTTTTTGACATTAATGTAGTGTAAAAAACGTTCTTATATTATAGGACGGAGGGAGTAGTTCATAAACAAAAGTTTGTCCTTCTCAATTTAAGTTTTCAGTTGTACAACTAAGTTCCTTCTTCATACCATATAAATTAAACTATACAGAGCAAGTGATCTTATTTTGCCAATCTGAAATGGGATAAATTGACAGCACACTAACCACTGATACTTATGAGTTCTTGATCTGTAATCCAGTGGTGTCATGAAGCTGCCAACTCCTTCACAATGTCATTTCCTGCCATGTCTTGACCTGAAAAATACCATATTGTGTTAATGCTATTTTAAACTGTGTCACTTTATTCGTCAGTAAGAAATGTGATGAATTGTCAGCACTGATACTTAAATGTGCAAAACCTGTCATCTGTCTTCTTGTTTATCTTTTAGAGTGAGGAGGGTATAAGTATCAAACAAGTGCAGTCTCACCACTTGCTCACCGCTTGCGCTCTGACTCGAGCAGGGCTAACCTTTCTTGAACTCTATTGAAGTGTTGTCGGTTTTGTATATTATTTTGTCGGTGTGTTTAATTGCACTGGTGGCGATCTTTGATGCCCAGTGTATGTAATCTGCTGTCTGCTTGTGCTTTATTATCATAGTGGTGAACTTTGATGCCCTATGGATGTAATATGCGGTAATTTCTTTATTGTATAGTCTAGGTTTTTTTCTTATTCACGTTGCTGCGGTTATTTTACTGTATATATATCTTGTCTTCGCAGTAAACCGGCCAAACCGTAAAATTACAGTACATAATCGGTCCGTCATGCAAATCACCATGTATGATCCGCATCATGGGCCCCGTCATCTTGGTCCGTTAACAGGCCTAAATGTAAACTGGACCACTAGTAGATTCGGGCCTTTAATAGGCCGAGTAAACCGCCGGCCCGATTTTCCCAAGAAAACTCAATGGGCTTTTAGGAGGCTGAAAAGTAGGTTGGGCCTGAAATGTGCCGAACAGCTCACGTGCCGGCAGCAGGCCGAAATAGACCCCGGCCCATGATTGTGCCAATCAAATCATGGGCTTATAACAGGCCAAAAATTGTCTCCGTCCTTGTTTGGCCCAATCAGAATATTGTCTGTGAGCAGGCCGGATGCAAACGGGGCCGTAGTTAGGCACAACTATATGACTGGCTTTTAACAGGCCGAAATATATATAGGGTCGAAATGTTAAATGGGCCTTTAATAGGCTGAAACTAATATCAGGCCGAATTACTAAATTGGCCTTTATCAAGTGGTCCCAAAAGGATAGCGTCCAGTTGATGGGCCGGATCTGATATGGGCCATAATTTAGCCCAAAGCCTCTCAAAGGGCCGGACCTGATCTGGGCCGTAATTTGGCCCACAACATGGTAGGCTTTTAACGGGCCGGATCACATATGGGCCTTTATTAGGCTTAACGTGGCAGCTTTGTTAATGGACCGGATCAAATATGGGCCGGCATTTGGCCCAAAACATGGCAGCATGTTAATGGGTCGGCCTACTAGTGTCATCAAAATCTTTTGGGCCTTCTGCTGGGCCGGCCCATTATGGTCCGTGAAATCTCGTGGGCCTTTAGCTGGGCCGGCCAATTATGGTCGGTGAAATCTCGTGGGCCTTTAGCTGGGCCGGCCCATTATGGTCCACAAAATCTCGCGGGCCTTTAGCTGGGACGGCCCATTATGGCCCGCAAAATCTCATGGGCCTTTAGCTGGGCCGGCCCATTATGATACGCAAAATCTCGTGGGCCTTTTGCTGGGCCGGCCCATTATGGACCGCAAAATCTTATGGGCCTTTAGTTGGGCCGGCCCATTTAAACTTTATGGGCCACTTTTGGGCCGGTCCACGTGTCAACATATCATAGGCGCATCTCGCACATTGGATGAGTGACACCTGTGCCAACGCGGAGCTGACACGTGTTTCCGTCAGCCAATCAGAATTTTACACGTGGAAAATCCCGGGCTGTTAACGGGTTATCGGATCCAAAACCGGACCCGATAGCTTAATGACATTCCTTACGGTGGATGCCATGTGTCAGTCACCCTTGACGAAAGCACTTCTGTGACACGCGATTTATCGTCATGGATGTGGACACTTCCGTGATGATAATTTTGGTAATGTCATGGAACACTTCTACGAAGCACAGGTATGACTATCTTGATTCTGTCATAAATTGTCATGGATGCACATGCATGACATAAAACGTGATCTACTGTGACAAACATGTATCATCACGGAAGTGTATTTTTTTGTAGTGCATACAGGACCCGAGTGTAATATATGGCATGTTCCTTTGTCCAGAAGCGAGGCAATTTCGAAGTGCGTGGCCCATCATACGGACTAGCTTGAAAGAATTCGGGATGCGCATTCCGATTGAAAGGAGGACCTTTGGCACCATCAACTGACAATAACAAAGGTCATTGTTCACGACGACATGTGTATTTGAGTTCGTCTTCAGGTGAGAGAAATTCATCGCCATATACGACGGAGTCAGTATGGCGAGCAGAAACAACTTTTCGTTTGGAGGGAATAACTTCTGGCATTCTTGTCACTGTGTTGATAGATAACTTAATTTGAGATGGAGCTGGTGGCACAATAGAGAGAGCAGCAGAGGCAGTAAACATTAGAGAAGATTCCTTCTCTGTAGGCACTAAAGCCGAATCAAGCACTAGAGGTGGTTGAGGTTGTTCCACTGGAATCTGTTGTTGCTGAATAGTTGGAGAGGCCGAGACCTTTGGTGCTTCATGAGCCGGAGAAGCTTGGGGCTCGGAGCGAGGGATTTCACCTTCCTCTGAAACAGTTCGCTGGGATGGAATATCAGCTTGAGCAGGGGAGGCCACAGGCACTGATTCAACTGGCCTTGGCGAGGGAGGAGCATCTGAGTCTTTGACTAGGGGATGCGGAGGAACAGCTAGCTCAGGAGATTTTTATTTCTGAGACTGAGCCTCTGAGCAATCAGGTGACTTTTCTGTCGAAGGGGGAGGTACATTTTTCTTTGCAATTCTCTTTCATTGCTTCTTCTTTTGCTGAGCAACTTGAGCAATGTGGCCTTTGACTAAATCATTGTAGCCAGTAACCTTTGCTTGATGTGCATCACATAATCTTGTGAATAACTTCATCTAGATTTGTGTGAAAACTCAACCTTCTGTTGCGGAGGACAGTCATGGCATGATTGATGTCCTTGTAGGAGTCTTCTAGTGCTTTAATGCCAAATTTTGAAGAGGTAGTTTTCATTCAACCATCAAGGTCATTTAGTTCGGTAAAAAGAGTGTTGATTTCAACTGCATCTTCTCTCATTTGTTGAACAACAAAAATGACCTGATACCTTTAGGAGGGATTGGCAGAGAGTCCACTTTACCATCGAATGGATTGTCCATAAACTTATCAAGCTGCTCCAGGATGAACATATGATCATAGAAGTGAGGAGCATCAAACTTGGCAATTGGAGCAGTTTGCACTGGAACTAGCTCGGAAGGAGGTTTAGAAGCCAACGGCTGAATTAATGTAGGAGCAAACTTAGCAGCCATCTCCATCGGAGCAGTAGCTTGAGGAGCATTATGTTCGGTAGTAGGTGCCTTGATTTTCTTCAAGTCAGGCTTGGGAATTCGTTCGCCTAGCTTTACAGTACTCACAGGAGCGTCAACTACCAAATCCTTCAAATTGATAGCATCTGGATGAGGAGTTGTATTCACATGTTGTTTCATAGTGACAGTGGTAGCTGGAGTTTTCCTAGCAGTGATCTTCTTTGGTTGTGCTTTTAGAACCATAGGGACCCGAAGATCAGCCAACACCATTGAAGTAGTGATATTCACTTGCTCGCTGAGAGAAGCAACAAATTCTTCCCTTGTGAGCGAAGGATCATCATCATCCAAAGAATCACTCGTGGCAAATTCATCGACTTGTTCAGCCGTTCTCTTCTTGGTGCACTCTTCCACTTTGATGCAACAACACTAGGATCCTGCTTGCATTTAGAGCGGCCTTCATATTTTCCTTCCACCTTTTTCTTCTTTACATCATCTTTGAGGAGGCGACAATTTTCATATTCATGAGCCTTTTTGTTTTCATCCCTCTTAGCTCGCTTGATGGCATTTTGCTGAAAGCTCATCGGGATAAAATTCGAGTGTGCGAAGGGAGGAGTCATGAGCATTTGGTGGAGGCGGCGGTCTCTCCTAGGGATCATTTGGTTTTATGAAAGAAATTTCCCGGCAGTCACCCCATGGTGGATGAAATGCAAAGTTTTGAGCAAACTGACGATGACATGTACCTAGGGTAGGGTCTTAGGCCTGACCTGTATGCCCTACCCAAGGACACTGCACAAGAGGCCAAGGCCTACAAAGTTAAACAGAAGATACCGACTGGAATCTTCATGGAGTATGATCCACTCGACAGAAGATCCACTCGGATATCCCAACTCCACTTGACCGTCGATATTCACTCGGGAGACAAGAATCCACTCGGAGGACAGAAGACTTAGAGTCACCTCTAGATGGCAACGACCAGGCATTCACCCCGTCTCCTTTAAGGTCATTTAATACGGTGTTACCGGTAATGTTCGTGGCTTTACTTTCTCTTGAACCCCTGTGTAATTGAGGGCTGCGAGGGGTCGGCGTACTCTATATAAGCCACCCCTCCCCTCTTGCACAAGGGTTCGCACCCCGTGTAACTCAACACTCCAATCTAGAGAGCCTCCGCGACACCGAGACGTAGGGCTGTTACCTCCTCCAAGAGGATCCTGAACTCGTAAAACCGAGTGTACAACCTCGCCGTAGCTAGGCACTGCCTCCTCCTACGTACCCCCTATCTCTATTGCCAGATCCGTTCCCATGATAGTGGGCGCCCACCATGGGGCAGGCGTCTGAGCGACATTCGGTGAGGTTGCAATCTTCGATCTTCGTCAACATGGTTTCCGGCGATGGATTGTCCTTGGGTCGCAAGATCGTCTCAGCGCACTCACCTTCATTGCCAAAAATTCGGCCTGGCTCCAAGAAGCCCCCCTCGATGTTGAGGCGCTTCCCATTCGCGGGGCGGCACACTTCCGCGCGAGTGCCTGTGGCATCCTCCTGCGGCAGCCGTCGACTCACTATCGGTCGGCTCCCGCGGCGTCTTCGCTTCCTGCTGCTCGTCGCCGCAAGCGATCAGGTCGCTCGCAGCTCCAGTGGTGGGTGAAGCACGTGGTGGCCCATCAGTCAGCCACTCCTGAAATCACGACAATCAAGCCCGATAAATCTCTTTATGGATTGTTCGATCTGTTGACTGGCCAATCGGATACTCTCTCCGTGTGCGAAAGCAACGACCCCGCGGCGGAAGTCCTTATGGTTGACCCCCAGCACAGCCCGCCTGGATTTCCCCGTGGCGGAGGCGACAGTGGCGGTCCGTCGCACAACAACGATGAGTACTATCCTCAAGCTCTCACTTCGGAGCAGAGGGAAGAGCTGCAGTGCAGAAACGACCAAGCTCTCCACACCCCCATCATTGGGGAGACCCCCACGGCTTAGGCCTTGGAGGCTACGCGGGTAGCCACTCTGGCTGAGCGTGCGCGCCTGGAGAATCTTCAGCAGTCAGTCGACGACCGCGCCCGCATGCAATTCCCAGGTTCCAGTCGACGGCAGCGACAATTGTTTCCAACTGGGCCTCGTGAAGAGTGTGGGGTATACCGTACGCCAATCCAAAATGTTGCAGCAGCTACCCGTATTGCAGATTTGGTCCAGCCGTCCCATTCCGAGGCCGGTAGAGGCTTACAGCAGATTCGGGCACTGCTCAGGGCGGCCGGAGAACATAACTCGGATGTTTTTCAGTCGTGCAATAGCATCCACAGCAGATTACATCATGGCGGAACCTGATTCGATCGGCACCACAGTCCAAGATCACCGACGTGACGTGAAGATCGTGGTTATCACCAGGACCAGTACCTGGCTCGACGCCACGTGCAGTTTGACCCTCGATACCACCGTGATGACTGTTGTCGAGTGCCCACGCCCCCTCCGAGGGTGGTTCGTACGCGCCCCGGTGGTATGACGATAGACGCCCGTACGGCGACGAGCGAAGGATTCCAGTCGACCCCCGAGAGCCCGGGTTTGATGCAAGGTTAGTTCTTGTTTAGGGCCTGGTTGACAGAGGCAGGGCTAACAGAGAAGGTCTGGACAGAGATCATCTGAGTGGGAGCAGAACGTTCGTCTCTGGCCCCAAGTGTTTCAACAGAGCCATTCGAGCCGCTGAGATTCCTCCCAACTTCCGATTGGCCGCAAGAGTGAGCAAGTTTACTGGCGAGTTGAAGCCGGACATGTGTTTAGAGGACTACCAAGTGGCTGTGCAGATCAGTGGAGGCAATGATGATGTGGCCATGAAGCACTTGTCGTTGATGCTGGAAGGCTCGACCAAGGCATGGTTGAATCAGTTGGCTCCCGCTAGCATATACTGTTGGGAAGACTTGGCCCGAGTGTTTATCAAAACATTTCAAGGCACTTGCAAGCGGCCCACTGGGTTGTCCAAGTTGCAACATTGTGTTCAGAAGCCGAATGAGACCTTGAGGGATTATATCCAGCGCTGGACTACACTTCACCATCTGGTGGAGAATGTTTCAGAGCACCAAGTAGTATACGCTTTCAAGGAAGGCATACAGTACAGAGAAATGACAGTGAAATTTGGTCATTGCGGGGCCATGACTCTGAAACAGATGATGGAGATAGCCACTAGGTACGCGAATTACGAAGAAGAAAACTGACTCCGCAATGGAAAAGGGAAGACAGTCGACCTTGACGTTGGGGGTCAAAACCCCAGTCGAAAGAAGAAACGCAAAGCTGAAGCCACAGGTCAAGCTGAACCTGCAGTGGTGAATACCCAAGGAAAGTTCAAAGGAAAACCCAAGGGGGCGTGGGTACCCAAAAACATGAAGGACCTGTCGGGCCAGAACATCCTGGATTTACCGTGTCACGTCCACATGAAGAAAGATGAGGAAGGCAACCCGATTTTGCCCAAGCACACCACTCGACAGTGCAGATTCCTTATTCAGCAATTCTGTGAAGGTCAACAGAGTGAGATAGGCTCTGATAAGGATGAATATGAAGAAAAGGCAGATGATTATTCGAAGTTCAATGCTGCTTTGGTGATTTTTGCTGATGTTGAGAGCAAAAGTCGACTGAAAGTCATCAATAGAGAGGTGAACATGGTTGCTCCGGCAACTACAACATACCTCAAGTGGTCAAAGACTCCTATTACATTCAACCAGTTGGATTACCTAGTTCACGTTGCTACCCCTGGGCAGCAAGCTTGGTTGTCAACCCGGTTGTCGGAGGCACTCGACTGTGTAAAGTTCTCATGGATGGTGGCAGTGGTTTGAACAATCTGTATGCAGAAACCCTCCAGGGGATGGGCATTCCGATGTCCCGACTCAGTGAGAGCAACATGCAGTTCCACAGAGTCATCCTAGGAAAGAAGTCTAAATCACTCAGGCAGATTGCTTTGGAGGTGGTTTTTGGTGATTCAAAGAATTTTCACAAGGAAAAAATGACATTTGAAGTAGTAGACTTTCACAGTGCCTATCATGCTATTTTGGGCAGGCTGACATATGCTCGTTTCATGGCCTGTCCATGTTACGTGTATCTCAATCTGAAGATGCCCATGCCCAAAGGTGTGATCACGATCACCGGGAATTGACAGAGAGCAGAGGAATGCCTCCAGAAGGGTTCCAAGATCGTTGACGAGCAAATGGCAGTGGTGGAACTAGAAGAGTACAAGAAGAATGTCGATCCGAGTGATTTGCTCTGTTCCAAGAAGCCCGCTTCTGAGTCCGCATTTTAGTCGGCTGGCGAGACGAAACCCATTCACATCCACCCACAAGATCCCACAACTGCTCCGACCCACATCTTGACAACAGTCAACAGTAAATAGGAACCAACGCTCACCCAGTTCCTCCATGAGAACTGGGACATCTTCGCATGGAAACCTTCTCACATGGCAAGTGTACCCAGGGGGCTGGCTGAGCACCGTTTTCCTGTCGACTACAAAGCCAAACCTGTCAAAGAGCATCTCCGTCGGTCCGTCGTGGAGAAGAGGAAGGCAATTGGCGAAGAGGTGCATTGGCTCTTGGCAGTTGAGTTCATCCGCGAGATATACCACTCCGAGTGGCTCGCCAACATTGTCATGGTCCCCAAGAAGGATAATTCACTCCATATGTGCATTGACTTTAAGCATATCAATCGGGCCTTCCCGAAAGATCATTTCCCGCTCCCTCGCATCGATCAGATAGTCGACTCGGCTGCGGGGTGTGAGCATTTGTCTTTTCTTGATGCGTATTCCGGATACCATCAGATACGACTGTATGAGCCAGATGAAATAAAAACGGACTTCATCACCCTGTTCGGGTGTTTTTGCTATGTCACCATGCCTTTAGGTCTCAAAAATGCTGGTGCCACATTCATGCGCATGATTCAGAAGTGCCTGCTCACTCAGATCAGTCAGAATGTGGAGGCATATATGGATGATATCGTGGTTAATTCACGCAAAGGTTCCGACCTGCTGACTGACCTCGCTGAAACCTTTGCCAATCTAAGAAGATATGATATCAAGTTGAATTCGTCCAAGTGCACATTCAGAGTTCCCGGAGGAAAGTTAGTCGGTTTTCTCGTTCCCGGACGAAGGATAGATGCCAATCCCAAGAAGACCGGTGCAATTCTCTGAACGAAATGCCCTGTGCATGTGCATGAAAGGAACGAGAAGAGTTGTCTAGAGGGGGGTGATTAGACCCTCAAAAAAAGTAGCAGATTTTAAATTCTTCAAGTTAAGGTGGAGTTTTAGCACAAGTTTAAACATTCACAATACATTCCAAGCAAGCATGGCAAGAGAATATGAGCAGCTGAAAGTAAAGAATGCAAGTTGCAAGAAAGTAAAGGGATGGGATTGGAGTGTGCAAACGCAATTGGAGACACGGAGATTTTTGGCGTGGTTCCGATAGGTGGTGCTATCGTACATCCACGTTGGTGGAGACTTCAACCCACGAAGGGTAACGGCTGCGTGAGTCCATGGAGGGCTCCACCCACGAAGGGTCCACGAAGAAGAAACCTTGTCTATCCCACCATGGCCATCGCCCACGAAGGACTTGCCTCACTTGGGTAGATCTTCACGAAGTAGGCGATCTCCTTACCCTTGCAAACTCCTTGGTTCATCTCCACAATCTTGACGGAGGCTCCCAAGTGAGACCTAACCTATCTAGGAGACACCACTCTGCAAAAGGTAATAGATGGTGTGTTGATGATGAACTCCTTGCTCTTGTGCTTCAAATGATAGTCTCCCCAACACTCAACTCTCTCTCTCACAGATTTGGCTATGGTGGAAAGATGATTTGAGTGGAAAGCAACTTGGGGAAGGCTAGAGATCAGGATTCTTGTGGTTGGATTGGAATGTCTTGGTGCCAACACATGAGTAGGTGGTTCTCTCTCAAAAAATGAATGCTGGAAGTGTAGGCACATTCTGATGGCTCTCTCACTAATGGAGAGGAGGGTGGAGGGGTATATATAGCCTCCACACAAAATCTAACCGTTACACACAAAAGAGCCAGCTCGGTTAGACCGAATATGTGAACTCGGTGAGAACGATTCAGTTCAAAATGTGATGTTAGAGTTTTCGGTGGGACTGACATGATCAACTCGGTGGGACCGATGTGCTAGGGTTAGGGTAAAACCTCAACTCGGTTTGACCGATTACACAAACTCGGTGAGACCGATTTTGGTAATAAGCAAACAGAGAGTTGGTCAGGCAAATTCGATGGGACCGATCGAATTTCCCGTAAGACCGAAATAATTGCATCAGGAAACAGAGAGTTTGCAAGCCCATCTCGGTTAGACCGAGATCCCATCGTTGAGACCGAACTAATTAGGGTTTCTGGCAATGGCTATGTCACTCGGTGGCGCCGAATGGATAAAATCGGTGGGGCCGAGTTTGACTTTAAGTTTAGGACATGTTTGGATATGAGCAAGTGGTTGAGGGTTTTGGACCATATCACTAAGCACTTTGAGCAAGTAGACCATTAAGCAACACCTCATCCCCTTTTAATAGTATTGGATTTCCAATGGACTCAATGTGATCTTGGATCACTAAAATAGAAATGAAGAGTGTTGAGCTTTTGCCAATCTTATGTCCTTAGCATCTAGAAGGGGTTCCACATCCTCTTGTCCATGCCACGCCTTTGCTGAACTTTCTAAAATATACTAGATGAAAATATTAGTCAAACAAGAGATATGTTGACATTAATTACCAAAATCACCCAGGGAGCACTTGTGCTTTCAATCTCCCCCTTTTTGGTAACTGATGACAACATACATCAAAACCTTAGATAAAGATATGAAGCATAACAAGTAAAGCTTTGGAGAGACATGTAACATGCATAGGCTCCCCCTACATGTATGCAATCATGTAAATATAGAATGTAAGAGCATGTGAATGCATAAGCATGTCAGAGCAAGCAATGAGTTACATGTATCTTGGTTATATGCATCAGAGGAAATGATGTGAATATAGGAAATGTACCTCCATGTTCATTAGTCCTTCTTGCAAATAATATGTACATCAACAAGATATCATCATGCACTTGAGTGTGATGCATATACTTACCTTGTGGTATTGAGCTGGCTTTGGAGGAGGTGAACTTGAGAAAATAGGGTTAGATAACACAAGAACACTTCTAAACAAAGCAAATTGAGAAAACCATAAGAGTACCAAGATTGGGATGACATGTAGAGAGTGAGTCGTTAGTACTCTATTTGGATATGGACATGTCCCCATAGAATAAAGATATGCAATGAATTCCAAAGATCTTCTTCCCTATTATATGAGCTCTTTCTCCCCCTGAATCTGATATAGGATAATGGGAGAAGATAGGGAAAAGAAAATCAAGACAAGGCAACAGAACCTTTACTTACTTAACATGTCTTTCCCCTCTTAAAGACAGGTGACTTCTCTCCTCTATGGTTGATAGGCATCTGGAGAAGCTAAGATATGTTGCTTTCTCTCTCATGTGATAAGCTTTGATGTGCTCTCTCTCCCGCTTTGACATCAATTTCCAAGAAGGGATCTTCTGGAGCATGAGTCATGTAGGTTTGATCCTTGAGTCACATTTCAAAGATACATGTAATTTAAGATGCTAGTAGAGGACAAGAATCATTGAGTGGAGCTGGAGAAGAAATGTCAATAACAATGGCAAAAAGTTTTCTCTCTAGTGAAATCGGTTACTCTGAGTTATTTTCATTGGTGACACCGAGTTGGAGTTGTCAGAGATGATGCATATCGGTCAGACCGGATTTGTCCTCGTCGGTTGAACCGATCAACAATCTACAATGTAGAATTGTAGTTCGGTCTAGCCGGGATGTATAAATCGGCGAGGCCGAGTTAATAACAGAGGAAAGATTTTTTCATCTCAGCTCACTAGGCAAATGAGATCTCACAAAGATTTGCAGGGAATTAACTGAAAGATTTGCAATGAATTGGATGCAAGGAATGCAGAACAACAAGAAGAAAATATCTAGATAAAGTGAGAAGGGAAACAAACATGCTAGACATAAATGCAAGAACACAAGGACATGTTAGAGTACTTCATCTAGAATTGGTCGGCGACAAAGTTACCTATGTTAGAGTATATTGACTGAGGAGTCAAGCGAGAACACTTGATCATAGGTCATACTCATCGTTTAAGCTCAAAATGGGGTTACCATTTTTTGTTTAAGCATTTTGATGTATTCATATCTTGTTGAGCTGCTTTGACCCATGTCTTGGGGTAAAGCTTCTCTAAGATGGAATAACATACCTTGGGTGGTGGTGTTGATCTTGATCATGTAGTTGAACTTGTGTAGGATGCTCAAGGGTGATGTAGCTCATCAAGAGTTGGGAGAACCACTAGTAGTTTGAGTTCATTTACCTACATGGGTTAGTCTTGCAAGGAAGAGCACCTGTGTATCCAAAATGACAAGCATGAAGTTTGATACCAAATGAAATTTGATATGTAGAAATTGTCAAAGGATATGTTGAAAGGATTAATCATTCCTTGTCTTCAACCACAAATTTGTAGTGACTTGGAGATGTAGAGATTTCTCAATATGTGAGTGAGTTGCAACCTCATAGATTTAGCTTCATCCAAGTACCTACAAGGGTTAGATAGCATGCAAGGGTACAAGTATAGATCCAAGACATATGATCATGAGAGAGATATCAAGGATTAATCAAAGGCTCATGCCTTGCATGCATCCAAATGGAGTTTCTACTCCAAGTTTGAAGCATCAATGATGTTCAATTTACCTCTCAAACGGCAAAATACTTTCTCATCAAGCGGTTTGGTGAATATATCAGCCAATTGCTTATTAGTACGAACATGCTTAAGATCAATGTCCCCTTTAGCAACATGATCTCGAATGAAATGATGACGAACTTCAATATGCTTAGTTCGAGAATTTTGCATGAGATTATGAGCAATCTTAATAGAACTTTCATTATCACAAAGCAATGGAACATGTTTCACATAAATCCCATAATCTTTAAGAGTTTGGGTCATCCGAAGTAATTGAGCACAACATGAACCGTGACAATGTATTACGCTTGGCGGTGGATAAGGATACCGAGTTTTGTTACTTGGAGGACCAAGACACAAGAGATCTACCAAGAAATTGAAAGGTACCTGAAGTGGACTTTCTATCAACCTTGTCACCGGCATAGTCCGAGTCGGAGTATCCAACAAGATCAAAAGAAGACCTCTTAGGATACCAAATGCCAAAGTTTGGTGTATGAATTAAGTATCTCACTATCTTTTTCACAGCCTTAAGATGACATTCCTTTGGGGATGCTTGATATCGTGCACACATATACACACTTAGCATAATATCGGGACAGGAGGCAGATAGATATAACAATGAACCAATCATAGAGCGATAGACCTTTTGGTCAACCAGTTTGCCATCCTTAGTCAAGTCAAGATGTCCACTAGTAGGCATGGGTGTTTTCATACCTTTGCTTTCTTGCATGTTGAACTTCTTGAATAAGTCCTTGGTATACTTTGTTTGAGAAACAAAGGTACCTTCCTCAGTTTTCTTGATTTGCAAACCAAGAAAGAACTTCAGTTCACACATCATAGACATCTCAAACTTCTTCGACATTAGCCTTCCAAACTTTTCACTAAAATGAGGGTTAGTCGAACCAAATATGATATCATCCACATAAATTTGGCACACAAATAATTCACCATTAACCCTTTTAGTAAAAAGAGTAGAATCAATTTTTCCAATCTCAAAGCCTTTTTCAATAAGGAACTTGGTCAAGCATTTATACCATGCTCTAGGAGCTTGTTTGAGACCATATAGAGCTTTGTGAAGTTTGTAGACATGGCCGAGTTTCTTAGGATTGACAAAGCCGGGAGGTTGTTTAACATAAACTTCCTCCTCAATTTCACCATTTATAAAAGCACTTTTAATGTCCATTTGATACAATGTAATGTCATGATGATTGTCATAGGCAAGTAAAATGCGTATGGACTCAAGTCTAGCAACGGGGGCATATGTTTCACCATAGTCCATACCTTCGACTTGAGTGTACCCTTGAGCGACGAGACGGGTCTTGTTGCGTACAACTTTTCCATCTTCATCTTGCTTATTCCGAAACACCCATTTGGTACCAATGACATTTTTGTTGTTGTCCGGCTTCTCTACCAATGTCTACACTTGGTTCCTCTCGAAATTGTGTAGCTCTTCGTGCATGGCATTTACCCAATCCAGATCATCAAGAGCTTCTTCGACCTTCATAGGTTCAATACTAGAGATGAATGAATAATGTTCACATAAATTAGCCAAATGAGTTTTAGAGCGAATGATTCTCCCGGTTTGAATATCATCAAAGATTTGTTCGACGGGATGGT
The DNA here is from genome assembly GCA_021605145.1 of Aegilops bicornis. Lineage (NCBI taxonomy): Eukaryota > Viridiplantae > Streptophyta > Magnoliopsida > Poales > Poaceae > Aegilops > Aegilops bicornis. The sequence goes on along the minus strand of CM038675.1, from coordinate 387,202,909 downwards.
CACTTGAAACTTTTGCTCTAACACGTGAGAGCTTTTGTTTTGGTCGGGGTGGAACATCTTCTTCATCATCTTGTTCGTCATCTTGGCCTTGTTCATTGTTGGTGTTATTTTTCTCTTGTGGAGGTGGAGAAGGAGGTTGATGAGGTTCATCTTGGTGTACATCCTCGTTTTCCTCATCTTGGCATGTCCCACTTGTGGATGCCTCCGAGTCAACTCGTGGTTCACCTTGTCGTGAGGTAGAAGCTTCCACTTGGACGGACGAGGTACTCTCCTTCACCTCTGTTGGGCCAATAGACAAGTTTTGGATTGCTTCTGAAGGGTCTTTGTCTCCTACATCAATTGTCAATTGCTCTACTTGCGAGCCATTAGATTCATCAAACTTCACATCTACCGTCTCTTCAACATTTCGGGTGAAATTGTTGTAGACACGGTAAGTGTGAGAGTTTGAGCCATAACCGAGTAGGAAACCCTCATGAGTTTAGGAGAAAATTTAGAACGATAATGCTTATCAAGAATATAGCACTTTAAGCCGAATACTCGAAAGTATCCAACTTGGGGTTTGTTACTGGTGAGAAGCTCGTATGTTGTCTTGCCGAGTAGCTTGTGAAGATATAGACGATTTGTTGCATGACAAGCTGTCTCAACCGCTTCCGCCCAAAAGTGTTTTGGCGTCTTGTACTCATCAAGCATCGTTCTCGCCATCTCAATAAGAGTCTGGTTCTTCCTCTCGACAACTCCATTTTGTTGAGGCGTGTACGTAGCCAAGAACTCATGTGAAATCCCTTCTTCGTCAAGAAAGGTGTCCACATTGACGTTCTTGAACTCCATTCCGTTGTCGCTGCGAACCTTCTTGATCTTCACTTCAAACTGCTTTTGGGCCTTCCTGGCGAAGTTATTGAAGATCTTTTGGACCTGCGATTTATCATCAAGAAAGAATACCCACATAAATCTTAAAAAGTCATCGACACTGACTAAACTAAACGAGTTACCACCGAGACTTTTGTAGGCGTTCGGACCAAAAAGATCCATATGAAGCAGGTCTTTGAGGGAGTCCTGGATTAGGGGGTATCCGGACAGCCGGACTCTATACAACGTCCGGACTATTGAAGCGTGAAGATACAAGACTCAAGACTTCGACCCGTGTCCGGATGGGACTTTCCTTGGCGTGGAAGGCAAGCTTGGCGATCCGTATATTATATTTCCTTCCTTGTAACCGACTCCATGTAAACCCTAGCCCTCTCCGGTGCCTATATAAACCGGAGAGGTTGGTCCTTACAAGGCCGATCACAATTACAATCATACCATCATAGGCTAGCTTCTAGGGTTTAGCCTCTACAATCTCGTGGTAGATCTACTCTTGTACTACCCATATCTTCAATATTAATCGAGCAGGAAGTAGGGTTTTAACTCCATCGAGAGAGCCAGAACCTGGGTAAACATCTGTGTCCCTTGCTTCCTGTTACCATCAGTCTAGATGCACAGATCGGGACCCCCTACCCGAGATCCGCCTTGGAACACTCATCGGCCACGAGACGAGCGCCTTTCATAATGCCATCATAGTACTTCTCGGGATGGCGATGCTCCTTGCCCTCTGGCAGACTGTCCTTCACCAGCTTCTTCGCATCCAGCTTGCCCCAATGCACCTTCGCGTGGACAAAGGCTCGGCGGGCACCCTCAATGCAAACGGATCGCTTGATTCTTCAAGCCGCGGACAGGCATTTACCATCCGCGTGATCAGGCTGAAGTAGCTAGTGGGCATGGGCTCACCAGGCCACATCCGGACTATGAAATCTTTCATAGCCACTTCGGCCGCCCTGTGGAGTTCGACCAACTGCTTCAGTTGGTCACTCAGAGGCGTTGGGTGTTCGGCCCCAGCATACTGGGACCAGAACAGCTTCTCCGTTGAGCTCCCCTCTTGGGCACGGTAGAACTCCACGGCATCTGATATGCTGCGTGGCAGATCTGCGAATGCCCCTAGAGAGCTCCGAATTCGAGTAAGTAAAAGAAACGCCTCCTCCACATGTTTGCTTTGCAAAAAGAATTTCTTACCCGCCGCTATCTTTTTGGCCTCCTGGATATCCTGCTGTGCCTTCTCGGCTTCAGCCTTGGCGTCTTTCATACTCACAAGGGCCTTAGCAAGCTCGGCCTCTTTCATCTTCAGATCATGCTCCACGGACTCGAACTTCTTGCCGAGGTCCTGGAGCTCTTGTTGTACCTCGCCCACTCTAGAACTTTGCTTCTCGCGCTCTTTGCATTCCAAGGCCGCCTTGTCTTCGGCCTCGGATAGCGCTTTCTTCAGGGACGCCACTTCGGCGGTGGAACCTGTCACACAGTCACAACGCTTCGTCGTCAGACTACACAATTTTATCTATCTTTACATACATAAGAGCAGAGAATCACTCACCTTTGCTCTCTTCGAGCCGCCTTTTCGTGAGGTCGAGCTCTCCCTGCGCCTGCTCCAGGTCCCGCTTTAGTTCGGCAACCTCGGCTGTGCGGGCAGCAGCGACAAGCAGCACTGCCTGCTTATTCAAATAAACGCTTATTAGACTCCTGTTGATTATAATTGACCCTCAGTTTGGCTTTTCTTTCCGAACACCAAACAGAGTATCAGGGGCTACTACCTATTGGGTGGTAATTTCACACATTTTTATTACTTACCTCGAAGCCCGTCAGGAGGCTTGTGCAGGCTTCGGTTAGTCCGCTTTTGGCGGACAGAACCTTTTGAATCACCGCACTCATAAGAGTACGGTGCTCGTCATCCATGGAAGCGCCTCGAAGTGCTTCCACCAGACTATCCGGCGACGCTGGCGCGACAGAAGTCCTGGGCATGGACGGCTCGCCCTCCCTAACGAGGGGCTGCCCACCTAAATCCGGAACCGTCAAGGGTTCCGGAACAGTGTTCGGTCGAGAGTCCGCCTTGCTGTGGCTCTCATCGACGCGATCCGCGGGGATCTTGAACCCCGTGTGTCTGACATCTGGAACTCCGCCTTGGGGCGTCTGTGGTCACCTCCCCCTGCTCGGGGAACCTTCGGGACAACACCTCCGTGTCATCCGCAGGCTGAGGAGTGGTGGCCGTCGGGAGCGAGTTCTTCTCTGAAGTACTCAGAGACCCATCCGAAGACGCCACCTCCAGATGAGCCCTGGCCAGAATGCATATATGTTCGGCGTCATTAAAAAACTATGAAGTAAAATCATGATAGAGTGCGGACACTTACAATCGCGCTAGGGGCTTCCCCCTGGGCGGCCACTCTTCCTCGCTATGAACGGTCGTGGCGGAGTAGTCCGGAAGGGACGTCTTTCCCTTCTTGGACGTCCCAGCCTCCCCCTCGGGGCGGCTTTCCTCTTTTTCTCCTCCCCAGTACGGGGAGGTAGAGTTTCTTCTTGCTTCCCCCTGCCTTCGCGGGAGGAATCTGTTTCATCGTCATCAAACAACGTGGGTATGACGTCCTTGCGTCGAGGGCCTCTCCCGGCCCAATGGCCCGTCTCCTCAGGCCCCTCATCCTTTCCGGATGGGGCGGCGTCTTCTTCTTCCTCCTCCTCTTCAGGGGAGGAGTGTGCCTCGTCATCTTCGGACGAGGCTTCCGGCACAACCTTACGCCGGAGACCCTTCCTGGTCCCCGGGGCCTTCTTTTCGGCCCTCTTCGCCGGTGCCTTGTAGGGCGCCGGGATCAGCATCTCCATCAGGAGAGCATCAGCTGGATCTTCTGGCAGCGGAGCCGGACAGTCAATCTGCTCCACTGTCTCCACATACTCCTGATCAAATATACACAAATACTTAAGACTCCCCCATGAATATATTGGGAAAAACCGAATCTGGTGGTAGTCCCAAAACTCGCCGGACGCGGGGGCCGCGCTGCATGAAGTCCGCGGTCCTCTGATGTGGGAGGAGTTACTTCGGAGGCCTTGAACAACGCCTTCCACGCGTCTTTGTGCTTCATGCCATAGAACCTCTGAAGCGTCTAGTGTTCGGCCTGGACGAACTCCCACAGATTGAATGCCCGCCTTTGGCACGGCAGAATCCGGCGAACGAGCATGACCTGGATCATGTTGACAAGCTTGATGTTCTTGTCCTTCATGCTCTTGATGCAGGTTTGGAGTCCGGTTAGCTCTGTAGGTTCGCCCCAAGTCAGGCCCTTCTTTTCCCAGGAGGTGAGCCGCATGGGGGCTCCGGATCGGAACTCGGGGGCCACCGCCCAGTGGGAGCCGCGCGGCTCGGTAATGTAGAACCACCCCAATTGCCACCCTTTTACGGTCTCCGCAAAGGAGCCGTCCAGCCAGGTAACGTTACGCATCTTGCCCACCATGGCCCCTCCGCACTCCGCTTGCTGGCCGCTTACAATCTTCGGCTTCACGCAGAAGATTTGCAGCCACAGGCCGAAGTGAGGCCGGATGCGGAGGAAGGCCTCGCATACGACGATGAACGCCGAGATGTTGAGGACGAAATTCGGGGCTAGATCATGGAAATCTCGCCCGTAGTAAAACATGAGCCCGCGGATGAAGGGATGAATTGGAAATCCCAGTCCACGGACGAAGTGGGCGACAAACACGACCCTCTCGTGGGGTCCTGGGGTCGGTATGACCTGCCCGACGTCTGGTAGCCGGTGCGCTATATGTCGTGGCCAAGTATCCGGCCGCTGAAGATTTGCGATATGCTTCTCCTTGACGGTGGAAGCCACCCACTTGCCTCCTGCACCGGACATGTTTAGCTCTGCGGAGAAGACTTGGGCTTGGGCGCTGGAGCTCGAGGAGGCAAGAGTGGGCAAAGGAGGAAGAAGGCGTGGGTAAAAATGGGGAAATCTTATCCCTTTATAGAGGCGACAAAAGCGGTGCGCCTCCCCACTTGCCCGTTGGGAATCGCTTGCTTCCCAAGCGCCACGATTGATGGTGTTGTGGGATTACCCGTACCGGTATTCATGAGGATCCTGTGATAAGGGGACACGATCTCTGCTTTGACAAGACGTGTCAAGGAAACCGCCTCACAATATGCGCTGTGGCTGGTTGTGGTAAAACGGTTCGAATAATGACCCGCCTGTAATGACACGTCACGTTGCCTAAAAAGTTGTCAGCAGATTGCATTTGTGAAATACCATTCTCTCTACGGTGGCATGTGAAGATCATTTTGTGGATCCAGACACGGTTCAAGTGTTCGATAATTACCTTGGAGTATTCGGAGAAGGAACCCGCCCTGCAATGCCGAAGACAAGACTGCACGCCGGACTTATCGTCATTGAAGCCTGGTTCAGGGCTCTTGAGGAGTCTGGATTAGGGGTATCCGGACAGCCGGACTGTATACAACGTCCGGACTATTGAAGCGTGAAGATACAAGACTCAAGACTTTGACCCGTGTCCGGATGGGACTTTCCTTGGCGTGGAAGGCAAGCTTGGCGATCTGGATATTATATTTCCTTCCTTGTAACCGACTCCATGTAAACCCTAGCCCTCTCTGGTGCCTATATAAACTGGAGAGGTTGGTCCTTAAAAGGCCGATCACAATTACAATCATACCATCATAGGCTAGCTTCTAGGGTTTAGCCTCTATGATCTCATGGTAGATCTACTCTTGTACTACCCATATCTTAAATATTAATCAAGCAGGAAGTAGGGTTTTACCTCCATCGAGAGGGCCCGAACCTGGGTAAACATCTGTGTCCCTTGCTTCATGTTACCATTAGCCTAGATGCACAGATCGGGACCCCCTACTCGAGATCCGCCAGTTTTGACACTGACAGTCTTCTCGTAGTCCTGATGTTCTTCACGGGGTGGCTTCCTCCAACAAGCACTCCACAATCAATCCTTATCAAATATAACGTCTTTCACTCCAAGGATATGATCACCTTTAATAAGCTTATAAATATTTCGCATGCCCACATGACCTAGCCTTCTATGCCATAACCTACCTTTAGAAGATTTAGCAATTAAGCAAGTTCTAGGTTGAGCTTTTTTAGTGAAATCAACAATGTATAAATCACCTCTACGTATACCGGTAAAGACCATATTGTGATTATCTCTTTGAAACACTTGGCAATCTACTTCAGTAAATAGGACATTGAAACCGAAGTCAGCTAGTCTAGATATGGAAAGTAAATTATAGCTAAGAGATAACATTTTGGATGGAGCTGTCATGTGAGATGGCCACCTTACCAAGGCCAACCACCTTACCCTTTGAGTTATCACCAAAGGTGACATACTTTCGAGGGCCGTCATTTTCAGCAAGCTCACGAAACATATCCTTGTCTCCGGTCATGTGATCGGTACATCCACTATCAAGAACCCATTCCTTTCCTCCAGCCATGTAGGCGTGAAGGTTTTCCATAAGACCTAAGTGTCTCATAGACTCATCAAGATCAAAGTCACTATCATCATCCTTATCATAGTATCCATGTTCAACATCGTCTTGTGATAGATCATTACCTAGAGAGAGTGATTCATTAGATGTATGACCATGGCAATGTTCATCTTTATGAATTCTAATGACTTCCGAGATGATATTACTAATGATTCCAACATCTCCTTTGGCACGCATAAGGTCATGAAGCTCAAATAAACAATCACCAAACTTAGGATCTTTAGGATTCATCTTATTTAAAGCAATGGACTTTCAAAGAATCACATCTAGATTAGGAATAGTTTGGAAACTGTTCCTTAAGAAATCTCCATATGGTGTAAGCACATTTAAGATTAGGCAAGCAACCAATCAAAGAGTAGGCAATCCTCTAATGATAAGATTGATAGTTCTAAGATTACGGATCATGTCAAGTGACTCATCGGGGGTAGGATGCAAGGGGTCAACAAGGGGTGCACAAGGGCTAGTAATGTACTTGTTCAAGTGATATTCATTGAAAATCTCAAGCATCTTATTTTTCCAAGCATTAAAGAACTCCCCATCAAGCATAGGCACTCTATGTCTAGAACTCCCTACCGTAGACTCATCCATCTTCCTCCAATGGCGATTAAACCAAAGCAATGGAGAACAATGCCTCGATACCAATTGAAAGGATCGAGAAGAGGTGTCTAGACGGGGGTGATTAGACCCTCAACAAAGAAAAGTAGCAGATTTTAAATTCTCCAAGTTAAGGTGGAGTTTTAGCACAAGTTTAAACATTCACAATATATTTCAAGCAAGCATGGCAAGAGTATATGAGCAGCGGAAAGTAAAGCATGCAAGTTGCAAGAAAATAAAGGGATGGGATTGGAGTGTGCAAACGCAATTGGAGACATGGAGATTTTTGGTGTGGTTCCGATAGGTGGTGCTATCATACATCCACGTTGGTGGAGACTTCAACCCACGAAGGGTAAGGGTTGCGCGAGTCCACGGAGGGCTCCACCCATGAAGGGTCCACGAAGAAGCAACCTTGTCTATCCCACCATGGCCTTCTCCCATGAAGGACTTGTCTCACTTGGGTAGATCTTCACGAAGTATGCGATCTCCTTGCCCTTACAAACTCCTTGGTTCAACTCCACAATCTTGACGGAGGCTCCCAAGTGACACCTAACCAATCTAGGAGACACCACTCTTCAAATCATAATAGATGGTGTGTTGATAATGAACTCCTCAAATGATAGTCTCTCCAACACTCAACTCTCTCTCACAGATTTGGCTATGGTGGAAAGATGATTTGAGTGGAAAGCAACTTGGGGAAAGCTAGAGATCAATATTCTTGTGGTTGGATTGGAATGTCTTTGTCTCAACACATGAGTAGGTGGTTCTCTCTCAGAAAATGAATGCTGGAAGTGTAGGCACATTCTGATGGCTCTCTCACTAATGGAGAGGAGGGTGGACGGGTATATATAGCCTCCACACAAAATCTAACCGTTACACACAAAAGAGCCAGCTCGGTCAGACCGAATATGTGAACTTGGTGAGACCGATTCGGTTCAAAATGTGAACGTTAGAGTTTTCGGTGGGACCGACATGATCAACTCGGTGGGACTGATGTGCTAGGGTTAGGGTAAAACCTCAACTCGGTTTGACCGATTACACAAACTTGGTGAGACCGATTTTGGTAATAAGCAAACAGAGAGTTGGCCAGGCAAACTCGATGGGACCGATCGCATTTCCCGTAAGACCGAAATAATTCCATCAGGCAACAGAGAGTTTGCAAGCCCATCTCGGTTAGACCGAGATCCCATCGGTGAGACCGAACTGATTAGGGTTTCTGGCAATGGCTATGTCACTCGGTGGCGCTGGATGGATAAAATCGGTGGGGCCAAGTTTGACTTTAAGTTTAGGACATGTTTGGATTTGAGCAAGTGGTTGAGGGTTTTTGAGCATATCACTAAGCACTTTGAGCAAGTAGACCATTAAGAAACACCTCATCCCCTTTTAATAGTATTGGCTTTCCTATGGACTCAATGTGATCTTGGATCACTAAAATAGAAATGAAGATTGTTCAGCTTTTGCCAATCTTTTGTCCTTAGCATCTAGAATGGGTTTCACATCCTCTTGTCCATGCCACGCCTTTGCTGAACTTTCTAAAATATACTAGATGAAAATATTAGTCCAACAAGAGATATGTTGACATTAATTACGAAAATCACCCAGGGAGCACTTGTGCTTTCAGTGCATGATGTTCAGAAGCTCACAAGTTGTCTCGTTGCATTGATTCATTTCATGACTCGGTGAAAAGGCATTGCCTCAAGTCTGATATGTTCGAGTGGACTCCCAAAGATGAAGCAGCGTTTGTGGAGCTCAAAGTCTTGCTTTCCACCCAGCCGGTGCTTGCTGCTCCGAACAGCAAAGAGCCTCTACTCTTATATATTGCAGCCACTTATCAAGTTGTCGGCATAGTGCTCACAGTGGAGCGAGAAGAAGAAGGCAAGGCCTATAAAGTTCAACGCCAAGTGTATTATATCTCCAAAGTCTTGAGTCCATCCAAGCAGAGGTATCCACATTACCAGAAGCTTGTTTATGGAATTTATTTGACTACGAAGAAAGTTGCGCATTATTTCCAAGACCACTCGGTTTCAGTCGTTAGCGATGCTCCATTGTCTAAAATCATGAATAATCGAGACTCAACTAGTCGAGTGGCTAAGTGGGCAATGAACTTCTCCCTCTGGATATCAAGATCGAAGCGAAAAAGGCGATCAAGTCTCAAGCGCTCGTGGATTTGGATTTCTTGGCCAAGTGGATTGAACAACAACAGCCGACTCAAGTTCACTCGGAACACTAGACTATGTCTTTGATGGATCTAAGATGTTGAATGGTTCTGGTGCCGGAGTGGTCCTGGTGTCCCCGAGAGGCGATAAACTCAGTTATGTCCTCCGGATTCACTTTGATTCCTCCAATTACGAAGCTGAGTATGAAGCACTCCTCTATGGGTTGCGTATGGCCATCTCACTCGGCGTCTGTCACCTGATGGTCTACGGTGATTCAGATTTGGTGGTCAATCAAGTGATGAAGGAGTGGTATGTCAAGAACCCTGCCATGACTGGATACTGCAATGCAGTGAGGAAGTTGGAGAAGAAGTTTGAGGGATTGGAACTCCACCATATTCCTCGAATCACTACTAGGAAAAGGGCTATAGATGATATGGCCACTAATGGCGCACCAGACATGTGGTGCGCCATTACTATATACTAATGGCGCACCATGTGTTGGTGCGCCATTAGTAATATATTACTAATGGCGCACCTGGTGTGTGGTGCGCCATTAGTAGTTTTGAAAAAAAAATTAAAAAAAATTGTTACTAATGGCGCACCGTGGTATAGTGCGCCATTACTAATTAGTAATGGCGCACTATACCACGGTGCGCCATTAGTAGTTTTGAAAAAAATAAAAAAAAATTGTTAGTAATGCCGAGCCCCACCTCCCTCGCCTGCCGCCTTCGCCGCCCCTTGCCCCACCTCCCTCGCCCCACGCCGCCCCACCTCCCCGCCTGCCGCCTCCCTCGCCGCCCCTTGCCCCACCTCCTCGCCTGCCGCCCCACCGTCCCAACCACCCGCCGTGCCGCCACCCGCCACCACCCTCGGCCCCACCGCCCGCCTGCTGGCCCACCACCGCCACCGCCGGCGCCCCCAAGACCCCTGGTGCCCCGCCTCCCACCACCTTCCCGTGGCCCGTCAGGCGCCAGCCGACGCCGAGCTAGGCTTGCCGCCGCGCCCAAGACCACCTCGAGCCAAGCACGCGGGCCCTCGTCCGCCTCGCCCCGAGCTGTGCCCGCCGCCACGCTGCCCTAACCGCAACGTCCACCACCACCCCCCCGCCCCGAGCCGTGAGCATTTTTTTTTTTTCTACTGTTTTTCTTTGCTGTTTAGGTTTAATTTGGTTATTGATAGGTTTCATTGAGTGAGGTAGAGCCAGCAGTTTGAAAAGCCAGCAGTTGCTGGATCTTTCAAAAACAAAAGGAAACACATGGCAGTTTGTCAAAATACACAGCTTTGTTCTTTTCTCACAGAAGAAAAGTACTGTATGACCTTTTCTCACATGAAAGAAACTCATGTTATAATGTATTTAGTTGTTCACCGTCAAGCCCTGTCATAGTATAACTTTGGGACGATATTTCTCAAGTTATTTTTAGATAGAAGCAGCGAATGCAGACCAAAACACACAAATAAACTATCCCGAAAAGTTCTGTAAATGCATGAATAGATCGTCGAAGCACCCAACTATCAATCTATCACCATCCTTTTCTTTCCTTAAAGTTAAACCTACCTGCTATTGTTCGCATTTTGCCAAGCCGAGTGCTCCCAGCTCTGAACTCTGTTTGATCAAAGAGGTGCACTATTATCGGGTCAATGCAAATGTTAGAATAAATCACTGTCTAGATGGCTCTAGAATCTTGTTCTCTCCGTCGTACCTTCCCTAGATCACCTTATATACTCGGTCCGAGTGGTTGGCACGGCTGAATAGGAGATGGTCTTCCTTCTCCTGGACCTGCAGAGTCCGGGTGCCGTATCCTCGTCAACTGTGCACTACTCATCAATAAGATTTTGTTCACTAATAAACCGAAATGTACTTAGTAGTTGCAAATGGTAATTGTGTGGACCGCTGCAGTGAGTCAATGCAAATGCTTTCTACCTCATTGATGTTGAGGTTTTAGCAACAAAGCTCTAGTAAAGCACTATATCTTCAAATGATGCCATTTGGTCTAGCTTACTCAAAGGCATGATGGTACTGACACCCATATGCAACTCCCTGAACCAATTCTAGCACTCCCATGCAAGTTTGGTGGATCATTTAAGTTTGGTCCATCACAAAAGCAGTGATCATTGTATCAAGCTTTGCAACAAATATGACAATCTGCTAAATTTGATGGCGCCATTGCTTCGATTATTTCAATCAAGAAGTTTAAGCTGCCTTTTAGTTTGGTCATTATTCAGTGCCTCTAGTGTTTAAAATCTAAAAAATCATGGACGATTGGTGTTTGGCATGTGGTCACCATCTGCTTCTTGGTTCCCAACACTCTTGCATCATAATTTGCATTCAGCTATTTGAGCTCACCACCACACCAATTCAATCAATCATTTATACTACCTCACTCAATGTTGCTTATCAGAGATGGGGGGAAGCAGCCACCACCGCTCTGCCACACCGTAGTACGAGTTGGATGCTTCCGAGTACTTCAGTATCATACTTGGGACTTCAGTATCATACTTGGGACTTCAGTATCATCCATGACGCAGGTATATAAAAGGAGAGATCTCCCCTTCACCCATCTCATTATGATATATGTTGTTTGCTACATCACTCATTGTCCCAAATCGCAGAGGCTGCCCGACAGTTTATGAACATGCTTTGGGTGAAGATCCGCCAATAATGTGAAGGCTGCTGACAGGGCAGCGGGTTTCGCAGGCCGTGGGATGTGGAGTTGGTGATCAAGGAGGGCCACATGTACTTGTATCGTGGGTGGGAGAAGTTCTACTGCCTACGACCTACGGCTGGGGTACTTCCTTCTCTTTAGGTCTGACAGCGATGCCACCATGCTCATCGTGAAGGTGTTCAATGCGACTATGTATGCATGCGCTCTGTTGACGATGATGATGCCAAGACGTTCGCCTCTTCTTATTCCTCTACATTTGGCTTTGTCTCACATCGATTGTTAACGGTCATTGTTGCATTTGGACAGTAATGGGAGCAAAGAAGTATGACATCGGCTACTGACCAAAGCGGCGGCGATTATGGCTGTAGCAAAAGCAACAATGATTCTAGCTTTAGCGGCAAGCAAAGAAAGACAACAAGAAGGATGATCCGGACTAGAGTGGGGGAGAAGAGGAGCAGAGTGGGGATGAGGAGCTGCAGGATGACGATGGGCATCAGGCTGAGGATGGCCTAGCGCTGTTGTTGGTTGACCAAGGGCAAGAGATGGTGGTGGCTGACCATGGGCAAGAGATGGTTGTGGCTGACCATGGGCAAGAGATGGTGGTGGATGAGGATGACAATGGTGGTGGTGCCTGACAATGACCATGCACCGATGGTGGCGCCGGCGATCCCACAGCTGGGCGACATGACCACGCCAATTGTGGTAGAAGACTACATCCCACAGTGCCTCCACCGCCTCGCCGCTCTTGGCGCATCAAATGAGGAAGGAGAAGGAGAAGAACAATGAGAACTGAACTATGTCGTGTATGTCGGATCTCCAAAATGATATATATATATATATATATATATATATATATATATATATATATATACTTAGTTACCTATGTTATCTCTAACATGCTTAGTTTCCTATAGGTTAGCTCCAAAATTACTTATGTTAGCACAAAATTATCAAGTTTACATAATAAGCTTATAGTCTCCTGTTGTTCTTCTTCTTTTCCAAAATGACATATGTTAGCTTCATTTTACCTAAGTTGGCTCTAATATGCTAACTTAGAGCTTATATGCTTAGTTTCCTCTAGGTTAGCTCCAAAATAACTTATGTTAGCACAAAATGATCAAGTTTACATAATAAGCTTATAGTCTTCTTCTTATTCTTCTTCTTTTCCAAAATGACATAGGTTAGCTTCATTTTACCTAAGTTGGCTCTAATATGCTAACTTAGAGCTTATATGCTTAGTTTCCTATAGGTTAGCTCCAAAATTACTTATGTTAGCACAAAATGATCAAGTTTACATAATAAGCTTATAGTCTTCTTCTTATTCTTCTTATTCTTCTTCTTACTCTTCTTCTAGTATTCTTCTAGTGTTCTTCTTCTTCTAGTATTCTTCTAATCTTCTTCTTCTTCTTCTTCTCTTCTTCTTCTTCTTCTAACTTCTTGTTTATCATTTTGCAGATTTGATTTAATTCACGGAAGCTTGCATGGATGGAGTGCTTCTTTTACATTTGTGTTTTTATTTTGTATCAATGTGAAACTTTTGTGAATTGATGGATAACGGTGTTGGATGAACAATGCGAAACTTTTGTAATATGTAACGATGGAACTATGTGTTGGCTATGTATGTATATATGATGAAACTTGTGTGTTGGATATGATTGTTATATGGATGCTTGTTGTATATATATGTGTTGGGTATCTCATATGTGAAATAGTGACCTGAGATTAAGAAAAATGAAAAAATAAAAATTTGTTACTAATGGCGCCTTGTGGGCAATACTAATGGCGATTACGTGGTGCGCCATTAGAACACTGAATACTAATGGCGCACCAGTGGTGCGCCATTAGAATTTAATTCTAATGGCGTGATGCTAGTGGCGCACCAGTAGTGCACCATTAGAAGGCAAAACTGGTGCGCCACTAGCATGCCTTTTCCTAGTAGTGAATCAAGAATCAAGTAGCCGACGATCTGGAAAAATAGGTTCCACTTGGAAGCCTATCCCTAGCAATGTGTTTCTTGAACATCTCCATTCTCCATCAGTGCAAGAGGATCCTTTCACTGAAGAACCTCCCCCAGCAATAAGTCCTACCAATCCGATTGAAATCGAAGTACCAACAGTTATCGATCTGGTTACGGAGATCCTAGTAATCACCCACGACTGGAGAGTGTCGTACATTGCATATCTGCTGGGGCAGGAGCTTCCAGAAGATGAAGTTGGAGCACATCAGATCTTCTATAGGTCCAAGGCCTTAACAGTGATAGGCGGACAACTCTACAGAGAGAGTGTTACTGGCATAGCTCAGCGATGTATCTCTCCGGAAGAGGGTCGACTAATTTTGGATGAGATCCACTTGGGGACCTGTGGTCACCATGCATCCTCTCGAACCATCATGGCCAAAGTATACCGAGCTGGATTCTACTGGCCACGGGCCAACGAAGCTGCACAGAAAATCATTCAGAAGTGTGAAGGTTGCCAGTTTTATGCAAACATGTCCCACAAGCCCGCATCTGCCTTGAATACCATTCCACTCGTCTGGCCATTTGCTGTGTGGGGATTAGACATGATTGGGCCGCTCAGGACCGGCATAAGTGGTTTCACTCATATACTTGTGGCAGTCGACAAATTTACCAAGTGGATTGAAGCCAAGCCTATCAAGAAGTTGGATTCAAGCACAGCCATCAGTTATATAAAATAGTTGGTATTCCGATATGGAGTTCCACACAACATTATCACAGAAAACGGCTCAAACTTCGATTCGAAAGAGTTCAGAGAGTTTTGCGCTTCTCAGGGCACTCGGGTAGATTACGCATCTGTTGCGCACTTGCAGTCGAATGGGCAAGCTGAAAGAGCAAATGGTCTGATCCTCCAAGGTTTGAAACCTCGACTCATGCACGACCTTGAGCACGCAGCTGGAGGTTGGGTAACTGAACTATCGTCTATTCTGTGGGGATTGAGGACAACTCCAACCGATCCACTAACCGAACCCCATTCTTCATGGTGTACGGGGTTGAAGTCGTGCTTCCTAGTGACACGTTTCACAATGCACCCCGAGTGGAACTTTACTCACAGGCTGAGGCAGAGCAAGCACGCCAAGACGTCATAGAACTTCTGGAAGAAGAACGAGAGGTGGCCCTGATTTGGTCGAATGTTTATCAGCAGGATCTTCGTTGATTCCATGCTAGGAACATCAAAGGTCGAGCATTTCAAGAAGGAGATCTCATGCTCCAAGTGGATCAACAACGGCCTCACAAGCTTGACCCGCGTGGGAAGGCCCCTTCATAGTCACCAAGGTGCTAAGAAAAAGGGGCCTACCACCTCTACAACTTCGCGAGGAAGATTGACGAGCCGCGTGCCTGGAATGCAGATCTTCTCCGCCAATTTTATACTTAAAACTTGGATCATCATGACGTAATAATAATACTTTTAGATTATTTATCAAGACATGACTCTTGCAGTCTCATGATGATTTCTCTTGCATAAGTGTGCGTCCAAATCCCCTAGTGGGTGACTTAGCCGCAAACTTGTTTTCGCCTAAGTTAAAAAACTTCTTCCAGTGGAGAGCAATCCTCCCACTCGGAGGCTTAGCCGCGAGCCCGTCCTCGCCTAAGTTAAAAATTTACTCCGAGTGGAGAGCAATCCTCCCACTCAGGGTCTTAGCCGCAAGCCCATCCTCGCCTAAGTTAAAAATCTACTTCGAGTGGAGAGAAATCCTCCCACTCGGAGGCTTAGCCGCGAGCCCGTCCTCGCCTAAGTCAAAAATCTACTCCGAGTGGAGAGCAATCCTCCCACTCGAGGTCTTAGCCGCAAGCCCGTCCTCGCCTAAGTTAAAAATCTACTCTGAGTAGAGAGCAATACTCCCACTCAAGGGCGTAGCCGCGAGCCCGTCCTCGCCTAGTTAAAAATCTACTCCGAGTGGAGAGCAATCCTCCCACTCGGGGGCTTAGCCGTGAGCCCCTCCTCGCCTAAGTTAAAAAATCTACTCTGAGTGGAGAGCAATCCTCCCACTCACGGGCCAAGCCCCGAGCCCATCCTCGCCAAAGTAAAAAAAAATCTACTCCGAGTGGAGAGCAATCCTCCCACTCAGGGGTTTAGCCCCAAACCCGTCCTCGCCTAAGTTAAAAATCTACTCCGGGTGGAGAGCAATCCTCCCACTCAGTGGCTTAGCCGCGAGCCCGTCCTCGCCTAAGTTAAAAATCTACGCCGAGTGGAGAGCAAGCTTCCCACTCAGGGGCTTAGCCGCGAGCCTGTCCTCGCCTAAGTTAAAAATCTACTCCGAGTGGAGAGCAAACCTCCTACTCGGGGGCTTAGCCGTGAGCCCGTCCTCGCCTAAGTTAAAAATCTACTCCGAGTGGAGATCAATCCTCACACTCGGGGGCTTAGCCGCGAGCTCGTCCTCTCCTAAGTTAAAAATCTACTTTGAGTGGAGAGTAATCCTCCCACTCGGAGGCTTAGCCGCGGGCCCGTCCTCATCTAAGTCAAAAATCTACTCCGAGTGGAGAGCAATCCTCCCACTCGGGGGATTAGCCGCTAGCCTGTCCTCACCTAAGTTAAAAATCTACTTTGAGTGGAGAGCAATCCTTCCACTCGGGGGCTTAGCCGCGAGCCCATCCTCGCCTAAGTTAATAATCTACTCCGAGTGGAGAGCAATCCTCCCACTCGAGGGCTTAGCCGCGAGCCCATCCTCGCCTATGTTAAAAATCTACTCCGAGTGGAGAGCAATCCTCCCACTCGGGGGCTTAGGCGTGAGCCCCTCCTCGCCTAAGTTAAAAAATCTACTCTGAGTGGAGCGCAATCCTCCCACTCGGGGGCTTAGCCCCAAGCCCGTCCTCGCCTAAGTTAAAAATCTACTCCGAGTGGAGAGCAATCCTCCCACTCAGGGGCTTAGCCACGAGCCTATCCTCGCCTAAGTTAAAATCTAGTCCGAGTGGAGAGAAAGCTTCCCACTCTGGGCTTAGCCGCGAGCCTGTCCTCGCCTAAGTTAAAAATCTACTCCCAGTGGAGAGCAACCCTCCCACTCGGGGGCATAGCCGCGAACCTGTCCTCGCCTAAGTTAAAAATCTACTCCGAGTGGAGAGCAATCCTCCCACTCTGGGTGCTTAGCCCCAAGCCCGTCCTCGCCTAAGTTCAAAATCTACTCCGATTGGAGAGCAATCCTCCCACTCGCGGGCTTAGCCGCGAGCCCATCCTCTCCTAAGTTAAAAATCTACTACGAGGGCAGAGCAATCCTCGCACTCGGGGGGTTAGCCGCGAGCCCGTCCTCGCCTAAGTTAAAAATCTAATCCGAGTGGATATCAATCCTCCCACTCGGGGGCTTAGCCGCGAGCCCGTCCTTGCCTAAGTTCAAAATCTACTCTGAGTGGAGAGCAATCCTCTCACTCGGGGGCTTAGCCGCGAGCCCATGTCGCCTAAATTAAAAATCTACTCCGAGTGGAGAACAATCCTCCCACTCGAGGGCTTAGCCACGAGCCTGTCCGCACCTAAGTTAAAAATCTACTCCGAGTGGAGAGCAATCCTCCCACTCGGTGGCTTAGCCGCGAGCCCGTCCTCACCTAAGTTAAAAAATCTGCTCCGAGTGGAGAGCAATCCTCCCACTCATGGGCTTAGCCGGGAGCCCATCCTCGCCTAAGTTAAAAATCTACTCCGAGTGGAGAGCAGTCCTCCCACTTGGGGCTTAGCCTCGAGCCCGCCCTCTCCTAGGTTAAAAATCTACTCCGAGTGGAGAGCACTCCTTCCACTCTGGGCCTTAGCCGTGAGCCCATCCTTGCCTAAGTTAAAAATCTACTCTGAGCGAAGAGCAATCCTCCCACTCGGGGGCTTAGCCGCGAGCCCGTCCTCGCCTAAGTTAAAAATCTACTCCGAGTGGAGATCAATCCTCCCACTCGGGGGCTTAGCCGCGAGCCCTTCCTCGCCTAAGTTTTAAATCTACTCCGAGTGGAGAGCTATCCTCCCACTCGGGGGCTTTGCCGAGAGCCCTTCCTCGCCTAAGTTAAAAATCTACTCCGAGTGGAGAGCAATCCTCCCACTAGGGGGCTTAGCCGTGAGCCCATCACGCCTAAGTTAAAAATCTACTCCGAGTGGAGAACAATCCTCCCACTCAGGGGCTTAGCCACGAGCCCGTCCTCTCCTAAGTTAAAAAATCTACTCCGACTGGAGAGCAATCCTCCCACTCGGGGCCTTAGCCGCGAGCCCGTACTCACCTAATTTAGAAATCTACTCCGAGTGGAGAGCAATCCTCCCACTCGGGGGCTTAGCCGCGAGCCCGTCCTTGCCTAAGTTAAAAAATCTGCTTTGAGTGGAGAGCAATCCTCCCACTCAGGGGCTTAGTCGCGAGCCCGTCCTCGCCTAAGTTTAAAAATCTACTCCGAGTGGAAAGCAATCCTCCGACTCGAGGGCTTAGCCGCGATCCCGTCCTTGCCTAAGTTAAAAAATCTACTCCAAGCGGAGAGCAATCCTCCCACTTGGGGGCTTAGCCGCGAGCCTGTCCTCACCTAAGTTAAAAACTACTCCGAGTGGAGAGTAATCCTCCCACTCGGGGGCTTAGCTGTGAACCACTTTCGCCTAAGTCAAAAAACCCTATTACACAAAGCATTCTGAAAACAAGAAAGCAATATTCGGATAAATCCGTCAAGTTCAGAATCGCAAGCAAAAGTACTCAGGCATTAGTCCCGAGAGAGTTTAACGGTTATGGGATCACTCGGCATTCCGTGGCAAATAAGTTCAAATCATCAAATTTTCTTTTTCACTCGGCAGGAGGAGGACTCGCTGACTCGACGAAGGTGTCAAAGTGGTTGCCATCAGCTATGCGAGTGGCTGGCTCAATGAAGGTCTCCATGAAGGATTCAAACTGGAGCTTCTTCATGTTCTCCACTTGGAGAGCCTTCAGCTTTTCTTCTTTTGCATCCTTGCAATGGACTCTGATGAGTAAGATGGCCATGTCGGCTCCACAGCGAGCATCTTATTTTTTTCCATGCCTGCACTCTACCAGGGATTTAATTGAGCCACGCAATCAATGACTCAAGACCGTTCTGAAGGATGTCCTCTGGTCACAGTTCCCTGTCTATCCACGTCATCGCAACCTTTAGTTGGGCAATATACACCAAGACGTTGTTGAGTCGAGCCTCAAGTCATAGTACATTCATTGCAACTTCATATTTGACAAGCGACTTTGTGGGGTCGAGGCTTGGTTCAATTCGTTCAGTTTCCTACTCGAAATTCTGACAGAACTCTGCGCAAGGAGGAAAAGTATGAGTCGGCAGCAACATTATGTAGAAGTTTTCTAGATTCACTCGGAAGAAAAAAGATACCTTCAAGCATGATATACATATTCTTAGCAAGGCCCCCCAAGTAAACCTCCAGCTCGTCCCACTTCCTTGTGAGCTGGTCGACCTTGTTAGCCAAGACAACATTTTCCTCCCTCAGCTATGCAACTTCCTTCTTCACCTCATCAACAGCAGCCTTCAGAGTGTCATTTTCCTCAAGTTTCCCGGCTGAAGCTAGCTTTCTCTCAGCTGCTTCAGTCTTCTCTGGCGCCACCTTCTGCGCTCCCGCAAGTTCAGTGTCCTTCCTCTCCAACGCGTGCTTCATAGTGTCTAAAGAAATAACATTCTTCAGTCGTGCTTGGAGTTGATGGTTTTCACTATGGACGTCTGTTCGAGTGGAATCACTTGGTTCAAAAGATGAAAAATAAGAAACAACAAAGCATACAGTAGGCAAAGTATTACCTCCCATGGTCTTCACTTCAGCCTGAGCATCCAGTTGGAGTTGGATCTTCTCCTTCTCCTGGGAAGCGTACTGAGTCCAAAGTTCACAAGATTTTTGAGATCAACGAAAATACAACTCAGTCGATGAAGAGAAAGACTCAAAAGTATTTTCTCTACTTCTGAGTGGAGAGGAGCAAGTTCAGACTGCTATTATCAAAAAGTGTTCTCAGACCCTCGCCAATTGCCCACAGTCGACAGTGGTCTGGGGAACTACACCCAGTGGGTGCACTCAGCGTGCCCCGCTGGATATATAAAAGAACCTTGTTCTCAGACCCCCGCCGACTGCCCGCAGTTGATAGCAGTCTCGGGTGTCGGTGTCAAAACCGGCCGATCACGGGTAGGGCGTCCTGAACTGTGTGTCTGAGGATCGAAGGTAACAAGGGACAAAGGGGACACGATGTTTACCCAGGTTCGGGCCCTCTTAATGGAGGTAAAACCCTACGTCTTGCTTGATTGTATTTGATGAATATAGGGGTTACAATAGTTGATCTACCTCGAGATTGTAATGGCTAAACCCTAGCCATCTAGCCTATGTAAATTCTGATGGCCTCTACGGGCTAAACCCTCCGGTTTATATACACACCGGAAGGGCTTAGGGTTGTACAAAGTCAGTTTGCAGAGGAAGGAAACTACATATCCGGACACCAATCTTGCCAGCCATGCATAGGAGAGTCCTACCCGGACACGGGGGAAGGTCTTCTGCCTTGTATCTTCACAGCCCATCAATCCAGTCCATATCACATAGCCCGGACACCCGAGGACCCCCTAATCTAGGACTCCCTCAGTAGCCCCTGAACCAGTCTTCAATGACGATATGTTCGGCGCGCGAGTTGCCTTCGGCATTGCAAGGCGGGTTCCTCCTCCCGAGTACTTCAAAGAAATCTTTTGAACAAAAGAACTATATCTGGCTCTGTACAACCCTTAGTCATGAAGGCAAGATATTTAATCAAAATAGTGTATGTCAACTGACAACTTTTTTCGGTGAGGCATCACGTTTGGCCTCTTAACATTTCGAACCATTTTTACGCCTCCCGCTTCGCATTTCGAGGCATAGCCTCTATTGACATGTCTTGTCAAAACAGAGATCGTGCCTGCTCATTACGAGATTCTCGTCAATATGGGTTTGGGTAATTCAACTGTGCCATTCGCACGACCCCATGGGATCAGGCGAGTTTTAAGGCTTGAGGGGGGCGTTTGATATTCACTGCCTATATAAGAGGATAAAGATTCCTCTTTTTCCCCACTCCTTCTTCCTTCTCCTGCTTCCCCATCTTCAAGCTCCAGCTCCCAAACTTCAATCTTTCCCACCGTCACCGAGAAGGACGTCAAGGAGCTCCTGGAGGCAGGGTATCTGTCTGCGGACATCGCGCATAGGCTCCCTGCCAAGGACCAAGTCATCCCCACTCCGGAGCCCGGTGAAATGGTTGTATTCATCCCCACTTTCTCCGCGGGCTAGGGTTTCCCCTCCACCCCTTCGTTCGGGGCCGCATGTTCTACTACGGGCTAGATTTTCATCATCTAGCCCCAAATTCTTTCCTCCACATCTCCGTGTTCATCGTCGTGTGTGAGGCGCTACTCCGCATCCCCTCACACTTTGGCCTATGGCTAAAAGTCTTCAATCTGAAGTCGAAGGTGGTCGATGGGCAGCATGCGGACTGCAGTGGCGCCATGGTGAGCAAGCTCCCCAACTCCGTTTCGCCTAAGGGGGCCTTCATGGAGACTGTCAAGGTGTGGCAGCAGGAGTGGTTTTATATCACAGAACCCCGCGACGCCAAGTGGGCGGCCACTCCTAAGTTCGGATCCGGACCCCCTATGTAGCTCAGCTCCTGGACCACCAAGGGTCTGGACTGGGGATCCACAGTGGAAGTGTTGATGCTGCAAAAGCGCATCACAAACATGATAGACAAGAACACCAGTCTCACTAACGTGATTCAGGTGATGCTCTTCCGCCGGATTCTTCCCTGCCAACTCTGGCCCTCTCACATGTGAGAGTTTAATCCGAAAGATCCACGAACCCTGAAGCATTTCTTCGGCCTGACGTACGAAGACATCTGGAAGCTGCTGTTCAAGGCTAAAAAAGCGTGGCCAAAGGGGACCGAAGACATCGGTTTTGACAGCGAGAATCCGGCCACTCCGGTAAGTATGCTTGTCCCGAACATATATTCGCCCCGCTGCCTGAAGACCCGGCGGAACGCCAGGTGAAAAAGATGCTGGTCCCGGTGCCCTATCAGGCGCTGGAGAAGAAGGCCAAGAAGAAGAAGGGCAAGGAGGCCAAGGGCGACCTCCGCCGCAAGGGTCCTTCGGACTCAGTGTCTGGAGAGATCGAAATCCCCTCCTTCCATGAGGGAGATGAAGACGAGGAGGAGGAAGAGTCAGAAAACGACTCCCCTCTTAAGGGGAGGAAGAAGAAGACGGCGGCCTCCACAGACCCGGAGGAGGAGGCACCCAAGAGGGCAAAGATAGCCCTCTTGGACGGTTCGGATTTGGAAACCGAACCCATCCCCAAGAGGCTCCCCAGGGTGAAGCCCCTGGCCGAATCGTAAGTATCAAAGGATTTATAATATGTCTTCGGTCCTTTATGTTTTTATAGTATAACATATTACACCATATGTCTTTCAGCCCTGCTCATGACCTCCCCAACCCTTCGCTATCTGAGGGGAGTTCTCTTCCGCCCGAGATGGTAGAGAGCAAGATGCCTCCGCGAGCCTCTCCGCCAATCGTCGCGGATGACACCGAGGTGTTGTCTTGAAGGACCTCTCCAGGCTGCGGAGGGGTGGGCAAGGCTGCCAAAATGGCACCCGAGGGTAATACCTAGGCTGCCAAAGACATGGGGGTTGCGATCCCCATGGCGACCAACGGCGGGGGCCTTGACCAGTCCGGCCCCCAGCTGGACATCATTCCGGAGACCCATGCAGCTCCGGAATTGGGCAAGCAGCCCCTTTTGAAGGAGGGGGAGCATCAGCTCCGATGGTGACCTCCACTAATCCGGAGGCGCCGAATGCTCTGATGGAAGCACTACGATGTGCTTCCATCATGGAGGAGCACCGCACCCTGATGGGTGTGGTGGTTGAGAAGGTTTAGTCCGCCAAGAACAGGCTGAATGAAGCCTTCACCAGCCTACTGACAGGCTTTCAGGTATGCAACATAATGCTCTAGACACTTTTTCATATGAAGGAATTGTACCTGTATATAGATAGTAGCCCCTGAGACTCTGTCCGGTTTTGAAAAATTCAGACAAAGGATCAATAAGTATTTGGAAGAGGTGACGTACTTTTCTATTGTATAACGGGCTTCCCTATTGGCGGCAATCGCCCATGCCGCAGAAGTTTCCGAGCTCAACCGGAAGCTGAAGCTGGCTGACAACGAAATAGATCGCGTCAACAAGCGATTCAATGAGGCGCAAGGTATGTGTTCACTTTAAAGAGTATGATCATATATCGTAAAGTGATATGCAAATTCAGAGTATAACTCATGTACTGTTGTGATTATGAGTGCAGGTAGCGCGGCCCAGGTCGAGACCCTCAAGAGCGCCCTTGCCCAGGCCAAGGAGGAGGCGAAGGCAAATAAAACAGCCGCTGACAAGGTGGCTATGGAATTAAAGACCGAATAGGTCGCCCACCGCCAGCATGAAGAGAGGGTGGCCGAAGTGGAGCAAGAGCTGAAGGACGCCATCAGCAAGTGTGAGGCCTTGGAGGAGAAGACTGCGGCCCAAGCGGCCGAACTCGCCAAAGCCCTCCAAGAGGCCAAAGAGGCATAGACCGATTCCCGGAGGGCTCGTGAGGAGATCCGGCAGGCCGAACAGATAGCGGTTGGTAAGCCCTTTCTTTTGCAGAGTTTATTTGGGGGTCAAAGGTATGCCTTGCTCACTCGACTATGGAGTTCTTGAGACGCCTTTGCGGATCTTCCGAGGAGTGCCGCTGACGCCGCATAGTTCTTCCGATACCAGGAGGGGAACTCGACAGAGAAGCTGTTCTGGTCACAGTTCCTGGCACCGGAGCACCCGATGTTGTTGAACAACCAGATGAAGCAATTGTCGGAGCTGCATAGGATGTCCGGCTTGGCCATGAAGGACATCATAGTCCGGCTTTGGCCAGCCGAACCCATTCCTAGCAGCCACTTCGGCCTGGTGAGGCGACTCGTCAATGCGCTGCCCCAAGTTGAAGCTGTTAAGCGCTCGGCGTGCATAGAGGGTGCACGGATGGTTTTTGCCCGTGTCAAGATGCACTAGGAGAAGATGAAGGCCACCGTTGTGGCAACCGAAGGCCCGCCTGAAGGCAAGGACCACCACAAGACAGAGAGGTACTTTGAAGACGTCCTAGCAGGTGCCCGAATAGTAGAGGGCCAAGGCTCAAAGGATGTTATGTTTGAATGAACGTATCAGGGTTGTGAAGACTTTGTTTTATGAAACAAGGCTTGTAATATATTTATGCCTTTATCTCAAATTATTTTCCTCCTGTGCGGCTGTTTCGATTCTGAAAGTTTGCCAGTCGTCGGCTTCAGCCCCCACGTAGATGCTACGGGGGTGTTCTGTATAGCGTGCGCAGCAAACCAGGCAATCAGACTATGCGGCTTTATCACTTTCACTTAGCCATAGGAGTTTGACGGTGGGCTAAGTACTAGCCCCTAGTGCGTATGTGGCCATCCGAACTAGGATGCTTTTGGCGCATGACTGGGCGAAGGCCAGCCCTTTGTACAATACAAAGTGAATCCCAAAAGATTTGTAGCAAGTCGCCGAATAACCGACCAGCTCTCGCCCAATCATGACAGTCAGTTTTCGGCTTTCTCTACTGAGGTGTTTGACCGGACAAACCAGAAACACAACCGCAGTAGTTCCCCCTTTACTACCTTAGCCGAACTAGTGGAACGTAACGTGGTAATCACAGGAGCCGGGCAAACCAACTGTAGACCAAAGACATGATTCGGAGCTGATCCATATAGTGCAATATTCGAGATGCCGAAGTATACCCTAAAAGTATTCAGAATTTTGAAAATACATGGCCGAATAGAGCCCCCGGCATGCAGGCCGAACCAAAGTATATGTGGCAATCTGAACAAGGAGGGAATACATATGGTAAAATAAAATAAACCAATACCGAACAGGGGTTGGCGATAAACAGTTTCCTTTATACTCTAATAAATACGTCAAGACGTGCTATTATAGATAATGTCGTAGACATCGAGGCTATTTTACATGCCGAGAATTTGTACACTAGGGGAAGCTGTATGCAGGGCCTAAAAAGAAAAGGTAGTCTTGAAGATCCCATTGATGCTCGCACGTCTGTGTCATTTCTCCTTGGTAAAAAAATCCTTTGAGAGGAGCAGTCAATGGTTGTTTATACAAAAGGGGCCTCGAAAGAGCTCTTGCACAACCGTAGGGTAGCTCGGGTTTAATGAACCTGTAGTATGAGGGAGAATAAATCAAAGAAGAAAAGTTAAGGTCCAAATAGGTGTTGGAAATATGCCCTAGAGGCAATAATAAATTAGTTATTATTATATTTCCTTGTTCATGATAATCGTTTATTATCCATGCTATAATTGTATTGATAGGAAACTCAGATACATGTGTGGGTGCATAAACAACACCATGTCCCTAGTAAGCCTCTAGTTGACTAGCTCGTTGATCAACAGATGGTTACGATTTCCTGGCCATGGACATTGGATGTCGTTGATAACGGGATCACATCATTTGGAGAATGATGTGATGGACAAGACCCAATCCTAAGCCTAGCACAAAGATCGTAGTTCGTATGCTAAAGCTTTTCTAATGTCAAGTATCATTTCCTTAGACCATGAGATTGTGCAACTCCCGGATGCCGTAGGAATGCTTTGGGTGTACCAAGCGTCACGACGTAATCGGGTGGCTATAAAGGTGCACTACAGGTATCTCCGAAAGTGTGCATTGGGTTGGTACGAATCGAGATGGGATTTGTCACTCCGTGTAAGCGGAGAGGTATCTCTGGGCCCACTCGGTAGGACATCATCATAATGTGCACAATGTGACCAAGGGGTTGATCACGGGATGATGTGTTATGGAGCGAGTAAATAGACTTCTTTGAAGCGAGATTGAACAAGGTATCGGGATACCGACGATCGAATCTCGGGAAAGTACAATACCGCTAGACAAAGGGAATTGTATACGGGATCGATTGAGTCCTTGACATCGTGGTTCATCCGATGAGATCATCGTGGAACATGTGGGAGCCAACATGGGTATCCATATCCCGCTATTGGTTATTGACCGGTGAACGTCTCGGTCATGTCTGCATGGTTCCCGAACCCGTAGGGTCTACACACTTAAGGTTTGATGACGCTAGGGTTATAAAGGAAGTTTGTATGTGGTTACGAATGTTGTTCGGAGTCCCGGATGAGATCCCGGATGTCACGAGGAGTTCTGGAATGGTCCAGAGGTAAGGATTTATATATGGGAAGTCCTGTTTTGGTCACCGGAAAAGTTTCGGGTTTTTTCGATGCATCTGGACCACCGGGAGGGTCAGGGGTCCTCCAAGTGGGGCCACCAACCCGGAGGGCTCGTGGGCCAAGTGTGGGAGGGACCAGCCCTGTGGGCTGGTGCGCCCCTAAGGGGCCCAAGGCGAGGGAAGAGTGGGAGGGGCAAACCCTAGGCGAGATGGGCCCTAAGGCCCACCCAGTGCGCCTCCCTCTCTGCCCCTCTGGCCGCCACCCAGATGGCATCTGGGGGCTGCCGCCACCCTTGGGGAGGGAACCCTAGAGGGGGCGCAGCCCCCTCCCCTTCCCCTATATATACTTGAGGTCTAGGGGCTGCCCAACACACGAGTTTCTCTCCCTCTTGGCGCAGCCCTACCTCTCTCCCTTCTCCTCTCTCGCGGTGCTTGGCGAAGCCCTGCTGGATTGCCACGCTCCTCCATCTGGATTGCCACGCTCCTCCATCATCACCACGCTGTTGTGCTGCTGCAGGATGGAGTCTTCCTCAACCTCTCTCTCTCTCTCCTTGCTGGATCAAGGCGTGGGAGACGTCACTGGGCTATACGTGTGTTGAACGCGGAGGTGCCGTCCGTTCGGCACTAGGATCTCCGGTGATTTGGATCACGACGAGTACGACTCCTTCAACCCCGTTCTCTTGAACGCTTTCGCTTAGCGATCTACAAGGGTATGTAGATGCACTCTCCTTCCCCTCGTTGCTGGTTTCTCCTTAGATAGATCTTGGTGACACGTGGGAGAATTTTGAATTTCTGCTCGTTCCCCAACTGATGGCATCATGAGCTAGGTCTATGCGTAGATTCTTTGCACGAGTAGAACACAAAGTAGTTGTGGGCGTTGATGATGTTCAATATGCTTACCGTTACTAGTCCAATCTTGTTTCGACGGTATTGTGGGATGAAGCGGCCGGACCGACCTTACACGTACTCTTCGTGAGGCGAGTTCCACCGATCGACATGCACTTGGTGCATAAGGTGGCTAGCGGGTGCCGATCTCTCCCACTTTAGTCGAACGGATTCGATGAAAAGGGTCCTTATGAAGGGTAAATAGCAATTGGCATATCACGTTGTGGTTTTGCGTAGGTAAGAAAGCGTTCTTGCTAGAAACCCATAGCAGCCACGTAAAACATGCAACAACAATTAGAGGACGTCTAACTTGTTTTTGCAGGGTATGTTATGTGATGTGATATGGCCAAGAAGAATGTGATGAATGATATGTGATGTATGAGATTGATCATGTTCTTGTAATAGGAATCACGACTTGCATGTCGATGAGTATGACAACCGGCAGGAGCCATAGGAGTTGTCTTTATTTATTGTATGACTTGCGTGTCATTGAACAACGCCATGTAATTACTTTACTTTATTGCTAACCGGTAGCCATAGTAGTAGAAGTAATAAGTTGGCGAGACAACTTCATGGAGACACGATGATGGAGATCATGATGATGGAGATCATGGTGTCATGCCGGTGACGATGATGATCATGGAGCCCCGAAGATGGAGATCAAAAGGAGCAAAATGATACTGGCCATATCATGTCACTATTTGATTGCATGTGATGTCTATCATATTTATGCATCTTATTTGCTTAGAACAACAGTAGTAAATAAGATGATCCCTCATTAAAATTTCAAGAAAGTGTTCCCCCTAACTGTGCACCGTTGCTGAATTTCGTCGTTTCGAAGCACCACGTGATGATCGGGTGTGATAGATTCTTACGTTCACATACAACGGGTGTAAGCCAGATTTACACACGCGAAACACTTAGGTTAACTTGACGATCCTAGCATGTACAGACATGGCCTCGGAACACAAGAGAAAGGTCGAGCATGAGTCGTATGGTGGATACGATCAACATGAAGATGTTCACCGATGATGACTAGTCCATCTCACGTGATGATCGGACACGGCCTAGTTGACTCGGATCATGTAATCACTTAGATGGCTAGAGGGATGTCTATCTGAGTGGGAGTTCATAAGATGAACTTAATTATCCTGAACCTAGTCAAAAGATCTTTGCAAATTATGTCGTAAGCTCGCGCTTTAGTTCCACTGTTTAGATATGTTCCTAGAGAAAATATAGTTGAAAGTTGACAGTAGCGATTATGTGTTCAGTAGAAAGCTTATGTCCTTAATGCACCGCTAAGTGTGATGAACCTCGAATGTCTTCTGTGGATGTTGTGAACATCTGACATACACATTTTGATAACTACATGATAGTTCAGTTAAACGGTTTAGAGTTGAGGCACCAAAGACGTTTTTCGATACGTCGTGGAACATATGAGATGTTTCGAGGGCTGAAATTGGGATTTCAGGCTCGTGCCCACGTCAAGAGGTATAATACCTCCGACAATTCTCTTAGCCTGCAAACTAAGGGAGAAAAAGCTCAATCGTTGAGCTTGTGCTCAGATTGTCTGAGTGCAACAATCACTTGAATCGAGTGAGAGTTGATCTTCCAGATGAGATAGTGATGTTTCTCCAAAGTCATTGCCACCAAGCTGCTAGAGCTTCGTGATGAACTATAACATATCAGGGATAGATATGATGATCCTTGAGGTATTCATGATGTTTGACACCGCTAAAGTAGAAATCAAGAAGGAGCATCAATTGTTGATGGTTGGTGAAACCACTAGTTTCAAGAAGGGCAAGGGCAAGAAGGGACACTTCATGAAACGGCAAATCAGTTCTTGCTCCAAAGTGAAGAAACCCAAGGTTGAACCCAAACCCGAGACTAAGTGCTTACGCAATAAGGGGAACAGCCACTTTGGAGCAGAATTACCCTAGATACTTGGTAGATAAGAAGGCTGGCAAGGTCGATAGAAGTATATTGGATATACATTATGTTAATGTGTACTTTACTAGTACTCCTAGTAGCACCAGGGTATTAGATATCGGTTCGGTTGCTAAGTGTTAGTAACTCGAAATAAAAGCTACAGAATAAACGGAGACTAGCTGAAGGTGAGCTGACGATACGTGTTGGAAGTGTTTCCAAGTTTGATGTGATCAAACATCGCACGCTCCCTCTACCATCAAGATTAGTATTAAACCAGAATAATTGTCATTTTGTGTTTGCGTTGAGCATGGACATGATTGGATTATGTCTATCGCAATACGGTTATTCATTTAAGGAGAATAATGGTTACTCCATTTATTTGAATAATACCTTCGATGGTCTTGCACTTAAATGAATGGTTTATTCAATCTCGATCGTAGTGATACACATTTTCATGCCAAAGGTATAAGATAGTAATGATAGTACCACTTACTTGTGGCAATCGCCATGTAAGTCATATTGGTATAAAATGCATGAAGAAGCTCCATGTTGATGGATCTTTGGACTCACTCGCTTTTTGAAAAGTTTGAGACATGAAAACCATGTCTATTGGTGTATACGCATGATGAAACTCCATGCAGATGGATCGTTTGGACTCACTTGATTTTGAATCACTTGAGATATGCAAATCATACCACATGGGCAAGATGACTGAAAATCCTCGGTTTCAGTAAGATGGAACAAGATAGCACTTGTTGAAGTAACACATTTTGATGTGTGCAGTCCAATGAGTGCCGAGGCATGCAGTGAATATCGTTATGTTCTTACTTCACAAATGATTCGAGTAGATGTTGAGTATATTTACTTGATGAAACACAAGTCTGAATTATTGAATGGTTCAAGTAATTTCAGACTGAAGTTGAAGATCATCGTGACAAGAGGATAAAATGTCTATGATATGATCATAAAGATGAGTATCTGAGTTACGAGCTTTGGCACGCTATTAAGACATCGTGGAAATTGTTTCACAATTAATACCCCCTAGAACACCATAGTGTGATGGTGTGTCCGAACATCATAGTTGCACCCTATTAGATATGGTGTGTACCATGATGTCTCTTATCGAATTACCACTATCGTTCATGGGTTAGGCATTAGAGACAACCGCACTCACTTTAATAGGGCACCACGTAATTCCGTTGAGACGACACTGTTTGAATTATGGTTTGGAGAAACCTAAGTTGTCGTTTCTTAAAAGTTTGGGGCTGCGACGCTTATGTGAAAAAGGTTTCAGGTTGATAAGCTCGAACCCAAAGCGGATAAAATGCATCTTCATAGGACACCCGAAATAGTTGGGTATACCTCCTAATTCAGATCTGAAAGCAATAGGGATTGTTTCTTGAATCGGGTCCTTTCTCGAGGAAAAGTTTGTCTCGAAAAGTTGAGTGGGAGGATGGTGGAGACTTGATATGGTTATTGAACCATCACTACAACTAGTGTGTAGCATGGCACAGGAAGTTGTTCCTGTGGCACCTACACCAATTGGAGTAGAAGCTTATGATAGTGATCATGAAACTTCGGATCAAGTCACTACCGTACCTCGTAGGGTGACAAGGATGCGTACTGCTTCAGAGTGGTACAGTAATCCTGTCTTGAAGGTCAAGTTGCTAGACAATAATGAACCTACGAGCTATGGAGAAGCGATGGTGGGCCCATATTCCGACAAGTGGTTAGAGGCCATGAAATCCGAGAAAGGATCCATGTATCAGAACAAAGCATGGACTTTGATGGACTTGCCCGATGATCGGCAAGCTATTGAGATAAATGGATTTTTAAGAAGAAGACGGACGTGGACGGTAATGTCACCGTCTATGAAGCTCGACTTGTGGCAAAGAGTTTTTCACAAGTTGACTACGACGAGATTTTCTCATCCGTAGCGATGCTTAAGTCCGTCGGAATCATGTTAGCATTAGCTGCATTTATGAAATCTGGCAGATGGATGTCAAAACGAGTTTCCTTACTAGTTTTCGTAAGGAAAGGTTGTATGTGATACAATCAGAAAGTTTTTTTGTCGATCCTAAGGATGCTAAAAGTTATGCTGGCTCCAAATGATCCTTTCTAAGGACCGGAGTAAGCATCTCGGAGTTGGAATGTGCGCTTTGATGAGATGATCAAAGATTTTGGGTTTATACAAAGTTTATGAGAAACTTGTATTTCCAAAGAAGTGAGTGGGAGCACTATAGAATTTCTGATGAGTATATGTTGTTGACATATTGATGATCAGAAATTATGTAGAATTTCTGGAAAGCATATGGGGTTATTTGAAAGATGTTTTTCAATATAAAACCTGGATTAAGCTACTTGAACATTGAGCATCAAGATCTATGAGGATAGATCAAAACCGCTTAATGGTACTTTCAAATGAGCATATACCTTGACATGATCTTGAAGGTGTTCAAGATGGATCAGTCAAAGACGGAGTTCTTGCCTGAGATGTAAGGTATGAAGTTAAGACTTAAAGCTCGACCAAGGCAGAAAAGAGAGAAAGGACGAAGGCCGTCCCCTATGCTTTAGACTTAGACGTAGGCTCTATAGTATGCTATGTTGTGTACCGCACCGGAAGTGTGCCTTGCCATGAGTCAGTCAAGGGGTACAAGAATGATCCAGGAATGGATCATTGGACAGCGGTCAAAATTTTCCTTGGAGTAAATAAGGACATGTTTCTCGATTATGGAGGTGATAAGGAGTTCGACATAAAGAGTTGCGTTGATGCAAGCTTTAACACCTATCCGAGTGACTCTGAGTAGCAAACCGGATACGTATAGTGGAGCAACCATTTGGAATAGCTTCAAGTGGAGCGTAGAAGCAGCATTTACAATATAGAGATTTGCGGAGTACATACGGATCTGAATGTTGCGTAATTCGTTGACTAAAACTTCTCTTGCAAGCAAAACATGATCAAACCCAAGAATTCATTGAGACTTAATCACATGGTGATGTGAACTAGTTTAAGACACTAGTAAACTCTTTGGATGTTGGTCACATGGCGATTTGACCTATCAGTGTTGATCACATGGCGATGTGAACTAGAATATTGACTCTAGTGCAAGTGGGAGACTATTGGAAATATGCCCTAGAGGCAATAATAAATTAGTTATTATTATATTTCCTTGTTCATGATAATCGTTTATTATCCATGCTATAATTGTATTGATAGGAAACTCAGATACATGTGTGGGTACATAAACAACACCATGTCCCTAGTAAGCCTCTAGTTGACTAGCTCGTTGATCAACAGATGGTTACGGTTTCCTGACCATGGACATTGGATGCCGTTGATAACAGGATCACATCATTTGGAGAATGATTTGATGGACAAGACCCAATCCTAAGCCTAGCACAAAGATCGTAGTTCGTATGCTAAAGCTTTTCTAATGTCAAGTATCATTTCATATGAGATTGTGCAACTCCCGGATGCCGTAGGAATGCTTTGGGTGTACCAAACGTCACAAAGTAACTGGGTGGCTATAAAGGTGCACTACAGGTATCTCCGAAAGTGTTCATTGGGTTGTACGGATCGAGACTGGGATTTGTCACTCCGTAAACGGAGAGGTATCTCTGGGCCCACTCGGTAGGACATCATCATAATGTGCACAATGTGACCAAGGGGTTGATCACGGGATGATCTGTTACGAACGAGTAAAGAGACTTGCCGGAAGCGAGATTGAACAACGTATCGGGATACCGACGATCGAATCTCGGGCAAGTACAATACCGCTAGACAAAGGGAATTGTATACGGGATCGATTGAGTCCTTGACATCGTGGTTCATCCGATGAGATCATCGTGGAACATGTGGGAGCCAACATGGGTATCCAGATCCCGCTGTTGGTTATTGACCGAGAACGCGTCTCGGTCATGTCTGCATGGTTCCCGAACCCGTAGGGTCTACACACTTAAGGTTCGATGATGCTAGGGTTATAAAGGAAGTTTGTATGTGGTTACCGAATGTTGTTCGGAGACCAAGATGAGATCCCGGACGTCACGAGGAGTTCCAGAATGGTCCGGAGGTAAAGATTTATATATGGGAAGTCCTGTTTTGGTCACCGGAAAAGTTTCGGGTTTTTTGAACGCATCTGGGACCACCGGGAGGGTCCCGGGGGTCCACCAAGTGGGGCCACCAACCCCTGAGGGCTGCATGAGCCAAGTATGGGA
The DNA here is from genome assembly GCA_021605145.1 of Aegilops bicornis. NCBI lineage: Eukaryota > Viridiplantae > Streptophyta > Magnoliopsida > Poales > Poaceae > Aegilops > Aegilops bicornis. Next base: position 387,169,946 of record CM038675.1, on the reverse strand, counting down.
GGGGACCAGCCCCAGGTGGGCTGGTGCGCCCCCCACAAGGGGCCCAAGGCGCAGGGACGAGTGGGAGGGCAAACCCTAGGGCGAGATGGGCCCTAAGACCCACCCAGGCGCCTCCCTCTCTCCCCTCGCCGCCACCCAGATGGCATCCGGGCTGCCGCCACCCTTGGGAGGGAACCCTAGAGGCGCAGCCCTCCCTTCCCCTATATATACTTGAGGTCTAGGGGCTGCCCAACACATGAGTTTCTCTCCCTCTTGGCGCAGCCCTACCTCTCTCCCTTCTCCTCTCTCGCGGTGCTTGGTGAAGCCCTGCTGGATTGCCACGCTCCTCCATCATCACCACGCCGTTGTTGCTGCTGCTGGATGGAGTCTTCCTCAACCTCTCCCTCTCTCCTTGCTGGATCAAGGCGTGGGAGACATCACCGGGCTGTACGTGTGTTGAACGCGGAGGTGCCGTCCGTTCGGCACTAGGATCTCCGGTGATTTGGATCACGACGAGTACGACTCCTTCAACTCCATTCTCTTGAATGCTTCCGCTTAGCAATCTACAAGGGTATGTAGATGCACTCTCCTTCCCCTTGTTGCTGGTTTCTCCTTAGATAGATCTTGGTGACACGTAGGAGAATTTTGAATTTCTGCTACGTTCCCCAACAATAGGGTCAAGCCGCACTAGAGACATTGTCCGCAATGTGCCTCCGTCATTTGCCCAGGGTATTTTGAGTGCGTAATTATGCACACGCGGTACATATGCCACGGTTGTATGGGGCGATCGGCGGAGGCGAAACTGCTAGTCCAGTTCTGGACCCACCGAGCTATCGTTCTGCAGATTAGGCCAGACTAGCTTAGCAGTGTCCGGGGGCTTGATGGCCGATTAATTGTTCGGCTTAATGAGGCCGCTCCGTACCTCGTCCCCGAGGGCCGTGGTGTGCTCCTCAGTACGGAGGGAGCGCTCCATGTTTCCATCGACTGTGATAATGCCACGCGGCCCGGGCATATTGAGCTTTAAGTAAGCATAGTGCGGGACTGTATTGAAACGGGCGAAGGTAATTTGTCCGAGCAGTGCGTGATAACCACTGCGAAAGGGGACAATGTCGAAGATCAAGTCTTTGCTTCGGAAGTTTTCGGGTGAACCGAAGACTACTTCCAATGTTAACGAGCCCGTGCAGCGGGCCTCTACGCCGGGTATCACTCCTTTAAAGGTGGTGTTACTAGGCTTAATTCTTGACAGGTCAATACCCATTTTACAGACGGTGTTTTGATAAATCAGGTTAAGACTGCTGCCGTCGTCCATAAGGACTCGAGTGAGATGGTATCCTCAATGATTGGATCGAGTATTAGGGCTGCCACCTCCATGACGGAAACTGGTCGGGTGGTCCCTGCGACAGAAGGTGATCGGACAAGCCGACCATGGGTTAAATTTTGGGGCGACAGGCTCTACGGCGTAGACATCCCTTAGTCCGCACTTGCGCTCCCTCTTGGTGATATGTGTGACATATATCATATTCTATTTTCACCTCAGGGGGAAATTTCTTTTGTCCCCCTGTGTTCAGTGGGCGGGGCTCATCATCGTCCTCGCCTGGCGGCCCTTTCCCCTTGTGTTCGGTATTGAACTTGTCGGCCTGTTTAAAGACCCAACAGTTTCTATTGGAATGATTGGCAGGCTTGTGGGGGGTGCCATGAATCTAGCAAGGCCGGTCGAGTATTTTGTCCAAATTAGATGGACCGTCCCTATTTGCTTTGAATGGCTTGTTCTGTTGACCGGGTTTAGAGCCACTGAATCGGGCGTTGACCACCGAATCTTTAGTTTCTTCATTGTTGTTCCGATGCTTATGTTTGTTACGTCGTGGCCTTCCGTTGCCATTCCTGGCTTTGGAGGTTCCAGGGTCGCTGGTACTGTTGCTTCTACGAGCTAACCAGCTATCCTCTCCCGCGCAAAAGCGGGTCATGAGTGCGGTAAGAGCTACCATAGTCTTCAGCTTTTCCTAACCGAGGTGTCGGGCGAGCCATTCATCGCGGACGCTGTGTTTAAAGGCCTCTAGGGCTTTGATGTCTGGAGAGATAATGGTTTGTTTTTTTTAGTAAGAACCAAGTCCAGAGTTTGTGGGCTGACTCTCCGGGTTGCTGGACTATGTGACTAAGTTCATCGGCATCCTGTGGCCGGACATAAGTACCTTGGAAGTTGTCTCGAAAGGCATCCTCCAAATCTTCCCAGCTCCCAATAGAGTTCTCTGGAGGTTGTTTAACCAGTGACGTGCTGGTCCCTTTAGCTTTAGGGGGAGGTATTTAATGGCGTGGAGGTCGTCGCCGCGAGCCATATGAATATGGAGAAGAAAATATTCAATCCATACAGTGGGATCTGTCGTTCCATTGTATGCTTCAATGTTTACGGGTTTAAACCCTTCTGGAAACTGGTGCTGCATTACCTCATCGGTAAAGCACAAGGGGTGTCTTGGCGCCTCTTGTCGAGACGGCGTCACGGCCAGAGCTCGGATGACATCAGTGTTTGGTTTTTAGCCCGGGTTTGGGTATGCTTGTCACGCCAAGCTTGATGGTCGTCGTCTCTTGTTGGAGCATGTCCCCTTGATCCGTAGATTGATCTGGTCTGAGCAACTCTATTGTCCAGGTCCTGACGTAAGTCATAGGTGTAGCCAAGAGCCACTACCTCTTTGCCTCGATGGTGAGGTGGCGTGGGCTGGTGTTCGGTGTAAGCAGCCGCTTTGTCCCGTCCAAGTGGTGGTCGGTCCGGCTCGTCAGCATGATTATATCTTGACGGTATTGGCTCAAGGGCCTCGTCGACAAATTGTGGTAGTAGCCGACGCTTCGGATAACTCTTTGTTGGGTGCTCGAGGCCGTATTCTTCGGCAGCCAAGACCTTGGACCATCTGTCATTGAACGTATCATGTTCGGCTTGAAGTTGTTGTTGTTTCTTTTCAAGGATCCTCGCAGTGGCGATTAGCTGTCGCTTGAAGCGCACTTGCTCGAGGGGTTCCTCTGGAACGATGAAATATTGGTTGCCGAGGCTGACATCCTCCTCGGAGACCGGTAGATAGTTACTATCTTCCGAATCCTCGTTCTCGACTGTTTCATCGGGGTTAACTTGTCCCTCCTCCCATTTATCCTGCTCGGATGCAGGCTCAGCGGGGTCTTAGGGGTCTTTGGTGTCATCCGGAGTATTATTATCTCTGGTGCCTGTATTACTGTCCTTTTCCCGACGCGATCATGGGCGGCGCCCCGACGTCCGTGCTTTGGTGGTGCTTCGACGGGTTTGTCCTCAATCGGGTCTTGCCTGCCGTCTTCATCGTCCTTTTTAGGTGTATCTACCATATACACGTCGTATGTGGAGGTGGCCGTCCAACGCCCGGTGATAAGCAGATTTTGGCCTCGGTCGGCTCTGGCATCGTCGTTCATACCGTCAATGTCTTCAGAGGCGTAGTCTAGCATGTCGGTTAAGTCCTCGACAGTGGCCACCAAGTGGGTGGTGGGTGGGATGCCAAATTCCCTGCACTCAGCCCCTAGTTCGGGCTGGCCGTAGTTCGTAAGCGACGCTTTGGTGATGGCGAGATATCGCATTAAGTCCAGAGCTTCGCTTAGAAGTGAAAACTGGACGGGTGGCTGAGGATCTGCGAAGCTGGGCCTGATGAACGATGATTGGCCATGCCCAATGGACGTAGAACTCGAGAGTTCGGAGTTATCATCCAGAGGCGAGTTCGGCTTTCTGATGATAGGGAGAAACCTGTTTGATTTCAGGTCCGCCGATAATACGGACGCCTCTGGGTCTCCGGCAAGGAGCTCCATAGTAGGAGAGGGTCCGGTGGGGTTAAAACTCCCGTCTCCGGACAAGGTGGTCTGCTCTGGGTATAAGGCCAGGGCAGGAACGATAGTTGATCCTTGAGCGGTGCCTGATGGTGGATCCAACGGGTTTCCTTGCAGATGGGAAATAGCGGTCGAGGTCATGAACCCTTCGAAGATCAAGTCTCCTCAGATATCAGTGACATAGTTCAGGCTTCCGAACCTGATCTCACGACCAGGGGCGTAGCTGTCGATCTATTCAAGGTGACCAGTTGAATTGGCACGTAGAACAAAGCTGCCAAACACAAAAAGTTGACCAGGGAGGAAAGATTCCTCGGAAACAGCATCGTTATTGATGATCGAACGAGCCATCGAACCTTCTGTCGACGACACAGTGGAACTCTCAATCTAAGCACCAATGTAGGTGTCAAAACCGGCCAATCTCGGGTAGGGGGTCCTGAACTATGCATTTGAGGATCAAAGGTAACAAGGGACAAAGGGGACACGATGTTTACCCAGGTTCGGGCCCTCTTAATGGAGGTAAAACCCTACGTCCTGCTTGATTTCTTGGATGAATATAGGGGTTACAAGAGTTGATCTACCTCGAGATCGTAATGGTTAAACCCTAGCCGTCTAGCCTATGTAAATTCTGATGGCCTCTACGGGCTAAACCCTCCGGTTTATATAAACACCGGAAGGGCTTAGGGTTGTATAGAGTCAGTTTGTAGAGGAAGGAAACTACATATCCGGACACCAATCTTGCCATCCACCTATAGGAGAGTCCTACCCGGACACGGGGAAGGCCTTCTGCCTTGTATCTTCTCGGCCCATCAGTCCAGTCCATATCACATAGCCTAAACACCCGAGGGCCCCCTAATCCAGGACTTCCTCATCGGGGACTACACCCAGTGGGTGCACTCAGCATGCCCCCATTGGATCAGTTACCCACTCGGCACGGCCCGACCGGCCCGAGTGAAGAGCTACAAAAAGGCATAATCTAAAGACCCCCGCTGAATCAAACATTCGACAAGGATCTCGGGGAGTACACCTAGTGGGTGCACTCAACGTGCCCCTACTTGAAGAACTACACAATAAAAGCAAACACCCGGTGGGTGTACAGATTCAAGAGGAAGAAGATCCAATCGGAAATCAACTTACAATCGTACTTAGTCAGACATTGGTCTGAAGGGCAGACCTGGCGTCGTAAGCAGCCTTGTTGGATTCGTACACCTCCTTCAGCTCCCTTGCAACTCCTGTTTGGTCCTCGGGATATGATGCAGAGCGAATTCAATCGACGTAGGAGTTGGTGACACAGCTGGAGGGATCAGCGTTTGAGGTTTCCCAGTCGGCCCGGTAGATTGAGCAGTCGACATCAGACGCTGGGCATTCGACAGAGGGACAACAAAAGAAACACCAACTCGAGGCGAGCCACCGAGTTCTTGAACAACAGGTTCAGTCGGCGAGTGAGACGTCCGACTTGAAGGCGCTCTCTTGATCAGGCTCCGCGAGGTGGTCGAAGCCCTGCCTCTTCCTCTTGTGCTCCTCGGAGGTTCCTCCTCGTCGTCGTCTGGAAGCCGAACAATGTCTGCTGGCACTATAGTCACTCGACAATGAGATTTCAGTCGGTCATCAAGCCAATTGACAAAGCGTGATCTAATCATACCTGCTCGAGAAGTGGCCGCGTCAGCCTACTCATCATCAATTTCCAGATGGGACGTCCTAGAGGTAGCAGCCCTGGGGACCCAAGATCCCATTCGGTCAGATAAACGAGAAGGTCCGCAACAGTAATGAAGAAAAGGAGGAAGAAACACTTACGCCGAAGCAATAGGCACAACAACTTTGATCATGGGCAGAGCCTTCCGAGGTTTAGGGGGGATGACCTTGGCCTGCTTGGCGGTTTTTTCCGTCGGGTCGGGAGTCGACGTCTGACTGCCCTTCGAAGTCCTCGCACTCAACGTCGTTGCATTGCCATGGCCAGCTGCAGGGTCTTGTGATTGCTTGGTGCATCTTTCGGTGCATGGTGGTGACTCGACCTCCTGGCTGTCGTCAGAGTCGTCCCTGTCATAGTCACTGTCGTCAGCATAATCAATATTGGCGCTCCCGCCCTTGCTCTCTGCTCCTCCCGGGTGTTTTTCTCCATTCGGCACAGGCGAGTACATCTTCGTGAATACCTACAAGGCACAAGTTGCAAATATCAGTCGGATTCCAGAATAGCTACATATTGAAGAATACAAGATAAAGCACTCCACAAAGTTTCGCCTGACCTCTCCTGGAGAGTTCTTGGCGTTGAATGGCAAGATCCACTTTGCCACGCGTGGGTTGTCCTTGTTTCCAGTGATGCTCTGAAGCCATTGAGCCACCATCTCCTCGTCGACTTCCTTCGGGTGGGATCGAGCTGTGTCGCCTGGACCTGAGTACATCCACATGGGATGGTCACGAGCCTGCAATGGCTGGATGCGTCGATTGAGAAATACCTCCAACAAATCCATGCCTGTCACTCTACCCTGGACCAGCGCAATGACCGCGTCAACTAAGATGGCTACCTCACCCTTCTCCTCCTCCTCTACGGTTAATGAGAGAGGGGTACGGAGTCTCTCCAGGGAGAAAGGGGGAAGGCCAGTCGACTGACCTGGAGTTGGAACATCCTTGCAGTAAAACCATGTCGACTGCCACCCCCTAACGGATTCAAGAAAAGTCATCCGAGGGGGAGAACTCCTACCCCTCATTTGGACTCCTAGACCCCTACACATTTGGATCACATGGGTCCTCTCGTCAGTCGGATTAGCTTTCTTCACTGACTGAGATTGGCAAGTGAATATGTGCTTGAACAATCCCCAGTGTGGGTGGCATCCCAGGAAGTTCTCACACATCGAAACAAATATGACAAGGTATGAGATGGTGTTGGGGGGAAAGTGATGGATCCGAGCACCAAAGAAATTAAAGAAACCTAAGAATGAATATGGTGGCAAGGAGAAACCTCTTTCAACATGTGTCGTGAGGAGAACGCGCTCGCTGTCGTGCGGCGCGGCGTTGAACTCCCCTTTTGGCAGCCTACAAGACCCCTCCGCTATCAGCCCGTTGGTGGCGATCCACTCCAGGTCTCCCACCAAGACCGTCGAGGGGATCCAATCTCCTTGGATCCAGCCCGGCGGTAGAGCGGGCCGCGAGTTCGACCCCTTGGCCGGCTTCTTGCCCTTCTTTGTCTTCTTCGTATGCTCCAGAGCCCTCGTCTTGTCTTTCGCCATGGCTACGGTGGTCGACGGGATCGAGCAAGGTGGCGCTGCGCTGGAGGAAGTGAGGCGGAGAGGCGAAGGAGAAAGGGGAAATCAGTGGGGACTGTTGCACGCATTGGCCGTGTCGCCTTATATACCTACGCGTCCGAGTGGCTGACTCCTGGGCCCGCGCAATCTCAGCGCATCCCGCAACCGGTGTCGACTCGATACATGGAGAAAAAGGTGGTGCGAAGATCGAGGAGTCCCTCCCCACTTGCCCCGCTTACCGCACCATGTCCTTACCCGCGCGCTTCTCCAAATTTCGAATCCCATGAAATCTGGGTCCAACAAAGCAGTCGATCGCGTCGGAGATATCCAAATCCAATCTGCTCGATGATATGTTACTTATTTCACTCGGAAAATCCAGAAGCCAGAATCGATCAAAGCGACTGATGAAGGGTTAAAATACCTAGCCTACTTTCAGGCCCCAGAGAAAGTTCCTCCGGGACATTGAATGGGGCCGAAATCAACTTCAACCCTTATTCACTCAGTCCTCGACCCATTCGGGGGCTAGTGAAGTTGACATGTACCTAGGGTAGGGTCTTAGGCCTGACCTGTATGCCCTACCCAAGGACACTGCACAAGAGGCCAAGGCCTACAAAGTTAAACAGAAGATACCGACTGAATCTTCATGGAGTATGATCCACTCGACAGAAGATCCACTCGGATATCCCAACTCCACTCGACCGTCGATATTCACTCGGGAGACAAGAATCCACTAGGAGGACAGAAGACTTAGATTCACCTCTAGATGGAAATGGCCAGGCATTCACCCCGTCTCCTTTAAGATCATTTAATATGGGCATTACCAGTAATGTTCGTGGCTTTACTTTCTCATTGAACCCCTGTGTAACTGAGGGTTGTGAGGGGTCGGCGTACTCTATATAAGCTACCCCTCCCCTATTGCACAAGGGTTTGCACCCCCTGTAACTCAACACTCCAATCTACAGAGTCTCCGCGGCACCGAGACGCACGACTGTTACCTCCTCTGAGAGGGACCTGAACTCGTAAAACCGAGTGTACAACCTCGCCGTAGCTAGAAACTGCCTCCTCCTACGTACCCCATATCTCTACTATCAGATATGTTCCCACGACACAAACCGAGGATGAAAAAATTCATAACTGAATCATTTGCGCACCCAGTGATGTCGAATCCATTGCAGACGCTTATCTCTCTGCTGCTTCGTTTCTCCTGGAATAGTATCATAAAGATCATGGGAGATATGTTCAGCTGTGTTTATATATGCTTGTCTACCACCCCTCTTCTTCTTAGGAGCATTCTCTTCTTTCTTGTCGGCATTTTGCTCGGTTCTTTTACGCTTGCTGGTTGATGGGCCTACCATTGGGCCCTTGGCATTCGGAGCTTTGGATTAGTCTGATGAGACCAGAACAACATCTTCACCGTCAGTCAGGCTCACTGGTCGAGCCGAATCCTCAATTGACTATATTTACCTGTGAGTAAGGATAGATGCGAGGGAAAATGGGGCAGGGTTACGAATGCTCACAACGATGTTTTTGAGAAATATCATGTTTTGAGGAAGAATAAGATGCGGACTTTCAGAGATGTTTCAGATGAAAGAAATGTGTAGAACAAACTAGTAGGTTCGAAGAATATACTAGTCAACATGCTAAGCATTCCGATCGTGCGAGACATAACACAAACCCTAGATCTGAACATTTTCGGATGCGAGGGACTTCTACAAACCACATCCGCACAAGTTACCTATCAGTAAAGATCTGAGAAATGCGGTAAACATAGGTACTTGCTACCGCAGACGAACTCGAACAAGATGAATGGAAGAACGAGTTATTACTACACATGCCCTAACTCGGTGATGTGCAACAACTATGATGGTGCGGGGAGGAAGATGATCAGTGGTGGCAAGGAATGACTCCGGCGACCTCTTTCCGACAGCATAGCGGCTAAGATGATCGATGTCGTCGAGCTCGAGGTGGAGTTGTGTGGTAGGGCTTCGGAAAGTGATGGTGACAAAGAGGCGAAATGGATTTGGGGATGGTTGACGATGTAGTATATATACCATTTGTGTAAGTTCAAGTCCTCCGTCGAGAAAGTTAAAAAATTTAATGTGAGAGAGGTTTGTACAAAAGCAATATCATTTGCGTAACACTGACGAATGGATGAGAAGATTACAAACAAAAATACGTCACGGAAGTTCAACGTGAAAACAGTAGGAAGTTCAACTACTGCATTGAATGAATTCCAGATGAAAAACTTTTAAAACCGTCGCGATTATGAAAAAATTATCAACACGGGAAAGTTGCGTGTATACAGCGACTTTCCATCGGTATATCACTTGCTCAATTCCGGTGAGTGGATGGAGAGATACGAGCAAAAAAAGCACATGAAAAACAGAGTGAAGTTCAAGTAGACATGCCAAGAAGTTCAGGTTCTTCACGCGGTGCATTTTCGCAGAATCTGTTTCGCGATAAAGACAGAACGAGTGATCTCGCCGTTTTTGAAATTACTACAAAACGGCAAGGAATCAGAGAAAGCCATCAACATGAAAAAGTTTCGCATTTTCCGTCGCTTTTCAATGATATATTATTTACCACATTCCGATTAAGTTTGTAGAAATTAGGGCGAAAATACGTTTTTAGCAATTTTAAGAATTGACTTAAAACCATAAGGAATTGGGAGAAACAATATATACTGAAAGGTTTCACATTTCTCAAGCTTTCCAATGCCATATCATTTGCTACATTCCGACGTAAGGTTAAAAAATTAGCTTGAAAATACGAACTCGGTGGAATTTGTACAATTTTCTAAATTACTTTTAAACCGTTCAAAATTATAAAAAACTTTATACATGAAAAAAGTAGCGCATTTTCATAAGCTTTCCAACGCCATATCATTCGCCTCAATTGGATTAGCCATTTAGAAATGGCATTGAAAATACGAACTCCATTGTTCGGTTTGTGAAATTCTACGATTTTTCAAATTACTCTTTAACCATAGGGAATTAGAGAAAAATTTCAACATGTGGAATGAGCGGTTTTGCAGCATATTTCCAACGCCATATTATTTGCCTCATTCCGATAAACGATTTAGAAATGCGATCAAAAATATGATTCACGTTTTTTGTATGAAGAAAAAACGATTTTCAAAACTGCTTTTAAACCACTTACATTTTGCCAAAATGTTAACTTGGGTCATGATACTCGTGTTAATAGCTTTCCAACGGTATATCGCAAGCCCCATTTGGCCAATATTTGTGAAAGTTGGCAGTGGGGGAAGTTTAGGTCAAATAACTCAGGCAGTAAAATTGCAATAGACGCATGTTCATCACGACCCGCTAGCAAAATCCGCCAACGAGTGAGATTCCTATTTAGAACGGGCATTTAGTTGCTGAAAACTGTTTGCAGATAACACTTACATCACATAGAACACGAATGATGAGAATAATTCACGCGGGGAGACACGGTTGCGAAGATAGCCCGATGGTCGGGTTCCTACAAAGGGAAGTTCAGGTTGTGTAACTCAGGAAGTTCAGGTTTTGATCAGAATAATATATATATCCTGTCTATTCTGCTAATATTAGCAGAATAGTTATTCTGCTAACACTTTCACATTGCACGCTCAACGCGAGGGCACTGCACTTTTAGTAGCAAAGGTATTGCAATACACAAGACTAGTGAACTTCGTGTCAGAAAAACTGCATGTGGTGTTTTTTGGTACTGTTATTGCTCTAGTTTTTTTAACCATATATCGGAGCGACGCGTGTAATATACCGTTGAGAAGCTGGGGATTAGGCGCAACTTCGCCATGTTGAACACTTTTCAAGATTCATCATGGTTTAGGAGCAATTACGAAAATTGTGCGGCGCACGACGAGTGTCAGCGAGCGTTTTCATGTTATTTTCCTAACCGCTCGTCGGAATGAAGCAAACGATACACCGTTGGAAAGATATAGTTGAGGCGCATCTTCTTCATATTTATTATTTTCTCTAATTCCTTACGGTTTAAGAGCAGTTTCAAATTTACTAAATCGCGTAATTGTGTTTTCAACTTTTTTTGAATTTATCGGTTCCAGTTTTTCAACCCTTTGTTGAAATGATGCGTGTGATACACAGTTGGAAAGCTATGAATCAGGCGTAACTTTCATATGTGCAAATGTTTTTGAGATTCCTTACGGTTTTAAGTTAATGTTGAAAATAATGCAGCTGACGACGAGTGGCAGCGGCCGTTTTTCGTGAAATTTTTACATACTGTTAGTCGGGATGATTCAAATTATACGCCATATATCGATGAGGCATAACTTTTTCATGTAGAAAACTCTCTCTGACTCATTACGGTTTAAGAGCAATTTTGATTTTAACAAAATGCGGACACTGTTTTCTCGCGACCCAAAATCATCGTATGTACTGCATCAGACAGAAAAACCGCACTGCTTTAGACTAAAAACCGCACTTCATCAGACGGACAAGTGCACTGCATAATTTCCTTTGTCGGACGTAAATTTTTCCCAAGTCAAAAAGTGGAGTGCGCTTCACATCAGGCGTTAGTGAACCGCAACACTTATCGAGAAGTGAACCGCATTACTTTTTTTGTCATTTTCTTTAACATTTTGTTTGGCACTTCACATTGGAAAGTATTTGAACAGCAACACAACGAAAAGTGAACCGCATGAGTGTACTTCTACAAAAGGACTTTTTCGTGTTTTGAATTTGCATGGATGATGGAAGTAGTGCACCGTCAAGGTTTTCTCAATGGACTGCATCAATTTTAACAAAAAATAAACTATGTCTCGACAAATTTGCAAAAACAATTCATGCCACGTGTGCGGATTTGCACAGATGCGCCTTCCGCGCTGCATGTGTATGGAACCGCAAATTGCAGCGGTGCCAGAAGTGAGCTGCAACCCGCAAGTGTGTGGTGCTCTTGTCCCCAACTGTGAGCTGCAATCCTTGATCCTGCAGTGCGCTCCATCCTGCGTGCTGATCGAGAGCTGGGGATGGGAATGACTATAGGAGGCGAGTCCGGGAGCATCCACTAGGTGAAGGCCTCACCGGAGCCCCTCTCCATTTTCGAGTGAACTGCACTTGAAAAGAAATTGGGGGAGGCTGTCTGCAACCCTGCCACCAAGGACACCATTTTTAACAAAAGCAGTAGAAAAAAACTACATGTGTTGAGGAAGTTAACTACACCGGACACCGAGCCGATCTACACCGGAAGCTGCGAAGCATCACGTACTGCACACTCTCGTCGGTCGAGCTGCAGTCCCTTGTGTGCAGAACTGCATGCGCCGTGTGCAGAGTCGCAAGCGCAGTCGCCGGAAGCCGTCGATGCTGCGGGCCAAACTGCACGCCCCCGATTGCCAAACCACAGACCCCGGAAGCCGTTTACACTATGGCCAGTTCATGTCCCATGCCGACCGGGGAACTGGAGAGGAGGCTCTATGGCTCCAGGAAGGCACGACCGACACTATCGAGAAGTGGTGCTCGCAAGTGGACTGCTGCTACATACAAAAAAAGAGAATGCTCAATGGCCGAACTGCATGGCAGTCAGGCCGGCAAACCACAAAGACCACGCTGACGAATTGCAATGTTTCAAAGGAGAGGAGCTTGATGGGAGAGTCGTGGTAGATCCCGTCGTGGAGGTGCGTAGGAGCAGTCGCATGGGGTGGCCGATGCAGAGGTGGGTACCTCCTTCTACGGCCGCCATGAGAGGAGCAGCTGATTGCCACACGCCTCCTCGGGTGTGATGCCCTCGATTCAATCGTACACTAACCATACACGCAAATGTGTACGATCAAGATCATGAACTCACGGGAAGATATCACAACACAATTCTAGACACAAATAAAATAATACAAGCTTTATATTACAAGCCATGGGCCTCGAGGGCTCGAATACATAAGCTCGAATACACAAGAGTCGGCGGAAGCAACAATATCTGAGTACAGAAATAAGTTAGAAAAGTTTGCCTTAAGAAGGCTAGCACAAAAGCAACATCGATCGAAAAGGCAAGGCCTCCTGCCTGGGAGCCTCCTAACTACTCCTGGTCGTCAGCGGCCTCGACTTAGTAGTAGGCACCCTCAGTGTAGTAGCAGTCGTCATCGAAGGTGGTGTCTGGATCCTGGGCTCCGACATCTGGTTGCATCAACCAGAAAGAAGAAGAAAGGGGGAAAAGGGGGAGCAAAGCAATCGTGAGTACTCATCCAAAGTACTCGCAAGCAAGGATCTACACTATATATGCATCGGTATCAATGAAATGGGCTGTATATGTGGACTGGACTGCAGAATGCCAGAAGAGAAGGGGAAAGCCTAGCCTACCAAAGACTAGCATCTTCAAGCAGCTCCAAGCATCTTGCAGCATTCAGAAGAGTACAGAATAGCATAAAGTAAAGTAGTAGTGTTATCAACCTCAGCCAGAGATCCTTTCTCGACTCCCTGCGAGAAAGCAATCCCAGAGCCATACTATCCAGTTATCACCTCAAGTATCAGGTTCTAGTTGTACCGATCAGGATACAACTCCAAGTGTCTGTTACCGTAGGACAGGCTATCGATATATGTTTTCTTCCCTACAGGGGTGCACCAACTTACCCACCACACTCGATTAACTCTGGCCGGACACACTTTCCTAGGTCATGCCCGGCCTTGGCCAAACAATATGCCGCAACCCGATCTAGGCTTAATAGAGAGGTCAAGCACGCCCGACAAAACCTATGCCCCCAGAGGTCATGGGCCATCGCCTGAACTCCTACATCGCTATGTATGGGCGGCGGTGAGTAGACCTAGCTACTTCCTTAAAAAGGCGGTGCTTACCGGTCCAACCGGCGTAGCCGCTTCGATGGTCGACGTCTATTAAGCTTCGATCGATGCATACGACGCAGAACGCCCATACTATGCCCACGTGATGGTTAGTGCTATCGGGCGAGGCCCTCGGATCAAATATCCAAATCATAGTGGATTAGGAATGCGTGATTACAAGCGAGAGACTCACGAAAGATGTGACCCGTCCCCGTCTCGAGGACTTGCGGCAAGGGCTAAGAATGCTGGCCACGCCTCGTAATTATCTCATGGCACCCTCCAGGTCAACCCGACTCCTCATCACTCGCAAATATGCTCGCGCGGGTACCCCTCAGGGCCGACCCATCTTTAGTAACAGGGTTCAGTGTAAATCATAGTAACCATTGTAACTGTGTGTCTAACACCAAGGGGAAAACCTGAGGAATCACCCTTGATGGATTCCACTCGATGTAATCATCAAGGTGAACGTAAGAGGATCCACCCTGGAGGTTCACACTTGAGGGGTTGCACGATAGAGTCGTATCGGAAGTGGTTAAGGCGTAATCACCCTCGATGACCACGACCGAATAGCTACACTACAGGGTTAACATCAGAAGTGCTGATGAGGTCTCACCCTCGGCACTCGATAGTAACCCAGTAGTGTCGAGCAACTAAGGGGAAAGTGATGTGCGGTGCCAGGGCCTGGTCTTCGATCCCGTTGATCGGGTCTTCGATGATGAAGCAGGGGCAACAAGGACAAGGTGGGGGTCACTGATGGATCACTAACCAACCTATACTAAGCAGTTTAGGATAAGCAGGTAGGTAACAATAAGCAGGTTACAAAAGAAGGCTATGCATCAGAATAGGAGCAAACAAATACGGTAGCAAAATCTAATGCAAGCATGAGAGATTGGAATGGGCGATATCGGGATGATCAAAGGGTGGGCTTACCTAGTTGCTCGGCTGAAAAGGAAGAAGTGTCGTCGTCGACGTAGTCGATCACAGGGGCAACATCGGCCTCGGGTTCTACCGGAGACAAGAGGGGGAAGAAACAATAAATATACAACAAATGAAGCATCATATCGCATGACATGACGAAAAGCAGAACTAGGGTCGACCTAACGAAGTGCTCCATGATATAGGTGAAGGGGAATTCAACCGGGAATGTTTTCGCGGTTCCGGATCGGTGTGAGAAAGATGACCCGAGTGGGAATGTTCCATGTTTAGATAGTTAGAGGCATCTGACATGTAAATGGGCCACGATTCGGATTTGTCTCGTTATTCTAAGCAACTTTCATGTAGAAAACATTTTCATCCGAGTTACGGTTTAATTTCTATGATTTTTCAAAGATTAAACCATTTTCTGGATTTATTTATATTAACAGAAAGGAATATGACATCAGCATGACGTGTTGATGACCTCAGCAGTCAACAGAGCGGCTGACCAGGTCAAACCTGACCAGTGGGTCCCACATGTCATACTCAGAGGGACTAACAGTAATTTATTTTAATTAGACAGAGTTAATTAGTAGTAGGGCCCCACATGTCAGTGACTGTTTAGGTTAACTAATTAATTTTATTTCTAAAAACGTTTAATTAGTACAATTAACAGAGGGGGCCCACATGTCAGTGGGCCACGGTGCCCAGTCAGCATGTTGACTAGGACAACCCAGTCAACTGGTCCTTGGGGCCCCACTGGCAGTGACCCAGGGGCGGGCCCCATGTGTGCCACATCGGTGGCGGCGCCGGAGATGGCTCCGGCGAGCTCAACGCAGCGGCTGAGCGCCGGAGGAGCTCGTACTTTGCGCACAGGGCACCATTTAGCGTGCGGTTGGGTTCATTCGAACGGCCTCTCGACGTCGCGTCGTTCTGTGTTGATAGTTTGGCCGGAAATGGCCGAAGATGACGGCGGCGAACGGTGGAGGCGGCGCCGAAGTTTGGGCATGGGCGGATCCGGTGATAAACGGCACGGTGGAGCGAGCTAGCTAGCGCTATGGGGCCCTACGCGCGTGATGAGCATGACTGCGAGCTCGGACGAGCTCATCGGCGAGCGTGGCCACGACGGTGGGGTGATCTGTGGCGGCGAGCTCACAGCAACGACAACGAGCTAGCTAGGGATAAGCACGTGGTGCAAGGAGAAGAATGGAGGGAGGGAGGAGCTCACCGAGCGGCTACGAAGAGCCTGCGACAGCTTAGGAGCGCATAGGTGGCCGGAGACGACGGCGATCACCGGCGACAGAGAAGATGGGGACGAGCTCGATCCCGGCCGTGCGGTCGTCCCCAAGCTTGATGGCGAGGCGCAGTCGAGGTAGAGGTCGACGACGCATCTCGTGGACGTGCTGGCCAAGCGCGGGGTTGGCGGTGGCCGGGGCTACGACACAACCATGGCGATGGCGGCGCTCAGTTAAGGTGGGGAGGGGATCTGGAGAGCGAGGGAGAGAGCGACGAGGGAGAGAGGGGGAAAGTGGGCGAGTGGGGAGGGAGCCCGAGGCGTCGGGGCCTTATCCTCTCGGGGGGGCATCGCCGGCGAGGTGGCTGGGCGGCGACGGGCGCGCGCTATCCCACCCGGTCGAAGGAACAGGAAGCGACCGGGGGAGGGGGAGTGGGCCGGCTTAGCCGGGCCAGTTGGCTTGGGCCAGGCACTGTGCACTCGGCCCAGTGCACAGTGGCCTGTGCTCTTTCTCTTTTCTTTTCTTTTTTTAAATTAAAATAGAGAGATGAAATGATTTATTTTAGCATCCAAAGGATTTAGGAAAAATATGGGACTTGGCCCTTTAATTCCTCCACATTTTTAGGTATTGCCACAAATAGTTTGGAGGCAAGAGGAATTGTCTAGGAATTTTGGAAATTGGGAATGGCATATTTAAATGCTGCTGGAACACTAATTAATTTCCAGGGGCAATTTGGGAATTCCAAAGATTTTGGTTCTAACATGAAAAATAATTAGAGAATATTTGTCATATTGTGAACTATTTTGATTGCATGCAGGAAGAAGCATATATTTGACATGCAATTTGAATTTGAATTTGAAGCAGATTTTGGACAAGTGGCATTTTGGCATGATGATCATGATTACATGACCTTTGTTAGGGGGAGATTACTGTAGTGTGATGCTAGGGATGTTACGAGTCTCCTCCACTACAAGAAATCTCGTCCCGAGATTTAAGTGGGGAAGTAAAGGGTAACTTCAGGAGAACTGACCCTTATAGGGTAAATTATCCGGTGAACAATACAGGGAATGTGGTAGAAGTATCTCTCAAGTTGGAACTTAAGAAAACATCGAGAGCAAAGTATGAAGGTACAGTAGGAAGTTTCAAACGAATGGACAAACAATCGATACCTGAACAGAGTGTGAGAAGGGGGTTCAGAGTCATCGGAATAGATCATCTCTCAGACGGTGGCTTGTGAGTTACATATGAAGGCAAGTATGAGGAATAACTTTAGCAACAAGGATGTACAGGAGAGTCAGGTTTCGATCATGTGGAACTGTGGGTTATGGGCCCACCATGTGGGTTAAAAGCAGGAAGGCGCTATCAATTTGCATGGTCATGATGGCAAGGCAGGTCAGAGGATAGCCTGTCAATTATGTTGGCAACAACGTTGGTACCAAGGGCGAGGGACGAAGAGAACCATTTTCCTGCTCGTAAAACGAGGCAGACCAATAGGAAAAGTTCTCATCCATCAGTGGCTACCGGAATGTCATCAACAATAGTAACAAGGTCTCACTAACAAGGTTGTACATCGAGGTGTTTTATAAGAAGGGAATTATTTCTGCATATATCATATAGATCACAAGAAGGTTAAACAACCCAATGGAAAGGAAAATGAAATTATCGGATTAATCAGACCAATGGAAAGGAAAATGTGTTTACACACAAGAATTAGGAGTATATCCTTCCGAAGGGGAAGCGGAGCAGGATATACATGATATGACAACAAGTTCAAAAGCATTTAGATAAAGGGGGCGAGGGAAGAATCATGATATTACCTATACAACGGTGTTTGGATAATAGATCAAGAAACATTCAGCAATGTGCTTCCGATGTTCTTGTTGATATTTGGAATACCTCAGTCATGCTTCGAGGTAGCATTAACATGGTGTTCCAAGTAGGGGTTGGAGTTGAAGATCACAAGAAATACTCAAGGAACAATTGCAGGAATAGCAAGGATTCCAAGGTATAACCAAGACATGATCAAACATGTGTTGGAAAGAAGACAAGGGGGTTGTCGATGATAACTCAAATCATCGAAGGTCAAGGATGGTATTTCTCATCATGAATTTAATTAATATCCTGGAAGAGCTCAGAATGTTGATGATGATCATGATACATTTGTCGAGAAATTTCATGAAGATGTAATCGATCGGCGATGACATCAAGTCAAAGGAATGATGAATCAAAAGGTTATTGGAACCACAGGTACGACATAAACTCGAAAACAAGCTTGTTGTTCAAGGCGAAATGATATGATGAGGAAGAGCGACGTATGCTTAGCTCATTATCAAAAATTGTGCTCCGGGAAGAAGAACCAGGTAGCACAATTAAAATTTGGCACGATAATGATATAGCCGACCAGGCTAGGAATGACTTGAAGGATTATTAAACTCGTAAGCAACGAAAATTACCTAGAGTTATTGAATCAGAGTGCGGAATCGATTCACTTATCGGTGTTCTCAGTTGACAAACAACCCAGAACCCTTGAAGTGACAAATACAGGGGTAAGGTAGTACTCCATCAAAAGTTCGTAAGATGTAGTGCAATGGCATGATATCCTCGAGATACCAGGGGTAATACTCGAAGGTAGATCATAATAGAAGTTGGGCAGGCGTGTTGACCTGCAGAAGACAAGTGATTTAACTAGTCCAAGAAATGGGACCAAAGAAGAACAATCATGGTCGGAACCACGGTGGCGAAGGATCATTTCACTGATACCAGATGAACTTATAACAAGGGGTAATTATTTTTACGAGAAGCTTCCATGATAAGTTCTACATCGGGTCCATGGGCATGAACACAAAGGTTCAAGGTCGACTCCCACTTCTTCAATGCATAACCTTTCATTCACTTCTCGCTTTCGATGGAGTTATAAGTGTTGGAATTTATCTGGCGAAACACCAGAAGAGTATGACTCGTGAGAACACTCAGGTTCACACGGATTACGGAAGGCATAAGTTCAACCCATTGGGGCATTTTTTACAAATCTATACAACCATCAACCAAGCAAGAGATACAAGTTCGAAAGCAGAGTATCAAAGTCAAAGCAGATGATACAATTTATCAGAGGCATTATGTATCAGGGGAAGAACTCAAGGATTTGAGAATAGGTAGGAACGGTCAGATAATAATCCACCAAAGGATATGGTGGACCACAAAGAATCTGATGTGAGTATCAATGCTCAACCAGAAGAAGAAATAGTGCAAAGGCATCGGATTATAGAAGCAACTGAATAATTCGATGTTCAAGTTGAGGGGAACTAGGTGGACAATCAATTACAACATGCTTGGCTGAGATCCAACTCATGTCCAGAATGACGTATGAGCAGGAAGGTCAAATTTCAGGGTTCGACTGATGATTGTGAGCAATCGCAACATAATGAATCAATAGGCTCAGGATGACAATGACAAAGGATGTTAATGAATATTGCCGGACATATGGATTTAACCATAATGCAGGCATACAAGATTTTCGCGAGCACTAGGCTGCAGAGGATCTTTGGGAGATCGAATTGCATTCGAAGAATTTTGTGAGACGTATGATCAACTTGGGATGAACGAATCCCCAATAAGTGTGAGGAATTATTCGCAGGGTTATTCAGGCAGAAAAGAGCTGCAACGCAGACGGAAAAAGGGATTCTCGAAAGTCGAAGAATACTTTCGGGTATCTTGTAATAACAAGAACAACTAGGGATGAAAGTAAGAACGGCGAGGGTATGCAGTTATCCATAAAGATTCAACGTTGTTAAGGGATTGCAAAAGAAATGAACACAAGTTCTCGGGTGTAGATCGGAGAGTACCTTCGAAGTCTTCTGGTGAAGCAGGCAACCATCCGGAATGAAGGGGCTCTCCGGGGAAATTCGTTTCGAGAACCTAATGTAGTTAGTAAATTCATTTAAACCGAATGGAAGAGAGATTAGAGTCCCAGAGTATAGACGAGCAGTAAAAGATCCTAATACCAACCAATGGCGATGTGGGCCCGTAAGACACACAGCCAGGTTAGTAAAAGTTTTTGTAGTGACTAGACTCGACTTCGGCCAAGGAGTTGGCAAAGGGGCTACCTACAGGTAGTCGGCTATGATACCAACTTGTGACGCCCTCGATTCAATCGTACACTAATCATACACGCAAATGTGTACGATCAAGATCAAGAACTCACGGGAAGATATAACAACACAACTCTAGACACAAATAAAATACTACAAGCTTTATATTACAAGCCATGGGCCTCGATAGCTCGAATACACAAGAGTCAGCGGAAGCCACAATATCTGAGTACAGACATAAGTTAGACAAGTTTGCCTTAAGAAGGCTAGCACAAATGCAACATCGATCGAAAAGGCAAGGCCTCCTGCCTGGGAGCCTCCTAACTACTCCTGGTCGTCGACGGCCTCCACGTAGTAGTAGGCACCCTCAGTGTAGTAGCCGTCGTCGTCAAAGGTGGCGTCTGGATCCTAGGCTCTGACATCTGGTTGCATCAACCGGAAAGAAGAAGAAAGGGGGAAAAGGGGGAGCAAAGCAACCGTGAGTACTCATCCAAAGTACTCGCAAGTAAGGTTCTACACTATATACGCATCGGTATCAATGAAATGGGTTGTATCTTTGGATTGGACTGCAGAATGCCAGAAGAGAAGGGGAAAGCCTAGCCTATCAAAGACTAGCATCTTCAAGCATCTCCAAGCAACATTCAGAAGAGTACAGACTATCATAAAGTGAAGTAGTAGTGTTACCAACCTCGGCCAGAGATCCTTTCTCGACTCCCTGCGAGAAAGCAATCCCAGAGCCATACTATCCAGTTATCACCTCAAGTATCAGGTTCTAGTTGTATCGATCGGGATACAACTCCAAGTGATGCTGGGGATGTTACATCAGGCCATCGGATGCTACCCACAGCAGGAGAAGACGAGGGGTCTGATCTCCATCACCGGGTGGCACGGGATCGGGGGGACGCATCGGCAAGGAATGGGCACGGGAGGATTCCTGCGGCCACGCATCTCAGTGGGAGGGGATGAGTTGGGCGGGCCACGGCGGGCAGCGGGGGTGGATCCGTGCCGGCAGCCACACAGGGCGCTTGGGGCGGCGTGCCCAGATCTACGCCGACAACCGCGCGGACTGCTGGGCCCGGGGGTGGAGGCGGGGGGAGGTGGGGGAAGTGGAGGAGGAGATCAGAGCGGCAGGGGAGGTAGCCGGCGGGGCGGCGCTGGTGGCTAGCGCGTCGTCCAGAAGAAGAGAAGCTGGGTGCGGCGACGAGTTGGCTGGGGGCAGGGGAAGAAGGTGTGCAGGGGGAGTAGGTGCTGCAAGGGTGGGGAATAGGTAAAGAATGTGCGGTGGGGCTGTTTTTTCGCAGTTGCGAGGATCGGGGGTTTACCAGAATAAGGCCAGGTGTTAGCAGAATAAGACTTTATGGGGTGTTATCATAATAGATATATATATATAGGGTGGATCTATTCTAATAACACCCTTAAGACCTCATTCTGCTAACACCTGCGAACACGCACCGAACCGAACTAAACAAACTGCGCAGTCACCCGGTCAAACCCCACCCACACTACCCCCTCCTTACTCCACCTTCTTCCTTCCCCGTGAAAACGCACCACCGCAACCCCCTCCCAACCACCACCACCCCACCAACCCCACCCCTCCGGCGCGCCACCGCCCCCCACTCCCGCGGTGCCCCACCACCCCCACCCTTTTCGGCGTGCCACCACCTTCCACCCCTGCGGTGCCCCACCTCCCCCACCCCTTCCAGCGCGCCACCACCTGCCAACCCTACGGTGCCCCACTGTCGCCACCCCCGTAGCACCCCACCATCCCCCACCCATACCGGCGCGCCACCACCCCACGGCCACCACCCCGCGCTGCCCCTACCACGACCACTGCGGTGCCCTGACTCGCCCCACTTCCCTATCTCCAAGCTCGATCTAGATCGGGATCAAGCCACAGGCGGAGCTCCTTCTCCCTCACCGGCGAGACCACTTCTCTCCTCGCAGCCTCTTGTGCAATGACATACAGAGGAGGAACAGGTGCTCCTTGTAGTTGATCTCAACCTCTACGGAGCATGGGGAGGATTCGAGGTCATTCACCACGTTGGGACCCGACACACCACCGAGCAGTTCGCCAGCGCCAGCCAGCCGCCGGTGAGACCATCGCCGTCAGCCCGCCCCTTCCTGCTTTCCCCTCTCCCTTCACTTTCGCTCATCCCTTTCCCCTCTCTGAATCCCTCTCTGTGCCGTAGTAGGGACGCAACAAGGGCGCCGTTGCCTGAAATTTGCCACCATCAGGACCCAACGCATCACCGACAAGTTCACCACTGCCAACGCTCGCCTTGCGTCGCCCCCATCTCGATCCAGTCGCATCTGACGAGGCTGGATCCCGCGTTCGGAGTGCACCGGTGGCCGCAGGAACCCATGCATCTGCCCATAGAGATGGGGCAGCGGCCATGGAAGAGCAGTAGTTACTCGTGTGTAGTTCATAAGAGGCTTATTTTGCTCTCTTTTTGGCATATTTTAGATTCTGCAGTTCCTATTACATGGTTTTAGTGATGAAATTCAGTGCAGCATTGCATGCGGCCTTTTTTATATTTTGCAGTTCGGTGCACAAGGATTGCAATCTCGATTGGAGATTCATTGAGAAATGGATTGCGGTTAATTATGACAAAATTGTGTAGTTTTCTTCAATCCGATTCACCTTGAGGGCTTCTCGTGCAGTTTACTTGATGCTCTCATGCAGTGCGGAATGCATCTGCTTGCGATCCCGCCAGACGCGCGTGCAGTACATTTTTTCATGGAAAAGGTTGGCCACACAGTTCACTCCGTCCATGTTTTGTATTTTTTGGAGATTTTTTTTGAAGTGCACTCACTTTGTGTAAAAAGAATATGTTTCATTACCCCTATGTATGAAGTGCAATTTGTTTCGTGTGTTTCAAAACCAGTCGATTACGTCAAAACACATGCAGTGCATTTGGTCATCCAATGTGGTTCACTTTTGAGAGTGTTGTTGTCCACTTGAGTCTAGTGTGATTTTTTAAACGAAACAACAAGCAATCAGGTTCACTTCAACATATGTTGCGGTTCCTTTTCCCTCGTCTCTGCGGTTTACTCTTGTTCATAAAAATTGTTGAAAAAAAGACAATAAAACTCACAAAAACTCGGGTGAGAAAGTTTATGTCCGACAAAAGAATTCATGAAGTGCGGTTTTCTGTCTGATGCAATGCGGTTTTCAGTCTGAAGCACTGCGGTTTTCTGTCTGATACAGTATACACGACAATTTGGGTGTCGCGAAAAATAGAGTGTCCGCATTTCGCTAAATTCAAAATTGCTCTTAAAATGTAAGGAATTGCAAAGAGTGTTCTACATGAAAAAGTTGTGCCTCATTGATATCTTTCCAACGCCATATAATTTGAATCAGTCCGATCAGCGCTTTGTAAAAAATTCGCGAAATACGGCCCTGCCACTCGTCGTCAGTCGCACCATTTTCAGAATTAACTTAAAACCATAAAGAATCTCAAAACCATTTCTACATATGAAAGTTGTGCCTCATCCGTAGCTTTCCAAAAGCGTATCACATGCCTCATTTCAACAAACCGTTAAATAATTGTAGTGAAAACGGTACCAAAACATTCAAAAAATGGAAAAACACAATTCTGCGATTTAGTAAATTTGAAACTGCTCTTAAACCGTAATGAATTAGAGAAAATAATAGATATGAAAACGATGCACCTCGATGATATCTTTCCAACGGTGTACCATTTGCTTCATTCCGACGAGCAGTTTACAAAAAAACGCGAAAAACACTCACTATGGCTCGTTGTACGCTGCACTATTTTCAAAACTACTCTTAGTCCCTGATGAATCTTGAAAAAAATTCAACATGGCAAAGTTGTGCCTAATCCATAGCTTTTCAATGGTATATTATATGCCTCGTTATGACAAATGTTTTAAGAACTGGAGTGAAAATTGTACCGAGAAAACACCGCATGCAGTTTTTTGCGATGGGAAGTTCACTAGTCTCTGTATTGCAGTACCTTTGCTACTGAAAGTGCAGTGCCCTCGCGTTGAGCGTGCAGTGCGGAAGTGTATATATAGTATACTATTAGAAAGCTATAGATTAGGCGCAAATACGCCATGTTGAACATTTTTCGAGATTCCTCTTGGTTTAAGAGCAGTTTCGAAAATGATGGGCGCCCAACGAGTGGTCGCGAGCATTTTTTCGTGTTATTTTCTAAATGTAAGTGCATCTAGTACCCCTTAGTGATTTTGGTGTATTGAAGACTTATAGGTTAAGGGACTAATGTATTTGTGAGTGTACACAGGTCTATAAGTCTATGAGGAGTTCGATATTTACAGAGAAAGTCGACCCCTAAAAATGAATGTCTTCAACTGAAGATTTTGGCTTTCTGAAGACTTTGAAAGTGAAGAAATTGGTGTGACCGTCAAGACTTGATATTCATGCGAGGAATGCGAAGCGTGAAGAATTTTGTTTTCGTAATTTCATTTTCTCTTTCTTGAGTCATAGGAAACACCGTACTGTTAAAGTGGGTTGAGGTAAAACTAAGGAAAAGTTTCCAAGTGATGCTCATCTCAAAATCCTACACCTACCAATCCTTTCGAGTGAAGCCATTGGAAATCTCATACAGTTCAATCAATTTCTTCAGTGACAGAGACGAAGATCTTTTGGTCTCCGAGGAATTTGTTTGGACTGAGGAGTTAGGAATTCGCCAGTGCGGATTGCCAACAAGTGAGGAACATGATAGCCCTGAGGAATTTGATATTCAAATATCCGACCGTTGTTGTGCTATGCGCCAGCTGTCCCAAAATATCTTCCCACCTAACGGTCATATCATTGAAGGGCATTTATGTCTTATCATGTGGGGCTGCTCCCTAGGCTATAAATAGCCGCCCCCTACAACCACTAGCTGGTTGGCTTCTCCGAGAGAAACTGACACTTGTCATTGAGAGCATCCCATCTTCCGAGAACTTTAAGAGAAAATCATCAAGTGAGGAAAACCCAAACCCAAACACCTACAAACCCAAAGTGATTGAGCATCACTGAAGAGATTGTTCCTGTGTGGAACCGACGCTTGTTACCTTTCAGGACTCTGCACTTCCAGACGGTTAGGCGTCATGGTCTAGAGCATCCAAGAGGAAATTGTGGATCGCCGAGTGACCGAGTCTATGAAGGTTTGGAAACCTTAATACTTACCACGAGGGATTGGGCGAGGTCTATGTGATCTTAGCTCAATGAGAGAATATGGTGAGGACTGTGTGTCCGGGACTATGTGTCCTCAGGTTTAAATACCTGGCCGCTCCAACCAGACGTATGACCGTCACAGCAGTTGGAACTTGTCTACCGAATCACTGTCTTCACCGAGCTACTCGTTCTATTTCCTCAACCCTTTCATTTCCTCATTCATATGTTGTAGTACTTGATTGTTACTGTTTGAAGACTTTGACTAAAGACTTTCTCAATTTCCTCAATTCTATTTCTTCAGTCAGTCTGTCTTCAGCCTGTTTATCATGTGTTTACGCTACTTGTACTCTGTGCTTGTTTTCATTTCATCATGATGACTGTGCTACTACTCTATTATGCTTGCATCTGAGTACTTATTCCACTGCTAAGTAGTTCATTGCTTCTGAATTTCCTCACTCTGAAATTCCTCAGTGACGAATTTGTAAAAACCACCTATTCACCCCCCTCTAGTCGATATAACACACTTTCAATTGGTTTCAGAGCAAGGTACTCCCTTGTTATTTGTGATTTTGGTTTAACCGCCTGGAGTTTTAGTTATATCGACTGCAGGCATGATCAAGGTCTCTGCTGGGTGTCCTACCTTCGATGGGACAGACTACCCCTACTGGAAGAATAAGATGCAAATGCATCTTGAGGCAATTGACAATGATCTCTGGTACGTTGTGGAAAATAGCGTTCCCTCCGTCACTCCTACCATTAACACTGCTGGTGTGAAGAGATTCAAGCAACTCGACTCTGAAGCGAAGAATATCATTTGTGGCCATCTGAGCAAAGGGCAGTATGGCAGAGTGAGTGCTTTGGAGACAGCTAAGCTCATCTGGGAAAGGCTGTCCAAGGTCAACAAAGGAGTCTCAACACAGCATGACTCTCGAGTTGACGTTCTTCGCAATCTCTTCAACCGCTTAAAAATACTCGATAATGAAAATGTTTAGCAAACATTAGATCGCCTCACTGACATCTCAAATGATCTTCAAGCACTTGGTGCCACTGACATCACCGACCATGAGGTGGTGAAGAAATTGCTGAGATCGCTTGATTCCTCATTTGACACTCTTGCACTGGTGATACAAGAACGTGGAGACTACAAGTCACTTGATCCCGCTGATATCCTCGAGAGGCTAAACACTCATGAGTTCCAGCTTGCTGAGAAGAGAGATCTGTATGGACCAAGCTATGGCAGATCACGCACTCTGAAGGCCAAGGCAGTCTCTGAATCTGAAGGTGAGGATTCTGGTACCAGCCTTGGTGATCCTGAAGAACTGTGTCAAGAGCTAGCAATGCTTGTGAGGAAATTGCAGAAGTTCTCAAGGTGTGGTCGCTTTGGTAAATCCTCAAGAGGTGATGACATGAGATCAGATTCCTCATCCCGTGACTACAAGAAGAGAACTTGCCACAAATGCAAGAAACCTGGTCACTACATTAATGATTGTCCTCAGTGGGAGAAGGAATCAAATAATAAGAAATACAAGCATTACAGTTCTGATGACTCAAAGAAGAAGAAGAAATCTTCAAAGTCGTCATCATGAAAATCTTCGAAGTCTTCATCTCACAAGAAGAGCAGCTCCAAAAAGGCTCGGGCATTCATTGGCAAGGAAATGGACTCTGAAGCTGGATCTGAGGAGAATGAGGAAAGGGAAGCATCTGAGGAGTCAGAATCTGGTGTGGCGAGCCTAGCCCTTGCTACTGCTTTCGTCAGCAAGTCCATCTTCAACTCTGAGGAAAATGACTTCCCCAACACTGCTGACGACTGCGTGGTGACTACGCTCCAACCTATTGCTTCATGGCAAAAGGTGCCAAGGTACTCAAATACCCCTTGAAAGTGCGTTATATCGACTAGAGGGGGGGTGAATAGGCGATTTTTATGAATTCTTCACTAAGGAATTTGCCGGTGAGGAAATTCCTTAGCGAAGAACTACTTGCAGCGGAATAAGTACTCAGAAGTAAGCATAAGAGAATGCGGGCATGGTCATCATGATGAAATGAAGACAATCAAAGAGTACAGAAAGCGTAAACACATGATAGCACAAGATGAAGACAAACAGACTGAAGAAATTGAACTGAGGAAATTGAGAAAGTCTTATGTCAAAGTCTTCAAACATAGATATGAATGAACACTCAACACAGTAATGAGGAAATGAGAGGGTTGAGGAAATAGAACCAGTAAGGTTGGTGAAGACAATGATTTGGTAGACCAGTTCAAGCTCTTTGTCTCGGTTATGCGATTACGGTTGGAGCGGTGAGTATTTAAACTCGAGGACACACGATCCGGACACTTGATCGGCGAGCACGCCTTTCGGGACACCAAGTCCTCACCGTATTCTCCTTGAACTAAGGTCACACAGACCTCGTCCAATCACTCGTGGTAAGTCTTGAGCGACTTCCAAACCTTCACAGACTTGGTCACTCGGCGATCCACAATTCCTCTTGGTTGCTCTAGACCATGATGCCTAACCGTCTGGAAGAAGCACAGTCTTCAAAGGTAACAAGCGTTGGATCCACGCAGGATCAATCTCTTCAGTGATGCTCAATCACTTTGGGTTTGTAGGGGTTTGGTTTTTGGGTTTTCCTCACTCGATGATTTTCGCTCAAAGTCCTCGGAGGATGGGTTGCTCTCAAATGACAAGTGTCAAGTTTCTCTCGGAGCAGCCAACCAGCTAGTGGTTGTAGGGGCCAGCTATTTATAGCCTAGGGAGCAGCCCGACATGATAAGACATAAATGCCCTTCAATGATATGGCAGTTAGGTGGATAAGATATTTTGGGACAGCTAGCGCGCAGCACAGCAACGGTCGGAAATTTGAATCACAAATTCCTCAGGGCTATCATGTTCCTCACTGCGTAGGCAATCCGCACTGGCGAATTCCTAACTCCTCAGTCAGAACAAATTCCTCAGCGACCAAAAGAACTTCGTCTCATCCTTTGAAGAAATTGACTGAACTGTATGAGATTTCCAAAGGCCTCACTCGAAGGGATTGGTAGGTCTAGGACTTTGAGTTGAGCATCTCATGGAAATTTTTCCTTAGTATTTCCTCGACCCCCTTTAACAGTACGGTGTTTCCTATGACTCAAGAAAGAGAAAATGAAACTACGAAAACAAAAGTCTTCACGCTTCATGTTCCTCAAATGAATACCAAGTCTTCAAGGTCACACCAATTTCTTCACTTTCAAAGTCTTCAGTCGAAGAACTTCATTTTTAGGGGTTGACTTTCTCTGTAAATATCAAACTCCTCATAGTCTTATAGACCTGTGTACACTCACAAACACATTAGTCCCTTAACCTATAAGTCTACAATACACCAAAATCACTAAGGGGCACTAGATGCACTTACTATCTCCCCCTTTTTGGTGATTGATGACAATATAGGTTAAGTTTTTAACGGGGATAAACATATGAAGTGTAAATACTGATGTTGAGGAATTTGATTGCAAGATATAGAAGAACTCCTCCTGAAGATGTGCATAGTGAGGAATTTGCTTTTGAGGCAATGCACATTTGAAGAGTTGAATCATGGAGATCTCCCCCTATATCTTGTAATTCATACACGCATTTGACATATAATATGAAGAATTTGAAATGCATGATGAAATATGGTGCTTGATGAAATTCAGCGTGCGTGCAATAACATTAATGAGGAACAGGCATGCAAAATAACGCATCAAGAGTATCAGAGCACAGTGCATCAAAAGTATCAAAGCACCATCGGGTTTAAGATTACAACTCGATCCAATAAAAGTTTCAGAAGAACGAGAGTTGTAACTTAACAAAAACAAAAAAAATTGCCCATATAAGAGACCCGCTTGAAGACTAACTCAAATTTCTCCCCCTTTGTCATCGAATGACCAAAAGGATCGAAACTGAGGACTAACGCCCCTGAAGAATTTCAAGTTGAAGAAGGAGCGCTTGGCGTTGTTAAGTCGATTGTTGTAGTGGGGCCTGCCGCAGATGTCGTCCAAGTCTTCATTTTCATCAGTGTCTCGTGATGAAGAATAGGAGCTGGCCACCAAGGAAGGAACTTTGACCTTCTTATATTTCTTCGGAGGAGGTGCAGACCAGTCAAATTCTTCCTTGAGACCCATTCTCGTCAGTTCTTCCGTGATGTAGACATTTGAAAGAACAGCCCAGGTGTGTTTGAAGGTTTCATGGAGGTAGTAGTGGTTTTTCTTCACTGCATTGTGTGTTGAGGTCATGTTGTGAAGAATTGAACCAAACTGACGTTTGACCCATTTATGATTGCGATCAACCTTCGATGAAGACCGAGGAGTAACTCACGATCGGTCATCACCACAGGTGCTTTGTGGCTTGAGGACTTTGCTTGCATTTGAGGTATTTATGGCAGAGTCATCATTGGTGGAGTAGGATGCAGCTTTGCGAAACTGTCCATCCAATGGATGAATGCCTTCATCGATCATGCAGTTGCCTTGCCCTTGTCATCGGTGAGGTAAATGTCCGTTTGAGGACTTCAATCGGGGCAAGTAGCTGCGGTGGTTGTAGTATCAGCCTTGTAATTGAGTGAAGACCTTGTCCCGATGAATCTCATTATCCAAGGCGCATAAGGCTTCAGCTCAAATGGTGACATAGCAATGTTTGCGAGTCCTCATGAAGAAATCATGGAAGTTGGCCAGGAACGCCATGAATGATATTGAAAAGCATATTCTTCATGATGCCAACGACTTCTTCATCATTTGAGTCGTGGCCTTTGATAGGACTCATTGTCTTCGTCGAGAATCCGATGGGCGATCGAGGCACATACAATAATTCCTTGACGAGGAATTTGGTTCTTGGGGCCTGCCACGGCTTCAAAGGATTCATCAAGACTTGCATATAGTGATTTCAAAGCTCGGTTCGTTGTAGATACAACGAGCACCATCAAGTGGAGGACTGAGTGGTAGGGCACGAAGCAATTGATTCTTTGGTGCCTTGTAGTGAGTATTTTCAGACATCGATCTAACACCCATGAGTTCACGTCTTGGCGTCTCGGTGATGTGCAGCGTTGCATAGAATTGAAGAATGAGTTCTTCATTCCAATCACGAGATGTCGATGCAGAAATTCAAGTCTGCGTCGTGAAGAACACTGAGGACTGGCTCAATGCCTGGCAGAGACTCCATGTCCACATGAGGAATGTGTGCATGATCAAAGACTATGTCTTTGTTGAAGAGCACCGGGGAATACAAATTGGCTTGACTGCAGTCGTAAACGCCTCTTCCTTATGCGGCGTAATCATATGGATTGTAATCAGTGAAGAATACATGCTCGCTGAAGAAATCTTCAGCCTTGAACTTTTGCTTCGTTGAGAAGGGATTCTTTGGCTTTGGCAGTGGAGTGTCAGTGAGTTGCATCACGACCTCTGGAATCGCAATCTCAGGTTCTTGGTGAGGAATCTCTTGTTCCTCTACAGTGCGATCCCGAGGATCAGCAAGCAGGTTCATCAGTGCTAGTGGCTGGAATTTCTTCATGGATAGATGAAGTGGGATGAGTTTCTTCAGAGCCCATTTGAACTGTTGGAGCAGGGGACTGAGGAATCTGTTGGATTGGGGTGAAGAGTGGAGAATTTGGATGCTTACTTTCCCAAAAGTCATCGTTCATCACTGGCGTTGTGCTTCCTATATCCACATCTTCTTCAATTTCCTCAACACCAGCCTCTTCACCGTGAACCGAGGCATAGGCGAGGAAATGATTGGGGTTGAAGGGATAGCTTCCACTTCAATTTCTTCATCAATCTGCTCTGACGAAGCAGCAGAATGATTTTCTTCATCAGATCCGCTCAGGATCTCATAATCTTCACCAAAAGGAACAAGGTCCTTTGATGGAATTGAGGAAATTGGAACAGCATCAATAGGATTTTCAAAGGAGTTGGTCATTGGCTTCATTTTCTTCGCAAGAATCAAGAATTTGGCGCTTGATGCTTTCCGTTTCTTCACTGCAGCTCGTTCTGCAGCCTTGGTCTTCTTCACATGAGAGGCAGATGGAAGAATTGGAGTTGGTGTTGGCACAGGAGGAGCTGAGGAGTCTGGTTGACTTTCCTCTGGTGCAACTGATGCAGTTGCCCTGACTTGTTCAGTTTCTTCAGGCGCACCACTAGTGGATGCCCTGGCAATTTCTTCGGTTGTGGAATGGGATCATCAGCCCTGGAACTAGCATTGTCTTCAGCATCCTGAACTTCATCAGTGGTGCTGGCATGTTCTTCAGTCTGGTGAGCTGAGGCTCCAGCCTGAGGAATTACTTGTTGCGTTGAGGCAGCAACATTGGTGAATTTCTTCGTCAGGTTGTGAATCGACTTTGGCTCCTTGCCAATCAGCATAATAGGAGTCAAATTTGTCGCCGAGGGCTTTGATGTCACCGCATCTTGATGAGTTCTTGATTGTCATCTTGACAACGCTTTTCTTCAGCAGTTTCTCCTTTACATCGTGATTTCTTGATCTCTCCGGCGTATCAAATTTCCATTTCTCCTCTTGGATGAAATGAGTCGACATGTGACTTTGGCCAGTGTCAACTTGAAGTCAGGCATAGGAGTATTTGGGTCCTTGTGCCAGAGATCAATGTAGTCTAGGATCGCTCTTGGAACCAACAGCAGTGGCACAGGTGTGCCTTTGGCTCTAGCGGCCCTTTCTTGGCGGTCTCTCATGATTTCCGCAAGTTCATCATCATCAGCCTCATCATCTTCAGGTGGCTTTTGGAAGGCGACCTGTTTCTTCTTGGGACTTGGCCGAGGACCTCGTCGGTATGGCCTTAGTCTTCAAAGCAGAGTCGGGCCAGATGAAGACTTTGGTGCGGTGAGGAACTTCTTTGAAACACCAGAGGCAATGGAGATGCCTACTGATCCTTTGCACGTGGCGGATGCTGCAGTCTTGAGGACTTTGTCGGAGCTGAGGATTTTGTAGGAGCAGTGAGGACTTGGGAGGCCGGGAGCTGACATGAGGAATTGGCCGTGAGGGCACGGTGAGGAACTTGGCTGTGAGGGCACTGTTGGTGAAGCACTTGGCTTGTGTGCGGGCTTCTTTGCCATAGATTTTCTTGGCTTGACAGAGGCCTCAAGTGGCAGCAGAAAGCAGTGAGAGTCCTCATTGAATTTCCTCAACGCCTCGTTGGCTTGTCTTGCCAATTTGGCTTGGCGCTTGGCCCATTCTTCAGAAAGTCCTCACCACGCTTGATCTTTGGTGGGGTCAGCTTCTTGACCAGGTGCCAATGGATCTCTTGGACATGGAGGATTGAGTGCGAATTTCTTCATGTACTTTGGAGTTACATATATGTACTCCCTCCATTCCCTTGCCCATCTCCGTTCAATCCTTTGAATGCGCACCTTGTGCTGATTTTTGTTTTCTTTGCCGAACTCGGCTTCATCAGGTGTGCAATAATCAGCATATATTTCCTCAGGGATTTCAAACGCAGTCATGACCTCAGGCCTCTTTCCTCCTTTCTGTCGCTTCTTTCCTTCTGCCATATTCTTCAGCTGAGGAATTTGAACAAACGAATTCTCTGAAGAAGTATGCAACTTTTCTTCGAGGAACGCTGCAAATGAGTTAAGTTGATGAGAACCTAGTGATTCAGCAGCGGACATGAGTACCTGTGAACAGAGTATAGTTGCAAGGAATTTGGAGAGGTCATATGCGTTCTCAGAAGGTTTTTCAAAAAAAGAACTAGTTTGGGGAATTTGACCAGATGAGCCTTGAAGAATTTCACTAAGCGATCTTTGTCTTATGTTCCTGAGTTGTATAGCTCGAGGATCCACCCAATTGAGGAATCTTGAAGAAAATCATTGCTTAGAGAAAGCGAATCAAGAGCATATTTTGTTTGAGGTGTTCATATGTGTGAAGATTTGAAGAATAAACACCTTTGAAGATTTTTAGGAAGGTTTGAGAATCAAAGCGAGTAATAAAAGTAACTTTTAATTACCCGAAGTGAAGAACACGACGAACTAAGAAGAACAGTTGGGAAGTTCGTCAGTTCAGATCTTCCACGCTGTAACTTGGCGGAGGAAGACAGCTATGGTGGCGGCGGAGTGAAGATTTCCACGGTCGGCGCGAGTACGTCGGCGACGAGGTCGAGGCAGTGAAGCTCTTCCTCACCGGCGACGATGGAGTAGCGGCGGCGCTAGGGTTTGAGAAGCTCGAGAGAGAGAGAGAGAGAGGTCGAGCGGAGTAAAGGAAGTGAGGAAGGGGAGTGGGGTATATATAGCCACGGTGAAAAACTGTTCGCCCAAAGATTTGGGACGAACGTGCCCCCCTGACCCTTCTCATTCGCTTGACATGTGTCACCCACGTACTGAAAAGTGGATATCGTGTTAGATCGTGGGTGAATAGATAAATCCATCGTAGGATGCGGAACGATTTGAGCGGCAAAACCGAAAGTTTGGATAAGATCAGTTTTAAAGTTTCGTTCGCAATTTCTTCAGCTGTCAAAGACACAGTGAAGATTTTGAACGAGTTTCAAATAGAACGCACATGAAGAATTTGTGAATAGATTGGGTTGAGTATAGCATAGAGGGGGAAGGGTCCGATAACATTCACTTAGCAGAAAAAAGCAACTTGAAGAATTAGCCATAAGTGAATGTTGTAGAGGACATAAACCCATATATATATATATATATATATATATATATATATATATATATATATATATATAGCTAATGAAGAAATACGACGGAAAGCAGTGAAGATTTTGAAAAGTTGAAGAATTTGAAAAACTGAAGAATTTCAAAAGCGAGGAAAAACTCAAATTGAAGATTTTCAACTTTGGTGGTGGCGTGACCCACCGTATAAGAATGATGATTTCAGACACGCTGCATTACAATTGTCGTAGGGTTACGAGAATCAAATTCTTCATTAATTTATTCACACTTAGAGTGTTATTCTTCATGGATTGAAGAAAAGCGTTTCTTCATGTGTTGCACATCTAAGTCATCAATTTTGCATAAGTATCAGGATGTGTGTCCTTTTCAAAGAACATTCGAAGATTCTAAGATATTTAGCTCACACCGCAACTTGCTAAATCTCTTCTCATCCAAGGGCTTAGTGAAGATATCGGCTATTTGTTCTTCGGTTTTCACATGCTCGATGGAGATGTCGCCCTTCAACACATGATCACAAAGAAAATGATGACGAATTTGAATGTGCTTTGTCTTGAGTGCTGAACTGGGTTGTGAGCAATCTTGATGGCACTCTCATTGTCACGATGAGAGGCACATTGTTCACGTCGATGCCGTAGTCCTTGAGAGTTTGCTTCATCCACGACAATTGAGCACAACAAGAGCCAAAGCAATATATTCAGCTTCATGATGAAGCGGTGATCGTAATTACATTTCTTCGAGGACCAACGGACCAAAGATCGTCCGAGGAAATGACAAGTACCATATGTTGACTTACGGTCCACACGATCACCGGCATAGTCGAGTCGTAATATCCAATGAGATCAAAAGTAGAGCCCTTGGGGTACCATAATCCTAGTGTTGGTGTGTGAGCTAGATATCGAACAATATGCTTCACAGCCTTATGGTGTGATTCCTTGGTGTAGCTTGAAATCGGGCACACATGCAAGCACTAAGCATTATATCTGGCCTAGATGCACATAAGTACAATAGAGAACCAATCATGGAGCGGTATACCTTGTGATCAAGTCAATACCATTTTCATCGGTGCATAGATGGCCATTTGTGGGCATAGGAATTTTGACGCCTTTGCAATCTTGCATGCGAATTTCTTCAGGACATCTTTGAGGTATTTCTCTGAGAAATGAATATGCCATTGTGTTGTTGATGAATTTGAAGACCTAAGAAGAATTTCAACTCTCCCATCATAGACATTTGATATTCTTCACTCATCACATAGGCAAATTCATCACTATAACGTTGGTCAAGATCTGACCAAAGATAATATCATCAACATATATTTGGCACACAAACAGTTCACCATCATATGATTTAGTAAAGAGAGTAGGGTCGAGTGAACGGGTGTGAAGCCATTCTTCACGAAGAATTCCTTCAATGTATCATACCACGCCTGTGGGGCTTGTTTGAGACCATAGAGGGCCTTGTTGAGTCTCGAAGACTTTGTCAGGATTCTTTGGATCTTCAAAACACGGGGTTGAGCAACATATACTTCTTCCTCAAGCTTACCATTGAGGAATGCACTTTTCACATCCATTTGATATAAAGTGATATTGTGATGGTTAGCATAGGCAAGTAATATGCGAATAGACTCAAGTCTAGCAACAGTGCAAAAGTTTCATCGAAATCAATTCCTTCAACCTGTGTGTAGCCTTGAGCTACAAGTCGTTCCTTATTCCTCACCACAAGGCCATTTTCATCTTGCTTGTTGCGGTAGATCCACTTTGTGCCAATGATATTATGCTTGCGAGGATCTGGACGTTTGACCAGTCCCAGACATGGTTGAGCTCGAACTGATGTAAGTCCTCTTGCATGGCCTGGATCCACTCAGGCTCCAGAAATGCTTCATCTACCTTAGTGGGCTCTGTGATAGAGACAAAAGCATAGTGCCCACAAAAGTTAGATAAATGTGAAGCTTTTGAGCGTGTGAGAGGACCTGGCGCTTCAATGTTATCGATGATCTTGTCAACTTGCACTTATTTTGCAACGCGAGGATGAGCTGGTTGTCGTCGAGGAATTTGATCATTTTCCTCAGCACCATTGTCTTCAACATTATCTTCAGGTGCATCATTTCGGCGTTCTTGGCGTCTGAGGAATGAATTCTTCAGCAGATTCTTGAAGAGGAATGACATCCTCGGTTGCCTTGAACTTGATAGATTCCTCGGTGCTGGTTCATCTAACACAGAAGGTAGGTGCTCTCTTTGCGAGCTATTAGTTTCATCGAACCGCACATCTACAGTATCAACAATCTTGTGAAGAGCGATGTTGAAGACTCTGTAGGTGTGCGAGTCCTTTCCGTAACCAAGCATAAAACCTTCATGTGCTTTCGGTGCCAATTTAGAACTGTGATGAGGATCTATAATCCAGCATTTAGCACCGAAGACTTTGAAATAACACATTGGGTTTCTTGTCAGTGAGGAGTTCATAGGCAGTCTTCTTGAAGAATTTGTGAAGATATACTCTGTTGATAATGTGGCACGCGGTATCAATTGCATCAATCCAAAAACGACTAGGCGTTTTGTATTCATCAAGCATAGTGTGAGCCATTTCAACAAGAGTTACATTCTTGCGCTCCACGGCGCCATTTCTTTGAAAGCGATATAGGGAAGCAGATAACTCATGAGTAATACCAAGTTCATCAAGATAGGCATCAAGACCGAATTCTTGAACTCAGTTCCATTGTCACTCCTGATGTGTCTGATCTTCACACCAAAGTTAGTTGAAGCCCTCGAGGAAAATCATTTGAAGACTTCCTGCACTTAATTTTTGTAAGTAACAATGTGTACCCATGTGTAACGAGAATAATCATCAACAATAACAAAGCCATATAGATATGCATCATTAGTGACTGCTGAGTAATGATTAGGACCAAAGAGGTCCATGTGAAGCAATTCGAAGGGACGAGTAGTGGTCATGATAGTCTTCGCTGGATGCTTGGCCTTGGTCATTTTTCCAGCTTCACAAGCTCCACACAAGTGATCCTTGAGGAATTTGGCATTCTCAATGCCAATGACATGCTTCTTCTTTGCAAGCGTGTGCAAATTCCTCATGCTTGCGTGACCAAGTCGCCGATGCCATAGCTAATATACGAAGCTTTTGCAAGTAGACACATGGCTGGTTGTGGTCTGTAGAGAAATCAACAATATACAAGTCTCCTCTCCTAAAGCCTTCGAGGACTTTGGAATTGTAAACTTCCATAATCACAACACAACGATACTTGCCAAAGATAACAACCATATCAAGATCACAAAGCATTGAGATCGACATGAGGTTGTATCCTAAGGATTCAACAAGCATGACTTTGTCCATGTGTATGTCCTTAGAGA
The DNA here is from genome assembly GCA_021605145.1 of Aegilops bicornis. NCBI lineage: Eukaryota > Viridiplantae > Streptophyta > Magnoliopsida > Poales > Poaceae > Aegilops > Aegilops bicornis. The sequence continues at coordinate 387,132,752 of CM038675.1, read as the reverse complement.
TCGCAACCTTACCAAGACCCAATACGACTTTTTCCTTTGTCCCAAAAGATGATATGCTTCAGATGTGGCGGTGATAAGGGAGCATCCATCAATAGATTCTTGTCACCATCATGTGATTTGTACATCCACTATCGAGAACCCACTCGGTGGCTTTGGGTTGATCATCCTGCAGATGAATTAGTGCAACTTACGATCTCATATACTTCATCGGTGAAGAATATGATATCAAGTTCATCGAGATGAATTTCATCGAGCGATATAACGAGATAAGCGGTATGAGGGCGTGTGAAATGGAAGTTCATTTCATCATGATTAGCCTGCGTCCTTTCGGGCATTTTTTCAGGCCCCAGCAAATTCTTCACACGTTTAAAGCACGTCTGGAGACCTGACCCTGCAGAAGAGGTTAGTTCTTTTTCTTCACCACCCACATCTGAAGGGGTGGCAAAGAGTTCATCACTCTGCGAGCACCATAGGACATGTCACTTTGTTCATACTTGCGGTCGACATAACTAAAACTCTAGGTGGTTAAACCAAAATCACACAGAACAAGGGAGTACCTCGCTCTGATACCAATTGAAAGTGCGTTATATCGACTAGAGGGGGGGTGAATAGGCGATTTTTTATGAATTCTTCACTGAGGAATTTGCCGGTGAGGACATTCCTTAGCGAAGAACTACTTGCAGCGGAATAAGTACTCAGAAGTAAGCATAAGAGAATGCGGGCATGGTCATCATGATGAAATGAAGACAATCAAAGAGTACAGAAAGCGTAAACACAGGATAGCACAAGATGAAGACAAACAGACTGAAGAAATTGAGCTGAGGAAATTGAGAAAGTCTTCAGTCAAAGTCTTCAAACACAGATATGAATGAACACTCAACACAGTAATGAGGAAATGAGAGGGTTGAGGAAATAGAACCGGTAAGGTTGGTGAAGACAATGATTTGCTAGACCAGTTCCAACTGCTTTGTCTCGGTTATGCGTCTGGTTGGAGCGGTGAGTATTTAAACTCGAGGACAACAGTCCGGACACCCAACATGAGCACGCAGCTCAGGACACCAAGTCCTCACCGTATTCTCCTTGAACTAAGGTCACACAGACCTCGTCCAATCACTCGTGGTAAGTCGTCAGGCGACTTCCAAACCTTCACAGACTTGGTCACTCGGCGATCCACAATTCCTCTTGGATGCTCTAGACCATGACGCCTAAGCTGTCTGGAAGAAGCACAGTCTTCAAAGGTAACAAGCGTCGGATCCACGAGGATCAATCTCTTGATGATGCTCAATCACTTTGGGTTTGTAGGGGTTTGGTGTTTGGGTTTTTCCTCACTCGATGATTTTCGCTCAAAGCCCTCGAAGGATGGGTTGCTCTCAAATGACAAGTGTCAAGTTTCTCTCGGAGCAGCCAACCTACTAGTGGTTGTAGGGGGCGGCTATTTGTAGCCTAGGGAGTAGCCCGACATGATAAGACATAAATGCCCTTCAATGATATGACCGTTAGGTGGATAAGATATTTTGGGACAGCTAGCGAAGAAGATGAACGATCGGAAATTTGAATCACAAATTCCTCGGGGCTATCATGTTCCTCACTGTGTAGGCAATCCATGGCGAATTCCTAACTCCTCGGTCGAACAAATTCCTCAGCTACGAGAACAACCGTCTCACATCAAGAAATTGATCGAACTGTATGAGATTTCCAAAGGCCTCACTCGAAGGGATTGGTAGGTGTAGGATTTTGAGTTGAGCATCTCATGGAAATTTTTCCTTAGTATTTCCTCGACCCCTTTAACAAAGACGGTGTTTCCTATGACTCAAGAAAGAGAAAATGAAACTACGAAAACAAAAGTCTTCACGCTTCATGTTCCTCAAATGAATACCAAGTCTTCAAGGTCACACCAATTTCTTCACTTTCAAAGTCTTCAGAAAGTCTTCAGGATATCAAAGTCTTCAGTCGAAGAACTTCATTTTTAGAGGTCGACTTTCTCTGTAAATATCAAACTCCTCATAGTCTTATAGACCTGTGTACACTCACAAACACATTAGTCCCTTAACCTATATGTCTTCAATACACCAAAATCACTAAGGGGCACTAGATGCACTTACACCCCTCCTCTGAATCAAGTGAGGATGAATCTGATGAAATCCTCAAGCCTCAAGATTTCTGTGAAACAACAAAAGGCTTTTGAAAAGGTTCAAAATATGCTAGACAAAAGCGATGACATGTTGGGTGAAGAAATGGATCGAACTCATACTCTGATTGATAATCTTCAGAGACTTCAGTCTAAGTTTGATAGCCTTCAAAGTCATCATAACACTCTCTTAGCTGATCATGAGAAGCTTTCTTATGAATTTATTCAAAGAAAGCAAGATCTTGAGAAGCTAAGGAAAAGTTATGAAGATCTTCAGAAGGAGCATGATTTATTGCTTGCTCAACAGATCAGTGCCGCTCAGGATGAATTCATTCCACCATGTTTGAAATGCATTGAACGTGCATCTGCTAATTCTTCGCCTGAAAGTTCAAATGCTTCTATTGCTGCAAATTCTTCAACTGTCTCTATTATCACAAATTCCTCATCTCAATATACCACTAGTATCACTCACAATGCAGGGCTGAAGGAATTGTATGTGACAGGCATGTACAAAAGCCTCAAAGGGCATCAGGCTCTTTGTGATGTGCTTAACAAGTAGACCCTCAATAGGAACCCTAGGAAAGAGGGTATTACATTTGAGAGGAAACTCAATGCTATGGGACCTACTGGAAACCTGAGCAGTATCCCAAAATCTCAGGGGTTGCCGCAAAGGGACCTCCCGTAGATCCATCCACTTTATCTGGCTTTACATGTGAATCTTCATATTCTTCTGATGAGTCATTTGACTCCAACTATAAACTGTTCAAAAATCAGAATGAACTGCAGGAATGACCCCCTATGAAGAAAATCTGGGTTCCCAAAAGGTGCCTTGAAAGTATTCAGGTGAATGTCATCATGACACCACCTGTGAAGAATAGGAACCTCATATCAAATTCTTCATATGGACCAAAGTCTTCATATGGATCCAAGTCCTCATATGGACGAAATTTCTCACGTGGATCAAATTCCTCGTATGGATCAAACTCCTCATATGAACATCATCGTGCTAACACTTTCGTTTCACAGGGAAAGCCTAAGGGCTATGAATATGTGCATTATTCTTCAAATCATTATGTTCATAAGTCCTCAAAGAATTTCTCTGCTTATTCATATGCTTATTCTAAGCCCTCTTCTGTGAAACGAAGTGGACTGGCTTCTATGCCACCTTTTTCTTATGGAGCTGGCAGAATGATGAACTCTTTGCCACCCCTCTAGATGTGGGTGGTGAAGAAAAAGAACTAATCTCTTATGCAGGGTCAGGTCTCTAGACGAACTTAAACGTCTGAAGAATTTGCTGGAGACCTGAATATGCTTGAAAGGACGCAAGCTAATCATGAAGAAATGAGTTCTTCATTTCTCACGTCCTCATACTGCTATATCTGTTCTATTGCTTGATGAATTTGATCTGATGAATTTGATGTCATATTCTTCACTGATGAAGTATATGATTTCATAAGATGCACTAATTCATCTGTAGGATGATCAACCCAAAGCTACTAAGTGGGTCCTCGACAGTGGATGTACAAATCACATGACTGGTGACATGAACTTATTGGTGGACACTGCTTTATCTCCATCGCATCTGAATCATATCACCTACACTGACAAAGGCAAAAGCAAGGTATTGGGTCTAGGTAGGGTTGCGATCTCAAAGGATCGACACGTGGACAAAGTCATGCTTGTCGAGTCCTTAGGATACAACCTCCTGTCTATCTCAATGCTTTGTGATCTTGATATGGTTGTTGTCTTTGGCAAGTATCATTGTGTTGTGATCATGGAAGCTGACCATTCCAAAGTCTTCGAAGGCTTTAGGATAGGAGACTTGTATATTGTTGATTTCTCTACAGGACCACAACCTGCCACATGTCTACTTGCAAAAGCTTCAAAGGGCTAGTTATGGCGTCGGCGACTAAACTTGCACACGCTCGTGAAGAAGAAGCATGTCATTGGCATCGAGGGTGTAAAATTCCTCAAGGATCACTTTTGTGGAGCTTGTGAAGCTGGAAAGATGACCAAGGCCAAGCATCCCTCAAAGACTATCATGACTACCACTCGTCCATTTGAATTGCTTCACATGGATCTCTTTGGCCCTACTCATTATGCCACATTCACTTATGTTGCATCTTTATATGGCTTTGTTATTGTTGATGACTATTCTCGTTACACATGGGTGCATATCATCACTTACAAAACTGAAGTACAAGAAGTCTTCAAACAATTTTCCTCAAGGGCTTCAACAAACTTCGGTGTGAAGATCAAGCACATTAGAAGTGACAATGGGACCGAGTTCAAGAATACTAGTCTCGATGACTATCTTGATGAACTTGTTATTACTCATGAGTTATCTGCTCCTTATACTCCTCAGCAGAATGGCGTCGTGGAGCGCAACAACAGGACTCTTGTTGAGATGGCTTCCACTATGCTTGATGAATACAAGAGGCCTCGTCATTTCTGGCCCAAGGCAATTGATACTGCGTGCCACATCATCAACAGGGTATATCTTCACAAATTCTTCAAAAAGACCTCATATGAACTCCTCACTGACAAGAAATGCAATGTGAGTTATTTCAAAGTCTTCGGTGCTAGATGTTGGATTAGAGATCCTCGTCACAATTCTAAATTTGCACCGAAAGCACATGAAGGTTTTATGCTTGGTTACGGAAAGGACTCGCACACCTACAGAGTCTTCAACACCGTTCATCACAAGGTTGTTGAAACTGTAGATGTGCGGTTCGATGAAAATAATGGCTCACAAAGAGAGCACCTACCTCCTGTGCTAGATGAAATGTCACCTGAGGAATCCATCAAGTTCAAGGCTACTGAGGATGTCATTCCTACCGAAGAATCTGCTAAAGAAGTCATTCCAGAACATGAAGAACATCATGTTGGTGCATTTGAGGAAAATGGTTATAAAGAAAATGTTGAGCCTACTCAACGTTGTCAACCCGCTCATCCCCGCGTTGCAAATGAAGTGCAGATCGAGAAAATCATCAATGATATCAACACACCAGGTCCTCTCACATGCTCAAGGGCTTCTAATTTGTCTAACTTTCATGGGCACTTTGCTTTTGTCTCTATCACAGAGCCCACCAAAGTTGATGAGGCATTTCTAGAGCCTGAGTGGATTCAAGCGATGCAAGAGGAATTACATTAGTTCGAGCTCAACAATGTCTGGGAACTTGTCAAGCGACCAGACCCATGCAAGCACAATATCATCGGCACCAAATGGATCTATCGCAACAAGCAAGATGAAAATGGCCTTATGGTGAGGAATAAGGCACGTCTAGTAGCTCAAGGCTACACATAGGTTGAAGGAATTGATTTCGATGAAAATTTTGCACCTACTTGTAGACTTGAGTCTATTCGCATATTACTTGCATATGCTAACCATCGTAATATCATCTTATATCAAATGGATGTGAAAAGCGCATTCCTCAATGGTAAGCCTAAGGAAGAAGTATATGTTGCTCAACCCCCAGGTTTTGAAGATCCAAAGCATCCTGACAAAGTATTCAGACTCAATAAGGCCCTCTATGGCCTCAAGCAGGCCCCTCGGGCGTGGTATGATACGTTGAAGGAATTCCTAATGAAGAAAGGCTTCAAACCCGGTTCACTTGACTCAACTCTTTTCACCAAAACCAATGATGATGAATTATTCGTGTGCCAAATATATGTTGATGATATTATCTTTGGCTGTACTGACCAACGTTACAATGACGAATTTTCCTATATGATGAGTGAGGAATATCAAATGTCTATGATGGGAGAATTGAAATTCTTCTTAGGTCTTCAAATTCGTCAACAACACAACGGCATCTTCATATCTCAAGAGAAATACCTCAAGGATGTGTTGAGGAAATCCGGCATGCAAGATTGCAAAGGCGTCAAAATCCCTATGCCCACAAATGGTCATCTATGCACTGATGAAAATGGTATTGACTTCGATAAAAAGGTATGCCGCTCCGTGATTGGCTCTTTATTGTATCTATGTGCATCTAGGCCATATATTATGCTTAGTGTTTACGTGTGTGCCCGTTTTCAAGCTACACCGAAGGAATCACACCATAAGGCTGTGAAGCATATTCTTCGATATCTAGCTCACACTCCAACACTTGGATTATGGTATCCCAACGACTCGGCTTTTGATCTCATTGGATATTCTGACTCTGACTATGCTGGTGATCATGTGGACCGCAAGTCAACATCCGGCACAAGCCATTTCCTTGGATGATCCTTGGTATGTTGGTCCTCGAAGAAGCAGAACTACGTATCACTCTCTACTGCTGAAGCTGAGTACATTGCTGCTGGTTCGTGCTATGCTCAATTACTATGGATGAAGCAAACCCTCAAGGACTACGGCATCAAATGTGAAGAATGTGCCACTCTTCTGTGACAATGAGAGTGCCATCAAGATTGCTCATAACCCAGTTCAGCACTCGAAGACAAAGCACATCCAGATTCTTCATCATTTTCTTTGAGATCATGTGTTGAAGGGTGACATCTCTATCGAGCACGTGAAGACTGAAGAACAGCTAGTCGATATCTTCACAAAGCCCTTGGATGAGAAGAGATTTAGCAAGTTGCGGTGTGAGCTAAATATCTTAGAATCTTCGAATGTCCTTTGAAAAGGACACACGTCCTAACACTTATGCCAAATTGATGACTTAGATGTGCAACACACGAAGTAACGTTTTTCTTCAGTCAATGAAGACTAACCCTCTAAGTGTGAAGAAATTAACGAACAATTTGATTCTCAGAGCCCTACGACAATTGTACGCGGCTTCTGAAATCTTCATTCTTATACGGTGGGTCTCGCCACCAACAAAAGTTGAAAATCTTCAATTTGAGTTTTTCTTCAGTTTTTGAAATTCCTCAGTTGTTCAAATTCTTCAACTTTGCAAATCTTCACTCTTTCTGACAGTGTTCTTCATTGACTACAGCATTCACTTATTGCTAATTCTTCAAGTTCGATCGGACCCTTCCCCCTCTATGCTAAACTCAACCCAGTTTGTTCACATGTACACTTGTCCGCTGCTGAATATCTAGGTTCTCATCAACTTAAATCATTTGCAGCATTCCTTGAAGACAAATTGCATACCTCGTCAGAGAATTCAATTGTTCAAAATCCTTAGCTGAAGAAAATGGCTGATGGCGAAAGACCTCAAAAGGGAGGCAAGAGACCAGAAGTGAATACTGCTTTCGAGATCCCTGATGACATCTATGAGGAATATTGTACTCCTGATGAAGCCAAACATGGCAAGGAGAACAAAAATTAGCGCAAGGTGCGCATTCAGAGAATAGAGAGGATATGGGCACATGAATGGAGGGAGTACAGATATGTGACTCCGAAATACATGAAGAAATTCTCCTTACACCCTCCTTGCCCAAGACCTCCATTAGCACCTGGCCAAGAAGCTGATCCCACTAGCATCAAGCGTGGTGAGGATTTTCCACATGAATGGGCCAAGCTGCAAGCTAAATTGGCCAAAATGGCCAAAGAAGCAGTGAAGAAATTCAATGAAGATTTTGTTGCTGCCGCAGCTGAGATCTCTGCTAGCAAGCCTAAGAAGGCTATGCCAAAGAAGCCTGCTCACAAGCCTAGTTCCTTAGATGTTGTGCCCTCACGGCCAAGCTCATCAAAGCCCTCAAGGCATATTCCTCAAGCAGCTCTAGTCCCCATTGTTGCAAAACCTTCAACTGCTGCTGCAAAGTCCTCAGCACCTGCGCATCTCGCCTCTTGCCAAAGGACCACTGGTATCTCTTTTGCTTCAGGAGCATCTGCAAGTTCTTCAGCTCCTCCCCTATCCTCAACATGCCCAACTTTGCTAAAGAAAAAGGCCATTGCTGGATGAGGCACAAGTCCAAGTCCTCACAAAAACAAGGTTGCTTTCCAAGTGCCGTCTAGTGAAGATGAAGCTGACGATGAAGAATTGGTTGAAATCATCAGAGACATGCAGCAAAGAGCCGCTAGAGCCAAAGGAAGTAATGTGCCTCTTCTACTGGATCCCAAGTTGATCCTGGACTTCATAGATCTCTGGCACAAGGACCCCAACACTCCTATGCCTGAGTTCAGTCTCACACCAGGCCAAAGTCATATGTTGACTGCCTTCATAGGCGAAGAAAAATGGAAGTTTGAAAAGTCCAGGCAACTAAAAAAAGCTCAGAACAAGAAGGAGCGATTTCTGAAGAAGAATGTTCTCAAAATGACTCCTGATGAACTTGTGACCATGCAAACTGAGATCAAAGCACTCAGTGATGAATTTGACGCATACCATGCAGATTGGCTAGGAGCCAAAGTCAGATTCGTCAGAATGGCGAAGGGATTTACCTCAAATGTTGCAGCTTCTTCGAAACAAGAAATTCCTCAGGCTGAGGCATCTGCTCAGCCTACTGAAGAACATGCAAGCACAGCTGATGACAATCAGGTTGTTGATGATTCTGAAAGTACCAGGGCTACCGAAGAAATTCCAGCCACTGAAGAAACTGCTTGGGCAACCTCTAGTGTTGCGCCTGAAGAAAAAACTAGGCCAGTTGAGTATCTGCTACTGCGCCTGAAGAAACTAAACAAGGGCAACTGCATCAGTTGCGCCTGAAGAAATTGCACCAATTTCCTCTACACCTCCTACACAGATGACAAGCATCAACCTTCCTTCTACATCAGAAGCGAAGAAAATCAAAGCTACAGAGCGAGCAGCTGTGAAGAAAAGGAAAGCATCTGCATCCTCAGAGTCTTCAGCTTCGAAGAAAGTGAATACTTTGACGAGCTCCTATGCAAATCCCATAGATGTTGTTCCAATAGCAAGCATGCCATCAAAGGAGATTGTTCCCTTTGGTGAGCAATATGTGATTCCTAGTGAATCAGATGAAGAAGATCCCTCTGCTGCTACGTCAGAGCAGTTGGATGAAGAAATTGAAGTGGATGATATCCCTTCAACTCCACTGGTATAATCGCTCATGCCTCAATTCATAGCTGAAGAGGCATGCGTTGAAGAAATAAATGAAGAAGATGAGGATGTGGATATTGGGTCTAAAACTCCGATTCTGAATGATGACTACTGGGAAGGTCATCACCCCAACTCACCACTGACCACTCCTCTGCAACAAATTCCTCAGTCCCCTGTCCAAACTGAAGAAATTCATACGGGCTTTTAAGAAGGACAAGCTTCACTTCTGTCTATTACAGAAGAAGTTCCAGCCACTAGAGCTGATGAAAATGTTGCTGAAGAAATGGAGGTCCAGGCTGCTGCTGATGACACTGCTCCTGAAATTCCTCAGCCAGTGGTTCCAGTGACTGTGCTTCAAGAGGCTTTGAAGACTTCAACTGCTAATCTTCCCCAAGCCACAGAATCCTTACTCCAAGAAGTAGAAGTTCAAGGTTGATGACTTCTTTGTTGAGCATATTTTCTTCACTGACTACAATCGTTATGATGCTGCTCGACTTCGTCGCAAGCGCTTTTGGACCACTAGCCAGATGAACTTCTATTCCTCGTTGTTGTTTGATAAGGACAAGATCTTTGACCATGAGCAAATTCCTCATGTGGACATGGAATCTCTACCGTGCTTCACCCCAGTCCTCGGTGTTCTTCATGACGCTGGGCTGCTCAACTTCTGCACCGACATCTGCGACTAGAATGAAGAACTCATTCTTCAGTTCTATGCCAAGTTGCACATCACTGGCAACGTTGAAGATGTGAATTCATGGATATTGGACTGGATGACTGAAAATACTCACTATAAAGCTCCGGCCTCTGAATTGCTTCATATCGTCCCAGTCAGTCCTCTCGTTGAAGGTGCAAGGCTCATCTATGCTGAACCTGAACTCTCAGATCATCTGATGCAAGTGCTGATGAAGCCTTTGAAGCTAGGCCAAGCTCCAAGGACCAAATTCCTCGTCAAGGAATTGCTCTATGTGCCAAGGACAATGTACAGAATATTGACCAAAACCCTCAGTCCTATCAAGGGCCACAACTCTGATGAAGAAGAGATTGTTGGCATCATGAAGAATCTGCTATTCAACATCATACATGGTATTCCTATCAACTACCATGATTTCTTCATGAGGACTTTGGCCAATGTAGCTCTGTCACCATTTGAGTTGAAGCCTTACGCTCCCTGGATCATGAGATTCATCAGATCAAGGTCTTCAATCAACTACAAGGCTGATTTTCAAAATCATCTCCGCTATTTGCCCCCAATTGAAGTCCTCAAAAGGACTATTTCCTCAGTTGATGAGAAGGGCAAGGCTGTTGTCATTGATGAAGGCACTCTTCCATTGGATGGATTGTTTCGCAAAGCTGCATCTTATTCCACCAATGCTGACTCTGCCACACATGATTCTGCCGCAAATGCTTCAAAGCAATTTCCTCAAGCCACTGCTCCTCATGTGATGACTGATCGTGAGCTTCTCCTCAGTCCTCATGAGAAGGTCGATCGCAATCACAAGTGGGCCAAGCGTCAGTTTGGTTCAATTCTTCAGAACATGACTATCACGCAAAACACTGTGAAGAAGAACCATTACTACGTGCATGAAGTTTTTGATCGCACTTGGGCCATAATGTCTCACATCTATGGTGATGAAGACCTCAAGCAGATGGGCTTCCAAGAGGACTTTGACTGGTCTCATCCACCTTCGAAGAAATTCAAGAAGGTCAAACTTTCTCACTTGGTTGCCAGTTCATATTCTTCATCGCGCGAGAAGGATGAAGCCAAAGATTTGAACGACACTGAGGCAGGCCCTACTCCAACGGACAACCCCAACAACGCTGGCGCTCCTCCATCAACTTCATGATGATATTCTTCAGGGGCGTTAGTCCTCATTTTTCATCCCTTTTGGTCATTTGATGACAAAGGGGGAGAAATTCGAGTTAGTCTTCAAGCGGGTCTCTATATATGGGCATTTTTTAATAAGTTACAACTCTCGTTCTTCTGAAGTATTTGTTGGATCGAGTTGTAAACTTAAGTCCTATGGTGGTCTGATACTTTTGCTATGTTTTTTTGCATGCTATTTCCTCAAGTATGTTAATGCATGCATGCTAAATTACATCAGTCACCATATTTCATCATGCATTTCAAATTCTTCATATCATATGTTAAATGCGTGTATGAATTACAAGATATAGGGGGAGATCTCCATGATTCTACTCTACAATGTGCGTTTTCTATTCACAGCAAATTCCTCAGATATGCACATCTTCAGGGGGAGTTCTTCTATATCTTGTAATCAAATTCCTCAATATCAGTATTTACACTTCATATGTTTATCCCCATTGAAAACTTAACCTATATTGTCATCAATCACCAAAAGGGGGGAGATTGTAAGTGCATCTAGTGCCCCTTAGTGATTTTGGTGTATTGCAGACTTATAGGTTAAGGGACTAATGCGTTTGTGAGTGTACACAACTCTATAAGTCTATGAGGAGTTTGATATTTATAGAGAAAGTCGACCCCTAAAAATGAATGTCTCCAACTCAAGATTTTGGCTTACTGGAGACTTTAAAAGTGAAGAAATTGGTGTGACCATCAAGACTTGATATTCATGCGAGGAATACGAAGCGTGAAGAGTTTTGTTTTCGTAGTTTCATTTTCTATTTCTTGAGTCATAGGAAACACCGTACTGTTAAAGGGGGTCGAGGTAAAACTAAGGAAAAGTTTCCAAGTGATGCTCATCTCAAAATCCTACACCTACCAATCCTTTCGAATGAAGCCATTGGAAATCTCATACAGTTCAATCAATTTCTTCAGTGACAGAGACGAAGATCTTTTGGTCTCTGAGGAATTTGTTCTGACTGGGGAGTTAGGAATTCACCAGTGTGGATTTCCAACAAGTGAGGAACATGATAGCCCTGAGGAATTTGATACTCAAATATCCGACCGTTGTTGTGCTATGCGCCACCTGTCCCGAAATATCTTCCCACCTAACGGTCATATCATTGAAGGGCATTTATGTATTATCATGTGGGGCTGCTCCCTAGGCTATAAATAGCCGCCCCCTACAACCACTAGCTGGTTGGCTGCTCCGAGAGAAACTGACACCTATCATTGAGAGCATCCCATCTTCCGAGGACTTTAAGCGAAAATCATCAAGTGAGGAAAACCCAAACCCAAACACCTACAAACCCAAAGTGATTGAGCATAACTGAAGAGATTGTTCCTGTGTAGAACCGACGCTTGTTACCTTTGAGGATTGTGCATCCTCCAGACCGTTAGGCGTCATGGTCTAGAGCATCCAAGAGGAAATTATGGATCGCCAAGTGACGGAGTCTGTGAAGGTTTGGAAGTCACACCTGAATACTAACCACGAGTGATTGGGCGAGGACTGTTTTATCTTAGCTCAAGGAGAATACGGTGACTACTATGTGTCCGGGACTTTTGTGTCTCATGTTTAAATACCTAGCCGCTCCAACCAGACGTACGACTTTCACATCAGTTGGAACTTGTCTACCAAATCACTGTCTTCACCGAGCTACGGGTTCTATTTCCTCAACCCTTTCATTTCCTCATTCATATGCTCTAGTACTTGATCGTTACTGTTTGAAGACTTTTACTGAAGACTTTCTCAATTTCCACAATTTTATTTCTTCAGCCAGTCTGTCTTCAGCCTGCTTATCCTGTGTTTATGCTACTTGTACTCTGTGCTTGTTTTCATTTAATCATGATGATTGTGCTACTACTCTGTTATGCTTGCATCTAAGTACTTATTCCGCTCCTAAGTAGTTTGTTGCTTAGGAATTTCCTCACCCTGAAATTCCTCAGTGACGAATTTGTAAAAATTTCCTATTCACCCCCCCTCTAGTCGATATAACGCATTTTCACTAAACCGCTCATTGGAATGAAGCAAATTATACACCGTTGGAAAGATATCGTCGAGGCGCACCTTTTTCATACCGATTATTTTCTCTAATTATTTACAGTTTAAGAGAAGTTTCAATTTACTAAATCGTGAAATTGTGTTTTTCGATGTTTTTGAATTCGATCCAGTTTTTAACCATTTGTCGAAACGAGGCATGTGATACGCTGTTGAAAATCTATGAATGAGGCACAACTTTCATATGTAGAAATATTTTTGAGATTCCTTACAGTTTTAAGTTAATTTTGAAAATCATGCGGCGGACGACGAGTGGCAGAGGCCTTTTCGCAAAATTTTTACAAATCTCTGGTCGGAATGATTCAAATCATACGCATTTGGAAAGATATCGACCAGACGAAACTTTTTCATGTGCAACACTCTCTCTAATTTCTTACGGTTTAAAAGCAGTTTTAAAATTACCAAAATGCGGACACTGTTTTTCGCGACATCCAAATCGACGAGTGAACTTCATCCGACAGGAAAACACACTGCTTCGACGAAAAACCGCACTGCATCATACGGTCAAGTGAACTTCATCCATACGTTTTCTCACACGAGTTTTGTTGTGTTTTTTCAACTTTTGTATGAACGGGAATGTACCGCAGAGTCGAGGGCAAATGAACCATGAACATATGTCGAAGTGAACCGCATTATTATCTTGTTGTTTCGCTAAACTTTCCGCACTTTTCATGTTGGACGTAAGTGAACATCATTACTCTCTCAAAAGTGAACCACATCCAAGGACCAAACTCACTGCAAGTGTTGATGTAGTCGACTGATTTTTGAGACACACGAAACAAATTGCACTTCATATAGAGGGGTAATGAGTTGCTACACAAATGAAGTGAACTACACTTTTTTGTCAAACAAATTTAGTCGAAACATTGGTACTGCACTTCAGATGGAAGACTAGCGAACTGCACTAAAACACAGAGTTTTCAACACCACACCCGCAGCACTGCACTACAAATCCTACATGAAATTAAACTCTATGTGTCGTACTGCACCAAAACACACCCGATTCACACCAGATTTTTGGAGGTGGCTGAACCGGACGAAACCGGAAAATCAGTGTTCCGCCGCGAACTGCACGACCAAGGGACGAGCTAGTCACGTCAGAAGAGAACTACAGTGAAGAATCGGGTACTGCACCAGCGACCCAACTGACCTACAATGGAGGGAAACCTGCACTGCTCATCGTCAGCGGGAGAACTACAGTGAATAATTTGATCTGGGCATCTCTTTTTTTATACATGATGGTACGTCCACCTCGCTCCAGCACACATCAGTGGAGCACTGCACTGTTGAAAACAGATGGACGTGGAGTGGAGGAGCACGAAGGCGAGGCGCCGCAAAACTGAGCACGCCTCAGCGGCGAACCGCACCAGCCAGGTCGGCGAACTGCGTCATATGAATAAAAAATGCAAAGAGGCTCAGCCGGGTGGATGAACTGCACGTCCATGGTCGCACAAGAGAACTACAGAGAGGAAAGAGGACCGCATCACGCGCACCTCCGAGCTGCACTGCCATGGTCGGCGAGGTGCACATTTTTTTGCATGCACGAGTAGCAGCGAGGCTGTGGAGGTGCTGGGCAGGCCAGGAAGGGGCGGCTGCGGTGGGATCCAGAGGAAGTGAAGGGCGGCGGCCAGACAGCAGTCTGCATAGAGAGAGGATGAGACGGGAAGCCATGCGAACCGCGCGCACTAGATCCCTCTGCCGCTCTCCTATAGGGAACGTGTCGGTTTGGATCTGACATGGGATGCCTCGATCCCGTCGCCTGGAGTGTCGTCGGAGGCTGCGGTTGTGGGGGATGGGGTGGAGCCGAGCAGCCGGGCAGCGCCGCGGTGTTGTTCCGCCGGCCATGGGCTTGACCACGCCGGGAGGAGGCAGCTCGCCGGCCAGCTCGCTCCAGCACACATCGAGAGTCGGGGGTGCCACCATGGATCCATGGGCGTCGGGGGAAGGAGGGGAACGGGTGAGGCCGCTCTGGTGGTTGTCCATATCCACCGCAAGGCCGCGTCGCTCGGGAGGGGGGCGGGAGGGCGGCAGGGGCCCTGGCGGCACTGGTGGATTGGTGCAGAATGAGTGCCCCTCCGGCCGGCGCGTCGCGAGGCAGGCTGCTCCATCCAGGAAGTTGGTTGCGGGCGGGGAGGCGGCAAGGGCGGGGCGGGGGCGCCGGAGAAGGTGGGGCAGTTGGGCGGAGCACGGGGGGGAGACCGGCCTGGGCATGGCGCGAGGCAATGGGGTTGGTGGATCTGGGGGTCGGACGTGGGAGGAAGGTGGAGTGGATCGAGGGAGGAGTGGGGAAGATGCGCCGGTGGGGTGGTTTTTCTTTTTTTGTTGTGCGCGGGGTTTGCGTCGGCTGTTAGCAGAATAAGAGATACCGTGAATGTTATGTCCTTTACAGCATTCACTTATAGCTATGTCTTGAAGTTGCCATCTTCTGCACTAAGTGAATGTGATCGGACCCTAATTCCATCTGTGGTTATCTCTCATACTCTCTCTAAATCTTCATATGCATTCTGTTGACACGTGTCAATTATCTTCACTGTGTCCTTGTCATTCGAAGATTAAGAGACAAACATTTAAAAGGCTTTTATTATACTTATCCTTTTGTCTGAATCCGGAGAAGTTGGAACGACCACCCGACAAACCAGGCGCGCATTGGGTCGTGGCACAACATTTAAGTTGTTGCATGTGTTCCGCGTGGTGCTCTGATGTCAACCGCCAGGGGCTGCTGAGTAATTATACTGTGCCACCCCCTTCCTTATAAATACCTAGCCCCCTTGCGGTCATTAAATCTTACCTCCCCTTGCTGTCTCGCTCAAACCCTAGCACCGTCGCTAGCTTCCGTCGTCGCCGGAGACGAAGCGCTTCGCTGCCGCGAATTCTCTATTGTCATCGTCACACCGGCCGCGGACATCTTCCTCCTACCGCCGCCGTAGGTGTCTTCCGCCGCCAAGTTAGGGCGCAGAAGATTGGACTGCTCGGCCTCCTTCTGTGACTCGTCAAGCAGTTCGTGTCTGTTCTTGAGCAGCAATTAAAAGTCTATTTTACCGCATGTTTGATCCGTTAAAACTTTCTATATCTTCAGAAAGTTGTTTCTTCACTTCCAAATCTAGATCTTCCATACTATAGCATCTTATAGCCTACAAGTAATTTCACTTATTATGCTTCACAACTAGTTAGATTTCTCACTCGTACTTATTCATGGATCCGTATAAATCTGGAACCAACTCATATCAATAAGTGAATGTCATCGCGCTATGAGGTCAACGTCTTCAAACTGATTTATCTTCAAAATCCTCTAAGAATGCATATGACCTCTTCCCCTTCCCTCGCATCTCTAATGCTGTCAGAGGTACATGTCCGTGGGAGTGTCCCTTGGTTCTCATAGTCTGCATTCATTTGTAGAATTCTTACACCATCATATTGAATCACCTGCAGCCAGTTCTTGTCTGACAAGTAGAGTGAAGTCTAACACCACTGTGAAGCCTTTCAGTCTGAATCCAATGAGCAGTGGAAAAGCTACAAAGAAAGGCGGCAAACAACGCTATGATAACACTGCAAAAGACCTGCCACCAGATCTCTATGAACTATACAAGTCTGACCCTGAAGAGAGCTATGGTGAGCGCAAATCTCTCGTCCAATGGATTCGAAGATATTGGGCAGAGCGGTGGTTGCTGTATCACTTTGTGACTCAAGAGTACGCAGACAAGAACGCTGTGAGGCCACCCTGGGCTGATATTGTATACAGGAAACTTCATCCCAGGACCAAAGCTGAAGCCATTGAGAGAGGCTTCTTTCCTTGCATGGCCCGAGGACCAATGCCAGAGAATGCCGACCCATCCAGTCTTCGATGGTGTCGTGAGGATGATCTGTTTGAAGCCAATCTTCAATTTGCTAAAGCTTCAGCAGTTCAGAACAAGAAGGACTTCGAGATTGACTTCAACCCAGGTCCAGCTGCACCAAGGCCCGATGGTAGTCGCGAGGCCGAACCAAATCTTATTGCCCCCTTTAATGACTTCGACTCATTTCTGGCACATTGTGTAGCATAGAGAGCAAGCATTGAAAATACTGCTGAGGATGAGGAACAAACTGCAGCTCCAGAGCTCTCGAAGTGTGTGTAGAATGCTAAGGCTTCAAAGTCTTCTATTGCACCAAAAGCTTCAAGAGTGAAGCCATTGAATTTTCCACCTCCTGAATCCAGTGTGCAGTCTGAAGACTTGTCTCGTACTTCTATGAAGATTAAGAAGATCTCAGGGCAAGGCCTTACTCTAGCAAGCATCCTCCACCATGATGAAGATGTAATTGATCTATCTAGTGATGAAGATCTTGCTGATGATGCCCTTGAGCTCCTTGTCAAGAGCAAACAGGAGGCTGAAACCTTCAGAGATTTGCCTCTTTTGATGTTGATATTCTAAACAACTTCATCGATGAATGGTTTGAAGACACTTCCCTTACCATTGATGATCTGCAGCTTCCCATTGGCATCAGTGTGGTGTTCCAAGGATGCAATGCAAAGGAGCTTGCCATTGCTAATAAGGTCACTGAGCAGAAAAACAAGATTGACCATGAAAAGGCTGTCTTCAAGAATCACATGGCCAAACTTAGTGTCACGGATGTTCAGAACTTCAAGAAGATGACGACAGATCTGAAGGTTGAGTTCCACAAGCGTCGTGATGAAGCCAAGGGCTCCCGAGAGCGCCTCAAACATTATGTTGAGAAATATGTTCAGGCTCACAAGGAAGCCTTGAAGAGAAAAGCACTTGGGCGTCCAGGCATTGACCCTAAGTTGGCTGCTAAGAAGAAGAAGCCAACACAAACTGAAGCTGAGGCTCCATTGTAGGAAAGGCCAAACATTGTCTTCCCTTCTAGCATGACTGGCTCGAAGCATAAGGTCAAATCAAGTGCTTCTGAGAGAAACAAGATGAAGCAGGTAGAGGCTGAAGCCAAGAAGTGCAAGCATCAAGAAGCCTCTGATGCCGCTCCATCACAGAAGAGGCTGAAGCCAAAGCCTTCTAAGGCTTCAATAAGGACTCAAGCACCAACTGCCTCATCTGCTCCTGAAGAGCCGCTGCTAGTTGAGCCCATCTCTGTTGCCTTACCAGCCTCCTCCAACCGCGAGCGCCATCTTGTTGTACATGAGCCTGCTACCACAGAGGCTCAAGAGTCCACAGAGATTCTAGTTGTTGACACCACCGCAGCTGAAGACATTGGTCGTGAAGACAATGTAGATGATGATGAAGCCCATCCTCAGGTACCCCAGATCATGCCAAAACTGGTATCATTGCCTGCTCCCACGAGTAGTGAATAGATCAGCATTGGCGGTCCCCCAACGCCAATCACTCATGATGAATTCTGGGAAGAGCAACACCCCAACACCCCGCTCCATGAAATTATTCCGCGCACTCCACCAGCTCAATTCACTACTCTAGTACCGAGACTCCCCAAGAAACTCCTAAAGACATGGAGAAGACCACTCCCTCACCGCAGGCGTCGCCCTCTTTTCGAAGGCTTCGCCGAGGCCCAAGGCCAATGGTCTCCATGTCCAGCATTCCTGAAGAGTGTGTGCATGCCACAAGCTCAGTAGCACGTCAAGTGTTCCCTGAAGCCATCCCCTCAAAAACTGCTGACGAGTCTGGAGCAAAAGAGGCTAAAGATATTTTGGTTGCATCAGCCGAGGAAAGAGAAGAAGAAGAAGAAGAATAAGTTGGTATCCCCCCTACTGAACCAAGTGTGATTCCCGAAGTGATTGTGCCTGACCCTCCAGTACTTGAAGCTCCTAAAGCCATTTGCAGTGATGCTTGCCGCCACTCATCTCGAGGCCAATGACGTTGTCATGGCTGAAGTAAATATGCAGCCTGAAGCCACTCTTCAGTTTCAAGCCCTTGATGCCACAGAAGACATTCATCCATCCACCTCGGTTGTTTCTGCTACTCCTCCTGTACCACACACTATGGCAAGGGCCTTCAATCGTGAATGTGAGCTAATCAGTCTCAGGTGGTCGATTATGACACCTCCTGAAGCTCATGGGCCACAATATGATTACATATTGAGCAAAGGCCTCAGACGCAGAAGCCGAAGCCAAGAATGCCAAGGCTTCCCAGTGCTGCCACCATTTGACATGTCTCCAACATATCTATAATTTCTGATTGTTCCATGCTATTATATTATAATTCTTGGATGTTTTGCAATCATTTTATAGTCATTTTATATCATTTTTTGGTACTAACCTATTGACATAATGCCCAGTGCCAGTTGCTGTTTTCTGCATGTTTTTTACATCGCAGGAAATCAATACCAAACGGAGTCCAAACGCAGCGAAACTTTTTGTGGAATTTTTCTAGACCAGAACACACAAGATGGGCCGAAGAAGTACGGAGGGTGCCCGAGGGGCACAACCCACCGCAGGCCACTGGGGCCCAAAGCGCACCTGTGTGGGCTGTGCCCACCTTGGTTGCCTCCCGCACCGCCTCTTTGCTCTATAAATATGAAATATTCCAGAAACCCTAGGGCAGTTGACGAAAATCATTTCCAGCCGTCGCAAGTTCCAGAACCACCAGATCCAATCTAGACACCATCACGGAGGGGTTCATCATGCCCATTGGTGCCTCTCCGATGATGCGTGAGTAGTTCTTTGTAGACCTACGGGTCCGTAGTTAGTGGCTAGATGGCTTCCTCTCTCTCTCTCTTTTGATTCTCTATACAATGGTCTCTTGGAGATCCATATGATGTAACTCTTTTTGTGGTGTGTTTGTTGGGATCCGATGAACTTTGAGTTTATGATCAAATCTATCTATCCATGATAGTTATTTGAGTCTTCTTTGATCTCTTATATGCATGATTGCTTATAGCCTCATATTTCTTCTCCGATATTTGGATTTTGTTTGGCCAACTTGATCTATTTATCTTCCAATGGGAAGAGGTGCTTTGTGATGGGTTCGATCTTACGGTGCTTGATCCCAGTGACAGAAGGGGAACCGACATGTATGTATCGTTGCTATTAAGGATAACAAGATGGGGTCTATTCCTACGTAAATAGATCTTGTCTACATCATGTCATCGTTCTTATTGCATTACTCCGTTTCTCCATGAACTTAATACACTAAATGCACGCTGGATAGCGGTCGGCTTGTGGAGTAATAGTAGTAGATGCAGGAAGGAGTCGGTCTACTAACATTGGACGTCATGCCTATATAATGATCATTGCCTGGATATCGTCATGAGTATTTGAAGTTCTATCAATTGCCCAACAGTAATTTGTTTTCCACCATTTGCTATTTTTCTCGAGAGAAGCCACTAGTGAAACCTACGGCACCCGCGTCTCTTCTTTAATATATTTGCCTTCGCGATCTATTTTATTTGATTTTATTTTCAGATATATTAAACCAAAAATACAAAAATACCTTGCTGCACTTTATTTTATTCGAGATCTATTTATCCCATATATCATATTTTTATCACGTCTATTTGCCAATTTCTGGCGCCGTTGCCCGAGGATTGACAACCCCTTTAACACTTCGGGTTGCGAGTATTTGTTATTTGTGTGTAGGTGCTATTTACGTAGTGTTGCTTGGTTCTCCTACTGGTTCGATAACCTTGGTCTCATCACTGAGGGAAATACCTACCGTCGTTGTGCTGCATCATCGCTTCCTCTTTGGGGAAATACTGACGTAGTTCTAGCATACATCACCACTCAGGGCTCATTCAGTGTCCTAAGCTTCAGAGAGCACAACACATTCTTTGACAGTGCCATGAATCCCTACAAGAAGCCCAAGATCTCTTTTGACAGGTTTTGGAGTCATCAGCAAAGAAGCTATTACTCATGCATCTTGTAGAACCAGGACATGATCTTCCCTCACAAGCGCTTGTGTTGTGATGCCATTGCTGGAATGCCATGCCTTGAAGAGGCCCTTGATTGCTTTCGTGAAGTTGGTCTGCTCCCTTTTGTTGTCAACAAGGAGCACTAGAATGAAGAACTCTTGCTTCAATTTTATGCCACCCTTCATATCTTAGGCTACAACAGGGATCTGAAGTCATGGGTCCTTGAGTGGATGTCAGGCGATGTACACCATGAAGCCAAAGCTCAAGACATCATCGAGCTTACTTCCCTGCCCACTCCTGGTGATCTCTATGAACCAGGTTGTCAGCGCTATGAACAGGAAATTGAGAGCATCTTCCAGAAGCCAGAGCCCAACATGAGTCAAATGCTGAGCATGATGAAGCCATTGCCAGTAGACATTGAGTATCCCAAGGAATTCGTTGTCAACAACCTCGAGCACTTGCCCTGCACCATATACCATATTTTGAGCCATACTCTATGGAAAATCAAAGGGCACTCTCCACACACAAATATTGAAGGCATTATGAAGACATTGTTCTTCTACATTATCAATGGGATCCGCTTCAACACTCAAGATTTCTTCATCCGTCAGTTGGCTACTTCAGGCATTGATCTATTTGGCCTCAAGTTCTATGCACCATGGGTTATGTGGCTGATCAAGCTTCACTCCACCATCAATTATCAAGCTTTAACACGCAATCATGTTGTCTTTCTGCCTGAAGCGGACGTGTCTCATGAAGCCATTTATCCCGAGCCTGCGAAGGAACCAGTTCATGAAGATAATGCTGCATTTCAAAGCTTCTCGGCCCCACCTAAAGCCACTTATGTGCCAAATCCACCTACTGTTGTTGGTCCTCTCGTTGGTCAGCTTCGGCTGCCGCATCATGCTCCTACTCATGCTACAGCCAGCACAGTAGCTCAAGGGCCTCAGAAGCGTTCTTGTGTGCTCAATGACCAAGAACTTCTTATTTGTCTTCATCAGAAGCAGGATAGGCGTCATGACTGGATGAAGCATCAGATGCAAAGTCTTCTTATGGATGTAAATCGCATATGAAACCTCTCCACCAAGAATTCTTTTGTTTCTCATGAAGCCTATCGGCATGCCTGGAAGCACCTCACTCTGCTATGCTCTGAAGATGAACTTACATCCGATGGCTTCACTGAATGATTCAAGTTTGACTCCAGGCCTCCACAATCAGCAAGTTGGCATCCAATACCATCCATTGAAGATTCTAACTACTCATCTTTGGCTCCAACTATTGTTGCACGAGTCATTGATGAGCAGGACGACGCCACTTCACCAGCCATGGCTTCACTGCATCATGATTCTGCATCAGGCCCTTCTGCACCGCCCAACTCCACCGTCGACCCGGCTGCCCCAACATCTTCAGCAACACCTCATGGGAATGCTTAGACACTCTATGTCTTCACTCCTTTTTGGTCATTCCTGGCAAGAGGGGGAGAATCATATGAGTTGATAGTCTTCAAGCGGGTCTATATGGGTCGGGTGCTTATTTCTGTTAAGTTTTGCAACTCTCGTTCTTGAATTGTTGGTTTTGAGTTGTAACACTTAAGTCTTAATGGTCGTCTGCTACCGTTTATTGCAATGATAAATTCCGCATGAAGTCATTCTGTAGACGCCCATTTTCCATTGTGCATGTCATTATTCTCACTACATTTTTGTATGCACGATGAATTGTCTTCATGAACTGAAGGAGATCTTCACAAGGCAAAACCTGCAATGTGCATTTGCATTCAAAGGCAATCAACTTATATGCATATCTTCAGGGGGAGCCCTTTCAACTTCATGAAGCTAATGAACACATTCTTTAACTTACACGTACTTTTATCCCCATTGAAAACTTCAACCAGTTTGTCATCAATCACCAAAAAGGGGGAAACTGTAAGTGCATCTAGTATCACCCCTAGTTGGTTTTGGAGTTTTGATGACAAACATGGTTGAGGGACTAATGTGTTTGTGAGAGATAACACAGGTAGAAGTCCCTAGTTGATTCGGTTTACCTACCAGAGATGACCCCTAAAAATGTATGAAGACATTGAAGACAGTGGTGGTTCCTGAAGACATTCATGTCGAAGATAATGACATGTGAAGACATTCACTTGAATACTATGGAGTGCGAAGACATAGTTTCTTTCGTAGTTTCATTTTCTTCTTTCTTCAGTCATAGGAACCACCGAACTGTTAAGTGGGATCCAGGTGAACAAAGTTAGAAGACTGACGTGATGCTCAACCCAAATCCTATGTCTTGAGTGAAGACAATGAGAGTAAATGTTATCCAGAGTTGGATGAGTCAGCCCTGCTTGTAGCCCAAGTTAAGCTGCCGCATGTGTTTGAAATCCGACCATTGGACACGTGTCGGTTCCTTAGTGACTCAGGGTCATTTTGGACATGTCATGTCGGGTTGCCTCCTGGCTATAAATAGCCCACCCCCTACACCATAAATTGGTGACCAAAGAGTGTTATGCATCATTGAAGTCTTTCTGTCCGCGTGATCTAAAGACTTATTACACTTGAAGACTATGTATCTTCTAGTCGGTTAGGTGTCGCGTTATGAGGATCCAAGAGTCATTGTGGATCGCCGGTGAACAAAGTATCTGAAGGTTTGGAAGTCTACCTTGAGGACGTACCAGAGTGATTGGGCGAGGACTAAGTGTCTTAGCTCAAGGGGAATAAGGTGAAGACGCGGTCTTCTGAGTTCAGTTTCAGCCTTCCTAACCAGACGTACAGTTGTCACAATAACTGGAACTGGTCTACCAAATCCTTGTCTTCGCCAAGCAACCAGTTCTATCACTTCACCCTCACTTAATGTTTAGCTTCGTGAAGTCATTGCTTGTTTGTCATGTTTGACTTCACTGTGTCAAGACATTCTCACTAATTGCATAATTGGCTTCATACTATCTTCCTATTCTGATCCCCTCTACCTAGCTGCTATTTTTCTTCGTGTTTACTTCATACTATTTACTAGATATGGCTTGGCTAGTGTAGTTTATCTTCCGCTACATACTCTATAGGTTGTATTTGGTTGTCTGTCTTTGTAAGACATTGCCTGTCTTGTAGACTTTCATAAAAATCGCCTATTCACCCCCCCCCCCTCTAGTCGATACCTAGCACTTTCAAGAATGCCATGGTCTAGTAGCCAATCTGTTAGGTGAAATAGCTCGACACTGTTATATACTCAATCTTTGTTGCTAAGATGGCCTTCAATGGTTGTGTGCTCGACCTCATTGATTGTTGAAATAGCCTGCCATAATTTAGCACTCAATCTGTTTGCTAAATTAGCTTTACATATATATATATATATATATATATATATATATATATATATCTTTACTTAGATCTACTTGTCCAAATATCTTGCCATAGCTTTAGACATCGACCTAGGTATTTTTTCTGGACTTTATAAGAAAACCATATATGCTTTTCCTGGAATACCTAGTAGAAGAACAAATTTGTATGTCTAACAGATGGACAAGACTTGGATAACTTCTGCTCGAAGATTCTCCCCTGCATATGTCAAGGGGGTTGAAAACTTCATGAACTTTATCAGAGCTGAGTATGGTGGTCCAAAATCAGATGTGCTCTACCCGTGTAGCAAGTATATGAATTCATTTTCAAGAGCCCAGTCAACTGTGCAAAATCATCTACACTTGTATGGATGTCGGTCACATATACTAGTTGGGTTAACCATGGTGAAGATGTGAACGTCAATGTTACTGACTATGTAGAAGCAGTAGATCACCATCTTGATCTGCCTGATGCTCAGGGGGAAGAGGAGGAGGTGGTGGTGGTGGCGGAGCCAGTGAGTTTGACCAACATTGAAACAATGCTACGAAATGCTCGCGCATTTCGTGAACTTTCACCTGCACAAGAAAAACGGTGGGCCCGCATTTTGGAACAATGCAACATGGCAGTCACCGCAGGAAATAAGCTATCAGTATTCTCAGCTATGGTCACCTTTCTTCAGGTGAAGACATCTGAGCGAATGACCAACAAATCATTCGATGCGATGTTGGCTACTTTCCGCAGATCTTACCCAGATCGTCGAGCTGCCACACACCTACAAAGAAATGAAGAATTTCCTTCGTGCAGTTGGAATTGGATATGATATGATCCATGTTTGTAAGAATAATTGTGTTATGTTCCGAAAGGATTATGCCAACTTAAGTGAATGCCCAAAATGCAAATCATCAAGATGGAAAGATGGTGATGTTGTGAAGAGGATTCATCATAATGTTCTTAGACATTTTCCAACTATACCAAGATTGCAGAGGTTGTTTCATGATGCTGAAACAAGAGAGGATGTACTGTGGCATTCTAGGAACCAGGAGTACACAGATCAGAATGTAATGAGCCATCCATCTCATGGCAGTGACTGGACAAGCTTCAATCAGAAACACAAAAAGTTTGTTGCTGAGCCAAGAAACATTAGACTTAGCTTAGCTACAAGATGGATTCAACCCAAGGCCACCAGAGCGCCAAATATAGCATGTGGTTAGTGCTTGTTATCGCCAACATGCCACCAAATGTCTGCACCAAAGAATCAAACTACATGATGATCTTGCTCACCCAGGTCCAAAAAGTCCTAGAAAGGATTTTGATTTATTCATGGAGCCTCTTGTGGAGGAACTTCAACAACTATGGAGGGATGTTCTCACTTGAGACTTATATAGCAGCCCAAGCTGATTTCTTTCAGCGTGCTGTTATAATTTGGTGCATCCATGATTATCCGGCTTTGGGCACTATGTCAGGGCGAACGACACATGGTTACAATGCATGTGTTCGCTGTGCCAAGAATCCTCTATCATACACAATGCTTAGCAAGATCTGTTACATTGGACACCGTTGTTTCCTTGCCAAGGACAAGTCATGTCCTAGAAAATACCAAAGACCTGTGTTTGATGCAGATCATGAAAACCGTGATGCGCCAAAGAGGCTCACCAACGATGAGTTGCAGGAGGAATTACAGAAGGTCAGGCATATTAAATCAGGAAACCATCTTGATAATGGTAGTGGGAAAAGGAAGCGTGGCAGGGAAAAAGAGATAATATTGTTTACCCGCAGGTCCACTTTGTGGGACTTGGATTATTGGAAAGATTTTGGATCCACTGCATAATCTTGATGTGATGCACATCGAGAAAAATATATGTGACAGCATTATCGGCACACTTCTTAATATTGAAGGCAAGATGAAAGATAGCTTAAAATCTAGGATTGATTTGACACACCAGGGTATCAGATCCGATTTGAAGGTGAAAGATGATGGTGCATCACGGGATATGGCACCAGTTGTGTATGTGTTGGACAAGGTAAAAAGAAAAGAATTCCGCAAGTTCCTATCATGTGTGATATTCCCACATGGATTTGCTTCCAACCTTGAAAGGAGAGTCAGTGCAGATGGAAACAAGGTACAAGGGTTGAAAACTCATGACTGCCACGTCCTACTTCAAAGGGTTTTACATGTTATCCTTAGAGGATTGGGCCGCCCTAACTTATACAGAGCAGTTGAAGAGTTGGGACAATTCTTCAGGGAACTCTGTAGTAGAAATATCAGGATAGATGTTATGGAGCATCTTAGAGACAAGATACCACCTATCCTATGCGAACTTGAGAAGATATATCCTCCACCCTTGTTTGATGTGATGGTGCATTTGGTTGTTCATCTACCTGATGAGGCACTACTTAGAGGTCCAGTGCAGTATGGCTGCATGTACCCTATTGAAAGGCGGCTAGGCACTTTCAAGGGCTATGTTAGGAACAGAGCTAGACCTGAGGGTTCCATTGCAGAGGCCTACATTTCTATAGAAGCATTGACATTCCGCTCAAAATACATTGAAACAGCTGATCGGCTTAGGAAAAAGGTGGGTGAAGACAATCCCGAGCTCAATGTTTTCGATTGTTCTGTTCGAGTTATAGGGAAGAGTCGACAAGATGACAAACCTAAATATTTGGACAAAATTATTTGGTATGTGTTGAATAATTGTCCTGAGATTCTACCTTATATCGAGCAAGTGCTAAGTACTGCAGCTTATGT
Source organism: Aegilops bicornis (assembly GCA_021605145.1). Lineage (NCBI taxonomy): Eukaryota > Viridiplantae > Streptophyta > Magnoliopsida > Poales > Poaceae > Aegilops > Aegilops bicornis. Next base: position 387,105,879 of record CM038675.1, on the reverse strand, counting down.
ATTGTAATCTACTAAACTTGCAGTACATTCTTATATATTTAGATGTTTGACATGATCACTATGTTGTGCAACGTCTACAAAAAGGAGTTACTAGCGCAAAATCCAAGAAACATTGACAAACTGGTTATGGCACGATTTGAAATGGTTCAAGATCTGTGTAAGCATTTGAATTGCATTGTCAGTTTTTTAATATATTGAGTACATAAGATGATCAGCTTGTCTATTTTCTTACCATAGGTTAAGAAGATGCGGGAGGATGGGCAGACAATTTATGATGCCCTAGCAATGGGTCCTGATACTCAGGTAAGACATTATGAATCTTGCGTTGTTGGAGATGTGCGCTACAACACCCTTGCACACGACAAAGGCAGGAAGACACAAAACAATGCTGTCATGAGCACGGATACGTACGACAAAGAGACAACTGATATGCTAACATAACAGACATTATTCAGTTGCAGTATATCTCCAGTTTCGAGGTTCATTGATGTGTGGTTCTGTTCTGCTGTCGTTGGTATAACATGTTTTCCAGGATTGCAAAACCCAAAGCTGATGATTATTTCAAATCCATTAACATCAAGGCAGCATACCACACCGATGAGCCTTTTATTTTGGCAAATCAAGGAACACAGATATTTTTCATGGAAGACACATATGCATGTAGCAATGACTGAAGAGTATTGCAAAGGTTTGAGCAGAGGAATTCGTTTAATGAAGTTGCACAACCAGATGATGCTTACACTGCTCCTTATGTAGAAGATTCCACACATGTTCATAGTATCTTTGAGAACCATCACATCAATAACGCTGGCGAAAAGATTTTTCCTGTCAGGTTGTGGACGTACGAGAGTTGAACAATAAGAGGCCAATGTTCAAGGACATTGAGGATGAAGAAGAAGGTGGCACTGGGGGGAATTACGATTCAGACTGATACACATGGCGAAGATGTTGATGTTGCTGTTGTGGATGATGATTAGATTGCTTTTGTCGTCTTTGCCTGTGACAAGACGACTTTTTATCTACTATGTGAAATTGTGTTTGCTGTGACAACTGAAACCTGATGAAGTTGTTGTTTAGTATTTTGCTATGAGAACATCACTTATTATGTATGTTGATTTATGTTTGGTGATTGTATGACGACTAAAACATGATGACATTGTTGTTTAGTTGTACTCATATTTGGCTGTGAAACTTGTATTTGATGACATAGTTTGCTATTGGACGGCAATTTGCTCTACGTCTTCCAATAGGAACAAAGCTGACCTGACAGGGCCTCTGCTAATTTATTTATTTATTAGCAAAAGGTCCTCTGCTATTTATTTATTTATGAGCAAAAGGGGATACCCCTGATTTCCGTTAATAGAAATCCTTAGCTGTTCACGACACTATGCCCAGCCTGCTAAACAGGTCTCATTCATTACTAGTTTCAGCAAAGTGCTCATGTCATAGCCACTGAATACATCATGAGTGCTACATACGCTACAAATAAAGAGACAATCATCCTACAGAGCACAATGATCTTGCCCATTATCTTCACAAGCTCTTTCATCTCCTCATTGCTTCCAAGGCCGTTCAGCAGCTGTTGCTTGGCCATGATCAGATGAACTGCATCTTTAACCTTCTTTGCATCTTCCTCTTTTGTCATTCCATCAGTTACTTGTCCAACACCCCAACCACCTAGTATTGGGATTCCTCAACTAACCAAATAATCAACGTAGTTCCATTCCCCCACATCAGCAACTTCCTAGAAATACAAATCACACGAATCTTCCCTTTTCTGCACGAATCAAATTGGAAGATCATCAACCGAACTATTAAAAAATCAGCAACTGAAAGCAGGCGAACAACTTAAACATATTATTACCCCATGATTCGGGCATTTGAAGTAGACTCAGCCAGGGTTTAGGATTGTAGCTGAGACGCGACGGATGACTCTGCGTGATTTTCAATAGTGGCACTACACCAACGGCATCGGGTTGCAATGAGCAACCGGCTGTGGTGAGTGTGCCGGCGGGGGTGTGAAGAGACCCATAGGTGACGGTACGGGTGGCGACTTGGCGCATATCTGTGTGTTGCCTACTGAAGAGCAGGTGGACGAGCCGCCAGCGGACATGGTTGCTGCGGCCGGAGGTTCTGATGCTAGGCAGAGTAACTAGAGAAGAGGAGAAGCAAACATAGGATATGTCAATTTCATTACTTGCAGAGTAGTGATACGTCTCCAACGTATCTATAATTTTTGAATGCTCCATGCTACTTTATCTACTGTTTTGGACTATATTGGGCTTTATTTTCCACTTTTATATTATTTTTGGGACTAATCTATTAACCGGAGGCCCAACCCAGAATTGTTGTTTTTTTGCCTATTTCAGTGTTTCAAGAAAGCAGAATATCAAACGGAGTCCAAACGGCATGAAACCTTGAGCGTGATTTTCTCACCGAGCGTGATTCAGAGACTTGGACCCTACTCCAAGAAATGGAGGCGGTCACGAGGTGGGGGGCGCCCTAGGGTGCGCCCGCCTCGTGGGCCCCTGTTGCTCCACCGACATACTCCTTCCTCCTATATATACCTCATTACCCCCAAACGATCGAGCAGAGCCAAACAGCTAATTCCACCGCCGCAACTTCCTGTATCCACGAGATCCCATCTTGGGGCCTGTTAGGAGCTCCTTGAAGGGGCATCCACCACGGAGGGCTTCTACATCAACACCATTGACCCTCCGATGAAGTGTGAGTAGTTTACTTCAGACCTTCGGGTCCATAGCTAGTAGCTAGATGGCTTCTTCTCTCTTTTTGGATCTCAATACAATGTTCTCCCCCTCTCTCGTGGAGATCTATTCGATGTAATCTTCTTTTTGCGGTGTGTTTGTTGAGATCGATGAATTGTGGGTTTATGATCCAGCTTATCTATGAATAATATTTGAATCTTCTCTGAATTCTTTTATGTATGATTGGTTATCTTTGCAAGTCTCTTGAATTATCCGCTTTGGTTTGGCCAACTAGATTGGTAGTTCTTGCAATGGGAGAAGTGTTTAGCTTTGGGTTCAATCTTGCGGTGTCCTTACCCGGATGTGAGGAAGGGTTGCAAGGCACGTATTGTATTGTTGCCATCGAGGATAACAAGATGGGGTATTTATCATATTGCATGAATTTATTCCTCTACATCATGTCATCTTGCTTAAGGTGTTACTCTGTTTTAACTTAATACTCTAGATGCATCTTTGGATAGGGTCGATGAGTGGAGTAATAGTAGTAGATGCAGAATCGTTTCGATCTACTTGTCTCGGACGTGATGCCTATATACATGATCATACCTAGATATACTCATAACTATGCTCAATTATATCAATTGCTCAACAGTAATTTGTTCACCCACCGTAGAATACTTATGCTCTTGAGAGAAGTCACTAGTGAAACCTATGGCCCCCGGGTCTATTCTCATCATATCAATCTCCACCACTTTAATACTTGCTTTGTTTTTACTTTGCCTTTTAATTTTCACTTTGCATCTTTATACCAAAAATACCAAAAATATTATCTATCATCTCTATCAGATCTCACTCTCGTAAGTGACCTGAAGGGATTGACAACCCCTAATCGCGTTGGTTGCGAGTAGCTATCGTTTTGTGCAGGTACGAGGGACTTGTGCGTGGCCTCCTACTAGATTGATACCTTGGTTCTCAAAAACTGAGGGAAATACTTACGCTACTGTGCTGCATCATCCTCTCCTCTTCGGGGAAAACCAACGCAAGCTCAAGACGTAGCAATAAGGATTTCTGGCGCCATTTCCGGGGAGTCTACGCAAAAGTCAACATACCAAGTACCCATCACAATCCCTATCTCTCGCATTACATTATTTGCCATTTGCCTCTCGTTTTCCTCTCCTCCACTTCACCCTTGCCGTTTTATTCGCCCTCTTTTTCCCAATCTCCTCCTCTCTTTTCCATTTGCCTTCCCGTTGCCATGGCCGAATCAAAAAGAACTACAGGTTTTCTCCCGAGCTCTAGTGCCTTCGATAACCCCTCTATCCTCTCTAAGCTCATAAATAATGATGGTATAGAAAGGCCCACCGGGGTCACCAATGAGAGCTTGAATAATTTTGATGAGGATGACTCTGGAATTTTTCGCTATTTACTTGATGAGTCTTTAAAAGATGCTTGGGATAGGTTACTTAGGATTCGGGCTAGCTATGTGCCACAATATCAAATTCAAAATTACTTAAAAAGTTTTTATGTTGGCTTGCCCGCTTCCTTCAAACAAGTTTTAGATTCCATCTTTGAGGAAGGTTTTCTTGAAGGGGATGCTATAGATACCTATGAAAGAATGAAAACTATATTTGGGCACCCCATGAATGATAAGGTTGAATCAACTACTCTCTTGTGCTTTTATCAAAATGAAATTATTAAAGAGATGAAGTCTAGTTTAGAGGCAAATTTCCGTAACGTGCTTAATCATACTTCTTCCATTAATGGCCATGTGCTTAACTTAAATAGAAGAATGAATGCCATAGAAAGGAGATCCTCCTCTCCGAATACCAAAGACGGCAATACCTAGATCTATCCTTGCTTTTATGCCTAGCTAGGGGCGTTAAACGATAGCGCTTGTTGGGAGGCAACCCAATTTTATTTTTAGTTTTTTGTTTTTGCTTCTGTTTAGGAATAAATAATCCATCTAGCCTCTGTTTAGATGTGGTTTTATGTTTTAATTAGTGTTTGTGCCAAGCTAGACCTATTGGATCTTCTTGGATAATAGTTATTGGATCTTGCTGTAATTTCCAGAAACTTTGCGCTCAGTGCCCGAATTATTAAAAATCACCAGAACGTGATAAAATACTGATTCCAATTGCTGCTGATCAACAAACAAATTTTCTAGGTCGTCTAATTTTTGCACATGTTTTGGAGTTCCAGAAATTTGCGTTAGTTACAGATTACTACAGACTGTTCTGTTTTTGACAGATTCTGTTTTGCGTGTGTTGTTTGCTTATTTTGATGAATCTATGGCTAGTAAAATAGTTTATAATCCATAGAGAAGTTGGAATACAGTAGGTTTAACACCAATATAAATAAAGAATGAGTCCATTACAGTACCTTAAAGTAGTCTTTTGTTTTCTTTCTCTAGCAGAGCTCACGAGATTTCTATTGAGTTTTGTGTTGTGAAGTTTTCAAGTTTTGGGTGAATTCTTTTGATGGATTATGGAACAAGGAGTGGCAAGAGCCTAAGCTTGGGGATTCCCATGGCACCCCAAGATAATCCAAGGACACCAAAAGTCAAAGCTTGGGGATGCCCGGAAGGCATCCCCTCTTTAAATCCACTTCCATCGGTAATTTACTTGGAGCTATATTTTTATTCACCACATGATAAGTGTTTTGCTTGGAGCATCTTGTATTATTTGTGTCTTTGCTTGTTAGTTTACCACAATCATCCTTGCTGTACACACCTTTTGAGAGAGCCATACATAAATTGGAATTTGATAGAATACTCTATGTGCTTCACTTATATCTTTTGAGCTTGATAGTTTTGCTCATAGTGCTTCACTTATATCTTTTGAGCGTGATAATTTTTGCTCTAGTGCTTCACTTAGATCTTTTAGAGCACGGTGGTGGATTTGTTTTAGAGAAACTATTGATCTCTCATGCTTCACTTAGATTATTTTGAGAGTTGTTAATAGCATGGTAATTTGCTTAATGTTAATATACTTGGTATTCAAGATATGTGAAACTTTCTTTTGAGTGCGTTGAATACTAAGATAAGTTTGATGCTTGATAATTGTTTTGAGATATGAAGATAGTGATATTAGAGTCATGCTAGTTGAGTAGTTGTGAATTTAAAGAATACTTGTGTTGAAGTTTGTGATCCCGTAGCATGCACGTATGGTGAACCGTTATGTGATGAACTCGGAGCATGATTTATTTATTAATTGTCTTCCTTATGAGTGGCGGTCGGGGAAGAGCGATGGTCTTTTCCTACCAATCTATCCCCCTAGGAGCATGCGTGTAATACTTTGCTTTGATAACTTCTAGATTTTTGCAATAAGTATATGAGTTCTTTATGACTAATGTTGAGTCCATGGATTATAAGCACTTTCTCCCATCCTTCCACCATTGCTAGCCTCTCTAATACCGCGCACTTTTCGCTGGTATCATACACCCACCATATATCTTCCTCAAAACAGCCACCATACCTACCTATCATGGCATTTCCATAGCCATTCCGAGATATATTGCCATGCAACTTTCCACCGTTCTGTTTATTATGACACGCTCCATCATTGTCATATTGCTAGCATGATCATGTAGTTGACATCGTATTTGTGGCAAAGCCACCTTTCATAATTTTTCATACATGTCACTCATGAATCATTGCATATCGATACACATCACGGAGGCATTCATATAGAGTCATATTTTGTTCTAAGTATCGAGTTGTAATTGTTGAGTTGTAAGAAAAATAAAAGTGTGATGATCATCATTATTAGAGCATTGTCCCAAGTGAGGAAAGGATGATGGAGACTATGATTCCCCCACAAGTCGGGCTGAGACTACGGACGAAAAAAAAGAGGCCATAAAAAAGAGAAAAGGCCCAAATAAAAAAAATGAGAGAAAAAGAGAGAAGGGACAATGTTACTATCCTTTTACCACACTTTTGCTTCAAAGTAGCACCAAGATCTTTATGATAGAGAGTCTCTCATTTTGTCACTTTCATATACTAGCAGGAATTTTTCATTATAGAACTTGGCTTGTATATTCCAATGACGGGCTTCCTCAAATGCCCTAGGTCTTCGTGAGCAAGCGAGTTGGATGCACACCCACTTAGTTTCTTTTGTTGAGCTTTCATATACTTATAGCTCTAGTGCATCCATTGCATGGCAATCCCTACTCACTCACATTGATATCTATTGATGGGCATCTCCATAGCCCATTGATACGCCTAGTTGATGTGAGACTATCTTCTCCCTTTTTGTGTTCTCCACAAACCACCATTCTATTCCACGTATAGTGCTATATCCATGGCTCACGCTCATGTATTGCGTGAAGATTGAAAAAGTTTTGAAAATGTTAAAGTATGAAGCAATTGCTTGGCTTGTCATCGGGGTTGTGCATGATTTAAATATTTTGTGTGGGGAAGATGGAGCATAGCCATACTATATGATTTTGTAGGGATAACTTTCTTTTGCCATGTTATTTTGAGAAGACATAATTTCTTAGTTAGTATGCTTGAAGTATTATTATTTTTATGTCAATATGAACTTTTGTCTTGAATCTTTCGGATCTGAATATTCATACCATGATTAAGAAGATTTACATTGAAATTATGCCAAAGTATCACTCCGCATCAAAAATTCTCTTTTTATCATTTACCTACTCGAGGACGAGCAGGCATTAAGCTTGGGGATGCTGATACCTCCGTATCTATAATTTTTGATTGCTCCATGCTACTTTATCTACTGTTTTGGACTATATTGGGCTTTATTTTCCACTTTTATATTATTTTTGGGACTAATCTATTAACCGGAGGCCCAGCCTAGAATTGCTGTTTTTTGCCTATTTCAGTGTTTCGAAGAAACAGAATATCAAACGGAGTCCAAACTGAATGAAACCTTCGGAAACGTGATTTTCTCACCGAACGTGATCCAGGAGACTTGGACCCTACTCCAAGAAGTAATAGAGGAGGTCACGAGGGTGGGGCGCCCCCTAGGCGCGCCCGCCTCATGGGCCCCCTGTTGCTCCACCCACGTACTCCTTCCTCCTATATATACCTCATTACCCCCAAACGATCAGAACAGGAGCCAAAAACCTAATTCCACCGCCGCAACTTCCTGTATCCACGAGATCCCATCTTGGGGCCTGTTCCGGAACTTCGCCGGAGGGGGCATCCACCACGGAGGGCTTCTACATCAACACCATTGACCCTCCGATGAAGTGTGAGTAGTTTACTTCAGACCTTCGGGTCCATAGCTAGTAGCTAGATGGCTTCTTATCTCTTTTTGGGTCTCAATACAATGTTCTCCCCCTCTCTTGTGGAGATCTATTCGATGTAATCTTCTTTTTGCGGTGTGTTTGTTGAGACCGATGAATTGTGGGTTTATGATCCAGCTTATCTATGAATAATATTTGAATCTCCTCTGAATTCTTTTATGTATGATTGGTTATCTTTGCAAGTCTCTTCGAATTATCCGTTTGGTTTGGCCAACTAGACTGGTAGTTCTTGCAATAGGAGAAGTGTTTAGCGTTGGGTTCAATCTTGCGGTGTCCTTACCCAGTGACAGAAAGGGCTGCAAGCGTATTGTATTGTTTCCATCGAGGATAACAAGATGGGGTATTTATCATATTGCATGAATTTATTCCTCTACATCATGTCATCTTGCTTAAGGCGTTACTCTGTTTTTAACTTAATACTCTAGATGCATCTTTGGATAGCGGTCGATGAGTGGAGTAATAGTAGTAGATGCAGAATCGTTTCGATCTACTTGTCTCAAACGTGATGCCTATATACATGATCATACCTAGATATACTCATAACTATGCTCAATTATGTCAATTGCTCAACAGTAATTTGTTCACCCAAGTAGAATACTTATGCTCTTGAGAGAAGCCACTAGTGAAACCTATGGCCCCGGTCTATTCTCATCATATCAATCTCCATCACTTGAATACTTGCTTTGTTTTTACTTTGCCTTTTACTTTTCACTTTGCATCTCTATACCAAAAATACCAAAAATATTATCTATCATCTCTATCAGATCTCACTCTCGTAAGTGACCGTGAAGGGATTGACAACCCCTAATCGCGTTGGTTGTGAGTAGCTATTGTTTTGTGCAGGTACGTGGGACTTGTGCGTGGCCTCCTACTAGATTGATACCTTGGTTCTCAAAAACTGAGGGAAATACTTACGCTACTCTGCTACATCATCCTCTCCTCTTCGGGGAAAACCAACGCAAGCTCAAGACGTAGCAAGTAGCATAGCAATATATATAGTCTTAGTCTAGGTTTGGATTCGAACCAACTACAGGAGCACGTCTCTCTTTTCTCTAAAACTCAGCAACTTCTCTTTGCTGGTACACTAGCTTGTTCTGTATGGCTTCTCAAGTCTTTGATTTTCGGGAATGTTATCTGGCGAACGACCAGTGGGAGGAGGAGGGCAAACGAATCCATTTTCCTTGCAATTTTAGTTGCAACGCAAGATCAAATGGTGGCAGTTTCGGGAATGTTATCTGGCGAACGAGCCCAGTTTTTCTTTTCTTCCTATAAAGAAGTATGGTATGTAGTGTTGGCTTAGTTAACAAACGATTGTTTCAACCTTGAACGTTGGATCGACATCCAACGTCTGTCGTGTTTCTTCAGTCTCTTCTTCCTCCAGCCGCCAAAGTCAAACCAGCACTGGCGGGACCGCCTGCTCCCGCCTCCCACAGCTGGTTGTGCTGCCGCGCACGCATCATGGCCACATCGCACCTTAAAACTCTGCGCATCCTCCCCGGCTCCTGTTCATTCCTGTCCGAGGCCTCACCATCATCCTCCGCCTTGGTTCGCTCTCCGCGGCGCCGCCCTTCGATGTTGTCAACATGGTCAACAACCGAGAAGAATAACGAGATGACTGTACATGGTGAGGATGATAGTAGGGACCCACCAGGATCATGGCAGTACACAAGCAAGCGCCTCCTTTATCACAAGAAAAAAATGGTTCCTCCTGATGGTTTCCTGACATCTGGGTCGCACGCCATTGTCAACAGTCAATAAGCGAGATAACTACAAAAGGAGCGGCTGAAAACCGAGAACCAGCAGCTCGCGCAGTATTTTTTTTTGTGTTTTTGGGACGGAGCAGGGTATGAACTGGGTTGTGCAGGAGTTGTGGCACGTCTAGCCCAGGTTTTTATTTCATATGTTTACCACATGACCATCCCAGATTTTTTCTTTCTGAAAATGGCTACCCCAGCTATTTTGTTATTAGCAGAATACCCACCGGAGGCCTACTTGCTTTTCTATGCCCTGCTGGGCCGGAAATCTTTCAAGACGAGGAGGGATGCATTCGGCTTGCCCAGAAAATGGGCTATAAATAATAAGAAATGGGCTGTAGAATGAAAAAATACAACAAACATGCAATTAGTTCCAAATTACTTTTTTCTTTCAGATTTTGATATTCTAAATTTCATTGTTTTTGTGTTGGTAATTTCATTGGATTTTAAATTAATGTATGTTTAATTTTAAAATTAATTTGAATCTGGCTAGAAATTTTGGGTTATATGCTGTTTGCGACAGATTTGTAAGCTGACTTGTGGGTCTACTAGGTTGACGTGTACGCAAGGCTTTGTAGTAGTGACCGTTGGATTTTAATCCAACGGCTGTCTAGCTCCAGCCGCCTAAACCAGCGTCGATGGGACCGCCTGCTCCCGCCTCCTGTGGCCGCCTGTGCTGCAGCACAGGCTGTACCCCATGATACGTCTCCAACGTATCCATAATTTTTGATTGCTCCATGCTACTTTATCTACTGTTTTAGGCAATATTGGGCTTTATTGTCAACTTTTATATTATTTTTGGGACTAACCTATTAACCGGAGGCCCAACCCAGATTCTTTGTTTTATGCCTATTTCGGTGTTTCGAGGAAAAGGAATATCGACGGAGTCAAAAGCGGAATGAAATCAACTGGAGAAGTTATTTTTGGAAGGAAACCCACGATGGACTTGGACCCCACATCGGAAGATACGGGAGGTGCTCACGAGGGTGGGGCGTGCCCTCCCACAGGCACGCCCCCTGCCTCGTGGGGCCCCGTAGCTCCACCGACGTACTCCTTTCACCCATATATACCTACATACCCTAAAACTTCCGAGAACAAAACCTAGATCGGAGTTCCGCGCGCAAGCCTCGAACCACGAAAAACCAATCGGGACCCCTTTCCTGCATTCTCACGGAGGGGGGGATCCATCTCCGTGGCCATCTTCATCATCCGGCGCTATCCATGACGAGGAGGAGTAGTTCACCCTCGGGGCTGAGGGTATGTACCAAGAGCTATGTGTTTGATCTCTCTCTCTCGTGTTCTATGGCACGATCTTGATGTATCCCGAGCTTTGCTATTGTAGTTGGATCTTATGATGTTTCTCCCCCTCTACTCTCTTGTGATGAATTGAGTTTCCCCTTTTGAAGTTATTTTATCAGATTGAGTCTTTTATGAGAACACTTGATGTATGTCTTGGTGATCAACTTGCGGGTTTCGTGACATTGGGAACCTATGCATAGGGGTTGGCACACGTTCTTGACTCTCCGGTAGTAGCTTTGGGGCACTCTTTGAAGTACTTTTTATGTTGCTTGGATGAATCTGAGATTGTGTGATGCATATCGTATAATCATGCCCACAGATACTTGAGGTGACAATGGAGTATCTAGGTGACATTAGGGTTTTGGTTGATTTGTGTCTTAAGGTGTTATTCTAGTATGAACTCTTTTATAGATCGATCCGAAAGAATAGCTTTGTGGTGGTTTCGTACCCGACCATAATCTCTATGTTTGTTCTCCGCTATTAGTGGCTTCAGAGTGACTCTTTGTTGCATGTTGAGGGCTTGTTATATGATCTATCTATGTTATTATTGTTGAGAGAACTTGCACTAGCGAAAGTATGAACCCTAGGCCTTGTTTCCTATCATTGCAATACCGTTTACGCTCACTTTTACCGCTTGCTACCTTGCTGTTTTTATTATTTCAGATTACAAAAACCTATATCTACCATCCATATTGCACTTGTATCACCATCTCTTCGCCGAACTAGTGCACCTATACAATTTTCCATTGTATTGGGTGTGTTGGGGACACAAGAGACTTTTTGTTATTTGGTTGCAGGGTTGTTTGAGAGAGACCATCTTCATCCTAAGCCTCCCATGGATTGATAAACCTTAGGTCATCCACTTGAGGGAAATTTGCTACTGTCCTACAAACCTGTGCACTTTCAGGCCCAACAACGTCTACAAGAAGAAGGTTGTGTAGTAGACATCAAGCTCTTTTCTGGGTAAGTGAAGGTATATATTTAGATCTCGCAATCGAATCTTTTTGTTTCTTGTTTTAGCACTAGTCTAGTTTATAAAAGAAAACTACCAAAAAAATGGAATTAAGTTTGTCTCATACGCTTCACCTTTTTAATATCTTTCGTGAGTATGATGGAAAGGATAATTGTGCTCAAGTGCTAGAAGAAGAAATCTCCAAATTCTTTGGCACTAAATATTTGATTGATGAGCATGAATGCAATGTTGTTAGTATGAATTCCTTGAATATCCATGATGCTAATGATATGCAAAGCCACAAGCTTGGGGAAGCTATGTTTGATGAAGATGATATTTTTTTGTCCCCCAAGCTTTGATGAGCAAATTTACTATTGTGAAAGCATGCCTCCTATCTATGATGATTATTGTGATGACACGTATGCTTTAAAGAATAATGATAACCATGAAACTTGTCATCTTGATCTTAATTCTCAATCATATGATAGATATTTTGTTGAATTTGCTCCCACTAATATTGTTCATGAGAAGAATTTTGCTTATGTGGAGAGTAGTAAATTTTCTATGCTTGTAGATCATGAAAAGAATGCTTTAGGTGCTGGTTATATTGTTGAATTCATTAATGATGCTACTGAAAATTATTATGAGGGAGGAACATATGCTTGTAGGAATTGCAATAATATCAAGTTTCCTCTCTATGTGCTTAAATTTTTGAAGTTATGCTTGTTTTACCTTCCTATGCTTGTTGATTATTGTTCCCATAAGTTGTTTGCTCACAAAATCCCTATCCATAGGAAGTGGGTTAGACTTAAATGTGCTAGTCATATTCTTCATAATGCTCTCTTTATGTTTCAATTCTTATCTTTTATGTGAGCATCATTGAAATCATCATGCCTAGCTAGGGGCTTTAAACGATAGCGCTTGTTGGGAGGCAACCCAATTTTATTGTAGTTTCGTGCTTTTTGGTTCTGTTTAGTAATAAATAATCCATCTAGCCTCTGTTTAGATGCGGTTTTATGTTTTAATTAGTGTTTGTGCCAAGTAGAACCTTTGGGAAGACTTGGGTGAAGTCTTTATGATCATGCTGTAAAAAACAGAAACTTTAGTGCTCACGAGATTAGCTAGAAATTTTTACTGGAAAGTGCTATTTAGTTGATTCTTTTTGCAAATGATTACTAGACAAATTCATCAGGTCCACCAATTTATTTTAGAATTTTTGGAGTTCCAGAAGTTTGCGTTAGTTGCAGATTACTACAGACTGTTCTGTTTTTGACAGATTCTGTTTTCATTGTGTTGTTTGCTTATTTTGATGAATCTATGGCTAGTAAAATAGTTTATAAACCATATAGAAGTTGGAATACAGTAGGTTTAACACCAATATAAATAAATAATGAGTTCATTACAGTACCTTGAAGTGGTATTTTGTTTTCTTTCGCTAACGGAGCTCACGAGTTTTCTGTTAAGTTTTGTGTTGTGAAGTTTTCATGTTTTGGGTAAAGATTCGATGGACTATGGAATAAGGAGTGTAAAGAGCCTAATCTTGGGGATGCCCAAGGCACCCCAAGGTAATATTCAAGGACAACCAAGAGCCTAAGATTGGGGATGCCGGAAGGCATCCCTCTTTAAATCTTCGTTCATCGGTAACTTTACTTGGAGCTATATTTTTATTCACCACATGATATGTGTTTTGCTTGGAGCGTCATTTCCTTTTGTTAGTTTTTTCTTGCTGTTAGTTAGAATAATGTTTTGAATCTTTAGTTTCAATAAAGAAGTCAAGGATAGCCTTTGCCATGCTTATTTTGCAAGTATGCATGTTGCTGTTTGAAAACAGAAAGTTTACCGCTGTTGCAAAAATTCTCTAGAAAAGTCAGAGAGTGGTATAATGTTGAATATTTTTTCATACTGAGCTATGATAAATTTATTACAGTGGGAATTTTAGTTCATAATTTTTGGAGTTAGGGAAGTATATGAATCTTGCATTCTTTACAGACTGTACTGTTTTGGCAGATTGCTGTTATGTTTGCATTGTTCTCATATGTTTGCTTGTTTAATGATTCTATTTGAGGATAGGGGTATTAAATATGCAGAGGCATTTAGTATGCAATGTTGAATAATAATGTTAGTGATTTGTTACAGTAGAAAATGGTAAGGTTTTGCATTGGTTTATACTAACCTATCTCACGAGTTCTTGTTGAGTTTATTGTGAATGAAGCTTTTGATAAAAAGAGAAACCATGATATGAGAGGAATTAAGGAGACACAAAAGTTCAATATTGGGGATGCCCAAGGCACCCCAATATAATATTTCAAGAAGTCTCAAGCATCTAAGCTTGGGGATGCCCCGGTAGGCATCCCACCTTTCTTCTTCAACAACTATCGGTTAGTATCGGTTGAGCCTAAGTTTTTGTTTCTTCACATGAGTTGTGCTATCCTTGCAATGTTATTTTATTTAGCTTTGCTTGCTGTTTTAATAAAGTATCAAGATCTGAAATTATTAAATGGGAGAGTCTTCACATAGTTGCATAATTATTCGACTACTCATTGATCTTCACTTATATCTTTTGGAGTAGTTTGTTGTTTGCTCTAGTGCTTCACTTATATCTTTTAGAGCACGGCAGTGGTTTTATTTTGTAGAAATTAATGAACTCTCATGCTTAACTTATATTATTTTGAGAGTCTTAAATGGCATGGTAATGTGCTTAATCATAATATGCTAAGCATACAAAATTTGTAAGAATTCTTATGAGTGTGTTGAATACTAAGAAAAGTTTGATGCTTGATAATTGTTTTGAGATATGGGGGTGATAATATCAAAGTCATGCTAGTTGAGTAGTTGTGAATTTGAGAAATGCTTGTGTTGAAGTTAGCAAATCTCGTAGCATGCACGTATGGTTAAAGTTGTGTAACAAATTTGAAACATGAAGTGTACCTTGCTTGTGCATCCTTATGAGTGGCGGTCGGGGACGAGCGATGGTCTTTTCCTACCAATCTATCCCCCTAGGAGCATGCGCGTAGTACTTGGTTTTTGATGACTTCTAAATCTCTGCAATAAGTATATGAGTTCTTTTGACTAATGTTGAGTCCATGGATTATACGCACTCTCACCTTTCCGCCTTTGCTAGCCTCTTGATGCAGTGCATTGCCCTTTCTCACCTTGAGAGTTGGTGCAAACTTCGGTGCATCCAAACCCCGTGATATGATACGCTCTATCACACATAAACCTCCTTATATCTTCCTCAAAACAGCCACCATACCTACCTATCATGGCATTTCCATAGCCATTCCGAGATATATTGCCATGCAACTTCCACCATCATCATCATGACATACATTACTTTTGTCATATTGACATTGCATGATCATGTAGTTGACATCGTATTTGTGGCAAAGCCACCATGCATTATTTTTCATACATGTCACTCTTGATTCATTGGACCATCCCGGTACACCGCCGGAGGCATTCATATAGAGTCATGTCTTGTTCTAAGTTTCGAGTTGTAATCCTTATGTTGTAATCAATAGAAGTGTGATGATCATCATTATTAGAGCATTTCCCAAACAAAAAAAAAGGAAAGGCCAAAAAAAAGAAAGGCCCAAAAAAAGAGAAAGGCCAAAAAAAAGAAAGGCCCAAAAAAAGAGAAAGGCAAAAAAAGGCCCAAAAAAATAATAAAAAGGGCAATGCTACTATCTCTTTTTCCACACTTGTGCTTCAAAGTAGCACCTTGTTCTTCATGTAGTGAGTCTCATATTTTGTGCTTCAAAGTAGCACCATGTTTTTCATATAGAGAGTTTCATATGTTGTCACTTTCATATACTAGTGGGAATCTTTCGTTATAGAACTTGGCTTGTATATTCCTACGATGGGCTTCCTCAAATGCCCTAGGTCTTCATGAGCAAGCAAGTTGGATGCACACCCACTAGTTTTATTTTGTTGAGCATTCATAGCTCTAGTGCATCCGTTGCATGGCAATCCCTACTCCTCATGTTGACATCAATTGATGGGCATCTCCATAGCCCGTTGATTATCCTCGTCAAAGTGAGACTTTCTCCTTTTTGTCTTCGCCACACAATCCCCATCATCATATTCTATTCCACCCATGGTGCTATATCCATGGCTCACGCTCATGTATTGCGTGAAGGTTGAAAAAGTTTGAGATTATTTAAGTATGAAACAATTGCTTGGCTTGTCATCGGGGTATATAAGTTGGGAACATCTTTGTGTGACGAAAATGAAGCATAGCCTAACTATATGATTTTGTAGGGATGAACTTTCTTTTGCCATGCTATTTTGAGAAGACATGATTACTTTGATTAGTATGCTTGAAGTATTATTATTTTGATGTCAATATGAACTTTTGTCTTGAATCTTTCGGATCTGAATATTCATATCACAATTAAGAATAATTACATTAAAATTATGCCAAAGTATCACTACGCATCAAAAATTCTTTTTTTATCATTTACCTACTCGAGGACGAGCAGGAATTAAGCTTGGGGATGCTTGATATGTCTCCAACGTATCTATAATTTTTGATTGCTCCATGCTACTTTATCTACTGTTTTAGGCAATATTGGGCTTTATTATCCACTTTTATATTATTTTTGGGACTAACCTATTAACCGGAGGCCCAACCCAGATTTGCTGTTTTATGCCTATTTCAGTGTTTCGAGGAAAAGGAACGGAACGAAATCAACTGGAGAAGTTATTTTTGGAAGGAAACCCACCTGATGGACTTGGACCCCACGTCAGAAGATATGGGAGGTGCTCACAAGGGTGGGGGGCGCGCCCTCCCCCCTGGGCGCGCCCCCTGCCTCGTGGGGCCCCCGTAGCTCCACCGACGTACTCCTTTCACCCATATATACCTACGTACCCTAAAACTTCCAGAACAAAACCTAGATCGGGAGTTCCGCCGCCGCAAGCCTCCAGAACCACGAAAAACCAATCGGGACCCCTTTCCGGTACCCTGCCGGAGGGGGGATCCATCTCCGGTGGCCATCTTCATCATCCCGGCGCTATCCATGACGAGGAGGGAGTAGTTCACCCTCGGGGCTGAGGGTATGTACCAGTAGCTATGTGTTTGATCTCTCTCTCTCGTGTTCTATGGCACGATCTTGATGTATCCCGAGCTTTGCTATTGTAGTTGGATCTTATGATGTTTCTCCCCCTCTACTCTCTTGTGATGAATTGAGTTTCCCCTTTTGAAGTTATTTTATCAGATTGAGTCTTTTATGAGAACACTTGATGTATGTCTTGGTGATCAACTTGCGGGTTTCGTGACATTGGGAACCTATGCATAGGGGTTGGCACGTTCTTGACTCTTCGGTAGTAGCTTTGGGGCACTCTTTGAAGTACTTTTATGTTGGTTGGATGAATCTGAGATTGTGTGATGCATATCGTATAATCATGCCCACAGATACTTGAGGTGACAATGGAGTATCTAGGTGACATTAGGGTTTTGGTTGATTTGTGTCTTAAGGTGTTATTCTAGTACGAACTCTTTTATAGATCGATCCGAAAGAATAGCTTTGTGGTGGTTTCGTACCCGACCATAATCTCTATGTTTGTTCTCCGCTATTAGTGGCTTCGGAGTGACTCTTTGTTGCATGTTGAGGGCTTTTTATATGATCTATCTATTATTATTGTTGAGAGAACTTGCACTAGCGAAAGTATGAACCCTAGGCCTTGTTTCCTATCATTGCAATACCGTTTACGCTCACTTTTACCGCTTGCTACCTTGCTGTTTTTATTATTTCAGATTACAAAAACCTATATCTACCATCCATATTGCACTTGTATCACCATCTCTTCGCCGAACTAGTGCACCTATACAATTTTCCATTGTATTGGGTGTGTTGGGGACACAAGAGACTTTTTGTTATTTGGTTGCAGGGTTTTTTTTGAGAGAGACCATCTTCATCCTACGTCTCCCGCGGATTGATAAATCTTAGGTCATCCACTTGAGGGAAATTTGCTACTGTCCTACAAACCTGTGCACTTGCAGGCCCAACAACGTCTACAAGAAGAAGGTTGTGTAGTAGACATCACCCCCCCCACCCTACTCCCATTGTTGGCCAGGCCATTCCTCTACTCACCCACAATTCATGTTATTTTCCGGTGATGGCAGCCGAAACAGTAAACCCTCGTAAACGCGTGGGCAACCACTGTCGAGTCTTCCCCGGCTCCGGGTCGTTCCCTTCCTATGCCTCATCGTCATCCACCGCGTAGGTGCTCTCGACGCGGCGTGGTCAACAAACAACAGCCATCAGAAGAGGGATGTACATGGAGTGGATGACAGTAGGGACCCACATGGTCCATGCCGCATGCAAGCAAGAGCCTCCTTATTACGCGAAAAAAGATTCCTCCCACTGACAGGCATGACCCACCAGCTACATCTCTGCACGCAAGCAAGTGCCTCCTTATTACGCGGAAAAAAAGTTTCCTCCCCCTGTCAGCTCAGACCCACCAGCTACATCTTCGCATGCAAGAAACTGCCTCCTTATTACGCGCAAGAAAAATGATTCCTCCCGCTGCTAGCTGTGTGACGCCCGGATAATTAAGCTACAGTACCCACTGCTAATGATGCCACGTCACCTTGGTTACTGTTGATAAACTCACGTTGATTCGAAACTGATTCAAAATTCAATTCAAAAGCAAATTAAAATAAAGTCAAATTATTATTTCTTCAAGCGGTAAAACAAAAATGTGGGTTAGGTTGCAAATATTCACTAACAAATTTTCATGAAAGAATTAAGATTTTTTTAATATATATAAAACTTCCCATGGTTATTAAAACAGTGGACCAACAATTTTTTTATCCCATTTAAATATAAACTCAAACTTAATAAATTATTTTGAACCCAAACTTTTTGAGGCAGTGCAAAATAATGCATAGTAATTATATGGCAAGGTTTTACATTTTACAAAACTATTTTGATGCTAAAAGAAAGTGCAAAACAGTAGCTAAATAAATAAGCAGAAAAGTAAATGAAAAATACTAGTAGAAAGAAAAGAAACTTAATCTCTTGGGGCCCTTGGCCCATGTAGCAAACGGCCAGCACCAACCCCGCTTGCCTCCCACCTCTCGCTACAGAGGCGGGGTGGCCGTGTGACCATCTCACGGTGAGGCCGTGCGTGGCGGCCATCCTGTGCCCCCTTCGGCCTATAAGACCCCAACGCCCCTCCTCTCGAACCCTAGCTCCTCTGCTTTCCCTTCCCTCGCTCCCTCTCCTCTGTTCGAGCTAACACGAGCGTTGCCGTCACCGTCGTCGTGTCGATCCCGCGGCCGCTTGCCTCCCCGCATAGAGAGATGGTGTCCAGACGCTCAGCCTCCTTCGTCTTCATCGACCACGAAGACCAGTTCGAGTCGGGAGGCACTACATCGGCAAGATCGATGGTCTTCCCCGACCGCGCCTGCCTCGGCCACCGCACGAATTCGCTACACTCCGACCACCGTTGTTGCAGTCAAGGTTCTCATCACATCCGCTGTGAGCCTCCGTTCGTTTCCCCTCTCTCCCCATGCTCGATTTCTTTTCGTAGCGCCGTCCCCACGAACTTTCGCTCCGTTGTCCGCCATGGCCGATGGATGCATCGATGTCGTTCTCCCCATCGTATTCTGTTAATGTGTGTGTACTCTAGGCCCTGTGTAGATGCCACCTAGCCCAATCCATGGCTCGATCTCGAGCTGTGGAGCTCTCTTCTGCCGCGCGAGCTCCCTGTCCGCAGCCCCGTCGCCGCCCAGCTTGCCGCTGCTGCTGCCTCGCTGCTTGCGGCTGAGCTGCTGCCGTTCCTCCTCCTGTTGCTGCTTTTAACGGCTGCTGCTCGCCGGTGCCGTGGCTGCTTTCGCGGCGCCGCTGCCGCCGCCGCCTGCTACTCTGCAGCCATAGCCATGGCCAGCGATGCGTGTCGTGAGTGTGTGTTGTGTGTGTCAGTGTGTGCGTGCAGCGTGTGTGTGCGTGTTGAGTGTGTGCGCGACTGTGGGTGCGGCCATGTGTGTGTATGGCCGGCTGGGTCTCTGGATGAGACCGGCCCTTTCTTATGTTAGTAGCTAAATTACTACTAGTAGTTAGGCTAATTAATGGTTAGGTGTAGTGTATATGACATGTGGACCTTACTGTTAGGTGAAAAGATAAATTCGATTAAAAATATATAAGCCTATGACATGTGGGTCACACCTCTTCTTTTGACTAGTCAATTTGACTTGGTCAACTCGAATTAAAAGTAAATTATAAAATCATTTAAAACTTTAGAAATTCATAGAAAACTAATCGTATCTCGGATGAAAAAGTTTTATATATTAAAGTTGCTCGGAACGACGAGACGAATTCGGATACGCAGCCCGTTCGTCCGCCACACATCCCTAGCATAGCGAACACGCAACTTTCCCCCTCCGGTCCATCTATCCGAAAACGCGGAACACCGGGGATACTTTTCCCGGATGTTTCCCCCTTCACCGGTATCACCTCATACCGCGTTAGAACACGTCTAGCTCTACCTGTTATCCTGTTATGCACTTGCTTGCTATGTATTTACTGTTTCTTCCCCCCTCGTCTCTTCGGTAGACCCCGTGAGGATCTTTGATGCCCTGTGGTCGACTACGTCACCGACGACCCTCCTTCTTTTCTCGAGCAACCAGGCAAGCCCCCCCCTTGATCACCGGATATCGCCTACTCTTCTCTATCTGCTTGCATTAGAGTAGTGTAGCATGTTACTGCTTTCCGTTATTCATATCCTGATGCATAGCCTGTCTTTGCTACTTCTGTTGATACCTTTACCTGCAATCCTACTTGCCTAGTATAGGATGCTAGTATTTTCATCTGTGGCCCTACATTCTTGTCCGTCTGCTGTGCTATTCTATCGGGCCGTGATCACTCGGGAGGTGATCACGGGTATATACTATATACTTTATACATGATACATGTGGAGACTAAAGTCGGGTCGGCTGGTGGAGCACCCGCGAGTGGATCTTTGTGGCAGAGCGACAGGGCAGGTTGAGACCGCCTAGGAGAGAGGTGGGCCTGGCCCTGTTCGGCGTTCGCGGATA
This sequence comes from Aegilops bicornis, assembly GCA_021605145.1. Taxonomy (NCBI): domain Eukaryota; kingdom Viridiplantae; phylum Streptophyta; class Magnoliopsida; order Poales; family Poaceae; genus Aegilops; species Aegilops bicornis. The sequence goes on along the minus strand of CM038675.1, from coordinate 387,084,861 downwards.
CTTAACACGCTTAACGAGATCTTGGTATTTGATCTGAGTCTGGCCATTTGGTCTATACGCACTAACCAACTACGTGGGAAAGATATGGGCACTCGACATCGTGGTATCAGCCGAAGCACTTCGTGACGTCAGCGACTGAGCGGCGCGCGCCGGATTGGAACGTAAGCCTGCTCTTGTATTAAGGGGGCTAGTTCTGCTTCCGGCCGCGTACGCAACGTGCAGGTGTGCTAAGGGCGATGGGCCCAGACCCCTGTGCGCTTAGGTTTAGACCGGCGTCTTTGGCCTCTCTGTTGTGCCTAGGTGGGGCAGCGACGTGTTGATATTCAGCGGCGGGCATGAACCGAGAAAGTGTGTCCGCCAAATGGGATCAAGCGTGTTGGGTTATGTGGTGCACCCTGCAGTGAAGTTAATCTATTCAAATAGCACGATCTTCGGTAACATGGCGACTTGGAGTTGTACCTTGACCTTATGACAACTAGAACTGGATACTTAATAAAACACACCCTTCCAAGTGCGGATACAACCCGGTGGTCGCTCTCTAACAGGGCATTGAGGAGGGATTGCGGGTAGGATTATGCTATGCGATGCTACTTGAAGGACTTGACCTGCTCTCTTCTACATGTTGCAAGGCGGAGGCTGCGGAAGCGTAGTCTTGACGGGATTAGCTATCCCCTCTTATTACGGCATTCTGCGATTCGGTCCACCGATATGGCCCTTTACACATATATCCATGCATATGTAGTGTAGCTCCTTGCTTGCAGTACTTTGGATGAGTACTCACGGTTGCCTTGTTCCCCTTTTCCCCTTTCTTTACCCGATTGTTGAGACAGACGATGGGGCCCGGGGAGCTGACGCCACCGTCGATGACGACTACTACACCGGAGGTGCCTACTACTACGTGCAGCCTGCTGACGACGACCAGGAGTAGTTTAGGAGGATCCCATGCAGGAGGCATGCGCCTCTTTCAATCTGTATCCCAGTTTGTGCTAGCCATCTTATGGCAACTTGTTTAACTTATGTCTGTACTCAGATATTGTTTCTTCCGCTGACTCGTTTATGATCGAGCATTTGTATTTGAGCCCTCGAGGCCCCTGGCTTGTATTATGATGCTTGTATGACTTATTTATGTTTTAGAGTTGTGTTGTGATATCTTCCCGTGAGTCTCTGATCTTGATCGTACACATTTGCGTGCATGATTAGTGTACGATTGAATCGGGGGCGTCACAAGTTGGTATCAGAGCCGACTACCTATAGGAATCCCCCTTCCAACTCCTTGGCCGAAGTCGAGTCTAGACTTTACAAAACTTTTACTAACATGGCCGTGTGGCCCATGGGCCCACGTCACCATTGGGTGGTATTAGGATCTTTTACTCCTTATCTATACTCTGGGACTCTGATCTCTCTTCTATTCGGGTTAAATGAATTTTGCTAAATCTAACATTAGGATCTCGTTATCACTTTCACACGGAGAGCCACTTATTCTTGATGGTCGCGCTTTGCACGTGAAGACCACGAAGATACTCTCATTGTTAACCCAAGAACTTGTGTTCATCGCGTTTGCAATTCCTCTTCCACCGTAAACCCTTATGGATAAATACTTACACCTGTCGTTCTTGCTTTTATTCCATGTTGATCTTGTTATTACAAGATGCCTTGAAATCCTCTCTATTATTCTGAGAATATTTTGTGCCTACTACCTTGCGGTTCTTTGCCACCAGAATACCCACTACAGATAATTCCTCACACTTACCGAGTATCCGTTCTTCCCTCGTTGTTCATATGTTTCACAAGATACATAGAGAGGTTATCCGATCTTCTGGTAATCCTTCCGCCAACTATTGCCTGCAAATACTTGTCTTCTTGCAGTCTAGACAACTCCATTTGTATAGCAATAACCATTAAAATCCTTGTGATTGACATTACGATCGTGTTGATTCAACATGTGTGTGAATGCATGCAATCATCGATTATTCCACGAAAATTATCCCTCCGGCTCGATGTCTTTTTAAAGACCAATCAAATTTGCCATCGATGGTACCCTAAGCCTATTCGACTTATCCATCCTTGATCAGTGTTTGCTTCTGATCCCTTGACTTGAAGATCATAATTCCTTTGCAATTGAGCTTTGAATTAGTCAGGTGTTTCTATAATTCGATGCCCTTTTGATCCTTCTTCCGTTGATAGAGTACTGATACTCGCATCAGCTCCGTTATAGACCACAATACCCCTTGTTGGATTATTATCCGACCGTGTCCTTCATATTCAATAACTTTGTGAGTCTTTTCTCGAATACATGATGCCTTTGGTAAGTTGTATCCTCTACTTTCGCAACCTTGCTCTGCTTTCGAGTTGGTGATATTTACTCTTGAAGCTTGTGGTATATGTTTCTAAGATGCCCCGATGGGTTGAACCTATACCTTCTCTAACACCGTGTGAACCCGAAAGTTTTCACGAGTCATATTCTCCTGGTGATTTACCAGATAAAATTTCAACACTACAACTCCATGAAAAATGAGGAGTGAATGATAGGTTATGCATTGGAGAAGTGGGAGTCGACCTTGAACTTTGTGTTCATGCCCATGGACACGATGTAGATCTTGTCATGGAAGCTTCTTGTAACAGAAATTATCCCCTTGATATAATTTAATCTTATATTTGGGATTTGGTCTTTTGAAATCGTGGTTTCCGACCATACTGTTCTTCTTTGATCCAATTTCTCGGACAAGTTCAAGCACTTGTCTTCTGGAGAGCAATAACCTAGTCCAACCTCTACTTTGATTTGTCATCGAGTATTACCCCCCTGGTATCTCGAAATTATCATGGATCTGCATAACTTCTTATGAGTTCTTCATCAAGTACTACATTCTCACTGATTACAATTTTTCACGGGCTCTGAGTTATTAAACACTCAAAGACACCAATAACTAAACCAAGTACGCACTATGGTTCAACAACTTTTAGAAATCTTCTTTACTCACGAGTCTGTACTCGATCACGTCATTCCTAGCCTGATCGGCTAGCACAATTTTGACGACGGGCTAATCTTACGTCCATCTTCCTCGTCATATCATTTCTCCTTGAACAACAAACTTGATTTCGAGTTTGTGTGGTACCTATGGTTCCAATAACCTCTTGCTTCATCATTCCTTTGACTTGATGTCATCGCTGATCGATTACATCTTTAGATAATCTCTCTACAAATGTGTCGTGATCATTATCAACATTACGAGCTCTTCGAATATCGATCAAATTCATGATGAGAATTACCATCCTTGCCCCTCGATGATTTGTGTTGTCATCGACTACTTCCTGCCTTCTTTCCAACACAAACTTGTTCGTGTTGTGGCTGTACCTCGAGTTCTGGCTATCCGACTTGTCTTATGTCCTACCTTGAAGTAAGTTTCACCACGTCTTAAGAATTCTTGGTATGGTGCTACTTCTCACCCTCACCATTCTTTCTTGGTACCCGTGTTGTTTCTAACCGGAATACCGACAATTGAACTATGATGTGTGGATTCAAAACTTCTAGCAACCCTATTGCTTTGAAGTGAATGGTCGAGTTTCATTCTAATTCTTTTGTTCGTCAAGTCACCATTCTAACATTGATCGTGCAACCCAGCCCATATTTCGGGTGCACCCTTCCACCAATGTTTAATTGTGTATGTCTTTCCTCGAGCATACATCGTTATATCATTTGATATGACTAATGTTATCTCCTTGTTCACATAATTGTGGAAACCCACCTTTTTGGAAATCTTGACGAAATGTTGCTGAATCCATCAGCCACCTCCTCATCTCTCCTTGGATTAATGGATGAACTCTTGTTTCGGAACTCGCTTCCATAGTTCATTTCCTGAAAATCTTACATTGTCAACTCGTCAATTGTCTTGCACCTTTTCTTCTCAGGCATCCCGAGTCTAAGGTATCTTGACACCAATCAGATCTGAATCTCAGTCAGATATGATGGTTGGAACATATTTTCAAGAGTTATAACATTGGTCCCTATATGCCCCGGTAAGGTGGTGTCATGCCTAGCACACCGGACCAGAGGACCTAGTGTTATAGTTTTCTTTGTAACAAGGTTAATCATTTTTCCATGAGGAAACTGAATGCCTGTTTAATGAGTTTATCCTGATGGATCCTTTGTGTATCCAAAATCCGATTTTTGCTTGAAGACCATGTCAATGCTATCCTAAAGCATGTCTGTGGTAATCCGATTTTCAACCAGAACATTTGAAGCCCAATGCTAAATGTTTCTCGCTCAATTATCCAAACACCATTGTATGGGTATGTCATGAAATTTCTCTCACCTTACCTAAAGGGTTTTCTACATTATATCTTGTCCTGGATATCATCCTCTGCTTGTCCTTGGGAAGGATATACCCTTGAAATATGTGTTTAAACACATTTTCCTTCCCATTGTTCTGTTTAATCTGATGATCACCTTTTCCTTTCCATTGTTTTGTTTAACCTTATTGGTGATCTATATGATCTAAGCAGTAATATTCTCCTGGTTATGTAATCACCGTGGTGTACAACTCGGTCAGTAAGACCCTATTACTATTGTTGATGATATTCCGGTAACCACCGATGGACAAGAACTTTGCCTATTGGTCCGCCTCGTTTCGACGAGCAGGGAAATGGTTCTATTCGTCCCTCGCCCTTGTTACCGATGTTGTCGCCAACATAACTGACAAGCTATCCTCTAACCTGCCTTGTTGTCATGTCCGTGCAAGATGTCAGTGCCCTTCCTACTTTTAACCCACATGGTGGGCCCATAACCCACAGGTCCCTGGATCGAAACCAGACTCTTCTTTACAACCCGGATTCTAATGTATCCTTTGCACCTGGCTTGTATGTGATTCATGAGCTAAATGCTATACCATTATTCATCCTGGAATCAAATACCATGTTAGTCTTGTTGTTCAAACCCCCATTCCAGCACATCTAGTCATCAAATGATTTCCTACCCGTTTGAAACTTTGGTACCATCGTATATTGCACTCAACGAATTCACTGAAATACAACTCGTGGGGTACCTTGTGTATTTCCCATTGAGTTCACCGTCAGATGCCCAACTTTGTGGAGATGCGTTCTTCCGGAGTTTTTCCCCTTGGTCGCGTTCATAGGATGATGGAGATCCCGAAGAAAGGATGATGACTTGATCATGGTGACTTGAAGCAGAGAAATGAAGACATCAACGAAAGGGATCAACCTCTTCGAAAGGGCATCCAAGACCGAGAAGACTCGTTACGTTTTTCGCTACCAGCACCTCCCCCCTTACTCCACCGCTTAAATCTCGGGACGAGATTTCTTGTAGTGGGGGAGAATTGTGACGCCCGGATAATTAAGCTACAGTACCCTCTGCTAATGATGCCACGTCACCTCGGTTACTATTGATAAACTCGCATTGATTCGAAACTGATTCAAAATTCAATTCAAAAGCAAATTAAAATAAAGTCAAATTATTATTTCTTCAAGCGGCAAAACAAAAATGTGGGTTAGGTTGCAAATATTCACTAACAATTTTTCATGAAAGAATTAACATTTTTTATATATATAAAACTTCCCATGGGTATTAAAACAGTGGACCAACAATTTTTTTATCCCATTTAAATATAAACTCAAACTTAATAAATTATTTTGAACCCAAACTTTTTGAGGCAGTGCAAAATAATGCATAGTAATTATATGGCAAGGTTTTACATTTTACAAAACTATTTTGATGCTAAAAGAAAGTGCAAAACAGTAGCTAAATAAATAAACAGAAAAGTAAATGAAAAATACTAGTAGAAAGAAAAGAAACTTAATCTACTGGGGCCCTTGGCCCATGTAGCAAAACGGCCCAGACCAACCCCCGCTTGCCTCCCACCTCTCGCTACAGGAGGCAGGGGTGGCCGTGGCGGCCATCTGCCGGCTGAGGCCGTGCGTGGCGGCCATCCTGTGCCCCTTCGCCTATAAGACCCCAACGCCTCCTCTCGAACCCTAGCTCCTCTGCTTTCCCTTCCTCGCTCCCTCTCCTCTGCTCGAGCTAACCCGGCTGCCGTCGCCCGTCGTCGTGTCGATCCAGCGGCCGCTTGCCTCCCGCATAGAGAGATGGTGCCCAGACGCTCGGCCTCCTTCGTCTTCATCGACCACGAAGACCGATTCGAGTCGGGAGGCACTACATCGGCAAGATCGATGGTCTTCCCGACCGCTTTGCCTCGGCCACCGCACGAATTCGCTACACTCCGACCACCGTTGTTGCAGTCAAGGTTCTCATCACATCCGCTGTGAGCCTCCGTTCGTTTCCCCTCTCTCCCCATGCTCGATTTCTTTTCGTAGCGCCGTCCCCACGAATTTTCACTCCGTTGTCCGCCATGGCCGATGGATGCATCGATGTCGTTCTCCCCATCGTATTCTGTTAATGTGTGTGTACTCTAGGCCCTGTGTAGATGCCACCTAGCCCAATCCATGGCTCCTCGAGCTGTGGAGCTCTCTTCTCCATGTGAGCTCCTGTCTGCAGCCCGTCGCCTTGACTTGCCTTTGCTCCTGCTGTCTGCCTTGCTGGCTGAGCTCTTGCCATTCCTCCTCCTGTTGCTGCTTTTTGGCTGCTGCTCACCGGTGCAGCTTGACTGCTACTTGGTGCCGCTGCCGCCCTTGGCCATTGCTACAGCCAGCCATGGCCATGGCCAGCGGCCGTGTGTCTTGATGAGTGTGTGTTGTGTGTGTTAGTGTGTGCGTGCAGCGTGTGTGTGCGTGTTGTGTGTGTGCGCGACTGTGGGTGCGGCCATGTGTGTGTATGGCCGGCTGGGTCTCTGGATGAGACCGACCCTTTTTTATGTTAATAGCTACATTACTACTAGTAGTTAGGCTAATTAATGGTTAGGTGTAGTGTATATGACATGTGGACCTTACTGTTAGGTAAAAAGATAAATTAGATTAAAAATATATAAGCCTATGACATGTGGGTCACACCTCTTCTTTTGACTAGTCAATTTGACTTGGTCAACTTGAATTAAAAGTAAATTATAAAATCATTTAAAACTTTAGAAATTCATAGAAAACTAATCGTATCTCGGATGAAAAAATTTTATATATGAAAGTTGCTCGGAACGACGAGACGAATCCGGATACGCAGCCCATTCGTCCGCCACACATCCCTAGCATAGCGAACACGCAACTTTCCCCCTCCGGTCCATCTACCGAAAACGCGAAACACCGGGGATACTTTCCCGGATGTTTCCCCCTTTACCGGTATCACCTCATACCGCGTTAGAACACGTCTAGCTCTGTTATCTGTTATGCACTTGCTTGCTATGTATTTACTGTTTCTTCCCCTCTTCTCTTCGGTAGACCCCGTGGCGATCTTTGATGCCCTGTGGTCGACTACGCCACCGACCCCTCCTTCTTATGCGAGCAACCAGGCAAGCCCCCCCTTGATCACGGATATCGCCTACTCTCCTCTATACCGCTTGCATTAGAGTAGTGTAGCATGTTACTACTTTCCGTTATTCCTATCCTGATGCATAGCCTGTCTTTGCTACTTCTGTTGATACCTTTACCTGCAAACCTACTTGCCTAGTATAGGATGCTAGTATTTCCATCTGTGGCCCTACATTCTTGTCCGTCTGCTGTGCTATACTATCGGGCCTTGATCACTTGGGAGGTAATCACGGGTATATACTATATACTTTATACATGATACATGTGGTGACTAAAGTCGGGTCGGCTTGTGTAGCACCCGCGAGTGGATCTTTGTGGCGGAGCGACAGGGCAGGTTGAGACCGCCTAGGAGAGAGGTGGGCCTGGCCCTGTTCGGCGTTCACGGATACTTAACACGCTTAACGAGATCTTGGTATTTGATCTGATTCTGGCCATTTGGTCTATACGCACTAACCAACTACGTGGGAAAGATATGGGCACTCGACGTCGTGGTATCAGCCGAAGCACTTCGTGACGTCCGATCGAGCGGCACGCTACGCGGATTGGAACGTAAGCCTGCTCTTGTATTAAGGGGCTAGATTACGCTTCCGGCGCGTCGCATAACGTCTTGGTGTGCTAAGGCGATGGGCGGACCCACTGTGCGCTTAGGTTTAGACCGGCGTGCTGGCCTCTTTGTTGTGCCTAGGTGGGGCTGCGACGTGTTGATCTTCCGCGGCCGGGCATGACCTAGAAAAGTGTGTCCGGCCAAATGGGATCAAGTGTGTTGGGTTATGTGGTGCACCCCTGCAGGGAAGTTAATCTATTTGAATAGCCGTGATCTTCGGTAACAGGACGACTTGGAGTTGTACCTTGACCTTATGACAACTAGAACTGGATACTTAATAAAAACACACCCTTCCAAGTGCGGATACAACCCGGTGGTCGCTCTCTAACGGGGCATTGAGGAGGGGATCGCCGGGTAGGATTATACTATGCGATGCTACTTGGAGGACTTGATGCGCTCTCTTCTACATGTTGCAAGGCGGAGGCTGCGGAAGCGTAGTCTTGACAGGATTAGCTATCCCCTCTTATTACGGCATTCTGCAGTTCAGTCCACTGATATGGCCCTTTACACATATATCCATGCATATGTAGTGTAGCTCCTTGCTTGCGAGTACTTTGGATGAGTACTCACGGTTGCCTTGTTCCCCCTTTTCCCCCTTTCTTTACCCGATTGTTGCGACCATACGATGGAGCCCAGGAGCCAGACGCCATCGTCGATGACGACTACTACACCGGAGGTGCCTACTACTACGTGCAGCCCGGCGGCGGCGACCGGGAGTAGTTTAGGAGGATCGAGTGCGGGAGGCTGCGCCTCTTCGATCTGTATCCCGGTTTGTGCTAGCCATCTTATGGCAACTTGTTTAACTTATGTACGTACTTAGATATTGTTGATTCCACTGACTCGTCTATGATCGAGCACTTGTATTCGAGCCCTCGAGGCCCCTGGCTTGTATTATGATTCTTGTATGACTTATTTATGTTTTAGAGTTGTGTTGTGATATCTTCCCGTGAGTCCCTGATCTTGATCGTACACATTTGCGTGCATGATTAGTGTATGATTGAATCGGGGGCGTCACAAGCTGGGACCCATCCGATTTGGAGGCTGACTTGTGGGCCTACTAAGTTGATGTGTACGCATCGCTTTGTCAACTTAGTCAAGAAAAAATTCTAGCTGCAGTGGTCATTGAATGTTAATCCACCCGTCGTGCTGCTTCTTTAACCTCTGATTTGCTTGCTCCAGTCGCCCAAACTAGCTCCGGCTGTACCGCCTGCTCCCGCCTTAGGTGGCCGGCTGTGCTGCTGCACAGGCATCATCGCCACACCCTACTCCCACCACTGGCCAGGCCTTCCGTTTACTCACCCACGCCCCTTGTTATTTTCTTGCGACGGCAGCCTCACACCGCAGCCGAACCAGTCAACCCTCATACTACCTTCCGCATGGGAAACCACTGTCGTGTCTTCCTCGGCTCCGGTTCGTCCCCTTCCTAGGCCTTGCCATCGTCCACCACGTTGGTACTCTCGGCGCAGCATCGTCAACGTGGCAAACGAACGACAGCCATCGAAAGAGGACTGTACGTGGTGACGCTGACAGCTGGACTGTCACGCCCAATATGCGACCCTATCCAAAAGGAACTCGATGGTCCCACCAAGGATAGACCCGCATATTGAAACGCTTTTGCAAGGTGGATATCATTACATCAACATTACATAATAGATGGGGATACATACATAAGGCACAAATGACACAAGAATACATCAACATCATATACAAGATACAAGATCAACATCCGACTACGGATGAATCTTAAACAGAAACTCAAACAATATCCACCCTGCTAGCCCAGGCTGCCGACCTGGAACCTATCCCCTGATCGAAGAAGAAGCAGAAGAAGAACTCCAATACAAGCAAACATCGCTCTCACATCATGATCATCGCATAACCTGTACCTGCAAATGTTGGTGTAGTAATCTGTGAGCCACGAGGACTCAGCAATCCCATTACCATGGGTATCAGGACTAGCAAAGCTTAAAGGGGAAAGGAAGGGGTAAAGTGGTGAGGTTGCAGCAGCGACTAAGCATATATGGTGGCTAACCAACGCATAAAGAGAGCGAGAAGAGAAACAAAGGAACGGTCGTCAACTAGTAATGATCAAGAAGTGATCACGAACTCCTACTTACGTCACACATAACCCGAAACCGTGTTCTCCTCTCGATCAACCCGAAAAGAGACACTCACGCAGTTACGCATTACACGGTTGGTGTATTTTAATTAAGATCAACCGGGTTTTCTACAACCGGACATTAACAAATTCCCATCGCCACATAACGCGGGCACGGCTCTCGAAAGTTTATACCTGCGGGTGTCCCAACTTAGCCCATGTTAAGCTCTCGCGATCAACGAAGGATATTCCTTCTCCCCTGGAAGACCCGATCAGTCTCGGAATCCCGGCTACAAGACATTTCGACAGCAATAAAACAAGACCAGCAAAGCCGCCCGATGTGCCGACAAATCCCGATAGGAGTCGCACATACCTCGTTCTCAGGGCACACCGGATGAGCAAGACGTCGGGTTGGCATAGACCACGATTGCCAGGCGCGGACATCGCTTCGGTTTGGACCAAAGCACTTTCGAAGGAGAAGCGGCGGGGGCTAAAATAAAGATGACCCTCGGGCTCGGGAAACCCAAGGGAAAAAGGGCATAGGTGAGGCAAATGGTAAAACCAATGTTGGGCCTTGCTGGAAAAGTCTTATTCAAAGCGAACTGTCAAGGGGTCCCATAAATCACCCGACCGCGTTAGGGACGCAAAATCCGGGAACATAATACCGATATGGCGGAAACTAGAGGCGGCAAGAGTGGAACAAAACACTAGGCATAAGGCCGAGCCTTCCACCCTTTACCAAGTATATATATGCATTAATAATATAAGATATATTGTGATATCCCAACAAGTAAACATGTTCCAACAAGGAACAACATCTCCATGTTCCAACAAGGAACAAACTTCATCTTCACCTGCAACTAACAACGCTATAAGAGGGGCTGAGCAAAGCGGTAACATAGCCAAACAACGGTTTGCTAGGAAGGGTGCAAAAGGTTAGAGGCTGACATGGCAATTAGGTAGGCTTGAGGAACAGGTAATAGGTAGCGCAACATAGTGAAAGAACGAAGCAACTAGCATAGCAATGATAGTAGTGAGATCCAGGGTAGCGGTCATCTTGCCTGAAATCCCGCAAGGAAGAAGAACGAGTCCATGAAGAAGACGAACGGATGAAGCCGAACCAAGCGTGAGCGAGCGAATCCTCACGATCATAGCATAGCAGGAACTAACAAGAAGAAGCACACAACATAGGTAAACACACCACACATGAACATGACAAGATGCACAACAAACATGATGCATGACAAATCTAGATGAAGCTACTCATGACAAGAGATGATGCAAACAAGAGCAACACATCAAAGCAAGTTTAAATGAGGCCGGGAACAACATATGACAATTCCGGTAAGTCCTCATATGCAAATTTCGAAATTGATCCAGATCTGAATAAACCTTATGTTCAAGTTGTTAAACAGCAAGTTAAGATGCACCACGATGATCTACACGTAATTCTAGTCAAGTTACATATAAAGTTCATTTAATTCGGAGCTACGGCCTAGAAGATATGAGCAAAACAAGATAAACATGTCATTGATGCAAAATGCATACAAACATCACACAAACACCTCAAAACATGGATGCAACATGATAATATGAAGCTACATGCAAAAACAAGCAAGTTTCATATAGAGCACACTCAAAACGGAGCAACGGTTCAACACATACACACAATACAAGTTATAGCAACAATCTGTCCAAAACAGCAACTAGGCATATTGCAAGCACCAAAACAACATTCTACAGGACCTCAACATAATAAACAAAGGCATGGGCATGATGTACAGGTAAAGCATTACAAAACATGAACACTGAGCTATCTCCAGAAATCAATAGAACATGCTCAAACACACATGGCAAGATTGCAAATAATAACAGTTCAGACTTTAGCAGAAAATAACATCAGGTTGCAATGTTTAGAGCTATGAAACAACATGCTACAGGAACTTAACATGGCAAACAAAGGCATGGTATGAATCTACTTATTGCATAAAACAAAAGTCCTTTAGTGACCATAAGCCAAAAAGGATCAGAAGATATGATGTCACCCACGTAAACATGGCAAGTTATATTACAGATTTAAACATGGCAGGAACAACGACAAGTAGGCATGTTGGTGAGCTTGAACCACTCACCACAGAGCAATACATGGCATGGAAAGGAAACTCACAGTAAGAAGACATGGCATAGAAGCTATACATGGCAAGAAAAACATCATAGCATATGCGGATCAATTACAACAACCTTGGCAAAATTGAATAACATGTAAACAATCTGCCAGGAAACATTTTATAGCAAAAGTAGAGCTTGATTGACTCAAGCTATGGCACTCCATAATTGCAATCAAGGGCATGGATGGATAGAGAAAGACATGTTTAACAAAACATCCTTACTGAAGTATCTCAAAATATGCATGGATCTCTCGGTAGCATCAAGTTAACATGGCATCAAAATATCAGCAAAACAGGGCTGAAATCAACAACATCAAGACACCTAGTTTGCATGCTTGTGCTAGTCACCACATTGATCACAAAAATACATGGCATACACCCCTGGAAAGATGGCATGGCATATTACAAAACACATGTAGGACTCAAGTTCATAGGGTGCACACATTAATCATGGCAAAAATAACAAAAGTGGATGTTCTGTTAAGAAACAGAAACTAACATCACATAGCACTCTTCCAACAGCATTTCGTGCATCAAGATGAGCTCAAATGAAAATTATGCAATGAGATGAAATGATCTACTCATCGGGACGAACATTTTGGCATATTATACGCGCAAAACGGAGAAATAATGACAGAGTTATGATGCAACGAAAATGCAACAAAATTACTGCAGATTACGGGACTTAGATGAAAATTGGAGGGGGGAAAGTCAACCGAATGGCACGGGGATCAGCGGGCGGCGGATCTCGCCGGATCCATGGCGCCAGTGGCCGGAGAGGGCAGGACGACGGGGAAGAGGCCCGGCCCGGCTCGGGGTGGAGGTCGCCGGGCGGGCGGCGAGGGTCACGGAGGAGTTTTGCCCGGCGAGAGACCGCAGCTGGCGATCGGGGCCAAGTGGCCGCCGGCGAGGAGGCGACCAGGGCGGAGGAAGGCGGCGAGGGCCGGGCGGCCGGACGCTGGCGGCGTCCGGCGGCCGACGCGAAGCGGGCGGCGGCGCGCTGGCGGAGCTTCGCTGGCGACGGCGGCACGGCGGGCGGGCCGGGCGCGGAGGCGGAGGCGGCGGACGGGCCGGGGCCTGCGAACTGGCGGGCGGGCGGCGGCGCGGGCGCCGGGCCACGTGTGGCGCGCCATTGGCTGCGGGCGGCGTGAGTGGAACGGACACGTCCGGGCGGCGGGAGAAGTGTCCGGCGGCGCGAGGAGAGGGATGACTAGGGTTTGATCTGCGAATTCATCCGCAAATTTTCGGGGGGAATCTAGTTTTATAGGTAGAGGGAGCTAGGAGAGTCCAAATGAGGTGCGGTTTTCGGCCACGCGATCGTGATCGAACGATCAAGAGCATGGAGGGGAGTTTGGTGGGTTTTGGGCCACTTTGGAAGGGGTGTTGGGCTGCAACTCAAAGAGGGCTTTGCGGTTACCCGGTTAACCGTTGGAGTATCAAACGACCTCCAAATGATCCGAAACTTGACAGGCGGTCTACGGTGCTATACCAAGGCCGCTTGACAAACCTCGGTCCATTCCGAGACCGTTTACACCCGCACATGAAAAGAGGTAAAAGAGGCGCCGGAGACATAGGAGTGCCGGATTGCAAAAGCGGACAACGGGAAAATGCTCGGATGCATGAGACGAACACGTATGCAAAATGAAATGCACATGATGACATGATATGAAATGCAGATGATGACATGGCAAAGAGAGACACGCAAGCACATGACATGGCAAAGATGGCGAATAACTGAAGGACACCTGGCGCATCGAATCCGGGGCGTTACATGGACCCACTAGCTACATCTTCGCACGGAAGGAAGTGCCTTCTTATTACGTGAAAAAATGATTCCTCCCCCTGATAGCTGGACCCACCAGCTTTGTCTTCGCATCCAAGGAAGTGCGTTCTTATCCTCCCTGATAGCTGGGACCCACCAGGTTGAAGCATATGCACCATTGTCTGTGTCGTCACAGACGTGTATGTACATACTAGTCGATCAGACTGTCCGCCAGGATGAACCATGGCCGAGTAAGGAGCGATAGCTGTTCAGGCAGTCTCGTCCAAATCCTGTACACATACGACAGCCACGCTGCAAAAAAGACGGCCATGTACGTACATACGGTCATGGTCTCGAACGCGTACATCTACGGTGTCCTGTTCATCGGCAGCCAACCGGCTGTGTTGGAATACGTCTTGTTCAACGGGAGCCAACCGACTTGGACGGAATAGCCGAAACGGGGTCTGGCGTACCGCAGTACGGAGGAAACGGCCTTATGTTCAACAGCCTATGGTTGAAACGGGATCATGTTCATCGGGAGGGATCTGGCGTACTGCAAAACAGAGGAAATGGACTTCTGTTCGAGCTCCTACGGGCGACACGGGGTCCTGTTGATCGGGAGGGGTCTGGCATACCGCAACATGGAGGAAACAGACTTCTCTTCGACAGTCTGTGGTCGAAACGGGGCCCTGTTCATCGTGAGGGGAGGGGTGTGGCATACCTCAAAATGGGACTCAGCGGGCTACTGTTCATCCACCACTTCCTCCAAACTCCACCTGCTACTGTTCATGCACCATCGACCTCCTCCAGCCTCCATCAGCCACTGTTCATCCATGGGCTACAGTTCAATCCAGTCTCCACCGACTATGGTTCAACCAGCCTCCATGGGGTCCTGTTCATCCACCCCCAACCGGTTGGGGTGTGTGGCGGCCTCCTCAGGGTTATGTTCATCCAGCGGCAACCGCGTACTACCACGGGGTCCTGTTCATCCAGCGGCAACCACCTACACACGACCGGGGTCCTGTTCGTCCAACCCCCACCAGGGACTGTTCATCCATAGCCAACCCAACCGGCTCGACTCACCATGTCTCTACTCATTCTACCTATCGCGCCCGCGGCAGCAACGGGCACTGTTCATCCCGAAGCAACCCAACCGACTAGCTACATCTTGCACGGGGGTTTGATCGGCTTCAGTAGGCAACAGCAGCGATCGATGGGGTTCAATTAGCAGCGAAGGGATCGATCGATCGTCTTCAGTACGTAGCAGGCGATTGCTCGGGTTCAGTAAGTGAACACGCCTCTCGCTCGGGTTCAGTTATAGCGACACGGCTCACACCACGCATGGGTACAAAGAGAGAAACGCGCAAACCACACTGCATCGCTCGGCCCCGACCACCCACCGTAACCGGGAACTCCACGAAATTTTCCTCGCCCTCACTTTGACCATGATTTTTATGTCATGGACATCCCAAAGAATGTCATGCAGGTGCGTCCTCGGCCCGCCCAGGATGAAAAGCCCATTTTCTATCATGATTTTTTGTCATAGAAGTAGGAGCCCACCACATCTATGATGATACGTGTTTTTGTCACAATTAACGTCATAGAAGTGTCCTAACCATGACAGAAAAAAATCGCTTGCGCCATAATGTCACAGATGTGTCTTTTTTTGTAGTGATGGATGGTGTCGCCCCCTATGCGCCATATTACATGGGAGACTTAAGTGGAGGATGAGGGCAGCCCCCAATTATCCTTATGCTTTTCATTCAGGGAAGGGTGGAACCTAGGAAGTCCGCTCATAAGAGGCTTTCTTACCCCCCACATGAGGCCGTTTGAGCAATGGTGCCAACCAGCCAACACAAGGTTATCCAAGAAAGGTCAACAAGCAAGTGTGGCATGCTAAATCACTAAGCGCTGAAATTTCAGAGTCTAGCAAGCAAAAGGAGAAGGGTACTAGTGCTGAAACTATCATGATATGAACCAAGGAATTAGAAATCAAAGAGCCGATTATTTTTCATAATCTAGCTAATTCTAAAAATAATGTGGTTGATGTCTAGCAGGGTCCCATGGCTAATGATCATGAAGACCTACACCACCAAAGGAGGAGGATGGGGCTATTCTTACATCGTCCACTTCACCTATTACTCCCCTTCACTTGGATGATTTGAGCCGGTGGACATGCTCGAGGAGGGAGATGATATGTTAGATTATGAATCTACACCGGCTCATGAAGGTATGGATATTAATATGGTGTATTTACTTACCTGCTGAATTTCGTGTTATAGATGAAGAAGGGGAAGTGGCTCAGCTAGATTTTGGTCCTAAAAATGTTATATTCGATAAACCAAACGAATCAATGATGCACTTGAAGACATTATACCTCAAGGGTCATATTAATGGATCACCGGTTACTAGGATGCTTGCTGATGTGGTGTTGCGGTGAACCTTATGTCATATTCGGTTTTCAAGAAATTTGGTTTGCACGATGAAGAATTGATCAAGACCGATATGGTGCTTAATAGTTTTGAGGAAAAAGAGAAAACTGAAGCCAAAGGTGTTATGTATGTGGAGCTTACGGTGGGAAGTAAAGCCTTGGCTACCGCATTCTTTGTAGCCGAGCTGCAAGGTAACTACAATGTTATATTAGGCCTCGATTGGGTTGATGCAAACCAATGTTTGCCATCTACTATGCACCACTTTTTAATTCAATGAGTTGATGATAAGGAGGAGGTCATTCATGCAGATAATTCAACTTGTGTTGCTTTGGCCAATGCATCAGTGCATTGGCGACATCCCAATGCTACTTTCTTGGCAGGGCGCAACTTATCGGAATTTGATTTTCTTAGCACCACAAAGAATGGTTTCATGGTCGTTTCTTTAAAGACGGTTGGTGGTAATCGACTCCAAGGTATGACGTATTTCAATGAATTCTAATTCATAATGGTTATAAAAGTGTCTTGTAAAATATCGGTCTGATGAGAATGATATGTATGAGTCTATAGAGGAGTTAGACGATATGGATAAATTAGGACAAGGTTTTAGATCGATCGATCCATTGGAGGAGAAAGATATGTGGTTCAATTCCTAGGCCGATGTTTGTAAAAAAAGTAAGATCGATTATAAAGCTAAATTAGTTGAGTTATTGGAAGAATATGTCTGTTGCTTTGCATGGCAATATCATGAAATGTCGGGTTTTAGCCGAGAGCTAGTGGAGCATCGGTTACCTATAAAGGCCAATTTTAGACCTTACAAACAAATGAACAGAAGGTTTAATCCTAAATTTAAGACTGGATCAAGGAAGAGATCGGTTATTTGCTTAAAGCTAGTTCATTAGACCTTGCAGGTATGCTGAGCATATTTCTAATATTGTACTTGTAGAGAAGAAAGGACCCGGCAAATTGAGGGTGTGCATTGATTTTATAGATTTGAATAGAGCTACACCCAAAGATGAGTATCACATGCTCATAGCTGATATGCTTATTAATGATGGCTCTGGACATAAGATCATTAGCTTTCGGGGTATAACCAATTTTTTATGGCCAAAGAGGACATGTCCAAAATGGCTTTTTGATGACCCGGTTTCATTGGTTTATTTGAGTGGACGGTTATGACCTTTGGATAAGATGTAGGCACCACATATCAAAGAGCTATGAATTAAATTTTTCATGATTTTCTTGGTGTTATACTTGAGTTTTATATCGATCATATTGATGTCCAATCGGATGCTTTTGAATCTTATTCAACCAATTTGTGTTTAAGTTTTGAGAGAATGAAAAAATATGGACTAAATATGAATCCTTTGAAGTGTGCTTTCGGTGTCTCGACTGGAAGTTTTTGGGTTACATTACTCATCAAGATGGCATAAAAAATTGATCACAAAAAGATATAGGATAGCTATAAAAAAGGTGGAGGCTCCGACATGCAAGAAATATATGAAAAAATTCCTTGGCAAAGTCAATTATTTGAGGAGATTCATAGCCAACTTGTCAAGGAAGGTTTATGCATTCACTCCCATTCTTCGGTTAAAGAAGGATGCCAATTTTACTTGGGGGTGGGGGCAAAATAGCAAGAAGCACTTGATATGATCAAAAAATATTTGTGCACTCCTCGATGTTGAAAGCTCCCAAACATAGAGATCCCTTTAGGCTTTATATTGCAGCGGGGGAAGGTGTTATTGGTGCTATTTTGACTCAAGAGACCGAAGGAAAGGAGCGTGCTATTACTTATTTGAGCTTATGCCTATTAGACGCCGAGACAAGGTATACACTTACTGAAAAAATATGCTTATGCTTGCACAAAATTAAGACATCATTGAGTACCTAGTACTTGCATAGTAGCTTGTCAAACCGATGTCATCAAATACATGATGCATAGACCAATTCTTAGTGGTATAATAGGCAAATGGTCTTATGCTTTAATTGAATATGATTTGGCTTATGAATCTCTGAAATCCATGAATGGCCAAATCGCTGCCAATTTTATTATTGAGCATCAGATTGATGACAAGCATCATATTAACATAAACCTTATCTCATAAGTACCATGGAGATTACATTTTGATGGTTCAGTTTGTAGCAAAGCTCAAGATGTTGGTATTGTTTATATATCTTCTCATGGTGTTGTTTTTGAAGCCTCATGCCGCTTAGAATATTTTCGCGCAAATAATCAAGTTGAATGTGAAGCAATTTTATTCGTCTTAGAGATGTTGCTCGCCATAGGTGATACACATATTGATGCTTTTGGTGATTCATTATTACTAGTGCAAAAAATATCCAAAGTCTCCCAATGTTTTGGCGAATCACTTAATGTTTATCTTGATAAATGTCTAGATATAATTTGTACTTTGGATTATTTTAGCATTGCTCATATATCTAGACAGGACAACTGGAGAGCAAATGACTTGGCACAACAAGCATCTGGCTACCATGTTGATCATGGAATGTTTCATATTTCTCAAAAGTTGATGTCTAGTCTTTCCAAAATAGGAGAGGCCGAACTGGATCACATTGTTTCAGCCACTAACGAAAAATCTAATGCAAATGAAAATCAGAACTAGAGGAAACCCATTATTGACTATTTGCGTGATCTGAGTAAAAGGGTGGACAAGACTGTTCAACGTATGGCATTCAAATATATGATGAGGCATGATGATCTTTATCACCGAACAATTGATGACGTTCCTTTAAGTTCTTGGATGAGGACCAAGCAAGAATTTCTAGGGGAGTGGTACACGAAGGTATTTCTTATACTCATGACACGACTCCCAAGATAATGTGATTGTTGTGACGTGCTGGGTTTTATTGGTTGACAATGATTATTGATTGCTTCAGGTATTACAAAGGATGTGAAGCCTGTCAAATTTTGGCGATATTCAGTTGGCTCCTGCCGCTATGTTACTATTATCAAGCCGTGGCTTTTTAAGGGTGGGGGTTAGATTTCATTGGAGAAATTCATCCTCCTTCCTCAAAGGGGCATCGGTTTGTGTTGGTGGCAATCGATTATTTCCTTAAATGGTATGAAACCATACCTCTCAAAAATATGACACATACGGAGGCAATTCGATTCATAACCGAGCACATTTTCATAGATTCGGCATCCCTAAAACATTAACTACGAATCAAGGTTCAACTTTCATGTCACATCAAGTTAGAGAATTTGCCGAATATTATAAGATAAAGTTGCTCAATTCCTCTCTATATTATGCCCAAGCTAATGGACAAGCTGAGCTAGCAATAAAACATTAATCAAACTCATCAAGAAGATGATTGAGGATAATCAAAGGAGATGGCATGATTTGTTGTATGAAGTTTTGTGGGCACATAGAATCTCAAGGCATTGTGCTACAAAGGTAACTCCATATGAGTTAGTGTATGGTCAAGAGGTTGTTTTACCAGTGGAAGTGAATTTGAATGCTTTTAGAATATCCAAACAAAATGGTTTATCGGGTTGACGTTTATAACTTGATGATGAACAATATTGACAAAGTCGCCGATAAACGTTTGGCTACTTTGAAAGCCATAGAGAGAGACAAGTTGAGGGTGGCAACAAATTACAATAAGAAGGTCAAGTTGGTGATCTCCTGTGAAAGGTGATCCTACCAATTGGTTCAAAAACAGAAAATTCGGGAAGTGGTCTCCAAGTTGGGAAGGTCCTTTTAAGATTACAAGAGTAGTTCCCGGAATCTCAAATTTGGTGGAGTCCATACAAGGAACATTGTTACCTCGAGCTCTCAATGGAAAATATTTGAAGAAGTACCACCCAGGTGTGTGGCAAGAAGCCTAGGTAGGCAATGGTCGATATATAACTATCGCCCTAAGCATAAACATGGCCGGTATATAACTATCGCCCTATGGATGATATATAATCATTGCCTTAAGAATATATAAATGGCCGATGGAGTGTTGACATTGTCCTTAGAATAAACATGGTATGAATTATTATTTTTGCATGCTACATTTGCCAACAAATAGGGGGGCATGTGTTGACATCAGATTTTGGCACGGAAGAAAACATTATTAAGATAGCCTCAAATGAAGAAGTGATCTACATGGAAAAGTTCTGTGTTGTCGACATGAACATCTTTGAAGTTTGGGTCATTGCCATACGTGCAGAAGTTATCATATGTCTGATGAGTAGCTTGAGTTATTGCATGAGCAAAAAGTGACACCCGACACAAGACGAAGACAAAAAGTGACACCCAACACAAGTGCGACCCTAACATGAGCAAAAAGTGACACACGACACAAGACATCCATATAAATATGTCTGATGGGTAGCTTGAGTTATTGCATGTTTTCCGCGAGCTATTCGGCCCTAAATATGGCCTTAGATCAAAAAATGCCCAACACAAAAGTTGTGTGTGTCATCAGTTGAAATTGCTTTTGGGCATGTCTCCATCTAAGGTGGCTCAAAAATGACCCGCCAGGTAGCTAGCTTGTAAACCAAACAGTTTTTGAAATTTTGGGCCAAACATCCGAGCTGGGCCCTAATTAGGGTTTTGAGCGTGAATCCAAACCCTTTGCTTGCATAGGAAGTCCAGAAACAAGAACCCACAATCGCAACGCATTTCATCTACGTTTTGCCTCTCCCTCGTTCTTCGTGTTGGAGAGATGTGAATCCTGAGGCTCTAGGGGCGGTTGGACTAACCTAGGGCAGCCCATAGCCGCCGCACTCCCTGACAGGGTCCCTCCTGGGTGTGCGGGGTTTCGGGTCTCAAAAGTTCTCGTTGTCCTGCGAATCGCGCTACCGGCGAGGCTCCTCCGACAACGTGTCTTGCGTACCGCCCGTGACGTCGGAGATACACGGTGACGTGTTCATGTGCGAACACTATCTAAGTTACGGGCTCTGAGATTTTCTCTTGGTAGATTTACTCAAATCTTTCTGAGAAGGGTGCTCAACAAAGTTTTTAGGGAAATTAAACTGAGCAGTCAAGCGAAATGGCAGGCGGGTGCCGGCTATTTTAGCCGGAGCAATCCAAAGGGTGAAATGACCATTTGGGGCCTCGAGCCCAGCCAATAGTCGACTGACATGTATCTACGGTCGGATTTCAAATGCATCTAGCAAGTTTTACTTGAAAAACAAGGAAAGTTGACTCCTCTGCTATTCTCTCGCAACCCAGAAGAACTTCGTTTCTCACTGGCAAGTAATTACTTTTTGCACAAAAGAGATTTCTCTTGTCTCACTTGGGATATTTTTCAGTTAAGCATCATAAAGACATAAGATCTCCTCTTAATTGTACGTTGGTCCTATGAGTCAATTAAAGAAAATAAACTATGCAATAAATGCACTACGTCTTCAATTATCCTTCATTCTTTCGGACGCCACGCGTAGCAATTACTTCTACTCATCAATATCTTGGGGGGTCTGCGACGACACGTAATCTCTTCGAAAGAAATCTTCTCAATTAACTTAGCCTTCTTCTCTGCTTTGCAGATAGTAATGTTCTCGCAGATAGTAATGTTCTGAGTTTATAGCAAACTCTTGTGATCTAAAGGGACCTAATCTATGTGTATGCACTAGCTACTAGGACACTGGAGTAGAATCTCCTATTGCGGCTACACAGGATTTGATACTTCTTAAAAAAGATACAATATTGTGCATTGGAGATAATGGCAAAGTGATGTACTTAACTACTCATCATTTGTTTTAAAAAAGTATATTGTGAAGTCAAACGACATTATCTTGTCTAGGAGACTCTTCAAGAAAGATGGAATGGCAATTGGGCATGGCCTGGTTCGAAGTTGTTGACTTACAAAGAAAGAAGACAAGATGAAAAAAAATACCAGAAAAATATGTATCTAATTCTCCGATGTGCTACCATTCCATCCGCAGCCAGGGCTCCCACACCGATAATGATCACATCATCTATGCCGGTGAAGTCACCACAAAGGCGAAGAACTTGCTTCTGCCATGTACCACTACATGACAGAGGATTCACGAGAAGAACTTGATTCTGTTTCCCAGCTCTAGGCATTCCATGTATTGAATAAATGTATCCACCCATTTCATGCAAACGTAGTACTCGATCATTGTTCCATGAATGTTCCAAATCTACGTAAATTGGTAAGTTTATTTATGCTTAATGCATCAACGTTCTACACTAACTAATTCCACTGCGCGCGTGTGTAACATCTAGTCAAACAATGTAGCTTTTCTACTCCCTTTGTTCACTTTTGTAAGATGTTCTAGATATTTAAGAAAACACCTAATTAAAACAGTTCAATTTCAGTTGTCTAAAAGTTCTTACAAAAGTGAATAGAAGGAGTACTTTCATTGCAATCATGTACCATCACCCCATGTCTCCAATGTTATTTAACATTGTTGCCGACATGTTGGCTATTGTGATTGAGCGCGCCAAACAGGATGGCCAGATTACATGAGTAGTGCCACACCTTGTGGATGGTGGCCTCTCTATTCTGCAATATGCCGATGACACAATTCTGCTTATGGAACATGACCTGGAGAAGGCTTAAAACCTAAAACTATTGCTTTCGGCGTTTGAGCACATGTCGGGTCTCAAAATTAACTTCCATAAAAAGCGAACTCTTCTGCTCGGGAGAAGCTGTTGAGGCGGCGACCGATTATGCTGACCTGCTTCGTTGCACGCATGGCCAATTCCCGATTAGATGTCTGGGAATACCGATTCACTATCGGCGTCTCACTATTGCAGAGTGGAAGCGTGTAGAGGAGCGTCTAGAGAAACTTGGGCAGTTGGAAAGAAAAGCTGATCTCAGTTGGGTGACGGTTGGTTTTGATTAACTCTATCCTCGCAAATATGGTTCTCTATACGATTTATTTGTTCCAACTACCAAAAGGGGTCTTGCGAAGATTGGACTATTTTAGATCCATATTATTTTGGCAAGGAGACGTGGAAAAGAAAAAATACAGGTTGGCCAAATGGAGTGTGGTTTGTAGGCTAAAAGACCAAGGTGGCCTTGGTATTCATGACATATAGGTCAAGAATGAGGCCCTACTTAGTAAATGGTTATTCAAACTTCTTACTGAGGATGGTGTTTGGCAAACCATGTTGCGCAACAAGTATTTAGGCCAAAAGGCGGTGTCTCTAGCATATTGAAAACCTGGAGACTAGCACTTTTGGGCTGGCCTAATGGCGGCAAAGAAACATCTCTTTCGCTTTGGGTCTTTCGCGATAAAGGACGGGTCAGAGATTCCTTTCTGCGGATACATCTGGCTAGGCAATGCCAGTCTCCAAGAACAATATCCAGTCTTGTACATCATTGCTCGCGAGAAGAATAATACTATTGCACATGTGCTTAGTTCATCCCCGCCGAATATTTCGTTCAAGCGGGATTTGATTGGGCCTCAACTTACGTCATGGCATAATCTATTGTCCAGGTTGGATTCGATTAACCTGATACAAGACCGAGATGTGTTTCGCTGAACCTTACTACATCGGGGTCTTTCACAGTAGACTCCATGTACCGTGCACTCATGCATTCTGAGGTACCATTGAATAATAATAAGAAACCATAGAAATCGAAGATTCCACCAAAAGTCAAAAATCTTCATGTGGTATCTTCGTAGGGAAGTTGTGCTAACCAAAGACAACCTCGCACGGTGCAACTGGCAAGAAAGTAAGAAGTGTTGTTTTTATACTCATGACGAGATAATCAAACATCTCTTTTTCCAATGCAAGTTTGCACGTTCTACGTGGTCAGTCATCCAAATAGTGTTAAATTTGTATCTGCCCATAAGTGTTGCCAATATTTTTGATCATTTTTTGCGGGTAAAAGAGATTATATTAGTGAGTGGATTGGCCACAAAGGCTTAAAATCTCATCAGGACCTGAGCGCAACCAGACAGCTGCACGTGGAGAAGGACGCCCCAGCTGGGCAAGTCTATGACTAATTACATTTTGATCACGAGATATAGCAACAATTTTAAACTCTATCTCCTTGAAGTAAACGTTTGATTTCACCGATCAAAGCCGCCACCGGTGATCTATTAGTACTATGCTCTTGTATCATTGCTGCTGCAACTGAACAATCTGTCTCAAGGATGAAAGGGGCCGAGCTCCACTCAAGAGCAAGCGCAATACCTTCCATACATGCTAGAACCTCAGCTTCTAGGGCGCTGGAACAGGTAAGCAGGAACCTGCACGAGGAGAATATTATGCTACCAGTGTCATCCCTTAGAATCATCCCAACACAACCATTATTGTCCGCTTCAGAATACGACCCGTCTATATTGAGTTTCACCCAGCCCATCTGCGGGGGAGCCCATGATTCGACCTCTCTCAGTTTTGATATCACATCCAGTGTGGCTTTCCGTTGTGCATCTTCATCTATCACCATTTTCCCTTTTGCAAATTCGCCATGCGGGATATTTTTGGTCATTGGTTGGACGGTATTTTAAATAGATTGAAAACGCTAATAAGGATGAGAGTGTATGCCTTAATGTGGTCGCTATGACTATGTAGAAATGATTTGGTTTTTAATAACTAAAATGCTTCTCCTCTGCAGGTTATTTTACGGTGTACGCACTCGCTTCGTACGTGGTCTACGCTATAACAAGTGGAGTAACAACCACTGTTCAAGACGGTGTGTACGCGGTTGGAGCAGGTGACTAAGGAGGTTTTTTTCCAACATGGGTGGCAGCATAACCTCCGGATCGACCAACCACCACTTTCGATATAGGCATAGTGTCGGTCTATAGGACTCTACTGTTGCCATTTTGTTTCTTTTGTTTCTGTCAAACTTTTCGGGATTGGTCATGTACATCTTAGTTATGCAAAGGCCGGGTGTTACTCATAATACGTTGTATCAGCTTACTGCTACACTTTTTAGATAATAAAAATTTGAAGAAAAAAAATATATCCTCAAGACTTTCTTCTTTCCATGCGAACTAGAGATTTAAACAGGCTCTCTCACAAGGCGCTACCATTGTAAATAAAGGAAAGATATATTTGGTCTCTAAACCTTGTACATATTTTGCTTGCGTGTATTTGATGTCGCACACTAAAGATTTAGGGTCCTGATAACGCCCATATATGTGACATATTAGACATTCGCCCACACACCATGTGTGGCATGAGTAAGAGGCAGCCCACACAGACTGTGTGTGGGCGAATATTAGAATTGTCCACACGTGTGGACGCAGCTACTTCGTGCCACACATTCAACAAGTAGTACTCATCCCCATCCCGCGGTGCGGTGCGAAGCAAATATGCCCACATGTCCTGGTGCAGCTACGTTAGGTATCCATGGGATGACGATTTAGTTGCCATCCGAGATGGCAGATGTAGTTATTCAGGATGGCAAATGTAGTTGTAAAAACATGGCAACTCTCTTTGTTTTGGTTAAAAGTTGCCATTGTCTAACTTATGATAGTTGTCGCGCGCAATCAAACCGTAGTTACAGTGTGTGATTAACTACTTGCCACATATGGTCAAACAATAGTTGCCATGTGTGTTTACCTACTTGCCACATGTGGTCCAACCATAGTTGTCATGTATGATTAATCACAATTGCCATGTGTGTTTATCTGGTTGCCACATACGCGTAACTGGAGTTGCCGTCTAGCAAGGAATCATAGTTGCCATGTGTGTTTATCTAGTTGCCACGTACACGCAACTACAGTTGCCATCCAACAATGTACCGGTGTCGTCGCCCACACGCGCATGGACTAGGCGGTGGCTGTGTGGGCAGAAACTAGTTCGCTCACACAACGCAGCAGGCGAACCGCGTGCTGCGGGGCGTGTAGGAGAACTCTCCGACGCAAACACACGATGATGCCCACGTGATCCTCAAATTCTAACAAATTTCTTTAGGATTCGTGTAAAACAGAATTAATGTAAATCAAGACGTACGGTTGATGTGCAAACATATCACACGTGTGGGCGTTATCATTTAAGAAGATTTGAACGGGATTTCTCACCGGCAAGGCGTGACGGATCTAGTTTATACAAAAAGAGTAACGAGACAAATACTTGAATTATTTATCAAGTAGCATTGCGCATATATATACTCTACCGCTGAGGTCATCAGTAGAGGATAGATACATCATCTGTCCATCCATCCATCCACATGGAACTGAATTGAACTTTAACTAAACTCAGTGCTGTCTCCACAAGAGAAGAGAAAAGAAGAGAAGAGAGGAAGAAAAATTATATAAGACTAGTATACATACATGCATGCATGCAATCTCCAACTCCAAGGAATTTCCTTTTTGCTAGTAGAAAAGGTAGGAGAAGGAAGGGAGGATTGTGAGGTAGGTCAAGCAAGGAATCCGAGCTTCTCTCCGTTCTTCTTGGCGAGGCGGATCAAGCCCTGCCTCTGCTTGGGGTCAGCGCCGATGGTCTTACAGAACTCGGTGATCACCTGTTTAGTTTATTTGGTTTTCCTATGTCAATAAATTTATATTACTCCAAGCAAGGGAGGGGGGCTAGTAGGTAGGTACTGTACCTGGGAGTGCAGCGCGATGGCCTTGCCCCTGAGCTGGTTGAAGCGCTTGCGTCCGACGATGTTGCGCACCACCACCACCAGGGGCGCGAAGATGCCCTTGCCCTCGTTTACATTGCCCATCCTCGCCGGCGTCCGAAGGGGCCGCGTCGACTGGGCCCCCGCGCCGACACCGACATGGCCAGCGCCGAGCAGTGGTCGTCACCGGACACAGAGCTGGACCACGTCGGAAGAGCTCGCAGCCCGTAGGAGACGGACGCAGTCATCTCTGCTCTCCTTCCTCTTCTCCGCTGTGCTGTGCTGTGCTGTGCCGTGCAGAATGAGAATGGGGGGATATGGTAGCCAAGACGATGACGGACCGCTGGTGTCCAGCCAAAGCCTCTCTCTCTCTCTCTACGATTCCGGTTGTAAGGGGATGAGGAGTTTCTGGGCAGGAACGGAGGGCCTATGCCCTGCCACCACGTCATCTTCCCTTGGTCTTTTCCATTTCTCTGCCACGTCATCCTTAAGTCGATTCCACCACCAAGCCTAGCAGATGGCGACTGTGAAGCACAATGCCAGTTGGAAGTAAAACCAACTATACTAGTACTAGCAATGCAATTAAAAAAAAACTAGTAGGAGTACTAGGAGTAATGAGACACCTATAAATAAATACAGAAACTAAAATTAACATGGAAAGAGAAAGAAAAAAGATGCAGAATAAGCTCGGGCAGTGAAGCAAGTTAACTGCAATTGCTAGGTAAACTCCGGACGCACAACACAGTGACAGACTGACGACACATATACTAATTAAGTTCCACTTGCTCTGCGTCAGGCATTTTTAGTTGGTTTTACTACTCCCTCCTTTCCAAAATTCTTGTCTTAAATTTGTCTAGATACGAGTATATCTAATACTAAAATGTAACTTGATGCATCTGTATTTAGACAAATTTAAGACAAAAATTTTGAGACGGAGAGTACATCCAAACCCCAAAATATGACTGGCTGACACCGCCCCTTGCATCTATCTACAATCATCATAAGGCAACAAACTCTGCGCCCTGTTCCTGCCAACACTCTTCTTCCACCGCTCTTGACCGAATGCAAATCCCTCTAGTTCTGACTTGCACTTGCCCTGGTCCTCTTCCCTACCAATGACAATCGTCATATGTCCAAACTAAGCACACCACATCCAGTCACCAGATGACTTCTGACGGCAAAAAATGCTTAATAAGCAGTAAAAAAGGGTGGACGTACTTGAATTCTTGGACCGCCGCGACAGTACTTGCTTCCACACATGCAGTCGAATGCTTTATTGAGGTCATCAGTACCATCAAAATCAATGCCATAATCCTGAAATCACAACTCTTAAGTGGGTGATGGTCACTCACAACAAAATATATGGATCTTTTTTTTGCGACTGCAAAATATATGGATCTGAACCAGCAAAACTTTTTTATCTGCTCTACATGCACAATTTGATATTTTAAGTGTTGCCTGAAATAAGGCCGCCCGAACATCAGCCTCTTAATTTGACCCAAAGGTAGGTGTCGGCTCAACATACTAGTTAAATTGCTGAATTCAGTGAGCACCTTAATAATATACCCCTTCGGCCAAGAGGGCATGATGGTCAAGTTTAAAACTAATCAGATCATTAATCATTGTACGTATGGGTATTCCAGATCTAGTTCTCGTCATCTACTCCTACATACATATCCACCTACTATCTTCTACTCCCTCTCCGACGCGAACAGTGTTGGGGAACGTTGCATGAAAAATAAATAAAAATCTACGCACACGCAAGATCTATTCATGGAGATGCATAGCAATGAGAGGGGAGAGTGAGTCTACATACCCTTGTAGACCGTAATCGGAAGCGTTTATTAACATGGTTGATGTAGTCGAACTTCTTCGCGTTCCAACCGATCGAGTACCAAACGTACGGCACCTTCGCGTTCAGCACACGTTCAGCTTGGTGACGTCCTCGCCTTCTTGATCCAGCAAGACAGCGAAGTAGTGGATGAGTTCCGGCAGCATGACGGCGTGGTGACGATGATTAGTGATGCTATCTCCACAGGGCTTCGCCTAAGCACTCCAAAAATATGACAGATGGACCGAATTGTGGAGAGGGGCGCCGTACACGGCCAAGAGATGGTCGTGGTTATTTTTGGCGCCCCATCCCACATATGTATAGGTGGGGGAGAGGGGGGGGGGGCTGCCAGGAGACGCCCCAAGTGGGGCCGAATCCCACTTGGGCTCCTGGCCCTAGCCCCCCTTCCTTTTATAAGTGCGGGAGGAAGGCATGGGGAGGAGGCGCCCCCTTCCTTTCTCTCATGAGGAGGGAAAGGCAGGAGGGGCCAACCCTCCCCCTTTCCTTCCCCTAGGACCGGTCGGCCAGGTAGAGGGGCGCACGAGCCCCTTGTGGGCTGGTGTATGCCTCCCCTTGGCCCATTAGACCCATAGACCTCCCAGGGTTCCCCTGAACCCCTTCCGGTGATCGATGACTATCCGGTACTTCCCGAAACTCTTCCGGTGTCCAAATAGTATCATCCTATATATCAATCTTTCCCTCTGGACCATTCTGGAGATCCTCGTCATGTCCATGATCTAATCTGGGACTCCGAAAAACATTCGGTCACCAATACCATATAACTCATATAACACTATATCGTCAACGAACGTTAAACATGGACCCTACGGGTTCGAGAACTATGTAGACATGACCGAGATACCTCTCCGGTCAATAACCAATAGCGGAACCTGGATGCCCACATTGGCTCCTACATATTCTACGAAGATCTTTATCGGTCGAACCTTATGAAAACATACGTAATTCCCTTTATCCATCGATATGTTACTTGCCCGAGATTCGATCGTCGGTATCTTCATACCTAGTTCAATCTCATTACCGGCAAGTCTCTTTACTCGTTCCATAATACATCATCTTCTAAATAACTCCTTAGTCACTTTGCTTGCAGGGCTTCTTATGATGTGTACTACCGAGAGGGCCCGGAGATACCTCTCGGATACACGGATTGACAAATCCTAATCTCGATCTATGCCAACTCAACAAACACCTTCGGAGATACCTGCAGAGCATATTTATGATCACCCAGTTACGTTGTGACGTTTGATAGCACAAAAGGTATTCCACCAGTATCCGGGAGTTGCATAATCTTATAGTCGAAGGATTATGTATTTGACATTAAGAAAGCAATAGCAATAAACTGAACATCAAATGCTAAGCTAATGGATGGGACCTGTCCATCACATCATTCTCCTAATGATGTGATCCCATTATCAAATGACAACACATGTCTATGGTTAGGAAACCTTAACCATCTTTGATCAACGAGCTAGTCTAGTAGAGGCTTACTAGGGGCACGATATTTGTTTATGTATTCACACATGTATTTAAGTTTCCGATCAATACAATTCTAGCATGAATAATAAACCTTATCATGAATAAGGAAATATAAAATAACAACTTTATTATTGCCTCTAGGGCATATTTCCTTCAGTCTCCCACTTGCACTAGAGTCAATAATCTTGATTACATTGTAATTAATCTAACACCCATGGAGTCGTGGTGTTGATCATCTTTTGCTCACGGAAGAGGCTTAGTCAACGGGTCTGCTACATTCAGATCCATATGTATTTTGCAAATCTCTATGTCTCCATCCTTGACCTTTTCACGAATGGAGTTGAAGCATCTCTTGATGTGTTTGGTTCTCTCGTGAAACCTGGATTCCTTCGCCAAGGCAATTGCTCCAGTGTTGTCACAAAAGATTTTCATTGGACCCGATGCACTGGGTATTACTCCTTCATCCAGACTCCTTCATGTGCTGCTTCCAAAGCAGCTATGTATTCCGCTTCACACATAGATCCCGCCACGACGCTCTGCTTGGAACTGCACCAACTGACAGCTCCACTATTGAATATAAATATGTATCCGGTTTGTGACTTTGAGTCATCCGGATCAGTGTCGAAGCTAGCATCGACATAACCATTTACGACGAGTTCTTCGTCACCTCTATAAACGAGAAACATATCCTTGGTCCTTTTCAGGTACTTCAGGATGTTCTTGACCGTTGTCTAGTGATCCACTCCTGGATTACTTTGGTACCTCCCCGCCAAACTTATGGCAAGGCATACATCAGGTTTGGTACACAGCATAGCATACATGATAGAACCTATGGCTGAGGCATAGGGAATGACTTTCATTTTCTCTCTATCTTCTGCCGTGGTCGGGCTTTGAGTCTAACTCAATTTCACACCTTGTAACACAGACAAGGACCCTTTCTTTGGCTGATCCATTTTGAACTTTTTCAAAACTTTGTCAAGGTATGTGCTTTGTGAAAGTCCTATTAAGCGTCCCGATCTATCCCTATAGATCTTGATGCCCAATATATAAGAAGCTTCACTGAGGTCTTTCATTGAAAAGTTCTTATTCAAGTATCCTTTTATGCTATCCAGAAATTCTATATCATTTCCAATCAACAATATGTCATCCACATATAATATCATAAATGCTACAGAGCTCCCACTCACTTTCTTGTAAATACAGGCTTCACCATAAGTCTGTACAAAACCATATGCTTTGATCACCTCATCAAAGCGTATATTCCTACTCCAGGATGCTTGCACCAGTCCATAGATGGATCACTGGAGCTTGCACACTTTGTTAGCACCTTTAGGATCGACAAAACCTTCTGGTTGCATCATATACAACTCTTCTTTAAGAAATCCATTAAGGAATGCAGTTTTGACGTCCATTTGCCAGATTTCATAATTATAAAATGCGGCAATTGCTAACATGATTCGGACTGACTTAAGCATCCCTACGGTGAGAAAGTCTCATCTTAGTCAACCCCTTGAACTTATCAAAAACCTTTCGTGACAAGTCGAGCTTTGCATATGGTGACATTACCATCAGCGTATGTCTTCTTCTTGAAGATCCATTTATTCTCAATGACTTGCCGATCATCGGGCAAGTCCACCAAAGTCCATACTTTGTTCTCATACATGGATCCTATCTCAGATTTCATGGCCTCAAGCCATTTATCGGAATCTGGGCTCATCATAGCTTCTTCATAGCTCGTAGGTTCGCCATGGTCTAATAACATGACTCCCAGGACAGGATTACCATACCACTTTGGTGCGAAACGTGCTCTGTTCGACCTACGAGGTCCAGTAGTAACTTGATCTAAAGTTTCATGATCATCATCATTAGCTTCCTCTCTAGTTGGTAGGCATCACGGGAACGGATTTATCCGATGTGCTACTTTCCAATTCGAGAGAAGGTACAATTACCACATCAAGTTCTACTTTCCTCCCACTCACTTCTTTCAAGAGAAACTCCTTCTCTAGAAAGGATCCATTCTTGGCAACAAAGATCTTGCCTTCGGATCTATGGTAGAAGGTGTACCCAATTGTTTCCTTAGGGTATCCTATGAAGACGCGCTTCTCCAATTTGGGTTCGAGCTTATCAGGCCGAAGCCTTTCGACATAAGTGCCGCAACCCCAAATTTTAAGAAACGACTGAGGGAGTCCTGGACTAAGGGGTCCTCGGGAGTCCGGCCTGTTAGCCATGGGCCGGACTGATGGACTGTGAAGATGCGAAGACCGAAGACTGCACCCGTGTCCGGATGGGACTCTCCTTGGCGTGGAAGGCAAGCTTGGCAACCAAATATGTAGATTCCTTTCTCTGTAACCGACCTGGTGTAACCGTAGATCCTCCCAATGTCTATATTAACCGGAGGACTTAGTCCGGAGGGGAGAGATTCATGACCATAGTCATACAGGCTAGACTTCTAGGGTCTAGCCATTACGATCTCGTGGTAGATCAACTCTGTAACACTCATATTCATCAAGATCAATCAAGCAGGAAGTAGGGTATTACCTCCATAGAGAGGGCCCGAACCTGGGTAAACATCGTGTCCCCTGTCTCCTGTTACCATCGACCTTAGACGCACAGTTCGGGACCCCCTACCCGAAATCCGCCAGTTTTGACACCGACATTTGTGCTTTCATTGAGAGTTCCACTGTGTCGTCCCCAAAAGGTTTGATGGCCCCTTCGATCGTCAAACACGACGCTGTCCTAGGGGAAACCGTACTTCCCGCACATATCTACGTGTTCGGCGGCTTCGCACTGCGGGCCAACTCGCTTGGTCATCTGGAGCAGACCGATAGCTACGCCCCTGGCCACCAGGTCAGATTCGGGAGCTTGAACTACGTTGCAGACATTCGTGGAGATTTGATCTTCGCTGGATTCGAGACCGCGACAACCACTCCTGGTTACCCTGATGAACATGACCTAAATCTGTCATCGGACCGCATCCAGGAGACAGCTCCTGTAACCGCTCTAGCCTTAGATCCGGAGCAGACTACGCCATCCAAGGACGGGAAGCTCAACGCCGCCACAGAGGCTACAGATCCCCCAGCGTTGGAGCCGCATGCAGACTTAATCTCACATGATACCTGTGCCACCGGAACTCCGGACTCGTCTCCGTTCATAAATTCCGAACCTTGTGAGCCCGCGGGCATCGAACTTGATCGTTTATCGATCCTTGAATTCAGCGCCGCAGATATCTTCCGGTACTCACCTTTGGGCGATGTGCTAAACTCATTAAAGAACCTATCCTTGGCGGGGGGCTATGGAGTGGGTGGCGGGTGAATTTTTCTTTCCACCCGCTACCCACTCCATAGCCACTGTCGAGGACTTAACCGACATGCTTTATTACGGCTCCGAAGACATCGACGGTATGGACGACGATGCCGACGAGGAGCAGGGCCAAAGACTGGCATTCATTGGGAAACGGACGACCACTTCTTCGTACGATGTGTACATGGTGGGTACACCCTAAGAAACCAACGACGATGACAAAGAGGATCCAGTTGAGAACAAACCTCCTGAGACACAGCACATACACCGCCGTCAGCGGTGCCACTCTAAGTCACGTCGTGCAAAAGACAACAACACCGGCACCGGAGAAAACAATTCTCCGGACGAGGCCGAAGACAATGAAGGCCCTGTTGGGGAAATCTCCGAACATGATGAATGGGAAGACGGGCAAGTTAGCCCTGATGAACAGGCCATACATGAAGACTCGGAGGATAGTAATTATCTTCTGCTCTCTTAGGAAGAGGAGAGCCTCGGCAACGAGGATTTCATCGTGCCCAGGAACCTCTCGAGCAGGAGCGCTTTAAACGCCGGCTAATAGCTACTGCAGGGAGCCTGAAAAAGAAGCAGATGCAGCTTCAAGCTGACCAAGATCTTCTCAATGATAGATGGACCGAAGTCCTGGCCGCCAAGAAAACGGCCTTAGTGGCCCAGCCAAAAACTACCCGAAGCGCAAATTGCTACCTTAGTTCGATGACGAGGCGCTGGAGCCCGTACCATCATCGCGCAACGCGGCCGACCGACCGCCACGCGGTCAGGATAAAGCGGCAACTCAAGCCGAACACCAGACCGCCCACCTCGCCGTAAAGGCAAGAATAAAACAGCTCGGGGTTGTACATACGACCTGCAGCAGGACTTGGATAGTAGAGCAGGAAACATAAGATCGATCTACGGATCGCAAGGACGTGCCTCGACACACATCGACGGCTACCTATTCGGACGTGACAAACCTAGCCACGCCCGGGCCGAAAACCGCAAACGGACTCCATCGGAGGTATGTCGCAGTGTGGCCCAATATAGAGGCATCGCACACCCTCTTTGCTTCACAAACGAAGTAATGGAGCATGAGTTCCCACACGGGTTTAAGCCCATGAATATCGGATCATACAACGAACAACGGATCTCGCAATATGGATCGAGGATTTCCTCCTCCATATCCACATGGCCCGCGGAGATGACCTTCATGCCGTCAAATACCTACCACTAAAACTCAAAGGACCAGCTCGGTACTGGTTAAACAGTCTGCCGGAAAATTCTATTGGCAGCTGGGAAGATTTGGAAGACGCCTTCCGCGACAACTTCCAAGGAACATATGTCCGGCCACCGGATGCCGATGACTTAAGTCACATTGTCCAGCAGCCCGGAGAGTCAACAAGGAAGCTCTGGACTAGGTTCTTAGTTAAAAAGAACCAAATCGTCGACTGCCGGGACGCGGAAGCCCTCGCGGCCTTCAAACACAGCGTCCAGGATGAATGGCTCGCCCGCCACCTCGGTCAAGAAACCATGACAGACCTTACCGCTCTAATGACCCACTTTTGCGCGGGAGAAGACAGCTGGCTCGCTCGTAGAAGCAACAGCGCCAGCGACCCGGGCACTTCCGAAATCCGAGACGGCAATGGCAAGCCACGACACAGCGAGCACAAACGTCGCAATGATAACGAAAGAATGCGCGACACAACGGTTAACGCCGGGTTCAACAGTCCCAAACCCGGTCAACGGAAAAAGCCATTCAAGGCGAACAGAGATGGACCATCCAATCTAGATAGGATATTGGATTGACCTTGCCAGATTCACGGCCACCCCGACAAACTAGCTAATCATACCAACAGAAGTTGTTGGGTCTTCAAGCAGGCTGGCAAGCTCAACGCCGAACACAAGGGGAGGAGGCCGCCCGATGGATAGGGACGAAGAAGAGACCCACCAACCAAATACCAGGGGTCAGAAGCAATTTCCCCCCGAAGTAAAAACAGTGAACTTGGTATACGCGACACACAACTATATGAGGGAGCAGGAGAAACACTCCCTCCGGACTGAAGATTATACTGCGGAAACTTCAGTACTAAACGGTCCTATTAAACTGTATACCGTGTTATCCATTAAGCCACTGGTCTCCATTCAACAGGATGGACCAATTCCAGAGCGGAAATAGCAATCCGGCGTCGCGAGTTTGGCCTTATATGCATCAGCTCCGAATCATGTCTTGTGTCAACGGTTGGGTTGCCTGGCTCCTGTGCTTGCTACCTTACGTTCCGCTCTATCGGCTAGGGTAGTAAAGGGAGAACTACTGCGATTGTGCTTCCGGTTCATCTGGTCAAGCACCTCAGTAGAGAAAGCCAAAAACCGACTGTCATGATGCTGCGAGAGCTGGTCAACCACTCGATGACTTATCAGAATCTTTCACGATTCCCTCTGTATTATATGAAGGACCTTTTTCTTCGGGTCATATATGTAACGCACCATATTGGAATAAGCCGTATACATACCAGGGGCTATATCGTAGTCCCCCCTATAAAACTCCTATGGCTAAGTGAAAGTGTTAACGCCCTATAGTCCGATTGCCTCGTTCACCGCATTGACACCTCCTTGACGGACCAAGACGTTGGGTCAAGAGTGCTCAAATGCTTTTTCGAACACCCCCGTATTTCCTATGAGGGGGCTGAAGCCGACGACTGGAAAGCTTTCAGATTACGTACAAACGGCCGCACAGGAGGAACAAAAGCCTTTTAGGCAAAATTAAAATATAGACAGATTATAAAAAATGTCTTTTACAGTTCGGATACATTTCACTCGAATATTATGTCTTTCGAACATTGACCCTCTATCAAGCGGGCAGCCTCTAAGACGTCCTCAAAATAATGCTCTGGTGCGTGATGGTCCTTGCCCTTGGGCGGACCCTTCGCTGCAACATCGATGCCTTCATCTTCCCCCAGTATGTCTTGACACGGGCAAAGGCCATCCGTGCACCTTCA
The DNA here is from genome assembly GCA_021605145.1 of Aegilops bicornis. NCBI lineage: Eukaryota > Viridiplantae > Streptophyta > Magnoliopsida > Poales > Poaceae > Aegilops > Aegilops bicornis. The sequence goes on along the minus strand of CM038675.1, from coordinate 387,048,257 downwards.
ATGCACGCCGACCACTTAACGGTGTCGATACGTGGCACCGCATCAGCAAGCCGCTGCACCAAGCCGAAATAGCTATTCGGAATAGGCTCGGCCAACCACAGCTGGATTATGATGTTCTTCATGGCAGCGCTGGATATCCTATGAAGCTCGGCCCATTGGGACATCTGTTCATTCAGCAGCAGAGGGCGTTTTGATGCGCCAAACTGTGACCAGAAAAGCTTCTTCGTTGGATATCCCTCTTGCACTTGGTAAAACTGTGCCGCATCGGAAGAGCTCTTCGGCAAGTCCAAAAACATGTCTGGAGAGCTCCACACTTGGTTAAGCTAAGAATAATTCGGATCGCTGAACTTAGTCTGTAATAAAAAGGGCTTACCAGCCGCAATCTCCCCAGCTTATCGGATCTCCTCACGGGCCGCTCTAGATTCGGACCGCGCTTGTTTTGCCTCTCGCAAGGCCTTGTCAAGATCAACCGTCTTGGCTTTATTCTCCTTCTCAAGGAATTCACAGCGGCTAGCGGCATTTTTCAGTCCGAGTGCCATCGTGGATATTTTCTCCTTGTCATGGCGTCGAGTAGCCTGTTCGGCCTTTAACTCCGCCGATGCCTTTTCGGCAGCCGCATTACTAAATCGGGCCTGCTCCTTGGCCCGGGCTAGCTCCGCTCGAAGAATCTCAATGGCGGCGGCACCATCTGCAACCATGAATATACCAGTATTCGATTTTCAGCGTCATGCTTATACTATACACATATGTGTGTAATGACTGCTCTGAACACATACCTTGCAATCCGTCAAGACGCCTATTGATTAACGCAATATCATCCCCCGCCACATCAAGCTGCAACTCGACAACTTCTGTAGTCCGGGCAGTCGTCAGGGGCGACACAACCTACATTCCATTTAACCAGATTATTCCCTGAGCATATCTTTTTGATCCTCTGATCGCCTCCCATGGGAAGCCAACCCGAGTCTCAGGGGCTACTACCTATACACAGGTGCATGTTGCAAATAAAATATAGTTGAAAATATTACATCCCAAACCTCGAAGCCTCTTAGCAGGCTCATGAAGGCTTCACTCAATCCGCTCTTCGCGGACAGAATCCTCTCAACCACTGTACCCATCAAGGTACGCTGTTCCTCCGAGACATATGCTTTTCGCAGCATATCCCTCAACACATCCGGCGCTGCTGGGTCTTCGGAAGCCGCTGTAGGAGCACGACCATACTTTGAAGGAACCTGTTCACTTGTCTCCAGAATCACCGCTGGTTGAAAGCCGGATAGCCCGGGGCCTTCATTGTTGGTCCCCGAATCCCGGATGATCGGAGGCTCACCTTCGGGTACTGCCTCCTTCATCCCTCGCGCCGTTTGTTGATCAAGAAAAACCCTCCGAGGTGACACTTCGGAGTCGTCCGCCTTATTGGGCGAGGAAACCGGGGGAGGCATCTCGCTTCCATCATCTCCGGGAGAAGATCTCTCGAAGAAGAGGATCGCTCAGGAACACTCTGCGCCGAAGTGTTAAGACACACATGAATATTACGTGTCACTCCGATAATAGGAAAGGAACGAGATGTGATTAAAGAACCCCGGATTTACTTACGATTTGGTCGAAGGCTTGTCCTCACGAGGAGCTGTTCAGCGGCGTCGCCTTCCAATCCTGAGCCGCCCGACGATGGCATCTTGCCCCTCTTGGGAGTCAGTTCCTCCCAACCATTGGAGGCGGCCCTTTTCTTCCTGTATGGAGAAGGGATGCTTGTTTCTCCTTCGCCTTTGTCTTCAGGCGAAGAAATGCCGATTTCCCCAGACTCGGCATCTGATTTACCTATGGAATGAAGGCCATCCTTGGTCTTACCGCTCTCCACTTTGCCCCCCTCCGCCGGCACCTGATACGGTGTCGGTGCCAGCATCCTTGTTAGCACAGGGTCCGCTGAGTCTTCGGGAAGAGGGGCCGGACACCTGATCCATTCCGCTTTCTTTATCCAGCCCTGGAAAGAGATGGTTTGCTTAGTGTCTTACCACAGGATACCTGATTATGAGGTGTTCGGCGGACGGATACTTACCATGGTGTCCGGATGGTTACAGTCAAGGCCGATATCTTCGGTAGTATCCGACCACTGCTTCGTTTCCCGAAGAATAATTTCCACATCCCTTTGTGCTAGTGCCGAAGAAGTGTTGAAGTGTCCGTGGCCCTTCTGGATTAAACTCCCACATACGGAGAGGCCGTCTCTGGCACGGCAAGGTCCGACGGACCAGCATTACTTGAATAACATTGATGAGATCAATGTACCTTTCGAGGAGGCTCCGGATGCGGCTCTGCAGAGTCTGCACCTCACCAACTGACCCCCAGTCGAATCCCTTATTAGTCCATGATGCGAGCTGAATCGGAGGGCTGGATCGAAACGTAGGCATAGCCGCCCACTTGGAACCACGGGGCTCGGTGATATAAAACCACTCCAGCTGCCATAAGTCGGAAGATTCTGTGAAGGATCCTTTTAGCCAAAGAGCGTTATTAAGCTTGCTCACTGTGGCACCACCGCACTCTGCCTGCTTCCCCTCTATCACCTGCGGCTTCACATTGAAGCTCTTGAGCCACAAGCCGAAGTGAGGAGGGATCCGAAGGAAGGCCTCACACTTGACGATGAACGCCGAGATGAGAAGGGCAGAGTTCGGGGGCAGATCGTGAAAATCCAGCACGTAATAGAACATGAGCCAACAGACAAAGGGATTAAGGGCAATCCTAATCCTCGGAGGAAGTGGGAGACAAACACGACCCTCTTGCCGGATCTGGGGGTAGGGATAACCTGCCCTTCAGCAGGGAGCCGATGGAGGATTTCTGCGGTCAGATATCTTGCCACCCTAAGCTTTGCAATATCCTCTTCTGTAACACAAGAAGCCACCCACCGGCCTTGGAGGCTGGATCTGGACATGACTGAGGATCGTGGCGATCGAAACTTGGGTGTTAGAACTCGAGGTAGCAAAGGCTGAGGAAGAAGCAAACATGGAAGAGAGAGATGGGTCTACACCCCTTTATAAAGGTTGTATCGAACGCCTCCTCCTAGGCCTTAACAAAACTTGCCTATTCCCAAGGAGTTGTACCCAAGAGACGATTGGTTTACCCATGTTTGTGTTGATAAGAATCCCTAAACAAGGGGACACAATCTCAGCTTGGATAAGACGTGCCAATAAAATCGCGCCTTGAAACCCGGGGCTAACAACGGGTTTAAAATAATGTCCCGACGGTGACGAAGCATCGTGCTATGAACAGTTGTTGGTGGATTGGATTTATAAATTATTGTGCCCTCTATGGAAGTATACAAAACTTATGTTACAGGTCCAGACACGTTCAATACATCCGAAGACTATCTTGGAGTTCGGGAGGAGGAACCCGCCTCGCAATGCCGAAGATAGATCTACGCGCCAGATACCTTGTCATTGAAGCCAGGTTCAGGGGCTACTGAGGGAGTCCTAGACTAAGGGTTCCTCGGGCGTCCGACCTATTAGCCATGGGCGGGACTGATGGGCAGTGAAGATGCGAAGACCGAAGACTGCACCCGTGTCCGGATGGGACTCTCCTTGACGTGGAAGGCAAGCTTGGCGACCAAATATGTAGATTCCTTTCTCTATAACTGACCTGGTGTAACCCTAGATCCTCCCGGTGTCTATATAAACTGGAGGACTTAGTCCAGGGGAGAGATTCATGACCAGAGTCATACATGCTAGACTTCTAGGGTCTAGCCATTACGATATCGTGGTAGATCAACTCTTATAACACTCATATTCATCGAGATCAATCAAGCAGGAAGTAGGGTATTACCTCCATAGAGAGGGCCCGAACCTGGGTAAACACCATGTCCCCTCTCTCCTGTTACCATCGACCTTAGACGCATAGTTCGGGACCCCCTACCCGAGATCCGCCGGTTTTGACACCGACAACGACAGCTTAGGTTTCTTGCCAAACCATAGTTCATACGGTGTCGTCTCAACGGATTTAGACGGTGCCCTATTTAACGTGAATGCGACTGTCTCTAATGCGTAACACCAAAACAATAGTGGTAAATCGGTAAGAGACATCATAGAACGCACCATATCCAATAAAGTACGGTTACAATGTTCAGATACACCATTACACTATGGTGTTCCAGGTGGCGTGAGTTGTGAAACAATTCCACATTGTTTAAAATCAAGGCCAAACTCATAACTAAAATATTTGCCTACGCGATCAGATCGTAGAAACCTTATTTTTCTTGTTACGATGATTCTCCACTTCACTCTGAAATTCTTTGAACTTTTCAAATGTTTCAGACTTGTGTTTCATCAAGTAGATATACCCATACCTACTCAAATCGTCTGCGAAGGTCAGAAAATAACAATACCCGCCGCGTGCCTCAACACTCATCGGACCGCATACATCGGTAAGCATTATTTCCAATAAGTCATTAGCTCGCTCCATTGTTCCTGAGAACGGAGTTTTAGTCATCTTGCACATGAGCCATGGTTTGCAAGTATCAAATGATTCATAATCAAGTGATTCCAAAAGTCCATCCGCATGGAGTTTCTTCATGCGATTTACACCAATATGACCTAAACGGCAGTGCCACAAATATGTTGCACCATCATTATCAACTTTGCATCTTTTGGTATCAATATTATGAATATGTGTATCACTACGATCGAGATTCAACAAGAATAGACCATTCTGAAGGAAATATGCCCTAGAGGCAATAATAGAGTTGTTATTTATATTTCCTTATGTCATGATAAATGTTTATTATTCATGCTAGAATTGTATTAACCGAAAACTTAGTACATGTGTGAATACATAGACAAAACAGAGTGTCCCTAGTATGCCTCTACTTGACTAGCTCGTTAATCAAAGATGGTTAAGTTTCCTAACCATAGACATGTGATGTCATTTGATGAATGGGATCACATCGTTAGAGAATGATGTGATGGACAAGACCCATCCGTTAGCTTAGCATAATGAGCGTTTAGTTTTATTGCTATTGCTTTCTTCATGACTTATACATATTCCTCTGACTATGAGATTATGCAACTCCCAAATACCGGAGGAACTCTTTGTGTGCTATCAAACGTCACAACGTAACTAGGTGATTATAAAGATGTTCTACAGGTGTCTCTGAAGGTATTTGTTCAGTTGGCATAGATCAAGATTAGGATTTGTCACTCCGTGTATCAGAGAGGTATCTCTGGGCCCTCTCGGTAATGCACATTACTATAAGCCTTGCAAGAAATGTGACTAATGATTTATTTGCAGGATGATGTATTACGGAACAAGTAAAGAGACTTGTCGGTAACGAGATTGAACTAGGTAGGATGATGTCGACGATCGAATCTTGGGCAAGTAACATACCGATGACAAAGAGAATGACGTATGTTGTTATGCGGTTTGACCAATAAAGATCTTAGTAGAATATGTAGGAACCAATATGAGAATCCAAGTTCTGTTGTTGGTTATTGACCGTAGATGTGTCTCGGTCATGTCTACATACTCTCGAACCTGTAGGGTCGGCACGCTTAACGTTCGATGACGATTTGTATTATGAATTATGTGGTTTGGTGACCGAAGTTTGTTCGGAGTCCCGGATGAGATCACAGACATGACGAGGAGCCTCTAAATGGCCGAGAGGCAAAGCTTCATATATTGGAAGGTTGTATTCGGCATCGGAATGGTTCTGAGTGGTTCGGGTATTTTTCTGGAGTATCGAGGGGTTACCGGAACCCCCCGGGGGAAATCATGGGCCTCATGGGCCATGGGAGAGAAGAGGGGATAGCCCACAAGGGGGAGCCCCCCCCAAGGGGAGTCCGAATAGGAAGGGGAGGGGGCACGGCCCCCCTTTCCCTCTTCCTCTCCTCTCCTTCCCTATTCCCCCTCCCGTTGGAAGGAAAAGGTGGGGGCCGAATCCTACTTGGACAAGGAGTCCAAGTAGGATCCCCCCCCCATGGCGCGCGCCCCCTGGTCGGCCTCCTCCTCCTCCCCTCCTTTATATACGGGGGTGGGTGTCGGATTTCGGGTTCCGGCAGACCCTCAAGGTTCGAACTCTAGGGTGCACGCGGAGATCACACCTCCAACCTACCTACGCCTCGTTGCCTCGCAAGGATATAAACTACACAAAGAGCAACACAAGGGACACAAGGTTTATACTGGTTCGGGCCACCATTATGGTGTAATACCCTACTCCAGTGTGTGGTGTGGTGGATTGCCTCTGGGGTTGATGATGAACAGTACAAGGAAGAACAGCCTCGCGAGGGTCTATTCTTGGCCGGTGCGATGAACTGCTAGGGGGAGTTCAGTCGCTTCTCTCTCTCTAGATGCCTCTACCCTGTGGGTGGCTAGTCCTATTTATAGGCAGAGGCCCTGGGCCTCTTCCCAAATATTGAGCGGGAAGGGCGCCAACAATTGGCCATTTCGAAGGGGAACATCTAGTACACTTATCCTGACTAAAGTCGGTCCTCGCCTGTCAAAGACTCTGACGGTGACGCCGGCTTGGGCTCCACGATGACCTCCTTCCGGCCGTTCTACTGGTCTTGGTCTTGTTGCACCGAAATGGTTGCCTTTGCTTGATGCTCTACTGCGCTTGCCTCCTTTGCACCAAAGAGGAAATGAGGACATCAAGGCTGGCTGGCGCCCGCCTGGCGCCCTTGGTCGTCATGGCTTGCGTCATGGGCACCTCGTGAGGTACCCGCCTTGATCTCTTCGCCTCCTCGCGAGCCACTGACGAGGCCGTGCTCGAGGAAGCTTCTGTCGTCCGCCTCATGAGGCTTGGCCCTCGCGAGGGTCTTTAGCTTGTGCAGATGAAGATGGGCGTCTTTGGGCCACCCCTTGAGCCACGCCGCAGGCCGCAGGCAGGCAAGTCTGGGTACCCCCGTTCCCAGAATGCCGACAGTAGCCCCCGGGCCCAAGGCGCGCCTGGACTTGGCTTAGCAGAGAAGCGAGGAGGAAAGTGCGAAGCGCCGCGGGCCCTAACAGCCTGCGGCCTTGGGCGCCGTGTGGCGGTTGATTTGACATGGGCGTCCCTGCTTCCCCGCGACGCCTTGGCAATTGCACGAATCGACAAGAGAGCGGTACCCGTCTAGGCTTTACCTCCTTTGCCTTCTCCAGTCATTGTCCAGATCCCCTTTCTCGCTCATATCCTTCTTGCTTCCGAAATCCCTAGATCTACTCTGACCCTGTGCCCTAGCAAGGTATGGCGCCTCGACAGACCCCGGCCGGAGCTTGGTACTCGCCCGCTTTGGACTCCCCGAACGTGTTGGAGAAGAGCCTTGCCCGGGCGCGCCGGATGATGGCGGTGCAAGGCAACGATGGGGCAGTGGTGCTCAAGGTTGGCTCTGCCCTTCCTGAGGACCAAGGAAGCACCTTCTACACGCTCTTCGTGAGCGCCATTGCCGCCGGTCTGGTGCCTCCCTTTTCTGAGTTCTTCTTTTCTGTCCTCCGCCATTATAAACTGCAAGCTCTACACCTCCACCCCAACTCTGTTCTTCTCCTGGCGATCTTCGCCTACTATTGTGAGGCTCATGTCGGGGTGCAGCCCTCAGTGGCCTTGCTGCGCCACTACTTCTACCTCCGGGCCTCCCGCGGCCCATTACCGCATGCGTGAGCTTTGTCACGTACGGCAGCTCCAACGCCATCTCGAAGCCCGGGAAGAGGATTGAAGGCTTCAGGAGCAAGTGGGTCATGGTAGATGCTGGGCGCATCCATCCTCGGCTGATCCTGCCCACGGAGCAGCCCACGCCCATCGACGCTTGTTCTCGCGCGGAACTCGTGGATTCCCGCGCAAAGCCAGTGCTGGAGAAGATGGACGCGGACCTGTGGCCGGGCAACATGGCGACGGGCGGTGACCGGGCATCGCTCCCGAGGGAGTTCTGAGCACCGGGTGGCCCTTCGTCAATACTCGCTCATTGTGGAGGCCTCGCCCGAGCCCGTAGTCTTGGCCGACGAAGATCTCGCCGCGGTCCTCCAATCTTTGGTCGGGGAGACGTGGCGAGGCTGGAGGGCGCCTCTGTACCCCTATTCCTTGAGATGATTGGGAACAGGTGGTGGACTCCATGCCCGCTTTCAACGGGGGACGGGCCTGTGCCCGCGGAGGTTCCCGAGGACCCGGCGGCCCTGGGGACGGTGAACGTGTCCTCCGGCGACTCCAGCGAAGAGGAGGAAGAAGAGGAGCGGGAGGAGGGGCCCGACTCCGAGGCAACCGACGGGGAGTCAAGAGCGCCCCTCCCTCGGCGCAGGTCCCGCGCTCTCCGCCTCTTGCCGGACGACGACGAGCATGGCAACGAGCGAGGTGGCGCGAGCTCGCCCCTGATCCCGAAGAAGGACAGGACGGGGCTGGTTCCTCGTGGGTCTGCTCCGGCTCCGAGGCGATCTGCAGACGCGCCTCCTGCTCCCGAGCCTCTTGAGGCTGATCCCAACAGCCGGCTCTCGGGCTTCAAGTTCGGCCGGAGGTTTCTCGAGCCCGCGAGCGATGACCTGTAAGTGCTTGATTCTCGTTTTGCTTCTTGCTTCGTCGCTGAGGCTTGATATCCGTATTCCTTGGCTAGGCCGGCGCTTGCGGCGAAAAAGCTGAAGGGGGCTCCTGAGGCTTCGCCCGGGATAGCACCTCCATCCGCGGAAGAAGGGGACGACAAGAAGCGGGCCTCTCCTGCCCGGTCATCCTCGCGAGGCCTGGCGGGGCTAGCTGGGGCGAGCTCAGCCCCCATGGCCCAAGTGACTCCCGAGGTATCCTTGCTCGACACTATCGCCAGCAATGCCGGGCGCGAAGGTCCCGACTCATGGTGCTGTGATTACGCTGCCGTCCTCTCCTCCTACTCCGCCAACTGCCGTTTCTCCGGCTCCTTCTACTGTCCTGGATCCTGCCGCCGCTAAACTGGACCGGCTGCGGAAAGATCTTCTGGGCGCCGACCCTCGCTTGGTGGCCGGACGCCTGGAGCTGGCCTCCGGCTGGGTTCACTCTGATGCTTCGGTTCGAGCGGCGTTGGTTCAGGCCGCGACGGCTTGCGACGAGGAGAAGCAGGCCGTCCTTGAGGCGAAGGCCGCTCGTGGCGCCGCCTTGGGGGAGGTAGCCGATGTCCGAGGTTGCTGCAAGGCGCTGGAGAGCGAGCTGCAGGGCCTGCGCGACCAGCTTGCCAAGGAGGCCCGCGTCCGCCAAGAGAAGGAGTAAGACATGAAGGCTCGTGAGGCGGCCGCCACGGAACGGGATGCCAAGCTTGATGAGCGCCATGGCCGCTTAGGTGCGCTGGAGCAGGTGTTGGAGGCGAAGAGGATCGAGCTGGACGGCAAGGCGCGGGTCTTGGCCGAGGACCGCGTGGCCTTCGCGAAGCTGGAGCTGAAGGCTCGCACCTTGTTGAAGTCGTTTTACAACAACGGCCTGGAAAGCCCGCTGGCCGGCGCCAAGGACGGCCCCGCCAAGCTACTTCCCATCCTGGTCCGCGCCCTTGGAGATGTCGCCCTTGGCCTCGGCCCCACGGCTGAGGCCGAGGCGCGTGTCCTGTCTTCGGCAGCGTTGACGCGCGTCTTCACCCACGTATACCTTCGCGACCCCAACGTTGACCTTGACAGCCTGTTGGAGCCCGTGAGCGGCGAGCTTGCCACTGTCGCTGCTGAGGCCGTGAAGGGTCGAGCGGAGGCTCTGGCGGTTCCGGTCTTGACATCAGACGGGCGAAGGCCGCCGATCCCGAGGCTTCACGAGGCGAACCCGCCCAGCGTAGCTCCGCCGCCAGCGACGGTGCTGCCGACAAGTGACACCTTCGTGGCTCCTGTCCTGCTTTCAGCTCCTGCAACATACATCATGCCTCGTAGAGGCATTTAAACTTGCGTTTGGCGTTGTGAAAACAGTTATGGACTGTAATATTTGCTTTTGAATTCCTTGAGATTTGCGCTTTTCCTTCCTACTTGCTTATGTTCTACGTCGGCAGAGCTGCCTCACAAGATACCTCACCCGGCCGTTAGCCTCGACCGAAACCAGGACGGAACCAAGGAGTGAGGGGCTACGTGACAAGTTAGGCTCTCGAGTCGCGATGCTCAGAGTCCCCTTGACGCATTTAACAGCAAGTAGGGAGGTGAGATGTATGGGTGAAATTACAATTCAACGTCGGCAGAGCCCGCCTCTGCAGATACCTCAACCGCCGTTAGCCTTCGGAACTAAGGGGTGAGGGGCTACGTGACCAGTTAGGCTCTGAGTCGCGATGCTCGAGTCCCCTGACGCTCAAACGGCCTTCACCTTAGCTCCGCTCGAGGAGAGCGGCGAGGAACTAGGCCCGAGGGGCTGGCTGGGTGGCGTGCGTGGGCGTGACCTAGACGTAGCCCGTGCCCAGCCCCTCGCGGCACTCCCGAGGGAGGCGTTACGATGAGGCGGACATTGAGCCTGGGCTCCACGAGGTTGATGTGCCGGGGCCACCCTCGCTTGTTTATCACCAGTGTGGAGCATAGCGCTTCCGTATGTGACGGGCATAGCCGCCTCGGCGGTGTCGTCGGCCAGTGGAGCATGGTGCTTCGGCTGGTGCGTGGGAGGGGCTCCCCTTGGGAGGAGCCCGGGCGTCTGTACCCGCCACGACACGTGGCTAACACGGTAGGGCCTGACGAGGTGTATCTGGGCACCCGTGAGCCAGTGCGGGACTCACGGGGCCCTACCTCAAGGCGGGTTGCGCCTGGCTCTGGGCCTTTACTTGTAATGTGTTCCTGCAAATTTGGTTAGATGTCGGCGCTCTACGTCCTCGGGTCCCGGCCCTCGAGCGGGGCTCAGCCGTCGCTGGTATGCCAGGTCATGATGCCGTGGACAAGGCGAGAGCGTGAGGGTTGGAGGGCCAGTAGGAGCCCATGAGTCGTGATGCTCAGGTACCCCCCTTTAACGTGCAAGCGGCCGACATGAATGAATAGGGGTGCCGGACAGGCACAAAATAATGATCATGGTGGGTCAAACACACAACCCGAATAAAAGCAAGAGTGATACATGCCACTGGGTCTGGCCCGAGTGGCTTGGGGATGATGCAGCCCCAGGGGCGCCCCCAATAAAGTAAACTAGAAACATGAATCAAAAGGGATATATGCCGCAGGGACGGACCCACGCGGTCTGGGAATGATGCAGCCCTAGGGGCGCTCCCAGCTGAAAATGAAACTCGAAGGATGTCACCTGATACCGTTAAAGATGAAGGGATGCTGAAGTAGCGGACGTCGTGGGCTACGGAAGCCGATCTTCACGAGCCCCCAGGCCCAGGAGCCTCGGGAGGCTCCGGAGGCACTGGTGGCTCCTCGCGGACCATCTCCAGCTCCGCCAGATCTGCGGAACGTCTGGCCTCTTGAGCCTCCAGGATGCTCCCTATGAGGCGTTGGCGTGGCAGCCGCGTTAAGCAAACCGTAAGGCATGCGAACGTAGCTGTGGGGTGGACCTTCACAACGCCCCACGCGCGAGGGCCAGAGGCGCTCCTGAGAGGCGGCTCGGTTGAGCCCTGGTATGTCGATGCAGACGCGCAGCCCACCATCCTCGCCTGGATGGGGAGCTACGGCGTGAGCGGGCGGCTGCCACTCATGACTCTTGACTCCTGCAGCTCTGAATGATCTGGGCCGACGAACTCCACGAGGGTTTGGCCCTCCTTGCCTCGCTCCTTCCTGAGGGAAACATGCTTTGAAACACGCCTCCAAGTGGTGCCCAAGCGCCTCCCTCGTGATCTTAGCAAGGTCGGTGGCCCTCCAGGAGAGAGCCCCCGAGCCTTGCTCGAGGAGGGCGCTGGGCGCACCTTCCTATGCGACAGAAGGAGGTGCCCTGAACAGCGCGGACTCGAGGGGCCTGCCTCCCGAGGGCCGGGCCAAGCGATGTCTTCTTCTTCTTGGGAGCAGCCTCGGGGAGCCTCCCGCTCCTGCGATCTGGGTCTTCAAGTGACGCGGCTTGAAAAGCACGCTCCAGGGAGCACACTGCGTCCCTCTCTTCATAAGGCACCGTGATGACTCCGCCGCTTCCCGGCATCTTGTGGATGTTGTAGCCGTGATGAGTCACGGCCATGGATTTGGCCAGAGCTGGGTACCCGAGGATGGCATTGTATGGCAGGCGAATGTGGGCGACGTCAAAGTCGATGAGCTCGGTGCGGTAGTTTTCGCGCTCCCCGAAGGTGACAGGGAGGCGGACCTGCCCAATTGGAACTATGGAGCCATCGGTGACTCTGGAGAAAGGCCTGGTTGGCTGAAGCTGATCGTAAGACACTTGGAGATTGTTGAATGTCTCTACGGACAGGACATTGAGCCCTGCTCCGCCATCGATGAGGGTCCTGGTGACTTGCACGTTGCTGATGATTGGGGAACAAAGCATCGGAAGGACTCCGGCTGTGGCTGCAAGACTTGAGCTGATCCGCTGAGCTGAACGTGATGGTGCACGCTGACCACCTGAGAGGGCGCGTGGCTTCGAGCTTGGGGAGGACTGCATTCACTTCGCGGGCGAACTGCTTGAAGATGCGCTGGGAGGCTGGGGCTTGAGCTCCGCCCAGGATGCAAGCGACTGCGCGCGATTCCTGGAAGCCCCCAACCCCCTCGTCCTAATGATGGTCTTCGTTTCTCCTTGGCTACGGTGGCAGAGGAGGGAGGCCTGCGTTGCCTTGCGGGCGATCCTCGCGAGGCTGATCCCTCCAGCCTCCCTCGCGAGGCTGATCTTGCCAGCGGTCCTCGCGAGGTCGGTTGCGCCACCCTTGGCGAGGGCCGCGGTCTTCCCAGCGTCCTGTGTTTCTTCCTCCTCCTCGGCCGTAGCCTCGATCACTGCGGTCGGGGCGTCGACCGATTCGCCCTTCTCGCACGGCTTGGAGTTCTTGACATTCGTTGGTGTTGTGGGTGTGGAGGTCGTGGTACACGCAGTACCGGCTGCCCTTGGAAGACTCAGGCTGATCCCTGCCTCGCTTGGCGTCTGGTTCTGCCGCGAGCACGGTAGCCCCCTTGCGCTTCACGTCCATGACCTTGGGCTTCTTCTCTTCTGGGTCTGCAGCCGGCAGCTCGAGGAGGGAAAGGCATCCTTCCTCAGCCCTGGCACACTTGGACGCCAAGTTGAACACCTCCAAGGACGTGCACAGGTCTTCATGCATCGCCAGCTCCTCCTTCATCTTGATGTCACGCACACCGTCGGAGAAGGCTAAGATGATGGCCTCCTCGGTCACCTTGGGAATCTTGAGGCGTGCGTTGTTGAAGCGCTGGATGTACTTCTGCAGGGTCTCTCCTGGCTGCTGCTTGATGTGGCGCATGTCGCTCACGGCAGGAGGCCGGTCGCGAGTGCCTTGGTAGTCAGCGATGAAGCGGGTGCGCATCTCGTCCCGGGAGGAGATCGTGCCAGGAGCCAGGTTCAGGACCTCTTGACAACTCTGCTCTTGCTGCGCTGGTGCCGGATGGAGTGGGTTCCGCCCAGGGGCCACGCGCCTTGGGGCCAAGGCGCCTTCTTGAGGGGGAGGTGGCTGAGGCGCCCCCGGAACTTCATCGCCCGCGCAAGGCGGGGCGCGGTGCAGTGAGAAGGACGACATGGGGGAGCCCCCTACGGCACGGATGAGCTCAACGACGCGGTCGAGCCACTCCTCGTAGACGTCGTCTACAGGGCGGTAGCGCAGGAGCTCGTTTGCCGTGATGAGCACCGCTCGAGCCTCCATGGGCGCGCGGAGCGCGCGAGACGAAGAACCAGCTGGGGCGAGCGAAGGAGTAGCGGTACGGCCGTCTTGCCTCACGGACGGATCTTTGGGGACGATGCTTGCTGCTCGTTCCCCGGGCCGGTGGCGGCATTGATGGCGGCGACGGGAACGGCGGGGCGGCCGCCGACGGGGGCCGTCTGGGCGACGCGGGTGGCGAGAGCAGCCCGACGCTCGACACGGGCCCGACGAGCGTCCGACATGGATGCGATGGGCCGCGAAGAACAGGGTGGCGGAAGACGGATTCCGGTGCACCCCTACCTGGCGCGCCAAATGTCGGATTTCGGGTTCCGTCAGACCCTCTAGGTTCGAACTCTAGGGTGCACGCGGAGATCTCACCCCCTACCTACCTGCACCTCGTCGCCTCCCAAGGATCTAAACTACACAAAGAGCAACACAAGCGACACAAGGTTTATACTGGTTCAGGCCACCATTGTGGTGTAATACCCTACTCCAGTGTGTGGTGTGGTGGATTGCCTCTGGGGCTGATGATGAACAGTACAAGGAAGAACAGCCTCGCGAGGGTCTATTCTTGGCCGGTGCGATGAACTGCTAGGGGGAGTTCAGGCGCTTCTCTCTCTCTAGATGCCTCTACCCTGTGGGGGGCTAGTCCTATTTATAAGCAGAGGCCCTGGGCCTCTTCCCAAATATTGAGCGGGAAGGGCGCCAACAATTGGCCATTTCAAAGGGGAACTTCTAGTACACTTATCCTGACTAAAGTCGGTCCTCGCCTGCCAAAGACTCTGACGGTGACGCCGGCTTGGGCTCCACGATGACCTCCTTCCGGCCGTTCTGCTGGTCTTGGTCTTGTTGCACCGAAATGGTTGCCTTTGCTTGATGCTCTTGCGCTTGCCTCCTTTGCACCAAAGAGGAAATGAGGGACCTTCTTGGCTGGGCGCCCGCCCTAAGCGCCCTTTGGTCGTCATGGCTTGCATCATGGGCACCTCATGAGGTACCCCTACTTGATCTCTCCGCCTCCTCGCGAGCCAGCCTGACGAGGCCGTGCCTGAGGAAGCTTCCTGTCGTCCGCCCCATGAGGCTTGGCCCCTCGCGAGGGTCTTGAGCTTGTGCTGATGAAGATGGGCCGTACTGGGCCACCCCTTGAGCCACGCCGCAGGCCGCAGGCAGGCAAGTCTGGGTACCCCCGTTCCCAGAACACCGACAGTGGGGGCACCCCAAAGGCACACCAAGAATTCTCTTAGCTGTGTGCGGTGCCCCCCTCCACAGTTTACTCCTCCGGTCATAGCGTCGTAGTGCTTAGGCGAAGCCCTGCACGGATCACATCACCATCATTGTCACCATGCCATGGTGCTAACGGAACTCTCCCTCGACCCTCTATTGGATCAAGAGCTCGAGGGACATCATCGAGCTGAACGTGTGCTGAACACGGAGGTGCCGTACATTTGGTACTTGGATCGGTTGGATCATGAAGAGGTTCGACTACATCAACCGTGTTAATCTAACGCTTCCGCTTTCGGTCTATGAGGGTACGAGGACACACTCTTCCCCTCTCATTGATATGCATCTCCTAGATAGATCTTGCGTGATCGTAGGAATTTTTTTGAAATTGCATGCTACGTTCCCCAACAGTGGCATCAGAGCCAGGTCTATGCGTAGATGATGTGCACGAGTAGAACACAATGAGTTATCGGCGATAATAGTCGTACTGCTTACCACCAACATCTTACTTTGATTCAGCGGTATTGTTGGATGAAGCGGCCCGGACCGATATTAGATGAGTGAGTTCATGAGACTGGTTCTTCCGACGTGCTTTGCACACAGGTGGCTGGCGGGTGTCTGTTAATCCAACTTTAGTTGAATCGAGTTTGACTACGGTCGGTACTTGTTGAAGGTTAAAACGGCACACTTGACGAAAAATCAGTGTGGTTTTGATGTGTATGTAAGAACAGTTCTTGCTAGAAGCCCGTAGCAGCCACGTAAAACTTGCAACAACAAAGTAGAGGACGTCTAACTTGTTTATGCAGGGCATGTTGTGATGTAATATGGTCAAGACGTGATGAGATATAAATTATTGTATGAGATGATCATGTTTTGTAGAAGTTATCGACAACTGGCAGGAGCCTTATGGTTGTCGCTAAGCGGTAGCGATAGTCATGAAAGCAATAGTTGGCGAGACGACAACAACGCTACGATGGAGATCAAGGTGTCAAGCCGGTGACGATGGAGATCATGACGGTGCTTTGGAGATGGAGATCAAAGGCACAAGACGATGATGGCCATATCATGTCACATATTTTGATTGCATGTGATGTTTACCCTTTATGCATCTTATTTTTCTTAGTACGGTGGTAGCATAGATCCCTCACTAAATTTCAAGGTACAAGTGTTCTCCCTGAGTATGCACTGTTGCTACAGTTCGTCATGCCAAGACACCACGTGATGATCGGGTGTGATAAGCTCTACGTTCACATACAACGGGTGCAAGCCAGTTTTGCACGTGCATAATACTCGGGTTAAACTTAACGAGCCTAGCATATGCAGATATGGCCTCGGAACACCGAGATCAAAAGATCGAACGTGAATCATATAGTAGATATGATCAACATAGAGATGTTCACCATTGAAAACTAATCCATCTCACGTGATGACCGGACATGGTTTAGTTGATATGGATCACGTGATCATTTAGATGACTAGAGGGATATCTATCTAAGTGGGAGTTCTTAAGTACTATGATTAATTGAACTTTAATTTATCATGAGCTTAGTACCTGATAGTTTTTGCATATCTATGTTGTTGTAGATCAATGGCCCGTGCTCCCGTGCCCTTGAATTTTAATGCGTTCCTAGAGAAAGCTAAGTTGAAAGATGATGGTAGCAACTATACAGAATGGGTCCGTAACTTGAGGATTATCCTCATTGCTGCACAGAAGCCGCTAGGATGCAAGACCCCCTGCAGGAGCAACTGCGAACGTTATGAATGTCTGGCAGAGCAAAGGTGATGACTACTCGATAGTTTAGTGTGCCATGCTTTACGGCTTCGAATCGGGACTTCAAATACGTTTTGAACGTCATGGAGCATATGAGATGTTCTAGGAGTTGAAGTTAATATATCAAGGAAATGCCTGAGTTGAGAGATATGAAGTCACCAACAAGTTCTATAGCTGCAAAATGGAGGAGAATAGTTCTGTCAGTGAACACATACTCAGAATGTTTGGGTACCATAACCACTTGACTCAGCTGGGAGTTAATCTTCCTGATGATAGTGTCATTGACAGAGTTCTTCAATAACTACCACCAAGCTATAGAGGCTTCATGATGGACTATAATATGCAAGGGATGGAAAGACAATTCCTGAGCTCTTCGCGATGCTAAAGGTTGCGGAGGTAGAAATCAAGAAGGATCATCAAGTGTTCATGGTTAACAATACCACTAGTTTCAAGAAAAAGGGCAAAGGGAAGAAGGGGAACTTCAAGGAGATCAACAAGCAAGTTGCTGCTCAAGGGAACAAGCCCAAGTCTGGACCTAAGCCTAAGACTGAGTGCTTCTACTGCAAAGGGACTGGTCACTGGAAGCGGAACTGCCCCAAGTATTTGGCGGATAAGAAGGATGGCAAAGTGAAAGGTATATTTGATGTACATGTTATTGATTTGTACCTTACTAATGCTTGTAGTAGCGCCTGGGTATTTGATACTGGTTCTGTTGCTCATATTTGCAACTCGAAATAGGGGCTACAGATTAAACGAAGATTGGCTAAGGACGAGGTGATGATGCGCGTGGGAAATGGTTCCAAAGTCGATGTGATCACCGTCGGCACGCTACCTCTACATCTACCGTCGGATTAGTTTTAGACCTAAATAATTGTTATTTGGTGCCAGCGTTGAGCATGAACATTATATCTGGATCTTGTTTGATGCGAGACGGTTATTCATTTAAATCAGAGAATAATGGTTGTTCTATTTATATGAGTAATATCTTTTATGGTCATGCACCCTTGATGAGTGGTCTGCATTTTGTTGAATCTCGATTGTAGTGATACACATATTCATAATATTGAAGCCAAAAGATGCAAAGTTAATAATGATAGTGCAACTTATTTGTGGCACTGCCATTTAGGTCATATTGGTGTAAAGAGCATGAAGAAACTCCATGCTGATGGGCTTTTGGAATCACTGGATTATGAATCACTTGATTGCTTGCGAACCATGCCTCATGGGCAAGATGACTAAGACTCCATTCTACGGAACAATGGAGCGAGCCACTAACTTATTGGAAATAATAAATACTGATGTATGCGGTCCGATGAGTGTTGAGGCTCGTGGTGGGTATTGTTATTTTCTGACCTTCACAGATGATTTGAGCAAATATGGGTATATCTACTTAACGAAACATAAGTCTGAAACGTTTGAAAAGTTCAAAGAATTTCAGAGTGAAGTGGAAAATCATCATAACAAGAAAACAAAATTTCTGTGATCTGATCGTGGAGGTGAATATTTGAGTTATGAGTTTGATCTTCCTTTAAAACAATGTGGAATAGTTTCTCAACTCATGCCACCTCGAACACCACAGCTTAATGGTGTGTCTGAACGTCGTAACCGTACTTTATTAGATATGGTGCGATCTATGATGTCTCTTACCGATTTACCACTATCGTTTTGGGGTTATGCTTTAGAGACGGCTGCATTCACATTAAATAGGGCACCATCTAAATCCGTTGAGACGACACCATATGAACTGTGGTTTAGCAAGAAACCTCAGCTGCCATTTCTTAAAGTTTGGGGCTACGATGCTTATGTGAAAAAGCTTCAACCTGATAAGCTCGAACCCAAATCAGAGAAATGTGTCATCATAGGATACCCAAAGAATACTATTGGGTACACCTTCTATCACAGATCCAAAGGCAAGATATTCGTTGCTAAGAATGGATCCTTTCTAGAGAAGGAGTTTCTTTCGAAAGAAGTGAGTGGGAGGAAAGTAGAACTTGATGAGGTAATTGTACCTTCTCCTGAATTGGAAAGTAGTTCATCACAGAAATCAGTTCCAGTGATTCCTACACCGATTAGTGAGGAAGTTAATGATGATGATCATGAAACTTCAGATCAAGTTACTACCGAACCTCGTAGGTCAACCAGAAGACGTTCCATGCCAGAGTGGTACTGTAATCATGTTTTGGAAGTCATGTTGCTAGACCATGACGAACCTACAAACTATGAGGAAGCAATGATGAGCCCAGATTCCGCAAAATGGCTTGAGGCCATGAAATCTGAGATGGGATCCATGTATGAGAACAAAGTGTGGACTTTGGTTGACTTGCCCGATGATCGGCAAGCCATAGAGAATAAATGAATCTTCAAGAAGAAGACTAACGCTGACGGTAATGTTACTATCTACGAAGCTCGACTTGTTGCAAAAGGTTTTCGACAAGTTCAAGGAGCTGACTACGATGGGACCTTCTCACCCGTAGCGATGGTTAAGTCTGTCCGAATCATGTTAGCAATTGCCGCATTTTATGATTATGAAATTTGGCAAATGGATGTCAAAGCTGCATTCCTTAACGGATATCTTAAAGGAGAGTTGTATATGATGCAACCAGAAGGTTTTGTCGATCCTAAAGGTGCTAACAAAGTGTGCAAGCTCCAGCGATCCTTTTATGGACTGGTGCAAGCCTCTCGGAGTTGGAATATACACTTTGATAGTGTGATCAAAGCACATGGTTCTATATAGACTTTTGGAGAAGACTGTATTTACAAGAAAGTTAGTGGGAGCTCTGTAGCATTTCTAATATTATATGTGGATGACATATTGTTGATTGGAAATAATACAGATTTTCTGAATAGCATAAAAGGATACTTGAATAAGAATTTTTCAATGGAAGAAAGACCTCGGTGAAGCTGCTTATATATTGGGCATCAAGATCTATAGAGATAGATGAAGATGCTTAATTGGACTTTCACAAAGCACATACCTTGATATAGTTTTGAAGAAGTTCAAAATGGATTAGTCAAAGAAAGGGTTCTTGCATGTGCTACAATGTGTGAAGTTGAGTCAAACTCAATGCCCGACCACTGCAGAAGATAGAGAGA
This sequence comes from Aegilops bicornis, assembly GCA_021605145.1. NCBI lineage: Eukaryota > Viridiplantae > Streptophyta > Magnoliopsida > Poales > Poaceae > Aegilops > Aegilops bicornis. Next base: position 387,028,559 of record CM038675.1, on the reverse strand, counting down.
AAATGAAAGTCATTCCCTATGCCTCAGCCATAGGTTCTATCATGTATGCAATGTTGTGTACCAGACCTGATGTGTGCCTTGCTATAAGTTTAGCAGGGAGGTACCAAAGTAATCCAGGAGTGGGTCACTTGACAGCGGTCAAGAACATCCTAAAATACCTGAAAAGGACTAAGGATATGTTTATCGTTTATGGAGGTGACAAAGAGGTCGTCGTAAATGGTTACGTCGATGCAAGCTTTGACACTGATCCGGATGACTCTAAGTCACAGACCGGATACGTATTTATATTGAATGGTGGAGCTGTCGTTGGTGCAGTTCCAAGCAGAGCATCGTGGCGGGATCTACGTGTGAAGCAGAGTACATAGCTGCTTCAGAAGCAGCAAATGAAGGAGTCTGGATGAAGGAGTTTATATCCGATCTAGGTGTAATAGCTAGTGCATTGGGTCCAATGATTTTTTTTGTGACAATACTGGAGCAATAGCCTTGGCGAAGGAATCCAGATTTCACAAGAGAACTAAACACATCAAGAGACGCTTCAATTCCATCTGCGATCAAGTCAAGGTGGGAGACATAGAGATTTGCAAAATACATACAAATCTGAATGTTGCAGACCCTTTGACTAAGCCTCTTCCACGAGCAAAACATGATTAGCACCAAGACTCCATGGGTGTTAGAATCATTACTATCTAATCTAGATCACTGACTCTAGTGCAAGTGGGACACTGAAGGAAATATGCCCTAGAGGCAATAATAAAGTTGTTATTTATATTTCCTTATATCATGATAAATGTTTATTATTCATGCTAGAATTGTATTAACCGGAAACTTAGTACATGTGTGAATACATAGACAAAACAGAGTGTCCCTAGTATGCCTCTACTTGACTAGCTCGTTAATCAAAGATGGTTAAGTTTCCTAACCATAGACATGTGTTGTCATTTGATGAACAGGGTCACATCATTAGAGAATGATGTGATGGACAAAACCCAACCGTTAGCTTAGCATAATTATCGTTTAGTTTTACTACTATTGCTTTCCTCATGACTTATACATATTCCTTTGACTATGAGATTATGCAACTCCCGAATACCGAAGGAACACTTTGTGTGCTATCAAACATCACAACATAACTGGGTGACTATAAAGATGCTCTACAGGTGTCTCCGAAGGTGTTTGTTGAGTTGGCATAGATCAAGACTAGGATTTGTCACTCCGTGTATCGGAGAGGTATCTCTGGGCCCTCTCGGTAATGCACATCACCATAAGCCATGCAAGCAATGTGACTAATGAGTTAGTTGCGGGACGATGTATTACAGAACGAGTAAAGAGACTTGCCGGTAACGAGATTGAACTAGGTATGATTATACTGATGATTGAATCTCGGGCAAGTAACATACCGATGACAAAAGGAATGATGTATGTTGTTATGCAGTTTGACCGATAAAGATCTTCGTAGAATATGTAGGAACCAATATGAGCATCCAGGTTTCGCTGTTGGTTATTGACCGGAGATGTGTCTCAGTCATGTCTACATAGTTCTCGAACCCGTAGGGTCCGCACGCTTAACGTTCGATGATGATTTGTATTATGAGTTATGTGTTTTGGTGACCTAAGTTTGTTCGGAATCCCGGATAAGATCACAAACCTGACGGGGAGTCTCAAAATGGTCGAGAGGTAAAGATTCATATATTGGAAGGTTGTATTCGGACATCGAAATGGTTCCGAGTGATTTAGGTATTTTTCCGGAGTACCAAGGGGTTACCAGAACCCCCCGGGGGAAATCATGGGCCTCATGGGCCATGGGAGAGAAGAGGAGACAACCCACAAGGGGGAGGCATGCGCCCACCCAAGGGGAGTTCATATAGGAAGGGGAGGGGGCGCGACCCCCCTTTCCCTCTTCCTCTCCTCTCATTCCCTATTTCCCCCTCCGTTGGAAGGAAAAGGTGGGGGGGGGGGGGGGCGAATCCTACTTGTACTAGGAGTCCAAGTAGGACTCCCCCCATGGTGCACACCCCCTGGCCGGCCTCCTCCTCCTCCCCTCCTTTATATACGGGGGTGGGGGCACCCCAAAGGCACACCAAGAATTCTCTTAGCCGTGTTCGATGCCCCCCCTCCATAGTTTACTCCTCCTGTCATAGGGTCGTAGTGCTTAGGCGAAGCCCTGCGCGGATCACATCACCAGCACCGTCACCACGCCGTCGTGCTGAGGAACTCTCCCTCGACCCTCTACTGGAACAAGAGCTCGAGGGACGTCATCGAGCTGAACGTGTGCTGAACACGGAGGTGCTGTACATTTGGTACTTGGATCGGTTGGATCGTGAAGACGTTCAAATACATCAACCGCGTTAATCTAACGCTTACGCTTTTGGTCTACGAGGGTACGTGGACACACTCTTCCCCTCTCGTTGCTATGCATCTCCTAGATAGATCTTGCGTGATCATAGGAAAACTTTTGAAATTGCATGCTACATTCCCCAACACATTCATCAAGGGTGCATGACCATAAAAGATATGACTCATATAAATAGAACAACCATTATTCTCCGATTTAAATGAATAACCGTATCACAATAAACAAGATCCAGATATAATGTTCATGCTCAACACTGGCACCAAATAACAATTATTGAGGTCTAAAACTAATCCCGAAGGTAGATGTAGAGGTAGCGTGCCGACGACGATCACATCGACCTTGGAACCATTCCGGGCGTGCATTATAACCTCGTCCTTAGCCAATTTTCGTTTATTCCATAGCTCCTGTTTCGAGTTACAAATATGAGCAACCGAACCAGTATCAAATACCCAGGTGCTACTACGAGCATTAGTAAGGTATACATCCATAACATGTATATCAAAGATACCTTTGTTCACTTTGCCATCCTTCTTATCCGCCAAGTATTTGGGGCAGTTCCGCTTCCAGTGACCAACTGACCATTCCCTTTGCAGTAGAAGCACTCAGTTTCAGGCTTGGTCCAGCTTTGGGTTTCTTCCCGGGAGTGGCAACTTGCTTGCCATTCTTCTTGAAGTTCCCTTTCTTTCCCTTGCCTTTTTTTAAACTAGTGGTCTTGTTAACCATCAACACTTGATGTTCCTTCTTGATTTCTACCTCCGCGGCCTTAAGCATTGCGAAAAGCTCAGGAATTTTTTTCGTCATCCCTTGCATATTATAATTCATCACGAAGCCTTTGTAGCTTGGTGGCAGTGATTGAAGAACTCTGTCAGTAACACTATCAACTGCAAGATCAACTCCCAGCTGAGTCAAGAGGTTATGATACCCAGACATTTTGAGTATGTGTTCACTGACAGAACTGTTCTCCTCAATCTTGCAACTATAGAACTTGTTGGAGACTTCATATCTCTCAACTCGGGCATTTTCTTGAAATATTAACTTCAACTATTGGAACATCTCATATGCTCCATGACATTCAAAACGTCTTTGAAGTCCCGGTTCTAAGCCATAAAGCATGGCACACTGAACTATTGAGTAGTCATCTGATCAAGCCTGCAAGACGTTCATAACATCTGTAGTAGCTCCTGCAGCAGGTCTGTCACCTAGTGGTGCATCAAGGACATAATTCTTCTGTGTAGCAATGAGGATAATCCTCAAGTTACGGACCCAGTCCATGTAGTTGCTACCATAATCTTTCAACTTAGCTTTCTCTACAAACATACTACAATTCAGGGGAACGGTAGCTCGGGCCATTGATCTACAACATAGATATGCAAAAGTATTAAGACTAAGTTCATGATAAATTTAAGTTCAGTTAATCAAATTACTAATGAACTCCCACTTAAATAAACATCCCTCAAGTTATCTAAGTGATACAAGATCCAAATCAACTAACCCATGTCCGATCATCACGTGAGATGGGGTAGTCATGAATGGTGAACATATCTATGATCATCATATCTACTATATGACTCACGGTCGATCTTCCGGTCTCTAGTGTTCCAGAACCATGTCTGTACATGCTAGGCTCGTCAAGTTTAACCCAAGTATTATGCATGTGCAAAACTGTCTTACACCCGTTGCATGTGAACGTAGAGTCTATCTCACCCGATCATCACGAGGTGCTTCGACACGATGAGCTTTGGCAACAGTGTGAAAGGACCAGGATGTTGCCTAGAGGGGGGTTAATAGGCATTTTTTAAAACTTCTACGGATTTGGCTTTATCCTAATGTGGAAATAAACTAAACGGATACTTTTCAAGCACAAATCCTTAATATACAAGGCTCAACTAAGTGCACCAACAACTTAATGTAAATGAGGTGAGCACAACAAGGATACTAACAAGCACAACTAAGTTACACAAACTTACTTGAGCAATATCACAAGATATGTAACTGTATGGCACAAGTTAGCAATTCACACTAAACACAAGATATATCAATAGTAGCAAGTATGAATTGCGGGATATAAAGTGTAGGCCTAAATAATCTCTTCAAGGAAATAGCCAACACAATATAATGAGGACTATATAGTGAATGCAAGGTCAAGAGACCAAAGTAAACCACAACTAGTGGCTAGGGTTAGAGATAACCGAAGACACGGAGACGAGGATATATCCCGATGTTCACTTCCTTGGAGGGAAGCTAGTCACCGTTAGAGAGGTGGATGTTACCACGAAGGCACATGCTACCTCTTGAGCACTGCATTGGTTTTCTCTTGAAGAGGAAAGGGTGATGCAGTAAAGTAGCGTAAGTATTTCCCTCACTTTTTGAGAACCAAGGTATCAATTCAGTAGGAGATCACGCTCAAGTCCCACGGACCTACACAAACAAATAAGAACCTCGCAACCAACGCGATAAAGGGGTTGTCAATCCCTTCACGGTCACTTACGAGAGTGAGATATGATAGATATGATAAGATAATATTTTTGGTATTTTTATGATAAAGATGCAAAGTAAAATAAAAGGCAATAAAAAATAGCTAAGTGTTGGAAGATTAATATGATGGAAAATAGACCCGGGGGCCATAGGTTTCACTAGTGGCTTCTCTCAAGAGCATAAGTATTACGGTGGGTGAACAAATTATTGTCGAGCAATTGATAGAATTGAGCATAGTTATGAGAATATCTAGGTATGATCATGTATATAGGCATCACGTCCATGACAAGTAGACCAAACGATTACGCATCTACTACTATTACTCCACACATCGACCGCTATCCAGCATGCATCTAGAGTATTAAGTTCATAAGAACTGAGTAATGCTATAAGTAAGATGACATGATGTAGAGGGATAAACTCATGCAATATGATATAAACCCCATCTTTTTATCCTCGATGGCAACAATACAATACGTGCCTTGCTGCCCCTGCTGTCACTGTGAAAGGACACCGCAAGATTGAACCCAAAGCTAAGCACTTCTCCCATTGCAAGAAAGATCAATCTAGTATGCCAAACCAAACTGATAATTCAAAGAGACTTGCAAAGATAACCAATCATACATAAAAGAATTCAGAGGAGATTCAAATATTGTTCATAGATAATCTTTATCATAAACCCACAATTCATTGGATCTCGACAAACACACCGCAAAAGACAATTACATCGAATAGATCTCCAAGAAGATCGAGGAGAACTTTGTATTGAGATCCAAAGAAAGAGAAGAAGCCATCTAGCTAATAACTATGGACCCGAAGGTATGAAGTAAACTACTCACACATCATCGGAGAGGCTATGGTGTTGATGTAGAAGCCCTCCATGATCAATGCCCCCTCCGGCGGAGCACCGGAAAAGGCCCCAAGATGGGATCTCACGAGTACAGAAGGTTGCGGCGGTGGAAATAGGGTTTTGGCTCCGTCCCTGATGTTTTCGGGGTACGTAGGTATATATAGGAGGAAGAAGTATGTCGGTGGAGCAACATGGGCCCCACGAGGGTGGAGGGCGCGCCTGGGGGGTAGGCGCGTGCCCTTGCCTCGTGCTCTCCTCGTTGATTGCTTTACGTAGACTCCAAGTCCTCTGGATCAAGTTTGTTCCAAAAATCACGTTCCCGAAGGTTTCATTCCGTTTGGACTCCGTTTGATATTCCTTTTCTGCGAAACACTGAAATAGAAAAAAAAACAATTTGGGTTGGGCCTCCGGTTAATAGGTTAGTCCCAAAAATAATATAAAAGTGTATAATAAATCCCATTAAACATCCAAAACAGAATATAATATAGCATGGAACAATAAAAAATTATAGATACGTTGGAGACGTATCGGCACACCAACGCCACGAAGGCTCGCCCGATTCTCCCTTTGAGAAAACACCACGAAGGTGTTTCTCAACCACTAGTGGTAGACCTTGAGGCGGCCTCCAAACCTTCACAAACTTTTCGGGGGCAAATCACAAGTTGATTCCTCACCGGAGTACTCCTACCTCCTAGGAGTCTCCAACCTCCAAGAGTAACAAGATCAAGGGGGAATGCTCAAGACTTGCTCAAATCATGAATACCTTTGGTCACAAGAGGGAGAGGGAGTGGATCTATCACTTAATTGGAAAATCTCTCAAGAACTCTCATGAATCTCTTCGGGATCTAAGATTTGGTGTAGGAGAAGTGAGAGGGAGCCTTTTTGTGTTCTAGGTTTCATATGAATGTATTGCTCAACCCTCTACCAGATTGGTAGAGGGGTATATATAGCAAGCCTAGAAAACTAGCCGTTTGTGAGTAAGTTGTTGTGTTGGGCCGGACATCCGGGCAAGGGCGGGACATCCCGCGGCTGAGAAATGCACACACACGCATGTGAAAAATAGATGCTAGAGTACAGGGGCCGGACATCTGGCCAAGGCCCGGACATCTGGCCCAAGTTGGGACCCCGAACATCTGGCCCAAGTTACCGGACATTCGGAGGACACAACCAGCATTTCAACATGGTTTTGGACATCTATGGCCGGATTTCCGGGCTAAGTCCCGGATATCCGGCCAACACAAAAATTGCAGGCGCCCCAAAAGTAAAATATACATGACTTTCTCATTCAGACTCCGATTTTGATGATCTTGGGCTTGTTTTGAAGCTATGAAAAAGCTCCATGTCCTCAAATAGAGAAACACCCAAGATAAACAAAAATGGAGGGATAAAAGTATGGAAAGGTAAGATCATATACTTTGGGGAACCTAGTTGGCTATGGATTTATTTGGTATATAGTATAGGACTGGAATTGTGTATAGAAGATGTTGTCTTGAGCAAATCCATCATAAACCCCTTTGATCCCCTCTTAATTGTGTTGGATCCCTATAACTCAAGAATCATAAAATAGCTATACTACATAGCTATCGAGAATCCATTCTTGAGTGTATATGTTTCTTCGCTGGTCATCACTCCACAACACTAGCGCCAAAGGAACTAATACCTTTGACTCGAGCCTTTCACTTGATCTTGATGTTGATGTTTCTTCCTGTCTCATGTTAAAGGCAAGACATTTGTGAAGTCTTCAAGTAGCTCTCCCATACACAATGTGTGAAGCTTTGCTTTGTATTCAACTTCACTTGTCCATCAGGTGATCATCAACAAGCTTCAAGCATGTAATCCTTTGGGATGGTTATCTTGAACTTGCCCTTGTCAACCATGATCATGAACACTTGATGTCATCCTCTCATGGACACTTGGAATCTTTCTCTCTATGCTAGTCCATGAGAACAACCTAACCCTCATAAACATAAACAACGCATAACATGGGTTAGTACACAAAGTGCAATTGACAATTTCTTATCATACCACAAGATCCTATGTGATGCATCGTTTGCACTTGTGTGGCCTGTGGATGCGACATCTGGATCTATGCGATGAAAGCAATGGGAAATGAGATTCTGGGTTTGATTACTGGTACAAACAAGTTCAAAGCTAGCGGGAGCATAAAGAACGGTAGATTCCATTAGAGTTTGATTCTTTGATCTTTATATTGGTCAACCTTTTTCTTTACTCCATGCTTAATCCTAATTTCTTGAAGGCCATATGGAATTCTTCACTATGCTTCATTTCTTCAAGACATGATTACCCATATCTTAATTATCATATGACCATATAGAGTTTATCCATGAATACCATATTGGTCATCATTTGTTCTTCTTCATGCTCCATCACAATCTCTTGAGAGGCACAACGAAATCTTCACATGAATTACTTGCTTCAATACATAATCATCCACGACTCAACATATGAGCTCATCATGGTCCTATCTTCAAGCCATATGTAGAATTCTTCTCTTTAATCATTCTCTCAAGACCATGATCCATCATGGCTCACCCCATAAGCCTAAGCATGAAAACATCTAAGATCCTTCAATGAACTCCATATAGATTACATCTTGTTCCTCACATGGAATTCAGCTTGATCATATTTGATTCAATCACTGAGCTCTATCTTGATGCACAACTATATGTATATGGCATTCATTCCGAATCCATTCAATCTCCTTCCTGCATCGGCCAAGGAACAAGCCTTCATATATAACTTGATGCCATTGTTTCTTCATAGGAATTGTCATTCATTATCAAGTCTCAATGCATATATTTGTATTTATGGATTTCATCCTTCAATTCATCGAGTATTCTTCATGCAATGCAAATGAAATTTCCTTCACATGTATATCTCAATACAAACATTAGTCCATAAGGATTGTCATTAATTACCAAAACCGCACATGGGGACTACATGTACTTTCACAGTGCATACTCGGGGAGAACACTTTTATCTTGAAATTTAGTGAAGGTGTCATCTTATAATGCTACCACCGTTCTAAGAAAAATAAGATGCATAAAGGATAAACATCACATGCAATCAAAATATGTGACATGATATGGCCATCATCATCTTGTGCTTTTGATCTCCATCTCTAAAGCATCGTCATGATCTCCATCGTCACCGGCTTGACACCTTGATCTCCATCGTTGCGTTGGGGTCGTCTCACCAACTATTGCTTCTATAACTATTGCTAACGCATAGCAATAAAGTAAAGCAATTTCATGGCGCTTGCACTTCATACAATAATTAAGAGACAACCCTAAAGCTCCTACCGGTTGTCGATATTACAAAACATGATCATCTCATACAATAAAGTATATCATATCATGTCTTGACCATATCACGTCACAACATGCCCTGCAAAAACAAGTTAGACATTCTCTACTTTGTTGTTGCAAGTTTTACGTGGCTGCTACGGGCTTCGAGCAAGAACCGTTCTTAACTACGCAAAAGCCACAATGGTGATTTATCATGTTTGTTGTTTTAAGCTTCTTCAAGGACCAGCCGTAGTCAAATTCTATTAAACTAAAATAGGAGAAACAGACCCGCCAACCACCTTTATGCAAAACAAGTTGCATGTTAGTTGGTGGAACCGGTCTCATGTGCGTGGAAATGTAAGGTTGGTCCGGGCCGTTTCATCCCACAATGCCGCCAAATAAAAACAAGACGTTGGTGGTAAGCAGTATGACTATCACCGACCACAACTCTTTGTGTTCTACTGTGCATACACTGGTACAGCGAGGTGCTATACAAATGGTTTTTAACCCCTTTTCGTGATGGCGTCTCGAACCATCGCCAAGTGAGTGACTACGATAGGGGGGGTCCTTCCCACACGACACAGAAACTGTCGGGGATAGGACCTCCTGGCACACACGCTCGGCAAAATGAGGTCGTGTGTGACGGGCGAGCGATCAAATACGGTTATAAGTACAGTTGTGCTAAAAAATACAATTATACAAGCCAAGTCGTTTCCGGTCGTAAGTACATCCCACACAGTCAGTCTTGGCTAAACGTTTCCGTTCGTATGTACATTCCACACAGTCAATCCAAGGAATACGTTTCCGCTAGTATGTACATCCCACACAGTTAATCCAAGAAGTATGTTTTCATTCATATATACATCCCACACAGTCACTCCAAGGAAAACGTATCCGTTCACAGGTACATCACACACAATTTTCCCCATTAAATCATTTGTGATAGCATTGCCATTGCACACGATATTAACAATTTTATTGTTTGTGTTATTGAATGCATCACACAAGGTGCATAGAAGAAACTGTGTGGCAAAGGTTGTCCATTACACACACTTTTTATGTGGTAAACATTTGCGCAAGGTGGCCTAAAGCAAAAGGTTTTCAAGAGAATGTCGTGTGTGATTGTTCATTGATCCAACATGGTTTATTCCTAGAAACTATGTGTGTTGCCTGATGATACGGCCATATCTAATGCTAGAGTTGTAGCTACAATACGTCTGATGGATTCTATTCAGTCGAAAGAATATCAAGAGAAACACAAACAAAAAGCAGTACGAGAAAAATAATCGCATGCGATCATACATGCATGGGATCCTGTTGGTGTACGTTACTATTTTGGTAGTTATTATTTTTTTGGTTAGAGGAACACGACATGAACAAGTCGGGGTATCTCCCCGTATGAGCAGTGCTGGTTAAAAATTTGATTACTTTGTGTGTGTTTGCATGAAGATTGGAGGTTGTGACTTCTAATCTGTACGTGAGTACTTGTGCTCGTCCATGTGATTCCGGCTGTTACAGGGTTTGCATGTTGTTTGTTTGGGTTTGCATCTAGTAAACCTAATTCTGGATCAAGGTTCCACTGTTGCACAAATTAATTTGGGTATTGTTTCTGTTCGGACATACGGGAGGCTAGAAAGAGCAAATAATAGCTACTGTAGTTTCGAGAAGAAATACTTATTGCTATTTTCTGTACCGTGAAAGATTGGAAAAAATTATTCGCGTCGTCGTTTTTCTGTCGAAGGTCGCATCAAGTGGTATCAGAGACCAGCGTTGCTCATGGCACTTCGGAGGAGACGGCCGGCACGCCGGCACCACGGAACTACTGGAGGCTCTCCGGTGATTTTTTGCTAGAGGAGAAGGGTTATGGTGCAGAACTTTTTCACACCTACTGTATAGTGGGAGACAAAGTTTGCGCCACAACTATAGGCCATGGAAGTTTGATCAACGCGGTCGGCATTTACATGGTAGAGAAGCTGCAACTATCAATGACACCACATCCACGACCGTACTCACTAAGGAGGTACCACGACAAGCTCGACATTTCGCACCAAACTACGGTTCTGTTTTCCATCGGAAAATTTTCTTGTGAGGTTTTGTGTGACATAATTTCGGCACCGATGATTTCGTGTCATATGCTACTGGGAGAGCCATGGTACAAGAAAAACAATATTACACATGACTATCTCGCCAACACGTACACTGTCAACCGGGATAAAAAATATGTTCTCATGCCTATGAAGAAGAAGTTGTTCAATGCTTGGAGGAAAGAGCGATGGCAGAAGTTGAAAGAGCAACAACACGCAAAGAAGAATGAAGCTATAGGCGTGGGAAATATTGTAGCGGCCACCCAGTCTGTGGAGGATAACATCATTCAAGAGAATAACCCAAAATCAAGGACAATTTCGCTTCAAGGGGGAGAGGATGATACGGCCATATCTAATGCTAGAGTTGTAGCTACAATACGTGTGATGGCTTCTATTCAGCCAAAAGAATATCAAGAGAAACACAAACAAAAAGTAGTAAGAGAACAAGAATCGCATGCGATCATACATGCATGGGATCCTGTTGGTGTACGTCACTGTTTTGGTAGTTATTATTTTTTTGGTTAGAGGAACACGACATGAACAAGTCGGGGTATCTCCCCCTATGAGCAGTGCTGGTTAAAAAGTTGATTACTTTGTGTGTGTTTGCGTGAAGATTGGAGGCTGCGACTTCTAATCTGTACGTGAGTACTTGTGCTCGTCCATGTGATTCCGGCTGTTACAAGGTTTGCATGTTGTTTGTTTGGGTTTGCATCTAGTAAATCTAATTCTGGATCAAGGTTCCACTACTGCACAAATTGATTTGGGTGTTGTTTCTGCTCGGACGTACGGGAGGCTAGAAAGAAAAATAATAGCTACTGCAGTTTCGAGAAGAAATACTTATTGCTATTTTCTGTACCGTGAAAGATTGGGAAAAATTATTCGGGCCGTCGTTTTTCTGTCGAAGGTCGCATCAAGAGAGGTCATCGCCCATGGTGTTTTCACAATAATCGTTTGCAATAGAAAAAACCCAATTAGCAAGCTAATTGTCCTATTATTAATAGTCCATTTATTTTATCAATTGACATTTCAAATTAAGAACACAATATATTTCATTTCCATATTAAGGAAGCAGGATTTCATAATTGAAATACATCATAGTACAACATCATATAGCTTCAGCACTCAGCTACCCCATTACACAACTGCACCAGCACCAAGTTTCACATGCAACATCTATAACCTTTCGAAATTAGCATCATAGATGGTACATAGACAAATGAATCTCATCTGGAAAACTGCTGAAGCGGAAGGCGAATATTGAGCCTTCGTTGATGCTGAAGGTCTTTGCAACTTTAGGCCAGTGCTTGTGGATGATTGACCGTCCATCCTTCGTCCTCTTCAGGAGAACTTCAATATTGAACCGTGGGTGTTGTATGAATACCTTCCTCGCCTCCTTACCATATAGGTGGTTTGAGAGGTAATCATCAGTGAACTGCTTTGGAAAGGCCTAAAAACAAGGATGTGCATAAATATCTTATCTATATTGTAAATGGGGCAAAGGAATAAAAAAAGGTAAGGTATAATAGTTAGTACCATCCTGTAGTGAATTGATGTCTTCTTCATTGTGCAGACAAAGATCTTGTTGTTTTTTATCACTAATTTCTTTATCCTAACAATCTTTCTGAGGTTCTTGACTTGACTGATATTCATGGACAACTCATTTCCCCATGTGCAAAAAGGGTCGAACAGTGGGCCAAAACCTCTGACAGCAGGACCTACATGTGCAAGACCAAATTCTTAAAAACCTATATATTAGAATGGTTCCTGCAATGTCACAATAATGTGCTATTAGACAAAGGACCATGCATGTGCAAACCTCGATTGTAAACCTCAGTGCTTCTCATTGTTTCCCTGCAACACATATAAGGTAGTTAGTGACCAGGTTAAGTGAGGGTTCGCATGCTATCAGTAAAATATGTTGATGAAAAATAAGCACATTGCAGATTTATCAGATTAATTCAAGCCACATGGAAAACCCATTTATCCAAACCAAGCATGATTAAGAACTAGGAAATATAGCAGTTGTATATGTTTCTCATGTATTAAGTGCAACCAAATTTGATTTATTCCTCACACACACAACAATACAAAATTCTACCCACGACAATTGGACATCGCATTGCAGAATTGAACCAAGAAGTTAACTAAACACCACAACAAATGAACCAAACGTTAACTAAGCACCACATTGCATAGTATAACATACTCCTAATAGAAGATAAGACAGTTAACCAAACCAAGCATGCTTAACAACTTGGAAAAATAGCAATTTTATTTGTTTCTCATGTATTTAGTACAACCAAATTCGATATATTTCTCACATGGTATACAATAACAAAATGCACCCACAACAATTGAACATTGCATTGCAGAATTGAACCAAACAGTTAACTAAACAGCACAACAAATAAACCAAACATACACTAAGCATCACATTGCACAATGTATAACATACTAGAAGATCACACAATTAACCAAACAAAGCATGCTTGACAACTTGGATATATAGCAATTGTATTTGTTTCTCATGTATTTTGTAAAGATAAATTCGATTTATTTCTCACATGGAAGACAATACAAAATTGCATCCTAAAGAATTGAACATCACATTTGCAGAATTGAACCAAACAGTTAACTGAAGACGACAACTAATTAACCAAACAATTAATAAGTGAGCACCATATTGCACGACATATAGAACATATAATGTAGAGCAACAGATTGCATGGTAAAAGTAGATAGCATAATTCACTATAATTTGTTAAGGAAAGCAGGAGCAGCACATGCAACGAGTAAACTGAGCATGCTTAACTGGCATAGCTAACGAACTAAACATACGTCCTTATAGTGATCTAATAAGACAAGCTACTCCTCGTCGTCGGAGATATCAATGATGATTGGCTCCTTGGACATGGAAGAGGGAGAGGCCTCCACAAAGTGGGTGCCCTCGTCGTAGTAGTGAGTTGCCTAAGCCGCTCCGGGCACCAACCTCCTGCCTCTCGAGTTGAGGTAAGCACGGGCACGCTGAGAAAACACCTCGTAGTCTTCATCGAAGGCACTGAGGGTGTCCTCGAGAAAACGGCATGAACTATCGTTTAAAGCAGCCAACTGCGTCACGGCGTCAGCGCGCGAGGCGTCGACAGTGGCCTCGACAACGAGGCGCTCCTCCAAGATCTGGGGGTCGACACGAATGGCAGCCATCGCGACCTCATCTGCACGTGCGGCCTCGATTTGCTTCTCCGCTGCCAAATGCTCCTTGATCTCCTGGCTATACTGCATGCACCATGGCTTAGGGCGGCACTTATTTGGGGGAGGGAGAGGTGATTTGGGTGGAAGGTGTCGCGTCGGCGGTCTGGGCATGTGGGATATGGAAGGAGGAGGAGGATGGGGGTCGAGTGTGGATTACCTGCCTGGATCGACAAGAGACCGAGCAGCGTGAAGGAGGGTCACCGGCGAGGAGGCGGCGCTGCAAGCATGAAGTGAAGGTTTGAATTTGGAAAGGAAGGTGGAAACAGGGGAAATGTGGCTTTTGGTAAGCGGGAGGAGGCGGGGAGGTAGATATTTCCGCGGAAGCCAAAATTTTTGAATCGGCGCATCGAAAAAACTGGCGCGCAAAGTGTCATTAGACACGGTCCCCTATTAAGCACTGTGTACGATATGTGAACATCACAAACGATTCATATAGCTTAACCTGTGTGTGATGAGTTTGAACGTGCAGATTTTGGTTCGAATTTCCCTGGTTACAGTGGTCATCCACGTCATTGCATAATTTGGGTACACAAAGGAGACTGCAGCACACCCACACTTCTTAATCGAGCAAGTTCAACAATTAAACAGAGCTAGCTGACCTAAACATTACTCTAACAAATCAAAGACCGGTGCTCTTAATTAAACAAAACAAAGAGTACTACTACGGCTGGTGCTCGTCGATCTCCGCCGCCTCCTCCATGTCTAGCTCGCGCCCGACGATCTCCTAGGGAAGGGGCTCCATGGCATCCATCGCACCATACTCGGCAAGCATCTCGCCATGCGCGTCCGCCATCTCTTTGGAAAAGGCCGCCACGAGCTGGGTATGGGCGGCCGTGATCCGGGCTTGGACGGGCACCATCATGGCAAGGTATGCGGCGGAGGAACGGACTGCTGCTCGAACTCTCTTAGTGATTGCCAACTCTTCGGTCATGGGTTGCCGACCGTTGTCGGAGAAGCTTCATTCGATTTGTGCGGTGACCGCCACGAGCTGGTTGTGGGCAGCCTCGACATGGTCATGGGCGGCCTCCATCAGGGCTAAGGCTGCCGTTGCAGAACGGAAAACTATTGTGCCGCTCTCACCAGTTGCTATCCCCGAGGCAGATGTTGCTGCCGCCACCTGAGAAGCATCAACGGCCGTTTGGGCTGCCTTGGCCGCCCGGTCGCAGATTGCGGACGCACTCATGCACCTTTTTAGCATGCGCATGGTGGCTGTGGCTGCGCTCTCACCGGAGTGTGCTACCGAAGTTACCCTCACGACGCGGGTCCATGTCCCCATCTTTCACCGGTGATGATTGAAGAGTGAAATGATATTTGGGAGCGAGCTAGTGTGCTTGACACACCGGCTGTGGATTGTAGCCGACGTACCTTCTCATGTAAGCCATAGGCGTACTATACTCCGACGGTGCTCCAAGATATTTTGTACTGCATCTAACACGACTGGTGATGATAAACTATGTGCGATCTACTTGATTTTTCATCTTGATTTGGACTACATAATGGGGTCACATCGGCAAAGGAGGGTGTTTGAATTGCTAAAACTTTTATCTGTAGTGAACATGCAACTATAGGGTGTCATAAAAAATTGGAATTATTTAGGGTTCGTTTGGACATTTTTATACATTAACTTGATTTTCTAGCCATTTCAGGTGCACAATTCAAAATTAAACTACATGCACATGCTCCGGTGCACCAAAATGGGTTGTAAAATCATATATGTGTCCATGGGTTTATGCTTATGTCCCATGCAAGAATGGGGATGAATTTTGAACACCATGGCACCGTGGCTCTCCGGCAAATGTTGAGGTAATGGTATAAGCTAGGGTGAAAACCCGTATTAAATTCATGAACCTTGGCATGCTATCATGGAATGGCATCAACATGCTAGGGTGAAAAATATTGACCCATTTGGGGCAGGTCATGGTATAAGCTTCTCACAAACCAGAGCTTCTCACAAGAAGCCTCATGGTTCCGTTAGGGAAACGTGTCACCTTTGTGGACAAAACTATATTCGTCACCTCTTCTTGCTTTCAATTTTTTTTCTGGTGTAAACATAGAACGGCAGGAGTGTCGTGTTAAATTTTGGAATTTTTTGGGAATCGTTTGGACTTTTTTATACGTTAACTGAGTTTTCTAGGCATTTATGTGCATAATTCAAAATTGAACTACATGCACATGCTCCAGTGCATAAAAACGGGTTGAAAAATCAAATGTGTGTCCTTGGTTGCAAGCTTATGTTACATGCAAGAAATGAGAATTAATGTCAAACACCTTGACACTGTCGCTCGGCCGCTAACATTGAGATACATGGTTTTAAAATTCTAGTAAATCGAAAACTCGCCTGAAATTCATGAGACTTGACATGATATCATGGAACAGCATCGACACGCCATGGTAAAAATATTGTCCCATTTGGGGCAGGTTTGGGTATAAGCTTCTCGCAAACCAGAGCTTCTCTCACAACAAGCCTGATGGTCTCGGTAGGGAATGTGCCACCTTGGGGGACGAAATGATATCTGTTGCCTCTCATTACTTTTAAAATTTTTCTCGTGTCAACATAGAACAACAGGAGTGTTGTGTCAATTTTTGGATTTTTCGGGGTTCGCTTGGACATTTTCATACGTTAACTGAGTTTTCTATGCATTTATGTGCATAATTCAAATTTGAACTACATGCACATGCTCGAGTGCATATAGATGGGTTCAAAATTGAAATGTGTGTCCTTGGTTGCATGCTTAAGTCGTGTTCAAGAAATGAGAATGAATGTCAAACACCTTGCCCCCGTTGCTCGACCGCTAACATTGAGATACATGGTTTTTAAATTCTAGTAAATTGAAAATGTGTCTGAAATTTATGAAACTTGACATGCTAACATGGAAGGGCATCAACATGCAATGGTAAAAATATTGTCCCCTTTGGGGCAGGTTGCGGTATAAGCTTCTCACAACAAGCCTCATGGTTACGGTAGGGAACGTTTCACCTTTCTGGACGAAATGACATCCGTTACCTCTTCTTGATTTGAATTTTTTCCCTAGTGCCAACATAGAACAACAAGAGTGTTGTGTTAATTTTAGGAATTTTTCGGGGTTCGTTTGGGCATTTTTATACATTAACAAAGTTTTTTATGCATTTATGTGCATAATTTAAATTTGAACTACAGGCACATGCTCCAGTGCATGTAAATTGGTTGAAAAATCAAATTTGTGTCCTTGGTTTCATGCTTAGGTCCCATGCAAGGAATGGGAATGAATGTCAAACACCTTGCCACCGTCGCTCGGCCGCAAACATTGAGATACATAGTTTTTAAATTCTAGTAAATCAAAAAATCGTCTGAAGTTCATGAAACTTGACATGCTATCATGGAGCAGCATCAACATGTTGTGGTAAACATTTTGTCCCATTTGGGGAAGGTTTGGGTATAAGCTTCTCGCAAACCAGAGCTTCTCACAACAAGCCTGATGGTTTCGGTAGGGAACGTGCCACCTTTGGGGACGAAACGGTATCCGTTGCCTCTTCTTGCTTTCAAAAATTTTCTAGTGTCAACATAGAATGACAGGAGTGTTGTGTCAATTTTTGGGATTTTTCGGGGTTCGCTTGGACATTTTTATACATTAACTGGGTTTTCTAGACATTTTAAGTGCATATTCAAATTTGAACTACGTGCACATGCTCCAATGCAGAAAAATGGGTTGACATATCAAATGTGTGTCCTTGGGTGCATGCTTAGGTCCCATGCAAGAAATGAGAATGAATTTCAAACACCAGGGCACTGTTGATTGCAAAACGTTGAGATACTTTGTTTTTTAAATTCTAGTAAATCCAAAACTCGTCAGAAATTCATGAAACTTGGCATACTATCATGGAATGGCACCCGACATGTTGTGGAATTTTTTTGTCCATTTTGAGAGAAGGCACACTCGAATAATAGCCAACAAAGGCATTTTGAAACAAATAGCCACCACTTTAACATCTCAAACATTTGTATAATTTAAATCGTGTGCGTTCTGTTAACCATTCACGTGATGCCGTCTCTCTTTTAATGGCTATAGGAGGTGCAGTGCAGACAGCTGCTTGACTAAACGGGAGGCGTCCGAGCGTAGTGCGGTGTGCATGCTAACCGAGAGGCGTGCAAGTTGTCCTCCAATGCGCAGGCTCACCGGGAAGCATGCAAGTTGTACGTTGCGTAGGCTCATTGGGAAGCGAGCACTTTTGACTTCCATGGTTGCCCGCCTTGCTCGCATCCTCTGCATTAATGGCGCTCGAGCTGCTGTTTAATACGGGCGGCCTTACTGTTCGCCTCCCATTCCCCTCCCTCCCATAGACCTCCACCAACGCCATGGTGCAGAAGGATCATCTGCCACTAGTCTTAAAGTTTGGTGAAGGCGACTCCAAACCGAAGGAGATAGAAAATAAGGAGGTATGGGGCCTCATGGACATGGCCCTGAATGAGCTGGCCGTCGCGGTTGCTGCCCCAGCGCCCGTCCCAGCTCCCATCCCCGCGCCCGCGCCACCGACCATCCCTGTAGCATTGACAGGTTGGTCGCCGAGCACTATCGCAGAGCTGGAAGCCGCGAGTGTCAACGAGGTATCCACGGACCCGCGCGAGCTCGTTTACATGCCAGCGCCCGTGCCCGTCCTCCTGCGCCCCGCCCGTCGATCGCGTGACGACATGATGTTTGATTTCCAAGTGAAGAACATTATGTGCTGCCTTGAAGACTTCAACAACGGCGTCCCGAAGGACGACAACGACAACACCGGCGTGCCAGGCCGCCTCCGCTGGCGCTAGAAATAGTTTTTTTGGGTTTAATACTATATCTCGATCATATGAATATAAATTCGCAGTATGACTGAATGAAAGATATGGTTTGAACGAACTTGCGTTTTTCTCTCTTAATGTACATACTTATCAAACGATTTTCTTTAAAAAAAACGTCAATGGTTTTTAAATATAAAACACTCGTCACAAATGGTTTGGTTAGAACACCCATATACAAACCGACAGCTTCCCCAAGAAGCCAAGGGAAAATGTGACGAGCAGGATTTGTGCAGCTCTTGATCGCAAACGTTTTAGACAGAACACATGTATGTAAGCCGACAGCTTCCCTAGTAAGCCAAGGGAAAATGTGCCAAGCAGGATTTGTGCAGCTCTTCATCGCAAACGTTCTAGATAGGACACCCGTATGCATAGTGAGAGCTATGGTCTTCCCCAGTAAGCCAAGGGAAAATTCGCAACGCAGGATTTGTGCATCTCTTCAACGCAAACAGTTCAGATTGAATACGGTATGCAAAGCCAGACTTCGGCGCTAAGCCAGGAGAAAATGTGCCAAGCAGGATTTGTACATCCCTTCAATGCAAACGGTTGTTTTGGATGACCCGTGTGCAACCACGTACAGACAATTTAGTAAGATTTGCATCTGTCATATTGGGTATATTGCCATTTGTCAAACTAGAAAGATTGACATTTTTGATCTAGTAACATTGCCATTTGTCAACCTTGTAACACTGCGATTTGTCAAAATATGCAGCTAAAAAACACTAGCACTATCTAATTTTTGCAACTAAAATTCAGTAATTAAGCATAGATTTCATTCACAGATTAAGCAGTCATTCTTTATACAAACAGTTCAACTCGACAGCTGAACCGACCAAACTTTTCCCCAATTGTTGCCAACCACGTACTGAAATAGCTAGTCAACTATATATACTAGCTAATTTAAGTACGTTGTACAGTTCCACCACATCTATAGTCAGATGAACTGAACAAAATAGCCCCTAAATACTACTACTACAGAGTGGCTTTCTACTACTTACGGCAGCCTCTCCTCTGCCGAGCATGCTCAGTAAGAGGCAGAGCAGGAGGAGCCTACCAACAAGCTGGACAACTGCAATACGGTGCACGCCGCTGCTGCACCTTTAGTGACGCTCACCTCGAATGCCCTCTGCCGCTCCTGACGACCCCTCTCTAAGCGGTGGTTCTCCTCATAGATCTCCTGATTCCTCGCATCTGCGGCGGCGTGTGCTGCGGCCACGACGGTGGTAAGGCTCTTTGCGTGCTCGACAAGGCGCTCCTCCTCGTCCCGAGGGAACTCGATGTAGCGTGCAAGGTCACTGATGCACGTGCGGGCCTCCACCTCCGCCTCCCACCTTTGGGCAGCGGTGGCGGAGCGGGTGATGACCTGGCCGGTCGACAGTGGGCTGCCGGCCACGGCAGCCGACGATGGGGTGGCGGCCACGACCACCACCTCCTGCCTTCAGGCCGCTGCGGCGGAGCGGGTGATGGCCACGGTGGCCGGCAGTGGGGTGGCCGCCACGACGGCCAGCTCCCGCCTTTGGGCCGTGACGGTAGAGCGGGCGATGGCCCTGGCTTTCGACAATGGTGTGGCGGCCACGACGGCAGACAATGGGGTGGTGATAACCCACAAGTATAGGGGATCAATTCTAGTCTCTTTCGATAAGTAAGAGTGTTGAACCCAACGAGGATCTAAAGGTAGAACAAATATTCCCTCAAGTTCGATCGACCACCGATACAACTCTATGCACACTTGACGTTCGCTTTACCTAGAACAAGTATAAAACAAGAAGTACTTTGTAGGTGTGATAGGATAGGTTTGCAAGATAATAAAGAGCACGTAAATAAAAACTAGGGGTTGTTTAGATAAAGAAACAACTAAGTTAGTTTTAGTAGAGAGCTTTTTGTCACAAGAAAGTTATTTGTCCCTAGGCAATCGATAACTAGATGGTAATCATTATTGCAATTTTATATGAGGGAGAGGCATAAGCTAACATACTTTCTCTACTTGGATCATATGCACTTATGATTGGAACTCTAGCAAACATCCATAACTACTAAAGATCATTAAGGTAAAACCCAACCATAACATTATAAGGTATCAAGTCCTCTTTACTCCCGTACGCAAACAACCTACTTACTCGGGTTTAAGCTTCTATCACTCTAGCAACCCACCATAAGCGAATCATGAACATATTGCAAACCCTACAGTGGGGATCCCTCACGCTTGTGCAACACAGAGAGAACCATAGGACATAACCAATAATAAAACATGCAACTCAAACCAATCACGATCATCAATCAACCCATAGGAAAAACGGATCTACTCAAACATCATAGGATAGCCATACATCATTGGGAAATAATATATAGCGCTGAGCACCATGTTTAAGTAGAGATTACAGTGGGGATAAGAGGTGTTACACCGCTGCATAGAGGGGGAGAGAGAGTTGCTGATGACAGCGGCAAAGTTGTTGGTGTAGATCGTCGTCACGATGATGGCCCTAGTGGCGTTCCGGCGCCACCGGGAGAGAGGGGGAGAGAGCACCCCTCCTTCTGCTTCTTCCTTGACCTTCCCCCTATATGGGAGAAGGGTTTCCCCTATGGTCCATGGCCTCCATGGCGGTGGAGGGGTGAGAGCCCCTCCGAGATTGGATCTCTCTCTCTCTCTCTCTCTCTCTCTCTCTCTCTCTCTCTCTTTCTCTGTTTCCTTCTGTTTCTGCACTCCCATATTCTTGCCTTTCACCATTTCCTAAATTCCCGGAGATCTGAAACTCCGATTGGGCTGCAATTTTAACACAAATTTTATCCGGATATTAGATTTCTTGCGGCCGAAGAAGGGCACCAACCACCTTACGGGATGTCCACAAGGGCCCAGGGCACGCCCTAACCCCTGGGGTGCGCCCCTGCCTTGTTGCCGCCTCAGGCATCATCTCGCGTTGATTCCACTTTCCAAAATTCACATATATTCCATAAACAAATCCCTGTAGGTTTTTAGCCTGTTTGGACTCCATTTGATATGGATTTTCTGCGAAACAAAAACATGCAACAAACAGGAACTGACACTGGGCATTGGATCAATATGTTAGTCCAAGAAAATCATATAATTTTTTGCCAAAAGTATATAAAAGTTGTAAAACATTGGCATGAAACAATAAAAAATTATAGATACAACGGAGATGTATCAGCATCTCCAAGCTTAATTCATGCTCGTCCTCGAGTAGGTAAATGATAAAAAGGATAATTTTTTATGTGGAATGCTACCTAGCATAATCTTGATCATATAATCTAATCATGGAATGAATATTAAGGCATGAGGGATTCAAAGGAATAGTCTATCATTTGACATTAAGACAATAATACTTCAAGCATACTAATAAAGCAATGATGTCTTTTCAATATAACATGGCCAAAGAAAGTTATCCCTACAAAATCATATAGTCTGGCTATGCTCCATCTTTGTCACACAAAGTATTAAGACATGCACAACCCCGATGACAAGACAAGCAATTGTTTCATACTTTTGATGTTCTCAAACTTTTTTAACTTTCACGCAATACTTGAGCGCGAGCCATCGATATAGAACTATAGATGGAATAGAATATGATGGTGGAGGTTGTCTGGAGAAGACAAAAAGGGAGAAAGTATCACATCAACTAGGAAAATTAATGGGATGTGGAGATGCCCATCAATTGATGTCAATGCGAGGAGTAGGGATTGCCATGCAATGGATGCACTAGAGCTATAAGTGTATGAAATCTCAAACTGAAACTAAGTGGGTGTGTGATACGTCTCCGACGTATCTATAATTTATGAAGTATTCCTGCCACGTTTATAACAATTCCATATGATTTTGGTATGATTTGATTAGAACTAACCCAGATTGACGTTGTATGCGGCAGAACTATCGTGGTGTCGTTTTTGGTGCAGAAATAAAAGTTCTCTGAATGGGCTGAAAATTTGCGGTCATTTATGGACAAGAAGAGAACCCTAAAGCACAAGATTTGGACCAGAAGAGTCCCGAGGTGACGACAAGGTAGGGGGTGAGGGAGTCCTGGATTAAGGGGTCCTCGGACAGCCAGACTATGTACTTCTGCCGGACTGTTGGACTATGAAGATACAAGATTCAAGACTTCATCCCGTGTCCGGGTGGGTCTCTCCTTTGCGTGGAAGGCAAGCTTGGCAATACGGATATGTAGATCTCCTCCTTATGGCGACTGGGTAACCCTAGCCCCCTCCGGTGTCTATATAAACCGGAGGGTTTAGTCCGTAGAACAACAATCATAATCATAGGCTAGCTTATAGGGTTTAGCATCTATGATCTCGTGGTAGATCAACTCTTGTAATACTCATATCATCAAGATCAATCAAGTAGGAAGTAGGGTATTACCTCCATCGAGAGGTCCTGAACCTGGGTAAACATTGTGTCCCCCGCCTCCTTTTATCATCCGCCTTAGACGCACAGTTCGGGACCCCCTACCCGAGATCCGCCGGTTTTGACACCGACATTGGTGCTTTCATTGAGAGTTCCATTGTGTCGTCACCATAAGGCTTGATGGATCCTTCGATCATCGGCAACGATGTGATCCAGGGTGAGGTTTTTCTCCCCGGACAGATGTTCGTATTCGGTGGCTTCGTACTGCGGGCCAACTCGCTTGGCCATCTAGAGCAGATCGAGAACTACGCCCCTGGCCATCAGGTCAGGTTTGGAAACTTAAACTATATTGCCGACATCCACGGAGACTTGATCTTGACGGATTCGAGCCTATGTCAGGTGCGTCGCACAGTCACGACGATCATGACCTAACTCTGCCGTCGGACGGTGTTCGGGAGATCACACCTGTGGCTACTCCGGCCCTAAATCCGGGGCAGAGCGCACCGTCCGAGGATGGGTGGATGGACCCCGCCACGGAGGCCGCATACTCAGTGGCGATAGAGCCGAATACTGATTTCACCCCCTATGTGACCTGTGTTGCCGGATCCTTGGATTCGTCCCCGGCCACGGGTTCCGAACCGCCTGCGTCCGTACCTACCGAATCTGATTGGGCGCCGATCATGGAGTTTTCCTCCGCGGATATCTTGCAGCACTCACCCTTGGGCAATGTGCTAAATTCATTAAGGTCTCTCTCCTTGTCAGGAGGCCCTTGGCCGAACTATGTCCGGCTCTACTGGGAAGCGGACGATGAAGAAATTCGTTCCCCACCCACCACCCACTTAATAGCCATTGTCGACGACTTAACCGACATGCTCGATTTCGACTCCGAAGACATCGACGGTATGGACGACGATGCAGGAGAGGAACAGGAACCACCGCCCACAGGGCGCTGGGCAGCAAGTTCATCACACGATATATACATGGTGGATACACCCAAAGAAAACAATGACGAGGAACGGAAGGATGTAGTGAAGGATAGTTCCCTCGAGAAGCAACCAAAGCAACGACGTAGACGCTCCAAATCCCGCCTCGGCAAAAACAGCGACAACATCGCAGGAAAAATAAATACTCCGGGCAAATCCAAAGGAAACGACGACCACATGGACCCAGCGACAGAGCAGGATGAGCCAGCGGACGGCGAACATAGTATGGAACCGCTGCCCGATCACGGCGACGCCGAGGGTAAAGCTAATCAACCTGTCCTCGGAGAGGAGAACAGTCCGGACGACGATGCACACATCATCCCGGAAAGGCACCTGGAGCAAGAGAACCCCCATAGAAGGCTTATTGCCACCGCAAGGAGTCTAAAGAAGCAGAAGCAAAGGCTTAAGGCCGCGCAAAAGACAATCAAAAGTAGATGGAACAAAGTGCTCGACACTGCAAAAAAGTACGGCGGCAGTCGCCACACAAAGAGCTATCCAAAGCGCAAGTTACTGCCCGAATTCGATGACGAGGCTTTAGAGCCTATACAGCCGAAAAGTAAAACGGTCGATCAGCCGGATCAACCACCCCATGGCCGCGATAGGGCGGCTAACGATGTCGTATATAAGTCAGCACACGATCTACATGAGGACTTGCACAAAAAATCCGGTGTGACCAGGTCCATCTATGGATCTAGGAAGCGAGCTCCGGCACAGAAGCAAAACCGAACACTGCAACCGTCAGAATGCCATGACACATCCAAATACAGGGGTGCCGCGCACCCCCTATGCTTCACCGATGAGGTGTTGGATCATGAATTTCCAGAGGGATTCAAACCCGTGAACATAGAGGCATCTGACGAACGACATACCCCGGGTGCGGATCGAGGACTTTATCCTTCATATACATATGGCTCATGGAGATGATCTCCATGCCATCAAATACTTGCCCCTCAAGTTGAAGGGACCAGCTCGGCACTGGCTGAAGAGACTCCCCGAAAACTCAATTGGAAGTTGGGAGGAGCTTGAGGATGCTTTCAGGGCTAATTTTCAAGGGACCTATGTCCGACCTCCGGATGCAGACAATTTAAGTAATATAATTCAATAGCCCGGAGAGTCAGTCCGAAAGCTTTGGAACAGATTCCTCACTAAGAAGAATCAGATTGTCGACTGCCAGGACGTCGAAGCCTTAGCGGCTTTCAAACACAGTGTCCGGGACGAATGGCTCGCCAGACACCTCGGCCAGGAAAAACCAAGGACAACTGCAGCCCTAACAAGCCTTATGACCCGCTTTTGTGCGGGCAAAGATAGTTGGCTGGCCCGTAGCGGCACTAGCGACCCAGGCACATCCGAAGTTAGGGATGGCAGTGGAAAACCACGACGCAATAAAAGTAAGCGTCGAAACAATGAAGACAGCCCAGACAACACGGCGGTAAACTACGGATTCAGGGGCTCGACCGGTCAGCGGAAAAAAGCCATTTAAAGGTAGCGAGAGATGGACCGTCAAGCCTAAACAAGATTCTAGACAGATTATGTCAGATTCATGGCACCTCCGACAAACCCGCAAATCACACCAACAGAGAATCTGGGTCTTCAAGCAGGCCGGCAAGCTAAGCGCCCGAACACAAGGGGAAGGAGACACCAAGTGAAGGCGAGGGTGAGCCTCACAAAGAAAACACCGGGGATAGAAAAAATTCCCACCAGAGGTCAAAACAGTGAACATGATTCACGTAACGAAGAGCAGGAGCAAATGCGCACTCCGAGACGTATGCGCCATGGAGCCCGTCACCCCCAAGTTCAACCCGTGGTCGGTCTGGCCTATCACTTTCGATTGCAGGGATCACCCAACTAGTATCCGGCATGGAGGATCGGCCGCCTTGGTGCTAGACCCAATAATTGATGGATACCACCCCACCCGAGTCCTTATGGACGGCGGCAGTAGTCTTAATCTGATATATCAGGACACAGTCCGCAAAATGGGGATAGACCCGGCAAGAATCAGCCAAAGCAATACTACCTTTAAAGGAGTAATACTAGGCCGAGAGGCCTGCTGTACAGGCTCTCTAGTACTAGAGGTTGTATTCGGTTCTCCCGACAACTTCCGAAGTGAAAATTTAACCTTCGACATCGCTCCATTCCGAAGCGGCTATCAAGCACTACTAGGAAGAACGGCCTTTGCTCGTTTTAACGCAGTACCGCACTACGCTTATCTTAAGCTTAAGATGCCCGGTCCATGTGGCATCATCATAGTTAGCGGAAACACAGAGCGTTCCTTACGTGCGGAAGAATGTGCGGCGGTGTTAGCATCCGAACACTGAACGGCCTTTTCAAACACAATAAATGATCGGTCGTCAAGACCGCGGACACGGCTAGACGAGTCTGGCATGCCACTAGCTGTAACAGCTCAGATAAACCTAAGGTTGGGTTGATGGATATACCCCCATAGGTGGTGCTAGGGGCTTCCCGCATGTAAGAAGAGCTACAGCTCGGTTTGACCTTATTTAGGTTGAATTTTAATGGTTCATTAAGAATAACCAATTTTTTACGCACGAAGACACTCACCTGGGTTTTTCTCTTTTGCAGATGATCATCGTGCTACACCCTTCCAGGATACGGCAAAACGGAGACACAGGTGCACACGTGCAGCAGGGCCCCGTTCAAAGGTTTTTTTTAGATTAAGACCCTGCGTAAACTTTTTTTTAGATTAAGACCCTGCATAAACCCAAGAAAATCCGAAGTCGGTCCGTCCGCACCAGTACAGGCAGGCGACCGGGTGGCCACGGATGGTGCCGGAGAGGTGGCCCGCGAGCATCCACGACAGTCTGGCAATCAGAGCCAGGCGAGCGACGTTGTTCAGCCCTAAGATGACAATCCACGCGCGATGACAAACACCGCGACGTCGGCACCCCCGGGCGCCGCCGCGGGAAGAGCCCTTTGCACCACTCTCAGGACGCCCCAGGCCGACGTGCGCACCTGGACGCTGGCGGGAGCGGTGCACGACCACGAGACCGTGATAGAGCTCCTTATAACGTGGTTAGAAGTCGGAGCGCGTCACGGTCCATGCAGCCGCCACCCATGCTAGCAGAAGCGTTGGCGCATGTACAACTGCTACTCGACTTGCCTCTCGCTGCGGAGAAGCTCGACGAGTGGAGGGACACCATCTGAAGCCTCATCAGCTTCGCCAAAAAAGACGAGCCGCTCCCAGCGAGACCCTCGTGCCGGCATTCCGTCAAGCCGGTGCATGCCGGCGGTGGGAGGACCAGGGATGTTGCGACCACGGTGCACTCTCCTCTTCCACGGCCGCGAGATCAGCCGCTGGCTCACCAGGCCGACGCCCCGCGACAACGTTTCTATGGCGGCGTCCGAACCGCGAGCTCGCAGCGACCAACGCAAGTCCTTCGGGAGCAAGCTTAGGAAGACGCTCGAACCACCATCGAGCGACGGCGGGAGACGCGCCATCAGCCAGATCAGCATGCGGGGCCTACTATGGACCACCCGGCACCGAGGGGCCCCGGCGACCTGCCTTACGAGGTGGGTTGTCCAGCCTTTACCGGAGAGTTGCGGCAGTTCTAGTGGCCCTCCCACCGGATGCTGAAGCCTGAAATTGGGGAAAAGTACGACGACAAGACCCATCCGTTGGAGTACCTCAGCATCAACACCATCGCAATGCAAGCCACCGGGGCTCGCGACGACAAGGTGCTCGCCAACTACTTTCCGTTGGCACTCAAACCCAACGTCATGTCATGGTTGGTGCACCTGCCAGTGGACTCCATCTCTTTCTTGGTCGGATCTGTGCCACGAGTTTGTTGGCGCCTTTACCAGAGGCCACCAAGCTCCTGGCCAGGCAAGTGATTTGCATGTCATCCCCCAGAAGGACGGCGAGACCCTGCGCAAATACATACAAACGTTCAGCCGTGTACATTACACCATCCCAGATGTTCATCCCACCGCTGTCATCAGTGCATTCCATCAGAATGTACGCAACCGCAAGATGCGTGAAGAGCTGGCGATGAACAAGATTAAGGATGTAGCCAAACTTTATGTTCTGGCTGATAGATGTGCTCGGGCTGAAGAGGGGAGGAAGTACCCCGGCGAAGATGCTGACGCGGAAATCGATTCTACTGAAGAAGACGCTGGCGCCCAGGCAAAGAAGGCCGACGCCGCAACAGGAAGCGTAAGGGCAAGATTGTGGTTACCGTCGAGGGATCCGGCGACCCTGGCGCCGCCAAGAAGGCCAAGGCTGACGATCCCGACAAGGAAGTTGCCGGGTGAGCCGCCTGCCGGGCATTGGCGGCTATCGACAAGCCAAGAGGCTCCGACAAGCAGTACTGCAAGATCCATCGCACCAAGGGCCATGATCTCCAGAACGGCCGACAGGTCGAGCTGCTTGCAGAAAAGCAGAAAGCTGAATATGAAAGGCGGGACAAGGAGAAGGGCCAGGATGGTGCTGAGGGATCCGACAAGAAGCGTGGTGGCCAAGGAGGTTGCCGTGGCAAAGACAATCAACAAGAGAGGCCCGCACGGGGCCGCGATAAGAAGGAGGAAGATGATGACCATGATGAGGACGACGAGTCCGGCGAGCACGAGATCCAGAAAGCTACGGAGGCCATGTGCGTCGATGGTGGTGCATCGCTGCACTCCTCTCACCGCCAACTGAAAAAGTGGGTGGGTGAGATCACTACGGCAGAGCCATCGTTCGATGCCCAGAAGCCACTGAAGTGGTCCGGCACCCCTAATAACATTTTTTATACCGAGGACCACCCTGATCGTACAACTGCGGTCAGGTGTTTGCCGTTGTTGGTTTCACCAACAATACGCAACCTCAAGGTAACAAAAGTGCTAGTTGATGGTGGGGCCGGACTGAACTTGATTTCGCCCGCCGTGATCAAGAGGCCGCAAATCCCCGACGGAGACCTCGAGGAGATGGGCACGTTTCAAGGGGTCAACCCGGGGAGGAGTCAGCCGAAAGGTAAAATCACGTTGCCCGTCACATTCGGGGACGAACTGAACTATAGGACGGAGAAGATTGTTTTTTATGTCGCCGAGATCCCCTTGCCCTACAATGGGATCCTTGGCCGCCCAGCGCTGGCCAAGTTTATGGAAGCGTCACACTACGCCTACAACACATTGAAGATGCCGGGGCCGCTGACTATCATGACCGTCCCCTCCGACAAGAAGGACACGCTCATCTGCGCCGACCAACTCTACCAGGAGGCAGTTGCAGCAATTGCCGCCAAGGCACTTGCCCCGGGAGGGAAGAAGACCGGCAAGACCTCTTCCAGCAAGACCTCCGGCACCCACTCCTGCAAGCGCGCCTCTTCGGGGAGCAGCGCTCCCGTCGAGGACGTGCTAGAGAGCTCCACCGGCAAGAGCAAGAAATCCAAGGCTACACCACCGGAAACCAAAAAGGTGTCCGTCAAGGAGGGTGGCATGGGCGGGGCTTTCACTATAAGCTCCACCCTCGACAGCAAATAGGAAAGCGCGCTCATCGCCTTCCTGCGGGTGAATGTCGATGTGTTTGCATGGCAAGCATCCAACATCCCCGGCGTTCCCAGGGAGGTGATTGAGCACCATCTTGCTGTCTGTCCTCATGTGCGACCTGTCAAGCAGAAGGTCAGGAAGCAAGCTTTGGAGCGACAAGAGTTCATCATCGAGGAGACCAGGAAGTTAGAGGCGGCAGGCCTGGTTAGAGGAGTACTCCACCCCACATGGTTGTCTAATCCAGTGGTGGTGCGTAAGGCAAATGGGAAATGGAGGCTGTGTATCGACTACACAGATATCAATAAAGCTTGTCCAAAAGATCCTTTCCCTCTGCCACGCATCGACCAGATTGTGGACTCCACTGCTGGGTGTGACCTGCTGTCGTTCCTCGATGCTTATTCATGATACCACCAGATCTTCATGATGAAGGAAGACGAAGAAAAGACCACGTTAATCACCCCATGTGGTACATACTGTTTTGTACGAATGCCTTTCGGGTAGAAAAGCGCTGGTTCAACGTTTTCCCGGGCGGTCCAAATTGGTTTTGAGCCCCAGCTGCATAGAAATATGGAAGCTTGTATGGATGCTATAGTGGTCAAAACCAAGGACAGGGCCACACTCGTGCAAGATCTAAAAGAAACATTCACAAACCTACGCAAGATCAACCTCAATCTCAACCCAGAGAAGTGCGTTTTCAGTGTCCCATCCGGCAAACTTCTTGGTTTCTTTGTGTCTCAACATGGAATCGAAGCAAATCCCAACAAGATCAAAGCAATTGAGTAGATTTAGGCGCCGAAACAGGTCAAAGACGTCCATAGGCTTGCGGCAGCGTTGCTGCCCTGAGTAGGTTCATCTCCAAATATGCCGGGCGTGCCCTCCCCTTTTTCAAAGTTTTGAAAAAGGTGGGTCCAGTAAAATGGACTCCGGAGGCAGAGGCAGCACTACAAGATTTGAAGAGGTACATCTCCTCCATGCCAATACTGGTCACACCTAAACCACAAGAGCCGTTGCTGATATACTTAGCAGCAATGAATCAAGTGGTTAGTGTTGCACTGGTGGCACAGAGGGAACTTGAGGAAGAAGCAGCAGTGGCGGCGGAGCCGTCCGATGGTGGGCCGGAGTCCTCCCCCACAGGGCCTGACGCTGGCAAGGCGGAATCCCCGGCAAGGCCCGGTCCCAGCAAGGCAGAGTCTGCGCAGATGGGCGAAGTGGAACAGAAGAAGAAGGTGGTGCAGCACCCGGTATATTTTGTCAGTTCCCTCTTGCAGGGGCTAGATCAAGATACTCTGGTATGCAGAAGCTACTTTTTGCCCTCCTTATGGCCTCGAGAATGCTGCGCCACTATTTCCAAGCACACAAGATCACCGTCGTCACCCGCCTCCCTTTGCAACGAATCTTGCACAACCCGGATGCGACTGGGTGGATCGTGGAATGGGCATTGGAACTATCAAGCTTCGGCCTCAAGTTTGAAAGTACTTCGACAATCAAGAGCCGAGCCTTGGCAGAGTTCATAGCAGAATGGACATCAACGCCCGACGAAGAGGTTCAAGAGACCACCCTTCCTGGCAAGGAGACAAGCCGTGATTGGATCATGTACTTTGATGGAGCCTTCTCACTACAAGGCGCTAGTGCCGGCGTGCTACTCGTTGCACCCACCGGAGAGCGCCTCAAGTACGTAGTCCAGATGCACTTTCCCCGGGAGAAATCAACGAACAACACGGCGGAGTACGAGGGATTGCTTGCCGGTCTCAGGATCATGGCAGACCTCGGAATTAGGAAGCTCATCATCAGAGGTGATTCGCAGCTCGTCTTCAAGAAAGTTAACAAGGATTACCAGAGCCCGCTGATGGAGGCCTATGTGGATGAGGTGAGGAATTTGGAGGAGCATTTTGACAGTCTACAAGCAGAGCATGTTCCCCGAGCGGAGAACAACACTGCCGATGACCTGTCAAAGCGCGCTGCCCTGAAGTTGCATGTGGAACCAGGTACCTTTGTGCTTCAATTAACCCAGCCATCCGTTGAGCTATCAGCAGGACAGAAGCCGCTGGCAAGTACTTTCCGGCCGAGCTCCCAGAAGCCGCCGGCAAGGACGTTGCCAGGTGCCCCAAGCTTGTCGGAGGACAGCAGCCTCTGGCAGGGCCTCAAGCCCTGACCATAGAGGCAGCTGCCCCCGCAGCCATGGACGAGCCTTTAGTCCTTGCTGTTGAGCCCCAGGATCCGGCATGGGCGCAGCGCACCCTCTGTTTCCACCAAGCAGGAGAGCTCCCTGGGGAACAGGAAGAAGCAGAGAAAGTAGCCCATCGGTCCAGCATGTACCATTTTGTGGATGATGCCCTATACAGAAGGAGACTGAACGTCGTGAAGTTGAAGTGCATTCCTCGGGAAGACGGACTGAGGCTGTTGGCAAAGATACATGGAGGCATGTGTGGCTCCCACATAGGGTCGAGAGCCCTTGCCAGCAAAGCATTCCGGCAAGGTTTCTTCTGGCCCACCGTTCTCCAGGATGCAACTTCCCTAGTAACCAAGTGTGAACCGTGCCAGTTCAATTCAAAGAAGCTTCATCAACCATCCCAAGCTCTTCAGACAATCCCGCTTTCCTGGCCATTTTCTGTCTGGGGGCTCGACATACTGGGCCCCTTTCCCCGTGCTGTCGGGGGCTTTGAGTACTTGTACGTCGTGAACGACAAGTTCACAGAGTGGTCGGAAGAGGAACCAGTGAGAAAGGTGATAGCACAATCAGCCGTCAAGTTCTTCAAGGGGCTAGTCTGCCGTTTTGGGGTGCCAAACAGAGTTATCACCGACAACGGCACGCAGTTCACGAGCCGCACCTTCATGCAGTACATTCAAGACCTCGGCAGCAAGGTATGTTTTGCTTCTGTTGCTCATACCAGAAGTAACGGCCAGGATGAGAGGGCAAATGCACAAGTGTTGCGAGGCCTCAAGACCAGAACTTTTGACAAGCTGCACAAGTGCGGAAGGCGCTGGATTGATGAGTTGCCAACGGTTCTTTGGTCAATCAGGACGACACCAAATGGAGCCACTGGCCAGACACCCTTTGCCCTGGTATACGGGGCAGAAGCAGTTCTCCTCACATAACTCGTATACGGGTCACCTCGAGTGCTCGCTTATGATGAGCTTGAGCAAGAGCAGTTGCACCAAGATGATGCGACGCTCCTTGAGGAAGATCATCTTCAGGCTGTTGTGCGAGCCGCTCGCTACCAGCAAGCCTTGCGCCGCTACCATAGCCGCAAGGTTCACGCCCAAAGCCTTGAGGAAGGCGACCTTATTCTTCGGCGGATTCAACCCGCCAAGAATTCAAACAAGTTGACACCGAGGTGGGAAGGCCCTTATCGGGTAATACGAGTCACCAGGCCCGGCGTAGTCCGCCTACAGACCGAAGATGGCATTTCGGTGAGTAATTCCTGGAATATCGAACATCTTCGCAAGTTTTACCCTTAAGGCGCGGTTGCCGGGAGGCCCGACAACCCCCATTTTGTACTAGCCTTGCCGGCAAGGCATGTAACCCTACGTACAGAGCCAGGCGCAGACCCTGTGCGTAGTCAGGGAAAGGAATCCCTTAGTATATGTATAGTTTCATACTGATTCCCATGTTTATGTGTATACGTATATGCATGCTTGTCCAGGGTACTGTACCGCTTTTTGATTCCAATAAATATTAGTGGACCGCCAAGGTTCCATGCTCTTGCCCTCTCTTCTTTCCAGCCATAGCAAGGACGCGCAATCCCGCCAAGGACCCTGCTCCGGCAAGAAGTTGAGAAGATCGTCCGGCACGGCGATCCACGACAAACCAAACAGATAAAATTTACCTCTTGGCCATTCGTGTTCGTAACCTATGACTTGTGCATTAGAAAACCTCTTCACTCTTCTTCAAAAAGCTCGGGTGCTCTCACTCTCGGCCCGATCGCTACTTCGGTCGGAGTGGTCGTAGTAGCCTTTGCCAAGAAGAAGCGGGACGGGAAGTGGACCCTTTGTCTGCAACCCGACAGATGTGATTCTTCGGCAGGCGCAGAGGGCACCGGCAGGACTTCTTGCTGAGGGGACTCGTTTATTTACATTAAGGAGGCGTTTTGCCTCTGCACGAACGTACGAGTGCACGGATCCCCGACAAGGCTAGTTTTTTTATTAACATGCTGGTACAAGTACGAAGGTTACAAGACACAAGCATGGGCTCGAGAGATTACATCATCTAGGAATTAAAGTTTGGCAAATGCCTATAGGTTAAAAAGAAAGATAAGTGCCCCGTAAATCTCCGTTCTTGCCCCTTTCCTCCCAGGTGCGGCAGGTGAAGGCAAAAAGGAGACGACAGGGAGCGCGCCGATGGAGAGATTGACGAGGAAAACCATCGGCAAGGCGTGTGGCCGAGGGAGGAGGGTGAGGCGGTCAGTCGGAGTCGGCGTATTCCGCTTGATCCCGTCGTCGTCGCCATCGCTGTCCTCCTCGTCACTCTCGCCCGAGGAGGAGGTTTCATCATCGGAGGATCTCTCCACTCAGCACCTTAGGCGAGTTCCCAAGAGCCAAAGACCTTGACAGAGAGCAGGCCGTTCTCCATCAATTTGAAGTGGAGGATGAGCCCCTTCGACAGGCTATGGGAACGAGCGAAGGTTTTCCATCCACGGCAGAGATACATAACATGGGGGGCGGGGAAGTCGACGTCCACCCGCATGCTACCATTCCCGCAGCCCCTCATGTGTAGCCTCATGGCCAGTGGTGGGTCAAGCTCCATCTCCCGAGCGAACGGCGTGGGAAGGCGAAGGTAACCGTGCACTGGCTTATACAGCCTAATGAAGAATTCGCGAGGCTGGTCTCCGACATGGCCCTCCATTGGGGGAAGAGCCGCTGGCGGAGGCGCGGTCAATGCGCCGCCCCGTCCTCCTCTCCCCCGAGCGCCATGGCGGCCTCGGCCACGCCCCCTCCCTCTTCCTCTCACAGCAGGCTCTACCACCATGAGCTCTTGGGGAGGGGGGACGCGCTGTCAAGCAGAGGCCCTCGTCGCTGCCATTGGAGCGCCGACGCACTCTCTCGCCATGCCGAAGGGAAGGAAGAAGTCAAGATAGAAGGAGATGAATATTGAAAGATACCATCCCTCTCCCCTTCTTATAAAGCGATGGGGCTGGGGCTCGCCCCCCCCCCCCCACAACTCAAGGGCGACCGCCTCACTCAACCAATCCGGCCGCCAGAAGCGCAGGGAATCGGGACCGACCCGCTGCTCCAATCAGCGACGGCCCGGTTCCCCGCCTCGGTGTTGAGGCCCGTGCCCTCTGTATCCGTCACGTACCCTCCCTGGGGCATGGAGGACACGTGGAGAGCGAGCCGAAATCGAGAGGACAAGTGAGGCGACCGGTCTCCACCCCGTGATCGTGGGGCGCGGGCGCCTTGAAGACCACGACCCAAGTCCGCGTAGTAAATGAGTCGCGCCCCTGCGGCTTCCTCTTTTGCTATGGGGAATACGCGGGCCGCCTCTTTACCATTTACCCCGACGTGACGCAAGCATGCTGCAACCGCTCCACACACGAACCCCACATCACGCACCCAAAGCGGGCCGTGGGGAAGCGCAACTGGCGTGGGAGTTACTGTGGTAAAACTTGGCCACACGTGCCCGTGCACCGTTCTGGGCCTGGCCAAATAACGCTCCACGCTTATATGTGGCCCAGGCCCGGGGGCTCCTATCGGTGTACAAAAGTAGGGGCCTTCTGTACCCCTTTACTTGTGCACAGGCAGTTGCAGCCACACTTGCGGCCGCGCTTGGCAGGACAGGGAAGGGAGCGAGGATACAAGACCACGAGAGCAACACCCAAGTCAGAGGTGCGAAGAACGAAGGGACAAGACGGGCTTCCCCCAGCAAGAGCCTTGCCGGGGTAGCCTGCATAGCCCCGGCAAGAGCCTTGCCGGGGCAGCTTGCCCAACACCAGTGAGGTCGCCACCCTTGAGCCCAAGAGTTCCGACACCATCGACAACATTGGAACAAGGGCTCGGGAGGCCCTTGCGCGGTGGCATGCAGATCTTTGTGAAGACCAGAGGCCTGCAGGACTAGGTGAGAACCAGGAGATGAAGGCCCCCGACAAGATCCTTGCCGGGGATGACCACGAGACCCCGGCAAGACCCTTGCCGGGGACATTTGCAGGGCCACAACCAGGCCCACACCGACCGAGGCTCCACCGCCGTTCCAACATAGCAGTCGGCCCGCCAACTAAGCAGGCACCTGCGTGGCAGCATGCAGCTTCCAGGCTAACTCATCTAACACCTGTGTGGTGGCATGTAGATCTTCGTGAAGACTCTGCCACCGCACCAGCTCAGCAGCCAGCCAGCCAGCATGGCGCTGCATGCCTTGTCAGCATGGACGTGCGTCAGAGCGAGGCGAGGTGGCGACGGACGGGACGAGGTTCCTTGCCGTCCCCGATAAAGTAACAGGGTACGTCGGCAGCGCATTAAATGCGTTTGTCCTGTGGTGCCAGGCGATAGACTTGTGTACAGTACATACTTTCCACCTCCTGTGTGCCACTGTGGCGACCCCTTTGACTATAAAAGGAGGCCCGAGGCATACTGGAGAAGGATTCGGACTTCTTAGACCCTGCTCGCCTTGTAGCTAGTCCAAGAACACCAGATAAACACACCAAAGAAGGATTAGGGTATTACACATCGCTTGCGGCCCAAACCTGGATAAAATCCCCCCGTGTTGATCTCCTAAACCCGCTGTTTCCACAGCCCCGCGCCCTGCCAACCGTAGTAGGGATTCCCTGTGATCCCATAGGTGTCATTCCCCCGACAATCACCATCTTCATAACCATCCTCATCTCTTTTACGCGGTCCACTCTATTGCACCCCACTGTAATCCCCTACTTGAACATGGTGATTTATACCACATATTATGATCCAATGATGTGTTGCCATCCTATGATTTTTTGAGTAGATTTCTTTTGTCTTTTGGGTTGATTGATGATCTAGATTGGTTTGAGTTGTATGTTTTATTTTGGTGCTGTCTTATGGTGCCTTCCCTGCCGTGCACACGTGAAGGATTCCCGCTGTAGGGTGTTGCAATACATTCATGATTCGCTTATAGTGGGTTGCTAGAGTGATAGAAGCTTAAACCCGAGTAAGGGGGTTGTTGCGTATGGGATGAAGGGGACTTGATACTTTAATGCTATGGTTGGGTTTTACCTTAATGATCTTTAGTAGTTGCGGATTCTTGCTAGAGTTCCAATCATAAGTGCATATGATCCAAGAAGAGAAAGTATGTTAGCTTATGCCTCTCCCTCATATGAAATTGCAATGACGACTACCGATCTTGTTAACAATTAACTAGGATAATTCCGCACACCGACCCATCATTATTCCACACTCGCTATTTATAATATATAGTAATATAATATATTGTAAATTTATGATAACATCACCTATTTTTATATTTTAGTTCTTCGATGTCATGCTAAGTTATCCTCTTGTTTCTAGATGGAAGCAAACATTCAGTGTACACAGAGTCGTATCAGTGGTACATAGGACTTGAGAGAATATTGATCTTAGCTTTAGCTCCTTGTGGGTTCGACGCTCCATACTTATCACTTACACCTTTGGAAATTGGTATGATGATTCCTTGCACTTGGGGATTATCAAGCTGTTTTCTGGCACCGTTGCCGGGGAGCAATAGCGTGGGGTTGATATTCCCGTGTCTGCTTGTTTTCTTTCTTCACTAAGTAGATTTTTGTTTTCCCTTTTGTTTTTTTTTACTTTAGATTTGGGTGAAACAAACAAAAAAATTAAAAGAATTAAAATACAAAAATTTACTTGTCTCTTATACCTAAAAACTTTTTCAAAAAGAGAAGCGATTGGAAGGTTATGCATTGGAGAAGTGAGGGTCGACCTTGAACACTTGTGTTCATGCTCATGGAAACAATGTAGAATTTTTCATGAAAGTTTCTCAAAAATAAGTATCCCCTTGTATATATTAATTGTATTATAAAAATAATGTGCCAATATTTGGTTTTAGGATGCCTAGATTACTTGTTTGCTTTGTGCGGTGCAAAAACATAACCTTTCGCTGTAGCACGTGAATTTACTTTATTTACTGGAGCGTGATAAAATCTTGAAATTTTTACACACTACTGCTATGAAATTTTTTTAGGTTGTCCTAATTGTTTAGAATTTTTGGAGTTCCAAAAGTGTACGAAGTTTCCATATTACTACAGACTGTCCTGTTTTTGACAGATTCTGTTTTCTATGTGTTGTTCACTTATTTTGATGAATCTATGGGTAGTATCGGGGGGGTATGAACCATGGTGAAGTTTGAATACAGTGGATATAATGCTAATATGAAATTGGAATGAGTTTACAACAGTACCTAAAGGTAGTGATTTGCTTTATTATACTAACGGATCTCACAAGGTTTTTGTTAAGTTTTGTGTGGATGAAGTGTTCGAAGATCGAGGAGTTATCTATATGAGAAGAATAAGGAGATGGAAAAGTTCAAGCTTGGGGATTCCCAAGGCACCCCAACTAAATATTTCAAGGATACTCAAGAATCTAAGCTTGGGGATGCCCCGGTTGGCATCCCATCTTTCTTCTTCAACCATTATTGGTGTATCTCGGTTTTTTTGTTCACATGATATGCTATTTGTGTTTATTTTTCTTTTCTTTTCCTTTATGCACCATGCTAGTATGAGATACTACTTTATTGATTTATAGAATGCTTCATGTGCTTCACTTAAATCTTTTGAGTATGGCTTTATAGAATGCTCTCTGTGCTTCACTTAAATCTTTTGAGTATGGCTTTATAGAATGCTTCGTTTGCTTCACTTATATATTTTGAGCTTGGATATTGGTCAATATATATTAATTGTAGAATTCTCTATGAACTTCACTTATATCTTTTAGAGTATGAATAAAATTATCATCGGCATTGGGCTTGCAAGAGTATCATTAAATTATCATGCCTAGATAAAATGGCATTAAAGAAAAGCGCTTGTTGAGAGACAACCCAATATTTACCCCTACTGTTTTTTGTGTGTTCACATGATTAAGCTACTGTAGTTATCATGTTTTATAGACTTTGTTTCAATAAAGTTCCAAGTAAAGCCTTTGGGATAGTGTGGATGATAGTTGACTTGATTCTGTGCAAAAACAAAAACTTTTTCTCTAAGTCCAGGAATTTTGAAAATTCACTGGAACATGATAAAATTCGGAGTTTTTTTACACAAGATTTATGTAGAAATTTCCCACGTTGTCCTAATTTTTCAGAATTTTTGGATTTACAGAAGTATGATTGTTATTTAGATCATTA
Source organism: Aegilops bicornis (assembly GCA_021605145.1). Classification (NCBI taxonomy): domain Eukaryota; kingdom Viridiplantae; phylum Streptophyta; class Magnoliopsida; order Poales; family Poaceae; genus Aegilops; species Aegilops bicornis. Next base: position 386,989,326 of record CM038675.1, on the reverse strand, counting down.
CAAACTGTTCTGTTTTTGACAGATTCTGTTTTCAATGCATAGTTTGCTTGTTTTCTAGTTTCTATGGCTTATATTGCTCGATATAAATTGTAGAAATGACATGGTACAGTAGGCACTGTGTGAGAACAATTATGGATCTTATATTTACAGTACCAAAGTGAATGATTTGCTCTTTATCATACTAACCCATCTCACGAAGTTCCGTTAAGTTTTGTGTGATTGAAGTTTTCAAGTTTTGGGTGAGGTGTCGATACGAGGAGAATAAGGAGTGGAAAGACACTAAGCTTGGGGATGCCCAAGGCACCCCAAGGTAATATTCAATTAAGACTCAAGCGCCTAAGCTTGGGGGTGCCCCAGAAGGCATCCCCTCTTTCGTCTTCAAAACCATCGGTATACCTTACTCGGAGCTATATTTTTATTCGTCACATGATATGTGTTTTGCTTGGAGCGTATTTTCATTTTACTTGATGTTTGAAAAAAATCATTTGATATGAAATCTTGAATGATAGAGAGTCCTCCCATGGCTATTTAACTATTTGACTAATCATTGATCTTCATTTATAACTTTCTAGAGTAGTTTTGTCATTTACTCTCGTGCTTCACTTATATCCTACGAGTAAATGGTTGAATGAATTGAATATCATAAATCCGAAATTATATATGCTTCATATGCTTATCTCATGGGGAGTAATGACTTCACATATAAGAAGTATAGGTGGTAAAATTTATTGAAAGTTAGCAAACTCAACATTGGTCACTTGAACAGTTCATGAAAGAATATTGAAGAGAGATTTCACATATAAATATACTATCTTGGACATCTTCTATGATTGTGAGCCCTATTTATTTTTCAAACTTGAGCAAATTAGTTGAATTTGGACAAGGAAGACAACGTAATGAGTTATGTTTGGGTATATTTGCATAGAATTTATATTGTTATGGATCCTCTAACATGTGGTGCTTGCTTAGGATCTTTTGCTAGCCAAAATTTTGTACTAAGTAGAGATACTACTTGTGCATCCAAAACTCTTAAACCCCATTTCATGCCATGAGTCTCCACCATATCTACCTATGAATTGAATAAGATCCTTCAAGTAAGTTTTCATTGGTGCAAAAAGCAATAAAAATTGCTCCTAAATATGTATGATCTTTTATTGTAAGGGAAAATAAGCATTGTACGAACTTGTGATGGTAAAGAAATAAAAGCGACGGAGTGCATAATAAAGGTTGTTATCACAAAGGGCAATACAACATGATGTTCCTTTGCATTAAGGGTTTGCACATCCAAAATTAAAAAGCGCATGCCAACCTCTGCTTCCCTCTGCGAAGGGCCTATTTATGCAAGAGTTATTAGTATTCCTTCTTATTTCAACCTCAATTATTCTCTAGTTGTCAAGCATCATGTGGTGGGAAAGATCCAAGCATATATGGCCATTCAAATATATTTGATCATGAATTATTATTGTTGACAATTATCTATATGATAAATAAGTGGGGAGGCGAAATATTAAGCCCCTATCTTTCTCTGTGTTCGATGTTATTTGTTCTAAAAATATGCCTTGAGTGTTAGCAATCATGGAACACTATATGATAGTTGACTATGTGGGATTTGCTAAATCAAAGCTCTTACATAGACCCTTCCTGAAGATAAGATGAATTGCAATTGTTTGGTGACTGAAAGCTTAGTTTGTTAGTTTTTCAAGAAACTTTATGGTCTATACTTTGACATGTGAATAGCTTGCTACTTGATCATGACAAGTTTTATGGGATGGGCTACTATTTATGATAAAAAATAATGCTAGAAAAAGTGATTGGAATTATCATTGATCCAGCTTGTGCACTTGCTAGCATTCACACTTCATAAATTATTTCTTTTATCATTTACCTACTCAAGGACGAGCAGGAATTAAGCTTGGGGATGCTGATACGTCTCCGACGTATCTATATTTTATGAAGTATTCATGCCATGTTTACAATAATTCCATATGATTTTGGTATGATTTGATTAGAACTAACCCAGACTGACGTTGTTTTCAGTAGAACTACCGTGGTGTCGTTTTTTGTGCAGGAATAAAAGTTCTCAGAATGGACTGAAAATTTACAGTATTTTCTTATGGACCAAAAGAGAACCCTGAAGCACAAGAGTTGAACCAGAAGAGTTCTGAGGCGACGACAAGGTAGGGGGGCGCCCTACCCCTCGGGAGGGTGCTCCTACCTTGTTGCTGCTTCGTGAACCCCCTTGACGTGAGACCGATGCCAAAAATTCCTATAAATACCAAAACCCCAGAAATAAACCTAGATCGGGAGTTCCGCCACCGTAAGCCTCTGCAACTACGAAAAATCAATCTAGGCCCTCTTTGGCACCCTGCCAGAGCGGGCCATCATCACCGGAGGCCATGGAGGAGGATCCCGGAAGGGGCCATCATCACCATGGAGGCCAAGGACCAGAGGGAGAACCTCTCCCCATCTAGGGGGAGGCCATGGAGGAGGACGCACAAGGGGGAGACTCTCTCCCCCTCTCTTTCGAGGGCGCCGAAGTGCCACCTGGGGAACCTCGTCTTCATCAACATCACCATCTTCATCACCATCCTCATCTCTTTTACGCGGTCCACTCTCCCGCACCACACTGTAATCCCCTACTTGAACATGGTGCTTTAGGCCACATATTATGATCCAATGATGTGTTGCCATCCTATGATGTTTTGAGTAGATTTCTTTTGTCTTTTGGGTTGATTGATGATCTAGATTGGTTTGAGTTGTATGTTTTATTTTGGTGATGTCCTATGGTGCCTTCCGTGCCGTGCACACGTGAAGGATTCCCGCTGTAGGGTGTGGCAATACGTTCATGATTCTCTTATAGTGGGTTGCTAGAGTGACAGAAGCTTAAACCCGAGGTAAGGGGGTTGTTGCGTATGGGATGAAGGGGACTTGATACTTTAATGCTATGGTTGAGTTTTACCTTAATGATCTTTAGTAGTTGTGGATGCTTGCTAGAGTTCCAATCATGTGCATATGATCCAAGAAGAAATAGTATGTTAGCTTATGCCTCTCCCTCATATGAAATTGCAATGACGACTACCAATGATGTTAACAATTGCCTAGGATAATTCCGCACACCGACCCATCATTATTCCACACTAGCTATTTTAATATATTCTAACTTTATGATAACATCACCTATTTTTGTATTTTAGTTCTCTGATATCATGCTAAGTTATCCTCTTCATACCCACAACTTAGTTTTATTTCTTGTTTCTAGATGGATGCAAACGTCCGGTGTATGTAGAGTCATATCAGTGGCAGATAGGACTTGAGAGAATATTGATCTTACTTTTAGCTCCTTGTGGGTTCGACACTCCATAGTTATCACTTCCACCTTTGGAAATTGCTACGATGATTCCTTGCACTTGGGGATTATTAGTGTGCATCCAACTTGCTTGCTCATGAAGACCTTGGGAATTTGAGGAAGCCCATCATCGGAATATACAAGCCAAGTTGTAAAATGAAAATTCCCACTAGTATATGAAAGTGATAACTCAAGAGACTCTCTATATGAATAACATGGTGCTACTCTAAAGCACAAGTGTGGTAAAAGGATAGTAGCATTGCCCCTTCTCTTTTTTTCTCTCATTTTTTCTCTCTATTTTTTTAGGCTCCCTTTTCTTTGGCCTCTTTTTTTTCGTCAGGAGTCTCATTCCGACTTGTGGGGGAATCATAGTCTCCATCATCCTTTCCTCACCTGGGATAATGCTCTAATAATGATGATCGTCACACTTTTATTTACTTACAACTCGGTATTACAACTTGATATCTAGAACAAAGTATGACTCTATATGAATGCCTCTGGCGGTGTACCAGGATGTGCAATGATCCAGCATAGCAAAAGATAAAAAACGGACAAGCCATGAAAATATCATGCTAGCTATCTTACGATCATCCAAAGCAATATGACAATGAACGCTCAAGTCATGTATACTATGATGATGGAAGTTGCATGGCAATATATCTTGGAGATGCCATGATAGGTAGGTATGGTGACTGTTTTGAGGAAGATATAAGGAGGCTTATGTGTGACAGAGTGTATCATATCACGGGGTTTGGATGCACCAGCGAAGTTTGCACTAACTCTCGAGGTGAGAAAGGGCAATGCATAGTACCGAAGAGGCTAGCAATGGTGGAAGGGTGAGAGTGCGTATAAACCATGGACTCAACATTAGTCATATAGAACTCACATACTTACTGCAAAAATCTATTAGCTATCAAAACAAAGTACTACACACATGCTCCTAGGAGGATAGATTGGTCGGAAAAGACCATCGCTCATCCCCGACCGCCACTCATAAGGAAGACAATCAATAAATACCTCATGCTCCAACTTCGTCACATAACGGTTCACCATACGTGCATGCTACCGGGATCACAAACTTTAACACAAGTATTCTTACCAATCCACAATTACTCACTAGCATGACTCTAATATCACCATCTTTATATCAAAAAACTATTGCAAGGAATCAAACATATCATATTCAGTGATCTACAAGTTTTATGTAGGATTTTATCACTAACCATGTGAATGACCAATTCCTCATAACTATCTAAATATATATAAGTGAAGAAAAATAGTTTAATTCTTTCTACAAAAGATATGCCCATGCTCTAACAAATATAGGTGAAGCAAAAGAGCATTCTACAAATCGCGGTTTTCTATGTGTAGGGAAACAGGCAATCCAAACTTCAAATGATATAAGTGAAGCACATGAAGCATTCTATAAAGCCATACTCAAAAGATATAAGTGAATTCAGAAGAGCAATCTATAAATCAACCAAGAACTATCTCATACCAGCATGGTGCATTACTAAAATAAAAATAAAAAGCACACGACGCTCCAAGATTTACACATATCATGTGATGAATAAAAATATAGCTCCAAGTAAAATTACTGATGATTGTTAGAAGAAAGAGGGGATGCCTTTCGGGGCATCCCCATGCTTAGTTGCTTGGGCTTCCTTGAATATTACCTTGGGGTGCCTCGGGCATCCCCAATCTTAGGCGCTTGCCACTCCTTATTCCTTCATCCATCGTGATCTCACCCAAAACTTGAAAACTTCAATCACACAAAACTTAACAAAACCCTCATGAGATCCGTTAGTATAATAAAGCAATTCACCACTTCAAGTACTATTGCAAACTCATTCATATTATATTTTTGAATTGTATCTACTGTATTATAACTTCTCCATGGCTTATACCACAGATAAAATTGATAGTTTCATCAAAACTGGCAAAACAATGCATCAAAAACAGAATCTGTCTTAAACAGGACAGTCTGTAGCAATCTGTACATCTACCATACTTCCGTAACTCCAAAAATTCTGAAACATTAGGACAAAATAAACAATTTGTATAGAAGTACTGTGAAAAATGTTTCAGAAGCTTTTGACATTCCAGTCAAAGATGTAAATTCACGCGCTACAGCCAAAGTTTCTGTTTTTCCACTGCACATACCAAACAAGCAATCTAATCATCCTCAAAGCAAATCTTGGCACATTATTTTTATAAAACAATGGATTTGTACAAGGGTATAATTATTTTTGTTGAAAATTTTCTGTAATCAAGGTTCACAAAGTTTCCATGGGCATGAACAAAGTTCAAGGCTAGCTCCCACTTTAACAATGCTCGTCTTTCTCACTTTCACTTTTCATTTTGAAAAGGTTTTAGGTTCCCCACTTTATTTTTTTTGTTTTTAAACTTTTTAAAAGCACTCAACAAAAATAAATAACTCTCTAAAACTTCCGGGTTGTCTCCCTGGCAGCGCTTTCTTTAAAGCCATTAAGCTAGGCATATAGTGCTCAAGTAATGGATCCACCCGGATCCCAAGGTATATCAAAGCCAATTTTAATTGACAATGATTTGTGATTTAGTAGTGAGCACAAAGTAACATATATCATGCAACAATGAAGTCTAACTCTCTTCCTATGCATTGGCATGTCATACAAGAACAATTCATGCACATCAAGTAAAGGCCAATACATAGCATAAGTAGTTTCTTGCAAATTTATCATATTGGAAACATAGAGAGGCGGAGATGTAGTTCCTCTCTCATAATAATTGCAAGTAGGAGCAGCAAGCACATGCATATTATATTCATCAAAATCATCATGTGTAGTTGTAAAACGCAACCCATCAATATAATCCTTAATAAGCGCAAACTTCTCCGATATAGTGTAGTTCAGATAATTCAAAAAGATAATAGGACTATCATGCGTGGGTGCAATAGTAACAATTTCTTTCATAACATAAGGAACTATAGCAAGTTTATCTCCATAAGCATCATTCATATTGGCATCTTGGCCACAAGCATAGCAAGCATCAAGTTCATCAAAAAGGGACATTTCAAACAAATCCAAGGGATCATAGCAATCATCCTTCGGTAAGCACGAAGGGAAATTAAACAATGTATGAGTTGAAGAGTTACTCTCATTAGAAGGCGGGCACGAGTAGCTAATCCGCTCTTCCTCCTTTTGTTCTTTGCTCTCCTCGTCATCTTTTCATCCAATGAGCTCACAGTGTCATCAATTTCTTCTTCCATAGCAAAATATTAGTCTCATCTTGGACGGTAGAGGAGTCCTCAATATATTCTTTAACATAAGCATTAGAAGCATAGTTTTCATAGCAATATTTAAGTATGGCAAAATCTTCAGATTTGTAAAGAGTAGCATCATACTTTTCAATCAAAAAAGAAATTTCATAAGCACCCTTAAAAGCAACAAATTCTTCAATTTGTTCAACATCATAGTAATTATAAACACCCTTGGCATAATAATATAATATTCCATTATCACTAAACTCACATTGGTAGGGAAAGTGTTTCTTAGGGTCTTCAAAACAACAAGTAAAATCATACAATTCACATAAATTCCAAGCATAGATTGCATAGTATTAATTTGATGCAGTAAAAGTTTCCCTTTTTGAGATAAGCGGTGTCGCACAAAATAAGCATGCTCATCTAATGATTTTCCCTCAACTAAGCTAGTTGGGTTTTTGGCACGAGCACAAAGGGATCGAAGATGATCCAAGTAAGAAGCGTTAGGAGTATGATAGATTTTGGGTGGTTCTTCAACCATTGGTTAAGTAGGTACAACTAATTTTTTTGGTATTTTACATTTCCTACTCATAACTAAAGATAGAAAATAGGAGCACAAAATAACAATTACTTAGTGATAAAGCAAACAAGCAGACACGAGAATATTCACCCCACGCTATTGCTCCTCGGCAACGGCGCTAGAAAAAGGTCTTGATAACCCACAAGTATAGGGGATCAGTTGTAGCCTCTTTCAATAAGTGCCGGGTGGTAGGTGCGACATATGCCAACGGGTGGCTAATCATAGTGGGAGCCAATAAGACGTCGCCGGTGCCTGGAAACGGGATGAGGCGAAGACATGCACGCCGGCGAATCTTACCTAGCTTCGGGGCTCTCCGTGGATATAACACCCCTACTGCTGCTCTGCGGGGTCTCCGCATGGTCACTAGATGAACAAGTGGCTACAAGTGGCTCCTTGAGCTGTTCGGTGTGAGGAAGAAGAAGGGCACGGCTAGCTCCTCTTTTCCCTCTATGTGGTGTCTAAAACTCTAAGAGATCAACTCTTTGCATGGGCGCCCTGGGGGGGTTTATATAGGCCTACCCCGAGTACAATGGTAATCCGGCTGGCTGGGCCCTAACCCGTCGATGTCTGGCTTCGCCCGGCTTCTCCGCCCGTCAGGGCCCGCCGACCGATGGGTCCCGCGGCTGCCGGCTTCTTGGTCGACAGGCCGGCCCCACCGTTGATGGTTTTGTCGGGGTAAGCATGGCTACAGTGCCGCCACCTTGGCGGCGATCACTGTAGCCTCACTTCATCTTGTCTCCTTAATGAGGCGCTTCCTTCGAGGGAGGGAACAGGCCGGCTATGGGAAGCCGACCGTATCTCAGGCCGACTGGGGGAGGCCGAGCCGCCTTCGGGCATCTCTCTGACCGGAGGGGCCCGCCGCCTACGGGTCGTACTGACAGCCTGTCGTGGGTGATGTCATGGTCAACATGGCAGCGGTTGCCACGGACGGGTGATGGCTGCCCCAGACGGGCGATCAGAGCCACGCGCTCCGGGATGCGGGGGTGGCAGGCTTCACTGTAGCCACGCCCCGTCTCATCACCGTTATGTGGGTGCAGATTCTGAGGGTGCGGCCTTGGCTGCCTGTGGGGTGGCCGGCTTCTTGGAGTCGGCCTTTTCGTGGCCGGCTACGCGGAGTCGGCCCTCTAGTAGCCGGTTCCTTAGAAGCTGGCCCTCTTGCGGCCCTCTGTCTGTAGGTCTTGGGGCCGGGCCGCCTCCTGACAGTCGGCCTGAGTGACAGCCGGCAGGGGGAAGGCGGCCCAACGTCTTGGATGTTGGATGGCTTGATTGGCTTGTAATTTTTTCAGAAGTCCCAGGGGGAGCCGGCTGGGCTACCCGGGGTCATTTACTCCGACAGTAGTCCCCGAAGTTGATTGGGCTTCGAGGTCGAAAGGAGGACGAGAAGCTCGATCAGCTTCCTATCCTGAGGAGCCGGCAGCTAGGAGCCGGCCTTGAATGGGTGCGCCGTCTTCGGGAAGCTCTGCAGCCAGAAGGAGAGAACGCGAGCCGACTTGCGCGTTGACCGCGCGTCACCCCGTGCGCCATGTGGCCAGAAGGCCTGCCGGCCCACGCGCACGACGGGACGTCGCCGCAGACCGGGGCCCACCAAACCTACGCCTCGGCCCACGCGCGGACCCTCTGCGGCCCAAATGGTCCGCTCGTCTTCCCGCGGCGGTTTCAGCACGCCTTTAGGGCGCAATAATCGCGGGACGTGGGGGGAGTGGGCGCAGTTAATCCCACGTTCCCCCACGCCTCGCCTCCTCGGCTCCGTCGCCCGAGCCTATAAGTAGGGGGAGGAGGGGGAGCGGCAGAGGCTCGCACGCTCGCCCTCGCTCCTCTCCTTCCTCTACTTCCTTCTTCGCTCTTCCGCCACCGCAGCGCCCTCACCACCATGCCGTTTCGCCGGGAACTATCTTGGCTCGCCGCGGTTCCTCTGCTGCGTGGCTGTGCTCTCCGCCGTCGCGCCTCTCTCCTTTCTCTTGCCCCCATGGCGCTGTCTAGCTCGTGGGATGGCTCCAACGTCCATGAAGACCACATCGATTGGCTTCGCCCGACGCGGCGGTTGCCGGGCGAGGACCTCGTGAAGACCCGCCTCCCGCCGGAGGTGGAGATTTCGCCGGCGCGGGAGGAGGGCGAGCGGGTCATCTTCCGCTCGCAATGCTTGCGTAGCCTCGGCCTGCCGGCGAGCGGGTTCTTCCGCTCCTTCCTCAATTTCTACAATCTCCAGCCGCATCACCTCACCCCCAACACGGTGATGCTGCTGTCGTCCTTCATCACCCTGTGCGAGGGCTTTCTCGGAGTCCTCCCCACCCTGGAGCTCTTTGGGGAGTTCTTCCAGTGCAAGCTCGGCACCGTCTCCGCGGGTGTGCCCGCCCCCTGCGGCGCCTTCATCGCCAAGCGGTGGACGGCCGACAACAACCCCTTTCCGCCTATCCCAATCGATCCGGTCGGTGAAGCTCGCAGCAATCGTACTCTCACGTGAAGAACGCCGCGCAAGGCAACTACCTCAATCTGCCGGCTTACGAGCCGCCCGCCGCCTGGGAGGCAGCCGTCTTGGTCCTTCCGAGCCCAGTCGCTCTCCCTGGCCGGGAACGCCGCCGTCACCCGGCTCCGGGTGTTGGTCCAATCGGAGGGCCTGGTGGGGGCCGACCTGGTCGCCGCCTTCGTGGAGCGCCGGGTGCTCCCGCTCCAAAGCCGGCCGCACATGATCTGCCAGATGAGCGGCCGCTTTGACCCATGCCGGCTGAGCACCAGAGAGATGCCTCGTGACGAGGTATCTTACATGGTGAATTACATCTCCAACTGCAAACTCACTGAAGAGTGGCAGTATGGCAAGGTGCCGTATTCTCGGGCTGATCCCCCGCCTGTGGTGAGTTTTCCTTACTTTCTTCTTCTTTTGTTGTCGGGTTCGCGATGGTCGACTCTTGACTAGTCGGCTTTGTCTTTGAGCAGAGCCCCCTTCTTCGACCGGCGCCCGGGGCCGCAGGGCCGGAGCGCCAGTTTACGGCCGACCGCACTGTGGTCGACCCCGACGACCCGGATCTGGGGGCGGCCGCCATGGACGACGCCGTAGTCGGAGCCGGTGGAGAGGCAGGCGGCCCCGAGCACACGGCCGGCTTCGGGGACTGGCCGGATGATGACGAAGCCGAGGCCATCCCCCGCCGCCAGCCGGCGGCCGATCGCCAAGGCGCGGGACCTTCTGCCATGCCAGCTGCTCGGGGTGGCGCGCAAAAGCGTCGGGCTAGGCCGGGTCTCTTTGGCAGCCGGCCGAAAAAACACAAGAGTTCTGCGGCGGCGACCAAGCGGGACGAGGCGGCCGCGAAAGCGGCCCGCTTCTGCAAGGTGGTGAAGCAGCCAAAAGCGGTCTCGGCATAAGTGTTGGGTGTCTTGTACTTTTGTTGTCTTCTTTGGTTGAGGCTCATCTAAGCCATCTTCTTGATATGTTGAACAGGGCGCCGCTTTCCCTTGAGCGGGTTGACGCCGCCTCCATAGTCGGACCGACGGGAGGGTCTTTGAGTTCCCGCCGCGTGGATCCCCCCGCCGACCTCATGGAGGCAACAGAGCAGAACGCGCGGGAGGCGTAGGAGGAGCGGGAAGCGGCGGAGCGGAGGGCCATCCAGGAGGCGGCAGGGAAGTCGGCCGAGGCGCAAGCCGACGCGACGGCCAAGGCCCAGGCGGAAGCCGCGGCTGCGGAGAGGGAGGCGGAGGCTCTGCGCAGTCAGCCTCCGCAGCTCGTCATTGCTCTTCGCGCCGTGGCTCCTGATATCCCCGTGCCTCCATCGGAGGAAGCCGACCGCGACCAGACGGTGATGGAGAGGAGGGAGGACGGCGATGTGGCGATCTGGGAGGCGCCACGCCGGGCGCCCGGCCGGAGCGGGCCAAGGCGGCCGACCTGCTGCGGTGTCTGAACAGCCGGCCGGGGGCGAATCGGCGGCGGGGGCGGATCTTGTGGTGCAGTCAGCGCCTCACCGACGTGCGGGAGAGGCGTCCTAGGCTCCGGAGCCGCAAAGAGCTGCGGTCGCCAGCTCGACGGCACAGGACCTGGAGGTGGCCAGCGCCAGCACGTCCGAGTGGACGCCTAGCGGCGGAACGACCGAGCCGAACGTGGCGGCGCAGGAGGTCTGACGCTGGCTTCAGGCCCAGTCCGCCTCGCTGCAACGGTTCACCCAGGAGTTCCTCACTACGCGCACGGTCATCCGGGTGAGTCCTCTGGCCTTGGTCGATTTCTTTTTTGATTTCTTCCATGGGGGTGCGTCAGCGCACCCACTAGGTGCAGTCCCCGAGTTTCGAGTCGGCTTCTGAGCAGGCGGCTTGGAACTTCTTAGCAGGCCTTGGCAACAATCTCGTTCTTATTTGCACTTCGTCTGATTTCCAGGAGTATCACAATCTCCGCGCGGCCGCCTTCAACTCCCAGTGCCTGTGAGCTGAGCTAAAGGCCGACCGATTTAACAGCCGGAGTGAGTACTTTGTTTCTTTTATCTCATGTGGGGCGATCACACACCCACCGGGTGTAGTCCCGAGATTCGGGCCGGCTGCTGAGCCGCCGGGTCGGATCTTACCTGACGACTTCTTCCTTACTGCTTTTTCCTTTTCTCCACGCTTGCAGAGGCTAATGCTGACTTGAGGGAGCAGCTAGGCGGGACCCAGACCGCCCTTCGCGCCAAGGAGGCTGAGTGCAACGCCTTGGCCCAGGAACACGACCGCCTGGCCAAGAGGCTGGCCGACCAGGAGGAGAGCCATAAGGCAGCCCTGAAGAAGGTGCAGGACAACGAGGCCGCCCTTAAGACCGAGTTCGAGACCGAGGCGGCGGGCTGGGCTGAAGCAAGGCAAGCGCTGAGCGAGGGCTATGGACGGGTTGAGGATCTGATCGATGGTAAGCCGCCTTCCTTTTCGCCTCTTAACTTGCTCCTTGCCCTCTTGTTCATCTTCTGATTTTTGTGATGTTTCTTTGTTCTTCATGCAGATTACTTCCCTGGTTACTCTGTCGCCGCCAGCCAAGCCAGTGAGGCCCACCGCGAGACACGCCGGCAAGCGGGGGTTGAGATCGCGCCAGACGCCAACCGGACGCTTGAGGAGCAACTTTTGGCGATCCAGGCCCGGCTGCAACTGGCTCACCGCATGCTTCGCCGGCTTCAGGCGTGCGGGCGCAAATCTGGCCGCTCGCTCCGGGCGAGGTGATCCCCGTACCCTCAAATGAACTGCCGACTGGCTGGAGGTTGGGTTGGCCGCTTTGAGGCCTGGAAGGCTTCCGCTGCTCGGTCCGGCGCCGGGCGTGCGCTGGAGTTCGTCCGGGCCGGGTATCCTGGGCTGAGCTTGCGGTAGCTGAGCACTTGGAGGCAGGAGGCTGACGAGGAGCTGGTGGCGGTGCGGCCGGCTATCATCCAGCGCGCCTCGGCTATCGCCAAGTACACAGACACCATCATTTTTGCTCCTGAAGTGAATGACAACGGTGTCGCCCAGCCGGAAGAATGGTTCGGGCTGAACCCGGCGGAAGGCGAGGACTCGAAGGAGGAGATTGCTTCCAGCAATGAAGCCGAAGACGAAGAAGAGGAGGGCGGCGAAGACGCCGCGCCCGACGGCTAAGCGACCAGCCAGCTTCAGCCTGATCGTGCCTCCAGCAACGAGGCGCGCGTGAGCGCGCCGCCTGCCAGGGGTGATGATCAGGCAGAGACTCGCCAGCCGGCCACTCCTCCGGCCAGCACTGCTGCCTCTGCCGACCTGCCCGACTCGCTTGTCGCTCCCTTGGCCTGACCTACCGCTCGTACTTTCCTGCTGTTGCTCCTTGAACAACTTTTATTAAATTTTCGTAGTTCCACCCACTGGGGGTGTATTCAAACTATGTTGAATGCCGGCCTTTCGAAGGCTTTTGTGTAAATATAATTATACATGTGTTTGCCTTCCATTCGAATTTGCTTTTTATCCTTAGGCTGTTTCCTTTGCCGCCTTCCTTGATCGCCGCTTTTCCCAGTACCAAACAGTACTGCTTTGGCAGTATGGGGAGGAACTTGGCTATTTGTGGGAAGGCAAGTACTTGAGCTTTCTTGGATTGTGGCAAGGTGGAATGGGAAGCCGGGCCGGCAGTTACTCAGTAGCCGGGCAAAGGGAGGAAGCCGACTTTCATTATATGAGTTCGTTAGTCCTTAGCCGTTTTTCGTGTGGGCATCCTTTTCTGCCTTTGACTCTTGCTAGCCGGACAGTCGGTTCTTCGAACTGTGGCTTTTGACAAGAGAGGCCTTGGGTGCCGGCACACTACTTGTCTGACTGCAGGTGGAACTTTGAATATAACTCAAGGCGGCCAGTCCCCGGGCCGACTAGTCGAACCCGGTACTGGACGAGGAGAAAAAGTGTAATGAAAAAATCATAAGCATGATACTCGTCATTCATAGATAAAAGGTGGCAGTCCCCGAGTGCTCCTCGGGGGGCCCGTTGTTTCATACTTAGTACAAAAGGTAGCGCGATACATACTGCATTTTAACTGTAAAATCTTCGGAGGAGGTTGGCGTTCCATGGTCGTTCCGACTCCTTGCCGGATTCATCTCTCTTTCGTGCCTTCGGCTTCGTAAGGCGATTAGGTAGTAGGAGTCGCTTCCCAATGCTCTCTTGATGACGAAGGACCTTCCCAAGGGGCCGAGAGCTTGTGCTGGCCGGCTGTTACTGGATCAGCCGGAGCACAAGGTCGCCCTCTGAAAGGATCTTGGCTTGACCTTCCGGCTGTGGTAGCGGCGCAAACCCTGCTTGGTAGATGGCGGACCGGCTGAGGGCTAACAGCCGGCTTTCTTCCAGCAGGTCGACGCCGTCTTCTCGTGCTTCTTTAGCCTCTGCTTCCGTGTACATGGTCACCCGAGGCGAGTCGAACTCGATGTCGGTTGGGATGAAAGCCTCGGCGCCATATACAAGAAAGAAAGGGGTGAAGCCGGTTGAATTGTTTGGGGTAGTCGCTTGAGACTCGGAGAATGACGGCGGCAGCTCGTCGAGCCAACAGCCGGCCGAACGCTCCAGCGGTACGACCAGCCGGGGCTTGATGCCGGAAAGGATGAGGCCGTTGGCTCGCTTAACTTGGCCGTTTGGCTGCGGGTGGGCAACGGACGCTAGGTCCAGTCGGATGCCCTGCGTCGCGTAGAAACGTGCCAATGCACCCTTGGCAAAATTCGTGCCGTTGTCAGTGATGATGGTGTGTGGCACGCCGTATCGAGTCGTAATGTCTGCGATGAATGTCACGGCAGTCGGCCCGTTCAGCTTCTTAATCGGCTTTGCCTCGATCCACTTGGTAAATTTATCCACGGCGACAAGCAAGTGTGTCATGCCGACGCGCGCCGTCTTGAATGGGCCCACCATGTCCAGTCCCCAGACAGCAAAAGGCCAGTGAGGGGAATGGTCTTGAGTGCTGAAGCCGGCAGGTGTTGCTTGGAGCTGAAGACTTGGCAGCCTTTTCAATGTTTGACCAGCTCCTTGGCGTCGTCCAAAAGAATCCATGGCGGAAAGCTTTGGCAACGAGGGATCTTGAGGCTGCGTGGTGGCCGCATTTGCCTTGGTGAATGTCCTTGAGGATTGCTATGCCCTTTTCTGGCTCAACGCAGCGCTGGAAGACTCCAGTGACACTGCGTCTGACGAGCTCTCTGTTAGCAATTGTATATGCTCCGGCTCGGCGTTGGACTTGTCTTACCGCGATCTCGTCAGCCGGCAGCTCTCTGTTTACGAGGAAGTTGAGGATGGGTTGAGCCCATGATGGAGCTGTGACTTCTTCTATGGCCAACACGGCTACTGCAACCAGGGCGGGTGGGCTGGATGGTGAAGAGCTGGAGCTGGCCGCCGCCTGTGGCGTCGAAGCAGTCCCCGGGCCGACTACCGTAGTCCCCAGGCCGGGTGCGACTATGGCAGTCCCTGAGCCGCCTATAGAAGTCCCCGGGCTGCTTGCTTGGCTCCCCAAGCCGGATCCGGCTGTGTCGGGGTTAGGCAGCACGAAGATGGAGTCGTATTCTGGGGACGGCTTGATAGACGGCTTGAGGAGGCGTTGGAGAGAGACGCCGGTTGGTATAGCTTGTCGGGTTGAGCCTATTCGTGCTGTGGCATCTCGCTGTTTCGTTGTCGGCCCGTGCAACATGGAGGAACTAGCATCCTTCGAAGTAGCCGCTGATTTGCTGAACGAGGAAGCGGTAGCTTGCCATGTTTGCGTCCTTGGTGTCCCAGTCGCCAGATGACTGCTGGACCAGCAAATCCGAGTCGCCATAGCACAGGATCCTACGGATGCCGAGCTCTTTGGCTAGCCGGAGTCCGTGTATGAGCGCCTCGTACTTGGCCATGTTGTTGGAGGCGGCAAAGTGAATTTGCAACATGTATCTGAGTTTGTCGCCTTTGGGAGAGGTGAGGATGATGCCGGTTCCCAAGCCGGTGCGCATCTTGGACCTGTCGAAGTGCATCCGCAAATGAGTGGAGTCGGGAGCTGGCGGCAGGAACTGGGTCTCGGCCCAGTCGACGAGGAAGTTGGCCAATGCTTGTGACTTGATGGCGGTGCGAGGCTGGTAGAAGATCGTGTAAGGGGCCAGCTCAGTGGCCCATTTTGCCACCCGGCCGGATGGATCCCGGCTGCCTATGATCTCGGCGAGCGAGGCGGTGCATGCGACCGTGATGGAGTGCTCTTGGAAGTAGGGCTTCAGCTTCTTGGCGGCGAAGTACACGCCATAGCACATCTTCTGGTAATGCGGGTAGTTCTGTTTCGAGGTGGACAGTACTTCGCTTAAGTAGTACACCGACCTCTGGACTGGCTGAGCTCGGCCTTCTTCTGGGCGCTGAACCATGATGACGGCGCTGACCACCCGGCTGGTGGCGGTGATGTAAAGGAGCATGGGCTCTTTCTCAGTCGGCGCAACCAAGACAAGCGGCATGGCAAGCATCTTCTTCAGATCGTGAAAAGCTTGGTCGGCTTGGTCGTTCCACTCGAAGTGAGTGGTTTTCTTCATGAGTCGGTAGAGGGGGAGAGCTTTTTCTCCAAGCCGGCTGATGAAGCGGTTCAGGGAGGCCAGGCACCCGGTAAACTTCTGGACGTCTCGCAGCTTGGTGGGAATCTCCATTCTCTTAATGGCTTTGATCTTTACTGGGTCACATTCAATGCCGCGTTCGGAGACCAGGAAGCCTAGGAGCTGGCCGGCTGGCACTCCGAACACGCATTTCTCGGGGTTGAGCTTGATCTGAAACCGGCGCAGGTTCTCAAATGTTTCCTTGAGGTCTTCTAACAAAGTGCCACGCTTCTCCGTCTTCACCACGATATCGTCTACATAGACGTGGGCATTTCTGCCGAGTTGCTTGAGGAGGCATTTCTGCATGCAACGCTGAAAAGTGGCACCGACATTTCTCAAGCCGAATGTCATAGTCAGGTAACAGAAACTCCAAATGGCGTGATGAAGGCGGTCTTCAGGCGGTCAGCCGGGTCCAATTTTATCTGGTGGTAGCCTGAGTAGGCATCCAAGAAACTCAGCAGCTCACATCCGGCTATGGAGTCTATCACTTGATCAATCCTGGGCAAGGCGAAGGGGTCTTTGGGGCAGGCTTTGTTGAGGCTTGTGTAGTCTATACACATGCGCCACTTGTTCTTCTTCAGAACGAGCACCGGGTTGGCAAGCCAATCCAGAAAGAACACCTCCATTATGAAGCCGGTCGCCAGGAGCCGGGCTATCTCTTCTCCTACAATTCTTCTCTTCTCCTCCGACAGACGGCGGAGGGGCTGCTTGACTGGTTTCGTCCGCCGGACGTGTAGCTTGTGCTTTCGGCGAATTCCTTCGAACACCCGGCATGTCCTTGGGGACCATGCGAAAATGTCCCGATTCTCATGGAGGAAATCGACGAGCTCGCCTTCCTATTTGTTGTCCAGGTTTGCCCCAATGACGGCAAACCTTTCCGGGTGCTCTGGGTCCAGAGGTATCTTCTTTGTTTCCTTGGCCGGCTGGAAGGAACCTTCAAAGATCACATTCCTTGGGGTCAGGGGAGTGGCTGTTTGCCGGCCATGGCCACGACTCGGTCCAACATCTTCTTCTCTTCGGCGACCACGAGGGACTCGGCCAGCCGGCTGCTGGCTGCAGCGCACTCGGAGGATTTCTTGTAGTCGCCGGCTATGGTGAGGATGCCCTTGGTACTCGGCATCTTCATCTTGAGGTAGGCATAGTGGGGCACAACCATGAACTTGGCCAGAGCAGGGCGGCCAAGCAGTGCATGGTAGGGGCTCTCAAGGTCCACCACTTCAAACCAAATTGCTTCTCGGCGGAAGTGATCCTTGTCTCCGAAGAGAACATCTATCTTGATCTTGCCGATTGGTGAACAGGACAGGCCGGGTACGATGCCATGGAACACGGTCCGGCTTGGCGGAGGTGCTTGGCCTTGATGTTCAGCTTCTCCATGGTGTCTCCAGACATGATGTTGATGCTTTGCTCCGCCGCCTATCAAGACGCTGGAGAATCGGGCAGCAAGCCTGTCCGTTGCTAGGGTTGCCTCCAAAACCAATGCATAAGAGCCCGGGGACGGCATCACCTCTGGGTGGTCGCCCGGCTCCACCGAGCAGGGCTCTCTCACGGTGCATGTACTCGGGGTTGTTGGAGGCGGCCGTTGACTTCTTGGTGTTGTCGGCGCTGCCACGCCCGGGATCGGGCTGGCTTGTGAAGATGACGTAGGGCGGCGTGCTCGTTGGGGAACTTCGTCTTGGATGGTCCCGATACCTGGTCGAGCGTCACGGGCTGGGAGCCGGAGGGGCTGTCCTATCGGCGGAGGCGGCACCAGCCTTCGCCTTTGGTGATCCGGGTGAGCTGTGGCATTTCGGTCAGATGGTTGGATGGCTTTTCCCGGCGCCGCTGTGGAACTTGCATGGGGCGCCGAGGGCTTGCTTCAGGAGAAAGTCGGTGCCAAGGTTGCCGCCACCGCCTTCGGCTTTTTGGGTGTGGGCTACCGGGTTGCTCGTCTTCGACGGTGGCCACCTGCCAATCGGGTCAGCGGGATTGGGCCTTTGTGCTTGTTGTCGTTCTGGTACGGTCGTCGGCTGGAGTCGCCGGCCGGCATTTTGGGAGCCGGGTTGAGCTCGGTCTTCATCGAGGAGTCGGCGGTGTATGCATTTGTCGGCTATGACTATTAGCTCTGCCGAGGGTAGTCGGCTCGTCAGAGAGAAGCTTGTGTTAAGGAGGGTGCCTTCTCGCACCGGGCGGTGAAGTACTCTATGGCTTGAACCTCGCGACCCCTCAAGAAGAATTGCGGAGCTCGCCCAACGCGTGAGGTAGTCGCGAGTCGACTTTGGTGGGTCCTTGTACGCATAAGGAGAGCCGCTCGGGCTTGGGAGCCCGCTTGTAGGTGCCGGTGAAGGCGTATGAAGGCTTCGGTGAAGTTCAGCCAGCTTGTTGATGATGTACGGCTTGAGGCTGTTGAGCCAGTGTTCACACCGTGCCCTCAGCATGAGGGGCACATATTTTACGGGCAACGCGCTCGCTGCCGCTCGCTATGGCCGATCGCGGTCGAGTAGTCGATCAGCCAATCCTCCGGCTTCACAGAGCCGTTATACTTGGGCGTCTCTTGGGAGCGAGAACCCTTTAGGGAAGGGCTCGTCATGATGCGGGGCCGAAGCAAGGCGGGCCGACATCGTCTTCTTCTTCCAACGCCAGGGATCACGCCAGGCGGTCGATCCGGTGGCGCGCGTCGTTTTCGCCGACTCCTTCGCGGCAGCCTGGTCGGCCGCTGAGTGTCGGATGTGTGACAGGCGGCGGGTGGGATATCTTTCCCCACGCGGTGGAGGAGGGGGCGGGTTACCTCGCCGCTCCACGGCTCGAGGGCGGCCTTCTGCGTCGCGCTCGATGGAGATCCGGGTTCGGCTGCGGCTGGCAGCCGGCTCCTTTTCTCGCCGTGCGCGGGCGTTGCCCACAGTCGGGGTGCACGACGTCGCGCCGTGCTCTCGGCGTGGGGGAGGGCTTTCAGCGCGGGCGCTGTCTTCATGCCGCTCTGCGTCGCGCCAATCGATTGCTGGTCGGATGCGCCTTAGCCATAGGGAAGCCTGCCGGGCCCCAGCCCGTTCAGCTTTTCTACGGCTACCGGGCGTGGCCAGAGGTTCTCGAGGGGTGTGGCATAGATGGGGCGGTCCACTCCCAGCATGTCGGTGATGGCTGCGCCGCGTTTCTTGACAATGCCGATTTAGCTCGGCCCTTCGGGAGGCAGCGTGCCGAAGGCGGCACGATCGACTTCTCAAGGGGTGGGCCTCTTTGAGGCGTCCTCATGGAGGCTATCCTCGACCTCCGCGTGGAGGGCGAGGCGGCGCGCCTCGGCGCCTTGGCGCCGGGGTCAGCCGGGAGAGGGCGGGACAGGTCGTGCGGGCGCCCGCCAGGTGGCGTCGATGGGCGTTCGCCAGAGGTGCCACCGTGACTGATGACCAAAGACTGGTGATGAGGCTGCCGCACTGTCGGCTTGGGGAGCGGGTCGTTGAAGACCACGACGTTGGTGGGGAAAGCGTCGAGCGATGCTGTGTCGGAGTCGACAAGCATCGGGTCAGTGGAGCCAACCGACTCCAAATCCACAGCAGGCTTGCTGGAGAGTGGAGTTGGTCGAGGAGGCTGACGAGGTGGCTCTCGAGGCAGCCTGTGCCCGCGTCGGATGCGGGCTCGTCGAAGATGCGAGCCTTGCCAAGAAGGTCGGCGAGGCAGCTTGCCGCGAAGGCGTCAGCGACGCCCTGCAGCGCGTCCGGGCAAGTGCCATCGGGCGTGCCGGGCTGGCTACGCCCGCGGGGGAGGAAGAGGGTTCCCGCCCGTAACAGTCTCCGTGACGACGGTGCACCAGCCCCACGGTGGGCGCCAAATGTCGGGTGGTAGGTGCGACATATGCCAACGGGTGGCTAATCATAGTGGGAGCCAATAAGACGCTGCCGGTTGCGTTCGAAACGGGATGAGGCGAAGACATGCACGGCGAATCTTACCCAGCTTTGGGGCTCTCCGTGGAGTTAACACCAATACTGCTGCTCTGCGGGGTCTCCGCGTGGTCACTAGATGAACAAGTGGCTACAAGTGGCTCCTTGAGCTGTTCGGTGTGAGGAAGAAGAAGGGAATGGCTAGCTCCTCTTTTCCCTCTATATGGTGTCTAAAACTCTCAGATATCAACCCTTTGCATGGGCGCCCTGGGGGGTTTATATAGGCCTACCCTGTGGGTACAATGGTAATCCTGGGCGCGGGCCCTAGCCGTCAAGAACCAAGGCTGGCTTCTCCGCCGTCATTGGGCCCGCCGACCGATGGGTCTCGCCGGCTGCCGGCTTCTTGGTTGACAGGCCGGCCCCACCGTTGAGGGCCTTGTCGGGGGCTGATTACTGTTGCCTCAATCCTGATGACGAGGGTTTTGTCTGGGTAAGCATGGCAATAGTGCCGCCGCCTTGGCAGCGATCACTGTAGCCTCACCTCGTCTTGTCTCCTTAATGAGGCGCTTCCTTCAAGGGATGGAACAGGCCGGCTATGAAGCCGGAAGCCGTATCTCGATCTCAGCCGATCGGGAGGCCGAGCCGCCTTCAGGCATCTCTCTGACTGGGGGGGCCCGCCGCCCGCGGGTCGTACTGACAGCCTGTCATGGGTGATGTCATGGTCAACATGGCAACAGTGCCGCGCCGGACGGGTGATGGTTGCACCGACGGCATACTGTAGCCACGCACGCTCCGGGGTGCGGGGGTGGTAGGCTTCACTGTAGCCACGCTCCGTCTCGTCATCGTTATGTGGGTGCAGATTCTGAGGGTGCGGCCTTGGCCGCCTGCGGGGTGGCCGGCTTCTTGGAGTCGGCCTTTTCATGGCCGGCTACGCGGAGTCGGCCCTCTGCTAGCCGGTTCCTCGGAAGTCGGCCCTCTTGCGGCCCTCTCGTGCAGAGGTCTTAGCCGGGCCGCCTCTGACAATGGCCTCGAGTGATGCCCGGCAGGGGAAGGCGGCCCAACGTCTTGGATGTTGGATGGCTTGATTGGCTTGTAATTTTTTAAGAAGTCCCAGGGGGAGCCGGCTGGGCTACCCGTGGTCATTTACTCTGACAATAAGTAAAAGTGTTGAACCCAATGAGGAGCTAAAGGTAGAAGAAATATTCCCTCAAGTTCCATCAACCACCGATACAACTCTACGCACACTTGACGTTTGCTTTACCTAGAACAAGTATGAAACTAGAAGTACTTTGTAGGTGTGATAGGATAGGTTTGCAAGATAATAAAGAGAACGTAAATAAAAACTAGGGGCTGTTTAGATAAAGAAACAAGAAAGTTATTTGTCCCTGGGCAATCGATAACTAGACCGGTAATCATTATGGCAATTTTATATGAGGGAGAGGCATAAGCTAACATACTTTCTCTACTTGGGTCATATGCACATGATTGTGTAACGCCCCGGATTCGATGCGCCAGGTGTCTGCCAGTTATTTGCCGTCATTGCCATGTCATGTGCTTGCGTGTTGCACTTTGCCATGTCATCATCTGCATTTCATATCATGTCATCATGTACATCTCATCTTGCATACGTGTTCGTTTCATGCATCCGAGCATTTTCCCCGTTGTCCGTTTTGCAATCTGGCACTCCTATGTCTCCGGCGCCTTTTACATATTTTCGTGTGCGGGTGTTAAACGGTCTCGGAATGGACCGAGGTTTGACAAGCGGCCTTGGTATAGCACCGGTAGACCGCCTGTCAAGTTTCGGGTCATTTGAAGGTCGTTTGATACCCCATCGGTTAACCGGGTAACCACAAAGCCTCTTTCTCTTTGCAGCCCAACACCCTTCCAAAGTGGCCCAAAACCCAGCAAACTCCCCTCCATGCTCTCGGTCGTTCGATCACAATCGTGTGGGCGAAAACCGCACCTCATTTGGACTCTCCTAGCTCCCTCTATCTATAAATATGTGATCCCCCCGAAATTCCGCAGTCCAAACCCCCGAAACCCTAGATTTCGTCCACCTCGCGCCACCGGACAAAACCCCCGCCGCCGGACATGTTCGCGCCGCCGCCCTCGGCCAATCCGACCGCGCCACCTGTCCCGCCGCCCGCTGTCCGCACACATGTCTGGGCGAGTCCGGCCTGCCTGCTCACAGCGCCCTGACGCGCCCGCTGGGCACACAGTTCAGGCCCTCCTGGGTCACAGGCCGCCCAGCGCCCGCCGCCAGCCTCCCGCACCTCCGCCCGTCGGTTTGGCCGCCTGCTCACGCTCACGGCGACCTCGCCGTCGGGCCGCCATGCAGACGCCGCGCTTAGCTCCGGCTAGTCCTGGCCCGACCGCGCCTCCCGCCTCCTCGAAGCGCCACCGCAGTTCACAGGCCGCCGCCTCGCCGGGAAGCGCCGCCGCTGGCCGCCGTCTGCCTCCGCGGCGCGTCACAAGGCTCTCGCCTCGCCGGGAGGTCGCGCCCTCCGCTGCCCCGCGCGTCCGCGTCCGCTCCGGTCCGGATCCGGCGAGATCCGGCCGGAGGGATCTCTCCCTCGCCTTCCCCGCTGCTCCGTCCGCCGCCTCCTCCAACTTCGGCAAACCCCGTGCCCGATCTGGATCTGCAAAGGTTGACCCCGATTTTCCACTAAGTCCCCGAGTATTTTACATTTTCATGCATTTTCATCGTGTCATAACTCTGCGTGCGTTGCCCCGTTTCGTGCGTGTAATACGTCAAAATGTTCGCCTTGACGAGTACATCATTTCATCTCATCGCATTATTTTCATTTGAGCTCATCTTGATGCCTGAATCTTTGTTGCGAGAGTGCTATGTGATGTTAGTTTCAGATTCTTATCAGAACATGCACTTTTGTCATTTTTGCCATGATTGATGTGTGCACCCTATGAACTTGAGTCCTACATGTGTTTTGTAATATGCCATGCCATCTTTACAGGGGTGTATGCCATGTATTTTGGTGATCTCTGTGGTGACTAGCACAAGCATGCAAACTAGGCTTCATGATGTTGCTGATTTCAGCCCCTGTTTTGCTGATATTCTTATGCCATGTTAACTTGATGCTACCGAGAGATCCATGCTTATTTTGAGATACTTCAATTAGGATGTTTTGAACATATGGTTATTCTCTATCCATCCATGCCCTTGTTTGCAATTATGGAGTGACATAGCTTGAGTCAATCGAGCTCTACTTTTGCTATAAAATGTTTCCTGGCAGGTTGTTTACATGTTATTCAATTTTGCCAAGGTTGTTGTAGTTGATCCGTGTATGCTATGATGTTGTTCTTGCTATGTATAGCTTCTATGCCATGTCTTCTTACTGTGAGTTGCCTTTCCATGCCATGTATTGCTCTGTGGTGAGTGGTTCAAGCTCACCAACATGCCTACTTATTGTTGTTCCTGCCATGTATGAATCTGTAATATAACTTGCCATGTTTACATGGGTGCCATCATATCTTCTGGTCCTTTTTGGCTCATCGTCACTAAAGGACTTTTGTTCTATGCATTTAGTAGATTCATGCCATGCCTTTGTTTGCATGGATAAGTTCTTGTAACATGTTGTTTGATAGCTCTAAACATTGCAACCTGATGTTATTTCTGCAAAGTCTGTAACTGTTATTATTTGCAATCTTGCTATGTGTTTTTGAGCATGTTCTAGTGATTCCTGGAGATAGCTCAGTGTTCATGTTTTGTAATGGTTTACCTGTAAATCAAGTCCATGCCTTTTGTTTTTATGTTGAGATTCTGTAGCATGTTGTTTTGATGCTTGCAATATGCCTAGTTGCTGTTTTGGACAGATTGTTGCTATGACTTGTATAGTGTGTATGTGTTGAACCGTTGCTCCATTTTGAGTGTGCTCTATATGAAACTTGCTTGATTTTGCATGTAGCTTCATATTATCATGTTGCACCCTTGTTTTGAGATGTTTGCTTGATGTTTGGATGCATTTTGCATCAATGCCATGCTTAACTTGTTTTGCTCATATCTTCTAGGGTCAGTAGTCTCAATCTAATGAACTTTATATGTAACTTGACTAGAATTTCATGTAGATCATCGTGGTGCATCTTAACTTGCTGTTTAACAACTTGAACATAAGGTTTATCCAGATCTGGACCAATTTCAAAATTTGCATATGAGGACTTACCGGAATTGTTATATGTTGTTTCCGGCCTCATTTAAACTTGCCTTGGTGTGTTGCTCTTGTTTGCATCATCTCTTGCCATGAGTAGCTTCATGTAGATTTGTCATGCATCATGCTTGTTGTGCATCATGTCTTGTTCATGTGAGGTGTGTTTACTATGTTGTGTGCTTCTTCTTGTTAGTTTCGCTTCGCTATGATCGTGGAGGATTCGTTCGTCTACGCTTGGTTCGTCTTCGTGGATTCATCTTCTTCATGGTCTCGTTCTTCTTCCTTGCGGGATTTCAGGCAAGATGACCGCTACCCTGGATCTCACTACTATCATTGATATGCTAGTTGCTTCGTTCTATCGCTTTGCTGCGCTACCTATTACCTGTTTATCTAGCCATCCCAAATTGCCATGTCAGCCTCTAACCTTTTGCACCCTTCCTAGCAAACCGTTGTTTGGCTATGTTACCGCTTTGCTCAGCCCCTCTTATAGCGTTGTTAGTTGCAGGTGAAGATGAAGTTTGTTCCTTGTTGGAACATGGAGATGTTGTTCCTTGTTGGAACATGTTTACTTGTTGGGTTATAACAATATATCTTATTTAATTAATGCATCTATATACTTGGTAAAGGGTGGAAGGCTCGGCCTTATGCCTGGTGTTTTGTTCCACTCTTGCCGCCCTAGTTTCCGTCATATCGGTGTTATGTTCCCGGATTTTGCGTGCCTAACGCGGTCGGGTGATTTATGGGACCCCCTTGACAGTTCGCTTTGAATAAGACTCCTCCAAAGAAGGCCCAACATTGGTTTTACCATTTGCCTCACCTATGCCATTTTTCCCTTTGGGTTTAGAGCCCAAGGGTCATCTTTATTTTAGCCCCGGGCCGGTGCTTCTTCAGTGTTGGTCCGAACCGAGCAACACTGCAGGGCCACCACGGGGAAACTCGAGGCTTGGTTTTACTCGTAGCTTGACTTATCCGGTGTGCCCTGAAAACGAGGTACGTGCGACTCCTATCGGGATTTGTCGGCACATCCGGGCTGCTTTGCTGGTCTTGTTTTATTGCTGTCAAAATGTCTTGTAGCCGGGATTCCGAGATCGATCGGGTTCTTCCCGGGAGAAGGAATATCCTTCGTTGATCGCGAGAGCTTATCATGGGCTAAGTTGGGACACCCATGCAGGGTATAAACTTTCGAGAGCCGTGCCCGCGGTTATGTGGCAGATGGGAATTTGTTAATATCCGGTTGTAGTAAATTTGAAGCAAACTCTTCTAAAATACACCAACCGTGTGTAACCGTGAGTGTCTCTTTCGGGTTGATCGAGAGGAGAACACGGTTTCGGGTTATGTCTCGACGTAAGTAGGAGTTCAGGATCACTTCTTGATCATTACTAGTTGACGAATGCCTTTGCTCTCTTCTCGCTCTCATTTGCGTATGTTAGCCACCATATATGCTTAGTCGCTGCTGCAACCTCACCACTTTACCCCTTCCTTTCCCATTAACCTTTGCTAGTCTTGATACCCATGGTAATGGGATTGCTGAGTCCTCGTGGCTCACAGATTACTACACCACCAGTTGCAGGTACAGGTTATGCGATGATCATGACGTGAGAGCGATGTTTGCTTGTATTGGAATTCTTCTTCTGCTTCTTCTTCAATCAGGGGATAGGTTCCAGGTCGGCAGCCTGGGCTAGCAGGGTGGATATTGTTTGAGTTTCTGTTTATGTCCCATCCGTAGTCGGATGTTGATCTCTTGTATATGATGTTGATGTATTCTTGTGGCATTTGTGCGTTATGTATGTATCCCTATGCATTATGTAATGTTGATGTAATGATATCCACCTTGCAAAAGCGTTCCAATATGCGGGTCTATCCTTGGTGGGACCGTCGAGTTCCTTTTGGATAGGGTCGCATATTGGGCGTCATAAGTTGGTATCAAAGGCTCGACCGACCCTAGGAGCCCCCTTGATTGATCGTGTAGTTTGGCCGTTGTTGAGTCTAGAAGAAAACTGGTTTTCGGAGTCTAGTTATATCGGAGAGTAGGAATTCTTTTACTCCTACGCCCTTCGTCGCTCTGGTAAGGAATCTTGACGTAGGTGTTTTGAACTACTCCTCTTCTCATTCAAATTTTTCTTTAGGTTCACGCAGTTGGTTTTCTGATCGTTGGCTCTCATCTCTTTTTATCCGGTGCATTTCTCGTCAAGTTGACTCGAGCCTCTTCATCTTTGAGTTCAATCCTCAGTTGTTTTCTTTTCCCGCCCGCCCACCCCTTTTCATCTCGGAGCCGGAGTCCGTAATCGAGTATCCATCCTACTCGTGTGAAGCCTTTGTTTTCTTCAACCGGTGTTTTCTCTTCAAGTTATTCGTCGGTTCCCCTCCCTAGTTGCCTTTGTTTTTCCCGCCCTCGCACCCTCTTCTTCCCGGAGCCCGAGCCTCTTTCGAGCATCAATTTCATTCGGAGTATCTTCAGTCTTCCCTCAAGTATTTCAACCGGTGAATTCTCGTCTCGGTGGACTTTCATCACCTCTTTTTCTTCCCCGGTGGATTCAATTCAAGTTTTTTTTTCGTTGTCGATCGTATTCTTTCCGTTAGCCCAAATATTCCCCTTTGCTCGTTCGCCTCTCGCCAGTTTATCCTTCCGGAGTGATGAAGACTTCTCAGGAGATTCGTCTATGTTCCAATCAATTCGAGGTTGTCACCTCATTCAAATATTTCAATCGTTCCGGTGCATCATCTATCTGTTCATCATCCCTTTCCAACGGTGTTTTCTTTAGTGGGCCCTAACCCACACGTATTTTCCCAGGATCTTACCTGACTCATCTAATTGCCCGGAGTTATTCTCAAATTCTTTTCGAAATTTGACGTAAGTATGGATTCCATCAGTCACATGCCTTCTCCAAAGGTCGATTTCAAATCATTTTCATTGTTGGCTCAACCTCTTCGCTTTTCATTCTCCCGGAGTATCCCAGTATTTTTTGGTGGTGTTCCTCGTCATCATTTGAAGACCAAAGTAGAGTTTCTCTTAAATCATTTCCGTTCTCCCGGAGGTTCATGGTGCTAGCTCGATGTTATCCTATCTAATTGTTTCTAGTCATGCAAATTCTTTTCATCCATCCGGAGCATTTCAGGAGTTGCTTTCTCTCTCGATCATCCGGAGGCCAGCTTTTCGGAAGATTTCTTCGTTCTAAGTTTTCAGATTCGTTCTCCAATTATTCTATATCTGTGCCTTTTCATTCGTCTCAATATTCTTCCAGTGCTTCGTTCAAGCATTCGTCAATCAGTTCGCGATCTCTTCGCTCTCTTGTCTCTAATTTTCCCTCAAGTATCTTCGTGATTTCTAATTCTTCCCGGTGATTCATTCTCTTTCATCAGTCATTTCCAAATTCTTACGGTGGTTCGTTCAAGATTCTTTTCCTTGTTTATCATACTAATTCATTCGTTCTTTCCAATCCTACCGGTGGTTCATGAAGTCCTTCTCAAGTTTGCGATATGTCACTTCTCAATCCTTTTCAAGAAGAATAAGTAGTATGAAAAATCCATTGCTTGTCATCAATTTAACTTGATGAAGGATAAGTATACAATAAATCTTATTCTTATTTCCTCCAAGTGATTAATCCCTTCTTCGGAGTTTGTTCTTGTTGAATAAATTCTACTTCCATGTCTTTTCATCTTTTCTTTTCCGGAGTTCAAATTTTCTCGGCCATTTCGTCGGAACCTCCATCTAAATAATCGCAAGGCTCATCTTATTCTTTCGTCCTTCATTCTATCTCATCATCCTTTTGTTACCGGATTTCTTCATGGTGGTTCTTCATGATTTAATTCATTCTTCAAGAGTTCATCAAGATTCTTGTTGGCGGAGTTCAAGTATCTTTTCTTCTCGCATCTTGAAGTGTAATTAATTCTCCATATTCTTTGAAGTGGAGTCTTGCATTTCTTCGTTCTTCTAAGCTATCCAATCATTTCCGTTTATGCGGTTGGTTATCACCTCATAATTTTGAGAGGTTATCCATAAGTCCACAACAAGCTTATTCTCTCGTTGTTGATTTTTTTCAACAACTCCACTCAATCCTTCCTTCTAAGTTCTTTTCATTCAAATTCTTTCAATTATTCCGGAGGCATTACGTTGTTTATCTCGTCAAGTGTCATTCCATCTTCTGAAGCTCATGTTCTATTCTTTCCTTGTTCAACCGGTGTGCTGCCTAAATCCTTTCAGTCTTATCCATTTCTTTTCTCAGTCTAACCACTCCAGTTAGAACGTGTGGTTTCATAGTCTATCTGATTCCGTGAGCTTTCGATTCTCGTCATTCTCGTCGTTCCTCTCTTCTTCTTGAGTGCTCTCGATTCTTTGCTTCTTCTCTTCAGTTCTTGTTTCACCTCTTCCTTTTCCCTTCCGTCTCGGTCCTAAGATCTCGGGACGAGATCTCTTGTTAGTGGAGGACTGTTGTAACGCCCCGGATTCGATGCGCCAGGTGTCTGCCAGTTATTTGCCGTCATTGCCATGTCATGTGCTTGCGTGTTGCACATTGCCATGTCATCATCTGCATTTCATATCATGTCATCATGTGCATCTCATCTTGCATACGTGTTCGTTTCATGCATCCGAGCATTTTCCCCGTTGTCCGCTTTTGCAATCCGGCACTCCTATGTCTCCGGCGCCCCCCTTTTACCTCTTTTAGGTATGCGGGTGTTAAACGGTCTCGTAATGGACCGAGGTTTGTCAAGCGGCCTTGGTATAGCACCGGTAGACCGCCTGTCAAGTTTCAGGTCATTTGGAGGTCGTTTGATACCCCATCGGTTAACCGGGTAACCGCAAAGCCTCTTTCTCTTTGCAGCCCAACACCCTTCCAAAGTGGCCCAAAACCCAGCAAACTCCCCTCCATGCTCTCGGTCGTTCGATCACGATCGTGTGGGCGAAAACCGCACCTCATTTGGACTCTCCTAGCTCCCTCTACCTATAAATATGTGATCCCCCGAAATTCCGCGGTCAAACCCCGAAACCCTAGCTTTACGTCCACCTCGTCGCCGACAAAACCCGCCCGCCGACATGTTCAAGGCTGCCGCCCTCGATCAATCCGCCGCGCCACATCCGCGCCCGCCCGTCCGCCGCCCGCCCATGGGCTTCGAGGCCGGCCCGCCCGAACCAGCGTCGCCCGCCCGCGCCCGCCCGCCCTCGCCTCCAGCGGCCCGCACCTCCCGCCGCCCGGTGCTCGCCCGCCCGGCCCGCTCCACGCAGCGACTTCGCCGTCGGCCGCCCGCCTCCACCGTGATACGCCGCGCGCCTAGCAGCTAGCCCAGGCCCGACCTCGCCTCCGCGCTCCTCCAGCGCCACCGCGAGCAACGCCCGCGCGCCTCCCTCGCCGGGAAGCGCCGCCATCCGCGCGTCGCCCGTCCGCCTCCCGCCCGGCGCGTGCCCTCGCCGCCCCTCGCCGGAGGTCGCGTCCTCCCCCCTGCCGCGCCGTCCCGCGTCCACTCCGGTCCGGATCCGGCGAGATCCGGCCGGAGGGATATCTCCCTCGCCTTCCCCGCTGCTCCGGCCGCCGCCTCCTCCAACTCCGGCAAACCCCGTGCCCGATCTGGATCTGCAAAGGTTGACCCCGATTTTCCACCAAGTCCCCGAGTATTTTACATTTTCATGCATTTTCATCGTGTCATAACTCTGCGTGCGTTGCCCCGTTTCGTGCGTGTAATATGTCAAAATGTTCGCCTCGACGAGTAAATCATTTCATCTCATTGCATCATTTTCATTTGAGCTCATATTGATGCCTGAATCTTCGTTGCAAAAGTGCTATGTGATGTTAGTTTCAGATTCTTATCAGAACATGCACTTTTGTCATTTTTGCCATGATTGATGTCTGCACCCTATGAACTTGAGTCCTACATGTGTTTTGTAATATGCCATCCCATCTTTACAGGGGTGTATGCCATGTATTTTTTTGATCTCTGTGGTGACTAGCACAAGCATGCAAACTAGGCTTCATGATGTTGCTGATTTCAGCCCCTGTTTTGCTGATATTCTTATGCCATGTTAACTTGATGCTACCGAGAGATCCATGCTTATTTTGAGATACTTCAATAAGGATGTTTTGAACATATGGTTATTCTCTATCCATACATGCCCTTGTTTGCAATTATGGAGTGCCATAGCTTGAGTCAATCGAGCTCTACTTTGGCTATAAAATATTTCCTGGCAGGTTGTTTACATGTTATTCAATTTTGCCAAGGTTGTTGTAGTTGATCCGTGTATGCTATGCTGTTGTTCTTGCCATGTATAGCTTCTATGCCATGTCTTCTTACTGTGAGTTGCCTTGCCATGCCATGTATTGCTCTGTGGTGAGTGGTTCAAGCTCACCAACATGCCTACTTATTGTTGTTCCTGCCATGTATGAATCTGTAATATAACTTGCCATGTTTACATGGGTGCCATCATATCTTCTGGTCCTTTTTGCCTCATGGCCACTAAAGGACTTTTGTTCTCTGCATTTATTAGATTCATTCCATGACTTTGTTTGCATTGATAAGTTCCTGTAACATGTTGTTTGATAGCTCTAAACATTGCAACCTGATGTTATTTCTGCAAAGTCTGTAACTGTTATTATTTGCAATCTTGCCATGTGTTTTTGAGCATGTTCTAGTGATTCCTGGAGATAGCTCAGTGTTCATGTTTTGTAATGCTTTACCTGTACATCATGTCCATGCCTTTTTTTATGTTGAGATTCTGTAGCATGTTGTTTTGATGCTTGCAGTATGCCTAGTTGCTGTTTTGGACAGATTGTTGCTATGACTTGTATAGTGTGTACGTGTTGAACTGTTGCTCCGTTTTGAGTGTGCTCTATATGAAACTTGCTTGATTTTGCATAGAGCTTCATATTATCATGTTGCACCCTTGTTTTGAGGTGTTTGCTTGATGTTTGGGTGCATTTTGCATCAATGCCATGCTTAACTTGTTTTGCTCATATCTTCTAGGCCGTAGCTCCGAATCTAATGAACTTTATATGTAACTTGACTAGAATTTCGTGTAGATCATCGTGGTGCATCTTAACTTGCTGTTTAACAACTTGAACATAAGGTTTATCCAGATCTGGACCAGTTTCGAAATCTGCATATGAGGACGTAGGCGGCGTGCTCGTTGGAGAACTCGTCTTGGATGGTCCCGACAGCTGGTCGAGTGGCCGGCTGCTGGGGAGCCGGAGGGGGCTGTCCTACCGGCGGAGGCGGCACCAGCCCTTCGCCTTTGGTGATCCGGGTGAGCCAGTGGCATTTCCGGGTCGTATGGTTGGACGGCTTCGCGCCGCTGTGGAACTTGCATGGGGCGTCGAGGGCTTGCTCGTAGGAGAAAGTCGGCTGCCAAGCCGGCCTACCGCCCTTCGGCTTTTTGGGTGTGGGCCGCCCCTCGGGTTGCTCGTCTTCGACGGTGGCCACCTGCCGACTGGCTGGGGGCGGGATTGGGCCTTTGTGCTTGTTGTCGTTCTGGTACGGTCGTCGGCTGGAGTCGCCGGCCGGCATTTTGGGAGCCGGGTTAAGCTCGGTCTTCATCGAGGAGTCGGCGGTGGCGTACTTGTCGGCTATGACTATTAGCTCGTCGAGGGTAGTCGGCTCATCGCAGAGAAGCTTGTGCTTAAGGAGGGTGCCTTCTCGGCACCCGGCGGTGAAGTACTCTATGGCTTGAACCTCGCGCACCCCCTCACAAGAATTGCGGAGCTCGGCCCAACGCGTGAGGTAGTCGCGAGTCGACTCGATGGGTCCTTGTACGCATAAGGAGAGCCGCCTGGGCTTGGGAGCCCGCTTGTAGGTGCTGGTGAAGTTGCGGATGAAGGCTTCGGTGAAGTCTAGCCAGTTGTTGATGATGTACGGCTTGAGGCTGTTGAGCCAGGTTCACACCGTGCCCTGAAGCATGAGGGGCACATATTTTACGGCAACGCGCCTGTTGCCGTTCGCTATGCTGACTGCGGTCGAGTAGTCGATCAGCCAATCCTCCGGCTTCACAGAGCCGTTATACTTGGGCGTGTCTCTTGGGAGCGAGAACCCTTTAGGGAAGGGCTCGTCGCGGATGCGGGGGCCGAAGCAAGGCCGGCCGACATCGTCTTCTTCTTCTTCCAACGCCAGGGATCACGCCAGGCGGTCGATCCGGTGGCGGCCATCGTTTTCGCCGACTCCTTCGCGGCGGCCTGGTCGGCCGCTAAGAGTCGGATGTGTGACAGCCGGCGGGGTGGGATATATTTCCCCACGCGGTGGAGGAGGGGGCGGGTTGCCTCGCCGCTCCACGGCTCGAGGGCGGCCTTCTGCGTCGCGCTCGATGGAGATCCGGGTTCGGCTGCGGCTGGCAGCCGGCTCCCTTTTTCGCGTCTTGTGGCGTTGCCCACGGTCGGCGTCTTGCGACGTCGCGCCCGTGCTCGACGCTGGGGAGGGCTGCACGGCGCTGTCTTCATGCCGCTCTGCGGCTGCGCCAATCAGTTGCTGGATGCGCCTAGCCATATAGGGAAGCTCGTCGGGCCCTAGCCCGTTCAGCTCTTCTACGGCCGCCTGGGCGGCGCGTAGGTTCTCGAGGGGTGTGGCATAGATGGGGCGGTCCACTCCCAGCATGTCGGTGATGGCTGCGCCGCGTTTCTTGACAATGCCGATTTAGCTCGGCCCTTCGGGAGGCAGCGTGCCGAAGGCGGCACGATCGACTTCGCGCTGGTGGGCCTCGGTGAGGCGTCTCATGGAGGCTATCCTCTGACCCTCCGCGTGGAGGGCGAGGCGGCGCGCCTCCAGCGCCTCGGCATCGGCGTCAGCCGGGAGAGGGGCGGACAGGTCGTGCGGCGCCGCTTGCAGGGCGTCGTGGCGTTCGCCATGAGGGGCCACCGTGGATCGATGACAAGACTGGTGATGAGCTGCCTTGTTGTCGGCTTGGGGGAGCGGGTTGTTGAAGACCACGACGTTGGTGGGGAAAGCGTCGAGCGATGCTGTGTCGGAGTCGACAAGCATCGGGTCGGTGGAGCCAACCGACTCCAAATCCACAGCAGGCTTGCTGGAGACGTGGAGTTGGTCGAGGAGGTTGACGAGGTGGCTCTCGAGGCAGCCTGTGCCCGCGTCGGATGCGGGCTCGTCGGAGATGCGAGCCTCGCCAAGAAGGTCGGCGAGGCAGCTTGTCGCTAGGCGTCGGCGACGCCTGCGGCAGCGTCCGGCAAGTGCCATCCAGGCGTGCGGGCTGGCTACGCCAGCGGGGAGGAAGAGGGTTCCGTCGAACAGGTCTCCAGACGACGGTGCACCTGGCCCCACGGTGGGCGCCAAATGTCGGGTGGTAGGTGCGACATATGCCAACGGGTGGCTAATCATAGTGGGAGCCAATAAGACGTCGTCGGTGCTTGGAAACGGGATGAGGCAAAGACATGCACGCCGGCGAATCTTACCCAGCTTTGGGGCTCTCCGTGGAGTTAACACCCCTACTGCTGCTCTGCGGGGGTCTCTGCATGGTCACTAAATGAACAAGTGGCTACAAGTGGCTCCTTGAGCTGTTCGGTGTGAGGAAGAAGAAGGGCACGGCTAGCTCCTCTTTTCCCTCTATGTGGTGTCTAAAACTCTAAGAGATCAACCCTTTGCATGGGCATACAGGGGGTTTATATAGGCCTACCCCGGGGTACAATGGTAATCCGGCTGGCGCGGGCCCTAGCGTCGATGTCTGCCTTCGCCCGGCTTCTCCGCCCGGCGCTTGGGGCCCGCCGACCGATGGGTCCCTTGACTGCCCGGCTTCTTGGTTGACAGGTCGGCCCCCACCGTTGAGGGCCTTGTCGGGGCTGGATTCTTGTTGCCTCAATCCTCGATAGCGCGAGGGTTTTGTCTGGGTAAGCATGGCAATAGTGCCGCCGCCTTGGCAGCGATCACTGTAGCCTCACCTCGTCTTGTCTCCTTAATGAGGCGCTTCCTTCAAGGGATGGAACAGGCCGGCTATGGGAAGCCGGCCGTATCTCAGGCCGACTGGGGGAGGCCGAGCCGCCTTCTGTGCATCTCTCGATCGGGGGCCCGCCGCTGGGTCGTCTTGACGACCTATCATGGGTGATGTCATGGTCAACATGGCAACAGTGCCGCGCCGGACGGGTGATGGTTGCACCGTACGGCGTACTGTAGCCACGCACGCTCCGGGAAGCGGGGGTGGCAGGCTTCACTGTAGGCACGCCCCGTCTCATCATCGTTATGTGGGTGCAGATTCTGAGGGTGCGGCCTTGGCCGCCTGCGGGGTGGCCGGCTTCTTGGAGTCGGCCCTCTGCTAGCCGGTTCGTCGGAAGCCGGCCCTTTTGTGGCCTTCTGTCTGTAGGTCTTGGGGCCGGGCCGCCTCCTGACAGTCGGCCTGAGTGACAGCCCAACGTCTTGGATGTTGGATGGCTTGATTGGCTTGTAATTTTTTCAGAAGTCCCAGGGGGAGCCGGCTGGGCTTCCCGTGGTCATTTATTCCGACAATAAGTAAAAGTGTTGAACCCAATGAGGAGCTGAAGGTAGAAGAAATATTCCCTCAAGTTCTATCGACCACCCATACAACTCTACGCACACTTGACGTTTGCTTTACCTAGAACAAGTATGAAACTAGAAGTACTTTGTAGGTGTGATAGGATAGGTTTGCAAGATAATAAAGAGAACGTAAATAAAAACTAGGGGCTGTTTAGATAAAGAAACAACTAAGTTAGTTTTAGTAGAGAGCTTTTTGTCACAAGAAAGTTATTTGTCCCTAGGTAATCGATAACTAGACCGGTAATCATTATGGCAATTTTATATGAGGGAGAGGCATAAGCTAACATACTTTCTCTACTTGGATCATATGCACTTATGATTGGAACTCTAGCAAACATATGTAACTACTAAAGATCATTAAGGTAAAACCCAACCATAGCATTATAAGGTATCAAGTCCTCTGGAGCAGATCGACAGCTATGCCCCTGGCCACCAGGTCAGGTTCAGAAACCTGAACTACACGGCGGACATCCGCGGAGACTTGATCTTCGATGGATTTGGGCCTATGCCAGGAGCACCGGACAATCGCGACGAGCACGGCTTAGACCTGCCATCGGACGAAGCTCGGGGTATCGCCCCCGTAGTATCTCCGGACCTAGATCCGGAGCAGGCCGCGCCGTCTAAGGACGGAGGGATGGACCCCGCCCCGCCGGTCGCGCACTCATCGGCGGTAGAGCCGAACACGGGCCTTACCCCTGTAGTGGCCTGTGAATCCGGACCCCCGGATTCGTATCCGGACGTTGGTTCCGGTCCGCACACTCCCGATCCAGTCGAGCCAGGTTGGGCTCCGGTAATGGAGTTCACCGCTGCGGATATCTTCCAGCACTCGCCCTTCGGCAACATGCTTAACTCATTAAAATCCCTCTCTTTGTCAGGAGGCTCTTGGCCGAACTACGTCCGGCTCGGGTGGGAAGCAGGCGATGAAGGAATTCTTTGCAAACCCACCACCCACTTCATTGCCACAGTCGATGATTTAACCGACGTGACCGACCTTAACTCCGAAGACATCGATAGTATGAACGACGATGCAGGAGAATCACAAGAGCCACCGCTCACTGGGCGGTGGATAGCCGCCTATCCCCATGATATACATATGGCGTATACATTCAAGGAAACCAGCGCGGCGATGAGGCAGCGGAGGATAATCCCCGTGGGGAAAAGCAAAGTATGGGCGTCGTCGGCGCCGCCCGAGCCCGCCACAGGAATATCGCCTGTAAGTCGAAAACAATCCGGATGGCGCCAAAGATGAATATAACCCTAGTTGGCGTGCCTTTCATAAGGCCGGCCTGGCCACTGTGGGATACTTGGAGAGGGACAACTATACGCCCCCCTCCGGGGATGAGGCAAGCCTCGGCAATGAAGAATTCGGCGTGCCTGAAGATCCAGTGGAACAAGCTCGCTTCGAGCGACGGCTCATGGCCACGGCAAAAAGCCTGCAAAGGAAGCAACAGCAACTCAAGGCTGACCAAGATTCGCTGGTGGACAGATGGACCAAGGTCCTGGTACTGAAAGATACGGACCTGACCGCCCCGACAAAAGGCACAACCAGCCACCCCAACCTAAGCAGGAGAACTCAAGGCGCATGCCCGGCGCCAACACGCCACTACGGTCCAAAACAACGCGAAGGACACAAGAAGAAGCATACTAAAGCCCCGGCGCAACGGTCTTAAGCGTCCAGTCAGGAAAGCTGGTGCTAACTCCAGCAACTCCCAGTCCGGTCAACGGACAAAGAAGAACTCAGACCTATCCGGCCCGAGCCACACACTAGATCAACCATGCGAAATTCATGGTACTCCTAGAAGGACGGCAAAGCATACCAATAGAGAATGCCGGATCCTCAAAGCAGAACGGCTGGCCGCGTGCCGGAAACAATGAAGGGAGACTTCTAGTCAGGATATTTCCCCCCCTCCATAGCATATAAGTACGGCCGCTCCCCCCAGAACGCGCTAACCACAGCAACTCGGTTGCAGTACCTAAGGACATAGCAAACCAGGGGCTCCACAACACATAAAACCCCCGCAAGTGGGAAATCACCAACATAATCTCTTAAAAGATGTTGGGAGCAAAGGCCAAGTTTTTCTGGCCCATCACTCTAAACGGTTGTCTTCGGATCACCAAACAAATACTACGCCAAAAGAATAAATCTTCGGCACCTCCCCACCATGCGGTAATTTCATCAGATGCTAACGGGACGAACCACGTTGGCTGTATCCGGCGTGGTAAATAACTCAGGCCAACACCATGTGATGTAATCACACCTATGGGCAAGGCCGAACCCCGCCCTCAGGGCGGATATCACACAGCCGCCGGAGTAGCGAGTCACGCATGCCTATCAAGATTTTGATATGACATACGACTGTCCGGACACCAATTGAGGAGTCCGCGCTACCCACCGGTATGACGGCTGGGTTTACCAGGGCCCGATCAGGAGCCCTCGGACCAACCACAAGAGGACGCTCGGTTACCTCCGAGTATTTGCCTTACAAACTAACTTTGATGCAGAACATGATAGGTGACGTGGTATCGGCCAGGACACACAAGGAGCCCCCCCTAAATGAAAGCAGTCCGGATTCACTTCTGATCCACTGAAAAACTCCCTTCAGTCCGGCCATCACAGGTTCCGCCAAAAAAACACCTCTTTTCATAATCATACATCATACTCATATGCATAGACATATCATTTTGCTACAATACATAGACTTAAATAACACTTACCGGCCGTCGCTTTTCATCGACACATCGTGTTACGCCCGACACGCCAGGGCTTCATAATACGGCAATAAAGTCCGACCACCTTCTCGGTCGTCCGGCACCCGAACTTATAGCACTATATGCATCAGCTCGAATCATGTCTTGGGTCATTGGTTGGGTTTGCCCAGATCCCTTGTTTTGGTACCTTACGTTTAGATTATATCGGCTAAGGTAGCACAGGAGAACTCATCTGCGATTGTGTCCCGGATCTGCCGGACGAGCACCTCAAGATGAGAAAGCCGAAAACCGATCGTCATGATACTGACGAGAGCTGGTCAGCTATTCGAGAGGTTGTAAAATCCCTAAAGATTTATTCCGCTGGCGCCATTATAAATGCGGAGTGCGACGGATCGATCTTACGATCAGCGCCAATAGAGCCCCTAGTTCGCCTTACGAACACTAGGGGCTGCGGCAGGCTCATACTCAATTCCTATGGCTAAGTGAGAGTAATAACGCCTTATAGTCCGATTGCATGGTTCGTGGTGAGAAACGCCTCCGCAAAGGGACCCAACTATGGGATAAAGAGCGTTCAGTTATATCCGAACACCCCAGTATTCTTTTTACGTAAAGGTTTAATGACCGCCAACTCTCAAGATTTACATACATTAAACAGCCAGCAGAAGAACATATGTTCAAACAAAACAGGCAATATATAAACGCCATAATCCCATATTACAAAAAAGTGGCACGAATGCCCTCGGGGAAATATAATGTCTTTGGTACATTTATACGCATAAAGCGGGCCCCTTCAAGACACCTTCATAGTACAGTTCAGGCTTGCGATGCTCCTTACCCTCCGGCGGCCCCTCAGTCATCAGCTTCTACGCGTCAAGCTTCCCCCAATGCACTTTTGCACGGGCGAATGCAATGCGCGCACCCTCTATGCAGACCGATCGCTTAATAGCATCAAGCCGAGGACAAGCACCCGCAATCCGCTTCACGAGCCCGAAATCGCCAGAATTGGCTCCGCCACAGCGGACAATCAAGTCCTTCATGGCTAGTTCGGCGCTGGTGCGATTCGACCAGCTGCTTCGGTGATCGATAAAGGGCACCGGATAGTTCGGTGCCAAATACTGCGACCAGAAATCCCTCTCCGCAGACTTCTTTTCCTCGGTTCGGTAGAATTGGGCGGCATCTGATATGCTGCGAGGAAGATCCACAAATGCCCCTGAAAAATAAGAATTCAGCTTGCCGCTTAGAATTCTCCCCATCATCACGAATAAATGGCTAAGAATACAGAAGACCTTACCAGCCGCAACTTTTCGGGCATCTTGAATGTCCCGTAAAGCACCACGGGCTTCTTCCCGGGCATCTTCCGCAGCTTGGAGCGCTTGGGCGAGTTCGGCTTCTTTCTCTATTACACTCTGCTCCAAGCCCTTGCTTTTCTTCACAGCCTCCTGGAGCTCCCGCTCAGCTGTGACAACCCTAGCCTCGTGTTTTTCACGAAGTGCCTGTTCGGCGGCAGCCTTCTTGTTGGCATCATTCACAGCCTTCTTCAGTGCCTCATATTCGGCACTCGCTCCTAGGGCATACAACACAAATACTTTTCAATAAGCACAATTACTTATTTGTGCCTAATGCAAGACAATGTTTTATCATACCTTGTTTATCCTCTAATTGCTTCCTCACGCGGTCAAGTTCTTCCTCGGCCCGTTCCATGCTCCGCTTTAGTTCGGACACTTCCGCATTATGAGCGGTCGTCTTATCCGCAGACGCCTGTATTCAAACAAAGAGGTACATGTCATTAACATAAGTTCCCACGACAAGAGAGGATTTGATCCCCTGCCCGGCTCCCTCTCCTTTGTCGGACAGTGTATCAGGGGCTACTACTCATATAATGACGATTCCTCAAAGGTTTCTTGGGAAACATACCTCAAAGGCCTTTATAAGGCCAAGGCATGACTCGTTCAGCCCGCTCTTGGCGGACTGAATCTTTTCAACCACCGCACCCATAAGGGTCTGATGTTCATCGACGATAGACGCGTTCTTCAACGCCGTCGATAGACCGTCTGGCAGCTCTGTCCGAACAGAGGTTGCCGGCGGAGTAGGCAGACCCCCCACCGTTGAAGGTGGCTGCTCGCCCGATCCAGGAGCCTTAGAGGTCTCCCGGACCTTGTCCGGCTGTGGGCCGAACCCAAGGTCGCCCCACTGACGGCACACTCCGAGGCCATCCTCCCGTGTGTCTGGCCCCAGGGATATGCCCCCCTGGTCCGAGCCCCGTTGATGCGACACCTCAATGTCGCATTGGGACTTTGGGGAAGGGGCCTTTGGAGGTGTCTCGCTGGCCAAAGCATCCGAGCTCAGCGAATCCTCGGATGAGGACTGGCCGGCGCGGGATCTCGCCAGACTGTGCGAAATATAGCAACAGTTAAAACTATTATACCCGAAAGCAATCCCGGACGCATATGCATGATCATATCTTGTACACTTACGACTTCTCTAGGGGCTGGGCCCTGGGATCCCACTCCGGACTACTGTCGACAGCCGTGGTGGATGCCTCTCGGAGGGAACCTTTTCTCCTCTTGGGCGATTCGGCCTCCATGGACGAGGAAGCTACGCACTTCTTCCCACCTCCAGAATGAGGCTCGCCCTCCTCTGCTTCTTCCTCTTCGGCTTCCGAAGAGGGAGCATCGCTTGATTCTTCGGAATTTGCGTCCGAAGCCTTGCGGTGACAGAGGCCACTCCGGGTCTTCTTGACCTTCTTGGAGGCCTCCTTCTTCGGCGCCTTGTAAGGCGCGGGGACCAGCATCTTTGTCAGAAGAGGTCCGGCCGGTTCCTCCGGCAACGGGGCCGGACAATGTATCCGCTCCACTTTCTTTATCCATCCCTGAGGTCACGATGAAACGCGATTAGGATGTATCCCCCATGACATGCCAGCTGAAGCGCGAATAGACAGAGCCTGGCTGTGACTTACCGAGCTTGGAGAATGGGATAAATGATACCCATGGTCCTCGGTGGGGCCCGGCCACGATTTGCCGGACTTAAAGAGCACCTTCCAGATATCCTTGTGGGAGGAATCGTAAAGCTCCCGAAGGGTTTGGTGCTCGGCAGGGTCGAACGCCCACAGAGTACAAGCTCGGCGCTGACAAGGGAGAACCAGGCGAACTAGCATCACCTGGACTACATCCACAAGTTTGACGTCCCTATCGACCACACCATGAAGGCGCGTTTGGAGCAGTGCCAGCTCATCGGACGAGGACCAGTTCGGGCCCTTCTTGGGCCAGGACGTGAGCCACAACGGAGCTCCGGATCTAAACTCTGGAGCGGCCGCCCACTTTTTGCCGCGTGGTTTGGTGATATAGAACCACTGCTGCTGCCACTCCTTGACGGAGTCGTTGAAAGCGCCAGACGGCCAAGCGGCCTTGGGCATCTTGCTCACCATGGTGCCGCCGCACTCGGCGTGTTCGCCATTCACCACCTTGGGCTTCACATTAAAGATCTTTAGCCACAGGCCGAAGTGAGGTGAGATCCGAAGAAAAGCCTCGGACACGACGATGAACGTCAAGATATTGAGGAAGGAGTTGCGGGAAAGATCATGAAAATCAATCCCGTAGTAATACATGACTCCGCGGACAAATGGGTGCAGGGGAAACCCAAGCCCGCAGACAAAGTGAGGAAGGAACACGACTCTCTCGTGAGGTTCCGGAGTGGGGACAACCTGTCCCGCCGGGGGGAGACGGTGGCCGATCTTCTGAGCCAGATACCCAGCGTCCCGGAGCTTCTTAATATCCTTCTCCTGGACAGTAGAGGCCATCCATTTGCCTCCTGCTCCGGATCCGGACATCTTTGGAAAGCCTTGCTTTGGTGGAAAGGAACAGTGCTTGGGCGTTAGGGCTCGAAAAGGGGGGAACGAGCAAGCGGAAGGAGAAAGGCGTGGGTAAAGAGAAGGAGACCTTGCCTCTTTATAGGGGCGGTAAGTGCTTTTGCGCCTCCCAACTTGCCTGGTTGAGCCCGTTTGCCTCCCACTCACCGCAATTAACGGTGCGGTTGGATTACCCATGCCCGTATTAATGAGAATCCCATGATAAGGGGGGACGATCTCTGCTTCGACGAGTCGTGTCAAGGAAACCGCCTCGCAATATGCGCTGTGGCTGGTTGGGGGAGGACGGTTCGAATACTGACCCGACCATAATAAAACATCCTGTTGCTTGAAAAGTTGTCAGCAGGTTGCATTTGTGAAACATCATTCTCTCTACGGTGGCATACGAAGATCATCTTGTGGATCCGGACACGGTTTGAGTGTTCGATGATTACCTTGGAGTATTCAGAGAAGGAACCCGCCCTGCAATGTCGAAGATAATACTGCGCGCCGGATTCATTGTCATTGAAGCCTGGTTCAGGTGCTACTAAGGGAGTCCTGGATTAGGGGGTATCCGGATTGCAGGACTATGTACAACATCCGGACTATTGAAGCGTGGAGATACAAGACTCAAGACTTCGGCCCGTGTCCGGATGGGACTTTCCTTGGCGTGGAAGGCAAGCTTGGCGATCCGGATATTATATTTCCTTCCTTGTAACTGACTCCATGTAAACCCTAGCCCTCTACGGTGCCTATACAAACCGGAGAGGTTGGTCCTTAGAAGGCCGATCACAATTACAATCATACCATCATAGGCTAGCTCTTAGGGTTTAGCCTCTACGATCTCGTGGTAGATCTACTCTTGTATTACTCATATCATCAATATTAATCAAGCAGGAAGTAGGGTTTTACCTCCATTGAGAGGGCCCGAACCTGGGTAAACACCTGTGTCCCTTACTTCTTGTTACCATCAGCCTTGACACACAGATCGGGACCCCCTACCCGAGATCCGCCGATTTTGACACCGACAGTTACCATTTGTGCGGGTTCGGTGACCGCCCTCAAGGGTCCCTTAGTGGAATCACGGCAACTTGCATTGTGCGAGGGCGTGAGGAGATTACGGTGGACCTAGTGACTTCTTGGGGAGCATTTTGCCTCCACACCGCTCCAAATGGAGATTAGCATCCGCAAGGGTGTGAACTTCGGGATACATCATCGTCTCCGCGTGCCTCGATTATTTCTTACCCGAGCTCTGTACTTATGCACTTTACTTTGTGATAGCCATATTATTCTAATCATATATCTTTCTATCACTTAGTTGTTTATCTTGCTTAGCACAAGTTGTTGGTGCCCACAGGTAGCCTAGTTGTTGTAGGTTTCATGCTTGACAAATTAACCGCTAGGTTTATTCCACATTTCCACCTGCCACTTTCTCCTCTATGTGAGGGGAACCCCTTGGATCTTCATCTTGGAGTTCTTGGTGTTCTCCTTCTTGTTCTTCCTCTAATTTCCTCCCTAGCATTAGTTGCTTTGGTGTGATTTGGTAGAGAAGGAATTGGGCACTCCGTGTGCCCTTGCCATTGCATTTGGTTCATCGGTTTGAGTTCTCCACGGTGATACGTGGAAGTTACAAGTTGAGAAGCTTATAACTCTTGGGTGATTGGTACCCTTAAGATTGTTTCTCTTGGGTGCTTGGGCGCCCTAGACGGTTGGTGGTGTTCGGAGCTCAATCATTGTGGTGTAAAGCTCCGGGCAAGCTTCGGGGTCTCCAATTAGGTTGTGGAGATCACTCCGAGAAATTTCACGGGTTCCAATGACCTCCCCCAAGGGTTGCCAAAGTGTACGGGTTCGGTGACCGCCCCCAAGGGTTGCCATTTGTACGGGTTTGGTGACCGCCCTGAAGGGACCCTTAGTGGAATCACGGCATCTTACATTGTGTGAGGCGTGAGGAGATTACGGTGGCCCTAGTGGATTCTCGGGGAGCATTGTGCCTCCATGTCGGTGTCAAAACCGGCAGATCTCAGGTAGGGGGGCCCGAACTGTGTGTCTGAAGATCAATGGTAACAAGAGACGATGGGAACATGATGTTTACCCAGGTTCGGGCCATCTTAAAGGAGGTAAAACCCTACGTCCTGCTTTGATTATATTCAATGAGTATAGGGGTTACAAGAGTTGATCTACCTCGAGATCGTAATGGCTAAACCCTAGTTTTCTAGCCTATGAGAATTCGGATGATCTCTATGGACTAAACCCTCCGGTTTATATACACACCGAAGGGGCCTAGGGTTACACAGAGTCGGTTTGCGGGGGAAGGAAATAACATATCTGGACACCAATCTAGCCATCCACGCATATAGGAGTCCTACCCGGACACGGGGGAAAGTCTTCTACTTTTATCTCCATGGCCCATCAGTCCGGCCCATATCAAATAGTCCGAACACCCGAGGACCCCCTAATCCAGGACTCCCTCAGTAGCCCCTGAACCAGTCTTCGATGACGAGGGTGTTCGGCACACGGATTGTCTTCGGCGTTGCAAGGCGGGTTCCTTCTCCTGAACATATTTGGACAACTCTCTGGACAAAAGAACTGTATCCAGCTCTTTACAGTTAACATAACCCTTAGCCACGAAGGCAGAATAAAACAATGTCTTTTACTAACAACTTTTTTCGGTGAAGCATCACATATGGCTCTTTAATATTTCGAACCATTTTTACACTCCCGTTTCGTGTTTCGAGGCGTAGCCTCCATTGGCACATCTTGTCAAAACAGAGATCGTGCCCGCCCATTACGAGATTCCCATTACTACTGTCTTGGGTAATCCAACCATGCCATTTGCACGATCTCTTCGGGAACAGGCAAGCTTTAAGGCTTGAGAAGGGGGGGCGTTTGGTATTTCACTGCCTATAAGAGTGCTAAGATTCCCCCTTTTTCCCTCACGCCTTCTTCTAGCTCCTGCCTTCCCATCTCTGAGCTCCAGCGCCCAAAAAAACATCAATCTTCCCCACCGCCACCAACCTCCCCAGCCATGTCTGGATCCGGTTCCAAGGGTAAGTGGGAGGTCTCCTGCATCACCGAGAATGACATCAAGGAGCTCCGGGAC
The DNA here is from genome assembly GCA_021605145.1 of Aegilops bicornis. Lineage (NCBI taxonomy): Eukaryota > Viridiplantae > Streptophyta > Magnoliopsida > Poales > Poaceae > Aegilops > Aegilops bicornis. The sequence goes on along the minus strand of CM038675.1, from coordinate 386,945,035 downwards.
GCGGGTTATCTATCAGCGGACATCGTGCACGGGCTCCCCGCCAAAGATCAGGTCATCCCCACTCCAAAGCCGGGCGAAAGGGTCATGTTCATCCCTCATTTCCTCCGAGGGCTGGGGTTTCCCCTTCATCCCTTCGTCCGGGGCCTCATGTTCTATTACGGGCTAGATTTCCATGATCTAGCCCCGAATTCCTTCCTCCACATATCGACATTTATCGTTGTATGTGAGGCTCTACTCTGCATCCCCCCGCACTTCGGCTTATGGCTCAAGGTCTTCAATCTGAAGCCGAAGGTGGTTGATGGGCAGCACGCTGATTGTGGCAGAGCTATGGTGAGCAAGCTTCCCAATGCTGTCTGGCCCAAGGGGGGTTTTGTGGAGACTGTCAAGGTGTGGCAGCAGGAGTGGTTCTACATCACCGAACCCCACGACGCCAAGTGGGCGGCCACACCTAACTTCATATCCGGACCCCCTACGAGGCTCACCTCGTGGACCACCAAGGCCTGAATTGGGGATCCACGGCGGAGGTTCAAATGCTGCAAAACGCATCACCAGCATGATAGGCAAAAACACCTGTCTCACAAACGTGATTCAGGTGATGCACTCTCCCTTGCCAACTCTGGGCCTCTCACATGTGGGAGTTCAATCCGGAGGAGCCATGGACCCAGAAGCGCTTCTTTGGCACAACGCACGAAGATAGAAGAAGGGCAAGGAGGCCAAGGGAGGCCCTTGCCACAAGGGTCCTTTGGACGCTGTGTCCGAAGAAACCGAACTCCCCTCCTCTCACGAGGGAGACGAGGAAGAAGAAGAGGAGGAGGAGGCGGAAAGAGACCCACCTCGTAAGGGGAGGAAGAAGAAGAGGTTGGTCTAGATGGTCCTCCAGGAGAGTTCAGACTCAGATGCCGAACTGGTCCCCAAAAAGCCTCCCAGGGCGAAGCCCCTGGCCGAATCGTAAGTATTTAGATACTCAATGTTTATCTTCTATTTTCCCTTTCTATTATATAAGCTATTTTGTTGTGTGCCTTTCAGCCCTCCATGTGAGCTTCCGAATACTCCGTTATTGGAGGGGACCTCTCTGCCGCCTGAGATGGCGGAGAGCGAGACACCGCCACGAGACCCCTCGCCTATCACCATGGACGACACCGAGGTATTGTCCCGAAGGACCTCTCCTGGCCGCGGAGGGGCGGGCGAGGCTGTCGATAAGGCGCGTGAGGTTAATACCTCAGTCGCCAAAGACATAGGGGAGGCGACCCCTATGGCAGCCGATGGCGGGGACCCCCAACAATCCTGGCCCCAGCCGGACACCATTCCGGAGACCAATGTGGCTCCGGGATCAGGTGAGCTGCCCCCTTCAAAGGACGGGGGAGGAGCATCAGCTCCATCGGCGACCTCCGCTAATCCAGAGGCGCCGAACGCTTTAGTGGAAGCATGGCGATGTGCTTCTGTCGTGGAGGAGCACCGCACTCTGATGGGTTTGGTGGTTGAGAAGGTTCAGTCTACCAAGATCAGACTGAACGAAGCCTTTACCAGCCTACTGAATGGCTTCAAGGTATGCGACGTAATGCTCTAAACGCTTTTCCATATATAGAGGAATATACCTGTACAAGAGAGTAGCCCATGAGGCTCTGCCCAGTGTGAAAGAAACCGGACAGAGGATCCACATAAAATTTCGGAAAGCTAACATACTTATCTGTTATTGTAACAGGCTTCCCTATTGGTGGCAACCGCCCAGGCCGCAGAAGTTTCCAAACTCAATCGGAAACTGAATTTGGCCGATGAAGAAATAGTTTGCGTTAACAAGCGGTTCGATGAGATGTGGGGACCCCAACTCATAAGTCGTGATCACCGAATGCACGTGTACAGTGATCCTAGAGATCAATGCTCACTGAACACACAGAAGCTGAATAACAAGAGTCTTACATCCGTACATACCATCTTACACAAATTGTGACCATTATGGTCAAGTCTTACATAGGTAAAGCCACAAGGGCTGCATACCAAATAAACTTAAGCAGCGGAAATCTTCGTCGATAAGTAGAACCCATGCCATCTGCCTTAACCCTACAGGCATTCTGACTGGGAAACGTCCTAGTTTGCATGTTCGTCTCCAAAGAACTCTTCTTCGAACACCTGCTCTTCCATGCCTGGCCAATTAAATAACCAGTGGCAACCAATGAGTACTTTGAATGTACTCGCAAGCAACCCATGATTTGGTTCAAGGTAACAATGCAACTGTACAACAAGTAAGCAACCTAGCTTCAAGCTAGTTGAGATGTCCTATCAACTTGTGAGATATGCATCAATGAACATGGGTAACCTTGAGAACAGGTTACAGATATCAACATAAATAGAATTTGAATCAATGCCATGCCTTTCAACATGTCAAGTTACCACCTTGACACTAATAGTTCCTTTCCACACACACATGCACCGAGATTGTAAAATTTCTGGACATAGTTTAAGTAGCACCTCCCAACTGTCCATGACCATGGACACGACTATTCGAATAGTTTGACACTCTACAGAGGTTGCACACTTTACCCACAAGATCCGAGAAGCTTTCGTGTCATCCACGATCCCGCAGTACCTCAAGTACTCGGGGGAAGCACCCGATCATTACCTTTCCCTAGACGACACTAACATAGGGTCCACTCGTTGGTACACGACCCTCGTGTATAAGCAAAAGATCGTGGGACTCTACCCTTTTCACATTATTACGCATACACGAAGGGACCAACGGTGTGTCTGGTGCCCTGTGAAAACAGTCATGGCCGCCTATCCAAGCACGACCCCGTCCCAAGAGTGACCTCAAGTCACCCCAGTCACTAGTAATGTGGGCACCATGCTAGTATCAACCTAAGTAATCAATAATGCCCCGTCCCATAAAGGGGTAGAGTGGTTGCACATGTTTGGTTGGGACGGTAATCACACATAAATCTAATCCATCATTTTACACACACACACACCAAAAGCTCTCTTCGGTACACCACTTCTTCCTCAAGTGGTGACCTTAGTTAAACATCTCCCAAGGGCATTAGGGGCACCCAATGGGGTTTTCGAAAGAATGTAACCATGAAGAGTTCATGGTACACATGCATCATTATGCATCAACTAGTCTCTTGACAATCCAATCATGAACAAGGTAAGGTCATGAGTAGGGGTATGCATCGTGAGGTGGTTCATAACAAGTTTACCACCGTCATATTTCATCATCATGCAATCGGAAAAAGGGTACCGATAAACAAGGGGGTGTCATGGTAAAAGGGCTGCTTGCCTTGATTGGCTTGGTCTTCAAGTTCTTCAAATCCTTCTCCTTCTTCTTCTTCAGCAACTTCGTCTAATATGGGATCTATTCGTTGCAAGAAAATAACGAGAAAATAAGGCAATAGTAAAACAGAAAAACCAAAGTGCTCAGAAAAATGTCAACTTATTTTTGATAAATACTAGGGGGAAATCTAAGAATGGGAAAATTGCTAGTTATGGATTTGGAGTTGTAGAACAGGAGAAATGGATTTTCAGAGGGGAATATAAATGCCAAAATTTGAATTTAAATTTGAACAGTGCAGAAAAGTTTGATGGATATTTATGAAAGTTACACCAATAAATAGGTGGGATTTTTAGAAAAATATGGGAGTTGGAATCATTTAATTTGGATAAATATTTAAATCTGTGGAATTTTTGGAAACTACACAGAAAAAGAAAAAGAAAAGTGGCACTGTGCCACTGGGCCAGAAAAGCCACAGTGCAGCAGGCCTAGAGGGGATTCAGCCCGCGTGAGGCTGCCACGTCGAAGGCGTAAAGGCAAAATACGCCACCGTGAAAGCGCTTAACGCAGCTGCTGCAATTTTAAACCTGACGGGTGGGTCCCACCCGTCAGGGCGTGAGGCTGACGGACAGGGCCCACGGCTATCGTCGTTTACCTCCGTTCATAGGCGATGGCGAGCTCGCCGGCGGCGATATAGGGCACGGGAGGATGCGTGGGTGGTACCGTTGTGCTCAGGGAGGAGCCGCCGTTTGGATGGAGGTGGAGGCGGTCGCCGGAGTGTGCAGGGGTTCGCCGGCGACGAGGAGGCACGGCGGAGGAGCTTCGGGAGGTGGACAAACTGCTCCGTTCGGCCTGCAATCGATGCAGAAGGGGGAGGGGAAATGATCAGTGGGCTCCTGCGGCTCCAGATTGAGCGAGAGTGGGGGCAGAGAGGGTCCGTACCTCTGGATCGACGGCGGCCCGAGGCGGCGGAGCTCCGGTCGATCCCGAGCACAGAAGCCCCTTGAGGACGTTTGGGTGGTGCGGGCGTGTTCTTGGGGGTGTGAGGAGGAGGCGGATGCCACTGGAGTGGCCCGGGGCGGGCTTATATAGCCGCGCGATGGTCCACCGTGGACTCGTGCGCCGGCGAGTTTGTTGCCGTCGCCACGGGTCACGGGGGACTGTTTGTGCACGTCTGGGGTGCTCGTGGGGTTTGTCCAGAGCGAGCGGGTGAAGAGAGAGAGCAGGAGGAGGGCCAGGGGCACCGCGCGTGTGAGCGTGCTCACTGGTGCGCTCGGGCGGCCGGCGCGCGTGCGAGCTGGGGCAAGAGGAGGGAGAAGGAGGAGGGGGACAAAGGCGTGGTGTGCTGCGGACATCGAGGAGCATCGGCTGGCGTGAGGGGGAGAGCCGAGGTGGCCGGAGGTGCTTGGCATGGGGCAGCTACAGTGCGGGAGCGCACTGTAGCGCGCTCCATAGCGTGCAAATGGCCGGCATGCCATTTTATATGCACAGTGGGCACGCCCATTGGTGTCTAGCAGGTGTGGGAGAGAGTAAAGAAAGGAGAGGGAGCCTTGGATGCTCTGGAGGAGCTCTGGTGAGAGAGGAGGGGTGAGAGAGAAGGGTGTTGTGGTTGTCCAGAGGGGTAAATGTGGAGATTTCACCCCTCAATTATTGATCTGAGATGCAGCCATTGCTACTTGAGGTAGAAGAGGTCTAGGAGGGGCTGTGGTAAAAAGTGGAGGCCATGGAGAAGAGTGGAAGAGGTCAAAGTAGTTGTTTTAGTAAAATGGCAGAAGGTGTTTGTTGCTGGTTTGGGCAAGAAGATGAACTCATCTTGTCATAAGTCTTGACAGGGTCAAATGGCATGAGAAAATAAGGGGTTTCACCAATATTGAGTTCATTTGGGCAAAGTTGCCAATGCAACTTTTGTAAACCCTAGAAATTAGCAGAAATGAACTTGTGTAGATCTAGTTGATCAAATCACTTCTCCTTGATGCACCACTTGGTGTAGTGGCCTCATTTGGTCATGTGAACATGCTCACAAAAGTTGGGGTCAAGGAGTGAAAGTTGGTAGTACAAAGTTGTTCAAATTTGATTTTGGTCGGAGAGGGTTTTGGGGCATTTTGGTGAACCAAAATGACTTTAATTGACATGAGGCTTTGCAAGGTGATCACAATATGCATTTGTGACTTGCTGGATTTTCCTTGGATTTTTATGAAAAATTTCCTGTAGAAATATTTCAAATCGTTGAAATGGGCAGAAATGGTTTTGGGAGGTTTTGTACAATATTTTGAACATGACCATGTGTTGAAACTCTTATATATGGACAATATATGTCCTATGAGTTTCCCTAAAAATTTTCAAATATTTTTGAAGCAATAAAAATAATTTTTCCCTATTAAAGACCATTTCTGGCCTTAAGAAAAAGCTTTTAAATAAAATAGGAAAATAACTTTTAAAATTATATTTTTGTGGTTTATGGGAATCCTATATCTAATAGGTTTCAAATATACCTTTTTAAAGATTTTTCACACCTCAAATCAAGTACTTGCAGTGCAAATCTCAATTCAAGGTTTTTGGAAAACTAATTTTTGAAAATACTTTTTGGCCAAATTATTTTTGTAAGAAAATACTATATTGCACTATACACATGGCATGATCATTGGGCAGAAGTTTGGGGCAAGGAGATTAAGTATAGAAGGTGAAGCTATGTTGAATTTTAAGAGCACTTGAAAAACACAGAGAGAAAACCAACTCAAATAGAAAGTCAAATAATGCAAAAGTTTTTGTCAAACCACACTTTATCATGATTTATCATCTTAAGTGTTGTGCCATGAAAATCAGGGTGTGACATGAGACGAAGGTATGCATATAGTGTTAAAAGTTTAGTTGTATATCATAAGTGATAGTTATATTCAGAGAGTAACTCATGTAATGATTTGATTATGAGCATAGTTGGGGCATCCGAGCTTGAGACCCTCAAAGGCACCCTTGCCCTGGCCCAACAAGAGGGGAAGGAAAACAAGGCAGCCGCTGAGAAAGCGGCTGCAGAACTGAAGACCGAGCAGGCCGCCCGCCACCAACACGAAGCTCGGGTGGCCAAAGTCGAGCAGGAGCTTAAGGACTCCATCCTAAAATGCGAGGGTTTGGAAAACAAGACTTTGGCCCAATCGTCCAAACTCGCCGAAGTCCTCTAGGACGCTAAGGATGCGCTGGTCGAGTCTCGGAGTGCTCGCGAAGAGATCCGTCATGCGAAGCAGATAGCGGCTGGTAAGGCCTTTCTTTTGCAGAGTATATTTGGAGGTTAAAGATATGCGTTGCTCACTCGAGTATGGAGTTCTCCAGACGCATTTGCGGATCTTCCGAGGAGTGTTGCCGATGTCGCACAGTTCTTCCGAGCCCAGGAGGGGAAATCGACTGAGAAGCTATTCTGGTCGCAGCATCTTGCACCGGAGCACCTGATGCCCCTGAACAATCAGCTCAAGCATCTGATGGAGCTGCATAGGGTGGCCGGTGTCGGTGTCAAAACCGGTGGATCTCGGGTAGGGGGTCCCGGACTGTGCGTCTAAGGTCGATGGTAACAGGAGGCAGGTGACACGATGTTTACCCAGGTTCGGGCCCTCTTGATGGAGGTAATACCCTACTTCCTGCTTGATTGATCTTTATGAATATGAGGATTACAAGAGTTGATCTACCACGAGATCGTAATGGCTAAACCCTAGATGTCTAGCCTGTATGATTGTGATTGCCTCGACGGACTAAACCCTCCGGTTTATATAGACACCAGAGGGGACTAGGGTTGTACAAAGTCGGTTTACAGAGGAAGGAATCTACATATCAGAACGCCAAGCTTGCAATCCACGCAAAGGATAGTCCCATCCGGACACGGGAAGAAGTCTTCTGTCTTGTATCTTCACAGCCCATCAGTCCGGCCCATGTCATATAGGCCGGACGCTGGAGGACCCCTTAATCCAGGACTCCCTCAGTAGCCCCTGAACCAGGCTTCAATGACGATGTGTTCAGCGCGCTGATTGTCTTCGGCATTACAAGGCGAGTTCCTCCACCGAATACTCCAAAACAGCCTTCGAACACAGAAAACGTGTCCGGCTCTGCAAAACAAATACCACACACAACCGTAGAGAGTATAATATTTCACGAGTCCAATCTGCTGACACCTTTTGTAGCGTGACATCACGGCTCGCCCGGTCATTATTTCGAACCGTTTTTTAGCCACCCGCTGCATGTTTCAAGTTGCAGTTTTATTGGCATGTCTTGTCGAAGAAGAGATCATGTCCCCTTATTGCAGGATCTTCATCAACATGGGCGTGGGAAATCCAACCGCTCCATTGGCACGGTTCCTTGGGAATAGGCAAGTTTTAAGGCCCATGAGGAGGCGTTCGATATCGATCGTCTTTATAAAGGGGCACAGACCCATCTCCTCTACGCCTACCTCTACCTCAACCTTTCCAACCTCGAGTTCCAGCACCCCGGTTTCAACTTAATTTCTCCAAGCCTCCCAGTCATGTCCGGACCCAGCCATCAAGGCCGGTGGGTGGCCTCCTCTATCACAGAGGAAGATATCGCAAAGCTCTGGGCGGCAAGGTACCTGATCGCGGAAATCCTATACAAGCTCCCTGCTAGGGGACAGGTTATTCCTACACCCAGATCCGGCGAGAGGGTCGTATTCATCTCCCACTTCCTCCGGGGGTCAGGGTTCGCTCTCCACCCCTCCGTTCGTGGCCTCATGTTCAATTACGGGCTAGATTTGCACGATCTGGCTCCGGACTCCTTTCTTCACATCTCGGCGTTCATTGTCATGTGCGAGGCCTTTCTCCGCATTCCCCCCACACTTCGGTTTATGGCTCAAGACCTTTAATGTGAAGTCGAAGGTAGTCGGTGGGGAGCAAGCGGAGTGTGGTGGTGCTATGGTGAGCAAGCTCGCCAATACTCTTTGGCCAAAGGGTTCCTTCACGGAAGCTTCCAACCTATGGCAGCGGGAGTGGTTTTACATCACTAAACCCCGTGGTACCAAGTGGGCAGCTACACCCGCGTTCCGATCTGGACCTCAATTACGACTCGAATCATGGATTAATAAGGGTCTGGACTGGGGATCAATTGACGAAGTGCAAACGCTACAAAGTCGTATCCGGAGCCTCCTTGAAAAGGACACCGGCCTCATCAACGTAATCCAGGTAATGCTAGTCCGCCGGGTCCTGCCTTGTCAGCGACGGCCCCTCCGCATGTGGGAGTTCAATCCAGAAGGACCACGGACCCTTCAACACTTCTTTAGCACGACGCACAGACGAATGTGGAAGTTGTTCTTAGGGACACGAAAACAGTGGCCGGATACAACCGAGGACATCAGCCTCGACTGCAACCATCTGGATACCTCGGTAAGCACTCGACTCCCGAACACAGCTTAGTTGATTATCCCATAACAATATACTGAGAAACCCATCTTCGACCAGGGCTGGATAAGGAAGGCGGAACGAATTAGGTGTTCGGCCCCACTTCCCGAAGACTCAGCTGATCCTGTGTTGACAAGGATGCTGGCCCTAGCGCCGTATCAAGTGCCGGCAAAGGAGGAAAAGGAGGAGAGCAAAAAGGCCAAAGGCGGCCTTCACCCTAAAGGTACATCAGACGCTATGTCCGGGGAGACCGTAACTCCCTCTTCTGAAGACGAAGGGGAAGGAGAAGATAATATCCCTTCTCCCCATGGGAAGAAAAGGACCGCCTTCGAAGATTTGGAGGGGGAGGCTCCCAAGCGAGGGAAGATGTCCCTATCAGGCGGTTCGGGTTCAGAGGACGACGTTGTCGCGTAGTTCCTCCGTAAGGACAAGCCTTTAGCCGAATCGTAAGTGAACAAGGGTGTTCTAAAAATATCTCTTTCCTTTCTGGTTACAAGGGTAACATCTAAAATATATGTTTGCAGTCCGGCCCGCAGTTTTGCTCAACAGTCCTCGTCCTCGGGGGATCTGTTTCTGGAGATGATGGAAAGCGAGACGCCTCCACAGGCCTCCTCGCCCAATAGGGCGGACGACTTTGAGGTGTCGTCCCAGAGGATCTCTCCTGATCAACAAGTGGTGTGAGGGACAATGAAGACAACGCCCGAAGGTGATACTTCGGTCGTCCAGGGTCCGGGGTGTGCAGCCTCTACGAGGACCAACAATAAAGGCCCCAGACTATCCGGTTTAAAGCCGAAGACGGCTCTAGGGTCGAGTAAACATATCCCTTTAAAGGGAGTTCGTACTCCTGCAGCTGCTTTCAGGAATCTGGAGGCGCCGGATACATTGATGGACATGTTGCAAAATGCGTCCGTCTCAGAGGAACATCATACCTTGATGGGTACGGTAGTTGAGAGGATTCTGTCCATGAGAAGCGGACTGATCAAGCCTTCACGGGCCTACTAAGAGGCTTCGAGGTATGCAATGTAATATCTTCAATTGCTCTCTACATGCAAAATGCACCTGTGTATAGATAGTAGCCCCTGAGACTCTAGTTAGCGTCCAAAGGGAGGAGATCAGAGGATCAAAAAACATATGCCCAGGAAATACCCTAATTAATTTGAACAGAGGCTATTACGTTTATGGCGACTGCCCAAGCTATAGAAGTTGCAGATCTGAAGCAGAAACTTGATGTAGCGGATAACGACATTACTCTTATTAACAGGCGGCTCGACGAGGCACAAGGTATGTTTTGGGGCTTATGCATGTATAATAATGTGAGCACGAAGCTGAGAATTATATACTGAGACATGCATAACTGCAGATAGTGCTGCCGCGGTTGAGACCCTTTGGGCTAAACTTGCCCAGGCCAAGGAGCAAGCCAGAGTGAGTAATACGGCTGCCAAGAAGGCAGGTGCTGACTTAAAGGCCGAACAGGCTGCTCGGCGCCAGTGCGAGGAGAGAATATCTACCATGGCGCAAGAGCTAAAGGATGCCACTGGCCGATGCAAATCACTCGAGAAGGATAGCAAAGCCAAGACGGTCGATCTCGACAAGGCCTGACAAGAGGCGCGAGAGTCACGATCCGAGTCAAGAGTGGCTCGGGAGGAGACCCGGCAAGCTAGGGAGATAGCGGCTGGTAAGCCCTTTCTATAACAGGCTAAATTCGGCGATCCGAAGTATGCCCTGCTTAATCAAATGTGGAGTTCTCCAGACGCATTCTTGGACTTGCCGAAGAGTGTCTCCGATGCGGCGCAGTTTTTCCAAGCGCAAGAAGGACATGCAACGGAGAAGCTTTTCTGGTCACAATTCAGCACGCCAAAGTGTCCACTGTTGCTGAATGAACAGATGGCCCAATGGGCCGAGCTCCACAAGATATCCGGAGCTGCCATGAAGGACGTCGTGGTCCGGTTGTGGCCGACTGAGCCAATTCCGAATAGTTATTTCGGTTTGGTGCAACGACTTGTTGATGCGGTGCTGCGTATCGACGCCATTAAGCGGTCAGCATGCATTGAAGGTGCACGGATGGCCTTTGCCAGCGTCAGGACGTACTGTGCAAAGATGAAGGCCACCGATATTGCAGCAAAGAGTCCACCCGGGGGCAAGGACCATCACACACCGGAGCATTATTTTGAGGATGTCCTAGAGGGCGCCTGCTTGATAGAGGGTCAGTGCTCGAAGGATATGATGTTTGAGTGAATGTATCGGAATTGCGATAACAATATTATAATATATTAAGGTTGTGTTATATTTATGCCTTTTTCTTGAAAGGTGTTTCCTCCTGTGCGGCCATTTTATGTAATCTGGAAGTTTGCCAGTCGTCGGCTTCAGCCCCCTCGCATATAATGCGTGGGTGTTCGGAATAGCAACTGACTACACTTGAACCAACGTCTTGGTCCATGAAGGAGGTGTCAGTGCGGAGATCTAGGCAATCAGACTATAGGGCTTTAACACCTTCACTTAGCCATAGGAGTTTGACAGTGGGTCTATGATATAGCCCCTTCTATGTACGCGTTTATCTGAATACGGTGCATTACATAGGTGACCAGAAGAACTGTCCTTCATGTAATACGGAAGAAATCATGAAAGATTCTGATAAGTCATCGAGTTGTTGACCAGCTCTCGCCGCATCATGACAATCAGTTTTCGGCTTTCTCTACTGAGGTGTTTGACCAGGTGAACCGGAAACACAATCGCAGTAGTTCTCCCTTTACCACCCTAGCGGATAGAGCGGAACCTAAGGTAGTAAGCACAGGAGCCGGGCAACCCAACTATTGACCAAAGACATGCTTCGGAGCTGATGCATATAAGGCCAAACTCGTGACGCCGAAGTATGCTATAAAGCTGTCCGGGCTTTTCGGCAACTCATATGTTGCCGTATCGAGCCCCTGGCAATTTGTGTCGAGGTGCGTGCGTGAAACAACTGAATACGGATTATGTTCACTAGAATCTGATTGATACGTCAAATGCAATTTTATAGATTATAACACCACGGCCCAGGCCATTTGACATGTCAGGGGCCGAAGGATGAGGAAAAAAAGGCACTTTACAGGTTTGAAATAAAGTGTTCGGTCTACAAAAAATCATTTGGACCACCTATCGCACGTCTGCGCTGTCGTTGCCTCGACGAAAAGATTCCTTAACTGGAATGGCCTTTGGTTATTTATACGAAACCGAACTCAGAAAGAGTCCTTGTAAGTTCGTAGGATAAACAGGCTTGGATTCACCTGTAGTAAAAGGTAAAAAATAGTTAGAAAAAGGAAGAAAGCTATAGGAGTGTGGACCGCACTGTAGGCCTGTCCGTATTGTGCCTCCGCCGATGACCAAGGTATTTTAAGTGCATAATTATGCCTGCACGATACAAACTTCGCGGGTATATGAGGCGGACAATGGAGGCCAAACTGCTAAGCCAGCTCTAAAATTGATCGGTCCTCTCTAGCAGAGGCCGGCGGCTTAATGGCCGATGGGATACGCGGCTTAATGAGGCCGCTTTGTACTTCGGTTGCAATAGCCGCAGTATGCTCCTCTGTACGGAGGGAGCGTCCCGTACTTCCGTTTATCGTGATGACGCAACATGGACTGGGCATCTTAAGCTTTAAATAAGTGTAGTGTGGGACCGCATTAAAACGAGCAAAAGCGGTCCGTCCGAGCAGTGCATGGTGGCCACTGTAGAACGGGGCAATATCGAAGATCAAGTCTTCGCTTCTAAAGTTGTTCGGCGAACCGAAGACGACTTCCAATATGATTGAACCCGTGCGGTGGGCTTCTGCGCCGGGCATTACTCCCTTGAAGGTAGTTGTGGTGGGCTTGATTCTCGAAGGATCAATGCCCATCTTGCGGACAGTGTCTTGGTAGAGTAAATTCAGGCTACTGCCGCCATCCATAAGGACTCTCGTGAGATGGAACCCATCGATAATTGGGTCGAGGACCAGAGCTGCCAAACCTCCGTGACGGATACTGGTTGGGTTGTCCTCGCTATCGAAAGTGATCGGGCATGCCGCCCATGGGTTAAATTTTGGGGCGACCGGCTATATAGCGTAGACGTCCCGTAGTGCGCGCTTGCGCTCCCTTTTAGGGATGTGCGTCACATATATCATGTGTACTGTTTTTACTTCGGGGGGAAATTGCTTCTGTCCCCCGGTGTTCGGTTGGCGAGTCACTTCGTCATCGCTATCACTGGGCGGCCCCTTCCCCTTGTGTTCGGCATTGAGCTTGCCGGCTTGTTTAAAGACCTAACAGCTTCTGTTGATATGATTGGCTGGTTTATTGGGGGTGCCATGGATCTGGCAGGGCCGATCCAGTATCTTGTCTATACTGGATGGTCCGTCTCTATTTTCCTTGAATGGCCTCTTCCGTTGATCGGGTTTGGAACCGCTGAATCCGGCGTTGACCGTCGTGTCTTGCGTTCCTTCATTATTGTTTCCACACTTGTGTTTATTGCGTCGTGGCTTGCCGTTGCCATCCTGGGCTTCGGACGTGCCCGGATAACTGATGCTATTGCTTCTACGAGCAAGCCAACTATCTTCTCCCGCACAAAAGCGGGTCATTAGTGTGGTGAGGGCTGCCATGGATTTCGGTTTTTCTTGGCCGAGGTGGCGGGTGAGCCACTCATCTCGGACGCTATGTTTAAAGGCCGCAAGGGCTTCGGCGTCTGGATAATCGACAATTTGGTTCTTTTTAATTAAGAACCTAGTCCAGAGCTTCCTGGCTGACTCCCCGGGTTGCTGGATGATGTGACTAAGGTCATCGGCGTCCAGAGGCCGGACATATGTACCTTGGAAGTTATCGTGGAAGGCGTCTTCCAAGTCTTCCCAGCTGCCAATGGAGTTCTCTGGGAGGCTGTTTAGCCAGTGCCGCGCTGCTCCTTTTAGTTTTAGTGGAAGATATTTGATGGCATGGAGATCATCACCGCGGGCCATGTGGATATGGAGAAGAAAATTTTCAATCCATACTGCTGGATCTGTTGTTCCATCGTATGATTCGATATTCATGGGTTTAAACCCTTCCGGGAACTCATGCTCCATTACCTCATCGGTGAAGCATAAGGGGTGAGCGGCGCCTCTATGGCGGGCAGCGTCACGACGGAGTTCGGCGGATGTCCCTATGCGGTTTTCACCCCGATGGAGGTTGTATTGGTCAAGCCGGCCTGATAGCCGTCCTCTCGTGTTGGGGCACGTCCCTTTGACCCATAAATTGGTCTGGCTAGGCCTGCCCTAGCTTCCAGGTCCTGCCGTAGGTCATAGGTGTAATCATGGGCCACTGTCTCCCTGTCTTTACGGCGGGGTAATGCGGGCAGGTGTTTGGCTTGGGTAGCCATTCTGTCACGGCCATGCGGTGGCCGGCCTGGTTTATCAGCTGTGATACGCGCTGATGCTAAGGGCTCACGCGCCTCAACGTCGAATTAGGGTAGCATCTTGCGCTTTGGGTAGCTTTTTGCCAGGCGCAGAAGGCCATACTCCTTAGCTGCTAGGACCTGGGTCCATCTGTCATTTAGTGTATCCTGTTCGGCTTGAATCTGTGGTTCCTTCCTTTTCAGGCTCCTCGTGGTTGCGATGAGCTGTTCCTTAAAGCGTTCTTGCTCGAGGGGTTCCTATGGCACGATGAAGTCTTCATTGTCGAGGCTTATTTCGTCTTCGGAGGGTGGCATATAACTGTTGTCCTTCGAGTAACCGGTCCCAACTGGCTCGTCAGGGTTACCATGCCCTTTCTCCTTGTCTTCCTGTTCGGAAGCTGGTTTGATGAGGGCGTCTGGGTCTTCGGCGTTTTTCGAAGTATTGCTTTCTTTGTTGCGACGTGATTTTGAACGGCGCCGCTGATGTCGCCGCCTTGGTGGTTTATCAGTGTTATTGTCCATAACTGGATCATTGCCGCCTTCATCGCCATCGTATTTTGATGTATCCACCATATATATGTCATACGTGGAGGTGGCCGCCCAGTGTCCGGTATGCGGTGGGTTTTGGGCCTGCTCCTCTCTAGCATCATCGTCCATACCATCGATGTCCTCGGAACCGTAATCGAGCATGATTGTTAAGTCCTCGACAGTGGCTATGAAGTGGGTGGTGGGTGGGACGTAAAATTCCCTGCTCTCAGCCCCTAGTCCGGGCTGGGCGTAGTTCAGACATTGCTCCTCTGTAATGACGAGGGATCGCTTTAGGTCCAGACCCTTGCTTAAAGGTGAGATTTGGCTGGAGAGAAGAGAGTCTGTGGAGTACGGCGGGAGGGAGACTCCTTGGCCGAACTCGCACGATGTTGACTCCGATGGTTCGGAGCCAGTGTCCGGAGATGGGTCCGGCTTCATGATGGTTGCCAGCGACGCTACTTCATCCGGCTCCCCGTACTGGATTTAGTGGCCGCGGGTAATCCGGCAGGCTCAAGAATCCCGTCTTCGGACCTGGCGATGCGCTCCGGATAAAAAACCAGAGCGGTGGTTGGGGTCCTGAACCCTTGGAAGATCAAGTCTCCTCGGGTATCAGCGACATAGTCCAGATTTCCAAAACTAATCTGGTGACCTGGGGCGTAGCTGTCGATCTACTTTAGATGGCCTAGCGAGTTGGCCTGCAGTGCGAAGCCGCCGAACACGAAGATCTGGCCGGGGAGAAAGACCTCCCTTAGGGCAGCATTGTTGTAGATGATTGACGGAGCCATCGAACCTTCTAGCGACGACACAGAGGAACTCCCAATGAAAGCACCAATGTGGGTGTCAAAACCGGCGGATCTCGGGTAGGGGGTCCCGAACTGTGCGTCTAAGGTCGATGGTAACAGGAGGCAAGGGACACGATGTTTACCCAGGTTCGGGCCCTCTTGATGGAGGTAATACCCTACTTCCTGCTTGATTGATCTTGATGAATATGAGGATTACAAGAGTTGATCTACCATGAGACCGTAATGGCTAAACCCTAGAGGTCTAGCCTGTATGATTGTGATTGCCTCTACGGACTATACCCTCCGTTTTATATAGACACCGGAGGGTACTAGGGTTGTACAAAGTCGGTTTACGGAGGAAGGAATCTACATATCCGAACGCCAAGCTTGCCATCCACACAAAGGAAAGTCCCATCCGGACACGGGAAGAAGTCTTCTGTCTTGTATCTTCATAGCCCATCAGTCCGGCCCATGTCATATAGGCCGGACGCCCGAGGACCCCTTAATCTAGGACTCCCTCGCCGGTTTAGCCATGAAGCATCTAATAGTCTGACTTTGGCCAGCCGAACCAATTCCCAGTAGCTACTTCGGTTTCGTGAAGCGGCTCGTCGACACGCTTCCCTGGATAGATGTTGTAAAGCGCTCGGCGTGCATAGAGGGTGCTCGGATGGCATTCGCCCATGTCAAGATGCATTGGGAAAAGATGAAGGCCACCGATGTGGCGATCGCAGGCCCACCCGAAGGCAAGGACTGCCGCAAGCCGGAGTGGTATTTCAAAGACGTCCTGGCGGGGGCCCGAATAGTAGAGGGCCAATGCTCGAAGGACGTCATGTTTGAGTAGATGTACTCGGGTTATAAAGAATTATGCAAAGACTATGTTATGTTCCCCTCCTTGTAATATATTTGTGCCGAGTATCTTAAGCAATTTTCCTCCTGTGCGGCCGTTTAATTCTGAAAGTTGCCAGTCGTCGGCTTCAGCCCCCACATAGATGCTACGGGGGTGTTCGGCGTAACCACACTTTATCCAACGTCTTGGTCCGTAAAGGAGGTATCCGCGAGGTGAACTAGGCAATCAGACTATGCGGCTTTATTACTTTCACTTAGCCGTAAGAGTTTGACGGTGGGGCTAAGTGCTAGCCCCTTGTGCATGTGCGGCAATCCAAACTAGGGTGCCTTTTCCACGCGGCTGGACGAAGACCAGCCCCTCGTATAACACAGAGTAAATCACTATCGATTTGTAGTAAGTCACCGAATCGCCGACCAACTCTCGCTTTATCATGATAGTCAGCTTTCGGCTTTCTCTACCGAGGTATTTGACTGAACGAACCATAAATACAATCGCAGTAGTTCTCCCTTTACTACCTTAGCCGAACAAGCGGAACATAAGGTGGTAAGCACAGGAGCCAGGCAACCCAACTATAGACCAAAGACATGATTCGGAGCTGATGCATATAGTACAATATTCGATATGCCGAAGAGTACCCTATAAGTTTTCGAACTTGAAAACATGCGGAGCCGAATATAGCCCCTGGTGTTACCGGACTGAAGCACGTGTGGCAATCTGAAGTAAGGAGGGAATACAGATGACAAAATGAATCAGTACCAGACGAAAAGTGGTGGTCAACTGATTCCTTTATATCCTGGTTAAGACATCGAGACGTGCTATTGCAGATAATGCCATGAATATCAAGGCTATTTTACATGCGGAGAGTTTACACAAGGGAAAGTTTTACACATGGTCTAAAAGCAGTTGTTTTGAAGATCCCAGTGGTGCCCTGCTGCACGTCTGCGCCATTTCTCCTTGGTGAGAAATCCTTTGGTAGGAGGAATCAATGGTCGTCTATGAGAAAGGGGAACTCATGAAGGAGCCCCTGTACAACCGTAGAGTAGGTAGGTTTTTAATGAACCTGTAGTAAAAGAGAGAAAAGAAAAAAGAAAAAGGAAAAGAGAAAAAGGGTTAAGGTCCGAAAAGGGTTAAAATTCCCCGCTCTCAGCCCCCAGTTCAGGCTAGGCGTAGTTCATAAGTGACACTTCTGTGATGCTGAGAGATCGCATTAGGTCCATCGCCTCGTTTAGGAGCGAAAGCTGGACAAGTGATTGAGGATCTGTGGAGCTGGGTCCGGTAATCACCACTTGAACGAACTCGATAGACGCGGACCTCGATAGTTCGGAGTTGATATCCAGAGATGAGTCCAGCTTCCCGATGACAAGAAGAGTCCTGTTTGACTCCGGCCCCGTTGACAACATGGTCACCTATATGTCTCCAGCAGGGAGCTCCGTAATGGGAGAGAGTCCGGCGAGGCTTATCCTGCCGACTTCGGGCAGAGTGGTCCGCTCTGGATCTAAGGCCAGGGCAGGCACGAGAGTCGATCCTTGAACGGAATCTGATGGTGAATCCGACTGGATTCCTTCATGTAGATGAGGAGCAGCGGCTGAGGCCAAGAACCCTTCGAAGATCAAGTCTCCTCGGATATCAGTAATGTAATTCAAGCTTCCAAACCTGATCTGGCGACCAGGGGCGTAGCTATTGATCTGCTCGAGGTGGCAAGTTGAATTGGCCCGCAGAGCGAAGCTGCCAAACACAAAGAGTTGACCAGGGAGAAAAGTCTCCCCAGAGACAGCATCGTCGCTGATGACGAGTCGAGCCATCGATCCTACTGTCGACGACACAGTGGAACTCTCAATGAAAGCACCAATGTCGGTGTCAAAACCGGCAGATCTCGGGTAGGGGGTCCCGAACTGTGTGTCTGAAGATCAATGGTAACAAGAGACGATGGGGACACGATGTTTACCTGTGTTCGGGCCCTCACGAAAGGAGGTAAAACCCTACGTCTTGCTTTGATTATATTCAATGAGTATAGGGGTTACAAGAGTTGATCTACCTCGAGATCGTAATGGCTAAACCCTAGCTGTCTAGCCTATGAGAATTTTGATGATCACTATGGACTAAACCCTCCAGTTTATATACACACGGAAGGGGCATAGGGTTACACAGAGTCGGTTTGTGGGGAAGGAAATAACATATCCGGACACCAATCTTGCCATCCACGCATATAGGAGTCCTACCCGGACACCGGGGAAAGTCTTCTGCTTTTATATCCACGGCCCATCAGTCTGGCCCATATCAAATAGTCCGGACACCCGAGGACCCCCTAATCTAGGACCCCCTCACTCCACACCGCTCCAAACGGAGATTAGCATCCGCAAGGGTGTGAACTTCAGGATACATCCTCGTCTCTGCGTGCATCGGTTATCTCTTACCCGAGCCCTTTACTTATGCACTTTACTTTGTGATAGCCATATTGTTTCTTGTCATATATCTTGCTATCACTTGGTTGTTTATCTTCCTTAGCATAAGTTGTTGGTGCACATAGGTGAGCCTAGTTGTTGTAGGTTTTGTGCTTGACAAATTAACCTCTAGGTTTATTCCGCATTTGTTCAAACATAAACCATAATTATTTTAAAGCGCCTATTCACCCCCCCCCCTCTAGGTGACATCCTCGATCTTTCAATTGGTATCAGAGCCTCATCTCTCATTATTAGGCTTAACCGCCTAGAGAGTAAAGATGTCGACTAGGGGTTTAGGATTCTCTGGCACTCTTAGTTTCGATGGCACAAATTTTGATGTTTGGGTAACTCGCATGCTTAATCTCTTTAGGGTCATGGATCCAAATTTAGAGAGAATTGTAGATATAGGTTTTCTCCTCCAAAGTATGCTCAATGATTATCTTTAGAGGATGAGAAAAACTCTTATCTCAATGCTCAAGCTTCTAATGTGCTTTTTGATTCTTTGAGAAATGTAGTTATATTTCAACTCATGTCGTTTCGGGATGCTCATGAGTTGTGGACAAAGCTTAAAGATAACTATGGAGTGTCCAAGATTTGTGAGGCTAATTTTCGTCCCTCCACCTCCGGTCATATAGTGTTCTCAACTTCTTCTACTTCACCTACATGTGGTTTGCCACAAGGTAATGACATGGTGAGGTGTTCATTGCAATGATGATAGCGGTCTTATTGTTGATTATCCTTCATCATTTTCTTATTGCAATGCTTCATCTTTGGACTTTAGCACTTTGAGCACTCCAAATGTTTCACATGCTTGTGTTGAGAGTCCGTGCATATCATGTAGAAATTGCTTGACTAAATCTCATGATGATATGCTTGCATTGTTGCCATGATAAAAATGCATGTATTTCCTCAAGTTGTTGTGCTAACAATGTACAGGAGACCCAGCACTCCATGGAACAAGATGTGGTCTTGAACGGTGATTCAAGGGATCCTACATCGTCATCTATTGCTTTTTGCCTTATGGCTAAGGATTCAAAGGTATCTCCTACTTTGAACCCGAATATGTCTCTTGATGATAATGTTAATGCTAATAATGACGAGGATAATGATGAAGAGAGTGATAATGTTGTCTCCTTAAAAATTAATGGGGAAATGGTTTTTAAAGCTCTTCGTAAAAATAAAATTGCTCGTTCCAACTTCATGGAAATCATGTCCATTGCCATTGAGGGCAAGAAATATATTGAGGAGTTGGAATCTCATCTCGAGGAGCATGAGGTCACCATTGATAAAATGGAAGGTCATGAGTGTGATTACGCTAATGAGATTGCGGACCTCTCCCAAGCTCTTGAACTTGAACAAACCACCAAGGAATCTCTTGAGGTGACTTTTGCTCTAGAATTGTCTAGAGTGAAGGAAACTCATGATAGAGCTCTTGAGGTGGCCAATTATTTTGAAACTAAAAATGAGAAGCTTGAAGTTGCGCATGATAAACTCCTTGAGAACTTTGGGCACCTCGAAAATGGCTCAAGGGTCATCAAGAGTGCGCTCATCAAACTCACCAAGTCTCATGCTCAACTTAAAGCTTCGTATTCAAAAGAGCTTGCAAAGTTGCCTTCTCCTCTTATTGTTAATGATGATGCTAGTTCTACTAACTCTATTTCTTGTGAAGCATCCATTTTGAAGGAGAATGTTGAGCTAACGGCTCAACTTGTGTTTCTATCTAGCAATTATGGGAAATTGGAAGAAAGTCATGAAAAGCTCTCGAGCTCTCATGATGATCTTCTAGTATCCCATAATGTGCTAAAGATAGCTCATCAGGCTATGATTACTAAGGTAACATCTAGTGAGCCTCATGTGGATACTAGCACTATTTCAAGTCTAAATGCTATATTGCCATGTGTTAGTCCTCGTAATTCATCCACTCATAATGTTGCTACATCTTGTGATGAATTGCTTTACTTGCCTTGTTGATCTAACAATGAAGCTTATACTTCCTCTAGTACTTGTGTTGCTCAAGGCCCAAGTCACTTCCTCGAAGAAAGACTTGGAAAAGAGTCATGAAGGGAAGTCCACACTCAACAATATCTTGAGTGTGCAAAAATCCCCCAATATGGTGGACTTGGATTCAACTCCAATAAGAAGAAGAAGTCCAAGATGAACAAGAAAAATGGCCAAAAACAAGTCAAGTATTCGGCCAAGATTATTTGCTTCAAGTGCCAAGTTGAAGGGCATCATGTTAGATCTTGCGCATTGAAGAAGAAGGCCATAAGTGACAAGCAAAAAGGGAAGTGGCCACAAGTTCATTCCCATGCTCAACCTCAAGTTGAATAAAGGCCTCTTCCCAAGATGACTCAAGCTAATGCTTCTCAAGTTGAGAAACCAAGTGAGAAGAAAGTGAAGAGTAAACGTTGCTATCTATGTCGTGAGAAAGGTCACGTAGCTTCTTCATGCACAAATGGTACCTTATGCAACCCAATTCTAATAGATGGTGTCTATTCTATTGGGAAGGATAAGGTTGGCAATGTGTTTGCCAATTATTGGTACTCAAAGTGGTGTCAAGAAAAGAACCATTTGGGTTGCCAAGCCTATTGTG
Source organism: Aegilops bicornis (assembly GCA_021605145.1). Classification (NCBI taxonomy): domain Eukaryota; kingdom Viridiplantae; phylum Streptophyta; class Magnoliopsida; order Poales; family Poaceae; genus Aegilops; species Aegilops bicornis. The sequence continues at coordinate 386,923,827 of CM038675.1, read as the reverse complement.
ACTGACCTATTAGGACCCAACTTAGTTGGGGGCCAACTAGCTCAAACTTGATAAATAGGTGTTGTTGGAGGGCATTGGAGACTTGGCTACATCATGAATAATTAAGGGGACTTCATCATTCTTATTGTCTCAAGCCAAGTCAATTGGGTTATCAAGTTTCTATCTTATATCCAATGTGCCTCCTTGCGGTAACTTGTAGTTAAATTGTTGACATTGAAAGTTACTTGCCCCTTTGCATGTTTTGGTTTTGTTCCTTGCATGTGTTTGTATATGTTGTGTCTCCAAGTTGCTTATCTTGAGTAATAAAGTATGTGTATGTCGGTTTGCACATCATGTACATGTGTGTCATACGTTGAGCCCTTGTGCACCTTGTTTGTATCTTAGTTGGCTCTTGTGAGGGATTAATATAATATAACATTGTGGGGGAGTGATGTGCCTTGTGCACCTCACAATCCTATAAATACGTGTACATGAGGAATACCATCTAGTATTGATATTACAAGTTTATCTAGTCGCTATGTGGTATGTCTGCTCATGAGAATTCAAATTCTAAATAGTCCATTAATTATCTCATATTGGATTCTTATTGCCTCTTGTGCAGTTTTCTTTAGTATCACATTATGGGGGAGTAACGTGCTATGTGCAAATTACAAGTGTCGGCGTTCTGGGAACGGGGGTCCCCAGACTTGCGTGCTTGCGGCCCGCAGCGTGGCTAAGCCAGCAGGTCGTATGACCCATCTTCATCAACAAGGCATCCAAGACCCTCGCGAGGCGGACGACGCAAGACATCCTCTGGAGTAGCCTAACCAGGCAGGCTCACGAGGAGCGGAGATATCAAGGCGGGGCAAAACCTCCCGAGGCTCTCGTGACGTGAGCCATGACGCACGGCGCCAGGCGGGCGCCAGCGGGCGCCAGCACGCGCAGCGTCCTTATTTCCTCTTTGGTGCTAAGGAGGCCAGCGCAGGCGAAGAGTACCAAGGCATCAGGCAAAGGTTGCTATATTGGTGCAATGAGACCAAGACCGGGAGGACGACAAGACGGAGGTCATCATGGAGCCCAAGACGGCGTGACCAGCGCAGGCGAAGACCGCTTTTGTCAGGATAGCTTGTACTAGTTGTCCCCCTTCAAATTTGCCCGCGGTTGTTGGCTCCCTTCTCGCTCATTATTTGGGAAGAGGACCAGGGCCTATATAAGTAGAGCTAGCCACTATAGTGGGAAAAAAGGGGGGATCCTCACCCGCACAAGTTCGACAAGCACAAGAGCACCTCAACCTCAAGAGGTTGTTCTTCCCTTGTACTGTTCTTCATCAGCCCAAGAGGCAATCCACCACCACCACATTGGAGTAGGGTATTACACCACAACGGTGGCCCGAACCAGTATAAACGTCGTGTCTTTCTGTGTTGCGAGTTTGTTGAGTTCGTCTGCGAGATCTTTGCGAGCTAGGGCGTAAATCGGTAGGAGGGAAAGACTTCGCGTGCACCCCAGTGTTTGACCCTTAAGGGTTTGCCGGAACCCCACATCCGACATTTGGCACACCAGGTAGGGGTGCGTTGTAGCTTCCCTTCCATCAGTTCGTCGCTCCATTGCTCCGTCGTCTCCATGGCACACGCTCGCCGTGCTCGTGCTGAGCGTCAGGCTGCCCTCTCCGCCCGCGTCGCTCAGACGGCTCGCGTTGGCGGGCCACCTCGTCGTTCTCCGTCTCTCGCCGCTGATGCTGCTACTGGCCTGGTGGGGAACGAGCAGCAGGCGTCCTCGCTGCATTCTTCGGTGCGGCAGGACGGCCGCACCGCTACTCCGTCGCTTACCCATATCGGCTCTTCGTCCCACGCGCACCGCGCTCCCATGGAGGCACGGGTCGCGCTCCTCGCGGCGAACGAGCTCCTGCTTTACCGCCCCGTCGACGACCTCTATGAGGAGTGGCTCGATCGCGTCGCCGAGCTCGTCCGTGCTGCCGGGGACTCTCCAGCGCCGTCCTACTCTCTGCCTCCTCCTCAACCAGCCGCAGGCGACAGGGCTCATGGCATGCCTCCACTACCTCAGCCCCAAGATGGCGCCTTGGCACCAAGGCGTGCGGCCCTGCAGCGTGATCCACCGCGCCCAGCGCCCGCACGCGAAGAGAGAAGCTGCCAAGAAATCCCGTGGCCGCGAGAAGCTGCACCTGCGCTCCCTGCACCACCTCGTCAAGACCGCGCACCGCCAGTAGCGGCGCAGCGCGAACCTCATCAAGACCAAGCTCCACCTCCAAATCGGGCCCCGGCAACCACGGCCGGCTGTCGCGCCTTCACCCCCGAGCTGCGTAGCATCGCCTGGCCAGGCAAGTTCAAGCCGGATCTGCCTCCTCGCTACGACGGCACCGCCGACCGCGTAGGGTTCCTGCAGCTCTATGAGCTGAGCATCAAAGTGGCCAACGGCGACGAAAAAGTCATGGCGAACTGGTTTCCCATAGCGCTCAAGGATGGAGCCCGCTCCTGGCTCCTGAACCTGCAGCACGGCTCGATCTCTTCCTGGGACGAGATGCATGACCGCTTCGTCGCCAACTTCCAGGGCACTCGCGACCGCCCGCCGGCCGCGGGTGATCTACGCCGCATCAAGCAACAACCAGGAGAGACCCTCTAGAAGTACATCCAGCGCTTCAACAACACCCGCCTTAAGATCCCCAAGGTCATAGAAGAGGCCATCATCTCCGCGTTTTCCGACGGCGTCCGTGACGTCAAGATGAAGGAAGAGCTCGCCATCCACGAGGAGCTCTGCACCTCTCAGGAGCTGTTCAACCTGGCGACCAAGTGCGCAAGAGCTGAGGAGGGGCGCCTTTCTCTCCTCGAGCTGCCAGCCGCGGGAACGGAGGATAAGAAGGCCAAGGCCAAGGACGTGAAGCGAAAGGAGGCGGTCGTGCTCGTGGCGGAGCCCGACACCAAGCGGGGCAGAGATCAGCCCGAGTCATCCAAGAACACCGACCGTTCTGCGCCTTCCACAACCTGAACACCCACAACATGAGCGACTGCCAAGATCTCAGAGCCATACGGGAAGGACGCTACGGTCGACGCCCCGAGCGCAACGACTGGGGCTACGGCCGCGGAGGAGGACGTGGAGGTGGACGCTGGGACGACTGTGGCCCGCGCCAGGAGTGGCGCGACCGGCCTCGTGAGGACCGCTGGCAGGACCAACCTCGCGAAGGCGCCTGGAGGGACCAGCCTCGTGAGGATCGCCCCCAGGGCAACACCGGTCTTCCCCCGCTGCCGCCACCAGGGAGGAACGAAGATCACCACCAGGACGAGGGGGTGGGGGCTTCCAGGAGCCGCGTGCGATCGCCTGCATCTTGGGCGGTGCTCAGGCCCCAGCCTCTTAGCGCATCTTCAAATAGTTCGCTCGCGAGGTGAATGCGGTGTTCCCCAAGCTCGAAGCCACGCGCCCGCTCAGGTGGTCCCAATGTGCCATCATTTTCAACTCAGCGGATCAGCTCAAGTGCGCAGCCACCGTCGGCGCCCTCCCTATGTTGTGCTCCCCAGTCATCAGCAATGTGTGCAGGTCACCAAGACCCTCATCGACGGCGGCGCAGGGCTCAACGTCCTGTCCGTTGACACGTTCAACAACCTCCAAGTGCCATATGAACAACTCGAGCCCACCAAGCCCTTCTCAGGAGTGACCGCCGGTTCCACCACACCGATAGGGCAAGTTCGCCTGCCTGTCACCTTCAGGGAGCGGAAGAACTACCGCACCGAGCTCATCGACTTTGACATCACGCACATCCTCCTGCCGTACAATGCCATCCTCGGGTATCCAGCCCTTGCCAAGTTCATGGAGGTCACTCATCACGGCTACAACGTTCTCAAGATGCCAGGAAGTGGAGGGGTCATCACGGTCCCATGTGAAGAGAGGGATGCAGTGTGCTCCCTCGAGCGCGCCTTTCAAGCTGCAGCAATCGACGACCCCGACAACAGAAGTGAAGTCCCTCCGGAGGCCATCCCCAAGAAGAAGCAGCCGCACCGTGTAGGACCTCAGGAGGGTGGCGCCGCGGCAGGAGCCTCGTTAGGATCAGTGCCCGCTCTAGGGGCGCCTCCCTCCTGGCGAGGATGCTGGGCTGCGTGTCTGCATCGACGTCCCCGGGCTCAACAAGGCCGCGTCTCAGGAGCGCTTCTGGCCATCACGTGTGGGCCGCTGCGAAGGACAACCACAAAGCTACATTCGCATGCCCTTCGGCTTGCCGAGCGTGGCGTCGGCCTATCAGCGCAACATACGGCGAGTCCTGGCGGCTCAAGACGCCAGGTACCACGCCGTCCTAGAGGAGATGGAGACGACCTTCAGGGAACCTCCCGAGCCCCCAGAGCCTCCCGAGGCTCAGGGCCCCGGTGGCTCATGAGAGGTCCTTTCTTCAGGGCACGCCTTCAGCCGCACCAACTCTAGTTCGTCTACAAAGCCAGGTGACATCTTCCAAGCTCATTTAGCTGGGAGCGCCCCTCGGGCTGCATTATTCCCAGGCCACATGGGTCCGTCCCTGAGGCATGTATCCCTTTTTCCTATGTCTTCAGCTTACCTTGCTGGGGGGACCCCTCGGGTTGCATCACCCCCAAGCCGCTCGGGCCGGACCCAGTGGCATGTATCTTCCCGCATTTACCTAAGCTGATCTGCTCTCCATGCTTAACCTGCCAACTGCTACCACCTGTCCGATCATCGCCTCCCCCGGGGCCTTCACACAGGCACGACGCTGATGCATGGGTCCGTCCCTGTCACGTCGACAAACCAGAGCGGTCGAGCTCTGGCTCGCGGCCCGCCCCGCGCACGTCACCTCACCTGGCCCTCAGTTCCTTCATCCGGTCCAGAGCAACCAGCGGCAGGCTGACAGCTGTAACGGCAAACCCCGTTTCTTCTTGTGCCAGTTCACAGGGATCCCGTGAGAAGGATAGCAGGCGGCATCGCGAGTCTCCTTTTCTCTCATGCAATTCTCTTGCACGTTAAAATGGGGGCTCCTGTGCATCGCGACTCAGGAGCTCTTACTGGCTCTCCAGCCCTCACCCCCTGGCCTTGACCACGGCATCGCGACCTGGCATACCAGCGACGGCTGAGCTCGCTCGAGGGCCGGGACCTGAGAACGTAGAGCACTAAGGAGAGCATGAGGGGAGGGAACTCGTATGGGCCGGCCTGGCAATGCCGCACAAGTAGGTGCGTAGCTCTGGCGCAACGTCAGGAGTTGCCACGAAATCAACAAGATAAGTCCCGCACCCGGATCGGCTAAATGCATGGGCCTAATGGTCGCTCACGGCTTGCCGCAACCCCGTTGCGGCCACGTCGACTCCCTTTGTCGCCTCACCATGGCTTCTTGAGCGCTAAGGGGGACCTCCTGAGCATTGCGCCTCAAGGGCTCTTACTGGACCTCGGGCCGCACACCTCTTGGCCTTGACCACGGCACGCGACCTGGCATACCAGCGACGTCTGTAGCCTGCCTGGGGACCGGGACCTGTCAGCGTAGAGCAACAAGCTATCACGAGGAAAGAAAGGGAGGACCGAGCCTTAACGGGACATGCGCTCACCAAGTTTTCATAACAAGGAAGATAAGCACAAAAGACATTACAAATCCTTACATGCCCCCACGGGGTGATTCATGGTTCTTCGCAGGAAGCAAAAGCTTACACTAAGTGGAATCCCATCTACATCCTTCCTTGGCAGACGCCATCATCAATAGTGGGCCACGGGAGGCCGGCGCCAACCCCATCCAGATCAGTGGCAGTGACGGCCGGACGCCGCAGCTCTGCTCCGGGCGCGCCGAGAGCTCGGGGGCATGTAGCCGTCGTCAACATCTCCGGAGTCTCGTAAAGCTCAGGAGAGCTGCTGGACTCCCGGGGGCTGCTGCTGCTGGAGTAGCCGTGAGCGGAGCGCACGTCAGTTTGGCGCGCCCCTCCAGGGAACCACTCCAGGCGGCGGCCTTCGGTGTCGAAGACCTTGAAGAATAGCGTGGAGGCTCCGTCGTACTCGAAGTGGATGCCGAGGGCGCCCCTCGCGCGGCAGACCCGTGCGATCTCCCCCCAGCCGCGGGTCATGAAGATCTTGCCGGCGGGAACCGCTTCGATCTCCGCTCCGGTCGCCAGAGCGCTGCAGTCCGCGTGCTGCAGCCAGAGCTCGAGAGGCCCCCTCGGCGGCATCACGTTGGAGAAGAACCGCGGGAAGCGGATCCAGGAGCTTGGAGGCATCGGCACCCACAGCACCAACTCGCGCGAGGAGTCCGCGGCATGGACCCCAGGGGCGGCGGCTCCGAACACGGCGTGGGCGGCGTTGCTCGTCGTGTCGTCCTCCCGAGCCCTTGGCTCGGGCGTACAAGGGTAGCGGGTACCCCGGAGGAGGCCGCTCTCACCAGGGCCTCGACACCACCTACATCGCCGTTTCATCATGGCGATGGATCGACCTCTTCTTTGATGGAAGTGGCCCCGGATCATCACAGGGAGCCTTTCCCTTCTCTTCGGCAGAAAACCTTCTGATGGGTGCCATTGTTGTTAGCAGTGGAGCGAGGAGGAAGGAGCAAGGAAGCAAGGAAGAGATGGGCAGCGGGGGCCCCGCCCCTCCCCAATTATAGCACGAGAAGGCCAACCGGCGTCTCCCACGATTGCAAGTAATGATGGTTTTCCTTGCATGTCGCAAGGACTTGTCAACTCGTGCAGTCGCCGAGGCAGCGCTGGGAAGCGGAGACGCCCACGTCCAATCAACCGCCACGCATCAACCGAGGCCGCAGGCTTTTGGGGCCCGCGGTGCTCCGAACTTGACCCTTGGCTTCGCCGTGAAGCCAAGCCCGAGCGCACCTTGGGCCCGGGGGCTACTGTCAGCGATGCAGGAGCAGGGGTCCCCAGACTTGCCTGCCTGCGGCCTGCAGCGTGGCTAAGCTAGCAGGCCGTACGGCCCATCTTCATCAACAAGGCATCCAAGACCCTCGCGAGGGGCCAAGCCTCGCGAGGCGGACGATGCAAGACCTCCTCTGGAGTAGCCTAGCCAGGCAGGCTCACGAGGAGCGGAGATATCAAGGTGGGGCAAAACCTCCCGAGGCTCTCGTGACGTGAGCCATGACGCACGGCACCAGGCGGGCGCCAGCACGCGCAGCGTCCTTATTTCCTCTTCGGTGCTAAGGAGGCCAGCGCAGGCGAAGAGTACCGAGGCATCAGGCAAAGGTTGTTATATTGGTGAAACGAGACCAAGACCAGGAGGATGGCAAGATGTAGGTCATCATGGAGCCCAAGACGGCGTCACCACCAGAGCTTTTCGCAGGCGAAGATCGCTTTTGTCAGGATAGCTTGTAATAGCTGTCCCCCTTCAAATTTGCCCGTCGTTGTTGGCTCCCTTCCCGCTCATTATTTGGGAAGAGGACCAGGGCCTATATAAGTAGAGATAGCCACCATAGTGGGAAAAATAGGGGGATCCTCACCCGCACAAGTTCGACAAGCACAAGAGCACCTCAACCTCAGGAGGTTGTTCTTCCCTTGTACTGTTCTTCATCAGCCCAAGAGGCAATCCACCACCACCACACTGGAGTAGGGTATTACACCACAATGGTGGCCCAAACCAGTATGAACCTCGTGTCTTTCTGTGTTGCGAGTTCGTCGAGTTCGTCCACGAGATCTTTGCGAGCTAGGGCGTAGATCGGTAGGAGGGAAAGACTTCGCGCACACCCCAGTGTTCGAACCTTAAGGGTTTGCCGGAACCCCACATCCGAGAACAAGCCTAGAATATGTGTACATTTGATATATTATCACCTAGAATTGATATTGTAAATTATCTTGTCCCTAGGTGGCATGTTAGCTCTACAAGTTGCAATTTGCTTTTCTGTTTTGGTGTGAAGATGATGATGGATATCTTTAAAATCTACCACTGGGAATTATTCCAAAATACTTCTTGTGTCTTGACAATTGGTAATCATTTATGTGGTAGAAATTGTTGATCATCTTTATATTGGCCTTTGGTTTTATTTGCCTCATCTCTTGCCTAGGATTGTTTCAACTCCTGTTGTCTTCCGTGCCACTTGTGGATCATGTTTATTTCTTGATCTCTTCTAGTGCGCCTATGGATATAGTGAAAGCGGTGATCCCATCTTGTGCATTTTGCATTAAAATGCAAATTCTCTATAATGCACAACTCTTTGGGGAGCTATCCTATTTTCTTTAGAACACTCATCTTGTGATCCTTATCAAGTGTGTGTTGGTGGAAGACAAGTCGTTTCTTTTGGTACTGTGTGCCATCATGAAACTTTGTAGAGGTCTTGGTTAGTTAGGAACCTTCCTCTCTTTTGGGAGTTTGGTGTCTTCCTTTTAGTGTGTATCAATGGATATCTCATTCCTTGATGTATCTTGTATTTGGTATCCTTCAAGTGATAAGTTCTTCTTTGAGTATCTTATTTTCACTTGATATCTTTTCTTTTGGGATCCTATCAACCATGTGTTGATTTGGTCCTTGAAGTCTAGAGCATGCATGTTTACCTTATGTACATTCTTTGGCATGCTTTCTTTCTTTGACCCAATATATAAGGGAAACTCCACCAAGTCTCTAATTGGCTAAGATGTGCATGAAATTCTATTTCATATCTATATGCACATATTTATGTGGAATTTTTTATATGTATTGTTGGTTTGCTAACTCTTTGGTCCCAATGATTTTGGGTACCATTTTGTTTGTGGTGTTGTTCTAGGAACAACTAGAGATGCATTGGATGCTTGCCTCATTTAAAAGGAAGGTGGGGTCACCATGTGCTTATTCGAGTTAAGCTAGGACGTTCAGTGAACTACTATCGTTTACATTCAATGGGTATCTACTACATCCTTCCTATGCTATCTCGGTAACAAGTATCTACTCATGCATATATTTCTTACATACAACCTTGTGTAGGTTGCATCATGGCATGAATTTCTTGATTAGTTCTTGTGATACTTGTTTCCATTCTCAAAGCATCTCAACAATGATCTCTTGTTGATAGTTGTGATATCTTTGATGTTCATTTGGTTGAAGCTCATTTATATACTATATGATAATATTAAGCCATGCGCTATATGTGTTTCAAGCAAAGATCTTATCGGTATATTTTATGACTTCTGTTTGGGTATCCTACTCTTTCCTTGAGTAACCATTTCTTGTGTGCATCCTTCTCTGTGGATTGATATCATCATGATTTTCATCTACCTAGAATCTTATACACTTGAGAGAAGTTACATCTTTAGTGTATATCCTTATTCTTTCACGTCCACCTTTCTTTCCTTTGTATTTCCTAGGTGGCTCCTATATCTTTGCATCTTGTTGCACTCTTTTGTGGTGAAGATTGTTTTCCTCTTGCTTGTCATGATGAGGCTTTTTCCAATTCAATTGGTATCCCTCCTCTTAACGAAGCTTCCTTTTATATCTTCACCATGGGTTTTCACAAGCATTGGTTCTTTATATGCTTATTAGTGAGCTTGTGAACCCATTTGCTAGTTGTGTGTGGGAATGACAGGCCATGCACCATGTATCTCATTCATTCAAGACTATATTGATGCTTAATTCTCATTTGTACATTAGTATTCTCAAGTGCATTGCCTTGACTCACACACATCGGTTTTGGTTGAGCCTATTCCTAAGTTGCCTCTTTTACATGTTGCTCAACCATGTGTTTGTTGCAAGTGCTAGGCTTAGTTTCCTATATGCTCACTTGCACTTGTTGTGTGTTTCTATTTATTTTGGGGGAGTGATGATCCTACTTTGTGCATGTTGTACCCAAATACAAAACTATATATTGCACAAATCATGGGGATCTTCTCTATGTTCTTTAGAACACTCCTTCTCTCATATAATAATATCTTGTATCCATGTGGCTTGTAGGATCCATTGTCGGATTGTTTCAGTTGGTATCTTTTGATTGCTAATTTCATTCTTGGTATGCCTTTGTGCCTTATCACCCCTTTGCAATCTTTGGATCCTCAATATAGTTTGTCTTCCTCCAACTATTCATCATTGGATATATGTATTGTATTCCACTCATATTTTTAGAAATACACAATTTATGGAGGAACACATATTATATTGGCCTTCTAAGTTTTTCGCCCATTTTGGGAATCGATGCCAATGGGGGAGAAGTTTAGAGAGTTGTGTGGATAAGTTTAGAGCTATCTCTTCTTTCTTTGGTTTTGTTCCTAAGCTTTTGCATCTCATGCTCATGGATTATTAGTTGTTGCTTTGCCTGGTGATGCTTAATTCATTATATAAACTCTCTTGAAAGTGATTGTCATCAATTACCAAAATGGGGGAGACTGAAAGAACATGCGGTGCCCCCATGTTTGGCTTTGGTGATTGATGACAATCTCTATGGACTAATGGTTGAATTGAGTTATATTCTTAGGATTTTTCCATGGGCTTTTCTTGAAGTCCATTTGTTGGTTTCAAGGAGTTTATGTGTTGACCAAGGTGGTATCCAAGGATCTATCCAAAGATTGGTCTAGTGAGTGTTGAGGTAATTGCTAGCATGTCTTGAAAAAGAAGATTGTGTGAACATTCTTGTGTATCTTCAAGTAATCATCTTTATGAAGAGAGAAGATTTCACACAAAGTGTAGAAGATACACCGAGTGGGATCAAGTGATCTCACGGTTTGGTAAGCATTGTCCATTGCGCTCTGTGTACTAACCCATGGTCTTTGTGAGAGTTCTATGTGGGGTTAGATTTGCTTCCATGGGATTGCGTCAAGAGGAAGATCGCATACAACCCATGGAGGATGACATCAAATCAAGGTTGTGTTGTGCAAGTTCAAGTGGAGCATCACGAAGAAACCATGCTTGTAGCTTGCCGTCCATTGTGGTGACAATGGACTTGTGAAGGTGTGCCGAAGAGTGACTCACCCATAGTGGAGTATGGGGGAGCAATCAACTAGCCTTCATCGAGCCAACGCAATGACAAAAGGTGGTCCAACTTGAGGGAGTCAAGATTGTCATCATCTAGCTCAAGTGGACTTCATGCAAGGCAAAGGATTGCCCTTGATAGTTTTTCTATTTTACCGGTCTCATGGTGATAGTTTGGAGACCGGGTTATAGGATCGATAGCCGTACTATCAAGGGGGCACTTAAGTGAGTAGCTTGATCGTATCATTCGCCGAGAGCTCAGACCATTGCATACTTGCATCATCTTTCTTGATCCTTATTTGTATTTTCTCCTTTTGAGGTTTTAGATCTTGTGGTTATCTTCATGACAAGCTCTAGTACATCGAAAACGGATTTCATATGCTTCTTCTGTTGCATTTTCGGTGTTGGAGGTTTTACCGGTCTTATTCGACGAAGGGTTATCACCATTTTATTATGGGCCTTTTCTCATTTGATTATTATTGTTATTTCTATCAATATTGTGTTAGCCCTTGTCGTTAGCTTTCCAACAAACTTGGTTTCATTGAATTCGGACTCCGTTTGCAAAAGTTATGGCAGTTTTGGTATCCTAAAAGGCTGCAGCGGTACTACCACGGCTACTACCGTGGCTACTTCCGCTCCGGACCAAAATCTCGTATTAAGTACAGCGGTGGTAGGCACGGATGTATTTTTTTAGTACCGCTCATAAGTAGTAGTACCGCTACCCTTAGCGGTATTACCGCTACCCCTAGCGGTAGTACCGTGAGGACGAGCCGTAGTACCGCCCCGGCAGTTCTACTGGCATTTTGCCTCCTCGCTGTTGTTTTTCAAAGGGCTTCCACCAGCCTAGCGGTAGTACCACTCCCATGAGCGGTAGTACCACTCTGTGCAGGCTGTGAGCATAACGGTTGGATTCATTCCCACCTATAAAAGGGGGTCTTCTTCCCCAATGAACCTTATCCTTTGAGCTCGTGTTCTTCCCCCATTGTTGACCTTCTTCGAGCTTCCTATCTCTCAATCCCTCCATGGATTCTTGCTAGTTTTAGGGGAAAAGAGAGAGGAGATCTAGATCCAGATTTCCACCAATCACTTTCTCCTCAATGTGAGGGGAACCCCTTGGATCTAGATCTTGGAGTTCTTGGTGTTCTCCTTCTTGTTCTTCCTCTAATTTTCCTCCCTAGCATAGTTGCTTTGGTGGGATTTGGGAGAGAAGGACTTGGGCATTCCATGTGCCCTTGCCATTGCATTTGGTGCATCGGTTTGAGTTCTCTACGGTGATACGTGGAAGTTACAAGTTGAGAAGCTTATTACTCTTGGGTGCTTGGTACCCTTGAGCTTGTTCCTCTTGGGTGCTTGGGCGCCCTAGATGGTTGGTGGTGTTTGGAGCTCAATCATTGTGGTGTAATGCTCTGAGCAAGCGTCGGGTTCCCCAAATAGCTTGTGGAGATCACCCCGAGCAATTTGACGGGTTCTGATGACCGCCCCCAAGGGTTACCAAAGTGTACGGGTTCGGTGACCGCCCCCAAGGGTTGCCATTTGTACGGGTTCGGTGACCGCCCTCAGGGGTCCCTTAGTGGAATCACTGCATCTTGCATTGTGTGTGGGCGTGAGGAGATTACGGTGGCCCTAGTGGCTTCTTGGGGAGCATTGTGCCTCCACACCACTCCAAACGGAGATTAGCATCTGCAAGGGTGTGAACTTCGGGATACATCATCGTCTCTGTGTGCCTCGGTTATCTCTTACCCGAGCCCTTTAATTATGCACTTTACTTTGTGATAGCCATATTGTTTCTTGTCATATATCTTGCTATCACTTAGTTGTTTATCTTGCTTAGCATAAGTTGTTGGTGCACATAGGTGAGCCTAGTTGTTGTAGGTTTTGTGCTTGACAAATTAACCGCTAGGTTTATTCCGCATTTTTTCAAGCCTAAATCATAATTACTTTAAAGTGCCTATTCACCCCCCCCCTCTAAGCGACATCCTTGATCTTTCACAAGGTATTCCTCCAGTATTCGGGAGTTGCATAATCCCATAGTCGAAGGAATATGTATATGACATTAAGAAAGCAATAGCAATAAACGGAATGATCAAATGCTAAGCTAATGGATGGGTCTTGTCCATCACATCATTCTCCTAATAATGTGATCCCATCATCAAACGATAACACATGTCTATGGTTAGGAAACCTTAACCATCTTTGATCAATGAGCTAGTCTAGTAGAGGCTTACTAGGGACACGATATTTGTTTATGTATTCACACATGTATTTAAGTTTTTGATCAATACTATTCTAGCATGAATAATAAACCTTTATCATGAATAAGGAAATATAAAATAACAACTTTATTATTGCCACTAGGGCATATTTCCTTTAAACAGCTCGTCGCCGATGCCGCTAACGGCTTCGCCACATAGGCGCCCTACAGGTCATGATAGGGGATCGCGTGATAGAGACACCACATGTGATTTTGTTCCTTTGACAACACAGACATGAGGTGTTTATATGATGCTTAAGCCAACCCTACATTCCATTGATCGATCAAGCAAACTAGCCAAGCTCACCCAGGAGCCATTATGGTATTCTCCCTTTTTCTCGTAACGGAAGGATGAGATCAAGCGACACACGGTTAGGTCTATTAGCACTTAATTAATATTAAAAGACAAAATACCCACTCTAATTCTTGGAAGGTGGGTGTACTGAAGCAGGCCCCAATTACTATTGTATGGGAATCAACGCTTTGGCTAGTATGCATGCGAGCCTCATATTGTGCAAATTAAGGATATTATCAAGTAGTGGCAGGTGGTTGTCATGTATACTAGTGTTGACAAAATGATAAAAACACTTACCCGTGTTAACTCCTCCAAAGCCTCTATTTTCTTGGCCGTGAATAATGCAAGCTGCGTTAAGAGAGGGGAAACATCAATTACTCGTAAGCATGTAGCTGCAAATCAAGCACCTTCGATGCAGAAATCAATATCAATTGCGAAAAATCAGTTACATGCTAATAATGGCGATCAGGAGTCTCGACTTCAACAGGTATGATTACCAAATTTGCATTATAGCATCTACATGGAAAAGCATTATTATCAGACACAAATCAGCGAAATGTACAAATATAGCATTAATAGACAAGGCTGTTGAGGCCTCTATAAATGAAAAGATGGGAAAAGAGTCCTAACATACCTGTGGTTGACAAATCGCCCGAGTTCCCATAAAATGTCGGATCAAGGCAGAGAGCTTCCTCGTCTCTTAGCACCCCTTGAACCCCAACTAGCATCTAGGAGCACTTGATCCACATGCTTAGAATTTTTGGCTTTTCTCTCATGTAGTTCAGAACTTGTTAGTGCCTCCCCAACTAATTCAGAGATGAAAGCACCTTTTGGCAGCCCATCCAGCGTCGGGACCCCCCAGCCATTCCCTTCATTCGTGAAAACACCTGAATCATGGAATAATTGTAAGCTCATCTCCATGCTACAAGGTTGACACCAAAGTAAAGGGAACAAAGTGAAGTTTCAATTTGCTAGTGCTAACAAGAATGGAGCAAGAAACACGTTAATATAGCATAACAAATGAATGATGTCAATGGCCATTCATCGAAGAACAGAATGGTCCATAAAGAAACTACTGATGAGTGATCATCATCCAAAAATGGGAAGCCACAAAAGTATAACAGCTGTGATAACCTACAAATGTTTTAAGATAGTACCTGGAGACTGTATGTTATCCCACGCTGAATCACACGATTTCCACACTGCATGCCACAACCACATTTACTCCAACACTCCTTAATGAATTTCTCGCAAGATGACCTTTACATGGATCTGGTGAGGGCTTCGTATTATATATTCAAGAGGGCAAGCTTTACAGTAGAATTTATTATCCTTTTCTGGGAAGTGATTAACAACAATTCAATTAATTATGCCCTGACCAGGCCCTCTGGTGTGTATGCAATCTCACCTCCAGTTGATCTTGCACATGCACATGGATGTGATACTAATAAGCAGTTGCCTGAACAATCTGCGCAACAATCCTCATCACCAATCCGCGCAAGTGAGGTGTTGACATAAGCACTTTGGAAAATGAGATTCTTTCTTATGTAATAGAACAATGGCGGGCAACTATAACTACCAAATTCGTTTACAATAGGTATTCTAACTCTTTCTTCTCCCTTCGTTATGTTAGCAACATTGTGCAGTTGCCTTTGCTTAAAAAGTGCTTCCAGAGGATGATAAGCAACTACCCAATTTTGAAAGCTAGGTTTCGAGGATGATCCTACGGCAGCCATTCCCATCAACAGCTGAAGGAAATATGCCCTAGAGGCAATAATAAAGTTGTTATTTATATTTCCTTATCTCATGATAAATTTTTATTATTCATGCTAGAATTGTATTAATCGGAAACTTAGTACATGTGTGAATACATAGACAAAACAGAGTGTCCCTACTATGCCTCTACTTGACTAGCTCGGTAATCAAAGATGGTTAAGTTTCCTGGCCAGAGACATGAGTTGTCATTTTATGAACGGGATCACATCATTAGAGAATGATGTGATGGACAAGACCTACCCGTTAGCTTAGCATAATGATCGTTAAGTTTTATTGCTATTGCTTTGTTCATACTTATACATATTCCTCTGACTATGAGATTATGCAACTCCTGAATACCGGAGGAACACCTTGTGTGCTATCAAACGTCACAACATAACTGGGTGATTATAAAGATGCTCTACAGGTGTCTCTGAAGGTGTTTGTTGGGTTGGCATAGATCGATATTAGGATTTGTTCACTCTGAGTATCGGAGAGGTATCTCTGGGCTCTCTCGGTAATGCACATCACTATAAACCTTGCAAGGAATGTGACTAATGATTTAGTTATGGGATGATGCATTATGGAACGAGTAAAGAGACTTGCCAGTGATGAGATTGAACTAGGTATGAGGATACCGATGACCGAATCTCGGGCAAGTAACATACCGATGACAAAGGGAATAATGTATGTTGTTATTGCGGTTTGACCGATAAAGATCTTCGTAGAACATGTAGGAACCAATATGAGAATCCAGGTTACGCTATTGGTTATTGACCGGAGATGTGTCTCGGTCATGTCTACATAGTTCTCGAACCCGTAGGGTCCGCATGCTTAACGTTCTATGACGATTTGTATTATGAGTTATGTGTTTTGGTCACCGAAGTTTGTTCTGAGTCCCGGATGAGATCATGGACATGACGAGGAGTCTCGAAATGGTCGAGAGGTAAAGATTCATATATTGGAAGGTAGTATTCGGACATCAGAATGGTTTCGAGTGGTTCGGGTATTTTATCGGAGTACGGAGGGGTTACCGGAACCCCCCGAGGAAGTATTGGGCCTAAATGGGCCCTAAGGGAGAGAGAGGGAAGCCCGGGGGTGGCATGCGCCCCCCTCCTAGGGAGTCCGAATAGGACAAGGAGGAGGGGGCGCGGCCCCCCTTTCCTCACCCTCTCCCTCTCTTTCCTTTTCCCTCCGGTGAAGAAAGGAAAAAGGGGGGGGGGGGCGAATCCTACTGCTAATAGGACTCCCCCCCATGGCGTGCGCCTCCTGGCTGGCCTCATCCTCCTCCCCTCCTTTATATACGGGGGCAGGGGGCACCCCGTAGCACATCAATTTTTCTCTTAGCCGTGTGCGGTGCCCCCCTCCATAGTTTACTCCTCCGATCATAGCATCGTAGTGCTTAGGCGAAGCCCTGCGCGGATCACATCACCATCATCGCCACCACGCCGTCGTGCTGAAGGAACTCTCCCTCGACCCTCTGCTGGATCAAGAGTTCGAGGGACGTCATCGAGCTGAACGTGTGCTGAACATGGAGGTGCCGTACGTTCGGTACTAAGATCGGTTGGATCTTGAAGATGTTCGACTACATCAACCGTGTTAAACTAACGCTTCCGCTTTCGGTCTATGAGGGTACGTGGACACACTCTCCCCCTCTCGTTGCTATGCATCTCCTAGATAGATCTTCGTGATGGTAGGAATTTTTTTGAAATTGCATGCTACATTCCCCTTCAACAGCATGCTTACAAGGAATTGGCTTCACAAAGGGAGCATACGTCTCAAAAGCCTGTTCTTGCAAGCTGCCACCATTGTTTTGAGCTTTAGAATGCACATCACGTGACTCTGCAACATATTGGCATATCTCATTCATCATCTTGCCAATAGAAAAATCAGGAGGTAGGGTCTTTTATGAGCGGAGAAATTTATACTCAACTATTTGGAAGACCTTGTCCAAACTAATGTAGACCTCTGAAGGGTCAGATTTGCATTTCAGTGACACCTTCACCTCACCCAGAGTGGATGAAGCTACATCAAGTTCAACAAAAGATGCCTGGTGAGTCTTTTGAACAGTAGACTCTACCCCATCCTTGACTGCATGTTGGCTGCTGTCCAGAATTTGATTGTGGTTAACTATGCTAGCTCTAGCATCAGAACCGCAAGTAATCATATCCCTTATTTTACAATGTTCAATTAACATCATTGGTATGCGTCGGTGCTATACAAACGGTTTTTAACCCCTTTCCGCGATGGCATTCGGAACCGTCGCCAAGTGATTGGCGGCGATAGGAGGGTCCTTCCCACACGACCCAGAAACCGTCGCCAAGTGAGTGACGGCGATAGGAGGGTCCTTCCCACACGACCTGGAAACCGTCGGGGATAAGCCCTCCTGATGACCCGCAAGTATATGTGATCTATCATAGTCCTTTCAATAAGTAAGAGTGTCGAACACAATGAGAAGCAGAAGGAAATGACAAGCGGTTTTCAACAAGGTATTCTTTGCAAGCACTGAAATTATCGGTAATAGATAGTTTTTTGATAAGGTAATTTGTAACAGGTGACAAGTAACAAAAGTAAACAAGGTGAAGCAAGGTGGCCCAATCCTTTTTGTAGCAAAGGACAAGCCTGGACAAACTCTTATATAAAGGAAAACGCTCCCGAGGACACATGGGAATTATCGTCAAGCTAGTTTTCATCATGCTCATATAATTCACGTTCGTTACTTTGATAATTTGATATGTGGGTGGACCAGTGCTTGGGTACTGCCCTTCCTTGGACAAGCATCCCACTTATGATTAACCCATCTTGCAATCATCCACAACTACAAAAGAAGTATTAAGGTAAACCTAACCATAGCATGAAACATGTGGATCCAAATCAGCCCCTTACGAAGCAACGCATAAACTAGGGTTTAAGTTTCTGTCACTCTAGCAACCCATCATCTACTTGTTACTTCCCAATGCCTTCCTCTAGGCCTAAATAATGGTGAAGTTTTATGTAGTCGACGTTCACATAACACCACTAGAGGAGAGACAACATACATCTCATCAAAATATCGAACGAATACCAAATTCACATGACTACTTATAGCAAGACTTCTCCCATGTGCCCAGGAACAAACGTAACTACTCACAAAGCATATTCATGTTCATAATTAGAGGGGTCTTAATATGCATAAAGGATCTGAACATATGATCTTCCACCAAATAAACCAACTAGCATCAACTACAAGGAGTAATCAACACTACTAGCAACCCACAGGTACCAATCTGAGGTTTTCAGACAAAGATTGGATAAAGAGATGAACTAGGGTTTGAGATGAGATGGTGCTGGTGAATGTGTTGATGGAGATTGACCCCCTCCCGATGAGAGGATCGATGGTGATGACGATGGTGACGATTTCCCCCTCCCGGAGGGATGTTTCCCAGCGAACAGCTCATGAGCCCTAGATTGGTTCCGCCAAGGTTCCACCTCGAGACGGGCGGTAACCGTCCCCGAAAAGCTTCCTTCTGATTTTTTCCTGGACAAAAGACTTCATATAGCAGAAGATGGGCATCGGAGGCCTGCCAGGTGGCCCACGAGGCAGGGGGCGCGCCCAGGTGGGTAGGGCGTGCTCCCACCCTCGTGGATAGGGTGTGGGCCCCCTCTTGTTGATTCTTTCGCCAGTATTTTTATTAATTCCAAAAACTGCCTCCGTGCAGTTTCAAGACTTTTGGAGTTGTGCAGAATAGGTCTCTAATATTTGCTCCTTTTCCAGCTCAAAATTCCAGTTGTCGGCATTCTCCCTCTTCGTGTAAACCTTGTAACATAAGAGAGAATAGGCATAAGTATTGTGACATAATGTGTAATAACAGCCCATAATGCAATAAATATCGATATAAAAGCATGATGCAAAATGGACGTATCACCTCCTGGCACACACGCTCGGCAAAATGAGGTCGTGTGCGACTGGCGAGCGCTCAAATACGGTTATACGTACAGTAGTGCTAAAAAATACAACTATACAGGCAAAATTGTTTCCAGTCGTAAGTGCATCCCACACAGTAAGTCCCGGCTAAACATTTCTGTTCGTATGTACATTCCTCACAGCCAACCCAAGGAATACGTTTCCGTTAGTATGTACATCGCACGCGTTCTTCTATGCCCAAACGTTTGCGATGCGCACAACATCACAAATAGTCCATAATTTTGAAGTGTGTGTGATAAGGTGACTATCGCAAACATTTAATAAGAAAGAACTGTGTGCAATGTTGTTGTTAATCGCACACATTTTTTCTTGGCTGATCGTGTGTGCAGTGGAGATGGATCACACACGTAGTGGATGCTAGAAACGTTTCTGATCTCCACGTCTATCGCAGATGTTTCACTTTCGCAAACCATGTGCAGTGTAATCCCTAATTTAAAAATCACATGTTTTGAATTTGAAAGTAGGCAATCACTTATTTCATATCCAACCATGTTTATTGCAAATATAGGTTCAACCACGAATGCATAATTTGATGCACAGGTACATATACTGAAGAACTACAGAAGCACCAAGTAAAGAATGATGAAACACAGTTGTACTAAAGACTGTAAAGGGAGAGGCAAAACACATTCTGGTTGCTGGAGAAGGTGAAGCGGAATGCCCATATTGTGCGCTCCTCCATGCTTAATGCGCGCACGACTCTAGGCCAACCCCTTGTGATGGCTGCCTGCCCATCCTTCACAGTATTCATTATGACTTCTCGATGCTCATTGTAGTCTGGATGAAATACTTTAACCTTCATTGCGTGTCCACCAATCATGTACTTTGCGAGGTAATCTTGAGTGAACTGCTTCGGGAACCACTGCGAACGAAAAAGATTCAAACATTGTTGTCTAACAACTCGTTATGGGCAGTAAAAAGAGTAGGCTGCAGAGTTTGTAGTTACCATCCTACAACTCACTGTTGTGTTGGATAGGGCATAAACAAATAATTTTGTTGCCACCATTCGTATCTTTTTGCTAATAATCCTTATCAGTTTCCTCACTTGATGCTTGCTCATGAATATCTCATTGCCACATACGCAAAAAGGGTTGATGTGTGGACCCTTGCCAAGGGCATATGTACCTACAAGCAACAAGTCAATATTAGAAGCTAACAACTGTCCAGTCCTGGATCTATATGCACTACATTATGGAATGACGGGGGTGTCGTGGTGTTGACACGGCAGATGTCCTAGCGGAAGGACTTAGTCATGGAGCCATCGCAACTAGGTTAGCTTAAAGGGGTTAATCGGGACAAAGGACACAGAGAATTTATACTGGTTCGTCCCCTTGCGGTGAAGGTAAAGGCCTAATCCAGTTTGAGGTGGTATTGCTTGGGTTTTGATTACCAGGGAGATAATATGCTTGACCTAGTTCTCGATCTCTTGTTTCTTGCCCCTAACTCACCGGCGGGTCACCCCTTTATATACACAGGTTGATGCCCGGTGGCTTACAAAGTCCCGGCCAGCTCATACACATCGTGTCCGACCCGGTGACTAACTAAGCTTACCTTACAATACAAGTTATTCATGTGGCGGTTCATCCCCTTGGGCCTCAAGCCGCCTCTGGGTCTTGGGCCGTCAATGGGCTTGCTATGACCCGCCATCTTCATTGATAAGTCGCCAGTGGTATAACCCGGCCCCTCCTGGGCGGTTCATACCCAGTAGTTATATCCCCAACATTAGGCCCCAGGTTGATTCGAACTTGTTCATATCAATCTCCAATACCTGACTTGTCAAAAATCTTGCGTCGCTTGTTTGATAAACCTTGCTGTAACCCGCTATGACGTCAGCTCACAGAATCTTCTTAAACCACCATGACGTCATTTCGCATTAATTTTGCACGAGGCCCAGCACATCTTAATTGATCTTTATCTTAATGAACATCCCGAGAATCGAGGCGTCCAAATAGCCATGTGACGATTTCAGCCTCCTTGATTCCCGTGCATGCCTTGTACTCGCCCTCTTATAAATAGGGACGGGGGTCTTTACCATTTCCCCCTGCCTCCTTGCCTTCGTCTTCCTCTCATGTCTCCTCTATCGCCCGAGCTCCGCCGCCGCGACCTCCGACCGCTGCACCAACTCAGGCCGCTGCATTGACCTGACCGGACCAGAGAACTCTGGTGCGCCACTGCTGCTCCTCATCACCTGTAAGTGTACCTCCCCTTTTATCTCAGATCTGCATTAGGGTTTGGGCAGTTCGTCGGTGTTCTTGCCATTCTTCATTGTTTCCTTCAACCCCGATAGCTTTTAATCTGGATAGGTCATAAACCTTGTGCGGAAGTAGTTTTAGTGTTCATTTTCATCATTAGAATATCATCTCTCCATAGAAGATCTCATTGGAGCATCCAACTTTTCTACTGCCGCCACCTTAGGTTTAGAATTTTACTGCTTTTTCTGAACTGTGGTAGATCCAAAATTATTGCTCCAACTTGCAAAATCTTTGTGCCCAACACTTAGCTAAATTTTCACTGATCAATTTGAAATACCATAGCTGCCATGGTGGCTTATACTATAAACCAAGATCCATGATGTAACACTAGGCCTTGTTTAAACCGCCACCATGCACTTCATAATTTGTGTGACCCGACAATGCTTCTCCGGTTTAACCATGCTCGCTTATTCATCCTTATAATTTGGTTCTGCATAATATAATTGACTTCTAAAATTTGTCTGGCTTAACAGCAAAATCCTTAATCCGGTAGGTACCATTAGTCCCTTTTTAAGCCGCCAATATGAATATCTGCATACTTCAATGTTCATTCTCCGGCTTAATCTGTTAGCCTGTTTACCACATTTTTACCTTTAAATCAATTGTCTGGCTTAATAACATGATCTTAAGCCGGTAACATTTCTTCTTTTAGGCCTTTTTCCTCAAAAATGGTCAAGACTGTCAATGCCTGCAACTGGGTCGTTTCCCGGGTCACCGAGGAAGACTTAAACAAATATGTTCAAACTGGCGTCTGTCGGCGTTCTGGGAACGGGGGTCCCCAGACTTGCGTGCCTGCGTCCCTCGTTCGAGCCTGGAAGCTGAAGCTGTCACATCTCTCCCAATCCGTGCCCCTCGGGTATCGCGATACAAAGCGCCAAGTCAGGGCTTGCGCCAAGTCAGGGCTTGGGTGGATAGCAAATCCGCTAGCTCACCCCCTAACGAATTTTTTGCAGTTTCTGGGCAAATGCAGACACCTCGTGAGGGAAAGGGCATCCCAAGCGCGTCAAGTTAAGTTATCTCTGCGTAAAATGACAACATGACACGGGAATAACACGCACAGTGCATTAACCAAAGAGTCACAATTCGATACACACCCCTCTGGGCCCAAACTGGTTTCGTTTTTCCGATGCAGGAAAGAAAGAAAAAGCTAAGCAAAGCAGTGTTGCAGCGATCCGCAGAGGTAGGCCCTAGGCGACGACCCGAGCCTAGCCAGACACCACCTCGCGCTTCACGGAGGCGCGACGATGGGATGACCCGCTGCCTCCTTCGAAGCGGGCGCGATGGCGTGGCGGCTGGTCGTAGCCACCGCTGATGTAGTTGTCACCGAAGGAAGAACCGCCGTAGCTATAGGAGACACGGTCACCGCCGAGGGCTGGCTCGCCCTCGTCTTCATCGCGACCATCACTAAGGCCGAGCACCTCCTCACCGTCGTTCGTCTCGGGGCAGCACCTGGCGCGGTGACCATCCTCCCTGAACACCCTCACATAGAGGTTCGATTCACCGTCGTACCTGAAGTGGAGGGTGCAACGCCTGACCAGGCCGCGTGCGCGGGCGAACGTCTGCCAGCCGCGGGCCAGGGCTATGTTGCCCACGGCGGAAGTCTCGACCGCGACCCAAGAAGACCTGCTGCAGCAGCCGTCTGCGTGCAGCCAGAGCCCGCCAGGACTAGAGGCCGGCAGTTCGCCGGCAAAAAAGTGTGGAAGTTGGAGCCAGTTGCCGGCCGGGCTCTCCGACCAGACAACGAACTCCGGCGACACCTCGGCCGAATGGAAGCGCAGGCGGGGAGGCCGCGCCACCATCGCGCGCCTCCCCTCGTTGGCCGAACCACCATGGATGGGACGACCCCCTCCGCGTGCCGCGGCATTGCCTCGATGGTGGGCCACGGTGGGGGTTGCGGCGTGCTTGTGTGGCCGGCCACGGCCTCGCTTGGGCGTCGCGGAACCGGGGCCCTCGCGAGGGGCCTTGCCTTTCTTGGCGGCAGAGAACTTCTTTCGTGGCGCCATCGATGGCACCACAAGCAATGGAGCAGAGAAGCAAGCAAGCGAGGTAGAGATGGGCAATGGGGGCTCCACCCCTCTCCCCATTTATAGCAAGAGAAGGCCAACCGGCGTCTCCCACGATCGCAGGTAGTGATGGTTTTCCTTGCATGTCGCAGGGACTTGTCAAGTCGTGCAGTTGCCGAGGCAGCGCGGGGAAGCGGAGACGCCCACGTCCAATCAACCGCCACGCGTTGACCGAGGCCGCAGGCTCTTGGGGCCCATGAAGCTCCGAACTTGACCCTTGGCTTCACCGCGAAGCCAAGCCCGAGCGCACCTTGGGCCCGGGGGCTACTGTCGGCATTCTGGGAATGGGGGTCCCCAGACTTGCTGCTCATGGCCCACAACGTGACTAAGCAAAGAGTCAGACGCCCATCTTCATCAACAAGGAACCCAAGACCCTTGCGAGGGTCCAAGCCTTGCGAGGCGGTCCACGCAAGACCTCCTCTGGAGTGGCCTAGCCAGGCAGGCTCACGAGGAGCGGAGATATCAAGGCGCAGCAAACCTCACGAGGCTCTCGTGACGGGAGCCATGACGAATGGTGTCAGGCGGGTGCAGGGCGGGCGCCAGTGCGCACAGCGTCCCCATTTCCTCTTTGGTGCTTAGGAGGCCAGCGCAGACAAAGAGTACCGAGGCATCAGGGAAAGGTTGCCATATTGGTGCAATGAGACAAAGACTAGGAGGACGGCAAGGCGGTGGTCATCGTGGAGCCCAAGACGGCGTCACCCCAGAGCTTTGCGCATGCTAAGACCGCTTTTGTCAGGATATCTTGTACTAGTTGTCCCTCTTCAAATTTGCCCGCCATTGTTGGCTCCCTTCCCGCTCGATATTTGGGAAGAGGACCAGGGCCTCTATAAATAGGACTAGCCACCACAGTAGTTGGGGTCAGAGAAACGGATCCCGAACAGGGAGACTCACGCCACAAGTTCATACGCACAAGAACACCTCAACCTCAGGAGTCTGTTCTTCCCTTGTACTGTTCATCATCAGCCCGAGAGGCAATCCACCACCAC
Source organism: Aegilops bicornis (assembly GCA_021605145.1). Classification (NCBI taxonomy): domain Eukaryota; kingdom Viridiplantae; phylum Streptophyta; class Magnoliopsida; order Poales; family Poaceae; genus Aegilops; species Aegilops bicornis. Next base: position 386,899,431 of record CM038675.1, on the reverse strand, counting down.
CACACTGGAGTAGGGTATTACACCACATCGGTGGCCCGAACCAGTATAAACCCCGTGTCTTTCTGTGTTGTGAGTTCGTTGAGTTCGTCCGCAAGATCTTAGCGAGCTAGAGCATAGATTGGTAGGAGGGAAAGACTTCGCGCGCACCCCAGTGTTCGAACCTTAAGGGTTTGCTGGAACCCCACATCCGACAAGGTCCTAGCCAAAAAGGATGTCATCCCTTGGAGGGTTCCATGCAATGAAACTCGTCTTGAGCCCAAGGACGGTGAAGTAATTGTCTTTATTGATCACATAAACTGGAGCTTCTGCCCTCCCGGCTCAAAATTCTTCCGCGATGTATTGCATTTTTTCAAGCTCCATCCACAAGATAACGGACCCAACTCCGTTTCGAACATCTGCAACTTCCAAGTATTCTGCAAGGTGTACCTTCAACAGGAGCCCACCGTAGAACTATTCAGAGAGTTCTATTACTTAAACCAGCATAACGAGTTCACATACGGGCCCAGCCTAGAGCTAGGTGGTATTTCTATATAGCCCCGGAAAGAAGCCACCTTCCCAGCTGCCACTCTTCCCAGTCATCCCAAAGACTGGAACCAGACTTGGTTTTATTGCCAAGATACTTCGCCAGAAAGAGAAAATTCCTTGTCGGGTTATCACGCCAGCCGGCTTAGTAACAGACATCATCTTCCAGATCGCATCAACACACCAGAGTGGAAGAAGTACGTGCCGGTTTTTTCAAAGATCCGGGCCTTCATGGCCAACGGCTTGACCGAAATTGATCTAGTTCAATGTTGGGTCGCCTGGAGAGTCTTGCCTCTAAGCCGTCGGCCTGGCTTAATGTGCGAGTACACCGGCGAGTTAATAGATCATCAATGCCACTGTCAAATTGAAGTAACTGATGAAGATATCAATAATATGACGAAAACTCTGTTGAATGAGAGCTTGGAAGATTGCAGTCAAGTTGGATTAAATCCTTTCTGCGTTCTGAATAAGCCGCTAGCTGTAAGCTCTGAATCAAGTTCATACTTGAATCATGTTTTCATTTGTACTGCCTGTTCATACTCATTCAATTTTTACAGGACAATTCACCTTTTTGGACCAAGAAGCTGCAGGATAAACCGGCCAAGAAGACCCGGACCAAGAGCAAGGTTATCAAAAAACCTGCCAAGAAGAAGACCAAAACCGCCGAGTTATTTAACTTGGATGATAATGATGATGATGAGTCAGAGGTAGAACTTGATTCCCTTAGCTCGTTTTTTGTACATCTTATTGACAATGACTATTATCAGGATGATGCGGAGGCCAGCCGTGAAGATGATGAAGAGGTAATTACTCTTTCCTCCGGCTCAGAACCTCTGCCAACACAGCAAATTCGACAGGCCAGCCGGAAAGTAAGATTTTCTCACCCTTTAGCTCACTTGGATCCCAAATTTATTTTGAAGAAACAGCAACATGAAGCTCGTCGCACAACCCGGAACACTGGTGGTGGAGTTTTATCCTCCGGCTTACCGAACACCCCAGCACCTCACAAACGTCGACCGGAGGTTTCAAATATTTCTGGCTTATCTTATCCCAAGGCGGGTCTTTTTCGACAACCTCTTAACCCGTCCGATTCAAACTATCAGGGAGCATCCCATTCCTCTTCCGGTGACTCAATGGGGACTCAAATCCCAACCTTCAAGATTGTGCCTCGGTAAGGGTGTATTCCATCATTCGAAACTTCATGCCTGATTGATATGCTGACATCATTATATTTCTTATTTGTAGTGGTATGGCCATGCCCAGCAAGAAGGCGAAACTGAATAAGCCGGCTGAAGACTCCAACCCTTCTAAGCTGGAAAAGCAACTGCCAGAGACCTCTCATCCAACCGCTGAAGATATGATTGATGATCTGCCACCAGAAGAGCACGACGTCACCATGGATCAAATAGACATTCAGCCGATCATCTCTAAGCCGCCTAGTCCCATCAAACCCACTGAAGAAAAAGCTGACGATGTCATTATTACAGGGCTTGGCTATACATCACCGGGTAACCCTAGTGCCTTATCCAAGCACAGCGCCAAAGAAGAATTTTTTGCTGCTGATAAAGTCAAGTGGAAGGTAGACTAGGAGAGCTACGCCCAATTCGGCGCCCAAGAGATCCACTCCGGTTATCTGAACCATTTGTATACCAGCCGTGATTTTGAAGCCGGCTTGGTCAACTTGATGAAGGAACGCTATGAGGTAATCCAACAAAATTGTCCTCATAACTAAATCTCTATCAGCCGCCAAGTCTATAGAACATGATAGAATTGAATATGTTGTAGACTTTCAAATAGTCATAAATAAACGAACATCATCGCTAGTAGCCCCCAAGGGCTGGTTTAATCATTATGAATAAACCGGGACTTATCACCATTGTTGGAACCAATATCCCAATATGTAGCCTTTATAAACCAGATCATATCATTTTGCCCGGGTCATCAGATAAATTTGTCTTGAAAAGAGCAAATAGGCATTAGCCCCCAAGTGCCAAGGAAAATACTTGTATTGTGCTTGGGACTTCAAAAATAATCATAATCATAATACCTTCCAATTTTTGTTCATGTCGTAGGCTGAACTAACTGAGAAGGACTCACAGATCAATGATCTGAGGGCTAATATTAAAACTCAGCAATCTGAGACGTCCAAGGCCAAGTCGAGGCGAAGACTGCCTTTGGAAAACATTGAGCAGTTGAAACAGGGCTTCAGTGCTGATAAAACCGGCTGGGAGACCGAGAAGGCGGCTTTATTAAAGAGAGCAGAGGATGCCGAAGCAGCCCATAAACCAGTGACTGATGAGTTGTCTGGTTTAAGGCATCAGATCAACAGCATGACATCAGCCATCTTCGGTAAGCAATAAAAATGACTCATTTATACCACCAGGCATATCATAATCATCTGCCGGTTTATTAATAACATTACTGATACAGGCTCCCGGAGTGTCAAGCTGGGTTCAGACATGCGCATCAAGCTGAAGGTTGTCTACACTCTAGTAGAACAGTTATACACTGGCGCTCAACGGACCATAACTGCTGCTATGCATAAAAAACATCCGCCTACCCTCATCAAGGATACATTGGAGAAATTATCAGTGCTGCCCCAAAGGATCGATGATTTAAAGCGAGCATCTCCTAGAGCTGGCGCCTTGACTACTTTAAGCCGGGCAAAAGCGTGGCAAGCTGAACTTGATCCAGAAGACTTGGCCAATGGTTTCTCAAGTGTAAAATAAGACGGGTCTCCCTTCAATGCTGATGACTTTGCAGAAATAGCAAGAGCAATGCGCCTGTTAGCAAGAAAATTGGCTGAGGAGACCAATCTATCCCAATACCAGGCGGCTTATGATGCCGAGAACAAGAAGATAAAGGCGTCGGTTCATCAAGAGGTGGATCTCATCCCACCGACGCGTAAGCACACCTTCGCCCCTGACATTGATCCATCCAACCTTATTGATGATGAGGTTGTGTCTAGAGCTTTTCCCGACATCAACTGGTCTACGCCTGACTTCCAACCAATGGATAATCAAGGAGCTGACGAAGAAGAGGTGCAGGATGATCCGGAGGCTTCAACCTGCCAAGACTCATGAGCCGGCTTACCAGTCATAGCATTTTGATGTCATGTCCCAAAAAGCACTTGTCTTTTTGGGCCGTCGGATGCCTTGTAATAGGCTAGTTAAACAATTCTGATATGTCTCGCCGTCGTGCGTGTTTATTTGCATAACACTGCAGATCCATCATTGAAAGATCTGCCATTTATGCTTTAGAATATTATCAATTATGCAGGTCAGACTTATTATTTTTCCTGCACACATAAACAGATAACAAGTGCCCTGGCGGTTTACCCCAGGGCGGGTCACAATACCCCATATAAAAACCACTGATGACTAAATAGTCCATAACCAGGGCCGGTTTAACAGAACTCATATAAGCATAACAAAAATATCATACATGTGATATTTGTTCACACTGCCGGCTTATCATACCTTGTGCAGTAAGGGTAATAGCCCAAAGATGAGAGCACAACGCCCTCTTCAATTCATTCATACTATCAGCTTATCACGACATATGCGGCATGGGACAACATCCAAAGCTTAGAGCCAGAACTCCAAAGCACAAAAACATCATATACTGGCGACTTGAACGTCCAAAGCCAGTCCGGGTTAACAAAACTCCGGATAAATTCATATATGAACCGTAAGGCAACATGGCCCTAATCAGTTTTTAACCATATATTAGTATAGCTCAAAAGGTGAACCTCAAAAAAAAATTCAAGCCAAATATAAAATAGACAAAAAAACAAGGCATTCATAGGCTGCCAAGCCTCATGTCAAGCGTTATTCAAGGGCCACGCAACCACTGAGTTAAACCTTAATTCAAACCTTGTAAGCCGGACCTCACATGACCAAACACCATTTTAACTTTGACAAATTCAGGGTTTTTTTAAGATTGATTTGTCAAGAGTATGGCGAGTCATTCCAGGATTACCTGGTCGGAGTGGCAGGAAAACAAAGGTAGGATAACCCAGAGATTTTCCTGAATACACCTGGCGTCCAATCCTATTACAAGGGTCAACAAAGCTCTGTTCATTAACAAATGGCCCCCAAGTAATATTTCATTCCAGGCCTGTAAGCCGGATCATCAGGGTATTCATAGCTATGCTCAATGAGCAGGAAGCCCCCAAGTATTTTGTAATCATGGCGTACAAGCCAGATCAAGAGGGTAATCATAGCTATGCTCAATAAGCAGGAAGCGCCGAAGTGATCGTATGAAGTGACAATAAAGACTCATATTCTCATAAATGAAACGACAGAGGCCCTGAATTATCAAGGATGTCGGCTTTATTATATTCATCATAATATATACATTGATAGAAATATGTACATCACAAGAGCCAGTGGCTCAGGTGTAATAAGGCCGAAGATAAGCAATATTCCACGGTCGGCGGGTCTCCTCCTCCGACGTGCATGAGTCCTTGTGGTCTCGAACATCAATAAGGTAGTATGACCCATTGTTCAGATTTTTGCTGACCACAAAGGGCCCTTCCCAAGGAGGGGATAGCTTGTGCATATCAGTTTGATCCTGGATAAGCCGGAGCACCAAATCGCCTTCTTCAAAGGTCCTGGTTTTCACCCGGCGACTATGATAACAGCGCAGATCTTGCTGGTAAATCGTCGAACGAGCCGGCGCAAGGTCACGCTCCTCATCCAACAGGTCAATAGCATCCTGACGTGCTTGTTCATTATCAGCTTCAACAAAAGCCGCCACATGGGGCGAGTCGTGACAGATGTCACTAGGGAGAACCGCCTCTGCTCCGTAAACCATGAAGAAAGGTGTGTAACCCGTAGATCTGTTGGGGGTAGTATTGATACTCCATAACACTGACGGCAATTCCTGCACTCAACAACCCAGCATCCTCTGCAAAGGGAACATGAGCCGGGGCTTAATGCCCCTCAAAATTTCTTCATTGGCTCTTTCAGCTTGGCCATTGGACTAGGGTTGAGCCACTGATGACACATCAAGATGAATATGTTCTCCTTGACAAAACTCTTTCATAGAACACTTAGACAGATTAGTGCCATTATCAGTTATAATACTGTGGGGATAGCCAAAACGGCAAATCACTTTTTTGATGAACTAAACCGCGGTTGCCGCATCACACTTACTGACCGGCTCTGCCACAACCCACTTTGTAAAATTGCCAACTGCCACCAAAAGGTGGGTCTTTTTATCTTTGGACCTTTTGAAAGGCCCAACCATATCAAGCCCCCAGACTGCAAACGGCCAAGCGATTGGAATCATCCTCAATTCTTGAGCCGGCACATGTTCTCATCTTGAAAATTTCTGACAACCGCCACATCTACTGACCAGATCTTCTGCATCAGCATGAGTCGTCAGCCAATAAAACCCATGACGAAAAGCCTTGGCCACGAGAGAGATTTAGAGTAGCATGATGACCACAATCTTCTTCATGAATCTCTCGTAGAATCTCACGGCCCTCCTCAGGAGAAACACAACGTTGAAACACCCCTGTGACACTGTAGCGGTGCAACTCTCCATTGACAATAGTCATTGACTTAAACCGCCGGGTTATCTGCCTGGCCAAAGATTCATCTTCATGTAACTCGCCCTGGGTCATATAAGCCAAATATGGAACTGTCCAATCAAGAATAGCATGAAGAGAGGCCACCAATTGTCCCTCCGGGTCAGGAATAGCAAGATCTTCCTCTGGAGGCAGTTTGACTGAAGGGTTATGCAGAATGTCAAGGAAAACGTTAGGTCACACCGGCTTACGCTAGGACCCTAACCGGCTCAAAGCATCAGCCGCCTCATTTTTCCTGCAATCGACATGTTCCACTTGATAACCCTTGAAATGACCAGCAATAGCGGCAACCGCACGGCGATAAGCCGCCTTGAGTGGGTCCTTAGAATCCCAAGTGCCCGAAACTTGCTGAGCCACCAAATCTGAGTCACCAAAACACCTCACCCGGCTTAGATTCATCTCCTTAGCCATCCGAAGACCATGGAGTAAGGCTTCATACTCAGTTGCATTATTAGTACAGGGGAACATCAACCTTAAAACATAACAAAACTTATCACATCATGGGGAAGTTAAAATAACTCCAGCCCCCGAGCCTTCCAACTACTTGGATCCATGAAAGTGAATAGTTCAATATGTGCTATCCGGCTTCTCCTCAGGCATATGCAGCTCTGTCCAATCATTGATGAAATCCCCAAGTGCTTGAGACTTGATAGCTGTGCGAGCCATGTATTTCAAACCATGGGGTCCAAGTTCAATGGCCCACTTGGCTACCCGACCTGTGGCTTCTCTGTTTTGAATAATATCCCCTAAAGGAGCAGAACTAACCACAGTGATGGGATGACCCAGAAAATATTGCTTGAGCTTTCGACTAGCCATGAACACCCCATATACCAGCTTCTGCCAATGCGGATACCTCTGCTTGGACTTAATGAGCACTTCACTGATGTAATAAACCGTCCGCTGAACTGGATATTCCTTGCCAGATTCCTTTCTTTCCACAACAATCACCACACTGATAGCCCCGCTATTAGCAGCCACATATAAAAATAAGGGCTCCTTATCAATACGAGCAGCAAGGATCGGCGGCTCAGTTAATTGTTTCTTCAAGGCTTCAAATGCCTGATCAGCAGCATCACTCTAGACAAAGTGATTTGTGTTCCTCATCATCTGGTATACAGGGATAGATTTTTCTCCTAACCGGCTTATGAACCGGCTTAAGGCCGCAATGCGACCTGCCAGACGCTGAACATCATTGATACTCGCCAGTTTAGCCAAGGAAGTAATAGCCTTGATCTTTTCTGGGTTAGCCTCAATGCCTATTTCATAAACCAGAAAACACAAGAGCTTGCCTGCTGGTAAAACAAAGACACACTTGGCCGGGTTAAGCATCATCTTGTAAACCTGGAGATTGTCAAAGGTCTCTTTCAAATCATCTATCAAGGTCTCCTTCTTACTTGACTTCACCACAATATCATCCACATAAGCATGCACATTGCGCCCAATCTGATCATGAAGACAATTTTGCACACACCGCTGGTAAGTCGCCTGCGCACTCTTGAACCCAAAAGGCATAGACACATAGCAGAAGGATCCAAAAGGAGTGATGAAAGTTGTCTTCTCCTGGCCTTTAACTGCCATCCTGATCTGATGATACCCAGAATAAGCATCCAAAAAACTCAAGCGCTCACAACCCGCTGTAGCATCAATGATCTGATCAATACGAGGGAGAGCAAAAGGATCAGCCAGGCAAGCCTTATTAATGTTTGTGTAGTCCACACACATGCGCCAAGTGCCATTTTTCTTAAGCACCAGCACCGGGTTAGCCAACCATTCAGGATGAAAAACTTGAACGATGAACCCAGCTGCCAAGAGCCGGGCCACCTCTTCACCAATGGCCTTACGCCTTTCTTCACTGAAGCGACGAAGGAATTGCTTGACCGGTTTAAACTTCGGATCAATATTGACAGTGTGCTCAGCGAGTTCCCTCGGTACACCTGGCATGTCTAAAGGCTTCCATGCAAAGATGTCCCGTTTCTCACAGATGAACTCGATGAGTGCGCTTTCCTATTTCGGATCTAGATTAGCACTGATGCTAAACTATTTAGATCAATCGCCAGGAACAAAATCAACAAGCTTAGTATCATCTGCCGACTTAAATTTCAGTAGGAGGTCATGCTCTGTGGTTGGCTTCTTCAAAGGTGTCATATCCGTCGGGTCAACATTATCTTTATAAAATTTCAACTCTTCTGTTGCACAAACAGACTCAGCATAAGCGGCATCACCTTCTTCACATTCCAAGGCTATCTTCCTGTTGCCGTGCACAGTGATGGTGCCCTTGTAACCCGGCATCTTGAGCTGCAGATAGACATAACAAGGACTTGCCATGAACTTAGCATAAGCCGGTCGCCCAAACAAAGCGTGATAAGGGCTCTTACTCTTGACCACCTCAAAGCTCAAAGTCTCAACTCTGGAATCATTATCATCACCAAAAGCCACTTCCAAAGCGATCTTGCCCACTGGATACACCGACTTACCAGCCACCACTCCGTGAAAAACAGTATTGGGCGGCTTAAGATCCTTATCAGTCAAGCCCATACGACGGAAAGTATCATAGTAAAGGATATTGATGCTGCAGCCTCCATCCATGAGAACTTTATTGAACTTGTACCCTCCAACCTGAGGTGCAACCACCAAAGCCAATTGACCCAGATTGTCAACCCGGGGTGGGTGATCCTCACGGCTCCAAAGAATAGGATGTTCAGGCCATCACAAGAAACGGGGAACTGCCGGCTCAACTGCGTTGACCGCCCTTTGATGAATCTTCTGGTCACATTTACACAAAATCGTAGTGAACACATGATACTGTCCACTATTCAACTGCTTCGGATTACTCTGGTAACCAGATTGCTGCTGCTGATTCCCTTGACCAGACTGCTAATTAAAACCACCTTGATTGCCTTGGCCATGAAAACCAGAGTTTGAGCCGCCGCCACCAAAGCTAGGCCCATGAGAGCCGGATCCTGAACCATCGTTCAGGCCATGATTGTTCTGGAAAAAAATTGGAATTTCTGTATTCCCTCCTGATGAAGCAATCCTTCCATAGATGATTGGCCGGCTTCTCGTGCGCACCATGCTTTGGGCAAGGCTGATTCATCATCGCTTCCAGGTTGAACTTTGGCCCACCAAGCCGGGATGACTTTCCCTTCTTACAATGATTGTCTGTGTATTGGTGTTGGCCACAAAGTCTGAACCGCCCTCAGCCTTGCGCTTACCGTTGCCACTGTGACCTGCCGTGTTATGTTGCTGTCCCTTCGCACTGCCACTCTTCTTCCCCTTACCCGTCTTCTCCTCATCAGAGTTGGGGTCTTTGGTACTATCATAGTTGGCATATTTGACGAGAGCCGCCATGAGCTCCCCCGTGTCATTGCAGTGGCACTTAAGCCGCCCCAGTTTCTGCTTAAGGAGGAGAAAACGGCAATTCTTCTCCAACATTAGGACTGCTGAACCGGCATTGATGATATCCGATGAATGTATAACAGCTGAGATTGGCGCCCAATTGGTGGTTGACTCACCCTCACCTTGGACACAAGAATCCAAATCCAGGATCGACATAGGCTGCTTGCACGTGTCTTTAAATTTTTGGATGAAACGAGTTTTCAACTCTGCCCATGATCTAATGGAGTTAGCGGGCAGCCCTTTCAACCAAGTACGAGCCGGCCCATCCAATATCATGGTAAAGTACTTGGCACATGCAACATCACTAACATCCAGCATCTCCATAGCCATCTCATAGCTCTCAATCCAAGCCTCAGGGGGCTGATCCGCCATGTAATTAGGCACCTTACGAGGACCCTTGAAATCCTTAGGTAAGCGCTCATTACGAAGAGCCGGCACTAAACATGGCACACGCGAGGTTCTAGAAGCCACTCCTTCCACTGACGCTGACGGATAAACCGTAGATTGTAGTTGAGCCACTAGCTGAGCTGCCAGCTCAGCCTCCCGACGCGCTCTGCCCTGATCCACCAAGGTCTGAGCATTGACGCCACCGCGCACCGGGTCATGCCCACGAGGTTGGTTATGGCGTTGTTCACTGCTTGAAACTGCTGGTGAATCAATATGCGGGCTGTAACTCCGGCTTGGTTGAGGGGTTGAGTGAATCCTTTCAAGGCTGTACGAATAAGCCACTTGTTGATCCAGTGCGGTTTGAAGAAGCTCTCTAGCTCTCTAGCCCTCCGTGTCTCTATCGTAGCTGGAGACTCACCTTCAACTAGGAGAACCGCCAATCGTGTCGCCACAGCAATCATATTATCCAAAGGGTAAGAATAATGACCCGGCGGTGTCAGAACATGCTGAGGCGAAGTATTATTCAAACGAGGCAGATCCGTCACACGTGGCTGAACCGGCGCTCCAGTCTCGGGTGCCTCAACTGCCCGGTTCACCACCGGTGGGTCACTCGTCCCTACTCCAGGCGTGTTGAATAGATTTCTCGCATCCTAAACCGTGTGTAACCGACTCTGGGGCCTCCTTCTCATGATCTCATTTGAAGTGTTTTGATCCAAGGTGAGTAGGAAAGAGTTTGCCTGAATCGCAGCTTGCTCTGTGGCCATCCTAGTGTTCTCAGCCGCCAGTTCCTCCTTAGCTTGAGCTATATCATCCTGTAACTTTGCAACATCCACCTTGTATTGTTCATGGTTGTCCGGGGTCACCTCCACCCCCATCAAAGTTGCCAAAGCCTCCAATAATTCTATCAGAACTTGAGCCGGCGGGCGTGTAGTACCACTAGCACCAGTCATCGTTGCAGACGTTGAGCTAGAGGTCATAGCCGCGGTGGTCGTTGAGCCGAGCGTCGGCTGTGTGCCGGCCATGAAGATCACTACCCTGTTTGGCGGCTCATAGGGATCCGGAATACTGTCGCCATGGGAACAACCCCCAAGCCGGCCGTCTTGCACTTGATACATTGAATTAATCTCGCCTGTGGACAATTCACCATCAGAGTAGATGGCCGTCTCACCACCAGACACAGATCCTTCCTCAAATTCCACCTCATGGATGAAGCCAACAAAGGCATGCTTCATGTCGGGTTGAACCTGGGCAGGTCGTGCACGCTGAGCCATCTCGATGATGTCGGTGCAAGTGTCCGGCTCAGGGCCCGGTTCTCCAATCTTGCCGATGAAGAGGTGGATTCCGTCGAAGGGGACCCGGCACCCGTACTCGATTGAGCCGGCCTCGGGGCCCCAGTCTGCATCATCGATGTAGAGCTTGCCGCGGTGACTCTTGGTCATCCGGCCCACAACGTATCCCTTGATCCCTTCGAAGCTGCCCTTCAATAACTCGAAACCACCGTACGCTGGCCCCACGGTGGGCGCCAAGTGTCGTGGAGTTGACACGGTAGATGTCCTAGCGGAAGGACTTAGTCGTGGAGCCATCGCAACTAGTTTAGCTTAATGGGGTTAATCGGGACAAAGGACACAGAGAGTTTATACTGGTTCGGCCCCTTGCGGTGAAGGTAAAGGCCTAATCCAGTTTGAGGTGGTATTGCTTGGGTTTTGATTATCAGGGAGCGAATATGCTTGAACTAGTTCTTGATCTCTTGTTTCTTGCCCCTAACTCGCCACCGGGTCACCCCTTTATATACACAGGTTGATGCCCGGCGGCTTACAGAGTCCCGGCCGGCTCATACACATCTTGTCTGGCCCGGTGACTAACTAAGCTTGCCTTACAATACAAGTTATTCATGTGGCGGTTCGTCCCCTTGGGCCTCAAGCCGCCTCTGGGTCTTGGGCCATCAATGGGCTTGTTATGACCCGCCATCTTCATTGGTAAGTCGCTAATGGTATACCCGGCCCCTCCTGGGCGGTTCATACCCAGTAGTTATGTCCCCAACGGGGGGAGTACAAGCCGAGGGATGAAGCTAACCTCGGCAGGAAATGGTGGCCACTCCCGTTGTTGTCCTGCATAAGTAGTGGAAAGGCATGATAAGTACAACAACCTTAACATAAAACAAATATAGCAAAGGTAAACAACATCATCTCCAAATGATAGCTTAAATGTGTTGGTTTCAGCATGCTGTTAAAGTAGATATAAAATGGAAGGCAATGTTACTGAAAGCAGGCTTAACAGCCATCAAATATTGCAATTCAAACTGGTATTGTTGAAAATTATTAGAACGTAGGTAATGCTTAAACATCACACTGGATAAATGTGTAAAACTGAAATAAAGGGCATGTGTTAACTACACCAGGCATAACTAGAACCAAATATAGCCATTCAAACTGGTATTGATGCAGTCGAGCGGCATAGTTCCGACTTGCACATAATGAACAACACATTGTGAATGACTGGAATAAACAAGGCATAAATGATCAGTATAACAACCAAATATCACTACTGCAGGATGCTGCTAACGCGACACTATGATCAGAGACCCTTCGACGAAACTGTGTCCGATGCAATAATCGCAAACGGTGGGGTAAAAAACCATCAAGAAAGGTGCGAAACGTTTGCGATGGAGGATGCATCAAACATGGCTCAGATTTTAGTAGTGTGTGCGATGCAGGGCATACGGTTCAGTTTGATTAACCATTCGCGATGAGGGGGAACAAAAGAAACGGGCAGCCAGATGAAGGTGTGTGCGATGTACAGCATACGGTTCACTCAGATGAACTGTTTGTGATTAGGCAACACAAAAGAAATGGTCAGCTATATCAAGGTGTGTGTGATGTACAACATACGGTTCACTCAGATGAACTATTTGTGATTAGGCAACACAAAAGAAATGGTCAACCAGATCAAGGTGCGTGCGATATACGACATGTGGTTCACTCGGATGAACTGTTTGCGTTGAGACAAGAGAACAGAAACGGTTCAATATAAAAAATACCATAAATATTGCAAGGTTGAAATTCAAAGATTACAATGCCCAAATTCACACATTGCATACTTCGTCATTTCTGCAAAGGGATCAGCCGCTGACAAGTCATGTATGGGTTTGACACAATGACTTCCAATTACTCTATCATATGCTCTTCCAGTACAAAGTTTAGCTTTTTTGGAGCCTCTTCCATTCTACAGTACCTGCCGGCTCTGATCAACATACCATTCATCTTTCCGAATTAAATGCGTGTTCAACCTCAGTACCCTCAACACCCTTGCTATGGCAAGAAAGAACCTGGCGAGTCTAATCTCCGGTAAGGTCCCTCGGTAGGAGTTCAAAGTAATATTTGAGAGATGCAGATCGGGGCATTCGATGTGATTGTCGTTATAAACATTATCCACCTCTGGGCCTATTATTATCTGCAAAGAAGAGAACGTGTTAGTGCCTACATGCAGTTTTGGACACTACTACAGTCCTATTTCGTTTGCAGGATTTGTAAAATGCACCAATGTGCCATCTTCGATCTGATATGATCAACATGGGCATTTGATTACAATCTAGAAACATGTAGCCTTCTTCACAAGAGGTTGGATTGGATGAAAAAATCCCTCAGAAAACTAGTACAGATGAATCCAAAGGAGAAATGCTTATGGATTGTAACCATATGAATCAAGCAACCAATATGGGGTGGGGGGTGTATGTCCTGAAATCCTCCAAAATTCCTTCAGAAATCGTAGTACATTGTCATTGTAAACTTGGGAAAAGGTGCAAAAAATTGAACTCCCTTATGGTTAACATTTAACAGGAAAGGAACATCACCTCGATATACAACTTCTTCAGGCACGGAAAGCATCTCAGGCAACTGACAACTTGGTGCCAAGACCTTCACTGTGCCCAGAATCTGGGTGAAGCTTTGCTGGATGACAGACAAACATACATCTCAAAAACTAGAAATAATGTTGATATCAAGGAGAGGTATAAGGTGACTGTTGTACCTGAAAGTAGTAGTATTTGATAGACGAGTAGCCCACCACTGTCAATTTCAGCGCAGAAATGACAATGATTCTTGTTGGACCTTGTTGATCAACTACAAGTAATCTCTCAAGTGAAGGTGTGTCCTTGTAACATCCCAATTTTCAATTTGGATGTTTATAATAGATCATTCATATGCATCCATGATTTATGCATTTTGCCCCATTTGTTTTATTTGATTTTTTGATCCAAGGAACTTTGAGCAACTCAAGGACCAAAAGAGAGAGTTGGAAATTTCCCTAAAAACCAATTTTGAATTTTTTCGAAGTTGGGAGTTTGGATCAAATTTGGTTTCACCAAAAAAATTCATTTCCATTATTTCAAAAAAAAGAGAGAAGATAAAAGGACTTCTTCAAAAACAAAAAGAAAATATTGGAAATTGAATTTGGAACCAAAATTTATATTTTGAGTTTTATTGGCAATTTATTTTATTAACATAGCAAAAATGTCTATTTTTTTAAAACTTGCATTTTAGGCCAGATAAAAGTTTACTAGGTCATATATAAGACCATAATATTATGTGCATTTTTCTGGCATTTTTAGAATTATATTTATTTGTGTTTTCGGTGCCACAGTGCTTCTGTTGTTTAAAAAAAACCACGCAGCCATAGACCAACTAAGGCCCATATCTTTCAGCCCAACCGATGGTCATCTCCCTCCTCTGGTAGTTACAGAAACATGTACAGAGAGCACCATGCAGCACTTCCACCCAGCGCCCCACCTCTCCCCTTCCTCTCCCTCGCTCTGAAAACCCTCTGAATGGAATCCCCTCGACTCCCTCGACCATTTCCACCCCCTAGTACGCCTCCTAGACAGCCATTATGGCCACCACGAACGCTTCATACTGCAGCCATTAAACACATTAATTCCGGCAACGCCCCGCTCTCCTCTGGCTTCCCCTGACCCTCTATAAAAGCCCAGAGCGTTGCCTCAGTTCCCCTCGTCCGAAGCCCCCTGTTTGCAAAAGCTATCTCCCTCCCTAACCTTGCGAATTGCTCGCCGGAGTTCGTGTATTTCGGCGGCTTCTCCACCACGCCAGGAGGCGATACCGACCCCGCTGTGTTGTTCCTCGGATCCGCCTCATGTTGCTCTTCACCGTCCCGCACATGTCCTTCATCGAAGCACACCGGAGTCGCCTTCTTCCTCATCTCCGGCGACAAGTCCGGTGAACACCCAGGCCAAAATTTTCTCTTTTTCCAGTATTTTTTTCAATCTCAGATTCTATACCAATTCTTGTTTCTTGTATATATTTTAGTCTATAGATCCGATTTAGTTGATTCTTTTTCCTACTAGTTCATAGAAATCCCCTCTATCCAGAGAACCAAACGAAAAATATTTTTTAAAAATTTTAAAATTTGAATTCAAACAGATCTGAATTCAAACTTCGTTAGGCCGTAACTCGAGTTTCGTAACTCCGTTTTAGGTGATTCTTTTTGCGGATCGAAGCTCGTAACGTGTACTTTATGTTAAAACCAAACACACATATTTTTGCTAATATAAAAATTACGTTCTGTACATAAACTTTATTTCGATGTTTTGGAGTTTTTCAAGTCTTTCATTTGTTTTCTTTTGGATCTTTGCTTGTATGCTTATGTATGTTATTGCTTGCTTACGCTTAGATCATCCGGAGTCTTGAAGCTTGCTACTCTGAATATTTACAGTTCAACGATCGTCAGCAAGGCAAGTTCACACTTTGATCATAATTTTTTTTAATACCCAGTTTTTACTATGCATTAGTTTAACCCTCAAAGATTGCACGAATAGGATTGGGAACATGTGGATATGCTATGTAGTTCATGTGGTAGGAACCTATGACCTTTTGATCACCCCGGGAATATTCGTTATATCATATATTGCTTAGCCATGCTCGTAGACGGGGATTGGTAAGTGTGATCCATGCAAGTTGTGAGAGTTAAAAATTTTGGGATAACCTAAGGTGGCAACTTTAATACACATCTGGGTGGATTGTTTGGGGCACTGGAGTAACGATGCTTGCCCAAGGGGAATCCGGAATGCAGTGTGATTACTCTAGGTCCGCCACCCAGGCTCAAAGGGATCATAAGATATTTCATGCCTAGAAACTTTCGTGTGCAGCCACAAGCCATTATGGGCTCTGGCATAGTTGAGTAAGTTGTGTGACCTCTTTCCGTGGTAGACTAGCTGATGTAGGGGAAAGTAGGTGTACCGGTCTACCCAGGGTTAAGGGCAAACTCTTCTGAAAGGGTATGTCTCGATCTTCCGATCATGGAGGTGGTCGAGTCTTGTGGGGAAAAGTGCACAAACCTCTGCAGAGTGTACAAACTAATCATGATTAGCCGTGTCCCGGATATGGACAACTTGAGTATCTAGAAGTGAATTATTGGTTGATCTCATCACTCTTTTTAATGAAATTATTGGGTCACTAATAACTTGGAAATTTTGGGATTGAGTTGGAGGAACCTTCTCAATAATGACATTTTAATTTAGTAGTAAATAAAAATTTATTCCTTTGTTGTAGGGTAAAATTGGCTTTATGCAAAAATTAAAATTAGAGCCTCCACCAGCTATATTTGCATATAGAGATAGTTTTTTTTCTATTATTATTCTAAGGTGTGAAATTGCCAGCATATTCCATGTGCTGACCTACACGGCTGCAACGTCTCATGTTGCAGACTTTTCTGACGAGGATTAAAGGTGTGATAGGTCGTTGTTCTGCACTCATTTTGCCGTGGAGTTGGATGGACTCATTTACCCTTGAAGCTTCCGCGGTTATTTTTATTTAGATGGCCTTTGGCCATATTATTGTAATAAATACTCTTTTGTGGACCTCGATGTAATAAAATGTGTGATTGAACTCTGTTATAATTCCTTGAGTACTGTGTGTGTCAGCATACCGATCTAGGGATAACACTTAAGCACAGAGACTACGATCCTTTTGGGTCAGGTCGCTACAATCCTCAATGACCATATTGTGGTCTACCTTTTGTGATCTCTCGTTGCAGCACCAGCAACACAAATAAATAGTCCGGAGTTCCTGGAGGTGATGTGCAAGGTACTCGACCAATTCATCGCCTGAAGACAAAAGGAACTCGAGTGCAGTACAGCCGCAGAGCAGGCGCTCCATGTCATCCTTTGGGATGCAGACGGCGACGAGCTCGAGGTGTTTCAGTCGTGGTAGAAAAAGAGCGGGTGTGTCATTAAGGGGGGATGGCAATTCATGAACTTGGCGAGGCGTAGCGTGGGAGCGAAGCGGAGCACGGACGTTGGCAGCAAGCGCATATGACCATCATTAAAAATGAGCTTCTCGAGCTGATCTATGGCGGGGGACTGAAACCAATCGTCAAGCTTGGCTCGGTACTTGCCATTGGAACGGAACTTGCCCGTGATAGGGCCTTTGATTGGGCCATGGTGACTGCCGAGGATCTGGGAGAACACATCCATGCTTTGGCGATAGCCATGGCAGAGCTCGTAGGCCTCGAGGAGGTCGACACAGGTGAGGAGCCGTAGGGGACGCCACCACCGGGAAAGGGCGGATGTCCTCACCCGATATTTGATTGGGAGGAGGGATATGATGACTATCAACATATCATCGAGGAGGTTGTTGATGAAGTCTGGGCCTGCTAGAGCTGCTTGCGGTTCTTTCTCGACCCGCCTCCGCTTGTTGGCAGCCTCATTCTCCACCTCATCGGCGACGGAAACCTCTGTCTCCATATTCACGCCATGCTCCGGTGCTTCAGCAGCCCCGGCGTCGCCACTCCCTCCGATGGGGCGCTTCGGCGACATCCTCATACACTGACGGCTTTGAGGACTCAGAGCGGTGTTGAGGATGCAGGCGGAGAGAGAGGATTGTGTGTGTGGCGAGGATGTGGGGCTGCGGCCGCTCGGCCGTGCAATTAATAGAGACTAGTGGGAGCGAGGCGGGCGGCGGTCCAAGGCTGTCTCGCTTCCCGGTGAGAACGACTGCTTAATCTCTATGAATGAAATCTATGCTTAATTACTGAATTTTAGTTGCAAAAAATAGATAGTGCTATTGATTTTTAGCTGCATATTTTGACAAATCGTAGTGTCTCTTGGCTTAGCGCCGAAGTCTGGCTTTAATTTGCATACCGTAATCTGAACCGTTTGCGTTGAAGAGATGCATAGATCCTGCATTGAACAGCTTGCACGCTTCTCGGTGAGCCTATGCACCGGACTGCACTCGCATGCTTCCCGTTCAGTCAAGCAGCTGCCCACACGGCGCCTCCTGTAGCCATTAAAACCAAGACACGTGGAGTCATATGAATGGTTAACAGAACGGACACGGTTTGAATTATACAAATGTTTGAGATATTAAAGTGGCAGCTATTTTTTCAAAATACCTTTGTTGGATGTTATTCGAGTGCGCCTTCTCTCGAAATGGACACGAAAAATACCATAGCATTTCGGGTGCCATTCCATGATAGCATGCCAAGTTTCATGAATTTCAGACGAGTTTTGGATTTACTAGAATTTAAAAGCCAGGTATCTCAACGTTTTGCCGGCAATCAACAGTCCCTTGGTGTTTGAAATTCATTCCCATTTCTTGCATGGGACCTAAGCATGCACCCAAGGACACATATTTGATTTTTCAACCAATTTATACGCACTGGAGCATGTGCATGTATTTCAAATTTGAATTATGCACATAAAATGCCTAGAAAACCCAGTTAATGTAAAAAAAATGTCCAAACGAACCCCAAAAATTCCAAAGCTTAACACAACACTCCTGTTGTTCTACGTTGGCACTAGAATTTTGTTTGAAAGGAATAAGAGGCAATGGATATCGTTTCGTCCCCAAAGGTGGCACGTTCCATACCGAAACCATCAGGCTTGTTGTGAGAAGCTCTAGTTTGTGAGAAGCTTATACCCAAACCTGCCCCAAATGGGACAAATTTTTTACCATGGCATGTTGATGCCGCTCCATGATACCATGCCAAGTTTCATGAATTTTAGACGAGTTTTGGATTTACTAGAATTTAAAAATCAGGTATCTCAATGTTTTTCCAGCAATCAACAATGCCCTGGTGTTTCAAATTCATTCCCATTTCTTGCATGGGACCTAAGCGTGCACCCAAGGACACATATTTAATTTTTAAACCAATTTATATGTACTGGAGCATTTGCATGTATTTAAAATTTGAATGATGCACATAAATGCCTAGAAAACCCAGCTAATGTATAAAAATGTCCAAACGAATCCCGAAAAATTCCAATACTTAACACAACACTCATATTGTTCTATGATGGTACTAGAAATTTTTTGAAAGCAATAAGAGGCAACAGATATCGCTTCGTCCCCAAAGGTGGCATGTTTCGTACCGAAACCATCAGGCTTGTTGTGAGAAGCTCTGGTTTGTGAGAAGCATATACCCAAACCTGCTCCAAATGGGACAAAACTTTTACCACAGCATGTTGATGCTGCTCCATGATACCATGCCAAGTTTCATGAATTTCAGACGAGTTTTGGATTTACTAGAATTTAAAAATCAGGTACCTGAACGTTTTGCCGGCAATCAACAGTGCCCTACTGTTTGAAATTCATTCTCATTTCTTGCATGGGACCTAAGCATGCACCCAAGGACACATATTTGATTTTTCAACCAATTTATACGCACTGGAGCATGTGCATGTATTTCAAATTTGAGTTATGCATATAAAATGCCTAGAAAACCTAGTTAATGTATAAAAATGTCCAAACAAACCCCGAGAAATTCCAAAACTTAACACAACACTCCTGTTGTTCTATGTTGGCACTAGAAAAATTTTGAAAGCAATAAGAGGCAACGGATATCGTTTCGTCCCCAAAGGTGGCACGTTCCGTACTGAAACCATTAGGCTTGTTGTGAGAAGCTCTGGTTTGTGAGAAGCTTATACCCAAACCTGCCCCAAATGGGACAATTTTTTTACCACGGCAGGTTGATGCCACTCCATGATACCATGCCAAGTTTCATGAATTTCAGACGAGTTTTGGATTTACTAGAATTTAAAAACCAGGTATCTCAACGTTTTGCCTGCAATCAACAAAGGCTCGGTGTTTGAAATTCATTCCCATTTCTTGCATGGGACCTAAGCATGCACCCAAGGACACAGATTTGATTTTTAAACCAATTTATATGCACTGGAGCATGTGCATGTATTTCAAATTTTAATTATGCACATAAAATTCCTAGAAAACCCAGTTAATGTATAAAAATGTCCAAACGAACCCCGAAAAATTCCAAAATTTAACACAACACTCCTGTTGTTCTATGTTGGCACTAGAAAAAATTTGAAAGCAATAAGAGGCAACGGATATCGTTTCGTCCCCAAAGGTGGCACGTTCCGTACCGAAACCATCAGGCTTGTTGTGAGAAGCTCTAGTTTGTGAGAAGCTTATACCCAAACCTGCCCCAAATGGGACATTTTTTTTACCACGGCATGTTGATGCCGCGCCATGATACCATGCCAAGTTTCATGAATTTCAGACGAGTTTTGGATTTACTAGAATTTAAAAACCAGCTATATCAATGTTTGCGGCCAAGTGACGGTGGCAAGGTGTTTGACATTCATTCCCATTTCTTGCATGGGACCTGAGAATGCACCCAAGGACAAAGATTTGATTTTTCAACCAATTTATATGCACTGGATCATGTGCATGTAGTTCAAATTTGAATTATGCACATAAATGCATTGAAAACTCAGTTAATGCATAAAAATGTCCAAATGAACCCTGAATAATTCCAATCTTTTACGACACACATATAGTTGCATGTCCACTGCAAATAAAAGGTCTAGCAATTCAAACACCGCCCATTGCCGCTGTAACCCCATTATGTAATTCAAATCAAGACGAAAAATCAAGTAGATCCCACACAGTTTATTATAACCAACCGTGTGAGATGCAGCACAAAATATCTTGGAGCACCATCGGAGTATAGTGTGCATATGGCTTACGCAAGATGGTGCGACGGCTACAGCCCATAGCCCGCTCTGTATAAGGCACCATGTCTGATGACACTTTGCGCGCCAGTTTTTTCGCTGAAGCGATTTGAAATTTTCGGCTTCCGTGGAAATATCTACCTCCCCGCCCCCTCCCCCTTACCAAAAGCCACATTTCCCCTGTTTCCGCCTTCCTTTCCAAGTTGAAACCTTCACTCCTTGATTGCAGCATCGCCTCCTCGCCGGCGACCCTCCTCCATGATGCTCGGCCTCGTCTATCCAGGCAGGTAATCCACACCCGACCCCCATCCTCCTCCTCCTCCTTCCACATCCCACATGCCCCAACCGCCGGCGCGACACTTTCCACCCAAATCACCGACCCCTCCACCAAATAAGCGCAGCCGTAAGCCATGGTGCACGCAGTATAGCCAGGATCTCAAGGAGCATTTGGCAGCGGAGAAGCAAATCGTGGCCGCACGCGCGGATGAGGTCGCGATGGCTGCCATTCGTGCCGACCCCCAGATTTGGAGGAGCACCTCACTGTCGAGGCCACCATCGATGCCGCGACGCGGTTGGCTGCTTTAAACGACAGTTCGTGGCTTTTTCTCGAGGCTACCGTCAGTGCCTTCGATGAAGACTACGAGGTGTTTTCTCAGCGTGCACGTGCTTACCTCATCTCGAGAGCCAGCAGGTTGGTGCCCGGAGCGGCTCAGGCAAGTCACCACTACGACGAGGGCACCCACTATGTGGAGGCCTCGCCCTCTTCCATGTCCAAGGAGCCAATCGTCATTGATATCTCCAACAATGAGGAGTAGCTTGTCTTATTAGCTCACTATAAGGTCCCATGTTCAGTTTGCTAGCTACTGCCTTTCCTTAACAAATTCAAGTGGATTGTGCTATCTACTTTTACCATGCAATCTTCTGCTCTAGACTATATGTTCTATATGTCGTGCAATGTGGTGTTCAGTTAACTGTTTGGTTCAATTCTGCAAATGTGATGTTCAATTCTTCAGGGTGCAATTTTCCAAGTTGTCTAGCATGCTTGGTTTGATTAACTGTCTGATCTTCTATTAGGAGTATGTTATATTGTGCAATGTGGTGCTCAGTTAACCTTTGGTTCATTTGTTGTGGTGTTTAGTTAACTGCTTGGTTCAATTCTGCAATGCGATGTTCAATTGTTGTGGGTGCATTCTGATATTGTATACCATGTGAGAAATAAATTGAATTTGGCTGTACTAAATACATGAGAAACAAATACAATTGCTATATTTCCATGTTGTTAAGCATGCTTGGTTTGGTTAACTGCCTGATCTTCTATTAGGAGTATGTTATATTGTGCAATGTGGTGCTCAGTTAACGTTTGGTTCATTTGGTGTGGTGTTTAGTTAACTGCTTGGTTCAATCCTGCAATGCGATGTTCAATTGTTG
The DNA here is from genome assembly GCA_021605145.1 of Aegilops bicornis. NCBI lineage: Eukaryota > Viridiplantae > Streptophyta > Magnoliopsida > Poales > Poaceae > Aegilops > Aegilops bicornis. The sequence goes on along the minus strand of CM038675.1, from coordinate 386,877,124 downwards.
TGGCTGCATTATGTTATTGTATACCATGTGAGAAATAAATTGAATTTGGTTGTACTAAATACATGAGAAACAAATACAATTGCTATATTTCCAAGTTGTTAAGCATGCTTGGTTTGGTTAACTATCTGATCTTCTATTAGGAGTATGTTATATTGTGCAATGTGGTGCGTAGTTAACGTTTGGTTCATTTGTTGTGGTGTTTAGTTAACTGCTTGGTTCAATTCTGCAATGCGATGTTCAATTGTTGTGGCTGCATTTTGTTATGGTATACCATGTGAGGAATAAATCGAATTTGGCTGCACTTAATACATGAGAAACATATTTTACTGATAGCATGCGAACCCTTACTTAACCTGATGACTAACAACCTTATATGTGTTGCAGGGAAACAATGGGAAGCACTGAGGTTTACAAGATGGTACCAAATATTATACCTTGCCTTTTTTCATTCCTTTGCCCCATTTCCAATATAGAGAAGATATTTATGCACATCCTTGTTTTCAGAGTTCACTGATGATTACCTCTCAAACCACCTCTATGGTCAGGAGGCGAGGAAAGTTTTCATACAACACCCACGGTTCAATATTGAAGTGTTCCTGAAGAGGTCAAAGGATGGATGGTCAATCATCCACACGCACTGGCCTAAAGTTGCAAAGACCTTCAACATGAATGAAGGCTCAATATTCGCCTTCCGCTTCACCAGTTTTCCAGATGAGATGCATCTGTCTATGTACCGTCTATCATGCTAACTTCGAAAGGTTCTAGATGTTGCATGTGAAACTTGGTGCTAGTGCAGTTGTGTAATGGGGTAGCTGAGTGCTGAAGTTATATCATGTTGTACTCGGATGTATTTCAATTATGAAATCTTGTTTCCTTAATATGGAAATGAAATATATTATGTGCTTAATATGAATGTCAATTAGATTAGTAAATGGATTATTAATAACAGGGCAATTAGCCTGCTAATTGGGTTTTCCTATTGCAAACGGTTATTGAGAAAACAACGTGGGCGATGACCTCAGGCAATGCACACAGTTTCTAGGAATAAACCATGTTGGATCAATGAAAAATCACACACGACATTCTCTTGAAAACTGTTTGCGTTACGCCACCTTGCGCAAACGTTTTCCTTGGACTAACTGTGTGGGGTGATATACGAACGAAAACGTTTAGCGGGGAGTGACTGTGTGGGATGTACTTACGAACGGAAACGATTTCGCATGTATAATTGTATTTTTAGCACTACTGTACATATAACCGTATTTGGTCGCTCGCCGGTTGCACACGACCTCATTTTGCCGAGCGTTGTTGGATCACGGGTTCCGGCAAAACCCTCAAGGTTCGAACACTGGGGTTCGCACGAAGATCTCCCCCTACTGATCCACGTCCTAGCTTTGCTAAGATCTCAAGGGCTAACTCGACGAACTCGCGACACAAGGGACACAAGATTTATACTGGTTCGGGCCACCGTTGTGGTGTAATACCCTACGCCAGTGTGGTGGTGGTGGATTGCCTCTTGGGCTATGGATGAACAGTTACAAGGGGAAGAACAGCCTCCTGAGGTTGAGGTGTTCTTGTGCTCGGTTTGTGGCTAAGGATCGGCTAAAGATCAGATGCCTCCTACTGTGGTGGCTAGTCCTATTTATAGAGGCCCTGGACCTCTCCCCAAATATTGAGCGGGAAGGGAGCCAACAACGTCCAATTCGAAAGGGGATAGCTAGTACAACTTATCCTGACAAAAGCAGTCTTCGCCCGCAAAAGGCTCTGGTGGTGACGCCGCCTTGGGCTCCATGGTGACCTCCGTCTTGCCATCCTGCTGGTCTTGGTCTCGTTGCACCAATATGGAAACCTTTGCTTGACGCCTCGGTACTCTGCGTCTGCGCTTTCCTCCTTAGCACCAAAGAGGAAACAAGGACACTGTGCGCGCTGGCGCCCGCCTGATCTCAATCATCATGGCTCATGTCACGAGAACCTCGCGAGGTTTGCCTTGCCTTGATCTCTCCGCCCCTCGCAAGCCAGCCTAGTGAGGGTGCTCCCGAGGAGGTCTTGCATCGTCCGCCTCGCGAGGGTCTTGATGCTTCTTGGTGAAGATGGGTCGTATGGGCCCGCTCATAGAGCCACGCCGTGGGCCGCAGGCAGGCAAGTCTGGGGACCCCCGTTCCCAGAACGCCGACAGTAGCCCCCGGGCCCAAGGCGCGCTCGGGCTTGGCTTCGAGGCGAAGCCAAAGGTCAAGTGCGGAGCGCCGCGGGCCCCAATAGCCTGCGGCCTTGGTCGACGCGTGGCGGTTGATTGGACGTGGGCGTCTCCGCTTCCCCACGCTGCCTCGGCAACTGTCTGACTTGACAAGTCCCTACGACATGCAAGGAAAAACCATCATTACCTGTGATTCTGGGGGGCGCCGGTTGGCCTTCTCCTGCTATAAATGGGGAGGGGGGCAGAGCCCCCGTCGCCCATCTCTTCCCACCCGCTTGCTTCTTCCCCCTTGCTCCATTGCTGGCAGCGACACCAATGGCGCCGTCAAGGAGGTTCTCTGCCGCGGAGAAGGGGAAGGCCCCTCGCAAGGGGCCCGAATCCCCTGCGCCCAAGCGTGGGCGTGGCCGTCCCCGCAAGCACACTGCAACCCCCGTCGCGGCCCCCCGTTCCCATGGTGGCGCCGCTGCGCGTGGCAGGGGTCGTTCCAGTCGTGGCAGCCCTGTCGATGAAGGGAG